>CM065914.1:38540000-39872500 GCA_033439115.1 Firmiana major | reverse complement strand
CAGGCAGGCGGTTAGTATGGAGGAAGCTTTGAGGTCTCAAGGTAATTCTTAGGTTTCATTTCTTTGTTTGGAGGTTACTCCACAATATTATCCCTACCATGGCAACATTGAGGAGCAAAGGGATTGAAACTGACGAGGTATGCCCAGTGTGTAGAGAAGTGGGTGAAGATTGGTTCCATGTTCTTTTCAAGTGTAAACTCAGTACAAACGCATAAGGTATTGCAAAGAGTTGGGTACTCATATTGCTTGAGGAAACTCTAGTCGAATCGGATTTTTTGGATAAGCTTTTTGCAAAGGTTGGTGATGATCCAGAGTTGGTTTGGCTGGCTACGTATTGGTGGGTGCAGTGGGCTAATAGGAATAAGTATCTATATAATCAATAATGTATGACACCACATCTTTGGTATGTAAAGTTGAGGATCACATTCATGAATTCACTTCTACGAGTTCTCCAACAACTTCAGTTTCAGGGAACACATCAGGGCACAATGGTTGGCAAGCACCTGTGGGTTCTATTAAGCTAAATGTTGACGCCTTCTTCATCAATCGTCGTGCACGGTTGGGTTTGGTGGTTCATGATCATGATGGAACTGTACTGCACATAGCGATCATATGCTAGGACTTTGTTCAGGATGCACTGCATGCAGAAGTACTCGCCATTCTTTTTGGACTCCGTAGAATCACAGAGTTTTGCATATGAGCATTGTGTTGGAAACAGATTGTTTGAAAGCTATTCAATTACTGTCCAGTGGTGGCTTCATGACCTCGGCAAGGGGTGATATATTGGCAGTTACACTTGCTGTTGCAGCGCAGTTCACACATCTATCCATTGTTTATGTTTCTAGATTGTTAAATAAATATGCACCTAATGTTGCAAAGTTGCTTGTGCTGTTGGAGGTCTGAGGGAATGGCAGAAACATCCCTTCTGTAACCCAGTCTTTGTCTCCTTGGATTAAATAAAGCACAGATTTTCGATCAAAAAAACCAACGTGAAAAAAAGAAAAATAAACACAATAAATAGTGTCTTTTTGGACTTTTAGACTAGAGTCTAAGGTTATTGGTGGGGGGAGGTTGGTTTGAAGCTCAATTTGAAGATATTTTTGATAATTTGGTGATTGAGATTTATTTTTGGCCAAAAGTTTAATCTTAGATACACGAAGATTGGGGCAGTTTTAGGGAATTCTGGCTAAGAATCATTGGTGGTGTTGTCAATTACAACGATAATATATTGTGATAATATATTGTTGACGTTTTCATTTCGATCTTTTTTTCCATGTGTTATCGAAAACTCTACAAAAATATGAATAATTAGAGAGACGCATAAATTTTTCTCTGCGTAAACACTCCGATACTTAAATCAGAACGAAATTTCGACACAGTTTCAGCAAAGTAAAAAATAGATAATTAATTTTATAAATTATACATGTCTCCCTATTTATAGAGATTAATTCTACATTTAATTAAATATTTAATAAGTAAAAACGTCTCTCCCACTTATTTTCTTCGTACACCAAGTAAGACATTTTTATTATTTTTTTATTTTATTTATTATTCTTTTCGACATGCACAATGATTATGATTAGTATGAGAGGTTGTGCAGAGCTTTATAGAGTTCCTTGGATTTTTTGGTGATCAGAGGACGATGGCAACCGAGGTAGATGGTGGTGTTTAGCAGTAGTAGTGGCGAATTCTTATAGTGGGAGTTCATGGGCTTTTGGGTTTTAAGAGAATTGTTTTCAGATTAAGAATGAAGTGAAAGAAAGGTTGGGGAAAGGTGGTCGGAAACAAAGATTTGAGCATTAAATACAGCATCAAAACGACATTTTTGCATTAAGGATTTAAGACCAAACAAAATAATTTTTGCCAATATACAAAACGTTATATATTTTATTTTTCTGTTTTATTTTATTTTATTTATTTGTGTTTATTTATGTTAATTAATTTTAAATTAATTAATAACTTAGTACTGATTCAATTTGTTTTTTTTTTTAATTTATTTAATTAGTTTAATTGTTAGTTAGATAATTTAATTAATTTGACTTAGATAGTTATAGCGATTTATTAGATTAATAAATTTGATTAATATTTCTTTTGTTCAATTTTTTAATTTTTGTACTTATGTTATTGATTTCTTTTACCTAATTAATTAATTAATTAATTTTAAAGTTAGTGTTAGTTACTTAGAAATTTAGAACATAAAAGGGATATAAATATACATATGTAAAATTATGTTAGAAGATTTAAACTATGCATAAAACTTATAAAAGATTTCGTAAATCAATTTTTTAAAAATATTTTATAAATTAAAATTCAATTGTAAGATTTAAAAAATAAATAAATAAAGGTGAATAGAGATTATTGTGATAATAAAATTCATATGGCGATTACAAATATGTAACACCTAAAATATTTCTAGCTGAGAAATTTTTTCTTTAGATTTTGCCAAAATATTAAAAGGTTTAATGGAATAATTTCAATAAAACATAATCAACTTTTATTTTTAGGCAACTAAAAATTAATAAAATAATAATTTAAAAAAATAGAAATAAAAAAAAAGTTAAAAAAGATTTAAGATTTTTAGAAAGATACTCAATTCTTCCAAAGATGGAACCTTTTTGAAAAAGTCGAATGTGATTGCTCGAATACTCTTTATGTTAGGAAATTTCTTTAGAAATTCAACTAGAATGTTTGTGAAAACCTTAAGAATAATTTTAATATTTAAATAGTAAAGAACACTCAAACTTTCAAAAGAAGAACATTTTTATTAATCCGCAACAAAAAGGAATACAACTTAGTAGAGAAGATCGCCCTATACTTTTCTCTCTCACTCTCTTGAATCTCTAGGTTATCTTTCATAGCCCATCAAATGAGATTTATATAGGCAAGTGAGAACACCCCCTCACATAAGTACAAGAATTTGATTACAACATAAACTCTCTAAGATTAATTTTCACTAGACTTAGGACTCTTCGGATGATTACCACATCAATGTCTTTCAGAGTTAGGGTCCTTAATATTCTCCAGTGATATGGCCTGCCAAGACTTATCCGCTTATCTCAACTTGTGGCCCACAATCCTCCTTATCTCTGCTTTATAAGGTTCATGCTACTTAACTTTCGCGCATGTCTCCAACGACTGCACAATTCTTGTTGTAGCCGTTACCTATTCACATGGTTCACGTCTCTTGGTGTTAAGCAGGTTCACCCGCAACCCGAAATTCGCGATCATCGTCCGTTAGCGTCTCAATGTCAAGCTTAGTAAGCCGCTCAGGCTAAGTACCTATCTTGCCTGTTTGGTACATGCCCCGTCGTGCACCGTGCAAGGCTTTTTTTGCGCCCTGCACTCGTCACAATGCCCCCAACCTAACATTTACGAGCTATGCGTCAGGTCAAGTATTTTGGGTCTAACATGGCGCCGTTTGGGTGTGAGATGCTAAGTAAGCTTGATTTTTAAATAAACACAAAAAAGAAATCTCATGTTGGTGAAAGAATCAAATGATTAACAAAAAATAAGTAAGGAAAACACCGAATCTGAACAGTTTTAGTATAAAAGGCTTCAATATCAAAATTTTGAAATAATCACATAATAATTAACTAGAAATAAATTAGATTAAAAGAATTTACCTCCTTTTCACTTTCTTTAAAGTCATCACTTTCATTATCGTCATTGCAATCTCTTTATTAACATCAATGTTGTCTTCATCATCCTTGTCCTTGTCGTCATCTACATCGTCATTAACAGACTACATCGGAGAACTAATGAAAAAATGAATAACTTGAACTTTATCTACATCATCCTCTTTTTCTCTGTCTTCATTTCTTTGTCATCATCATCTTCATCATCCTTTTCCTCCTCTTCTTCCTTCTCGCTGCCTTTTACTTTATTTTCATCTTCACAGTCTGCCTCTTCCTCTTTCATGAACCTCAATTTCCATTTCCTCTTAAATCTCCCTCCCTGTCACGACCCTCTATCCATCGAAAATCCACTACAAATTTTTCGTTTTTCATTTATCGATTATTATTTAATCTAATTCTTATTGTTTGTTCTTTACTTTTACCTTACTTGATCGTGAACATCTACACCTCCAACAGTTGGGCTGTGTATCGATGTCAATCTCATCCAATCATACCATTTCAAAATTACAATTCATTTAAATGTAAACACTTGTATTTCTAAATCAGAGTTACTCTTTACATGTATTTAAAATCTTTTACATCCCCAAAATTACATTTAAAGATATTACTGTGCTTTGACATGTCTAGATACAAAACTATACAAATGTGTATACCTCGTGTGATGGGATGCAGCGGACACCAAAATCCAATTCCTCAGTCACCCACTATCTACTGTAACTGCTCTGTAGATGGGGAAAATAAGGGGGTGAGCAAACCACGCACTCAGTAAGGCAATCATGCGAGCAGGTAGATAACTTTACTATCTACACGGTCATGATGTCATGCTTAAATCACACATTTATTTGTCATACTCCAAAACGTATGTTCATGCTTTTGTTCATGACATGTAAAACAATTCATGCTATTTAAATCAGTGTACAGTTCTCAAAACATAGCATGAAAAATTATCATGCGTAAATCAAAATCAAGGCATGGTAAATCATCATGCAAAGTGCACTTATCAAGCATTTCAAATCTCAACACAAACCGATACAAAATTATCACTTGTCATGACTCAGCCCCTCCCATGGACTATCCTAATCCACAAAACACATTTCAAAACATGAATTTCTCATTCAACAATAGACATGTAAGATAGGCATATAATATCAATAAGGGTAATAACTAGGACTATGACCATATCTTCTATGATCTCAAGCTACACGGATCCTAGTGTGCGGGGTATCATCTCTATCTGCTTCCACACGGTAGGTGGGTCACGTTCAACCCGCCGGTCCATAGCAGAATATCTATCATCCGAAGACGACATATATATATAATATTACACACGGTACAACGTACTCTATGCTACTTGCACAGTACAAAGTACTCCGTGGACCCATATCATCACATCATACACTGCCACATCTCAATACGCACGTGCCAGCCTATTTAATCGACGTGCACACAGCCTACCCGAATCTCTCAGCACGGCTCTCAACATGCCATAAAATCACGTGCGAGTAGTCTCAAACATGACAACAAGTATAATGGACATCTAGTGCGAGCTATGCTCCAGCATGTAAGACTCGAAAAAAAAATGTACCCACCTTAAGAACTTATCTCAAAAAAAAATTAAATAAATATATATATATATATATTTGGAGAAACAACAAAATATGATGTACATATAAACTGTACAAATAAATTGAAAAAAAAATGTACATGAATGTGTATTTTAAATTTTTATAGTAGTTTTTACATATAGATATTATATTATATTAGAATATAATATAATATATTATATGTATATTTTAATCTAAGATATTATATATATATATATTTATTATATTTTATTAAAAATATAATATATATATATAAAAAGAGAAGAGAGAGAAAAGCATTGAAAAAAAAAAGAAAACGAAGCAGAAAACGCGAAAAGCCTCGCGTGAACAGTGGATCGAGGAAGCTGTTTCTGTCTCCGGCGAGCAACGACGGCGAGAGAGCGTCGGGAAGAAATCGACGAGGGACCACCACCACCCAAGCGACTGCCGAGCCCCGTGACGCGCCGTGGATCGCCGGCAGAAGGCCGATCGGCGAAGCGAAGATCGAAAGGGGGAAAGGCAGATTCGGCGGTCACCGACGCCGATCTGACCCCGATCAAGCTAATCGGAGGTTCTCCAAGCGACGCTGCGTCGAACGGTGGCCGAAACGGCCTGAGGACTGGTCGAAAACGCCAGCAACGACCAAATCTCACCTGAACCGGTTCGGACCGGTTCAGTGTGAAAGGAACTGAACCGGTCCGAATCGGTTCAGGAGGAAAAAAATTTGGAAAATAAATTTGGTGTTGTCCCGACTCAACGATAGACTGGTAAGCGGTCGGATTTGATCAATTTAATTTTTGAAAAATTAAGTTGAATTTATATTGACTGCAATTGACCGGTTTAAATATATATCAATGTGTAGCGCGACGGTAGACGACGAATACAAGTTCGCGTGAGCATCGATTTACGTGTCATCACAAAAATTCGAGTAAGTGATCCTCACATACTATAAATGGTGTAATTATACGATATTGAAATTTAATTGTATGCGAATTCGAAATAAATCGCGTAAATTACGAATTAAATTCAGTATAAATTATTGTATGTGTAAAATTGAAAATTGGTGATCGTAAATGATTAAATGAACAATCCAAAAGGCTAGAAAGGTTTAAAATGACACGATGAGGGTATTAGGCCCATTAAGGAGCAATTGGGCCCACTAAGGGTAAATGAGCCCAATCTGTTAAAGTAATTGTAGAAAAAGTGAAAGAATGAATATATCGGGGCAAACTGATATAATATGTGCTTAATTGTAGCCCCGAGAATTGAATTAAAGCTTTGTAAAGTGATTTATAAAAAGCGAAGAGTTAAGGATTTTGCAATCGACGTGATTCCAGGTAAGAGATCTATGCTAGCTCTTAGAGATAGCTATACGTATTTTAATCGTCGTTTGCAGTAACCTAAATTTCATATAGATTATAAATATGAGATTTTTGGATAATACCCAAATATGAGAAAATTACGAAAATGCCACTAGGAATGGCAGAAATTTAGAAATGCATAAAATGCATGAATTCAAAGTTTTACATGTGAAAAAGAGATTTTTGTAAAGCTGAAATGATAGATTGGCTCATGATTTGACAGTATGCGTTAAATTGTCCGTTTTTATAAAGTATAATTTGATTGACGAGTGATTTGATGAGATGTTACCCTCTCACTCTGATTTGCACCGTTTTGCATATCGCACTCGGTTTTGAGTGCCATTATTGTGGAAAATCGAGCCAGCGGTCTATTTGTATGTGTAAAATTGTGCGGGAGCTATGATGAGATCTGTGGATTTATCCAGGTCCGCTTGCACTCAGTTTTGAGACAGGCTAAGGTTGATGATTTCAAGTTAGGGTGATAAGTCCCTAATTAGGGCACCTCGCAGCCTTCAGTTATGGTGCTGTGGTTACGGAGTACGTTGTACCGTATAAATAATATGGAGTACACTGTACCGTACCACTAGTCTTCGGACTTCAGACTTGCATGTGTTAGCCGAGAGGCTTCAAGACCACCCTTGCACACCTGGCCCATGATTAGCTTGGGGGTCATTGACTATGGTCATATGTCATCCGATTCTATGATATGTATATCTTTGCCTAGTCTCATCCGTTATTGAAACCATTTATTGAAAGTGGTTTGCTAAAGAAATTTTTATGTGCATTTTAAACAATCCGAAAAGTGATTTGATATGAATGCGATTGTGGAGGCCACCTCTTGAATTCTGAGGAAACAAAGTGCCACACAGTCATTAAGTTTATGAAAATGTTTCACTCCGAATGAGTTTTCTATATTCGGATGTGTAGCGAAGATTCGCTATCTGTTTATTGTGAAAGTTTTGTGTTATGAAATCGATTTTTTTGGTGTATGCACAGTATTTGAGCATGTAGATAGTACGGTTATCTACCTGCTTCCATATTTTCCTTACTGAGCGTATTAGCTCACCCCTTTTCTTCTCCTCTCTCCATAGATTCACCCCAGTAGTTTGAGAACTCGGGGTTAGTTACAGCGTTTCCTTCCGCTAGCTGCGTTTACCACATCGCGTAAGGTATACACTCTTGTTATCTTTTGTATCTAAACCATATGATGCACAGTGATGTATATTAGATAGTTTGGGGGATATAAACGAAAATAAATAAATATAATCAGATGTGCGTCGTTGTAAATTAATACAAGTACAGTTTTCGTATTATACATGTGTACAAATGAAATATGAATTGATAAATGTGGAAAGTGATCGGCTAATATCGACTCATAGCCCAACCAATTGATGTGAGTGTGTCGTGATATGGGGTAAGAAATGATATAAATGTAAGTGAAAAGGGTCACGACACAGCATCATGTCAAATCTCATATGAAAACTAGTGCGAGTTAGGCTCCAGCACAATGTCATAAAATCCATGTGAAAACTAGTGCAAGCTAAGCTCCAGCACTTATGCATGTAAAACTCTAGTGTGAGCATCGCTCCAACACTAATGCACATATAAAACACGTCAAATCTCGTGCGAGCAGTGCTTTAGCACGTTTCATTTCCACAAAACTAATATAGGTGGCTCATCCCTTGCAAAGTATGGTTATGAAACCAAATCAAGTTATTTTTGTGCAATTCATTTCAAATACTAGCCAACCTACCAATCACATGCTAACAAGCAATAAAAAGATTTCAAGGCCTCTTGCTCTTGCTTTTAATGCACGTTTCTCAAAAACCCAATTATTTGCCCTCCAAACAAACATTTCATCTTAAGACCCTTAGCTACGTTAAAAGTTCGTCCATGCGGCTGAAATGCCTACAGATATCCCTAAGGTTAACACAATTCCCTTACCTCGATTCTCTTGGAAGCAACTCTTCATTCCTTTCTCGCTTTTCGTGATTTGGCTCAACTTGCTCCGGTTTTTATCCTCGTGAGCTGCACACATTCATAAATCATATAAGTCAATATCGATATATCTCATCGAGCCTATTTTATCAAGTTTTACCCATTATCACATTTGGTTATCATTGTGCCATTTCTAGTCAATTTAACTAGTAACATATTTGGTTACTTATCAAACCCTTGACATAAATGTTTATCCATAATCTTCCGTCATTTATGCATTCTCTACTTATCACTTAACTAATCTCACAATGTGGCTTCATTCAATCATCTCAAAATCATACATATCACCTCACTAACAACTTGATATAATCCTTTTTATCATCAAATCAACCACACTAACTCATTCTAAGTTATGCTTGTTCCATTACATTCTAGGTAGTTTCAATCATCAATACACACACCAATCTACTCACAACAATAATTAGATAGATATACTTAGAGTTGGTGTATTGGAAACTCACCTAGCTTGACTTTCTTCTTTTTCAAGTTGGAAGACTCCTTAGCTCCTTCAATCTAATGAGTTGAATGTTGGCTCCAAGCTATGTTGCTCTCCTTCTCAAAATGAACAAATTTGGCTTTAATAGCTTTTCCTTAATTCTTTTTGAAAGATGGTGCATTCTAGAGAGAGAAAGCTTGAGATTTTGGGTAACAATGGAAGTGGTGTATTGGTTTGTTGAAGAAAGAGTGTTTGCCGTGGGGTTTTTATAGATTGAGACTGATGAGATCGATCTTCCTTTGGTTTTAACTATCGAATTCTCAGGTTTGAAATGGGAGGGATCAATCTGCTCATTGGGGAGAGATCGATCTGCTCTTGACAGAATCAACTGGGGATCAATCTGCACTTAAGAGGGGATCGATCTCTGCTAGGCAGAGGTAAATGCAGATCGATCTGCTTGGTGGGGAGATCGATCTTTCTTTGGCAGATTCACTTGGAAATGACTCTGTTTTGCACAAGGGATCGATCTGCCTTGAATGCGAGATCGATTTGGCCTTCATCTGGGGCATTTCCTGCTGCATTTTTTTCAGATTTTTCAAGAGTAATTTCCTATTTTATTGCTCCAATACTCATTTTGCATTTTAATCCCACTTAGAGCATGGATAGACTCATTTCCTATGATTCACATACAATATGACTTGTGTGCATTGCTTGAATTTATAAAGAATACACAGAATTCACAGTCCATGCATTATTATTTTGTGCTCTCCTTCCTTATCTTCAATCCAAATTCTTAAAGTTTCATTCGTTTAATTTGTGACCACTTCGACCCTTATTTATCATTTATTTGTATTTTGACACTCATTCATCCAATTGCAATTCATTCACATTTACATGATCCGAAATCATTTGTCTTATAATTTCATTAACATATCTTACAAAGTTATACACACATGGGGTCACACACTCTCTTCTTCCATTAACTTCATCTTTATAAAAAACTCGAACAGAAACTTCTTTCCTTTTTATCTCTGGAAAAAAAATCAACACTTTAAGGTTTTATTATGGAAAGAACCATTTAGGGATTTAAGGGTGTAGAGAGGGAGAAAGTTGAGAGTGGAGAGATAGAGATTTTATAAAGGGAAGGAGAAGACAGTGTAAAGAGGGAGATGACTTCATTCTGCCATTATCTTCGTCTTCTTTGGAGTCTTTATCAAAGGGATGGTGATAAAAAAGAGGGTTAGGGAGAAGAAGAAAATAGAGAAAATGAATAGACTAATCTCGCTTTCTTTCTCTTTTCCTTTTCCCTTTCTTCCTTCTTTCTTGAGAATAAGACATAAGCTTCCAAGCTTCTTTCTCACTCTTCTTGGGATATTCTTTAAGTTTTCTTTGGTTCTTGCGCTCATTTTCTTTTTAGATTTACCTTCATTATAAACATTTTCCTTAAAATTGGTTTCAAATTTTTTAAAAAAATTCCAATAGCAAAATCAATGACAAACAACGAAAAACAATTTTTTTTTCCTGAATGCCACTTATTGAAGTTTTTTGAGAAAAAAAAAGGGAGAAGTGAAACGTGTGGGAAGTAAAGTCTCATTTGTTTACATACCCATGCAATATCACATACTAATAGTTGTAACCTTACTAGCTTTTCTTCCAAAATTGCCTTTCAATATAAACATTCCTTTCACAAATAGTCAAAATTGATTTCAATATTACAATAAAATCGACTCAAATTGTAAGGCAATTGAAGTCAAAATTGATCAATAAAAACAACATGTCAAACAAAAAAAACTATTTTCTCACAATTTCTAAAAGCTATTTTTAATATATAAGTCATAGATTTTTTATAACCGAAACAAAAAAAAAAATCGTGCTTGTAAATACTTCGAACTAATAAGAGCTATGAAATATAATTGAATTATACCTTGATAATTTCTTTTAAAAACTATTACAAAAAAATTCCGTACTCTTATCCAAACGGTCACTAAGTGAAACAAATGATGTTTACCAATTAGGAATTGAGGTCTAACCTAACATTGATGCATGATATTGAGATTATTGTTATCATCTTATAATCTTAATCACTGCGATTCTTGTTCGAGTTTGGTGGCTTTAGCCCGACGAGACAACCCACCAGTTGTTGCGGCTCTCTCAAGTGACAGCTGAAACACACACAAAAAAGAGTACGTTATAAATAAATTTGCAATAAGATTATATTATCGATATATATTTAGAGAGAGAGAAAGAACGACAAACAACAACGATAAAGAAAACAACTAATAAAAGCTGATATGCTCTTCCGAACCCCCCCAAAAAAAAACATTAAAGAAAACAACTAAAACGTTAGACTTTTTATAGAGAGAGTGTGGGATTGCTGTTGGAAGGACTCTTCCTTGTTCTGCTGTGTCCGTCTGTTTGATTTTCTTTTCTTTTCTTTTCTTCCTCTAACCATAATGTCTCCAAATCTCCTCCTTTCCTCTTCAACTCTCTCTTCTCTTACTTGAGGTATGTGTTTACTTTACCTTTTTCTTTTACATATATTGCCATTTTTATAATTCTTTAGTTTCTTCCTACTATTGTCCTCTATTCCCACAAGACACCAGAAATCTCTGCTTTTTTCCTCAGATCTTTCCCATTTTCTTGGTTTTTACTCCAAATGGCGATCTGGGTATCTCTTATTTTTGTGATTTAGCCTGTAAATTTGCTTCTTTTAGTTCTTGGTGTTAAAAATGGAAGGTTTTGATTTCTTATACCAAAAAATTACTCTTTTTTTTTTGGTTTGTTTTTGAAAAAATTAAAAATAAAATCAGTGAAATCTTATATTCAAAGTGTTATCTTATATTTGGACTCTATGTAGAAAAAAAAGTAGTTCCTATAAGTGAACTCATTAAGCTTGGGAAAATATGTTTGTTTTTATAGATCTCCTTCATTTTCTCTATTCCTGGTGAAAAATAAGAAGAGATATGCTTTGTTTCTTTGATTTGGATTGTAAATTTGGTTCTTCAGTTGTTAGGTGAATGTAGCAGGTGTGTCTTTTTTGTATGATACCTTTCTTACTAAGAAAGTTGTGAAAGTCTACATCTTTTGTTAGTAGGCATTCCCATATTGGGTTGTGTTTTTTATGAGTAAATACTGTAAAAGGAAATGACTTGCTAATATTGAATCTAAATTTTCTCATAATTTAGAGCTTTTTATGGCCGAGTATTGGATCTCACCTCCTTTCCTTGATTTTGTTTGAAATGTTGATTTGGGTGATTGATTCTGGTTCTTTGGGTGGTTGCTGACTGAAATTGTACTTCGTCTTATACCTTTATGGAGATTTACTTCCAACAACTAAACGAAATGCACCAATGTCGATGATCTTCTTGCAAAATAGGAGTACTTTGACTTGATTGATTCTGTTAGTTTCTGAAAAACTCTGCAATAAAACAAGCCAAAAAAGGCCTTCCTTCAGCGATTTCTCACTAGGCTTGGATTCCTGGTCTTTCTTATGCCTTCAGATCTTTTTCCTTTTCTTGACTTTCATTCGAATTGTGATGTGTTTATACTTTTTAGCCGGTAGAATATGGTCTCTCTCTATTTTCTTTTGGCTTTTGCATTCCATATGCTTTCTGACCTACAAGTATTCCATTCCTCTTGCCTAGGACTCCATTAAAATATGTATAATAAGAACTTGAAGTGTGAAGTATATTGTATTGCTTCTCTTTTATAATTTTAATGAGTAGGCACAATTATGACTTCTTGTTTGATTTAATTAAGCTGTGACATTGATTTCCTTTCTTTTTAGATTTACTATTGGTTAACTTTTCTTGATTAGCTTCAGCTTTTAACTTGAGATTTTATATTTTATTGCCCTTCTGCCTGTATTTTTTTTTTTTTAACTAAGTTAAGCAAGGGGGTAGAGGCTTCAAAACTCAGTTTTCTGTTTGATTGTTCATTATTTTTTGTAGCTTTATGCTTCCTGATAACTAATATTTTTGAGTCATGTTTTCTGGGATCCATTTATTTAAGCAGTTCTTCTGTATCCAATTTGGATAGTTGTGCTGAAATGTGAAGTGTGCCCATGTAATGCAAGATTTGGAGTTGGTCACTGTTTTGGATGCTTTGTTCAGGGACACAGTTTCTATTCGTGTTTTACTTGCTTGGTTTTACAAATAAATTTATCTTTGATACCTTAATTTCTGATAATACAATAATGCTATAGTCTCAAGTAAATTAAATCTAACCTACTATTGAGGGATATTGTAGAACTTTTGTATTTTATAGTGTCAAATGATTATTCTTAATTTTTGTTTCTGTTTATTGATCATTTTAGAAGAAAGTGGTATATCTAAAATTGTGAGAATGGAATTATTCTTGGTTAATTACTATGAACTGGGTTTTTCATATTTTTTTTTTAATAAGACTCTTTGTGATTATGTGATTCTTCGGTCCTTGGAAAATTGTTGTCAAAGAATCTAGTTTTCAAGTCCTATCCTTCACTTGGTCTAAAACAAGTTCTGTCCTTAAAAGACGGCGGTGTAAACTTGTTGATGTTCATTGTAATTTGTCTAATCATCTTTGAAATCCTGCTAATTGAATCTGCACTTTTCTGCCATTGAATGCTTAGTTGGAATTTTAGATCAATGATCTTGTTGTCTTTCTTTTTTTACTCTTTCACATCCTCTTCCTCATTGCTGGCTATTATTGTGCTACTCCCTGTTTCAGAGATCTAATGAAAATCTTATCTGATTACTTAAAAACCCTTTTGCTCTAGCACCAATGAAAATCCGAGATGCTATCTATTTTTGAAATTTTGATGCGGCTTCTATATGTTTGAATAATTATTTTTATCATGTACAAGATTGATTTATGTTCTCTTTTCTATTGATATATGTGTTTGTGTTGTTTACCTCATTTGTGTGTCAATTAGCACTTTACCTTTCGAGAATCAGTTTGTGATAAGACCATATATATTTCTGAAATTATTTGACTAAACCACTTTTCTGATGGCTAAGGTGCTATTTGTTCACAGGGGGGCTTTGAGTTTCTTGTGCGCATAGTTGGTAGCAGTTATTTTTGTGTTATATCTTAGTGCATTCTATTTAGGAAGATAGATGGGTTCCAGATTCCCATCTCATAAGCTCAGCAGTGGGCTTTATGTATCAGGCAGGCCTGAGCAGCCTAAAGAAAGGACTCCAACCATGAGCTCAGTGGCCATGCCCTATACTGGTGGAGATATTAAGAAGTCAGGAGAACTGGGGAAAATGTTTGATATCCCTATGGATGGATCTAAGTCCAGGAAATCCGGGCCTATAAATAATGCTCCTTCAAGGACTGGATCTTTTGGGGGTGCTGCTTCGCATTCTGGACCAATCATGCCTAATGCAGTGCCTCGGGCAGGCTATACCACATCAGGTACTGGTGCCTCTGGAGGCATGTCTGGTTCAGCCTCATTGAAAAAGTCAAACTCTGGACCCCTAAATAGACATGGGGATCCTGTAAAGAAATCATCCGGTCCACAATCTGGTGGGGTAACACCAAGTGGACGTCAAAATTCTGGTCCTATTCCTCCTGTTCTCCCTGCAACTGGCCTTATTACATCTGGGCCAATCTCTTCAGGCCCGCTGAATTCCTCCGGTGCTCCTCGGAAAGTATCTGGTCCTTTGGAATCTATGGGATCAATGAAAGTAAAAGGTTCTGCTGTTCATAATCAGGCTGTGAATGTTCTTAGCCAAGATGATGAATTTTCATTTAAGAGGAACTTCCCAAAACCAATATTATGGGCACTGATACTGCTTTTTGTAATGGGTTTCATTGCTGGTGGTTTTATTCTTGCAGCAGTTCACAATGCCATTCTCCTCATTGTTGTTTTGGTTCTTTTTGGTGCTGTCGCTGCATTATTTGCTTGGAATTCCTGTTGGAGGAGTACAGCTATTATGGGTTTCATTGCTCGTTATCCGGATGCAGAGCTTAGAAATGCAAAGAATGGGCAATTCGTGAAAATTTCGGGGGTATGTAATTTAATTTAATAATTTGATATGATATTTTAGTAATTGCTACTGGAAAATAGTGAGCTACAATCACATGAACATACTACTTTTTTCCATTGATTTTTTCTTAAAATCCTGATCGTCTTTTTCCCCTTCCACTGTGAAAAATGGCTTTGTTGAGGGTTCCTTTGTTATAGTTAGTTCTAAGCCTAGATCAAGGATGACAGTTTCATTAAGTAGTTGACAGCTATCATGAAATTTTTGAATCTTTACAAATGGATCACATTGGAAATCGAATTTTCTTATGGGAGAAGGCTTAAGCTCTGTTTAGTATATGCTTTTGCTTTTGCTATATGTCTCGGGTTTTCTATTTATTTTTTTAGTTTTCTTCTTTTTCCTTTCTATTCATGTTTTGTCAAGAAAAGCAAAATGCAAAAGGCAAAAGCATCAATCAAATGGAGCCTTAGCTTGTTCTTGTTGTAAGTTGTCATCATATTCTAATGGTTTTAGTCCCTTTCTTCATCTTCCCTTCTTTAAAGCTCTATTTTTCTGATCATTGGGGCATGTACTACTGAAACTTTTAGAGAGTTGTTAACTTCGATGAATTTATATGTTCAAAGTATCAACTTCTCAAATAAGATTTGTATTAATACAATCAAAAGTATATGAAAGAAACTAGCAAAATTGTGTTGGAGTAACCTATGTCCTTAAGGGTGTGTTTGGTAGAGTGGAAAAATGGAAAGATGGATAGATGTGAGTAAAAAAGTGGAAAGAAAATTAATTTTAATAGTACTTGGTAAGAAAGAAAAGTGTGACGAAAGAAAATAGTAAAGATTAGTGGAGAGAAAACCAAACCAAATCAGTTCAAATTTGAAAAATTAGGTGAGAGAAAATGAAAGAGAAGTAAGTTAGGTATGTATATTTACTAAATTATCTTTTATTTTTTAGATTTTGTTTTGTTATTTTAATGAATTAATGGTTTAATGGCAAAACAATAAAATATCATTTTTGTCTTTTTTTTTTTTCCATTTTCAACTCTACCTAGCAATGGATGGAAAGAAAATTATATTTTCTTTAACTTTTTCCGTTTTTCTTACCAAGCACATCAATGGAAAGAAAAAAGTCACTGTGACATATACTTGTCAGACAACAATTTAAAAATCTATAAGATATCATTTGTTTTACTAAAGATTGAAAGGCCTGAATTGACTTTCATGTAATTGATTCTGAAATATTCTATTTATTTGGTGGTTGTACCTACTTATTTAGGGAGTAAAGTACATGCAACATAGTGATTGATTCCATGGGTTTGAGCCTAAATTGTTTAAAGCGTTTATTTTTTGTTATCTATATGGTTTGAAGTCGGATATTAAATAAAATATATACCTATATATATATAATCTGAGTTGATGCCAAGTTGCCAACTCAAGGTCCTAGTGTAATTACCAGGACTAAGCCTGTTGGATTAAATTCATGTACATATAGGCTTACAAGAGCATTTATTTATGCGCACATGATCCCCTGTAACCGTTGCACATATTCTAACTATTGGAAATTGAATTACTGGTTTATGCTTGTGTAGTTTTGTTTTTTGTTGAAATCATTTAACTCTAGCTGCTTGTTAATGTGTAGATGATATCGATTAAGTGTTTGGTTGTAACTTTTGAAGGTGGTGACATGTGGGAATGTGCCTCTTGAGTCGTCCTTCCAGAAAGTTCCTAGATGTGTTTATACATCTACTAGTTTGTATGAGTATCGAGGATGGGATTCCAAAGCTGCCAACCGTTCTCATCGTCGTTTTACTTGGGGACTCCGATTGTTGGAAGTGAGTAACTGAATTGTTAATTTTTTTTGTATTGTTTCCTGAATTTTTATGATTTTCCCTGTCTCTTTGTATTTACTATTTACAAAATGGCTTGCCTTTATTTTAAAATTTCCAGTAGCCAAGGATTTTTTCCACTTTAAAAAAATGAAAAGGAACAAGGCTTTATAGGCATAAGTATGCTGTGAAATGGTATATTGCTCTCTGCTTAAAAGTGTAGCCGGTAGATATGCCAAAACTTGTGTTTATATGCTGTCTAATTTATTTTAATTCCCTATTGTGAAAGATGGTCTTTTTTCCTGCATGTCGAGTTTTGAACTGTTCCCTAGGCTTCTGTCTTCTTCGGAATTATCAAATTTATTAACATGGGCTTCACCAAGTAGTCCAGAAGCTTTGATCAACTAACCATTTAAAAAAATAAATAAATGAAAAATCTCACCCTTGTTTGTGTGTTTTCTGAGAAGCTGGATAAACTGTCATCATGTTCGCTTTTCTGGGATCTGAAATTCAAATTTATCTAGTTGTTATTGCAAGAAGGTCTTCTTGCACATCATCATCATGGGACCTAGGTCATTGGAGGATAAAACCTTTTTAACTGAGCTTGAGATGTCATACTTTTGAATGTAATCTTTGTGTATGTCATTTTGACAGAGGCGTGCAGTTGACTTCTACATCTCAGATTTCCAGTCTGGGTTGAGAGCATTAGTAAAAACAGGCTATGCGGCAAGGGTGACTCCTTATGTGGATGACTCAATTGTTGTAGATGTCAACCCAGCTAATGAAGTGTTGTCTCCAGAGTTCATCAGATGGTTGGGCGAAAGGAACCTTTCAAGTGATGACCGTGTAATGCGAATGAAAGAAGGGTAAACGTTCTCTACTATTTATAGTTTCACCGTAATATTAAGGGCTTCTGTTGCAGGAACAATAAATGGTATCGTGAGAGTCTCTCTATTTGAATGATGGTTAATATGGCTTATTCTTGAGTTTGCAAATTCTTAGAAGCCATCCTCTTCAATTCTTAGATAGTCTTTTGTGATATTCTCGACTTATAAGGATTAGTTGACAATGTTTTTTTGTATCATAAGCTGGGATAGGAGAGTGAAGCCTGATGTAATGTGCCCTAGCTAGAGGTGGCAAAATCTAATTGAACCCAAAAACAGTCCAGACTGATCCAAGATCAGACCTGATCTTATTCAAATTGATTGAAAAGAAGTCAAAGACCCAAATCAGAAACAATCCAAGCCAAAGGCAATCTGAACTCAAAATAGCCCAAACCTTCAGTGATTTGAACCTGAAGTAATCCTAACCTATAGTTACTCAAACTTAAGACCGATCCAATCCAAAACCCGTAAAAACTCAATAAAACTTAAACTAAAATTGACCCTGGATTGACTGAACCCAAAATTGATCGTATCCGAAATGACCCATATCTGAAATGGTCCAAACTTGAGGTAACTCGCACTTATAACCGTCCAAACCCAAGGCAACCTGAATTTGAAATGATCTGAACTCAAAATTGTCTAAACTTGAGACGAACCGGACCCAAAATAACCTGAACCTAAAGGGACTGGCTGACTCAAACCTGCTCTATTGCTACCTCTAGCCGCAAAGGATGTGTGAATCGTAAATGATCCAACTTGGTTATCATTGGGGTGTCTAATGCAGCAGTATCAAACTTGTTTATGATTGAACTGATTCACCTGTAAGTATTGAATGTAATAATGAAATTAAATACTATGGAAATATAGGGTTGTTTAAGAGGGAAGTGTGAAGGCTGTTTGGGTTGGGATGGGAAGGTTAAGTGCAACTTTGACGAGCTAGTGGTTTTTCTGAGGCTACACTGTTTATAATCAAGTCCATTGAATGGGCACTTGTACTTTCAGAAAATTTCATTTTCAATTAAATTGAGGAAGCCTTTTGGGGTGCTTTAAGTGCGATGATTGACAGTTCTAGCTCTAATTCATAAGCATATGAGGTGCGATATTGTTTGCGTTGTAAATAATGGTTGAATGAGTTGGCAATTAAAGGCATTTAAGGTCTGCCAACAACCTCTTGGTCGAGTGACTAAAAGAGGATTTGTAAGGCATGTAGGCTTGGTTCGAATCCAAGCAACTCTATCTCCATATATATATATATATATATATATATATATATATACAATTAAGCTCTTATTTGTATCTTGAATCTTAGAATTAATATGTTTGAAAAACTATAAATCATTTTGTAAACTATTTTGAAATGGTAATTTTATGTCTATAGGTATATCAAGGAAGGAAGCACGGTTAGTGTAATGGGAGTTGTTCAGAGGAATGACAATGTGCTTATGATTATTCCTCCACCCGAGCCGATTACAACTGGATGCCAATGGGCCAAATGTATCTTCCCAGCTACGCTCGAGGGTATTGTATTGAGATGTGAAGACACTTCGAATAATGATGCCATACCGGTTTAGTAGCATGTGCATTGTAAACTTTTCAGCAACAAATGTTTTAAAATTTATTCTCATTTTCTGCCATTTCTATTAATACTTGGTGACGGTGGTGGCTGTGGTAAGGTGAGTGATGAACATGAGAGGCAGGTGGCGTTTCTTATCTTCCTAACTTGGTGTATAGCTTTTCCAGGTTTCTTTGCTGTTTAATTTTATGTTGTAGGGGTTGAATGAAGGCTGTTTTTTATGGGGCTGGCGTCATGCGGTTGGGGATTTTGTCTGAGAAGGTTTGGGGACATTGTTAAATACAAAGAAAAACATCACAAGTTATTGGGTATATTTGCTTCGTTTTTGTTGGCAATGACTGGCTCCCTTTGATCATTGATGACTTGAATTTCATTCTTATTTGTAATTTGGCATTCATTTGGTTAGAAAACGGATGTCTTTAATGAGCTTTTTATTTTTTTTAATCTTATCGGAATCAATATTACCGTTCATTCAAATTAATATTATGATCAATTAGGGTTTAATCTTTTACCATTCTTGCATGGCTTGTAAGGAAGAAAACACTTTGCTTCCTCGCTTATTTAATGTCGCACAAAACAAAATAAAAGGATAATGAATCATGATATTAAAAATTAATTCTGTTAACTCAAGTAATTGCAATTTAAGAGGGATGAATTGGATTGATACTAAACTTTTTTACAATTAAAATTTAATAAATATAAGTGAAGGATGATAATAATAATAATAATAATAATAATAATAATAATATAAGTACAAACGAGTTTGTAATTGAAATGAAAAAAGGTTTATGAAGGTTCGGATCTTACTCAAAGCATATACATCATTTTTCTTAGATTATTCTTTTCAAAAGGTTTACTTCACTATTTTCATCAAGCTTACAATTATCTTTTCAATGTCAAGGCAAAAACATATAAATCTCAAAATGATCTTTTATTTATTAGAACTAATAGAAATACTCCCAAGAGATCTCACCTTTTAATCTCAAATAAACTTTTAAGTTTTTCTAAAGATTTTTACAAACAAGTAAATCTCTAAAAAATTGGATAACTTATCAAATAAGTTCAAATAAGGAGAATAATAAAGATAGTCCCAATACATTGAAAGTTGAATTTTTAAACTCTACAAGCGAGATTAAAATCGTAACATATATCTACTTTATTTATTTTTTAATTTTTCATAAAGTATGTGTTATTATCTTAACTCTACTTGTGGAGTTTAAAAACTTCACCAACATGTATCAAATAATAATGCAATGAAGATTGTTGACTATGAAATACATTAGGATTTTATATGACTTTACAAAGAACTTAAGAAGAATATAATATTAATAAGCATGAAAGAGTTAAGTGTTTGAATTTTATGTACTCAGACTTCATATGTGATAAGTCCAATATGCATGTTCTCAAGGCTAAAATTTATGTTTGCATATTTCAATAAGTCTTAATCCTTCTATTTAGACCACTATCATGTTTTAAACTCACAAAAGTATCAATACAATTTGAATGTGTATCGATTCAATTTGTTTTGAATATTACGGGACTAACGGTGTATCGAGACCATATCTTGATCATGAAACAAAAACTCTATGCTCTGTTCTGGTATCAATACAATTAAGATAAGTATCGATATAATTATTTCTTATTGTGCTGGATTTCTCCTTAAATCGGTACACAAAAGGAAGTATCAATATACTTTAAGTCTAGCAAGTCCCAATGATTGGATTGCTGTGTTTGCCAACAAAAAGATCCTTGGGAAGTCAATTTCAGCAGCTAGAGAATTGAGGAACTTATATAAGGAAGAAGCTTGGAGATGAACAAGAGAGAGCCAAAATTCCATATTAAGAGTTATTCTCATATCCAAAGCTTCAATAGAGAAATGAGAAGATAAAGATTTCATCTCAACATCTATTGTCTTAAAGAAGTTTCTTTCCTTCAAAGACCCAAAGAGAGTCATTCAGCCTTTGTAAAGGCATTAAAAAACCAGTTGTAAACCTACTCTAAAATTTGTAAAGAGAAGAGTTTCCTTGAGTGCTAAACTTGTATGTGAGGTTTGGATAGACTAAGCGTTTGCTTCTTGAAGCAGAAAAAGAAGCTGTTGTAAGGTTTGCTCCTTTTTCCCAAAAAAAGTACTTGTAAAGGTTGCTTCATTCTGCCTGAAAAAAAGGTGCAGGTTTACTCTTTAAGCCTGTGAAAAGGGAGTGGTTAAAATTATTCTTAAGCCTTTGGAAAAAAAAAAGGAGAGTAATCTCCTTAAGCTAGAAAAAAGGAGAAAGGGTTAATCTATTTTTCAGTAGTGAATTTGGTGGAAATCATTGGGAAGGACTCAAGATATAGGATGTAGGCTAAGTGTTGAACCTCAATAAATCGATTGTGTATAACTTTCTTCCCTACACTCTTACTTTACTTATTGCTATACTGATCTATTTATGGCTTGCTTGCATATTCTGTACTAGTGTAGGAAGAACTTAAGATAGGAAGCCTTTAAGCCAAAAAGAATTAGAAATTGATTCATCTTCGCTCTGTTAAAGTGAGCTAACAATTGATATCAGAGCAGAGTTCCTGAGAATAGATTTAACCATCTTAGAGTATAAAAGATCCTTAGAAATTGACTCATTTTAATGTAGGAAACCCCTTTACATTAGAAGGCCTCTCTATCATTAGACCCTCGTTGTTTAATGGAGAGAACTGCTCCTATTGGAAGACAAGGATAATGCTCTTCATAAACGAAAATGATTATGAAGTATGAAGAGTAATTACTAGAGGTCATCACATCCAAACAAAGTACTAGGAATAAAGAGATTATCAAAACAAAATATGAATGGGATGAAAATGATATTAATATGACACAAATAAATGCAAAGGTTATGCATATCTTTTGTGCTTTAGGACAAAGTGAGTACAATAGAGTCTCCCTATGTGATAGTGTAAAAGAAATTTGGGATAAATTAGCGGTAACACATGAGAGAACCAATCAAGTTAAGGAAACTAAAATTGGGATGCTTACTCAAGACTATGAGACGTTTAGAATGAAACCCGATGAGCCAATGACAGAAATGGCAAATAGATTTACTAATATAGTAAATGGTCTCAAGGGCTTATGCAAGACCTATTCCAACATGGAAATGGTCAAAAAGATATTAAATAGTCTCACCAAGTCATAGGAGAAAAATGTGAGAGTAATAGAAGAATCCAAGAATCCCAATATTCTATCTATAGATAAATTGATCGGATCATTGCTTACACTATGAAATGAAGATTAAAAAAAAGTAATTGTAATATATGAAATATTAAATCTATTTTTATTATTTTTATATTAAAACTAGAATTTGACTTGAACACATTGCTGTGTTTTTTTTTTAATATTATTTTTTAAGAAAAAGATAACTCGTACAATAAAAGTATTATATAAATTTAATTCTATTAAAAAGACAATGTCAAACTATCTTGAAAAAGAAAAATAACTGTCAATTGGACATGACGATCAGGTCTTGCTTCTTTTCAGGTTGCCGAACCCAAGTGGTGTTCCCTGATTCATTACCTGGTGGGACCTTTCCGGTGGTTTGTATATGTTTTTCCATCCATGACTTTCAAGCTTGAGTTAGGCTGTTCCATCAGATTCATTGACTACACCAACTTACAGAATGCTTGAAATGACATACTAATAATACCAGGCAAGTAATAACTCTTTGATTCTCTTTGCTATATCAAGATAAAAACACATGCAGTTTTACCATAACATGGCCTCTGATCAAAGTGGACTAAGAAAACGCTAAACAATAACAAAGCCTGGTCGACTAAGCTCTTTCATCCATGCTAATGCCAATTTAGTGGATTCCAATTCAACTTGCTTGGTAAGAATTAAAGCATCGCCAGCTTAGTTTTTTTAAACTCATTGATGGTTCATGCAGAAAGTTCTTAACCTACCATTTTTACATATAATCGACCCACCTTGGTGATATATCATTTGATTTCCAATTTAGTTAGTCACCACCTAATTGATTTTCCATGATGAATAAAACTGTGATAAAGATCATTCACCTTAAATGTCAGGTTACTAAACAATCACTTTCAACACATCCAATAACTACAAGCCATTAAATTACATTTTGAAACACCAAGACCAACCCAATGACTAATAGCTACAACCTTTTGGCATCGAAACTATGGGAATAAAACAATCATAATTTTGATGTCATAATAATGCTCAAAACAAAGGCAAATCTATTCAAAATCAAAATCTTCTATAGAACTTGGCGCTTGGCAAACTCAAGACTACTAGCTTTAATGAATTTAAGGACTTGAGGTTCCAAAAAAAAAAAAAAAACTCCAGAATCTGTTTCAATCAGAATTGGTAGATATGGTTCATGAAGCTTAATACCCATATTTAACTTACTTAAACATGCACATGTAGATAGAACATTAGCTAAAGTAATCTCATCAAGCATGAAGCCCTACAACTCCATTTTTTTGTAAGAATTCACGGCTTTATTAGGCAGTACATTATTCTCTTAACTTGAGATCATTACTGCCCATGAAACTACAAATCTCTATTCCATGTTCTATCTTATCAAAATTTTTCATTACCGTTTCTCAATGACCAAGACTTGAGTACATTTGAATCAAAGAAATACAAACCGGAACATCCACGACATCACCATTACAATCTCATATCCATGAATTTATCAACCTAATGTCTCATCACCAAGACTCTCATATGCAGAGATCACACTCTTCATGGTCATCAAATTTAAATTAAGACAATGCTCACACATTGTAAGAAACAATCTTATCATTTTCAAACACTCTTCATTCTCAAAATACCCTAAAATTATGGCATTCTATGATATCTTATCTCTCCTAGTCATTTTATCAAACAATAACCATGGTTATTAAAGCATGAACCACGTTAAAAAGTTACAGGGTTAACACCCACTATTGGGTTTAAACATATACTTAATCTATTTGGTCTTAATCTTTGTACTCTTCTATCATAAAGATCAAAGCTTGACTAACAACAAACTCATAAAATTTTTGAACTTTTGTTTAAGGAATTCATATGAAAAAGATATCAGCCAAAAACATCCTATAGGCTATCCCAAGTCCGTCGAAAGAAAACATAGTGCATCATCACATTTGAAGAAGATTATTCATAGTAACAATAACAAAATTTGTTCTCTACAAGTCTTGCAAATTCCATGCATCATACAATGAAATAGTTAAAATTTAAGAATTATAGAAGAAATAATTCAATACTTTAAGGTTTTCTTAGAGTAATTATCTCAATAAAAACCCAACATCAGAAATATACTAACTCATGAAATTTAGTAGTTACCAATTTGATTGTTCAATCCAACCTCTGGAATCGCTAATGAAGCCAGTAATTGTCACTGAAAGCTACCCCAGAGCCAACCCATATATCAATTGGAATTCTCTTATGTAACATCACCAAGCACATTCCCTATTCACCAATATTTACCGTCTTAACATATTTGAAGAGAAAAGATATAGTTACCTAATGTAACATCGGCGAAGGTGTCTGTCGGTAAAAGCATAGTTCTTATCCCTTATGGTAGCCAATCAAAATGAAAACAGACCTATCATATATATATCCCAAATGAACAGTAATCAGAATAAATATATATATATATATATATATATATATATATATATCCCAAATGAACAGTAATCGGAATAAAAAACTATGGAGAGAGTTAAAGACGATGAGATTGGAATATACCCTTATCAACCTAAGGAACATAACAGTGAAAGAATTGATTGAACTCCTTTCAGATTAGGGATCAAAGAACCAAAAGAAAAATAAAAGGAATTTAGGAATCTATAACATCTTGGCAAAGATAAGTAGAAATCTTTATTTAAAAAAAAAAAAAAAAAAGGAAAAGAGAAAACTGGTAATGAAGAGTCGAAAGAAAAATAAAAGGAACGAAGGAATCTATAAAATCTTGGCAAAGATAAGCGGAAATCTTTATTTAAAATTAAAAAAAAAAGTGGGGGAAGATGGAAATTAGTAACGATGAAGAAGAGGCTAGCTATAATTGCTTGCATGAGGCAATTGCAATTAACAAAGCTAATACAAAGTAGAAAGAGAGAGGTCGTAGAGACATAACCAAATCTAAAGGCTTCACCGCCTTAGAAATCTGAATCCATAATCATTCGTCGATGGAAATGATCAGCGTTCTGCACTCTCATGCGTAAACCCTTCGAACCCTTAACTAAAATAAAAGACAAGTATATGTATATATTGTTGTTGCCTCTTTACATCAATAAATTTTGATCATAGAGTAATCTCGATCTTCATATCCATTACTGTTAAGACTCATAATTTAAATGCTCACTTATTTTGATCTTCATATCCATTACTGTTAAGACTCATAATTTAAATGCTCACTTAATGGATCTTCCATGATCTTCTTTCCTCTTGGGCTCAATTAGACCAATGACCTTTAATCTTACTCATAACAAGTCTCAATGATCTTTAATAGGACTTTCATTTTATATATATATAACTCAATAATAAACAAAGTCGAAGAAATTGAGATTTCGAAAAGCTTGAAACCATGTTTTACTACCATGTATGCGATCAGTTAGCTATCATGACTGCTTCAACTCTCCACTTTCTAGAAGCCCTTGCAGAACTTCCAAAATAGATGTCCCAAGACTATCAGCCTAACAAATAAAATTAGTAAAAAAGATACTCACTTTTCGTATCTTTACATATCTAAATAAAATTAATGGGAGAATATGGAAGAATGAGCTTTGGTTCCTCTGTAAAAAATAAAAATAAAAATTAAAAAAAAAAGGAAAAGAGAGCGATTCAACCAAAGGGAAAAAGGAGAAATGGAAGAGAATGATAGAATGGTAAAATGAGTTTACATGAAGAAGCCTTGGTAGAAGGGAGAGAGTTTACTTTATTGCCACGTATCTTGTATGTAAATCCACAAGTCAATGACTTTGCTTCAAGCTTCTCATAAAACAGAAAAGAGAGTTTCTATTTAGACTACAATTTTACTTTTTAAACTTTAATATTTTTGTAGACAAAAAAAACCCTTGTATGAAAAGAAAAATGTACCCTAATAAAATTTTCTAAAGACATAACTCTTCTTCTTCTCTCTTTTGTTCATAAGTTTCACATTTTCACTCTTCTCCTCTTATAAACCATTGATTTTTTTTTTTTTTTACTATTTTCTTCTCTCTAACAAAAAATCATTGATTTTTTTTTACTATTTGCACAAGTCCTGCCTCCAACAAAATATCGAGCTGTTTGCGTAGTTCCGTGAGCTCCTGCGAGGCCATCTGATAAGGCGCTTTTGCTGGAAGTCCTGCATCTGATTCCAGGTCAATCCTATGGTCTACATTCCGTCTCGGAGGCAACACTTTAGATAACTCAAGCGGCATCACATCGTTAAATTCCTCGAGCACATTAGCGATGCTTTCAAGAACATTGACAACTTAGTCTAGTTTAATCTCCACTAGAGCTGCAAGCATAGTTGTCTCACCCCATTTCACACCTTACTTAACTTGTGAAGCCGGCTGCATCAACGGCTTCCCCGCCACTTGTTCCTCGTACTCAGCTGGGACAAAACCTGGGCATTCCTCATCACCTATCCATAGACCATGGAAGTTCAGTAGAAGCGCCGCCTTGGCCTTTACAAAGAATTTCATACCGAGAATTAACTCGAAGTCATTGAGGGGTACGACCATGAAGGAGCATAATTTCTCCCAGTTGCCCACCTTCAATGTTGTGGTCATGATTCCTTGGACGGGTTAAGCACCGAAATTCACCGCTTTGATCTTGATGGTGCTTTTGGAAACGGTCAATCCGAACTGATTCACCACTTACTGAGAGATGAAATTGTTGGTCGTCCTCGTATCTAACATGGCTCGCGCTGAGCGTCCATTTACCAACACCGGCAAGTACATAAGCCCTTTGTAGACAGTCTACTTGTCTACTGTGATGACATTCAGCAACCGCAATGGGTTAAGTCGAGGATTCACTTCCTCTGATTCCATCTTCGAACTATCTGGAGTAATGAGAGAAGAAAGTTTCTCCCGCGGGACAATCTTTAGCACAGTGAGGGCCATCACAAAGGAAGCAACCCATGTTCCTCTTGCTTTGGGGTGGATCCGTTCCCTTCAGCTTTAACGTTTCACCATCCTTCCTCTTATCCCACTTTGCTTTCTTGCCTTGCTTTTGGTTCTTTCTCCCCTCTTCCTTGACCTTCTTCTTGTCAGAGTTGGAGAAAGAAGCTCCAAATTTGAAATCATTGAGGCTGTCCGCAGCTGCAATTGTTGAAGGCAAGTCGCTCACCTTCAAGCGTCTCAACTCCGTCTATGCTCAAGGCTGGAGAGCTGACAAGAAATTAAAAACCCGATCCTCCTTTGTCATGTTGTTGATCTCCAACATTAAGGAACTGAATTCCTTAATGTAATCCCGCACATAACCTGTGTGTTCAACTTCTTGAGGGACTCTTTTACTAGCCAAGCAGTGTTTATGGGGAGGAATTGATCCCTCAATTCCTTTTTTCAACGAGTCCCATGTTTGAATGGGTGTCTACCTGAAACTTGCGTCATCGTCCAAACAAGTCCGCCACCAAAGTTTCACCTCTCTCCCGAGGTACATGCTAGCGATGGAAACTTGTTCGTTCTCCTCCATTCGAGCAGCTTTAAAGTATTGCTCTATATCCCAAATGAAATTTTCGAGCTCCTAAGCATTCTGACTACCTTCGAACTGCTTTGGCTCGAGAATTTTCAATTTCAAAGGCGGTTTCTCCCTAGCACTCCCGCCACACCAACCAGCAACGGCTACCTTCAGCAAATTGACATACATATCATTATCACATACCCGATCTACCAACGACTGGATCTGTTGTAGTAAATCATTGGCGCGATTCGTGAATTCTTTTTGACAATCACTCATCGCGATCCGTGAATTCTTTCTAACAATCACTCATCGTCTGGTAAGCGTCCAACTCACAAGGATGTAGGGTGATTGGGTGAGGAGGGGGATTCTGATACAGTGACAATACAAACAGAGGCTGTGAGGCAAAGGTGAGGGTGAGGCAGCGAGCTATGAGTTGGAGGAGATGGACAACAGCCAGCAGGTGCGGTGTCAGCGTCGACCAAGGTAGGGCCGCAGGGTGATTGGTTAAGGAAAGAGATTCTGACAATGGTCACTTTTCGAATAGGAAGGTGACGTGAGCAGAAGGTGGAGCGAATTAGGGTCTGGGGCTCGAAACTGGAAAGGATGAAAGGAACTGGATTGAGGCTTGGCTAATTGGCTTGGGCAGGCTGTTTGTGTCTAGGCTGGATTAAATGTGGGAAAATTAATTGGGTTTGGACTGGATTAGATGATGGGTCATGGGTGGGATGGATAGGCCATAATTAATAAATTTAAAATATAAAAGGTCAGTATGATTCACAGTTAAATTAAGTCCGTTTAGATCAGTTTTAAATGGGTATAAAAATAAAAATCCAATCTTAGCAAAGTCCATGGATTTAACAATAGATTTGCTAACTTTAGTTTGTTTTTATAGATTTTTATAGAGAAAATCATAAAGATACAAAAAATATTGACGTAAAAAAAAAATTACCGGCGATCGAGCAGTAATAGTGTGAAATATGGAGAGAAAAAAGTCCCCATAATGTCGGTGTGAGTAGGACTGGAAAATTAAAAAGGACAATTCCACAACTGGGTTTTGCCTGTCTGCAACTTGAACCGCTCTCTAGAAATCCAAAAAGAAAAAGAAAGGAAAGGAAAGGAAAGGAAAACGAGATGAGATGGTGAGGCAGGCAGTGAAGCAGACATCGGGGACGGCCAGATTGGTATTGCTATGTGTTGGGCTGTTGGGGATCGGACTCATTGCCGATTTCTTCTGGGCTTCATCTTCTCGCTTCCATACTTCCCTCGCTATTCCCAACAATTGGACTCCTCATTCTTCCAATCTCCCTGCAGTTCTCCACCCTTCTAACCCCAAACAACCCCATAAAACTCCCTCAAATCCCAAGGTAACTCTCCCTTTTATTTCTTAGATCAATATGGAATTGCTGGAATGACGATTCCATTTACTACTTTGGTGTTGCAGGGAGCCAATGTTAAAGAAAAGGGTAAGGATGAAAGGGTGTTATCTGCTACTTTTGCTGATTTGCCTGCTCCTGAACTCAAATGGCAGAAGATGGCTGCTGCACCTGTTCCTCGTCTAGATGGGGCTGCAATTCAGATTAAGAATCTTCTTTATGTCTTTGCTGGATACGGCACCATTGATTATGTCAGTTACTTACCACCCTTTCTACCTTCTCCAATTACCCTTCCTTTTCTTGTGAAGTACTTTTCTACTTCCTGAGAGGAATATATAAGCATTAAAACTATTGTCATTTTTGGAGTACAGATAGCATGTTTTTATTTTTATGTAGAACAAGTATCTTAAAGTATATTTGTGTAGCATGCTAGTTATTCCTTCATTTTTAGTCATTGATTTTGCTTTTCTTGTAGCAAATCTTTAGGAAGAAAAAGCAGGTGGCAAAAGCAACAATTGAAGAAATATTCTTCAATTTTGGTATCTTCTTTAGGTCTTTGAAAGTAGCTTGTTACTGCGTTGATTTCTTTCTTATTCGTGTTGTTGTCATATTGTGGCAGCTTTTCCTTGGAGCCAGTAATCTGAATTTTTAAGTTCTTCTATGGTGATTTTTAAGCTTATTTTTGTCCTAAATAGAGTTATACTTCACTGTTTTCTTTTTCACTTCCAATGTTTGCATCATAGGTGCATTCACACGTGGATATATACAATTTCACGGATAATACATGGGGAGAAAGATTTGATATGCCAAAAGAAATGGCGCATTCACATTTAGGTATGGTAACAGATGGGAGATACATTTACGTGGTCACTGGACAATATGGTCCTCAATGCAGAGGACCTACAGCTCACACATTTGTTCTTGATACTGAGACAAAGAAATGGCATGACATGCCTCCTTTGCCAGTGCCTAGGTATGTGCAACATATCAAACTATGAAAAAATGTATACTAGTACAGTTGAAGGAAAGAGAATCCTTTTGTACCCGATAAACTGTGTATGTGTATATGCCTATTATATGGCTAAATGGTAGTATTGAAAAGGAAAAAGAAAAAACAGTTGGTAGCGACTAGAGAAACCTTGTCTTTACATTAGATGAGAGTCATTAAGGTTGTTTGAAGGACAATTTGGTTGGTCTTTCATTGAAAAATTCTGTTTGTTTGGGTGTTTTTGCACATATACCTGTTTGTAGTTTCTTGTAATTTCTATAACTCAGGCCCTAATTTTCCCTAGATTCTGCTTGCATTTTGGAAAAAAAATTGATTTTGTCCGATTTGGTTTCTGCTACTTGTTACTATCAACTTATGTACTTTATATCTTGCTTTTAATGGTTTGTTATGTACCTTTTTTTTTTTTTTAACTCTATTGAGTGGATTCTAAACTTGTCTACATGAATAGTTGATTACCAAATGCCATAATAGATTATGTGCTACCATTCTTCTGCTGCTTCAACAATCCCATAGATCAATGAATTCCATCTTTACATACAAATTCAACCCTCAGAGTTTGTGGTTCAACTTCAATGCAATTTAGCCATTGAATACTTACTGTAGTTTTGGTAGTCCTCTCTCTCTCTCTCTCTCTCTCTCTCTCTCTCTCTCTCTCTCTCTCTCTCTCTCATTTTACTTTTCCTCTTCTTGGACATGTTGGCTTGTTAAGCCAATTTTCTTCTTGCATTGTCTCTTGTTGTTTATTCAGACATTATACATCTGCTGAACCAAATTCTTTGAGATGTTGGTTTTTGACAAATTCACACGTGATCCGCTTGCTCTTCTAAAAATTGGAAAATAACGATTCTAGATAATTTAATGATGCTGCATTTGACTAAACTTTGAGTGACTGGCCTTGAGCATTTTCAGGTATGCACCAGCCACTCAACTATGGAGAGGTAGACTTCATGTGATGGGTGGAAGCAAAGAGAATCGGCATACACCTGGATTAGAGCATTGGAGTCTTGCTGTGAAGGATGGGAAAGCATTAGAAAAGGAGTGGAGGAGCGAAATACCCATTCCACGTGGGGGACCTCACAGGTTTGTCTGTTTGTATTCTTTGATATTGCATTTTTTTTTTCAGTAAGTTGACAGATTTTGCTTTTTGTGCTGTTTGGGGTTTTGATGCATGTTCTTGATTATAATGTGATTTAAATTTGGATTATGAATTCATGGCATCTGATCTTGACCATTTATACATTTTTGTATGGATAAAAATCTGAATAAATGTATATATGCTTGTTTAGTTGCTGCCATTAATCAAATTATATGTAAGGCAAATTTAGACAATAGTTGGATTTTAGGGATGCTGTTCTGCAATTATACAGTATTATCATGTTTTGGTGTTAGAAATTTTTGGTTCAATTCTTCAATTGCTGATATGTTTTTCTCATTCCTGCATGGTGTATTTCTTCATATTTTAAAGCAATTCTGTGGATTGGATGTACATAGAATCCTTTTATCCAATATTGAAAAAGGCCGGGATATAAATTTAGTTGGCTTGATTGAAATGTTGAACTTGTAGGAAATATTGTCCTTGATCATTAAAGTCTGCTTCGGTCATACAAGCGTCTCTTTTGTTTTTGGGAGCAAAGAAAATAGCATCTTGATTTCAGTTATGCACTTCTTGTATTATCTCACCTAAACTTCATCTTCTGAATATCATTAATACAGGGCTTGTGTTGTGTTTAAAGATCGGCTTTATGTTATTGGGGGTCAAGAGGGCGATTTCATGGCAAAACCTGGATCACCTATTTTCAAATGCTCCAGAAGGAATGAGGTAATGGGGCTATTTGTGTTCCCTTGATTGGCTTTAATAATACTAATAATAATAATAATAATAATAATAATAATAATAATAATAATAATAATAGTATATCATTTTATGTTGGTCTGTTTTCTTAAAGCACGCAATATCATTTTCTTTTGGTTGACCTATAATCTATAAACATTAAGGATTTTCCTACTTGGCATGCAATATACCAATTTTATTGATGGTAAATTAGCAGAGCTCAGTTAAGTTTCATGGTAAGATCTGAAGTAACCAAATCTGGTTGGTTTCTTGGTAATTGAATCATTACTAAACTATGTTGCTATAGTACCCACCAAATTGAACTAAAGATGAATCTGGTTCAATTCTGTTGATAAATTTTTAATATTTGTTAGTTTTATTCAATTTTACTAAATATGTACTAATAATATATTATTTACAATTTTGTATATGAAAATGCTATCCTCTACTTAATATATAAAAACTTTAAGCATTATTAGGTTTTTTGTAGGTTTAAGTAATAATTATGTGTGAATGTTTATAAATTATACCAGCAAACGTTAATTTTACATGTATTCGTTTTATATACATGTATTTAATGAAGAATCTAAAATGATTTGATGTATGCTAATACTTTTAATATGTTATATGGGCTTACGTAGGCTTTAGCTCAGTTATCTCTTATTTTCAGGAATCCAAATTGAATCAAATCAAAATATAATTGATTTATTAAAAATAAACATTGAACAAAACTAATTATGTAGGGAAAATCAAGCCAAACTAAACATCTGAGACCTGTTCGGCTTGATTTAATTTTAATCTCGTTTTCTTGCACTTCTATGTTTCTCTCTCTCCCCTTCCTTTTCTCCCTTCCTTATCCACCCAAAGCAGTATCCACATTTTTTTTACTCATGGATCGTTGCATCGAAATCTCATTGAAATAACAAAGAGGCAAATTAAAAATTAAAAAGATTTAAGGGATATCTAGTGCAAATTAAAACATTAATGTCATGAGATCTGATGTAATGATTCTCTGCACAAGTATACCCTCCTATTCATCTTTCTTCCCCAAAAAATGAAAAGTATATAAAGTTTGCAAATCAAATGTGGGATTAACCACTAGCTCATCACCGATATTATCAGCAATAGAGTCAAAATGCTGATAATGCTTGTTGTGTTATTTCCTCTGTTTTGCATGTATTCATGTAGTAAGTTTATGTGAGTATATTATGATGCATGATAGATGCATTATTATATAGTATATGAGGGTAAATGGATATCAATGGCAGATTAATTATATGCTTTACTGACTTGCTTTGAACAAGTGGACTTGGGTTTTGTTTAATGTCAGATTAATGCTTCTCTACCTTTCTGCAATAGATTTGATAATCTCTTGGAGCTTCTTAGGATGTTAATGGTTAATCTGACCACTCTTGTTACCTGGTGTGATGAGTTTTCCACTGGTCGTCCTCCCTATCTTGTCTGATAAATGTTGTATTAGTTATATCTTTTCCTTTAACCTCGTATACAATGCATTTTCTAATTTTTCTCCAGGTGGTATATAGTGATGTCTACATGCTAGATGATGAAATGAAGTGGAAAACATTACCTTCTATGCCAAAGCCAGATTCACATATTGAATTTGCTTGGGCAATTGTTAACAATTCTATTGTTATTGTTGGAGGCACGACAGACAAGCACCCTATAACAAAGAAGATGGTTCTGGTTGGAGAAGTGTTTCAGTTTAATCTAGACACACTGGTATAATCTTCTTATCCTTTGATGGCTTGAAAATGGAAGATTGTGGAATTTATGGATGTATATATGTATTTAGAAGCTTATATGTTTTGCTTTTTGTGCATTATACACACACACAAATGCATAGGTATGTGTATATGTATTCAAAAGCTTATATGTTTTGCTTTATGTGCATTTATACATACATGATACACACAAATGCATAAGTATGTGCATATGCATGTGCGCAAAGAAGCATGTCACTACTCACTAAGCAATAAAAGCACAAAATTACTCCCATTTAGAGCCGGCAAAACTGACCTGAACCCAAGAAACCTGCCCAAACCCAAAATTGACCCAACCAATTTGCCTAAAAAATGTCCACAACCTAAAAACCCAAATTATCTCAAACCTAAATGACCCAAAAGGCTTGTCGACATGCCTGTATGAAACCTGTACAAAATGTTCTTGTCGACATGCCAAACACAACCTTTTTTAGCTTTTGTCATATTCATATACAAATTTTACCAAATTTTAGCCCTTATCATTTTTGTATCTTTTATTCATATCATGTTATCATGTCGTGTTTAGGATTGCCAAGTTTAATTTTTAAACTAAATTTTAGCCTAATAGCAAGGGAATGGGTAAATAGAATATTAGGTTAATATAAGTTTTAGTTAGGGCAGATTAAGGTTGAAATTCTGATGGAAAGCTAAGGAATTTTGGGGCTGAATATGTTGATATTAGTAGTGACTGAACAATAAAAAAAAAAAAGAATCAGAGGAAGAAAAGCCTAGGAGAATCACCTAGGGTTTTTTTGGAGTCACATTAAGTCACACAACCAAATAGTAAACTTTTGTTGGAAAATTTAAATAATTATTTGTTCTACTTTTAAAAGAGAGTACAAGGTCTATTTATAGATGAGCAAGCAATCCTAGCCTTAATAATAAAATTAAAACACACAATACTTTTCCAGCCTACTACAATAAAACAATAAAAGACTAAAATTAAAATCCAAAATAATAGAAAATTCGAATTTCCAGTCAATCTAGAAATTACAAAAATACCCCTAACTTTAAAACATAAATATAAATAAAATTAGAAAAACTTATTCAAGCTTCAACAAGGCATCTCAAACACATGCAAAATTAGGGCTTGAGACTTAGAACAAGACTTGGCATGCCTTCTGTACAATTTCAAATGTCGTTGCCATTTTCCATCATTTCTGCTCGGCTAGGAAAAAAAAGCATAATAATCCTTTCCATTTCACAAGAAACTCTTGGTAACCATCTTAATGAGTAGAAATAATCAACTATATCTTCTATCTCTTCCTTCGATTGTTGAGCAAGAGGAAAGTGAGTAACGATAACATCAGTGCATGTATCATCACATGTCCATGATAAATAGTCAAATTCTCATCATTAAAGACATTATTAATGCCCATATCTAAAGTTAGCTCAAGAACATGAGCATTAGAACTAATCTTCTTGAGAATTTTACAAGGACACAACAAACATTGAATGAAGCTTCTTGTGAACTCCTTTTGGATACCCTTATGGTTTTATCTGTGCCATAACCATGTCACCTTTATTGAAATCAGCAAGCCTCCTCAAATTAGCATGTTCAGTAATTTTCATTGTTCTCAGCTTCAAACTGCATCCTTGTCTAAATACAGAGTTTCTTCTCAACCTTAACAACTTAGTAGACCTTGGAGTCCCTTTCTCTTCTTACTTCTTGATGTCCTCTAAACTCGCTTTAGAACAAATATTTTTGTTCCACTGACAAACTATAGGTGTTTGCCTTACCGATCTGATTCGCATTTCGGTCATAATGCCACAGGCAACCAAGAAAATTGTGGGTAACTGGCATAGGAATAACATCGCAAAGTTAGAGTCAACATAATCACCACAACTAAAAGATACAAGGCATTGTTGTGTTATCGGAATTGTGGTTTTGGCAATCCAGCCCACTTTATAAGAGTGAGAGTGTGATTTAGTTGGACGTTTGAGATTCTCAATAGTGGAGGAAGAAACATAGGGATGAGGAAAAGTTAGCCAGTTGTATGTGTGTTTTAGTGATTTTCAGGGAACAATCCAGTTCCCTTCCTTGCTAGCTAAAAAATGAAAAGAATAATCTTGGGCCAGAAATTCAACTTAGCATTCAGTGCCAGGACATTTGCAGGTTCAAGCTTTTTAATATTGGATAGTTTTTACTCTTACCTTGTTTCTGTTCATTATGGCATTTGTTTTTGCATTGTATGGGTACCTCAACGATGTCTTACATGGACAGGGACCTTTTATCATATACTTTTGATTTCCTGCTTCGAAACATGATAATTATAATCTTTACGGATGTGGGCATATCTATGAAGTTCATAATGCATGTCACATATATTACACTTTGCTCATTCTGCACACTAAACAACCTGAGTACATTTATAATTTTTTAACCTGCACTTTATCAAGTAAGGAGCCAATCTAAGCATGAAGTTGTCTATTGTTTATATGAACCGAGAAGTTAACTCTGATGTTTTGATTGTGCTTACAGAAGTGGTCCGTGATTGGAAAACTTCCTTACCGTGTGAAAACCACACTCGTTGGATATTGGGAAGGATGGTTGTATTTCACATCTGGGCAGCGAGACAAAGGGCCAAGTGATCCAGCACCGAGGAAGGTCATCGGAGAAATGTGGAGAACCAAATTAAAACTGAACTCATGATCCATCTCCTTTTGAATTTTTGGAGTATGATCAATATTCCTTATGTAATGAAATCGAATATCTATTCATTTTTTTAAATTATTGTTCTATTAATTTTTTTTTTTTTTGGCTGCATTCTCTCTTGTAGCAGTAGTCAGAGGCAATCCATATTTGTAATTTTAATTAAACAACTTTTTTCTGAAAAAAAAAAACAAAAAAAGGAAAAGGAGAAGTAGCTTATTTTACTAATTAGTCGTTTTTTTCGTAATACCTTTTATATTTTTTTTTTGTAATTCTTTTTCGTTTCTCTCACACATATATATATATATATATATATATATATATATATATATATATATATATATATATATATATTGTAATTCATTTGGCTTTACAGGAAGGAAAATGAAAGGAAGCGAAAAGATGAGAAAAGAAAAAAAGAGTGGTGGATGCAAAAGAAATAATTTATACACATGATTTTTTTTAAATCTCACAATGTGATAACTTTGTACATCGAATTGAATTGCCTTTGTTTATTGATTGGCGCATGTGATAGTTGATTAATTATTTTTACAAATAATAAATAGTCGTTTTTCGTGATACATTAACAATTCTTTTAATAATAGGTGCATGTATATCAACTAGTAAAATTAAAAATTTGAATAGTCACTTTAGAACCTTAAAGATCTATAAAGAGAGTAGGTAGCTCTGTTCAATACCAGATGTTCTTTTACTTTGGGAATCATCCTTAAGGTGGTTTGTTAGTTTCAATAGTTTTTCGTTTTGTTAACTTTGTTCCTTGTGTTATTGTTTTTAGAGTTTCTTTTTTGGGTTGATAGCAAGATGGCCATAGAATTAGAGCATTTGTGGAGAAAGGTAAAACTTAGAGAGGATGAACCAAATGGTATTTAGTCAAACATCCATATCAAAACCTTAAATATTGAAAATGGAAAGCGATAGATGGTGATAAGATTAATGATAGATAGACATTTTAATAAGGAGACGTTGATGAATTCCTTCAAATTAGTTTGGAAATTGGCAAAAGAGATTGAGATAAAAGTCTTGGAGTTTATCCTTTTTCTTTTTAAATTTGCCTTTATTGCTGATAAAAACAAGATGATAGATGGAGCTCAATGAATGTTCAATGAGAATATGTTTCTCTTATAGAAGTCTTAAGGCAGGTCTCAAACCGGAAGAATATGTATTTGATAAAGCATCTTTCTGGATCAGGATATATGACCTTCCTAGTAACTAGGAGAATGTTAGGAGGATTGGAAACAAAATGGGAAAGCTAATCGCAATGGATGCCAACAGGACATAGGAGGATGGTCCAGGTTCCTAAGACTTCAAGTGGAGATTGATGTCATGAAACCTTTAAGAAGAGTAATCCATTTGAGTAACTGTAAAAAGATAAGGCCAATTTGGGTCAAGAGACATATGAGAGAATGCCAATGTTCTGTTATAGATATGGAGTGCTAAGACATAATGATAGAGAGTGTGGGATTGACGAGGAAGGAAATGATTATTCAAAGGGTAATACTGAGTATGGTGACTAGTTACGAGCTTCTCCAATCAAAATGAGGAACTTCAGTGCCAAGGTACAAAAGGTTGAGGATATGGAGCCTCAAGCAGATTGTGTTACTAGTAAAATTATGTTAGCAATTGAAGAAACCTGTGTGACATTTTTCTATCATTTTTTCGACATGTTTTGTCCATTACTTTTCCTATTGCATCAAATTTTTAGGTAGTCATTGATATGATAAGGTTGTGGTAACCCATTTTGTAAGACAAACATGTTATGTAGTTGTTATGAATTGTTAAGCGTATACTTTTGTATGATGTTTTATATAAATAAGTGAACAATGCAGCCATAAGGGTGGCTTTTGATAGAAAACGAAACTTGTTCCTTTTTTCTCTTGTTTTTCTTTTCTTCATATCTTTAAGTTGGTATCAGAGTTGTTAATGGTCTTAGAGCTAATTTGAATAGACAGTGAAATTGACTTTGATAAGATTGAAAACAATGAAAAAACGCATAAGGATATTTTTTTTAATGAAATAATAAAAAAAATTGAAAAGAGGAGTGAGGGGATAAATTTACCCCTTACTATTTTTATCATTTGTGGCCAAATGGCCACCAGCCAAATGAAGCATTAAAGGGTCTAAAAGCCATTCAGAGTTGAGTAAAAAAACCAGCAAACACACCCTGCAAAGCTTCTGTCAATTGTAGAAGACCTCAAGCAGCTGCTCTTTACCTTCACATCCTGTTTTCTTAAGTGAAAACTGCTAGATATGATCTGTCAAAATGAAGAACTTTTTGTGTGCCTTTGATACGTGGGATGTGATTGAAAATGAGAAAGAACCACTTCATTTATCAGCTAATCAAATTGTGAGTCAAATGAAGAATTACAGTGAAAAGAAAGCTAAGAAGCATAGAGAAAAAATTGTATTCAATTCAGTTTATGATCAGATATTTATCAAAATCATGATTTGAGAGACAACAAAACAAGTTTGGGACATGCTCAAGGAGGAATATCATGGGCAATGACAAGACAGACAAATGCAAGTGCTCAACCTCAAAAGGGAATATAAAATCTTAAAGATAAAAGAGTATGAAACTCTTAAAGAGTATAATGACAAACTCATGAAGATAATAAACAAGCTTAGGTTACTTGGATAGAAGATGACAAATAAAAGAGTTATAGAAAAAGTTCTTGTCAATTTAACTAAGAGGTCTGAATCCAAAATCTCTTCACTTGAAGATTTCAATGACTTGACCATGATCTCTTTGGCAGAATTAATGAATGCTCCGTAACCACAAGAGCAAAGAAGAGCCATTAGGCAAGAGGATTCGACTGAAGGTGCATTTGTTGCTAATATGAGGGGTGAGAACAAAAAATCAAGAGATAATAGAAACAAAAATGCAGGAAGTGATAGGAAGAAAAGTAATTTCCACCATATACTCACTGCAAGAAGACCACATATCTAGAAAAATACTGTTGGTATAGACCTGACATACAATGTAAGTCTTATAAGCAACTTGGCCACATAGAGAAGGTGTGAAAAAACAGTAACCAGTAGCAGGACCAACGAGCAAGAATAGCTGACAACCTAAAACAGCAAAAAGAACAAATGTTTGTGGCATCTTTCAATACAGTAAAAACTTATCAAATGCTTGGCTTATTGACAATGGATGCACTCATTATATTTAAAAGTCAGAATTGGCAATAGTGATGTCATAGGGATCAACAGAAGAGGAGTTGTGACAGTTGAGACATAAGAAGTAGAAAACTTATTTTTGATGTGTTATATATGCCTAAAATAGATAATAAAAAAAATTTGAGTCTAGGACAATTTATAGAAAAGAACTACTTGTTAGTGTTCAAAGACAAAGCATGTATCATCAATGATTCTACTAGTCATGAATTCTTTACTGTTAACATGAAAGGAAAATATTTTTCTTTAGATTAGGATAAAGCAAACTCATTTACATATGCAAACTTATATGCATATGTTGTTCACATTTCAACTACAAGGCATTGAATTACATGCATAAACATGATCTTGTATTAAACATGCCTATTGTTGAAGTTTATACTAGTATGTGTGAAATTCGTCCATTGGGAAAACAAAAGCAAGTTATCATTCCCAATTATTTGAAATTCAACCAAGGATAAAATTCTCATATCTTGCAAGAGTGCAATGTTCCAAAATTCTTAGGTGAGAAATTACATCCTCTAATTGGGACCAAACCTTTGGAAAATTTGGAGGATAATTTCAATATCAAAGATATTTCTTTCAAAAATCCAAAATAATAAATAATAATATATCCGACGATAGAACCTCTTCTAATAACGAGTAGGTTGCAGAATATTCTTGAAGTGAGAAAATTCTTTAGGGTTCGACCAGAGCGTTAAAAAACATCTAAGTGAATTTTTAATATTTTAAATATAAATAGAATAATAAATAAATTTTAAAATAGAATAAGGATAAAAAAAATTAATTATGATTATTTTAGGATAGTATATGATTAAATGATACTTTTTTAAATGGGCATCGTGAGGGTTTTAATACCTTCCTCACAAGTAGTCGTACTCCTAAGCCCAAATTTTAATATGTAGACAAATCATTATCTTTTATTTTGAATATGTGTCCAGACAGTTAAATTAGAATGATTGGTGATGACTCCATAAAATTATGTTTAGCGGTTAAATTCTAAAACTTAAATCGTTATAATATAATGTATATATTTATGAGAATGAAATCAACGGTATCATAGTAATTTATTTATACTTACATGATTGCCACGTAAGAATAGATCATTAATTATTTAATAATTACCATACAATAACATGGTATTAGTTTATTATTTACATATAAATTATTTATGGTATAATATTTCTTAAAAAGGCATAATTCTTCCATCTCAGGTTTTTTTTTTGAACACAATAATAATTTATTATGTTACTCAAAGGCCCTTATATGTCCAAGTGGGTTGAGTTAAGAAATCGATCATACCACAAATCAATGCACACATGCAGACATAGGATTCAAGAATCAGCGATCATATAGATAGTAAGATGAATGTTATTTAAGAATATCTAGAAGAAAGAGAATAAAATGCATAATAATAAAATTTATTTATACTAATTGAATTATCATACATGATATTGTATATATTTATGAGAATGACATTTTTTAAATTATTTAATGTATAATAACTACCCTATAAAAGCAGCTGATTGACTCATTTATAAAGGAAAATTATTTATACCATAATTACTATACAAAGAATTTTAAAAATCATTTAGATGAATATTATTTTAAGAATATCTAGAAGGAAAAGAGAGTAAAATACACGATGCTTTTATTTATTTATTCTAATTATTTAACTTGAATTTGTAGTTAATTAAATTTTAAATTAATTACAAAGAGTATCCATATAAATTTGTAACTAATATTATTTAAAGTATAGTATTTAAAGCATCAATATATCATTATTTCAATTCCTACTCTTGAAAATTATTACAATTTTTTTGGTTGGGTATGAATTTTGGATAATAATTTGGTTTATTGGTTAATTTTGATTTTCAAATCGAATTAATTGATAATCAAAATTTCATCAAAATCTCTTTAATTAATCGACCAAATTTATTTCGGTAGCCGACCATTTAACCGAAATCAATTCGATTGGTTGGCTAATTTGGTCTTAATCGAACTTTGAACACCTCTAAAAGAAAATCCATTTACACTAATATAAAACAAATTATTTTACCCACTTTTTAAAACTTCATGTAAAATTAATATTTTTACAAACTAATAGTTACATTTAACAACCTACTCGTATTAAGTCAATTATAGAATAAATTTTTAATCAAAAATAGCTTTTTTTAATATATATATTAATAGTTAAAATTTTATTATAAAATAAATAATTAGATATTTTCGATCAACTTATTTAACATGCATAATTTAACTGAATAAACATAAAATTCTGCAACCAATTTAAAATTATAGATGTAATATAAAAAATAAAATCAATAAAATTAAATTTGTTTTACTATAATGGCAATAGATCTCTCCACTAATTAATATATATATATATATATATATATATATCGTTTATATAATAAAATAATAAAAATATTTGGTTGGTGTCGGACGAGACAACCCACCAGTTGTTGCGGTTCTCTCAAGTCTCAAAGACTGACACAGCAAGGCAAAAGACAAAAAGCAAAAATAAAAATCTTACTACTGTTCTAAAAAACCCTGAAAAATACATGTTTTAGTTTTAAGACAGACAGAGAGAAAGCGGGATTTCTGTTTTGTTTTGTTATTTTTTTCCTCGTATAATGTCTCCAAATCTCCTTATTTCCTCTTCACTTATTGTTTCAGGTATGCCTTTCTATCTTCATTCTCCTTCACTCTTTATAATTTCTTCTTCCACAAATCTTTCCCATTTTATTGCTTTTTCTTCAAAATGCTGATCTGGGTAGTCTTTCTTTTTCTCTGTCATGACTGTGTTGAGGACAAATTTAGACTAAGGAATATGTAACAAGTGTTAAGCTTCACTCATTAAGCTTGAAAATATCTAATTTTTCACATAGATCTCCATTGTATTTTTAGTAAAAGAAATTAGGATGGGAATGTACTTTTCCCCTTAGATTTCGGCTCTCAATTTGGTTCCTTCGGTGTTTCTTATATGTCAGAACCGGTGTCTTTTTCTATCATATCTTAATTGGAAAGCTATGACAATTTACAATCTTTAAAATGGAAAAAATATGGCCTGAAAGTATTGAATCAAACACTTTCTGATCATTGGGAACTTCTGTTAATTTAGCCTTGGATGATCTCGATCTTTGGTTTTGTTTCAAATTGTGATTTGGGTATGCTTAATCCTTTTGTTCGGGTGATTGATTGAACATTTCTCTATTTTTATCTTTTTAATGAAGATGCTGATGATCTCTTTTACAATCTGAGTTATTTGGCTTAGCTTGATTGTTAGTTCCTTAATCCATATAAGCCATTCAAGAGGAGAATCAAACAAGTCTTCTGTCAACAAAATCTCAGCCAAATGGTCTGCAGTTTCTGATTCTCTTGCCTTGGTTTCAGATCGTTGTGGCTCTTTTCACTTCTGTTATAAATGCTGTTATAAATGGTCAAGTTTATGGATTCAAGTATGCATAGAAACTTTCTGTGAGAATATGAGAAAAGAGATGTCTCTACTCAATCACAATGAAGCTCTTGAGCTTAGTTTTCAGACATTTAGAACTTCTGTAGAATTTTAAACAGCAGAAGATATGGGTCAGGTGCTTTCATTTAGTTCTAGGAATCCTTTTGGGAAACTGTGTATAACAGTTCGTACGGAAGTTCTCTAGCTTATAATTACGGAAGTCCATTCAGTTTTATCTTTCTTTTTCATTGTTTTTCCTGTCACTGATTTTGTTTAATTGAAATTCTCGGTTTCTGCATTGCTTCCGTCAGTTGTTATCCTGCATCACATTTCACAGATCTGACTAAAATTGGATGATTAACCATTGAACCAACTTATGCTTTAAGTTAAACGGGAATTTGTGATGGTATCAGTTATTGGATTTTTGGTGCCACTTCTTTTTAATGTATGTGAATTTCATTTGAACAATGTTTTATCATATAAAATAGTAGTCTAATTATGTGCCTTTACTGCTGGTATATGTTTCTTTCAGTGAGTACCTGATCAGTTAGGTCTGCATCCATTGATGCCTGGTTCTTTATAACACTAGGATATATCTCTGAAATCATCAGATTGAACTATTCTTCTGATAGCTAAGATGCTTTTTTTTCAGGAGGGCTTTGAGTTATCAACATACTGCTAGAAACCTTTCTTGTGTAAAATCTTCAGCATTGTACGTAGGAAGCTATATGGGTTCCAGATTCCCTTCTCATAAGCTAAGCAATGGCCTTTATGTATCAGGCAGGCCAGAGCAGCCTAAGGAAAGGACGCCTAGCATGAGCTCAGTAGCCATGCCTTATACGGGTGGTGATATTAAAAAGTCAGGAGAGTTAGGAAAAATGTTTGATATCCCTGTGGATGGCTCTAAGTCCAGGAAATCTGGACCTATAAACAGTGCCCCATTGAGGACTGGATCTTTTGGAGGTGCTGCTTTACATTCTGGACCGATCTTACCTAATGCAGCACCTCGGGCAGGCTATACCACCTCAGCTTCTGGAACTAAAGGAGACATGTCTGGTTCAGCCTCATTAAAGAAGTCAAATTCTGGACAACTGAATAGATATGGGGATCCTGTAAGGAAATCATCTGGCCCCCAATCTGGTGGAGTAACACCTAGTGGACGCCAAAACTCTGGCCCTATTCCCGTTCTTCCTGCAACTGGTCTCATTACATCAGGGCCTATCTCTTCTGGCCCACTAAATCCATCTGGAGTTAATAGAAAAGTATCCGGTCCTTTGGAATCAATGGGATCAATGAAAGTAAATGGTTCTGTTGCACATAACCAGGCTGTTAATATTCTTAACCAATACATTGAGTTTTCTTTTAAGAAGAACTTTCCGAAACCTATATTATGGTCATTGATACTGCTTTTCCTGATGGGTTTCATCGCTGGTGGTTTTATTCTTGGAGCTGTTCACAATTCCATTCTCCTCATTGTTGTTTTGGTTCTTTTTGGTACTGTTGCTGCATTATTTGCTTGGAACTCGTGTTGGGGGAGAAGAGCTATCATGGGTTTTATTGATCGTTATCCTGATGCTGAGCTCCGAAATGCAAAGAATGGGCAACTTGTGAAGATCTCTGGGGTACGTGATTTAATTCTTTAAATTAGCAGGATATTTCATTTTTGCTACTGAAAATATAGATTAATGATAACATGAGCATCCCGTATTTGTCAATGCTGTTTTTGTCAACTATCAATTGATTCATTTTCTTATCTTCCTGATTCTTGGGATCATGTCAGTAATTTTTTCTGAGATTCGGTTCTTCCTGTTGATTTTATTTATTTATTTACTTTTTTGGGGGGTTTTGGGGGGGGGGGGGGGGGGAGGTGCATTTTGCTAACTATTTGAAGTTTGTAACTTAATTTCAAGTATTATGTTTGAAAAACTACACAACCAAAAATAAATTAATGGAAGTATTAGTATGTTTTTGGGGAGGGCTAATATAATTTTCAGAGTGACACTATCCCTTAGAAAGTAATACCTTAGAGATGAAAGTCATGGTTAGAAGTGAGTATGAGGAATGGAGATACCTGTAATCGAATTATATTTTATGAATATATACTGCCCTATTAATTTTAGTAAAAATATTAGAATTGTAAAAGGTGAAAATAATTTCATGATGTATCTGTCAGACATCATATTATGACTCTATAAGCTATTAATTTGCTTATTTAAAGACATTGAAAGGCCCGCACTGTGTTCTATATGATCATTTCTGGAAACAGTAATTGTGTCTATTTTCATATAGCTGCCAGAGATTCATGCCTAGTTATGTGGGGAACATGAATATTAGGATTAATGAATCCTCGGGCTTGAACCTGCGTTCCCGAGTTGGCACTTTAATTTATTGATTTTTCACAGAATCACAGTAAGGTTTTGTAACATACATATTGTAGCATGTCCAGTGTGATGTTAAAGTCGTTATCTACACATTGGTTTGAATTTGCCCACTAAGGTCCTGTAATTAACTACCATGGGGCTCAGCCTGTTCAATAAAAATCCAGTTATGAGCATGAAGATATGATTCACTTTAAGGCATATGTTGTATGTCGTCTAGTTATAGAAGTTGAATGAATGGAGGTTAAACTTGTCATTTCGGTATCTTGTCTTTTTTCCATTTTTCATTATTCTTTAATTTTACCTGGCTGTCTACATGTTGATCACATCCAAGTGTTTTGTTGTATTCCTTGAAGGTCGTAACATGTGGGAATGTGCCTCTTGAGTCATCCTTCCAGAAAGTTCCTAGATGTGTGTATACATCTACTAGTTTATACGAGTATCGTGGATGGGATTCTAAAGCTGCCAATCCTAAACATCATCGTTTTACCTGGGGGCTTCGATTGTTGGAAGTAAGTCAGCAAACCCTCCCCCTTCCAGCTCTTTAAATGTAATGAGGAAGGCCTGTCCTCATTTCAAAGCAGTTGAGGACTCTCTTTGTTCTTCGCTTGTGAAAAAGTAAGGAATAATGCCTATTCGACTTAGAAGCTGTCAAATTATACAGGTGGCGCCTGCTTAAAAAGTTATCTGGAAAGATGTGCTGAAAACAAATGTTTGAGTTTTCTAAGAAGACGGACATTGTCCCCATTGTCAAATTTTTGGCTTCTATTTTCAGCGTTTTCATGGATAAATGTTTTTTTAAGTCTTCTTTCATTTCCAAAAAAAAAAAAGAAATAAAATAAATGTTCCTACGTTGATGCTGATTTCAGGATGGAACAACCCTCCCAACATTTAAGATTCCACCTGAAAGGTTTGGTTTTTTGTTACTCTGAAACGGGTTGGGGATTGGTCAGGGGCAGTTTTTTTTTTTTTTTTTCAAAAATACTGGGGTGGGTGGTGGATCTTGGTAACTTTGCCCTACCTCTGACATTTATTATGAAATGAATTTGTTATATATACTAGTGTCATTGGCTGAAAACAATCTTTGAGTTAGTATGACTAAATTATGTTTTTCCTTATCTTTTGTGTAATTGTTTAGGTGGGGCAGGCCGGGTGTGGGTATGGCAATTACCTTCTTTTTTTTGTCACAGGGTGAGGGTGAGATGAAAATTTTCCCTAATACTGGGTGGTATTAATATTTAAGAGGTAGGGTGGATGCAGGGCAGCCAAGAAACACATTTGCCTTTACCCATTGCAACCTCTAGTTTGATGGACATTTTTTCATCTATTAAAGTTCACTATCTCGTGAGATTTGATGGGAGGTGTGTGCCTTTCTTTCCCTTTGTTTTCGGTTGGTAACACATGTTGAAACTTCTTTCTTGTTTCTCATTTATCGAGTATGTGGAAAATTCGCTCAACTAACTGTTTGTATGTTTCTCAGAAGCTGGTTACTCTGTCATCATTTTTTCTGTGCTGTCCAAGGTTATCTAATTGCATTGGGATCTTATCTTGCTGTAATTCCGTCCTTTTAAAGATTTTTTTTATTATTACTCTTATTTTTTCTTTGATCTTTGAGATATTAGAATTTCAAATGTAACCTTTTTGTGTCTCCTTGACAGAGACGTGCAGTTGACTTCTACGTCTCCGATTTTCAGTCAGGTTTGAGAGCATTGGTAAAATCTGGCTGTGAAGCTAGGGTGACTCCTTACGTGGATGACTCTATCGTCATTGATGTTAACCCTGCCACTGAAACATTATCTCCAGATTTCATTAGGTGGTTGGGAGAAAGGAACCTTTCCAGTGACGACCGTGTAATGCGGTTGAAAGAAGGGTAAATGTTCTCTCTTATTCATAGATTCAGTTTCTTCTTAAGGATGGGGATATTTTATTTATAGAGCTGAGAGTTTAGTTGGAAAATTCTTTCAAGTCATCTTTAGGATCCGTGATTATTCCTTGAATGATAACTGCCGATAGGGATTTGGCTCTTATGGTATTAAAAAAAAAAAAATCTAATGTGATACCTGTGTTTAAAAAATGTAAAATGTGGTACTCGGAACTTTTTAATCCGTCAATAAAAGTGCCCCAATGTCTAACATCATTGAAGTCTGATGAGTCAATGGGCCAGCCAAGACACACCATGTGGTCAAACATTGCCACATCACTTTGCTGGTCAATGATTAGGATAGACATGTAGTATAACCGCATTTGTTAAAAATTTTTAAACTGTGTAAGGAATGAAAGAAATATTCTTTAAAAAACAAAAAAGGAAAAAATTTATAAAAGAAATTTAACTTTTTTGAAAATAAAATAATTTTAGACTACTTGTTTTTTGAAAAATAGAAAAAAATTAAAATTTTCTTGTTTTTCTATGTTTTCCTCAAAAATCAAAAATTTATAATTTCTTTAAGAACTCAAAATTTATAAGACACTTTTATTTTTGGAAAAAAAGATTTTGAAAAATAAAATTGGTCTTTTTAAGAAAATATTTTTCCTTTTTGCTTTTCTTTTTGGATTATTATCCAATACACTGTCAGTGAAATTTTTTAACTTCACAAACGGAGTTAAAATGATAACACATATCACTTATTTTTTTAAAAAGATTATTATCTCATCTATTGACAGTGGAATTTAAAAACTCCACAAGCGGGGTTACGAGGTTATCACATATCCCATTTTTATTTTTTTAATTAATATTTTTTAATTTTTAAGGATGTGGCAGCCTTGTAACCCTACTTGTGGAGTTTTTAAACTCCACTGCTAGTATATGTCATCATCTTAATCCCGCTTATGAAGTCAAAAAACTTCACTGACAATGTATTGAATAATAATAATCATTTCTTTTTTCTCCTTCTTTTCTCTCCCTGCCGCACCTATTGTTTTCAAGCTAGATCTGGTCATTATCCAACCATATTCGGCCAGCTAAGGCTCAACCCGGCATTGGCATGCCCGAAGCTAGCTTATTTAAGGTTAAAAAAGGCCTTGAAATAGTCTGTTATTGAGTTGAAAAGAATCTGTTTTTGAGTTCAAACAGGCCAAACCTGGTAATACTGGTGTCCGATTGAGCTCAACTAGCTAGATGTGGTCAGATAATGGCCCTCCATCTGATACATTTTGAACTCAATTATCAATTTAAATTATGTGAAAAATAATAAAGTGAAATATGTTTATCTCTCTCCTTTTAGGGCTGTCTTTGGGGGTGGGCATTTAGGGCTGGATGAGAAAAGTTGAAAGGCTGTTTGGGTTGGGAAAGTTTTGAGTGTGACTGAGACTAGCATTTGAATCATCTTTCTCTCTCATTTCAGAACAAGTTGGTTTTAAAAAACTCTGATCAAGTGATGACTTTTAAATTTACAAATTCTTGTATTCGTAGGTATATTAAAGAAGGAAGCACGGTTAGTGTAATGGGAGTTGTTCAGAGAAATGACAATGTGCTCACAATTGTCCCTGCGCCTGAGCCAATTACGACCGGATGCCAATGGGCAAAATGTATCTTCCCAGCTGGCCTCGAGGGTATTGTACTGAGATGTGATGATACATCGAAGAATGATGTTATACCAGTTTAGTGGCATGTGCATTAAAACTTTTTCAGGTACCGTCGATAAGATTTTTTCTTTTCTTTATTTCAATTATCATTCAGTAGTGGTGTTGAAACGGTACATACGAGAGACAGTAATGTGATGATGCAAGATAGGGTAGATGGTGTTTTTGTCATTTTAACTTGTTGTATAGCTCTTTTGTTTTTTCCTTTTCCTTTTCCTTTCTAGCTAGGGTTCACACCCTTCTGTTATGGGATTGGCTTGCTGTGTTAGGGAGTTTTATGTGTTTGAGCAGATTGCAATTATGTTAAATAGAAAGAAGAACGTTAGAAAGTGTTTGAGTATATTCTGTTTAAATGACAGTTTTGCATTGTTTTGTTCAGACTTCAGAATGACCAGCTGAAAATTCTAACATTTCTTTTCTTTTTTCTCTGTTGATATACAAAGTGCTAGAATTCGATTTTTGGATTTTTAGAGTAGAATGCTTGAAAATTACGTCTTTAAAGTTCGGTATTCGAATTCTCATTAGGTCAAATTCTTTTAAACCAACGCCAGTTATGTTATGAAGCGCAAGTGGGAATTAATTTCATACCCGATGTAATGTGATTTAAAAGTAAAAATAAAAGAGAGAGAGGATCGTGTATTTCTTCCATTTGTACAAAATCATATCTCAGCTTGAACTCCTTTAAAGCAAGAGTGGCATCGACCATTTGTTATAGTTTTCTTTTAATTATTATTTTATTTAATTTTCTGGTCACTGTAAAATACTTTAAAGAGTGGACTAATGGTGTAATTTCTCATTGGAGATTTTCATTGGCTTGAACTAAACATCTTCTTAACCTCCGTAATCCATGTAATCAAGGTTTTTATGCCTTCTGTGTATTCTTCATTCATGCTATAATCTTTCATCCAATCATCTAAATATTATTGCATTCTCTTTCAAATTTGGATTGATTTGGCGTTTAGGTTTCAAAAAAATGTTGGGAATAATGAAGGGGAGAAAAAAATTAGGGTTTTTAAGTTTTGTATTTTCATTTAAAGGCATTTTGGCATTAAAAAAAAAAAACTCTTAAAATAGGTTGTGTGGCATACTTTTCTTTTCTTCCCCCTCTCCCCCCCTTTTTTTTGTTGGCATACTTTCTTTCTTTATTAAAAAACAAATTATTTTAAATTGAAAAGATTAATGAAAAAATAGAGAGATTTAAGTAAAAAATGTATATTTATAAAATTATTTTTTATTTTTTAAATTTTATTTTATTATCTTAGCTAAATAATGGTACGTGATAAAATAATATAATCTGTCTTCTTTCTTTTCATTTTACAATTTATCATGCAATAAATAAAAACAAAAATATATTTTCTTTTACATTTTTCATTTCTACCAAACACATCTACAATATATATTTTCTATCTTTTTATTTTTCTCATTTTTCAATTTTCTATCCTTTTATTTTTTTCACATTACCAAGTAAAACCTACACACTCAAAAGTTGTTCTAAACACAACCTAAATAGAACTAGATACACTCTCTTTACTACCCACAACCTAATTCCTTTTTTTTTTTTAATTTCATAATTTTTACTAAATACAACCTATCACTAAAAATCTCATTACCAAATTACCCTCTCATTTCACAACTTAAACTCACTCTTGTCTCGTTTTCTACAAACTTTCTCTTTAATCTCTACAATCTCCATTCATTTTCAATCTTTGTTGAAACCTCTCAAAAATCAAGTGTTTTTACATTGTTTAATTTTATAAATTTTGGTTAAAATTGATAGATTTTGGTTTTGGGTTGAGAAAGTTATCGAAAGGAGGGTTATGGTATTCTGGCCGATACTTGCGGCAGTGAATTGTTGCGAGTCTTGGCGAAACCATGGTATGATACTGCCACGAGCCTTTTAAAAACCTGTATTTTGGTTTTTTTTTTGTAAAACTTGTATATTTTTTTATATTATGGTTTGTTTGTAGTTATAATTGGTTGCTTCATGTCATGTTTTATGCAAAATTAGTTTAAAAGAAGAACATGTAATGTACTTGTCATGTTTTGTCTTTAATTGCTTTAAGAAATTGTTTAATTGTAGGTTTAATTGTGTGCTTTTAGATGATAAGTACACGAGGACCAGGGTCATCTAGAGGAGCTTCACATGATCATAGCTATCCCTCCTCTAGTCCATCTAGGAGGCGATCGACTGTGTCTGACAAGGGGTGGCGCATCACGATAGAGGGGAGGTAGCATACCTCAACCTCAACTGAGGCACCAACTGCTGATGAGAGGCATTATGTTCCTACATCTACTAAAGCATCAACTGCTGAGGAAGGCAGTTTCATCTACTGATACACCAATTGCAGAGGATACAGTTGCTACTACACCGTATCCTGGTGGTCCAATTGATACATCGATTCTTCATAGCTTTGGATCTCATGTTACTGCATCTATTTGGTAGCAAAATGTATGTTTGATTAATAAGACGTAATTGTTGTTATTAATATTATAATTAAAAATATTATAATTATTTATTTGCTCCCACTCTTGAGCACATTCATATGCACATTCATATCTATACCTACGTCAATTGTATGCAATTAGAGGTATTAGTGCTCTCGAATCCAGTAAGATCTGCAACAGAAAATTATATTTTGTTAATGTCAGCTAAAAGTAATAGTGTCAAACAAATATAACATATATTGCAATCCAGAACAAAATGACAATTGTTCACAAATCTAATAACAATTAACCTATGATACATTTGTGGAGGTGCAGGAGTTCTAAGTGGGAGATATGCCAAGCACTATTGTGCAGATAAATGACAAGTGCGATGCTATAACATGATGCTATCAAATGACTCATATATGGTAAGATTATCCAATGATCTTTATAAGTTACTGTGTTGAAACACAGCAAGGAATGCATTAATTAATCAACGCGCTCTTGATTTCTGTAGATACACACGTACTTATTTTAATATTGATTTAATTCCTTGATCAAATCATATCTCACTTGTGACTAGTCATCTATATTTATGCCCAACAACCAAGCAATAGCGCTAAATCCATAGTGTCATAAGACTCAATATCAACAATGTAGACACTTAATTTTGTCCGAATATTTTTTAATAAAAATCAAAAATATAAAATTCAAAAAAATAAAATAAAAAATAGAAATAATTCAACTTTGTTCAAAACCTTTCCCATAAACTCTATTTTTCAATGCAGCCATGCATTAATCCCCATGTTAAAACCATGCAAGACCCTAAACTACCCCATATAAACCCTAAACACCCTAAACTCTATTTTTCTTGCACAGCTTCCTACACCGCGAACTGCTTTGCATCATCATCACTTCCTGCACCAGCTGTCTTGTTCGTTCCCCTCAACCCAAGTTGCTGCTTCCCCCTGTGTCCCAAGCTTCCTGCGTTACCTGCGTGCCAGCCCCTGCATTACCCAAGCTCACTGCTCCAAGCTGCGCCATTTCTGCCACCGTTTCCACTCCATCCGTAGCCAGGCCTTGCGCCATCTACACAATCATCACTTTCCTGCATCGTTCCCTATGGCCCTACTGTCTTCCTGTACCGAGCCGAGTCACCCTTGTGATGCTGCATCGCTACTGCTGTTGTGCGCCACTCTTGCTGCTGCCTCACTGAGTTGCAACCCTGCACTGCACGTTGCTGTGAAGATCGTCGCTGCCATAATTTTTACTGCTACTCTGTTTCGGTTGGCAGTACAGGAAAAGGAAGAAGAAGCCAACTCAAAACGACATGGTAACAGTTTTTGTTGAGGTATTTTTTTTTAATTGTAATCTTTATTTGCTTACTTATTTATAGATTTATTTTATATTTAAATAATAAAATTTTATTAGATTGTTTCCCCTATTAAAAAGGCATCTACATGTACATTTTTTTTTATAATGAAAGATAATTTTCTAAAATAAAGGATTTTCAACATAATATAAAAAATGAATTATTTGTAAAATGATTTTTTCCATAATGGGATTTCCCAAAAATCACAGATAATGATTCTTCATTAATCTTCAAAATTAAATAAAAATCCTTAAATATTACCAACGTATATTTAAATGATTTTGTTTCGATGTAAAATTTTTTTTATAATTTTATAAAATAAATTAATTTTTAAAAATAATAAAAATAAAAGAAAATAAATAAATAAATATAAATTTCTGCCTATTAATTGTCACATTTCCAAAATGCATTACTTTATCCGTCCAAATTGCAACGAATTGCTCCTTATGTAGATCCAACCATGTACTCCTAACATGTTGTACTACTTTTGGATAATTATTATAATCTATTAACATTATACTTAAATACCAACAAGTGTTGATCAAGGTGATAAGCAACCTCTACCCAGTACAAGTGAGAATACAAGTTCGATCCCCACTAAAAGCGTATTTATTGGAAGGGCTTTAACCTTTCACGCTTTCGACTCAAAAATGATTAGTCTTATGCCAAAAAAAATCATGGGATACCCCTGGTTACACAAAAAAAAAAAGTACTTAAATGCCTCTCATACGTCATAAATGTAGGATGCGCCCAAAATAAGTCTTTTATAACATCGGTTGACTCATCACTCTAATGTCACTCCACGTACTTACACTCATTTAATCGTTTCATTAGTTATTGCATTTGTGACTTACCAGTTTTTTCAATCAATTTGTAAGTCTATCGTGCATTGTAAATGGTCTTCATAGTGCTAACGTTCTTCTCATCCTTATTTTTCGATGTCAGCAGTATATTCTGTGGTTCGACTATGTTCTTGGTCATCTCAGCAACGACATCTTTTTCTTCAACTGACAATCTTAGCCACAAATGCATAACCCTGAAAATGTATTGCAGGAGCATGATTGTGCATCCCACTTACAACTTTAACTCTTCACTCATTATTCTTTTCCATTTTAACACCCACTAACACAAATGACACCCACACTTCTTCGTTCTCATTTCCTTGTGACCACACATATTTATAATTTTTTTTTTCTTCTTCTTCTTCTTCTTCTTTGACTCTATGAGTCTTTCAATTTGTTCACATGCGAGTCTTAATCTATGTTTTTTTGTAAAAATTACAGGTTTAGAAGCTTTGATCACAATTATAAAGTCTAGATTTCTCTCGACCTCCTTTACCCATGTAATCAACTCTTCTCGGATAGAAAAAACATGTACAACACAATTCCTTACTTTATTTTCAACAATCTCTTCCATGTAATTTGTATTGTTTTTTTCTTCTTTCATGAAGTAATTTTTTATTGATTCCTCATAAATATTATACATTTTTAGGTGAAATTTGGAAGAGAGATCATATTTTTAGGAGTTCGTTTTAGAGTGAGAAAGAGAGAAATTAGTGATAGGTTGTGTGTATAAAACATAAAGGGGCAACATAATCATATAATCAAGGGTATTTTGGTCTTTAAAAAATTCATTAAAAATAAGGTGTATCTGGCAAATGGTAGGTGTATATAGAATTTCTTTACACTCAATCACAACATTAGGTTATACTTGGCAAATGTAGACAAAATATAAACACGACACAACAAAACTGTATGAGTTTCAAAAATACGTGTTTCGTGTCTAATCGTGTCGACACGAATTTTGACACGATACTATTCGTATTTAGTCATGTTAGATACGGCTAAATACATGTAAGACACGAAAACACATTTAAGAAAATCATCTAACACAAATACACGGTTAACATGTATATGACACACGTTCAAATAAATCATTACACGATATACGTGTAAAACAGGGTGATCATGTATACTTGTGGGAGGATTTGAACATTTATCATAAGTATTTATCAAGTGAACTACTATATGGTATTAAAGTAACACATTCTGAAAATTAATTTATATCTTAAAACAAATTAATGCTTTAATAAATATTGCAAGAAAATAAATTAATAAAATTAATTATGAAATTAAATTGGTTAATTATGATTAAAATAATAAAATTTTTAAATTCTAAAAATAAAGAATTGAAATTAGAAAAAAATATTTTATTTGTAAATTAAGATACAATTGACAATTCTTACATATATGATATTATAATGTATAAATATATATATATATATGATATTTTGTTATAATGCACAAAATATAAATCTTGTATTGTAATAATAAGATATTGTATAATTAATTATTTTATATCACTGACGTTGTATACATGATATGATAATAAGAGTTTACATTTTATTGAATTACAATAAGGTAAGAGATTTTATATTTTATTCTATGTCAATTATCATATTATAAAAATTAAAATAATGTAATATGAACATACAAATTATTATGATAAAAATAAGATATTAGTATATATGATTTGTTTTTAAATTATATGATAAACTTATAACTTACAAGAAATTATTTTAGGTAGACATAAATTGTTTTAAATAAATATAACATACTTTATCGAATTTACTAATTATTAATATATACTTATTAATGATTAATATAACCTATTTATTTTAAGAAGATTCAACATCGCTGAAATGTTCTAATTCTTTTTAATTTACTAAATCCTATTGAATTAACTCTTTGAATTGTTGTTTCTTGCATTGTTAATGATTTAATGTTTGGATGTTTTGTTGAATATTTATGTTTGTTAACTTAATGTTAACTTTTTATAATTTATTTGTATGTTTTGCAATTTTATATATATATTATGAATTGTATAGATTAAAGATTATTAATTTGTTATATTTATTAGTAATATTTGAATGTTAATTAATATAGATGTAAATAGACATAAATTAAACTATTGATGTAAATATGACAATTTTTTATTTTTAATTATATTTTATTTTTAATCGTATCATCAATATCGTATCTATTCGTATCGTGTTTAATCGTATCAATTATATTTATTCGTATCTATCATGTTTATCGTGTCATGTCGTGTAACACATTAATTATAATGTATCAACCATATCTTATCACCTATATAAAAATTGTATCTTATATGTATTTATAATTTAAATACATTTTATAATTCATATCATATCTCAATTCATGCTGTGTCGTGCCATGATACAAATTGCCAAATCTACATTAGCCACGAGTGCCACTATCAAGAAATCCTGCCAAAATTTTTGAAAGGTCCACCCGGCAATTAGGCTTTGCGTTTCAAGTCACAATCTAACTTTTGTGCTAACAAAAGGGTTTATTGCTACAAAAATGGTGAAAGGGGGAGGGGGGGGGGGGGGGGGGGGGGGGGGGGGATCCTTGACGGAAATTACATCCGACAGGCATTATAAACTTCACGGATAATAACTTTCTCTATAATATTACATTCATCGATGGCTTAGAGTAACAAAGTCTTCCCTAATGCTCCCATTGAAGGCCAGAAATGCAGCTTCTATTTCTTCAGATTCTGCACTTGACCCTTCCTTATTACTTTCCACAGCGCAGCTTTGGCTTCCTCCAGTGTTTCAACAGCCTGCCCGTCTTCGAATGATAACCTCTGTACGTTGAACTGAAAACAAGACAACATCATTGTGATATGAAACTGACATAAACAACCATGCCTCCCATAAAACCTCAAATTTAGGATTAATTTAGATAGACAGCGCGATTCGCTCCAATGATATTGAAATCAACGATAGTTGTGAGATTAGTATAAAACGATAATGCACTTGAATTCAATCATAGTTAGGTGAATGATAAAATAACCATTGAAGATGTTATATTAAAATTAAAAAGAAATTAAAGCAAAATTATAAATGCGGTACGATGAGACTGGGCTTAGTTTGAAACCAAACAGAGCCTTAGACATTTCCATTGCTATCAGATGAAATAAATGATACCTGTGCCCCTTGACGGACCCTAATGTCAATTCCCTTGCTATCGATAGATATAAGAGCTGCATCATCGACCTCAGCTTCTGTTGATAACAACTCTTTGAGAGGCTTTGAAAAGGTTGCATTGAGTTCCTATAGCAAGAAGAAATAAACCCAAATTAGCCCAGATATGTGGATATTGATTATTGACAAACTACATTAGAGCACATGTATAAGAAAGGAATTAGTAGATTGAGATCTTCTAAGTTCTAACAGGAAATAACAAAGAAGCCCCTTTTGGTGGCAGCAGCTACCACAACAGAGAAGGAAAAAGAAACACAACAAAAAAGGAAACTTAAAACACCATGCCAAAAAACTGAGATTCTCAGAATTTAAAAAGTTCACCTTCAGATTTTGTTCACCTCCATCAACTGCAATCTTATCGGGTTTAAGCTCTTCATATTCCTTGACATTGACCCATGCAACAGTGCCAAATCCTCCAATGAAATATATGTCACTAAAATGAATTTTGATAAATAAACATATTCAGTGTCATCATATGACAAATTACATAAGTAAAAAACATTAAGATAATAACTAGTAGGAGAGAAAAGAGAATAAAAGGGGGAATCCTTTATTAACTATTTATTTTATCCCACTACTTATTAGACCTAATCCGAAACCATCGCATTATTTTACATGGTTATATATTTTATATGGAAACCTGTACAAGCAATGAAACTCACAATCAAAACACACACCAGAACAGGACTTTCTTTATCTCTCCATGTCCAACCAGCTTCACATATCAAAAAGGGAATAATAAAAAGTAGCATAAAACTATATGCTTGATCAAAACACTTGTTATATATATATATATAGGACTTTCTTTATCTCTCCATGTCCAACCAGCTTCACATATCAAAAAGGGAATAATAAAAAGTAGCATAAAACTATATGCTTGATCAAAACACTTGTTATATATATATATATATATATATCCCAAGAAACAAGAAAATTTAGATGGCTACAACGGCAAGCAGGACCAAACTGGTACATGATGCCACAAGCATACCTTAGACAGAATTCCTTTACAGACAAAACTAGGAGTCATGATTTGTGAACAAGGGCTTTAAAACCGGACTGTTCAAAGAACCAGCAAGGCAACCGATTGCGGTTGAAATAAGCAGTTCAAATATTTTTATTTTTTTATTTATTCCTTTGTTCGGGTGTTTTCTGTTGAAATCATGTTGCTCTTGATGATACCTAAACTTTCTTATGTTTGTGACTGATAAATGTGTTTTGGTGATTTCAGGTTTAGTAAGTTTATTTATAATGCTTTGAGTTCAAGGAGTAATCAAGCATTTGAAGAATCAAAATGATGCAATTCTAGGAATTCATTAGAGGTGACTTGAAAATAAAAATAATTATAATTAAAAAAAAAATAGAATTGGAGAAGCATTGAAGCCATTGGAGGCCAAGGTTGCAAAAAAAATTTATTAAGGTAGCTGAAATCTGAAGAGGTGTCCAAATAACCAAGGCATATTTTAAATCAAAGGAAAAAAATTGTAAAGGCATCCGACTTCCTTAGTGTATTTTTCCAGCATAAGCCAAAGACTCTCAAGGCACCCAACTGTCCTTTCTGGGTTTCATGAAGAACACCAAGACATCCAATTGCCCTCCCCAGGCATACTATTGCTCAAGAGGAAAAATGCAACAGAAGCCAAACAAGCCTAGGGCATCTGACTGTCAGAGTTTGGCATCCAACCACTCTAAGAAAAAATTCAAAGATTTCATACTGCAAGGGCTATGTTTTTTTTTAAATTTCATCAAACTCATTAACCTCAAATGGGCAAATCAATCTCCAAACAGCTAGAAACTCAACTCCAGCTATAAATACATCCAAAAAGTCTGAAGATCAATAACTTTGCAAACTTAGTGAACTTTGAGCATTCAAGAACACAAAGATTAAACTCTCTTTAAAATCTAAGTTTTCATTTCTATTTTTGAGAGAAATTATGTAGTGAACTACATTCGTGTAATTATCAAATGATCATCTAGACATTTGTTGTTTGCCTTAAAGTGTGAGGAACACTTTGGATTTAGAATTTGAGCTTGGGTAGCTCAACCAAGCTTAGGTGTTTAGGAAACACTTGGTAAGGGTTGGTAAACTATGTTTGTGAGATAACTCATCTAGTAATTGTGCGGTGAAAGCTGTTAAGTTCACCGATTTAGTGGATTAGCAAATCATTGGCTAAGGCAGTCAAGGGAGTGGACGTAGGTCAAGGAGTATCGAACCATTATACATTGTTCTTCTTCTACTTCTTGGTGATTTCTGCACCTCACACTCTTTTCTATATTTCCAGAACTTGAATTTTGTATTTTGATTTTAAGCTCAGTTTATTTCACAAAAAATAACTTTGGGAAACACAAAATTGATTGGTCAATAGAAAATGGCTTCCTGGTGAGGAAAAAAATTAGGTCATTTTTCAAGAAATTGTCTTACGCTTTTGAATAGGTTAAGACATTTTCCGGAAAATAACTATGTGTAAAGTTATTTACCAAACTTGTGAGTATAATTCTACTCAAGTTACATTTTGAATATGATTTTTTAGACTTGGATTTAATTTAACCCTACATCAAATATTATTATATTAATAAAAATATTTTTTATTTCATTAGATTAAAAATTTTAAACTATTATATTTTAAGTTTAAATATTTTATTTTGTATATTATTAATCTTAAACATTTTTAATATTTGAATAATAATCAATATTATATTATTATTTTAATAATTAATATTTTTAATCATTTCTTAATATTTTAATTTCAAATATAATGTTCTTATATTTTATTTACAAATATTTTTATATTAATATTTTAATAATAAATATAAATAAATAATACTTTTGTTATGATTTTAATAATAAATACTTTCACTGTAAGATATAATTATTTTAATAGCATTAATTTTAATATTTTAAAAATAAATATTAATATTTTATTAATATTTTATATATTCGAAAAAAATATTAGTTTAAATATTTTAAAATTATTAATATATGTAATAAAAATTATTTTTTAAAATGTATAATGATATAATATTTTAATATTAAATAAAAATATAATTATTTTTAATATAAATTAATTAATTAATAAATAGTTAATAATTTTTAATATTTTATTATTTGTGTTAATATCATTTGAAAAAAAGAATATAGATTTTCCAAGAAACAACCAGAAAAATATATTTTTAATTGACTCATCCAAACAACAGAAAATATTAATATTTTTCAAAAATCATTTTTTGAAAGTCATTTTTTCAAACCAAATGGAGCCTTATGTTTATAATACGCTATTCACAACCCCCCCCCCCTACTTCGGACCAACATTTTCTTCTTATCTTGCCTTATTTCTAAGTCTCTTAACTTCTGAAAGCTTTACAAAACTAAAAAAATGAAAGAAGAAACACTTAAAAGAACAAATTAAAAAAGTACTTCAACCACCCTGATCAACCAGAATTTGTCACCTTACCGACTCTTTGACTACTCTAGTCTTTAAAATGACGCTATTTTCTCCAATTGGATAACCAAAAAGATTTATAAGTTTTTGATGTATGGGTGAGGGGCACACTTTACATTATAGATTTGTACAAGAGTTTTCCCAAGATTTTAGGGATGAAGTAAGGTAGAAACAAAAATCAACTTTTCATATGGGGAAGAAATAGAAAATCTTACCAACATGCAGGAGTGATGTAAAGAGAAAACAGTCTTTTAAGGCAAAAAAGGAAGAAAACTAGTTGCAACTCACTCCAATGTCACCTCTAGTTGAACCAAAGCTTGTGGCAGTAGCACCACAAAGTAGAAATACAAGTAGGACAACAGTTAAAGCTGTTTCCTATTTACAATAAAAGATTATTAAGGGAAAAAATGCAATCATATATGGAAAACCTCTATCTCGGTTCACACGTCAACCAACTTATCAATTTGGCCACAGCAACATAGAAAGACTAATAGCTTGGAAACCATCCTTGCATTTTTAAGCAAGACACCAGCAATAAAGCATCAGAGGACAGCCAAACTAAGGATACCCCCCCCCCCCCCTCCTTCCCGAATTTTTTATTGGTGCTTTTGAATCATTAACCTCTACTAAATATTATAAGATGTGCATGACTATAACAGTTATTAGAATTTCCAATCGAAGGTGTCACCAAGAAAAACAAGTCAAAGATAAGATGCAATGCATAAAGAATTAGTGAATAGTCTCTCTAAGAAAGAAATATTAGCTGGCACAAGAAATAAGAAAAACTACAGACAAATGTAGACCTTATATTCTTCATCCTGAAATAGTAGAAATTTCCCCACTGCTGTGATGGCCCTTGTTGATGTTTAGCTATGTACTGTTTATGAGCCCATTCCTAGCAAAACAACCAGGCACTTGTTGAGGCATATTTACCCACTAAATTGTATAGATATGCATAATACAAGTCAAGGCAGACATTTAATGGAGCCTAGAGAAAAAAAGATGACATCCAAACATGTGATCAAATTGAAGGGGAAGAACAAGTAGAAAAAGTATCCAGATTACACATTCTTTTAAAGATGAGGAATGGAAGTTCCTCTAAATAAACATCTTGTAAAAGCTAATCAACAGGCAGATTCCAACACAACAGAACTATCTATCTAAAGCCATTTTGTAATGCCATAAAGCCATGAGCCCATGAAGGGAAAAAGAAGAAATCTCAATCTTTTTTAGTAAGTATCCCAACCCTATATTTACTTCCTCCTCTTTGCACCCCTACCCCTCCACCACCAAAGAAAAATTCAGAAAAAAAAAGGAAAAAAAAAAATTAGGTGACCACCTGATCATGTTCAGGAAGTGGGTAGACATCACCAAATATCGTTACCCTTGCATTTGATAAGCCACTCCATCCAGGTATCTGTAGGCCTAACTGTCAATAAATTCCATATCGAAAATAACTAAGCTAGATATTCCCCCAGAGCAAAAGGATCAAAAGAATGAACCTGCACGACAAGTGTGCACCTTGGGTCTGCTAACAAATTCCTTGTGTGGATAGCCAATGGCGAAAATGAAAATACTGGATCTGCAAATTCAAAAAAAAAAGATATATCAAATAAATGTAACAACTTATACACAAAATCGGCTTCCGTTTACACAGCTGTGCAATTTTTAGGCAAAGAAACTATGTAGTTTTTGTAAAGGATAAGCACATGGTTAAAAAGGCTCTTTCACTTCAAATAAAATATTAACAGAAGAAACCAAAAAGTTTAATTAAATGTTCAGAGAAAACATTTATGCTGGAACCAAAAAGTAACCAAATAACAGAACTTCAAAACTGAACCACTTACGGCCCATTGAGTCAGGTGCAAAATCTACCAAAGAGCCAAAAGGATACCCTTCTCGTCGGTGGTGCATCCGAGACATTACAGTGCATAAGTGAGCAAATCTGGCCTTAAATTACATAGGCCAATAAATTCAGGATAATTAAATTAAAATATAAATGGAAAGGAAACACAGGGGAAGATAATAGATGGATTCTTTTTCTTTCTTTTTTTTTTCACTTTTCAAGATATGACAGTATTTAGAACTCAAAGAATAGCCTTTACTTGTTCCATCAGATTACGGACAGCTAAGGCTGGCCGGGGTAACCCATGCGCTGAAGTTGCACTCTGCACTCCACCAGATATTGGGGTTCTGAAAAGCCCAGCTCTTGTTCCCCCACTTGCTCCACTTCCATGAGTGATGGTAACAGGGGTTTCAACCTTTATAAATTTATTTACATCCTTTTCACTGCTTTTATTGTTGTTTGAATCACCCTTCAGAACATGAGAGAGACCATCAATACTGAGTCGAAGTAGCCACTTGATATATCCACTAAGTGTCTATGTCAACCAGGAGATGAAAATGGTTCCAAAGATCATGCTAGAACTACAAGCTTATAAAAAATAGTAAAATCCACACCCTTACAAAACTTCTCAACCATCATTTCGTTCCTTGCAGAAAAATTTAGGTACTTTGAATTAGAAATTTTCAAGCTTCTTAAGTTTCATTTGATTTTTTACTTTTGGCTTTTTACATTTGCTTTCTTTCTCAAGAATAGCTAAAAAAGGAATACCAAATGGTATTAAGAAAGCAAATTCTTTTCTTACTGAAAGTGAGCAAACAGTTCAAAAATAACACACACTCAAATATAATATTAAAAGTAAACAAGACTTTTGCTACCCACAAAAGATAAATTTTGATTTCTAATCATTCAAAAACAGTATATCTGCTTTTGTAACAAATGCTAAATTAATGAGTCTTCTAATGTAATCTTTCCTACTGTTCTCAGACAACTAGAGAAAAGAAAGCAAACAAATGTAACTTAACAACCACCCAAATAAGTAAACAACAGAGAAACCAAAGAAACAACAAGATAAACAGATTGAATAAATAGTATTTGGCTTACAGTACCTGAGATACAGAGAGACTATCTCCAGAAACTAATTGAAACTCATTATCGAGGATAAGAGGCTGCGGCTGGTCTTCACCTTCATCTGGAACCTCGCGAGATAGAGCTTGGAGACGAAACCCATGAGGGGTTTCAGAGTTGAACTTGAGAGACCCAATTTGTCTATTTAGCGCTTTGATCAAACAAGAAGAAGAAGGTAAGTGAGTGTTGAGATTTGGGTATGTCTCTGGTAGATTAGAGATGAACACTGAACTTGACAAAGATTCCATTGGGAGAAACACAGAATTAGGATTGAAAAAGAAAAGAGCTTTTTGTGCCTGACTATGAAAATGAAAAAGGGTTTATACCGTGCTATTTTTTTCGTTGTAAAGCTTATTATGATTAAAAACTTAATTTTATTCATGCTGTAAAACATGTGTGAAATAAATTATTTTGTATATTTTTATTTTATTTTATATAAGCATAACATTTCTGTAAATTAATCTTTCAATTTAACAACAACTTTTTTGTTACTAATGAAGCATAAGTCCAAAAAAAAATTGAATTTTAGATCTATTGTTTTTAATTTAATAATTTATTTGAATTTGCCATGAAAGTAAATTTTTAAGTAAATCTAATATTTTTATCATTTTAATTTATAATAAAAAAATTTTATATATATTAAATGTTAACATTTTATTAGTATGAAACAAATAATTTGATATTCTTAATTAACTTAATATTTGATGTACATTATCTATATAAATAGAATATAAAATTCAACAATCAAATTAAAAAATATAAATTGTTTATATAAAAGTATGTAAAACAAAATTTATTTTATATGTGTTAGGAATCTCACTTCAAAACTTTTCTAACTATATATTAAAGTTGAGTTGCAGAAATTGAAGAGAAATTCAATTTTTTTTCCTCGGCATGTTTGACAGATTTTATTAAGCTGGGAAAGACTTTTTTTACCCATGTTGATCAATAATAATAATAATAATAATTCAACCTTTATAAAAATAAAAATTCCAAAAAACAATAACATTAAAAAAATAAAGACTTTAGAAAAATTCACAATAAATAAAAAAATTAGAAAAATTCATAAAAATGAAAAAAAAAAGTTTATTCTAGAATAAAAGTGTTGTGCATGATATTAACAATAAAAAAAATGCGTCACGTGACGCACGAAGAATGCGTCAAATGATGCACGAAGAAAACGGATATAGACATCAGAAAATCTGATATTTAATGAAAAGAACATATACGTAATTAGTGACAGAGAGAAACCCCTATAAATAGGGGTCAGATACGATTCATAAATCAGATCTGAGAATACCCTACTAAAACTCTGTCAAATTCTTTGTCTGAAAGTATCGTAGTGTAAACGCAGAGAACAAACTCTGCGTTCCTTTGATTTTCTTCTTTTTTACAAAAACTCTCGGCAACACGTGACAGGAAACCCGAAAAGAAGATGTCAGCGATTCATCACCAATGTTTCAGGTAACAACAAAAATATTTCTTAAAAACTTCATTAAAAAAAAAAAGCAAAATGGAGTAAGTAGACATAAAGTATTTCGGGTTTTTGGAAGAAGGAATCATCCTGTGGCAAGAAGGAAAAAAGAAGATTGTAAGAGGGAAAGAACAAGAAATGTGTAAAAAAGTAAGATTTTTATTATTATGACTTAAGTAGTTACCTTTTTTAAGACAGATGTTGTGGAAGTATTTAAGAGTTAAGATCTTTTATATATGTTGTGGCGTTATAATTCAGTTGGTAACAACCCATTCAATCGTATTATCCATTTTGAGTCTCACTTTTACGATTCCGCCCTCACAGTTTTATCGCGTATTCAAATATTCGAATCTAAAACTTTAAAGTCTTTGTTCTGACAAAGATGATACCAAAACGCGCGTTTTTTTGTTGGTCCATCCTATCTCAATCGGTAGGAGACTCATTCAACTGTATTGTCCGCTTTGGGCCCTGCCCTCAGGCTCCGTCCTCACGGTTTTTCTTTCGCGTCCTCAGATGTTCGAACCCAAGACCTTAAAACCTTTGTTCTGACACAGATGATACCTTAAAGCCTTAGAACAATTGGTATCATCTGTGTCAGAACAAAGGCTTTAAGGTCTTGGGTTCGAACCTCTGAGGACGCGAAAAAAAAAACTGTGAGGGCGGAGCCTGAGGGCAGGGTCCAAAGCGGACAATACGGTTGAGTGGATCTCCTACCGGCTGAATTAGGATGGACCAACAACAATATATGTAATTATATTTTCGAACTCTTTGAAATGTAGAATAGTCCGTAAATATGAATATATAACCAATCACATCTAAATAAAAAATTATTAGTGATGACTTCTTTGATTTTGTGTATAGCGATTAGATTTTAAGATCCAGATGTTATGACACTTTAGTGACTTTGATAGAAACATTATAGAGTTATGCTAATAATTAATCATTTTCTTGGTAGTAAAAACTACCGTTCTTGAAACGTAGTCTAATATGTAAATGTAAACTATGTTTTAGAGAGGAACTATAGTCAAACTTAGATGAAATAGATTACATTTTAAATTTGAAGTAATATAATTTGTAAAATAAACTACTCATTTAAATTATTTATAATTTTTTATTTATTTAAAAATAAAATTAATAAATTACGTTTCGTTGATACCCATAGATTAATTTCAAATAAAAAATTACACATATTGGATAAACTATGAAGTTTTTTTCTAATTACACAAAATTTTACAAAATAACTAGTACAAAATATTTTACACTATATTTCATATCAATGAACTATCTTCAACTTCAACATAAAATATATATTATGAAAAAAAAAATTAACATAATGAGCACAGCACTGAAGCTCCCTCGAAGAGCTGGTTCCTTCTTGTGTTAACAGCCAAGCTTGTCAAGTTCAATTAGTGTTTCTTTTTTATTTTCGTAGATTAAGAATACACAGTAGATTGATGATTGAAAAGATTAAAAATTATTATATGCTTGAGAAAATAAATATGATAGGATTTTAAATAATTTAACAATAAATAAATAAAAATACAACTAAAAGGAATGTAATTATATTTTGACTCCATTGAATAAAACTCTACTACTACACGACAAACATATAAATTATTCATCTAAAATATTTTATTTATGTTATTATCAAACACAATAATGATGCCTTGTTGACATCTTCATTTTGATCTTCTTATTACGTGCTATCGAAAGTAATGAATAATTAAAAAAACGCAGATATTATTTCATTCGTAAACATTTTGATACAGAAGAGAATTTAATAAAATTTCTGTAAAGTAAACAGAAATTTGGTTTCATGAATCATAATTAATTTTATATTTAATTAAATATTTAATGAATAGAAACATCTCTTTCGCATGTTTTCCTCGTACGTCATATGAAACATTTTTATTATTTTTTATTTTATTTATTATTTTTTCATTAGTACACAACAATTTATATTCAAATATTTTGATTTTTATTTATATATAAGATTAAAAGATAAAACGAGCATATAAAATATTTTACTAAATATTGTTTCCTACACATTATTTTTAAAGAAAAAAATAATTTAGAATTTATCTTAATAAATTTTCTCCTTGAACAATTTCTTGTTCGGTAAAAAGAAAAATCTTTCCATAGATCAGAAAGTGATGATCATATAAGACCATTATTATAGTTCCAGAAATGGAGGTGACTTCTAAATTTCTAGTTGATGCTTAAATGTCAAAGTCCACTTTCACCGTACTTTAAATCAATTTCGTAAACGCTTCCCTTTTAATTTTATTTAATTTTATTGTTTTTCTCTCCTTAAAACCCTTTTATTTTTCTTCCATTTGATTTCCTTCGCAGTTCCACCCAGATTTCCTTCTGCCTCTCATTCTCCGTTTGTTATATATAAACAATTATTATTTAAAGAAATTCTTGAAAAAAAATTAAATAATGGCGAGGAGTAGATCAACTTCATCTTCGTCTTCGAGTAAATTGAGATACTGTAACCCGGCGTATTATCTGAAAAGACCGAAGCGTTTGGCTTTGCTTTTGATTGTATTTGTTTCGGCTACTTTTTTCTTTTGGGATCGTCAAACTCTCGTTAGAGAGCACGAGGTAAACTTGTCTACTTTTTCTTTTATTAATTCTTTTGACTCTTTAATTTTAGGTGTTGCTCTGTTTTCTTTTCTGAGAAATCGGGAAGGATAAGCATAGTTGCTTTAACCTATCGGCTTCCTCGATCCAAATTTATTACTTTGTTAATTTGATGTGAAACGGAAGGAATTAGAATTTTTTTTTTTTTTGAAAAAAAGGAATTAGAATTGTTAGATCATGAATTTGAGACAAAACGACTGCTGATCTGTCTGTACTGATTGCTATCATTCTAATATTTTTAATGGAAATGCAGACGAATTTTGATTTTGATTTAGAAAGCGCGTTAATTTGATATTATTTTTTTTTCCTTTTTGGTAATTTGGTGTTGGTTTTTGGGAGAATGAATTGAGGTTTGATTCAGCATTTTCTTTTTAGTTAAGAAGTTTTTAAAAATACGAATTTAATAGAGTTAGTGGCTTAAAAATTGAAGTTGATATTCGTTATGAATTTGGGAGATAGGTGATGGCAGCTGTGTGCATATTGGTTACTTGAAGTGGATACACACTGGCCATAGGAGTTTTAAATGTCTGTGTATAACAAATTTCCTACTGACGTGCAGGATGAAGTGTCCAAGTTGAATGATGAAGTGCGTCGATTACAGAATATGGTAAGAGTTATGCTCAAGTTAAGCATTCTTATTTACATATGTACATATCATTTTCACTTTCTTTTACAGTGCTTTTTCCTTGGGAGGGTTTTTTTTTTTTGAGTTATTGTTCTTGACTAACAAATTTCAACGTTAATTTATTTGGAGACTCTAGATTTAGGCATTTTTTAATTCATTAACATATTTTCAAAATGGAGGATTAGTGATTTGTTTAAGAAATCATATATTTTTATTCTTTTAATGTCTTTAATGCAACTAGAGTGATCAGTCCATGGTGCTTGATTCCCAAAACCATGTATTTTCTTAGCCACTTGGGTTCGTCGATCAGATTGTGCTATGTTGCTCTTCATATATGTCCCCATGCAGTGAGTTTTTGCGAGATGCATGGACTAAGTACTAACATTTGTTCTTAAAGCTGGAGGAATTAAAGAGTAAGGTCATGGCCAATGATCCCATTGAAATGCACAGAAGAGAAAAAGTGAAGGAAGCTATGATTCATGCCTGGCATTCATATGAAAAGTATGCATGGGGCAATGATGAACTTCAGGTATGCAAAAATTATTGTGTATATTACATCAAGCAATTGTCTTTCCCTTTTTTTTTCCTGCTTTTCTGCTTTTTGGTCATATTACCAAAGTTATGATATGTAAAGAAACATTAATATTCATGATTCTCTCTATAAACTAAGGTCTTTCTGTGCCAAAATTTTTAATTTGGTCTTGCCTTCATAATTTCTAGCTTTGTGTTCAGTTTGTACCTCAGCACCAAGTTCAGTTAACTTGAATGATTATCTGACATATGTTTGCCATCCTGGTTCCATTTGTCAGAACTTGTCTTGCTTACAAATCTTATAGAGCTTAGTTGGAAAACTTAAAGTGATTGATTTCACGAGGTTCGGGGGTGCTTGCTCCTTCAGTTTTATGGGAAATAATAAGGCCGCTGCCTTTATTATCATGTTTACATGAATTTCTGTTAGCAAAATAAATAATCACTTAAAAGGAAGTGTCAAAGATAATGCCTTTATTAGAAAACTAAGCAATGCATGTTTGTACATCATTCTTTGCTGAAGCAAGAAGCTTATGATTTACCTCATTACTCCTTAATTTGTTCAATTATTAACTTTTAGACGAGAGCATAGTTAGACAATTCTTATGTTGGTTTCCCCCTCTTGCTCAATGTCATTAGAAATTGATTGATGGTTTGACAAGACTCTCAATGGGCTTTTCATTTATGGTGAAAGACTTTTTCAGAATGGAGAATTAGCCTTGAATGTAAACAACTTAAAAAATATTTCAAAAGTTCATTGAACTAGAATTGAACTCATGTTGTCAGTTTGGCAGTAGTCATGAACTTTAATTGTCGAAAAACATTGGATGATAGGAAAGGAAAAAAAAGAAGAGCGAACTTGGAATTTTATGCACACCAACTTCAACTTGTTTAACAAATGGCCTTTTCAGTTATGTGTTTGGTAAGGTCTATCTTGTTCAAATTCTAAAACTGATGCAAATAGTTCGGTGGTAATTTCACATCTTAAAAAATCTGGACTATTCCTTTGGTGGCATTCAATCTCCCGCCCTCCTCCTTCACTACAAGGTTTTCATGAAGATGCTAATTTTGTTGATTTTGATGTCCTGTAACAGCCTCAGTCAAAGAATGGTGTCAATAGCTTTGGTGGTCTTGGAGCAACACTAGTAGACTCTCTTGATACTTTATATATTATGGGTCTAGATGAGCAGTTCCAAAGAGCAAGAGAGTGAGTTTGATTTTCTATTTTCGGCTTTTTTGTTTTCAATATAAAAATCTATTTCATCGTAAGCTAGATTGCATTGTTTTCTCCTTTTCATCTGATCGGAAATAGCATTTGAGTGTGAATTTCTGTTTGCCTGCGCCTCTGATTGGAAGAATTTTCATAACTTCAAGCTAGACGTTACATGTCATGCTACTTTATCAATGGGGCACTGGCAATTCACTAATGAGGGAGATATATATATATATATATCTTTCTCTCTCTCTCTCTCTCTCTCTCTCTCACACACACACACACACACAGACCCTCAGCCTACTTGCTTTTTCTTGTTGTATGTTTGTCAATTATCTTTCACATTCTTAGCGTTCATTATTATTCCACCAACCTCCTTGTGTGAATTCGTTTATTTTTCTTGTTCCTATCATTTTCTTCAGATGCTCACTTGTTCTTTCTTCCTTTCTCATACAACATATACTAGTTTAGAAGGATACTAGTCTGTATATGTCCCCTGAGGTCTCTGGGCCAACATTGCTAAGCCTACTGGGTTATTTGCTTATTTTGATTTTAACTGTTTGAGTTCAATAATTGCATTTGATTGGTACATATGCACTTCTGGTTATGATAGCTAGGAGTGTTGTATCCTGGCCATTTGCATAATGCTGGGCTGTGATCATTGCATTGGTACTCTGGAGAGCAGGGAAACATTAAGTTGCTCCACCCATTTGTCTATCTTGTCACCATTTTCTAAGTACATGTGATAGGTAATACTGTTTTCCTGGATGATATTGGTTAAATTATCATTGATAGGTGTTGTGATGTTGTTATTTGCAGGTGGGTTGCAAATTCATTGGATTTTAATAAGGACTATGATGCCAGTGTTTTCGAGACAACCATAAGGTTGCATTTTTTGTCAGGTTTATAAGGAGCATTAGTTGTTTTATCAAGAAACTATTGAGTTGTGTTGTGACCTTTTTTCCCCCTTCTAAATAGTTTTTTGCCTTTTGTTTTCATTTCTTGTTTTTTAAATTTATACTCATCATGTTTGACTAATTTCGTGTCTATTCTAATTGAAAATTCAGAGTTGTCGGTGGACTTCTTAGTGCGTATGATCTTTCAGGCGACAAGGTTTTCCTTGAAAAAGCTAGAGATATTGCAGATAGATTGCTACCTGCCTGGGATACTCCTACTGGGATCCCCTATAATGTAATAAACTTGGCTCGTGGAAATGCTCATAACCCTGGATGGACTGGGGTAAGCTTTTTGCTTTGCTGTTGTTTAGTATTTACTTTCTTTGATGCTATAGCAGTAGAAGTCCTTTTTTATTTCTTGAATAAGATAGGTGACTTGGATTATGACCTCTCTAGCTTGTATGAGTTGGAAGCCCTGTTTTATGCTGTTGGATCAGCAAGTTATGGCCACCTCGCAATTTCCGTATCCTTTTAACCTAACAATGATTACTAATTGGCGTTTAAAGGTGTGCACCTAGGTCCTAAGGTGCAGTGGCAAATTAACAAAGGTGCCTTGCATCCCTTTGGAACAAAATGCATGCTTTTGTACCTAGACACAATTTTCAGAAGGCATAGAAGTCAGGCAAAGCTTAAGTGTCCATTTGGTTTCTTTCGTTTTGAATTCTTTTATTTGCTGTATCCCTAAATGGAAAAAGTGGAAAATGCAAATGCCCTTTACGGTAAAGATCACTAATATGGTCCATGTGCAATTTTTATTAAATATGGAAGAGAAGAAAAAATTGAGCTAGTGTCTGATGATGACTTTTAGTTACTTACCAATAAAACTTGATCTTTAGAATAAATTAGCTGATTGAAGGGAGGTTCAGCTAATTTATTAATGCCATTTAATAATTTATAGATTTTAAACTTCTTAGACATACTGTACAGAATTTTCTTTCTTATATGTATGTGTATTATAGTTTTTTTTTTTTTTTTTTTAATATATAAAGCATAGCACCTTACATTGCCTTGGGTGATGTAAACAAATGCTTGCACCTAGGACAACACTACTATTGCTGAAGACTGGAGCATGCATATGTTAGAGTGGAATCGTGCAGAAGTATTTATTTAGCTGATTCCTGTGGTTGAGATTAATGCTCAACTGAGTTTGATTTGAAAACTAATGTTCAATTGCCCAGCTATAAGATCATGTGGTTTGGAGATTATTCTGTGTTTTTGGCAAATCATTTGTTAGGTTTTTCATTATCCTTTATATGGATGTTTGTCATCCATCAGTAGAAAAATTACCTCCTAAGCAGAAAGTTCTATTATGTGACTTAGGGGCTGGTATTAGATGTTTATTTTATACATTTATGTCATTGAGTTTGATTTTTCCCCCTCTGTTCCATAGGGTAAAAGTATTCTTGCAGATTCAGGGACAGAGCTACTAGAGTTTATTGCTCTTTCGCAAAGAACAGGAGATCCCAAATATCAGGAGAAGGTATATTTGTCTCATGTTTTGTAGCTCCCATGTTACCGAACATTTTTCTAATTGTTGTGGTAGTGCTTTTTTGATATCCGACTTCTATGTGGAGCCAATCACTGTATCCACTTCTTAGAAATTGGGTTAACTTTTTTTAATGAAGAGATATGCTGAAATGACAACCACTGATTCTTTTGAGGAAAACAAGAGTTTTAAGTGGCTATCGGTTCTTGATGTGGTTAGTTAATTTGCCTCTGCTTTAATGTATTAGGTGGAGAAGGTAATAGTTGCACTTAATAGGACTTTTCCGGCTGATGGTTTGCTTCCCATCTATATTGATCCTCACAGTGGAACCGGTTCATACTCTACTATAACCTTTGGTGCTATGGGCGACAGGTATTTACCATTTCAAAATTCCACCTTTCTTTTTCTTGGCTTCACATTTCTATATTTGTTTTCATGCATAATATAAGCTTTTTTGCAGCTTCTACGAATATCTGCTCAAAGTTTGGATACAAGGAAATAAAGCATCATCTTTAAAATTTTATAGGTGAGGATTCCATAACATCTGTTTTCTCCATTTGCATTATTGAGTTGCTGCTATTAATAGCTGTTTATGGTTATTCATTGGATGAGAAAAACATAATTCTTTGAAAGTCAAGACTTTGAAGTAACTGAGCTTGTCTAAGAGTAGAAAATGTTATCTATTTTAATAAATGAACATGGGAAGCACTCGCTACCTCTTTTCCTCGTTCCTCCCCCTTTATTGAAGTTTGGTTGAGATAATTTTTTATGCATTTTTCACTTATGGTATTTTAGCTTTCTATTTCGTAACTCTAAAACTTCCTCAATTCAGCTGAACTCAATATGTAGTACCTGGTTATAGAAGTTTTACTTCCATCCTACACAATCAAGTTTGTGCTTATCGTAAGAAATCAGAAAATCGAATCATTGTTAACCACTAGGACTGTAAACAAGTCAAGCAACTTGTGAGCTACTTAAGCTCGATTCAATGATTGAGTTTGATTTGTTTATTTTCGAGCCAAACTAGAACTCAAGCTCGAGCTATTCGAGTAAAAAAAAAAAAAGTCAAGTCGAGTTTGAGTATCTTAATAACAGGCTCGAGTGACTCGCGAGCCTAACCGAACTTTTTTTAATATATATATATGTATATATTGTTATATTTTACTATTAATTTACTACCCTCATAATTTATAGTTGGAAAATGACAAGTTGAGCCTATCAAGTTGAAGTCGAGCCTATTGAGTCGAGTTCAAGTGGCTCGAATATTTTAACGAGTTGAGATCGAGTCAGGTTTCAAGTCTCGAGTTTTAGAGTTAAGTCGAGCTCGAGCTTATTATTGGATTGTTTCGACTCAGCTCAATTACACCCCTATTTTCCACTTAGTGGTTTTGGGTCTACTTTTGCTTTGATTTTATTTTCCTAGATTGAATGCACATTTTGTTGATAGCACGTCTTTAGACTCATGCAGAATTTGACGAGTATAAAATGCATTCTACTTATATCAAATGGATGTCACTTCCAAGTTTTGTATTTTTTGTTCTGAAGTCTGAGTATAAAATGTACTTGTTGAAGGCTGAATTTTGGGTCCTTGAGATTAACCTTTAGCAGACTTTTGAACATAAAAAAAAAAAACGTTATCGCATGAAGTCATGAACAAGAATAAAAATGCTAAAAGTCTTTATCAGTGAATTTAATTTTCATGTTTTAAGCATATAAATTTTAATGCAATACTCAATTATTTTATTTTGAATTAAGTTCCTGATAAAAAAACCCCATTGTGGAATGTTGGATGTAGAGATATGTGGGAAACATCAATGAAAGGTCTACTAAGCTTAATTAGAAGATCAACACCATCGTCTTTTGCATATATCTGTGAGAAAAATGGGGATTCACTGACAGACAAGGTAATTTGGGTTACTGTGACTCTAATGCTGCATTGATGTTTTATAGTGTGATTATTTCACTTCTTGCTTCAACATGTCATATTTATGCAGATGGATGAATTAGCATGCTTTGCTCCAGGAATGCTGGCTTTAGGGTCATCTGGTTATGGTCCTGGTGAGGCAGAGAAATTTCTTTCACTTGCTGAAGAGGTATTTTTGATGACTTGAAATGCTTGGCTTAAAATTCTTTCTCCTTGATTTTACCCATTGAAAAATGTTTTCATATTTCCACTGAATTTCCTTTGGACAAATGTCAAAGTTAGCCTTACTGTATATAATACAGAAAGTTGATGTCATCCTTGAGATCACTGCTCATGTTGTTTTTTCTCATAAAGCTATATGTATCAAGGAAAACTTGGAAAAGATAAGAAATATCTTTTCCTTCAATGTTCAAAATTCAAAAGCAGCTTCATAAACATTGCTACACCTTCAGGTCCATTCGGTCTGAGCATACCCGGCTTTCATGAATACTAAACTAGATAAGCTAAGATGAGTGTGGCTTGCTGAAAGAGAGAATTAAACTAGTTTTTGCTATAAGGCTTCTAATGTTAAGAGTAATTCTTTATGCTTTATGTTAGAAGAAATCACTCTAGAATGAAATTGTACACTCGTGACTTTTTTTAATTTGGTAGAGGTCTACAATCAATTTATTTATGTTGGATTAGTGCTTCTCTGTGGGCACTGTAGGTTACTTTCTCCAGTATAGGGCACATTTCCTTCTTGTTTCCATGTGTAAGAATTATCTTCTTAAATATTGTCATATGTTATGGTGAATGTTGATCAAGAGTTTTAGACGTCATAGCTTCTAGCATTTTTGGCTCCTGCTTGCTTTCCAAATATGAGGACATGTGTGAAATGCAGTTATCTTTTTTTTTTTTGCTTCTTTGGGGTGAACATTAGGTAAAACATTGTGTCTTTAGGCCTAGGTGGGTAATAAATAGGTTGGGTCTAACTATTTGTTTTCCCGTGAATGATCTGTTTAAACAGCAGCTGGTTTTCTGACCAAAAAGAAAAAAAACAGCTGCCTGTTCTTTGGATCTTGGACTTAATTCTTTTTGTCTTCTTATGCAGCTTGCTTGGACTTGTTACAATTTCTACCAGTCCACACCAACAAAATTAGCTGGAGAGAATTATTTCTTTCATTCTGGACAGGTAAGTTATTGTTATTCTCTTGATATAAGAGATTATTGTAAATATCACAGAGAGAGAGAGAGTTTATCTTATTATATGATGACTTTAATAAGCATAATCTATTCAGGACATGAGTGTGGGTACATCCTGGAACATATTGAGACCAGAGACAGTTGAATCGCTCTTTTATCTGTGGCGCTTAACTGGTAATAAGACTTATCAAGAGTGGGGTTGGAATATATTTCAAGCATTTGAAAAGAACTCCCGGATAGAATCTGGATATGTTGGACTGAAGGATGTAAGTGCTCATCAAACCCACCGCATAATTTCGTTGATTTTCTCTGTTTATATTTGTACTTTAGAATCCTTCAAATAATATGACAATTTTTAATAATAATAATTATAATGGAACAATAAGATGGATAATTATCCTATATACCGTTAGTGGAGTTTTTTTACTCCACAAGCGGGATTAAAATGATGACACTTGTCCTTTAAATATATTAAGAAAATAAAAAATATACAAAACAAGACGTGTTGTCATCTTAACTACCCTTGTGGAGAAAGAAATTTCACTGGTGATGTATAAAATATTAATCCCAATAAGATGCTCAGCTTAGCATTTCAGTTCTTTAGCTTGTTTGGTCATACCTTCACACTTATGCGTTGCTTGGTAGGAAGGAAAGAAAAGGGTGTAAATGAAAAATTTGTAAATCTAATGATTAGATTTCATAACTACTTTCCTACTTTGTAGATTAACCACTGGATTAACAAATTTTTCATTCTCACCCCTTTCTTTCTTTCTTTCATACCAAGTAAAGCCTTAATGCCTGATTACTTTCTTGCTTCCTTTGAGATGTTAATTCTTAGCCCCATAACACAATGCTTGGATTGAGGGGGGAAGTAGAAAGGAAATTAAGGGAGAGAAATTCTATTGTTTTTGGACAGGTTATTTTTTGAAGGGAAGGGTAAATTGGATAAAAGCATTGTCCCGCCTAGTTCCTTGAAACCTAATTTTAATCACCCTCTAATTAGGGAGACATACAACTTTTATAGATGGTTTATTTTATCGAGTAAAATTTTTTTTTTAAAAAAGGGATCTAAAACGTAATTCTGCCATCTTTTCCACGCTGCATATGTTCTTAAGTTTGATCCCTAATCTATTGTAAAAATGAAAAGAACATCTAAAAATTGATAAGCAAAATTTATGATCTGGAGAAGGTAAAAGATTTGCTTGTGTATACTTATTTTTATTAATCCAAGACTATCAGAATTTTGAAATTTTGTGACCTACAATGAGCAATATCTTGTGTTTATCAACTTTGCCTAACCTCATTACTATTTGAGTTTCTACTTTTAGTTTGCCATAAAACAATGCTAAGCAATAACTGATCTAATAATTGCTTAAAGCAGAATGGTCTAATTTTATTGTTGTAATTTATTAATTATTGCTAATGGTTGACTTTCGCAGGTTAACACTGGTGTTAAAGACAACATGATGCAAAGCTTTTTCCTTGCAGAGACCCTGAAATATCTTTATCTTCTTTTCTCACCCCCTACAGTCATCCCATTGGATGAGTGGGTTTTCAACACAGAAGCACACCCTTTAAGAATTGTTAACCGCAATGATGCAAATTTTGCAGGAACCGAAGGGCAACACAAACCGGTGGTTAGAATACAAAGCAGAAAGACTGGTCAATTGGGCGGTAATTAGGATTCATTTGCAGGTTATTGTTTTCGGCTGAACTCGTAATTTTGGACCCTAAAATAGATGACAAGCTAGGGCTATAACGTAGTAGTTTCTTGAAATAGATAGAAGAGTGGGTATCAAATTCCCACAAGAGATTTTCATTCCAGGATTAGTGTAAACTGTTGTATCATATATATTCGTATGGCTTGAATTGCCATCTGTTTACTTGTTTTAAATGGATGTCTAGCTGAGAATGTAGGCAACAAGTTTACTATCGTTTATCGAGGCTTTTCTCATGCTAATTTAAGAGGCAATGTCAAATCATGTTTTATTTACATTTTCCCATTATATACAAGGTATTAGTTATGCAAGTGATTTGCTTCATTTTAGACTAGATTCATTTTTTCTTCTTTGTTCCTTGAATCTAAGCGATTGATATAAATCGCTTCACCTGTTATGAGATAACATGATGGCCTTTGAATAGTGTCACATCAAGCGTTACAAGGCTGAGTAGTTACATGGGTGAGTAAGTAGGGCATTTTAATCTCACATCGGACAGGAAAAGGTGTTTTTGGGCATCAAAAGTGTTGTTGCTGTGCAAATTTATAAGCTGATTTTGTTAGGAGAGGGTAATGATCATGTGGTAAGTGATAATAAGGTCGATCTTAAATTACTCAAACAATTTAAACCAAGCACTTTAGAGGAGGTAGATAAGATAAGCAAGCTGCATGCTAAGCGCTCCAAAGGGTGTTGATAAAGTGTATCTTAAAGGGGTAAATCGTGATAAGATTGGATGAGAGAGAATGTCACGTCAAATCCTTTAAAGGTGAGCAAGTAGGCTCCAAAGGGTGTTGATAAGGTGCATCTTAAAGGGGTAAGTCATGACGAGATTGGATGAGGGAGAATGTCACGTCAAGCCCTTTGAAGGTGAGTAAGTAAGCAGAATACTTCAATATCATATCAGATAGGAAATAAGGGTTATTGAGCATAAAAGCATTGGTACTACACACCCTAATAAGTCGATTTTAAAGAGAGAAAATAATGGTTACGTGACAATAGACTTTTGTTGTTGTTGTTTTCTTAACATGGCGTTTGAACAAGGGCTAGCAAAACAAGTTCGAACTTGATAATCTATTCACGTCAATCCGTGATTGAATTCAAATCGATTCAAATTAACTTTAAAGAAATTAAATATTCAAATTCGGTTTAATTTGAATATGAAAAAATTCGAATTCGAAAAATTCAAATTTGAAATGATCTAAATTAGTTATAATTCAAATACATAACGATTTGAACTTGAGATTGAATTTAAATCTGTAAAGATTTGAATTTGAGATCAATTCAATCCAAAATTCAAAGGAATCCAAAATTATAAATATATGATTTTATATTAAAATAAAATAATTAAATGAGTAAATGGTATATTTTTTTCTTAATTAAAAATTTTAAATTAAATATTATTTGTAATTAGAGGAATTCTATTCGCCATCAATTTTTTATTTCTCACAATTGATTTTTTTTAGAAAAATTATGACAAAAATACTCACAATAAAATGATTTTTTTTTTTTAATTTCTCACAAGTGATCTTCTCTTCATTGGTTCAAGTGATCTCAAAAGAGTTACAATTAGTTTGGAATTATAGGGTGTTTTAGAAAATGTTGCTGCAAACTCTACGGGTGCGTTTGGTTCGGGGGAAAAAAAAATTACCTTGAAAAATAAAATTACCTTTGATCCAGGAAAAAAATTTTAAGGGGTAAATTCTAGGGGAAAAAAAATTACTTTAGATCCAAAAGAAAAAATTTTTGACTCAGGTACCACATGATTCGAAGGTAATCATTTTACCCCAGATTTCTCAAAATTGAGCACTGTAGGTAAAATAAAATGACTGACAAAGAGGAAAATAAACGAACCAAACGGGGGAATCGAATGACGGAAAAAAAAATTATCAGGGAAAAAAAAATTACCCCCAACCAAACACCCCCTACATGCCGCCACCTGGTCCTTGGCCATGGGGCCTTGGTGTTACATTAGCTTAACAATCTCAGTGAAACTTATCTATTTTATTATTTAAGGTATTACAAATTTTAAGGTGTTTTCAAAGCTTTGGGGTTTTTTTTTTTTTTTTATCTTAAAAGTCTCTACTTGTCTCAAAAGTATTTACCAAAATATAGTCATTTATTTTGAAATAATAATAATTTTTTATTATTTTTATTGAATTTTTTTCTTAAATTTTCTTTCATGACTGCTTCCGTAAAATGTCTAAAAAAATTCTCTTCACCTAAAGATTATTAATAAAAAAATAAAATTTATTTTTTATATTCAAATTCTCGTCAAATTAATTTTTTTTAAATCAATATCAATCCTAAAATACAAATAAAAATTAATTTTCTATCTAAAATATCCTATGAATTAACATATTAACAATTCCAACTAGTATCGACTGACCCAAGTTCTTTGATTGAAAAAAAAAAAAAAGTCGTGAGGGGTGAGGTGGAAATTTCCAAAACACAGAAATATATTAGATTCCAAAGCAATAATAGCTGTGTTATGGTGTCGGCGGGCAAAGATTGAGTTGAAGTATTAGTGAATTATAGAGTTAATTATAGACAGAGTACGTTTGCAGGATCCACCTGTTCTTTTAGAAAATCGCATTTTTGTTATACAATAATTTCTTTTTTATTTTTTTATTATAAAAGAAAGAAAATTTTGTTGAATTAATGTAAAAACTAGAAATGAGCATAGACAGCAAAAACATGCACACTTACCTAGAGATGTAAATGGGTAGTGTATAAACGAGTACCCGATATTACCCGTCCCGTTTAAGTCGGATTCGGGTACCGATAAACAGGTTTTAATCGGGTTCGGGTAGTAATTTCACTACCCGTGACGGGTTCGGGTAGGGTTCGGATAATATCCTCGGATACCCGGTACCCGAACTCGATTAATGTAATCGGATTATTAATCGGGTTTGGGTACCCGAACCCGGTACCCGAACCCGTTTATTTTTTTATTACAAAATATAATTTTTAAGGTTGTGGGGACTTGAATCTTCATTTTTTAATCTTTATACAATGAACTTGTCAAGTAAATTATAACTTATATTTGACATAATGTGTTCTAAAAAATATTTATACAATAAAATTGTATGTCTAAAAAAAATTAGTAATTAGCATAATAAAAATAGTTATGAAATTAAAATAATTGATTATACTTAAAATAATAAGTTTTAAAATTTTAAATATAATGTACTAAAATTAAATTAAAAAAAATTATAATTAGTTAAAACGCAATTCTTACACATTAATAATTAGTCATTTGCATATATGATATCAATTCATAGTATACTAATATGATACAAATTGTAATTAAAATTGTAATTTTCAATTTTAATAAAATATTGTTGACTAAAAAAATTAATAAAAAATAATAATAAAATAAATAATTATGAAATTAAATTGGGTTAGTTATGCTTAAGATAATGTCTTAAAATTTTAAATACAAGGTACTGAAATTGAAATAATAAAAGTTTCATATTTAGTTAAAATCAAATTCATATATATATATATATATATACACACACACACATATGATATAAATTATACTTAAAATTGAAATTATCAATTATAGTAAACCATTTTTTAGTCAAAAAATTAAAGAAACATTATAATAAAATAATTATGAAATTAAATTAGTAAATTATGTTTAAGATAATAAGTATTTAAATTTTAAATATAAACTACTGAAATTAAAATGATAAAAGTTTCAAATTTGATTAAGATGTAATTCTTGCAAATTGACCATTTACATGTATTATATATAATACTAATATAGCACATGCATATGATACAAATTGTATTTAAAATTGAAATTATCAATTATAATAAAACATTGTTTACTCAACAAAATCAATGATTCAAATTAAAATTTTAAGTATATGATAAATTGATAACTTCATATTATAGTATATGATATTATAGTATAATTATAATATATGATATTATAATATATGATCATTTACATATATGATACTATAGTATATGTATATGATACAAATTGTAATGAAAATATTAATTATCAATTTAAGGTCTACATATTTTTAATCATTTAATATTATTATCATTGATTAAATTAAATTTACATTACATAAATATATCATAACTTCATAAGAAATCAAATGTATCAAATTAGAAATACTATGGTATATATTATGCACTCATAATGGTTTCAAGTTACATGTTGAACTATTAAAGTTTGTTTAATTATGATGGAATATGTATGTTTTTATTTAATTTTATGTTTTTGATTTTTGATGTTAGAATAATTTTTTTCATAGTCGGGTTCGGGTTTTGGGTTTGGGTTATTAAACGGGTTGTCAAAATATTAATTGAATAATCGGGTAATTATGCGGGTTCGGGTTTTTAACGGGTAGTGCAAAATTTATTCGGGTAGGGTTCGGGTAATTGTTTAAAAAATTAATCGGGTAATTATAGGGTTCGGGTTTTGTAATTATTAATCGGGTTCGGGTTCGGGTAGTCCAAAATTAACGGGTACCCGTCCCGTTTACATCCCTACACTTACCGTTAGTTGAAACTTTAACGTGGACTGGAGCTTTCCCTTTCCCTTTGTTTTTTTTTTTTTTTGTTGGATAAATGCAAGGAAGGTAAGATTTTAATTTAGTTATCTTAACAATGGTGGTTTGGGTTTCTCAACCCTTTGTTATCTTCAAGTGTTTTAAATGTATGGTGATTTGTTAATATTTGGTTATATATATATATATATATATATATATATATATATGAAGTTTTTTGCTGTATAATATAATATAATGCAATTTTGGTTTTTTGATGAGAAGATAATTTTTTTTATTTGTGTAACAACAAGTATTTTCATCCATTTTACGGTATAAAATTTAATATCACAACAATGTTAATGTTGTAATTTTTAAGTGTATGATATGATGCAAGTTTGGTTTTTTATTCATCTCCATATTGCTTAAATAATTGAAGTTTCATTTTGAACTACTATTATCATTAGTGAAATACAATGCAAATTTTACTTTAAAATTTGTTCGATCAATTTTTTTTTTTTTACTATATTAAACATGTTCCGGTAAACTTAACAACCCTAAACACAATACGAATACACGATACAAAAATATTAAAAATAGAAGATATAACAATTCTAAACACAACATTAATATACGATACAATAATGATAAAAATAAAAAATATAAAAGTGACTCGAATTCATCATCTAATAACACAATTGCTTCAAACTTATTACACCTTTTTCAGCATTTTTATTTGTCAAGACATTAGATGAAACTTTTTCAATCTTATGCACCTTACTCTGTATTAGTATTGATTAAGTTCTAGTAGCATGCCTTCCATTTTAAAATCTCACACCAACAGGTGGGCCATTTTCTAATTATAGATTATTGGGTACTTTCACATGCATTTTTCGCCATAAGATGTTAATTTTGTGCAAGTAGAGCAATAGCCTATTCTTATATTCCGGTAAGGTGTAGTTTTCAGGTGAATAGTTTCAAAAGGTTAGTCAAAATTATTTTAATATATGGATTAATATTTTATAAATCGTCAGTGAAATTTTTTTCATTAGCGGAATTAGAATAATAATACATATTTTATTTTATTTATTTTAATATATGAATTAATATTTTATACACCGTCAGTGAAAATTTTATTTTATAAGCGAAATTAAAATGATAACATATATTTTATTTTATTTATTTTATATGTGTAAAAGATTCAAATGTTTGATATATAAGCGGAATTGAAAATTGCTCCAACCGTTATAAAAAAAAAGGGCTAATTATCTCATATTCATTAGCCAACAAAGTAAACGAAAGCGATTGTCTCCCACAGGGAAAAGGTCTCCTCCACGCCCATTGCCAATTGCATTGCGTATAATCTGAGCAGTTTGCCACCGACAAACGCCTGATTTGGGACACTGATTCGCGCGATTAGATGGAAAACGACAAAACTTTTTGGAGAGAAAATTACAATTATATCCTTATTAATAATTTTTTATTATTTTTAAATTTATCAAAATTAATTTTATTATCTATTTAAATTAATCGAATTGTAGGAAAAAAAAAGAAAAAAGAGTTGTGAGAGGCGAGTTGGAAATTTCCAAAACCAGCAAAGCGGAAGACTTAAGGGAAGTTGGCAACAAATTAATGTACGTTTGCAAAGCAATGATGATGTATTATAGTGTCGGTGGGCAAAGGTTGGGTCGAATTATTAGTGAATTATAGAATTAATTATTGACAATTGCAGGATCCACCTTTTCTTCAACAAAATCGTATATATGTTTTACAATAATTTCTTTTTATTTTCTTATTATAAAGAAAGAAAAAATTTGTTTTGTTGTCATCAAATAAAATGATTATGTTTTGTTGACATTTTTAATTTGATTTTTTTATCACGTGTTACTAAAAATTCTGTAAAAAATAAATGATTAGCTCTAAAAAAATGAATGATCGATGGACGCAGAAATTATTTTTTATGTAAACACTCCGATACTTAAGTTAGAAGAGAATTTGACAGAGTTTTTTAAATTAAATAAAGACTTAATTTTATAAATTATATCTGATCTTTATTTATAAGAATTAATTTCACCTTTAATTACGTAATTCTCCACTAATTAAATATTTTTAATTGTTTTATGTATCCTACAAAATTAAAAATATTTAAGAATAAAACTGTCCAAATTGTATAATTGATATCTCTCGCAATATTATTTCTAAGGCTATAGACTCGATCTTTTATCTATTTTTTCATGTGTCACGTGATACATTTTTATTTTTTATTTTTATTATTCTTTTTATGATGTATAATATATTGAATTAATGTAAAAATTAGAAATAAGCATAGAAACCAAAAACATGCACACCTACCGTTAGTTGAAACTTTAACGTAGACGGGAGCTTTTCCCTTTGCATTTTTTTTTAATTTTAATTTTATTATTATTATTATTATTATTGGTAGTCGGTGGAGATTAGGCCATGTTGGGGAAACAAAATATGGATTAAAATCAAGCAGAACAAATGAAAACAACGTTATAGGAAGGCAGGCTGTCAGTTTCTTCAACGACGCTTAATATTAATTAATTAAAATATTTTAATTGAATTTATTTAATCATAAAAGCATATTAAAATCCATGATTTCCATCATCAATCTTTCTTTAATATAAGAAAATAAAATTTTATTAAATTTTTTAATAATAAAAAAAAATTATATTCGCATCTTCCGTGGTTAAAATAAAAAATATTGAGCGGAGCAGCTGGTGCACCGTCAGTCCCACAGCCAGCCAGCCAGCCAGCCCCAACCCTACCCCGAGTCAGCCCGTCAACTCTTTCTCCCACCTTCAACCTTAATAATAATATTACCTTTCGATCCCATTCTCTCACACTCTCAACGCTCGACTCTCAGCTCCGAAACACGTTTTGTGTAAAACACTTCCCTTAGATCCCACGCTGCAACCCACTGCTCTCCGCCCATTTACTTGCCTACCTTCCGAATCATACGACCATGTACGGCAGAGATCCATGGGGAGGCCCGCTGGAGATAAACGCGGCGGACTCCGCCACCGACGACGAGAGGAGCAGGGACTTGGACAAGGCTGCGCTCTCTCGTCCCCTGGATGAGACGCAGCAGAGCTGGCTGCTTGGCCCTGGCGAGCAGAAGAAGAAGAAGTACGTTGATCTGGGATGCATCATTGTCAGCCGCAAGATCTTTGTGTGGACGGTGGGGACCTTGCTATTCGCAGGCTTTCTTGCTGGATTCATCACTCTAATTGTGAAGACAGTTCCACGTCATCATCACGGCCACCCTCCGCCTGATAACTACACTCTCGCTCTTCACAAGGCGCTCATGTTCTTCAATGCTCAGCGTTGTACGTTTTTTCTCCCTTTACTTTTAGCTTCAACTATGCAGGTTGAACTCGAACATCAAATCTGATCCTAACCCATCCCTTCTAAGCAAGCTGGAAATCTGCTGAGTTTGGTATTTGATCAGATCGGATTGTATCCATGGCTTTTAGAATATTTTACATTTAATACCAACCTTTACTTGCGTCATTGTTGGTCGTTTTTGACCCTTGATACTGGTGATAATTTAATTTATGAATCCACTGCAGCCGGGAAGCTTCCCAAGCATAATAATGTGTCGTGGAGAGGAAACTCGTGCCTCCAGGATGGCAAATCCGATTCCTCCACTTTGATGAAGGATCTGGTTGGCGGTTACTATGACGCTGGAGATGCCATTAAGTTCAACTTCCCTTCATCTTTTGCCATGACCATGTTGAGCTGGAGCGTCATTGAGTACAGTGCTAAATACGAGGCTGCCGGGGAGCTTAATCATGTTAAAGACATCATCAAATGGGGTACTGATTATATTCTCAAGACCTTCAACAATTCAGCTGATACCATAGACAGGATTGCTGCGCAGGTATAATTCCACCATGATAGTAATCATATTCCTTTTCTTCATTCTTGTTTGTCATTTATCACATGCTAACTTGTAAATTCACAGGTTGGGCAAGGAGATACATCCGGAGGCAGTACAGAAAATGATCATTATTGCTGGATGCGACCTGAGGACATTGACTACCCACGTCCTGTCTTCGAATGTCACAGCTGCTCTGATCTTGCTGCCGAAATGGCTGCTGCTTTGGCTTCTGCTTCCATCGTTTTCAAAGACAACAAGGCATATTCCCAAAAGCTTGTCCATGGTGCCCGGACCCTCTTTAAGTTTTCCAGGGATCAAAGAGGCAGATACAGTGCTGGTGGTTCCGATGCTTCCCACTTTTATAACTCCTCCAGTTACTGGGATGAGTTTGTTTGGGGTGGAGCCTGGTTATACTATGCCACTGGAAATTCTAGCTACCTTGACTTAGCTACAAATCCTAAACTTGCCAAGCATGCTGGCGCTTTCTGGGGAGGCCCAGATTATGGTGTTCTTAGCTGGGATAACAAGCTTGCTGGTGCTCAGGTAACTCTATGCTGCTTGTCTTTTTAGTCTTATACCTTGCATAGGTGTCTGCTCTGTTTTGATTGTTTGATGTAAGGCTTTTCTGGTAAAAGTTTTCACAGAGTTTATATATTAGGTTGGTTTGTGTTACTTACAGCACTGTAATATTCAAATGCAAGACAGGTGAATTTTCTTGATACAATCATTTAGCTTTCTTTTTTTCTGCACTGTGATATCATCAATTATACATTTTCAGGATCAGATTTAGCTAGCTTCACGGCTGTTAAAATTTCTAGCTTGATATCCAATCTATTCAGATGGATCATTCAATTGGTGTGCTCAATTGCCTGTCTCTGTTTGCAGTAATTTACTACTTGCCACAAATTGCCCATATAGTGTTTTTAACTTCTGTGATTGTTTAAGCATAAAGCGTTCTGGAAATAGCTTCCATGTTCATCTCTAATATAACCGATGTTTTTGTGTTTTAGGTGCTTCTGAGCCGGTTGAGACTGTTTTTGAGTCCAGGGTATCCATATGAGGAAATATTGAGAACCTTTCACAATCAAACCAGCATATTTATGTGCTCATTCCTTCCAGTTTTCACTAGCTTTAATAGAACGAAAGGTAAACATATCTCCTGTTTTTGTTGACCATGTCGTACTTATTAGCTATGTACTTTTCTGTGACACCACTGTAATTTTGGACATTATGCAGGAGGTTTGATTCAGTTAAACCATGGAGGGCCTCAGCCTTTGCAATATGTTGTCAATGCGGCTTTCTTAGCCACCCTATACAGTGATTATCTTGATGCTGCTGATACACCTGGATGGTATTGTGGTCCCAATTTCTATTCAACTGACATCTTGCGTGAATTTGCCAAAACCCAGGTGTGTTGTATTCTGTTCTTTTTCAAAAGATAGTCCAGGGAAATGATTCAGGCCACTTAATCCTGAATTAAGTAAGGCAGGATAGCCAATAATTTTGTTTATTCTACTGTTATATTGGCAGATTGATTACATCCTTGGCAAAAATCCTCGGAAAATGAGCTATGTTGTGGGTTTTGGTAACCATTACCCGAAACACGTTCACCATAGAGGTGCATCTATCCCTAAGAATAAGATCAAATATAACTGTAAAGGGGGATGGAGATGGAGGGATACGTCAAAACCAAACCCCAATACAATTGTGGGAGCCATGGTTGCTGGACCTGACAAGCATGATGGATTTCGTGACGTTCGCACCAACTACAACTACACAGAGCCAACTCTTGCAGGCAATGCTGGTTTGGTTGCTGCACTCGTGGCACTGTCTGGTGACAAGTCAACTAGGATTGACAAGAATACCATTTTTTCAGCAGTTCCACCATTGTTTCCCACACCGCCACCACCTCCAGCACCTTGGAAGCCATAAATATATTTTTGATCTGTTTCCACCATGTTGTGTAACATTCAATCTGAAGGTTTTGGAAGTAGTTTTTGGTACCATATTGACCTTGAAAGTGAAGTGAAAGTAATGCAAAGGGTAAGAAAGGAGACGAGCAATGGAACAACCTGCAGGAAACTTATGGTAGTTTGGCTGTGAGATTGGAGAATGGCACGAGCATCCAAATTTGATAATTCGAAAACAAAGTTTATTTGGATTCAGTGGCATACAGTGTATATGTATGATAGCAATGTTGTATTCTTTGAAACCCGAGTTGGAACACTTAATAATTGATTAACAATAAATTTGCGTCTGATGTCTATTTATTGCAGTCCTCTGGGATAGAAATCTCGCCATAGGTGTTCAAGTTTACATGCATTTTCCTTTCTTAAGGTTTTATTTGGTAGGAAAGAAACAAAGAGATAAGGAGACCAAGTGTATATGTATCCATCTGAACCTTTCTTTGAAGAAGACCAAGTATATTTCGTACAAACTAGACTGGAAGTAACCCTGAATAAAGAGTGTATGTGGATTTTGTGTATGTATTCCATAGATCTTTGTTCTTTTCTTCGCCTTGGCACATTGACTTGTATCAAATTAAGATATGTGAGCAGAAGAGTCCAGCTTTTGTGTATGCTCGCCCGATCTTCCGTCGGTTCATAATTATAATTTTTGTATTTATGGATTTAGAATATAAGAATAAGTTTTTATAGGTGTTTCTGTCTCGCCGTTTGCATAGGTAAATTTGTGCTGATTGCTCATCCTAGCACAATTGAATTTGCTATAATCTGCGTAAATTCACTTGCACAGACAACAAAACATGAAAATTTATCAAATTTCTTTTTTTGTTTGATTTTGTAGAAGCATAGCTCTTCTTCAATAGTTTTCATGTTCTAGATTTTGTAATCCTTCAAATGATTGCAAATACGTATCATTTAAGAGATGTGAAAAATGATCCTTTGGATTTTATTAGAATAATAGAAGATTTTAAAAAATAATTTTGATGGAAAATAATTGAAGTTTATTTTGTTTTGATAGTATAATTGATGTTTATTTTCAAGAAATAAATTAATAAATATTTTTTTAAAGTAAAATAAAAAATCAAGACAACAAATTTGATTGCTTACAAAAAAAACTGATTAATATTTTTAAAATGAGGAATTTTTTTAAAATAAAACTCATTAAAGCAAATTAAGGTGACATAATATTTAATTGGTATCGTTTTAAACATGTATTATGAGATGTTTAAAACTTTTATTACACGTAACCATACTTTTAAATTTAAATTTTGGAATATAAATTAGTGCTTATACTTCGATTTAAATAGGTGACAAATACCACTTAAATAGAAGTAGATCGGTGACAACTCTATTACATGTGTATATATTATGGTCCTTTTGTTGGTTCCGTATAGGAAGGCAGGTTTAATGTGTCTGTGCAATCAATAGTATGTCTGATTTGGACAATTGGATTTGGCGATGCAATAAGAGACAAATAGACAGACAAATTGAGGACAACGAAACCAAACACATCACTTTGACCTTGCTCCAATGTAATGATAATAAAATAAAAGCTTTGATATCACCACTATCCCCTACTTTGAGAACTATTTGTGACAAAACTTTCATGTCTGTTCCATAATTTTGTGTACTGTTTGTGACAACTTTCTTGTCTGTAACATAGTTAAAAATTATCCGCTGAAATTTAAATTTAATAGTTAAATACACTTTTAATTTTTTTGTATAAAATAGATATAAGTTATTAACATTTTATTACATGTAAATTAATCCATATATTTTTATTTTATTATAAATAAATCATAATATTTTAAAATCATGCAATTAATTTTAAATCTGTTAAATAACTTTCTTCATCATTTGTACATCCTACATGAAAGTTGACATGAATAGTTAATTAACTGTCAAGTGATATATCACATGCGCAATACTAACAAAAATTAATATCACTTAATAAATTTAAATTTAATTGTATAATTTTAAAATTTTAAAAATTTATTTACTTAAAAATAAAAAGTTATGTACTGATTTTCATGTAATAAAATATTAATGACTTAAATACATTTTTTATAAAAAAATAAAGATATATTCGGCTGTTAAGTTTTAATTTTATCATCAGATTTTCCAATTGCAGTGTCATTACCGTTTTCTTCTGTTTTAATTGGACGAGATGGTATTGGTAACAATGCAGAAGAGCCGCAAAGCAAATAGCGCCATGCGCTTTTCATAAAAATGTAGCATTTTGTATGGTAATTTTTCTACGTAAACAACAGACACCGAGTCTCTACAAATGACAAAACAGAGCGTCGATCATCATGTAAACTTATGTGATTATGAACCCTAAATCCCATTCAATTTACATTCCTAACTCTTTACATCAATAATCTACTCCAAGCTATGATGAAGATGACATGACGCCCACATCTTTAGCTCTTTCAACTGGAACCTTCTCCATCTCAAAGCCGCCCTGGTAAGACGCAGACTCATTTTCTCCCTCCGTCTCTCCATCACCAAGATCTTTTAAAGCTCGTTTTGCATAAACTGTAAAAGCAATTGTTGTAACAATTGCTATGATCAGCGAGACAACATTGTATATAATTTCCACAGTGGTCAAGTGATGGTTGCCATATTTAACATCAGCGAATGTCCTTATTAACCGTCCACTGCACAAAGACAAAAACAATTAGTTGACACGGAGACAGCACCCACCAGCAGCATATAACATCAAGTGATGGATAAAATTAAATCTTGGATTTGGTTTGATCGTGTGTAGCTGTCGGGACATTATGATGGTATTTGACAGTGGCAGAACCAGAACAGGCGGGTATTTAAGGGTGGGTTTTCGAAGATGCAATATCCTACAATAATTAGCAAATTATATAAAGGACACCATCAGCTTAACTTAGCTCCATGCAAAGAACAAGACTGCATTCATTTGATTGACAATTGCAAGCCCAAATGCTATATTAGACCTTGTTTGATGGTACGAGGACAACAGGCTCATTTCAACAAATTAATAATTAAGCTTCAGGGATTCCTAACAAGTTTAAACCTAGAACCACAGTACTATAAAATTAATTCAAGCCATTTGCATTGCATACCTGTAGATATAAAGAAAAGCTTCTGGAATCATTCCAGCAATTGATCCCCATAAATAAGGCCAAAATCTCATGCTAGTTACCACGACTGCATAGTTGAAAATTGTGTAAGGAAATGGTGAAATTCTAAAGAGAGCAACCACTTTAAATTGCTGGAACCAGCTTCCTTCTCCTGCAAGTCGAACCACAGCAGTTGTTTGGGGCCATTTCTTTAACCAATGCTGCACATCCAAATGAAGAAAAAGATAAGAGATAGAAGGAATGAAGATCAAGTTTCCTAAATGACTAGTCAAGATTGGCTGAAAATGAGTACAAATCTTACATGGATACGATCACGAAAAAGCAGTCCAATCACATAAGGTAGGACCATTCCGACAGTTGTTCCGACCATAATTATGAGGAACCCAAGACCATAGCCAAAAATCATCCCAGCCAACCACATGGAGGGACCAGAAGGTATTAAGAACACAGGAAACAAGGCAAGAGAAGTAACAAGCACAACAGCAAGAACTGGGCGGCCAAAGGCAGTTGCTTCCCATTGCATGATTGGGTAAAGAACCTATAGTTAAATTGGAAATTCTTCAAATGCTAAAATTTCAGTTGTCACATGGTGAGTATGCTTAAGGCCGCAGACTTCCACAACATGCAAATCATTAAAAATATAATTAGAGGAAAAGGGTTTAGGCATCCAAAACTGCCCATAGGATTAAATTGGTTAAAGAACATTTGTATATCCTCAGGGAAGTATCTACAAATGTCATTTTCTTAGCTTAGGTTAAACTTCATCTAATACTAATTTCCGTGTGAAATGTCAGGGAAGCTTGTTTTTAGTTTCCAACGTATCCATTAGACTTTGAGTCTTCTGAACAAATTCCTATGAAACATTCTTAGTGTAGTTCTCGATATTAAACATTTTAAGGCCAATTGGTTTTGGAAACTGTTTTAGATTTTCTATCTGTACTTTAGCTCTAGATTTGATCAGGGAAATAAGATGAATAACAAAATTTGAAAGCCCTTGTTTTCCAGTTTTTTTTTTTTTTTTAAACTAGACAATTTTCAATTTTCCTTAGAACTCAAAAGTTGTAACAAAGGGGCCTCATTTTCAAAATATACTTATTTACATCAATGAATCAATATATTGAGTGTAAAAGTGGAGAAGTAAAACAGAGAATGTTTTACAAAACTCTGCAGGTCTTTAGAGTTCAACTGTCGGTTAAAGAGAAGCTGAACTCTTGAACAATCACAATAGCACATTTAAAAAAAAAAAAACAATCGCAGCCCAGAAGAAGCAACACAGTTTAATTAGCATGACGTTATAAATTGCATTTTCTTCTGTGCAATTCAACTAAGTGGAAATGATATATGATATTAAACGTTGAATGTTCGAACTCAATCAAAGCATAGCTTCTTCAAAGTAAATTTTGCGAATTATGCCGTTATGAAGAATGTAAAAGTTAGGGTTAGAGCTCATGAGATGCGTAAACAAATGATAAATTCATTCAATAAGATGCCATAGAGAAAATAACAACCAAGTCTCTTTTCTTTTTTTAAATAAGCCAAAGAACCTTTAGATAGGTGTATGGAAACAATGGACAACAGTTGTGTCATATGCAGAAAACTAAAGTGATAGAGTGAGCAGAGAGCGAGAGAGAAGAAAGGTATGCGTTGCAGCTAGCAAGTACCTTCTCAAAAAGAAATGGCATTCCCCATTTCAAAAAAATGAGAGCCAATATAACCGTAAAAATGCAGTAGACGAACACTTTGATCCACCAGATTAAAGTATTACTCCTTGTGGGTGGTTGAGCTTGTAAGATGTCCATTGCAGCTGCAGTGGATTCATTAGAAGTAACGAGCCTAACATGTTCGCTGTCTTCCCTCAGATGGTGCCCAGAGTTTGAGTCCTGTTTTTCTAGGTCCTTAGATGAGTTTGGCATCTGAACTGAAAAGCAGACACTTAGCACTATGAACATAAACATGTAACCACCCAAACTGAAAAATCATGTAGTAAACTAATCAATGTTAGAAAATTGGTCTCCGCCGATAGCCAAGCATCATCAGAAACGGAAAACCATATTTTTGTTATTGATAAATAATATGTGCCAACTCACAAAACTAACACAACATCAAAATACAATAATTAATGCCGCAAAAAAAAAAGTGGCAGCTGCACGAAATTAATTAGATGACAATATGGTTTCAGAACTAATCAGGGAAACCCAATTAGTAACGCTAAGCAATAAATGAGTATACTAGTCAAAGTCAGGATATCCAACCCTAATTTATTATCGAGTAAAATTTGGAAACCCTAACTCTAAGACATGCAGCTTAGCAAGGATCAAAATACAGCCTACCAACCCAAATATGTTGATAATTCCTATGATTTAACTCAGTTAATCCTTCGCATGTATAACTTTTTGCATTTCATGAATCGACCGAAGAAAGAGAAAGGAGTAGAAAATTTACGCTTCTTCACCTGTTTTTCTCTGTATTTATTGTTCACAGTTTAACGAGTTCCACCTTCCAAAGGCGTCGGAGGAGAAGCAACAGCCGAGAGGAGCTCCTCGGTGGTCGGTCGTCTGTCGTTGTCAGGCGGCTGGCTTGGAGATGTGTTGTTTTGTTTGTTACTTCGAACAAGAGTAAAGGCTTGGAAGGTGGAATTTTTAAAACACGCCTTTCAAAGCATTTAACAAAAATTCAAAACGCAACAACTGATCTTTCTCTTTCTCTTTCTCCCTTCCTAACCAATTCTTTCAAAGCTTTTAATTAGTTTATCCGTCTATCATTGTCTTCTAGATGTATAAAATTACGTACTCCTCTGTTATTTTTTAAACACGTGGAATTTTAATTTAAAAAGAAAAATTAAAATATAAATATATAAAATAAAAAAAAAAACAAAATTTTCTTAAAAAAAAAAAAGACTTTCTTACATGTGTTATTTAGAATTAATATATATATATATTTAATTTGAATTATCTTTTTCTTTTTTTGTTTAGACAAATTAAATTATTTAGATATTCAAATCATAACATATATGAATTGTCAAAATTTTTATTTTATTTTATTTTATTTTATTTTATTTTATTTTTAAACATGTTTGACAATTGACAAATTTTTAGTTTTGACTATTCCACATTAATTTTGAATCAATTATCCATAATTTTTAATTACATTTTACCTTTTATAATTACTTTCAACCTCACTCCTATTTCCTATGTTATGTATGGATGTATCTTGGTCATCAAATTATATATATATATATATATATTATCATTTCATATACATAGCCAAAAGTTATACGTTTCATTTTAATTGTATTGTATTGTTCCATCCTATTTGATTTTTTGAGTAAATTACAAAAAAAATAATAATAAAATTACTAAGTGTTTTGACCTTCCATATTTAAAAATTAGCATTTAATTAGCTTGAGCTTTACCCTATTAACAACTTCTTTGACACTGTTATCTTTCGGCATTTTCAAAAACAAGTAAAATTAAAAAATTATTCACATTTTTTTAGTAGATTTTCTATATTTTATTTTTTAATATTTTCTATGAAATATGTGTCAAATATTAACTTTACTCTCGAAGTTTTAAAACTCTCTTGACAATGTATTCAATAATTTCAAATAAACATTAATGATTTAAACTTCGAATTAATACCATGACTATGACGGTTGTTAGCCTAATATCCAGTCAAATCAAGAAGAATTAAAAACCTTGAATTTTATCTTTTAATTGAGATAAAATTTTATACTTTTGTTGCATTTAAATAAATATTTAACTTTTAATTTGTATTTGAATAAGTCATTAAAAATTAATTTATACTTAAAATAAGTCATTAACATTTAATTTGTACCTAAATAAATTATTAATATAGATAAATTTTTAATAAAGGTGAGAAATCGATTTTTTGATTCTTCCTACATAAAAAAGGATTTATTACATATAATATTTAATTATTTATAGTGTGTATATATATAATATAAGAAAAAAAAGTTGGTTAATTCAATGGAATCTATTCATAATTTTAAATATTGATATTGTATTATAAAATTTTAAAAAAATCCATAATTGAAAAAAATTATAAGAAATTTTTTCTTTTACTTTTCACTATTTAACTAAGATAAGATTTTAAAAATAATATAGAAAATGGAGTGGTGTTGAGAATCCCTCCCTTTCCCTCAAGAGTTTCATTTTTTATTTATCTCAATTTAAAATGTTAGGGAAAAGAATTGGGTAAATAAAATTTAGTTATTAAATAATGTGTATACTCTTCGTTTTTTTTTAAAAAAAAAAATAGTCATTACAATTATTGATCTTTAATAACTTTTTTATCATTATTTTTGGCTTTTATTTCTAGTTGGATCATAAATATGATTTTATAATTTTATTAACTCAAAATTTTGATTTTCTCTATTTTATTTTATTTTATTTTATTAATTTCGAGCTTTGTTGCTTGAATGCTATGTAAGTACTTTAACTCTAATGTAACAATTTTCACTTGGATCAAGTTGAAGACAAAAAATAAAATATTTTTTTCGAATAAAAAATAAAATATTTTAATATATACCAAAATTTTATTTTTAATTAAATAAATAATTAATATAAATTATTATTTTATTTTATCAAACAAAGGTTATATTTGACAAAAAAAATATAATGGCGAATTATTTCCTTTCCTTTCTACTATTTAACCAAAAAATATTTGTTAGGTTTACTTTACTTTTTTTTCTTTATTAATTTTAACAGTTTAAACAAGAAATACATACATTCATTCATTTCCTTTCCTTTACTAATAACTCTTTAAACATAGAGTTACTTTACAGTACTTTTATTTCCTTTCCATTACTTTACTTTCCTTTACTGTTGTCTATTCAAATAAAGTGTTAATGTTTTCAAGTTTTGATGTAGTTTTCTTCTTTGAAGTTTTATACTTAATGATATGTTATTGGCTAAAATATAAAAAAAAAGCCTTTAACTATTTTTACGTTAAAAAAAAAAAAGAATCCTTATATTTTTATTGTACACAAATAAGTTTTTAATCTTTTACTTGTATTCAAATAAGTTATTATTTCAAATAAAAGATTACGGGTGAGTCAAAGTCCATTCAAATCCACTTAACCATCAAAATTCAATTAACTCGGTTGGGTTAAGTATGTCCGATTTAAGTTAATTTTTTAGATTGATTTATTTAGTTAAAGTTCAGTTTGATTTACTGAAAATGACTTCCAAAATAATTTTTAGTAAATGTTTTCATTTTCTAAAATATTAAAGATTTTCGTTATTTGGAAAGTCAATGAAAAAACTGTTTTTTTTTCAAATGATATTAACATAACTAATAAAATATTAAAAATTATTTATTAATTAATTTATTAATATTAAAAAATTATTATATTTTGAAAATAATATTTAATATTAAAATTTATATTATTAAACATTTAAAAGAAATCTATTTATTATTACTTATATTAATATTTTAAAATTACAAGTAATATTACTATTTTAATATATATAATATTAATAATTTATTAATATTTATTTTTGAAATATTAAAAATATTTATGCTATTAAAATAGTTATATTTTATATTGAAAATATTTATTATTAAAATCATAAGAAAAATATTATTTATTTATATTAAAACTTAAAATATTCAAATATTTTAAATGTTAATATTTTAATATTTAAAATTTTTAATCTAATTAAATAAAAATATTTTATTAATAGAATAATATTCTATGTAGGGTTAAATTAAATGAAAGTATAAAAATTCATATCTAATGTTTAACTTACATAGAATTATATACATGAGCTTAGTAAATAACCTTGTATATGAACAACTATTTTTTCGAAAAAATATCTTCCCCTTTTAAAAAATGTAAGACAATTTTCAAGAAATAGACCTAATTCTCCATTGATCAGGAAATAATTTTTCATTGACCAATTCATTTTCCGCCAATCAAACACAAAAAAAAACCCTTCTAAATACAATAAAAATGTACACACACCTTAATTTGTAAGACCCGAAAATTCGGTGTCATTTTAAGAAATTGTTATTTGTGAACTTGAATTTATGTAATCTTGATCAATAAAGAAGAAATAATTTAATGTCGAGTCCAATTGATCAAGATATAAATTATTAGAATTTATCAGAATTTTTATCTCGAAAAATGAGCCCAAAAATAGTAGAAAAATATACCGAAAAAGGTAAAATCGGACTGATAAATTTATTTACGGACTAAATGAATTTAATATAAATTTTTGGGATATTTTTGAGATATTTTAGGATTTTTATTATTATTTTAAGAATAAAATAATAATAAAAATATATTATATAAGAAAATGAAAAACTGAAAAAAAAAAGAAAGAAGGAAATCTGAAATTGGGGAATCGGGGAGAGAGAAAAGAGAGGCAAACCGACGGAGAGGGTGGCCACCACCGGTGACCCCACGGCTAGGCACGCGACCAGAGAAGGAAGCCCAGCACCGGGCGACTCGCCAGCAGCCACCACACGCCCCAGATCACCGGCAGTGAGCAGATCGGAGGGAGAGAGACCGCGGGGGGGAAAGGGGATTTCGGCTGCCACCAACGCCGATCGACCCCAGCCCAGGCCAAAAGAATGCTCCCCAGCCCGAGCCCAGCCGAACGGCGGTGGAATCGCGCCGGGAACCTGCCGGCAGCGCCGGCGACGACAAAATTTCCACTGAACCGGTTCGGACTGGATCAGTGTGAAAAAGGGCAAACCGGTCCGAACCGGTTCAGGAGGAGAGAGAAAGAAAAAAAATTTCGAGATTTCATAGGATTTCGGGTAAGTCGATACGAGGTCAAAAGTGACCAATTTAATTTTTGATAAATTTATTTAAATTATATTTAATCGAAAACTGGCCCGAAAATGAAAAATACGAAATTGTGCAGTTCGACGATTAATTTCGAACGGAAGCCAGATCGAACTCCGATTCGCGCACCATCGCACAATATCGGGTAAGTAAAGCTCATTTACGACAATTTATGTGATTAACGCGTATTTAATATTTAATTTACGCATTTCGGATTAAATTTCGGATTTAGTGAATTATATTCGAAATTTAGAATAAACTGTCATAAATGATATACGGGCTATCCAAAGAGTTTGGAATAAAGCCCAATGGGTATTGATAGACCCAATGAGCCGATAAAACCTGATGAAGGGAAATAATACATGAAAAACGGGCTTTATACGAATTAAGGCCCGATTAAAGTATTCGGCCCATTTAGAGTAAACGGGCCCAATTAAGTGAAATGAACTGTATTAAATGTGTAATACAGTAGGAAACGTATAATTAATCCAGTGAATGGTTAAATGCAGCTCCAGAGTCATATTGAGAGTTGACCGGACTGCGAGATTTGGACAGTACAGAGGAAGAGAGGTCACACTACGTGATCCGAGGTAAGGGATCTATGCGAGCTATTTGAGATAGCTGTACGTATTTTCATCGTCGTTTACAGTCAATTAAATTTCGTATAGAGTATAAATATGAAATTTCTGGATAATACCCAAATATGAGAAAATTATGAAAATACCCTTAGACTCGGGAATTTTTGAAAATGCATAAAATGCATGAAATCCATGTAGCTAAAATGATAGACTGGCTCATTATTTGACTGTATGCATTACTTGCACGTTTTTCTAAAATGTGATTTGATTGACCGGTGATTTAATGGGATGTTACCCTCTCACTCTGTTTTGTACCGTTTTGCATATTGCACTCGGTTTTGAGTACCACTGTGGTGGAAAATAGAGCCAGCTGTCTATTTTGTGTGTGTGAAATTGTGCTGGAGCTATGATGAGATCTGTGGATTTATCCAGATCCGCTCCCACTTGATTTTGGTATTACATCTATACAGACCGTGCTGGAGCACTGCTCGCACTGGATTCTGTTGTGATTTGTGATTGAGATCGTGCTGGAGCCCTCGGGTTGACTGGGGGGCACTGTCGCAGCAGGGGCCCAGAGGGGTTGCCTGTGGTAGGCAGAACCTCACACACTAACTTGCTCGCACTAGATCTGAGACGACAGGCTATGGTTGATAATTTATTTGGTTGGGATGGTGAGCTGTTGACTCAGGCACCTACAACTATGTGGTAATTGTACTGTGGTTCACGGAGTACGTCGTACCGTGTAGACAACATGGAGTACACTGTACCGTGCAACTATAGGATGTGAGGATTGCGTCTTTGGACTCGGGCATGCTTTATCATTGCTCTATTTTGTGATAGTCTTTAGATAGGAGCCGATGGATAGACTAATCCCCTCCTCGGACTCAGAGACACCCTGACACACCTGATCCGTGATAGCTTGTGGGTCTCGGACTTTGGCCAATTGTTCCCTTGGATTTGTGTTGAAATCCCTGCCTAGTCTCATCTATTTTATTGGTTTCGATGATGAAACTAATTGTGATTTGATTTCTGTGATGAAACCGTTTGAAATGAGAATATGATTTTAAAGTGAGTTTCAATACTGAACACAGAAAGATTTTACTCTGAATGAGTTATGATATTTGGTTTTTGGTAGTAAATTGCTATGTGTTTTACTATGATGGTTTTGTGAATGCCATGAATTTTTCGGCATAAACCATGTATCATGAGCATAGTGGATAGTTTGATTATCTACTTGCTTTCATATATTAATGCAAGTGTTTTGAAAAGTAAATGCATTTGTTTTACGAGTTGATAAAACATGTATTATGAGCATCGTAGATAGTGTGGTTATCTACTTGCTTTCATATATTTCTTACTGAGCGCGTTATGCTCATCCCATTATTTTTCCCACCTCTACAGAGCATTTCAGTAGAGTATATAAGTTGCATCCATCCTGCGATCTTTTACACACAGCTATCCAGCAGCATCAAGGTATGCATACATGTACTTTTTGTATCTGAATAATAGTGTACAGTGATGTAGTCATGTTATATGGAGGATGTATATGTTAGGTAATGTAAACGAGTTTATAATTATGAGTTTCCGCGAATGTTAGTGCCTGGGACGAAAGCATTGCCTATTATGCATATATATATATAATATATGAAAACCGAGTGAGGGATATTGACTCACAGCCCAACAATTGAAATGTGGTAAGTTCGCGAAAAATTTGTAGTGATTTTTAAAAATTTGGGTCGCGACATAATTTAATATTTTTTAACCAAAAAAAAAAGCTCCTACTGAAAATTATCATTTTATCCTTCTAGTTTATAAATTCAAATCAACATCTTCTCTCTCTTCTTATCTAAATAGACAACCTCAAACATTTTCTTCCAAATCTTAAGGTTTTAATCACAACACTGGAATACTATTATGATGATTTAATGAAAAATTAATCCATGGACGAAGAAGAATACAATGTAGATGGTATGTAGGAGATTTCTGCAAAGTTATGATATTTGTTAATAATTTTTATTTTTAATTTTTCAAAAATTTTTAGATGAAAAAACTTAAAAAAATTTTGGGTTTGAAACTCTTAGAAGTGAATTTTTGGGAGGTTTTTAGTGTTCCTGAAAATGTATTTTTTGAAGACATTGTAACTCCCAAAAATTCATTTCTTGAATCGCATTATTGCTCTCTGAGTTGGGATGTAAACGGGGCGGGTACCCGTTAATTTTGGACTACCCGACCCCAAACCCGATTAATAATTACAAAACCCGAACCCTATAATTACCCGATTATTTTTTGAAACAATTAACCGAACCCTACCCTAATAAATTTTGCACTACCCGTTAAATACTCGAACCCATGTAATTACCCGATTATTCAATTTATATTTTGACAACCCGTTTAATAACCCGAACCCGAAACCCGACTATGAAAAAAAATTATTCTAACATAAAAAATCAAAAACATAAAATTAAATAAAAACATACATTTTCCATTATAATTAAACAAACTTTAATAGTTCAACAAGTAACTTGAAACCATTATGAGTGCATAATATATACCATAGTATTTCTAATTTGATATATTTGATTTCTTATGAAGTTATGATATATTTATGTAATGTAAATTAATTTAATCAATGATAATAATATTAAATGATTAAAAAGATGTAGACTTTAAATTGATAATTAATATTTTCATTACAATTTGTATCATATACATATACTATAGTATCGTATAAGTAAATGATCATATATTATAATTATACTATAATATCATATACTATAATATGAAATTATCAATTTATCATATACTTAAAATTTTAATTTTAATCATTGATTTTTTTGAGTAAACAATGTTTTATTATAATTAATAATTTCAATTTTAAATACAATTTGTATCATATGCATGTACTATATTAGTATCATATATAATACATGTAAATGGTCAATTTGCAAGAATTATATCTTAATCAAATTTGAAACTTTTATCATTTTAATTTCAGTAGTTTATATTTAAAATTTAAATACTTATTATCTTAAACATAATTTACTAATTTAATTTCATAATTATTTTATTATAATGTTTCATTAATTTTTTGACTAAAAAATGTTTTACTATAATTGATAATTTCAATTTTAAGTATAATTTATATCATAAACAAATACTATATTAGTGTGTGTGTGTGTGCATATATATATATATATAAGAATTTGATTTTAACTAAATATGAAACTTTTATTATTTCAATTTCAGTACCTCGTATTTAAAATTTTAAATACAATTTGTATCATATAAATATACTATGAATTTATATCATATATGCAAATGACTAATCATTAATGTGTAAGAATTGCATTTTAACTAATTAAGAATTTTTTTAATTTAATTTTAGTACATTATATTTAAAATTTTAAAACTTATTATTTTAAGTATAATCAATGATTTTAATTTCATAATTATTTTTATTATGCTAATTACTAATTTTTTTTAGACACACAATTTTATTGTATAAATATTTTTTAGAACACATTATGTCAAATATAAGTTATGATTTACTTGACAAATTCATTGTATAAAGATTAAAAAATGAAGGTTCAAGTCCCCACAACCTTAAAAATTATATTTTGTAAGCAAAAAATAAACGGGTTCGGGTACTGGGTTCGGGTACCCGAACCCGATTACATTAATCGGGTTCGGGTACCGGGTATCCGAGGAGTACTACCCGAACCCGTCACGGGTAGTGAAATTACTACCCTAACCCGATTAAAACTCGTTTATCGGTACCCGAATCCGACTTAAATGGGGCGGGTAGTACCGGGTACCCGTTTACACACTACCCATTTACATCCCTATATCTGAGTAAGCTTCCAAGAGTTACATTGTGCTCCCGACTTTGGACTTTTGGGAGATACATTGCGTTTTCAAAAGTGTACGTTTGGGAAGTATTATGTGTTTTTGAAAATGGACTTCGAACCGATTTGATGGTAGGGTTTTGACGCAATTTTTATGAAAAAACCCTAAATCTAAGGGCTCGTTGGGTATTGTTGTTAAATTTATGTTTTATGTTTTTGTTTTTATTTTGTTTTGTTTAGAAATTTTGAAAACATAAAACATGTTTGGTGAGCTAATATTATTATACAATTTTAAAAACTAAAAATAGAAAACATGTTTGGCATCAAATAAAAATTTTGAAACATCATTTTTTTTATTTCATAATTTATTAATACTAAACATCAAATATTTTTATTAAAATTATATAATGTAATTTATGATTAATAATGTGCTATTTTATTCTTAATTTTGATACATTACAAAAATTGTTTCAATTATTATTGTATAAAATTTCTCTTAAAATTATGATTTCAAAAATTATATGAGATTTATTTCCTACTTTTTGTATTCATACACAATTAATATTTAAATTAAATATAACTAAAATTTAATACTATATCCTTAAAATTATATAAACACAATTAAAAATAAAAAAGTAAAATTAATTATACAAAATACAAAAAAAAGAGAGTTTAAGTCTTGATATAAATTCAACAATCAATTACTTTGATATGCATTCCATAATTCAGTAGCAATTTCATCACGAACTCTATGCATATATCGTAATTGACTTTGTGTTACATTAAACTCCACGTGTTCTTGTGAACTGCTAGCTCCTGAAGTTTCTTCATTGTTATTGACTATAAGATTATCTGTCTCAAATTCTTCAAACATATTATCTTGCATCTTATGTGTTCTAATAAAATTATGCACCGCACAACAAGTAATAACGATAAGACGTTGCAAGCTTAAACTATACGGTGACATTCCTTTTAAAATTGGAAATCGAGCATTTAGTACTCCAAAACATCGCTCGATACAATTACGCAAAGATGAGTGTCTATAATCGAAAATCTCTTCTGGACCATGTGGTTATCGTCCTCTTCCGCTATAATCTCTTAAATGATATCTTTCACCACGATAAGGAGACAAGAAACCTGACATATTTGTATATCCAGAGTCTACAAGATAATATTTGCCTACGCAAAAAATATATATTTTTAATTCTTCAAACAAAAACTAGAAGGTTTAATAAAATGCTAGAAAGTAAGATTACCTTGTGGAGGCATTGGAAAACCATTTTCAGGATTAGATACACATTCAACAAAAACTCTAGCATCATTTGCAGTTCTTTCCCATCCCGCCATCACATATGTAAATCGCATATCAAATGAACAAGGACACATAATATTCTGTGTCGGTTCCATTTTCTTTCCACGATAAGGTATTTGTTGTTTCGTAGGAACATGTGCAGCTATGTGTGTTCCATCTATTGTACCAATGCAATTCTATTAATATATATATATATATATATATATATTACTAACTATTATAAATTTTGCTATTAATAAATTAAAAAAAATCATGATTTTTTTACCTTAAAAAATGGATAATATCTTTGATCTTGTTGAATCTGATGAGGAATTACGTCGAAAGATTGAGGAATTATAATTTCTTTTCCAAGACGACACATGGCCTTTAGCACATTTTTAAAATGTCGACAAATAGTTTCTCCAGAATGTTGAAATCGTTTCGCAATAACTCGATTCTGTTCATTATGTGCCAAAGTAAATAAAAATATAGCAACTTGTTCTTCTACTGTCAAGTGTTTGGAGTTTTGTAATAATCCTCGTTCTTTTAAAGTATCACAAAAATCAATAAACATTGATGGTTTCATTCGTAACTCATCAAAACATCTACTTTCATTCCCATAAAGAATTTTTTGAACATATGCATGACTCGATAATTGAGACGTTCTACAAGGTTGTTTAAGTAAGTACCTCTTAATATTCTTCAACAACCATGATCAGTAAAATATCTTCCACATCATCATCTTCATCATCTAACTCTGTGAGTGATGCAATTTGTATCATCTTATTACGGTCCATCATGTATATCTGATAAATCAATCATATAAGTATACTAAATAGTTAAAAAAAAAATCAAATGCATATTAAAAGTTCATAAAAGAAAGCATATATGATTTTTTTAACTGAATGGCTAATAAAACTAAACTTCATATTCCACTAAGAAAATACATATCAAGTAGCATATTCCACTGAGAAACTAGAAAGAAAAAAAAGACAAACATAAACATAAACATCACACATAAAAATCCAAATATGTTTTAGGATTGGAAAAAAACATAACACTAAAAACAATTCACTTTAAATTAAGAACCCAATCTTTCTTTCTTTTATCACTCATTCGAAGAAATATTTCTCTCCACAATTCATCATCATGAAATTTCTCTACAGCCTTGGCATAAGTTGCCCCATCAATACCATCAAGTTTGTCTAATGCTTCTAAACTCTCTTTTAAGAATTTTCTTCTAGGAGATTTCGATTCAAAAATAACTTCAGAGTAAATGTCCCCAGTAGATCCCCCTGAATGAGCAGAATGAGCTAAACCAACTAATAGTCTCTCTCATATATCGACCTTTCTTTTAGAGCTTTCACTAATAGAGTTCAAGGCAGATTACATTGTTATAGAGACATTGGATCTCTTCCCTTGGCAAAATGATAGGGGTAGTAGTTTGGGTACGATTTCTAATATTACTCTCTCTATGATTAGCATCGTCATTAGCTTCTACATCTTCTTCAAATTTTTTTGTCTATTTCATAGGTTGGATTCACTCATTCCTCATCACTATCTGAAGGACTATGCGTCGAAGGTCTTGCATTTGATCCAATGGCAGAAGTATCTCCATAAATTACACACAATTTGTCATACATTGGACAACCCTTTTTTTGAAACCTCTTAGCCATCTTATGAACCTATAAAAACAAAAATATGTATCATTAAAATGAAAGTTAAAATATATAACTATTGCAATATTGAAATTAAGGAACTTACAGCATATAAATGGTGCCATGTTTCCTCCGCAACAATTATTTTTCCATTAGTAACATCATATCCAACTCCAGTCTCCTTTAACAACTTCTTGAAACTATTATAACGAATTCTCAATTGATTAAACTTATTTCTCAATTGCGAATCAAGATAGTTGTACTTTACTCTTTTACTAAGGGTTTCTCGAATGAATTTCCATGATTCTTTACTAAATGTTGTTGTAACTCTATTTCCCTTAACAACCTCTTCCTCCATAATGTAAATAAATAAATTCTCTTTCTCAGATGTCCATATATTTTTATCATCATTTCCAAGTTCAACAAGATCATTTTCCTCACCCTCACTATCAATTGGTTGCAAATTTGGATCACCACTTGCCATCTAAAAATGCAAAGTTCTCACAACAAGATAGTTGTTAGTTTATTTAAGTATTAATTGTACTTTAATTTATTTGATTAAAATTTCTCTATGTACATATCTCATTACTAATAAAAATGACCACAAATGCCCTAAAAAACCAAACAATTTCAATCAATTATCAAATAAATCCAAACAACTTCATGGTCTCTCATTAGACATGATATTGATGCTTAAAAATTTTGGAAATTAACTGAAAACAATAAATAATGCATTCATCATCGATATTATAGAAGATACAATAGTTTCATGATAGCTGGTATGATAATACTAACTTAAATAAATTCTATTAAATAACTAATAATAATCTATTAGAAAAAAAATTAGTGAAGTTATTTGTAAATGATTAAATTATAGGGAAATATAAATAGTATATATATAATACAAATAAAATATATAAATATATATAATAAATAAATAAATAAATAATTAGGTGATTGGCTACATGAAGAAGCCAACCACCATTTGTAATCTTGAAAATAAATTTTTGAGACACTCTGCTCCCTCGTTGATATGGTTTCAACTCTCATAAAATGAACAAAAGAAAACTAACCAAACACAGAAGGTACCAAACAGGAAAACCATTTGAAAGGCACTACATGCCATGATTTGGGCAAATATTTGTAAAGTGCGAAGGATCGCCACAAACATAACACCTTCTGTTGGACACAGGATCCCCAGTAGCTGACACAAAAGTCTAAAAATCTAAAGTCCTCACAGCTCCAAAACAGAACACACACAACCACCTAGTCCTTCATCAACAATCTCAACTTAGAAGTAAATACAATTAGAATTTAAACAAGAAATAACCACACAACATACCACACATCTTTTTATCATTCTAAATAAAAAAAATCTAAATAATACAAATATCTTATGCTTAATCTTATCAAATTAATCTACAAAAAATTTAAAATTCTTTGTATTTTGATCTAATCTTATAACTACTTAAAAAATAATACAAAACTCGATACTCAAATTATCAAAAAAATATCCTGCTAACCTTTTTTAGTTAGGTTAGTATAAAAATATTAAATATAATAATATTTATTTTTTATAAATTTTATTTTAAAATTTATAAATTAATGAGATGGTATATTATAATTCGATTAAAACATATGAGATTTATATATTCACACCGCATAAAATATAAAATCAATTATTTATATATGTATATATATGTATATGTACTTACTAAGTACTGTTTGAGAAAAACTAAGAGTACCAATGAATTCTAATTAATGCAGTTTTGAAGGCATTAACCCCTATGTTTCATTAGGAAAATAGCAACCCTGATGAGGTACTACAAGTTCAATGTATGGTAGCAAGCATCGAAAGGGCAATAGTAAGAATAAGGCATTTATGGTGGCATTAGGACAAAACATGGATGATAGGATGCTTGGAAAGACGATGCATATAAAGACATAGCAACTCTCTGATATTCAGCAATTGAAAATCGTAAATGCTACTACCAGTGCTTATTGAAAACCGTAAAGACATAGCAACTCTGCTCCCAAAAATTCATTTTCGAAAGTTTCAAACAACAATAAAAAAGGGTAAAATTTTATTTTAATATAATGACATTTTGGCATTAAAAAAAATTTAAAATAAGTTGTATGAGATAATTTGTTGACTGTAAATAGAAGCTCTCTCGTTGATAGGGTTTCAATGCTCATAAAATGAACAAAAGAAAACTAACCAAACACAGAAGGTACCAAACAAGAAAACCATTTGAAAGGCACTACATACTACATGCAAAGTGCGAAGGATCGCCACAAACATAACATCTTCTGCTGGACACAAGATTCCCAGTAGCTGACACAAAAGTCTAAAAATCTAAAGTCCTCACAGCTCCAAAACAGAACACACCCACCCACCCTGTCTTTCATCAACAATCTCAACTTATAAGTAAATACAATTAGAATTTAAACAAAAAATAACCACACAACATACCACACATCTTTTTATCATTCCAAATAAAAAAAAATCTAAATAATACAAATATTGATGCTTAATCTTATCAAATTAATCTAGAAAAAATTTAAAATTCTTTGTATTTTGATCTAATCTTAAAACTACTTAAAAAATAATACAAAACTCAATACTCAAATTATCAAAAAGAATATTCTGCTAACCTTTTTTAGTTTTGTTGCTTAAGAAGATAACTCCACCGATTCCTTCCTCAGTCGCTGCAGTCACTAACTCATGAGGGACAACGGAAAGGCTTCATCCTAATCTTCCTAATGAAAAGAGATCATCCCAACACAAAAGGTATAGTAGCAACTGGATAAACAAGATAACAGAGGAACCCTAAAGAAAGAATGAACGGCTGGGTGAACATGTGAAAGAAAAGAAAAGGTGTGGGGCTAGGATGTTTTAGCCAAAAAAAAGATAATATTTGAGTCCCTGTTCACCCGTGAAAATATGTTTCCAAAATGTTTTGGAAACAAAAAGAAACATAAAATTTGTGTTTCCTTCTATTTTGAAAATTATGTTGCAAAATTTTATAATTGTAAAACAAAATAAATCTATCAAACAAATTTTATGTTTTTTGTGCAAGATTTTAAAAATAAAAACATAAAACATAAAATAAAAACATTACCAAACGGGCCTAACAATTCCATGCAATAAAATGAATGAGTAACAAAGTAAATGAATATATTGAAAGATTTATCTTAGATTATTGCAAATAATCAAGATTTTTGAAGAGATTGAAAGGAGATGGAAGAGAAATAGATGAAGAGTGAGAGAAGTTGACAGAGGCTGTTTTGTTAGGATGTGGGGAGGGATAGTATTTTGGGTAGAATAGTTTTAAAGTGTGAGGAATACAAAATTAAAATAGGGATTTATTGTATATGTTTTTTAAGCATATGGGTTATGTCAAGTAAACCTTAGGTTGCAAGTAAAAATTTTCTAAAAAATATATAGAAATCAATTTTTCAAAATTATTTTCTATCAACGATTGATTAAAAAAAGTGGAAAGGAACTTCTTTTCTAAGTATTTGAAGAATGTTTGAATTTTAAAATCGTAATTGTTAAAAGAGTTCTACTTAAATATTATTTTTAATCTAAATAAAATTAATTTTAAATTTTAAAATAAATAAAAATACTTATAATTATATCGAAAGAAATTATTTTCAATAAACCAAACAAAACTTTAAAAATAAAATAAAAAAGGCAGAGCCCCATGTTTTACAAGGGTAATCTTGCGGCCGGTCTAAAAATTTGGGGTGGGCTTGCTGGTTACCCGGCCCTTGACAACACAAGAAAGGAGGTCAGGACGGAGGGCTTAGGAGCGTTGTTTGAAAGTTGAAACATAAACCCTTGGATCAGAGGAAGTGCAGCAGAGCGGAGGTTCTTACTGTCGCTGAAACTGAAGACATTGGAAAACCAAAATGAGGATGGCGGGGGTGGAGGTCCCTATCATCGGTAGCGACTCCATAAAATGGATTGACCTCACTGTTCCATCATCTCTCAATAACATTGACAACGGCGGCAACAACCTCGCCGCTACTTTCGCTCCTCCCACGGTGGATTCCGCCTCTGCCACGTACTTCGACGGAGATAGTCCTTTCTATCTGGTTTGGTAAGTTTGTTTTCTCCTCTACACGAGTTCATCAACTTCAGCTTTATTATTTCTTTTTTAACATATTATTTTCACAATCCAACAGGCGAATCCATAGGACTCAATCAAATGCTCTAGAAATCTTTAAGCTCTCTCAGGAATTCCCTCACAACAATGGCCTCCGCCTTAGTTTCTCTCTCCCACTCTCGCCTTTCGCTTTTATTAGCGCCTCTCCAACCAACTCGCACTACTTGCTTTATACAGTAACCGTCTCTGGAATTGCTTACTTCATTAAACTTTCCAAGGACTTGACTTCCATATTCTCCAGGGATGAACTTATCGAGCTTGATGTTCGTGCTTATTCTAGTAGTAATGAGCCAATTACTTGTATAGCAGCAAAACCTGGATGTCTTTTGCTTGGGAGAGATGATGGGTCTGTTACTTGCTTCCAACTTGGCTTGCTTCACCAAACTGCTCTTGGTAATCTATTCTCTTTACAACTTTCACTCTCGTTTTGTTATGTTAGTTTATCATTATTATTATTTTTTTGATTTAAAACTTTCTGGCTGTTACTTTCTCAATTTAGATTTTGTACATGAGCTGCATGATGATTCGGGTGTTGGCCTTGGTCGCTTGTGGGGTTTCATGTCAAGGTATCTTCTTCTCATTTCAGTTATACACATTGTGCAACAAACATTGTACTTATCTGGGGAACATACATTACTATGAATCATCAAAATGTGCTTTTATGCTGTGTTTTGAATCTTCGGAAAAATGTGGAAGACAAAAAATTTGGTAGTAAATGTGATACTTAAATGTATAATATACGGGAAAATTTTTTTCCAATCTTGCTTGGATGTGAAAGAAAATTGGGAGGATAAACTATGGCACAAAAGAAAAGTTCCAGTTTTTCATCTTAAAATACTGTTTCCATCTTATTTTCTTGCTCATTTTCCTTTCCCTCACTTTTTCTAATAGCAAACATAGATTAATTTTCTTCTCCAAAGCTGATTTGGCTTATGCATTGTCTTGTTCACATGTTATTGTAAAAGCTTGAAATTATGTTTTGACTACATAAATAGGTTTAGTGATTGCATACTCCTGTGCCAATCTGAATTCCCAGGATTAATTCATATGTGCTTGCTTCTTGATTCTTTAAAGATCTGCTTCTAGGTCTTCTTTCATATTGCTTCTTGTTCCTTCCTGTCTATGGGCCAGCTACTAGAGTTGTCTAAAAACTTACACCGTAAGTCCTTGGGTTCTTGGTGGATACCTAATAATTAAGCGGGAGAGAGTTTTGGAGAAAGAACTTTTACTTGATATTGATATTCAACTTTTGTTAATTTTCACTAGTGTATGCTCCTATTAGGAACAGGATTTTAACTAAACTCTAATTTGGAGTTTGATATATGCCCACGTGAATGAATTAATGGGTTTGGGTCTACTTGACCTAATGCATATTCCAACATTAATGGCAAAGGTTAAAATTTTGTTTTAACTATCATGCTTGATTTGTCTGAATCTGTATTGCGTTCATTTTGTTCTCTTCGAATATAGGTGAATTTTGTTGATATGTGATGCAGGGGAAGGGTTGTTGGGGCTGTCCAGGATTTAGTAATAACAGAGATGCATGGGAAAAAAATTGTATTTGTGCTTCATCGTGATGGGATTCTACGGGCATGGGATCTTTCATCTCGCAGCAGAATTTTAAGTCATTCAATGGCTGTTCCAACATCAGTTGAAGGTGATTTCTACCACTTGACTTCTTTCTTCTATAATTGTGTCTTAATTTCCATCTCGTCCTTTCTCCAAGTGTTCCTGTTTTACAGCTTCTCAAGCCAAAGATTCTCCTCCCCCGGGGTATATGGCTTTCCTTTAGCCTTTGAAAGAAAATATAATGCTGACAGGAAGCCTTTTTGGGAGAGAAGGGAGCAAATGGAGTGTTTCTCTTGATCTCTTAATTTGTTGTAGTTTTGGTCTAGGGACTGCAGATAACTAGGGTAGTTTCCTTCATGCAGGGGATCGTTTTTTGATTATCAAACACCCTAATTTTGATGTTTATGTCTCAAGAATGAGATTTATTGAGTACCGTATGAAATGACCTTTAAGGAAAGCGTCCAATGTTTCTTTGCTTTTTAATTTCACCGATAAAAAGACTAATGGTGTATGTGCAAAGAGTTTTATTGCTTGCCTCGTATGATTAATTATATTTCATTGATTGCAATTGTTGTCGGTAGTGCCAACTTATACCTTCTTGACTGTATGGTCATACAATAGAGTTGTGTAATGGAAATAGACCATCCTAAAAAATGGTTTATCAGTGAGATTCGCTGTCTGGCAATAATCTAAAACCATACAAGACCAAAAATAATGCTTTGCAACACTTTCACGTTTAAAGAAATGTTTCTTATAGTTTACTAATGCATTTTCCACTCTATTTTATAAAAGATGCTGTTTATATTTAGATTGGAGTTATGTTTTTGTGCATGTTTGTTTTTTCTTTTGCATTTATTTGGAGCTTTTGCTATTAATTGTTACTAAAAAATTGTCAAAATCTGATGGAATAATCAACATTATTCAAACAAAATCACTTCATCCAGTTTTGAAGTTTGTGCTTGCTAGCCCGAAAATAACATTGCAACCTTTCTTTAAGATTTATGAGCTTTTTCTTGGTTTAAAATACCTTTTTCCATGTTTTCTTCGATTTTGTAATTTCAGGAGCTACTACATCTACAAGGTTTTGGTTGGGTGAATCTAACAATGATACAAACATTGTTCCTTTGGCCATCTTGTATAAGAGTTCTTTGGTATGTATTTCTGAATTAACTAATTTGTTGTTTAGATTTTGTGAAAAATTAGAATAGTGTATTGAGAAGATCTTATCAATGATACAAACCCCTTGGGATTAAATATAACTGCTGTAAGCAGTAAATAGGAAACTAAAAGTCTACCTAAATCTAATTCCTTTGATTTAGGGATGTCTAACCTTAATTCTAGGGATACAGAGATTTACATATTTCCTAAATTTAATACAGTTGACTATTCTACACTCACCCTCAAGCTGGTGAATAGATATTTTCCATTCCCAGCTTGGACACAATGGTTTGAAATGTTACCTTATTTAGTCCTTTGGTAAGTACATTTGCGAGTTGACAGCTAGTAGTCACATAAAGTATGCAAATTATTCCACTATCTAACTTCTCCTTAATGAAATGCCTGTCTATCTCTATGTGTTTTGTTTGACTATGTTGCACGAGATTATGTGCAATGCTGATTGCAGATTAATTGTCGCAATATAGTCTTATTGGTCCATGCCACTGGATCTTCAGGTCTTCTAAAATGATCCTCACCCACAATAGTTCACATATTCCTTGAGCTATTGCCTGAAATTCTGCCTCTGCACTTGATCTTGCCACCGCATTTTGTTTTTTGCTTCTTCATGTTACAAGATTTCCTCCAAGAAAGGTACAATACCCAGAAGTGGATCTTCTATCGATTACAGACCCTGCATAGTTTGCATTTGTGTAGGCCTTAAGTACTAGCCCTGTGTTTCTTTTAAACAAGATCCACTTTCCTGGAGTTCCTTTAAGATATTGCAATACACTATTGGCTGCTTGTAAGTGAACTTCTTTTGGTCTATGCATGAATTGACATCACTCCAACAACATATGTGATATCGGTCCTAGTATGATACAAGTAGATGAGTCTTCCTACCAGGCGTTGATACATTTCTCTATCTACATCAATATCCTTCTTTGCCTCTCCGAGCTTGTGGTTGGGATCTATTGGTGTGCTTACTGGTCTATATGCCAGCTTCCCTGTCTCTTTGAGTAGATCCATGACATACTTCTGCTGAGAGATAAAGATACCTTTTCGGGAGTGTGCAACTTCAATTCCTAGAAAGTACTTCAACTTTCCTAGTTCTTTAATCTCAAACTCCTTGGCCAAGCATTGTTTTAGACACTGTTTCTCCTTTTCATCATTTCCTGTCATGATGATGTCATCAACAAACACTAAAAGAGCTGTGACTCTCTCTGAATCCGAATGCTTGATAAACAATTTATGATCTTCCTGACTTCGTCTATATCCCATACCTATCATTACTTTGGCAAACCTTCCAAACCATGCTCTTGGAGACTGCTTAAGTCCATACAAGGCTTTCCTAAGTTTATACACCTTGTTGGCTATGTTGCTTCCATATCTAGGTGGGATCTCCATATAGATTTTTTCTTTGAGATCTCCATGTAGAAAGGCATTTTTTACAAAAAACTGTTATATATCCTAGTCATAGTTTGCTGCTAATGATAACAAAATTCTGACAGTGTTCATTTTTGCAACTGGTGCTAATGTCTCCTGGTAATCCACTCCATATGTTTTGAGTATATCTTTTAGCTACCAATCTTGCCTTGTACCTCTCCTGTGACCCATCTGCTCTATATTTCGCAGTATGAACCCATTTACATCCCTTAGGCTTTTTTCCCGCTGACAAGTTTACCAACTCCCAGGTCTTATTCTTCTCTAGAGCCTTCATTTTTGCATTCATAGTTTGTTTCCAATTTTCATTAGATAATGCCTCGATAGAGCACTAGGAATAGGGATACTATTCGAGTTTTCAAGGAAACTCCTATGATATGGAGAGAACTTTTCAAGTGAAACAACATGAGAGAGTGGATATGATGGTTTTTTGGTGCATTCTCTAGTTCCTTTCCTAATGGCAATAGGAATGTTAAGTTCTGACTCATTTTGTAAAGAGGAGTTATAAATTGTTACCTCATTCTGAAGACTCAAATCAAATTCTGAAGAGGAGTTAGAACTTGTTACCTCGTTCTCAGGACTTAGATCAGATTCTTGGGCTTGCACAGGTTCAGGAGCCAAGACTTTCCTCCTTGAGTTCACTTGACCTGTCATCCTATCATCAAGAGCAACCACGGGCATGAATTCACTATTTTGTGACTCAGGTGACACTGATTGGGGCACTGGTTCCTTGTTTTACGACTTAGGTGACATTGATTGGGGCACGGGTTCACTATTTTGTGAATGAGGTGACCCTGATTGGATTGACACTGATGGAGTTGATGCTAATTGTTTGGAAGGAAGATCTATGAGAAAGATATCCTTATCTTTCCTGATTGAACTCTCCCCTTGAAGATAAGGAGTTGTGAGGGTTCATTCTCATTGAAGGTGACATGTCCTGTGACATAGAATTTCTTGGATGGTGGATGATAACACTTATACCATTTTTGTATTGATGAATACCCCACAAACATACACTTGATAGCTCTTGGATCTAGTTTTCCCTTGTTTTGACTGTGAACATGGACAAAGGACACACAACCAAATAATCTTGGAGTAAGGTGATTTGTAGTGCTTAGGTTAGGATAAAATTTTGCGAGCATGTTTATGGGACTTTTGAAAGCTAAGACTTTGGATGGTAGTCGGTTTATGAGATGTGTGGCTATGAGAATGGCTTTCCCTCAATAAGATTTAGCTACATTGTTTTGAACTAGAAAAGCTCAAGCTGTATCAATAGGTGACCATTCTTTCTTTCAGCGACCCCATTTTGTTGTGGAGTTTGAATTTAAAATGACTCATGAATTATCCATTCCTTTTGAAAATATGAGTTCAAAACATGATTGAAATAGTCCCTAGCATTATTTGTTGTAAACCTTTTGATTTTAACACCAACTTGATTTTGTACCATGGTATGAAAATTTGGTAGAACTGTACTGACATCAGTTTTGTGTTTAAGCAGAAAGATCCAAGAAACTCTAGTGCAGCCATCAATAAATGACACAAACCACCTTGCTCCAGAAACATTAGGAATATTTGAAGGATCCCAAATATCACTATGAACTAAATAGAAAAGAAGTGAGTTTCTTTTGTTGCTAATGGGAAAAGTTACACGTTTGTGTTTTGCTAATTAACACACATTACAATGAAAACTTTTAATATCTAGATCTTTAAACAAGGATGGAAACAATGTTTTGAGAGTTTGAAAGGATGGATGTCCAAGTCTACGATGATGAAGCCAAACCTTTACTTTTTTGGATTGATGGTGTTCAAAAAGGAAGGACAAAAGTGATTTACTCTTGACAATATTCGAATTGTTGGACGTCTCAAGGTAGTACACTCTATCTCGTTCCTTAGCATGTCCAATTGTCTTCCCCTAATCCTGGTCCTGAAGTACACAATAAGTGGGGTAAAAATTACATTGCAACATGAATCTTGTGTATGTTTTTGTACAAAGAGAAGGTTGGTAGAAAATTTGGGGACATGAAGCACATCTTCAAATATGAGTGAAGGATTGATTTGGACATCTCCTATGCTAGCAATAGTAGTTAGTGAACCATCAGCTATGGCAAGTTTCTTATTGCTTGGACAGGGTGTGTAAGTTTTAAATTTTTGTGACATATGGGTCATGTGATCAGTTGCTCTTGAATCCACAACCCAGGAATTGGCAAAGGTTCCATCTGAAACATTTAATCCAATGGAAATAGGAAACTCACCTGAATCCGCCAATAAGCATGTACCTAAGGGTTTCTCTAGGGATCTTGAAGGAGCTCTTAACTTCAAAATCTCATTTGAATTAAATCTCGTTGTAATGACAGTCTCTGTTATTTTTGATATGGTTATGGGACTAAAAACAAATGTTAAGGATGAAGAAAATATTGGGGAGATGAACAAAAACAAATGATGGTGATGAAGGCTAGATGAGAAAAATGGCTATGAAGGCCTTAACAAAAATCGGCGAGGAAGGCTCAGGGAAGGAAAAAAATCTGCAATTGAAGTTGAAAAACAATCTGCATAAAAACTCAACAATGAAGGTTGAAAAAGAAATTATTGAAAAATCAGCAATGAAGGTTGAAAAAGTAACTGATATCCATGAAAAACTTGGCTGATCTCCAAGAAAAACCTAAAGCTCTTGATACCATGGGAAAAATCAGAATATTGTATTGAGAAGAACTTACAATTGATATAGAACCCCTTGGGATTATATACAACTGCTGTAAGCAATAAATAGGAAACCAAAAATCTACCTAAATCTAATCCCTATGATTTAGAGATTGTCTAACCTTAATTCTAAGGATACAAATATTTACATATTTCCTAGATTTAATACAGTTGACTTTTTTGTAGATTTCTTTCTAGGAAAATTGTTGTTGCATTTCTCTCTCTCCCACTTTATAGTGAAGGTAGACAATCAAAATAGGAGGAAAAGTGCTACCTAACTCTACACTAGCCCTCAAGTTGGTGCATTTGTGTCTATTTCATATGATCCTAGCTTGTTTCAGATATTTTAGACACTTATGAACCTCCTAAAAACATAGTAAAAATCGGCTTAATACTCAAATATATACCCTCAACTTTTTGAAAAAAATGGATATAAGCCTTCAACGTTTTATACAAATTGGTATATGAATTTTTATTTTTTATAAATAAACCCCTAACCTTATAAAATAACACAATTAAGTTCAAATCTGTTAAATGACACTAATTACTATTTGGAAATCCTACGTGGCATCTGATGTGGATAGTTTTGTTGGTTGCCACGTGGCATGACACGTGTGCAATAGAAATGGAATTTAGTGTCATTTAATAGATTTGAACTTAATTGCATGATTTTAAAGGTTGAGGGTTTATTTGCAGAAAATAAAAGTTTATGGACTGATTTGAATGCAATAAAATGTTGAGAGCTTAGATCTATTTTGTTTAAAAGGTTGAAGATATATTTGGCTATTAAGCCTAAACTAATCTACTAACTGATCTAGAGATCTCACTTATCTTGTTCAAATCTTATTTTTTAAAAGTCTTTCTCTGATTTTGCTGCAATCAACTTCTATATGCTTGGTTTGTTCATGGAAACACTAGATCAAAAGTAGTGTGTAGATGCTCAATTGTCACTTATGAGATCCATAGGTCTCAAACCCAAGCTCTTTTGTTAAGTGTTTCACAACAATCAATCGTCACAATAGTATGATTGTATGAGCCATGGCGTTATCCTTCGATTTTGGTCAACACTTGACCTTGCAATAGTAGCATGCTTCTTACTCTTCCAAGATGCTAAATTTCCACGAGATAAGATCACAAATTCACAATGTACCACTAAACTTGAGGTTATAGATCAAATTCACCACTAAAGTTAATGTGATAGATCAAATCTACCAATTATTTATGAAGGATGTAATTTTATCATTGTACATTTTAATTTGGTCCAAAAATGGTCAAAGTTAATGGTAAAATAATATTATGGGAGGCTATAAAAATGTTTTACAAAATATTTTACCGTTAACTTTAGACCTTTTTCAAATCAAATTATAAAGTACAATGGTAAAATTGCACCTATCCAAACTTGAATGTTAAATTTGATCGATTACCTTGATTGGAGTAGCCTTATCCCAAATTTGAACTGATCTAACGTACAATAATCATCATCATTGGGGTATAGGCTACATGAATTAATATATGAACTTAAGTTAAGTTGTCAACATGAAATCTCCTCCACTCATTCCTATCCAAGCATTGTGTTCTTCCAGCTCTTTGTCCGCATATCTTTCCAAATGACTTACTTTCAAGTCTTTTTTAATCTTTTTCTAGCATTGACCATTTTTTATCATTCGTAGCCTCCACTCTCCTAACTGGAGCATCCATAGGTCTACGTCACATTAAAATTGTGTTAAAATTTGTGCCAACATGCCAAACACAAAATCTTTATTTTATTTTATTTTAAGCTTTTGCCGTATTCATATATATTTTTTTATCAAATTTTAGCCAATGTTATCTTTGTGTCTATTTTTCGTGTTATTTTCGTGTCGTGTTTAGGATTGCTAGGTGGTCTAGCTCGAGTTTAGCTGTGATTCGTATTGATTGGAAGATTCCTAAAGAAAAATTCTGAGTTTAATTGATTATGTTTGATTTTGTGCCTTATTATGCTCTCACTCATTGTTTCATGTTGATTTTTCTGGGTTTAATGTTTAAGGAAGTTGGAATGGAGGTGATTTATGTTTACAGTCTCCGCTATAGCACCGGAGACAGGATGATCTTGTCAGTAGACTCTTCAGTCAAAGATTTTCCTGTGGATGAGGTAACAAACTGGTTTTTCCATTCATTGCTCCTTTTCTCCCTCTCCTTTTTTTGTTAATATTCTTTCTAAATTGACATTGTAATTATTTTCCTGGATATCTCACTGATCCAATTTTGCCAGGGGGGATGCATTGATGTCAAACTTACTTCAGACAAGATCTGGATATTAAAGGATAATGGCTTGGCATGTCACCACTTTTTCCACAGAAGTGGTACCATGTGAGATTTCGCATGCCTAACTAGCAGAATGTATTTACTAATGCATGGTTTTACGATAATATATTCTGCAGCATGATTGTGCAAAGCTCATGTCTAGACGTAGAGTGGCTATAATTTGTGATGCATTATGTTTCTGAAGCTGTGTTTGTTATATGCATGCTTTACGTTCTTGATTAAACATCATGATCTTTCATGATTGGTGGTCCGTGCTTTTCTGTATGCATTTAGCATAAAGGGCAGTTAAGATAGATAGGGCTAAAGCACCTATGAACAATCACATATTGGTGCTGTAGTGTTTTTCATTTGCAATTTTGTGATTCCTATCTTTGTCATAGTACTTATTTTTTTCCCCATAACCTTACTGCTAGGGAAGAAGCATGCTGTTATGCTTTGCAGGAAGAATTTGTTGCAGACCTGCTGTTTCAAAGTTCGGAACATACTTCAGATGATCTTATATCAATAACCCGTTCATTTTTTTCATCTGGAAAGGTTCTTCTATCCGTGTTACTTTCTTGGTGGACTTTGATGTTAGAGTTGTTTTTCGTATTTACGTTCTATTGACTGGCAAGAGCATCATATTTTTCTCTTCCATATTTGTCCACAGCATCAGAACCTAGCACATTGCTTCTTACTTTATCCCCTTTTACGTATTTAAAAAAATTTAAAAGTAATGCAACCACACATTTGTTCTACTTATACTTGCTGCTTATAACATCTTTCTTTTTCAAAATTTTGCAGGATCATTTTGTGCCATTTGTTTCTTCTATTTTCTTGCGCAGGCTTCTTCATCCTGGGGTTTACCATAATATAGTCCTACGTGCAACTTTTCTAGATTATAGCAAGCATTGGACTGATAATGAGTTTCAGTTATTAACTGTTGATGAACTCAAAAAGGAGATTCTTTCACTTGTTGAACATGAGGTTTTCTTTGCTTTATCATTTCAGTTTTTGTTCCTCAGCAAATTTTATGTTCCGTGGAGAGCTTGTCTGGTCCTAACTTTTGACATGTTTTTGTCAGAGTATGGCTGAAAGTCCTATATCAATATTTCAAGGATGGAAAAATTTTTGTTGTCGCTATTTTGAAAACTGGTGTAAAAACAATGCTCCATATGCTTTGATTGTCCATTCCACATCAGGTGCTGTTGGTCTAATCAGAAAACATTCGGTGTCTTTGTTTCGTAGTTTGGAAAATACTGAGATGCTTATTAATGGTATGATGGACATTCTTGCTGTCCTTGAACTACAATTAAATTATACTTGGCTTAAACACGTACTTATTTTAACTGTTTAAATTTATTCTTGCTTTCATATTCTACTAGGTTTGTCAGAAGATCTTGGTGATCTTGTTAGCTTTGGACTGGATTTATTTAATGACAATTCTGATCGTGAGATTCTTTTTGAGGTGCTCAGATGTGTCATAAATATCAGCCAACAGTTGGGCAAAACAGCTTTTATTTTTTATGAATCATTTGTTGGCAGACAGATTATCTCATATGAAGAGATTATTCCTCGCTTGGTGAAGATTTTAGAAACTGGATATGGTTCATCAACAAGAATAGGCCATGTATCTAGTCTTGGGGCTGATGTTGCTTGGGAGAGGGAACAGATAGAACAAAAAAATCTAAGAAAATTCTCTGTTGACATGCTATTATCTCTTCATGATCTTTGCAAAAAAGCTGCCTCTTGGAGAAAAGTCTTGGATGTCATAGAGAGCTATTTACAACTTCTTGTTCCTCAAAAATCCACACAGAACTCAGGTGCTGAAACGTTATTTTGTCTCAACAATTCCATTTTGGTTCAGGCTTCCTCCCAGATTGCTAAGGCGATGTTTGAGTCTTCAGTGGACATCCTTCTTTTTGTAAGCTATCTGATGAACGTTGGTGGGCAGGTCAGTCATTCCTTCTTGTATTTGATTCTTTATCAATTTGTTTTGAAAGAAATTAGATTGGATACACATCCATTCTTTTCAGTTATGTTTTTGTGTCTGACTTGGTAATATTTCTATAGCAAAGAGAATTTACATCAGTATTTATATTCTGAATTGGAAAATCTGGTATTAAGGGAATTCTAAGTTGCGACATGGTTTTATGTGATCATTTTAAGGTTTATATTTTTTCTTGCTTATGATCTAAGAGGAGGTCTGGGAGGCTATTTTTGTGTTCGTCACACTGTTAGAGCTCAATGAAGCTGCTTTAAAAGGTTTATGAAATTACTATTTAAGAAATAATTATCCTCATTAAAGATTGCAACCTATTAGACTTTTTTTTTCTTTTTTAATTTAAACAATGAATGCTTTCGCATAATCAAAAAAAGAAAAAGAATTAGATGGAACTTTTTGGATGATGTGTTCTGAAAAGGAATAATTTGAAAATGACTTTCTTTTCTTTAGGTACACCACAAAAGTAGTGGTAGTTGTTTGTCTTATAAATCTTGGGAAACTTATCTCATCCACCGATGGTAGACATTAAAATCTCCACTAGCAGGTTAGAGGATCTCAAATACCCCATTTGGGTATATTTAAAAAAATATGAATAAACTTATATAAAATGTAATGGGACATGTGGTGGCATTCTATTGCCACTCGTAGAGTTTCAAAACTCTATTGACAGTGCATAAAAAACAAACTCTAAATCACGATATAGCATTATAGTTGTGGTACAGACATGAGAACTACACAAGGAGCAGTTTAGTGAATGTGCATCATGTTTAGCTAAGGCGCCTTATATCGAGGTGCAAACTCTCTCTTTGGCCTAGGTGAGTTTCTTAACAAGCAAAGATGTTACTTGGTTGGCTCTTTTTTTTTTTTTTTTAATAATTTCGTTTCTTTTCTGCTAGTTGTGATTCCAATCGAAAAGAAATATACATGTCTATTTTACAATAATAAACTATAAAACTATCCGTGCTACGCGGCAGGAGTCAGAAGTTATAATTTATCTTTGTATTCAATTGTTGATTTTGTTGTGATAGTATCTATTTATTTCTAGTTAAGCATTTGATAAATATGTATTTTCTAAAATTTAATTAGTAAGGAAAAGAAATAGGTATATTAAGAACTTGCTAATCTTTTTTACTTGGCTATGTTTGGAGGCACAATTTTCTTTTATTTTAGAAGCCCTTTTTTTTTTTTTTTAAAGTTTTAGCTTCAATAAGAAGTGTATGAATATATCTCATTCAATGATTTAGATTTTGTCTTTCCAATGAGTTTGTATATTATTATTTTTTTTTAAATTTATAATTTTAGTAGATTTTTATAAATTTTATAATTTTTGAAAAATTGTTATTTTTTCTAATATAAAATCCAACCCTCCCAGCCCAACCCTAAGTCCTCCAAGGTGAGACAGGTGTCATTACTTATTGATAGATTCTAGTTGAAATCTCTATAATACCCTTAATAATTCACAAAACTCTAAAGACTTAAAAATATGCTTTAGATGTGGCAATATTGTCCATGGAAAGCTTGTTAGTGATAGAAGTAGAGGTTGATGATGACTTTCAGTTTTTGGTAAAGCTTTTCCCTTATAAAATATGGCAATAGGATGAAACCACTTCTTACATTCTGTAAATTGAAATTATATGTTTTAAGTACTTTGTTATGTGAGTGCTACGATAGATGTTCGGATATACGAAAAAGGATTAAATAAGAAATGAGGACATTTGTAGGAAGATTGGAGTGACACCTATCGAAGACAAGATGAGTGAAAGTCACCTATTTTGGTATGGACATATACGACCTTGACTTGTTGATGCTTCAGTTAGGAGAATGGAGGCTATGGGTGATGCAAAAAGGGTCAAGGCTAGGAGAAGACTGAAAAAGACTTGGAAAGGGGTTATTTGGAATGGTATGGTCGAACGAGAGTTGAAACAACAAGTTGCCTTAGGAGTGAGTGAAGGAGGAGAATTCGTGCTGATGACTTAGCGTGAATTCGTATATTGATTCATGTAGCCTACCCCCAGTATTGGGTAAAGCCTCTGATAATGATGATGATGATGATGAAGTACTTTGTTATGCATACTTAACACATGCTTTTTTCTTTTTACATTTTTTTTATGTGCATTTACCATTTTGACCCAAAATTTTACTGCTTTGCATCATTGGGGAGAGTGCTTTTCCATAGATTTTGCCTTTGTCTAATTTGCTATATAGGAGCCTTTGCTCTAAATATTGTGAATAGACTAGGGAATGCCTTTGCTCTAACTATTGTGAACAGACTAGGGAATGCTAGATGTAGAAAAGAATCAGTTTACAGTATATCTTTGTTTGAAGGAGTCCATTTAAAGGATCCACCCCTTGTCAATTTTTATTTTTATTTTTTCCTTTCAGGGGCCAGTTTATTTTGTCTTCATTTGTGGCTTCTTATTTCCCTAGAAATTAGCAATTTTTGGTTGACATGTCGGTACACATTTTGGGGAAGAAAGGGGATGTACGATGGGAGGGGCAAGAATCTGCTGTAGTATTAATGTATCACCAATCTCATAATGCACAAAGTAAAGATCCTGGGTTACATCCAGCCATATGGATGAAGCAAAACTTAAAAAGAAAAGTCATGCACCTAGCCTTTGCTACATGTTTGCTTAACCAACATTTTTGTTGATATGGGAACTCTTTTTCTGGCTTTTAATGTTTTAGCCCTCTATACACGCTTGAAAAAGACATTTTTCAACCCACATCAGCTAGCCATCATTTTCCCACCTAAACAAATATACTTATCCTGACTGGATAAATACAGTCCCTAAAGATGCACTTCATGCCCCTTGAAAGAGTAATTCAATCCTCAATCAGCCTTGAAAGAAGTTTTTTTCGTTTCTGTCAGTCATAAGGTTGGGACATGACTAATTATGGCTGAACTTGCAGCTTGATGAAGCAATTATGATTTAAAGAACATCAGTTACTTCAAGGTAAGATAGGGATCCATCATGCTATTAAGAAATTTAAGTTAATGCCTGAAGTACAATGAAACCTGTCATGACAATTAAGAACAATTGATGCTGTTGATATCTTTCAGTTGTACTTTGGTATGATATATCCTATGTCTCATTTTTTTAGTTTGTTAGAGATAAATCATGAATGAGAACTGGTGGAAAAGCGATTTCAAATAGCAGCCAAAGATCTCTCTTGGGCTGGAATAAAGATAACAGAAAGAATAGAAAAAACTGTTACTTTATTATACACTTCATAATTTCATTTAGTAAAAAAAATTATTGTTTGTTTTTAATCCTCACCAAAATTGTAGGTCAGGTGGTAGAATTCTGAGATTCATTTTATATATTTGTGCTCTTAAAATGTGTTGCGATGTGCCCTAGAAGAACTTTATGCTTGAGTTCCAGTTCATTCATGTCGGAAAAGAAAGAAAATAGTAATGATAGGACAAAGCCTTTTCTTGGTACTGAAATTTTGGTGGTTTTTACTGTTAGTGATGAATAAAATTTATTAACAAATGATGCTGTGTATGGTTCCTAGTTTAGATTTTAGACACTTTTGAGAGGATATTAAGCAATAGCAAGTGTGAGATTTGAGTAGAATATTTCTATGGAGATATCATTATTTTTTTGAACTGTCTACTTTCTTAACAGTTGTTAGATTATGTGTCTTTATGTTAACATTATATTTGTTTGTTAGTTTGGACACCCTTTTAGAGGAACCTAGCTTTTTAAGTCGGAGATTTGAGAGCAACATTTCTACATGGATATTGTTATTATGTCAAAATGTCACCATGGTAAATTAATTTCGGTGTATATTATGTGCATAATGAGTTTTATTAACTTCTGTGCATATTTATGCATTTATCTTGGTGACTCTTTAAACAAATGATGAGTTTTATTAACTTTTAGATATGTAAAAGTTCTTTTTCAATCCAGATTAACATGACGCATGATGACTTATCTAGAATACAAGTTGAGTTGGTTCCAATGATTGAAGAAATTATTTCTGAGTGGCTTATCATTCTCTTCTTTAGCACAACACCATCAGAATCGCCTGCACTTGAAGATTTTAGTTCTCAACTTTCATTGCTACAGATTGGTAAGTTTCTTATGGTTTTGGGATGAGTTGCCATAGCTAATCTGATATCATCACCATAAAACAGCCTCACTATGGTATTTTGTAAGAGAGGAATCTGTTATTACTTGCTAGTTGACTTGATTGGTGCTGTTTCTATCAATGTTTCAGATAACAAAATCAATAAGCGATCATGGAGGGAGAAACTTGGGAAATGTGATTTCACATTAGCCTCTTTACTTCTACTAAATAATCACAGTTACTCTGGATATGAGAGACGTCTTTCTTTGGGATGTTTCCCTAATCCGCATGATGTTATTAGTTCAGTGCAGAAGTTTACAAGCTGGATTGTCTGGGGAAATAGTGGGGAAGTTTCTACTTCCTTCATGAAGCGCTCAACTGAACTAGCTATTGTCCTTCTTAGGCATGGTCAATATGATGCTGTTGAGGTTTGCCATTCATTTCTTACAATAATGACTTTTTCACATTAAAAAATTATAGTGCCTGAGAGTAATATCTGAAATTTGTTTACCTTGTCAAAGTACCTGGTTACTACTGTCGAGGCCAATGCAAGAAGGGAAAGGATATTCAGAAGCATTCAAGATACTAGTGGTGATTGGTGCTTACTTCAACATCTGCTTGGATGCTGTCTTGTTGCTCAAACACAGCAGGGGTCACATGGAACGAAAGGGAGGAAAGTCTATGAAGCAGTTAGCTGTTTCTTCAGGTAGTTAATAATTCAGCTACATCCTAATCCTCCATTTTTTTTTTCTTGCTACTTCATCCTTTTTATTTTGAACCTATTTCTTTCCTCTTAATGCTCTTTCATTTTTTAACCCACCTATAGTTCTTAAGTATGTTTGTAAATAATACATATGTATAAATATATATATATATATATAAGTATATATATAGATAAATGTAAATGTTTGTAAAATATAATGTCTGAAGTATGAACGATTGAAATTCTTTAATATTAACTTATAAGTAATTTGATATTTTTAAACCAAAAATTTTGTCAACTACAGCAACTCAATATAAAAAATAACACCCCTTTCAAAAAGTGATGATATCTTTTCATTATTTAAAATAATACTATTAATTAGAGTAAATCTCTCTTATGAAATTAATGCGATGTAATTAAAGTCTTTCTTGTCTCTAACATAATCCTATTATTATAATGTACATAATTATTATTAAAATATAAAATGGCATCTTGGAAATATAGTCGATAAGGATGTTAGTTTTCAGCCAATAGAAGTTTAAACATTTTGGTACTTCTATTATATAGATTTCTTAGAAATATATTATACCAATCTTCTTTAGAGTATTTTTTTGGAGGCAATACTAGAGATAAAACATAAATCTGATTTGTGTAGGAACTACAGCACACAATTGAAAAGTCATTTTGGTCCTTGTGTTCAGATCTTTCTCAGGTTTAAGGTTAATGGCCTTTATGTCTTTTACTAATAGGGCTTTGCTTGAATAATCCTATCTTGACCTTCGAAAAATATCTTGTTTCTTTACATCTTTTTTTTTTTTAAGTTGTATTTCATGTTTGGATAAATCCCGATTGGATTGGTTCTGAGTATTTAAGTTTGGTATTATACTGGCTTTTCCTTGTATTTATCATTCAGTTCTATTATTCATGCCTCAACTGAATTGTCACTGCTTTGTTCTATGCAGAGCTGCATCAGGACAAGGAGCTTCCCAGGCCTTGCAGAGTTTATCTGATGAAGCAGGGTTGCCATATCTTGGTTTTAGTAAGTTGATCCAAAGAATGTTGTCTCCTAGGTAAACACGATAATTTAATTTCTTGAGCAGTAGATGATTTTGATTTTTCTGGTCCAGATGGTCATGTATCTGCCGCATGGAAGCTTCATTACTATCAATGGGCAATGCAGTTATTTGAGCAATATAACGTTAGCGAAGGTGCTTGCCAGTTTGCTCTTGCTGCACTGGAGCAAGTGGATGGTCTTAACCTTAGTTGTGATGGCTATGAGGGAGATTCAGCTAATGAATCCGCTACTACCATCAAAGGACGTCTTTGGGCAAATATTTTCAAGCTTACTTTAGATCTTAATCTTCTGAATGATGCGTACTGTGCAATAATTTCAAATCCGGATGAAGAGAGCAAGTACATCTGCTTAAGACGCTTTATAATTGTTCTTTATGAATCTGGAGCAATAAAGGTCCTCTTACGTATCTCACTTTTTGTTTGATCCAATTATTCTGTCCCAGAGATTTCTTTCATGCATATTTTTTCATAGCCTCTTGGTGGCTAGATCCAAGCTCAAGTAAAGCTATGGTTGATGTTTTGTTTCATTGCCTTTGACAACATCCTAAGAACGCATCCTAAATGAGTTTAGTAAAGAAAGATTTGATATTTCATTTTGTTTTGAAAATTACGGACTTGATTTGAATAGAAAATCAGGAAAGGTTTCAGGATGGTTATCAGCCATATAGGAAGTAAATTTTTGTAGGGATTGCTACTTTCTCTCTTGCTGTTTCATTTATTGTACCATTTTTTCTTGCTCTGTATCACATTATTGTCTTCATTTATCATACCATTTTTGCTTTGCTTGCTGTATTGTTTATGATTGGGCAATTTATGTTGTATGCCTGTGGATAACAATTCACCTGGCACATTACCTAATAGGAAATCGTTTCTCCTTTCACTGCATTGCAGATTCTCTGCAATGGTCAGTTGCCCTTCATTGGTTTAGCAGATAAGATTGAGCGAGAACTTGCATGGAAGGTATGTAATTCTTGTTAGGAGATTTGAACTTTATTGGTTGCAATTTTTTATTTTATTTTCTCTCACACTGATCTCTTGGAATCTTTTTGTACTGTAATTTGTAGGCAGAGCGTACAGATATCTCGGCACAGCCGAATCCATACAAATTGCTTTATGCATTTGAAATGCACCGACATAATTGGCGAAGGGCAGCCAATTACATATATCTATATGCTGCTCGTTTACGAACTGATTCTGTTCTGAAAGATACGCAGCATATGTCAATTACACTGCAGGAGAGGCTGAATGCACTCTCTGCTGCTCTCAATGCCCTGCATCTTGTCCATCCTGCTTATGCTTGGATTGATTCCTTACCTGAGGGACATCCTCTTCAGAATGAGCATTATCCATGTAAAAAGGCCAAAAAGACAGTGAAAGAACAGTGTAATTATTGCATCAACTTAGAGCTTCATCATTATGTGATCTCATTTTTTTTTGTCATCACAAGTAGCATATGTTTATCTTAGGACGTAGGAATAACATACCAATTTGATGCTCTGAGTCTGTTTGTGTTCAAAATTCTCTAATCAGTTTCAAACTTGTGCATGACCTTGTTTAATATCTTTTGTTTTCATCTGCAGCTGGCAATGAAGTAAAAGCTCAGGGGCTGCAATTTTGCATTGATATTGAGAAACTTGAATACGAGTTTGTTCTAACATCAGCAGAATATCAGCTTTCACTAGCAAATGTCAATTGGACATATTCTGGTTATTTTTTCTTGCACTCCTTTCTTTTTCTGAGATTACTTCATTTCTTAATTCTTGTAGTATTTAATTATCATTTTATAGTGGTTGTCAACCAACTACAATTTTCCTCACTTCTCTGGGCTGGACCAACTCTGTAAATAAGCATGATATAGGTGGAGTTAAAGGTGTTCTAAGAAATGGATTCAGTTATGGCAAGGTGAGAATGGGTTGTTGTGAAAGATTTAAGTTAAAATAGATGCAAGAAAAGTTTTAGAAGTGAATTGAAAAACAAATATGTACAAGTAGTAGTGCAGCATTTGATTTGTATGCGACATAACATGGACTTGCCACTTTAGAGTGCCACACCTATGTCTGTGAATGTGACACTTGGGGTGGGGGGAAGGGAAAATGTTTTGGACATTGGAGTTAGCTTCTTTTAGCAAGGTGATTCAAGTGGCAGATGTAAGGGAAGAGGTGGAGATTCAAGTAGCAACAATGACACTCCATTTTTAATGAGAGTTGGGCTTTCTTGCTTTATAAGAGTTCCAGTCTGTTTGAAGAAAGCAATGGGAAACTTGATTGTCAACTATCATTAAATAGTAACTGGAAATGTAAAGAGGAGAGAGGTTGGTCTTATATTTGGCAAGTGGGAGGGAGTTTATGCAGTGTGGAATGTTGAAAGAGGGGAAAATTAATTTTATGGCACATTATGCCAACTACTAGATTATTCATCCAAATTGGGCTTGAAATAAGAGTCAACTTCTAGTCCAGTTTCTATTCATTTTCTCTTCAAATTGGGCTTAGAAAGGGATTCTATCTCAAAAACATCAATTCTTTTACCTACTAGTGATTATACACGTCATTTTATGGGCTTGGGCTAATTTAGATAGCCACTTAAAATTAATTTAAAGTTGAAAATGAGTTTGTTTGAGAGAAAAATTCCGAAAGGAAATCCTAGTTTATAAAATATATCTCATTATTAGATGGTTCATGACATTATCATTAGACATAGATTAGACAACCAATATCCTACTTTTGGACTCTCATATCTGATGCGTATATGTTATCTTGATGCATATGTTAGACATCCATACTTGAATCCATGCGATATCGTTTCTATTTATCATGTTGAATTAATGTCTTCCGTGAAAATTGGAGAAAGATTCTTGTAGCCGACTCAAATTCATCTCAATGAGGACTTGATTCGGGGAATATGTGGTTACTGGTTTGAGTGATCTTAGAGGGCATTCTGTTGATTAAATACGTTGTAGTTAGCACAGCTTCACCCCAGAATTGCTTCGGTACAATGCGTGCATGAGATATCTCGCTACATCCATCAAATGTCTGTTCTTCCTTTTAGTAACTCCGTTTTACTGTGGAGTTTTAGCACATGAGCTCTGATGTATAATTCCTTGCTTCAGAAGATATGACCCGAGAATATTGTGATAATATTCTCGTCCATTATCAGTCTGAAGTACTTGTATCTTGGCATGAAATTGAGTTTGAACCATATTGTTGAATTTCTCGAAGAGTTGTCCCACTTCTGACTTTCTTTCATAAGAAAAACCCACGCAACCTTGGTTTGGTCATCAGTGAACATGACGAACCAGCTAGAGCCAGTAATGTTGTTAGTTCTAGATGGTCCCCACACATCACTATGGATCAAAGAGAATGGATGTGATGGTTTGTACTTGTGATTTGGATATGAACTACTAGTATGTTTGGACAATTGACAAATTTCAAATCAAAATGATTTTGAATTTTTATTGAATATTGAAGGAAATAACTTTTCAAGGTATAGGAAATTTGGGTGACCTAATCGGTAATGGCACAACATGATAGCCTTGTCCGTATTACAACTAGGAACCCTAGCTACACAAGCGGTTCTTCTTTGATTGTCTCTCGTAATCATCGACTCGAAGGTGATAGAGCCCTATGTTAGCATTTCCTATCTTACTCAAATCAAAAGCCTGAAATTCACCAAGTTTGGAAAGAATTTAGCAATACAATTAAGATCCTGTGTTAGTTTGTTTAAGCGAGTTACAATCTAACTTTGGAATATAAAGGTTAGAGTTCAGCATAGTATCCTTTGAAATAATGATAGAACATGTATTGGCCATCTCTTGAGAGGGATCCATCAGCAATTTGAACTATGGACTTGTTGTGACAAGGGATATATTTATCAAACACAGTGACATTTCTGATCATGTGATCAAATGCCCTAAATCTACTATCCATGAGCTAGTTCTCCCTTGTCTAAACTAAAAGCACTTTAGAAATTTCTTGTGCTACTTATGCTATACAAACAATAGTTCCTGCATTTTGCAAGGTTTGTTGGAACATTTTTTGTATCACTTCCAATTGTTCCTTGTTGAATGGGCTAGGCTTGGGTGTAGTAGATGCTTTGTCTGTCTTAGTTGCATTTGTACTTGCTATGTTCCTGCGGCTTTCTTTACCCTGAGACGGTTTTCAATCTACTGGTTTCTTGTGAATTTGCTAACACACCTCCTTGATATGGCCGATTTCCTGCAATGATAGCACCAAGGTTGATTTTTCTTCTGTTGTTTGTTATTATTGTTAGACTTGAACCCTCATGCAGCCAGGGCATAACTTTCTAATTTTTGTGGAGAATTTTGAGTGCCTAACATAACTTTTCTGTTGCTTTGTTCTCTACGAACCTTTGAAAACACATCTCAAATGTTTGGTAGTGGTTTTGTACCAAAAACCGTTCCACGGACCTCTTTGAAATCTTTGTTAAGACCAAGCAGAAACTTGTAGATTTGATCTTTCTCCACAAACACATCTCAAATGTTTGGTAGTGGTTTTGTACCAAAAACCGTTCCACGTACCTCTTTGAAATCTTTGTTAAGACCAAGCAGAAACTTGTAGATTTGATCTTTCTCCACAATCTTTTTGTATTGTTTGCTATCTTCGGGGCATCTCCTTTGTAACTCGTAGATGTCAAGTTGTTGCCAATACCATGTGAGGTCGGTGATTGATAATTCCCCTTGTCGTCAATCATGAAGAATGCTCTTTATCTCAAAGATTGCAATGGTGTTGTCAATGTTAGAGTAAGTCTCTCTAGTTGTGTCCCATATCTTCTTTGCATTGTTGTAATACACGAGGTTTTCGTCAGTTTCATTAATCATTGAATTCAGTAGCTATGACATTACCATGCTATTTTCCAGTTTCTAAAACCTGGGTCGTCTTCATTCGACTGTGCAACGGCTTTGGTGAGACACTCTTACTTGCCTTTCTCGCAAATGAAGATCTGAACTGATTGCGCCTATTGAATGAAATTCTGCCCGTTGAGTTTATGACCTGTGATAGGGGAGAATTATCCCTTCGTTTATGCCCGCATCACTAGTGAGAACAGCCTCCAGTCTGGACATCACTTCAGAACTTGAACTTTCCTTGCCGCTAGCCATGGAGAAAGATGGGTTTCTTTGGATTTCAATGTTGTTAAGATCATGCTCTGATACCTACAGATTTTGAGGGAAATAATCTTTCTAATGATTTTGGAATACAAAGTTTGATATATAGACAAGAAAATTGGTAAGAATCTTGATAGGACATTACAACAAAAGGCAAAATATCCCAACACCTAAACTAATGGGATTTTGTTATATCTAAAATTTCCTTTCATTCAAATATAAAACAATCAACTGTAAATCAAGAACTGGATTTCCGTAGGTGTCTTGAGTATGTTCTTTAAAGTCCTAGTTGGAATAGAAGGTATGGTTCTTTAGGATTAGGGTCTGTAGTAGCATTGATAAATAGCAATGTACTCTTTCTTTTGGAGACTGATTATGATAAGAGATTTTTCAGCATTATTGCTATTGTGATTGTGTGATGCAATAATGTTTGGGACCTCTAAGCAGCTGTAGGTTGATGCTTAGGTTTTCTTTCTTCTTGGTTATGTGATGCAATCAAGGAACCTGAATCTAAGGAATCTTTTCTTTTCTTTATCCAGTTTTCACTATTTTCTTAACTATTTCAGATTATTATCATAAACCCTTACCCTCCATGCTGTCCTGCATCATGATTGCATAGCACTCTTCAAAATGGCACAACCAAAATTTTAATCAGGCATTGATTTTTATTGAGAGTCCTATTTAGGGTACACTTCCTGAATAAGGCATATGCAAAGCTTTGCTACATTATGCTATTGATATTATCCTTGTTTAAGTGCACACAATAGGAATTCATTAATTATGGGTGAAATTAGCTGTTGTCTGTTTTCCTTTGATTCGGTTCCTAGAAAATTATTCTTTGAAGTTCAGAATTCTCATGGGCTACATTCTGTTTTTTTTAGTATTACCTTAGAGTCATTTGTCCTTTGTTTTTTTTTTTTTTTTTTCGTGTACACTATGTTTGGATTATAGTGAGTAAAGGAAAGAAAAGGTTTTCAAAGGAAAGGGTACATGCTTCCCTCTTTTAAAATGAATTATCAAAATCCACTGTTTGGTTATGGAGTGGAAAGGAAAACAAAGGAAAGAAAAGAAAAGAAAAGAAAAGAAAAGGATAATAAAGTATTTGCCAATTATACCCTTCTTAGTAACATAATAATGTAAGCAATAGATTTATTATATTTAGAAGTATATCAAGTACAATATGTAGATTGTTTAAATAAGAAACGTAAAATATTTTTCATTTCAAAATTAAAACTAAAAGTAATATTTAATTTTGTTCTCAATATTTTGGGTAATAAATAAATATACTTATTTTATTAAGATAAAGGAGAATAACTTTTATAACTTGTCCCCTTGACTACACATGTCCCTCTATATCCTCACATAACCTCCTTCCTTTTTGCACGACATTAACCCAGCAAAACCATTTTATTTTTTCGCCCTCACCCTCTACAATCATTGCCCTTGGCTCTGAAGCTTCTATACCTTTTTCCTTTTTTATGTGGAAAACCTTCCTCACACGAACTTGTGATTGCCCATGTGATTTTGATTTTAATTTTAGTTTGTGGTTTTATGTTTGAAGCAAAGAAAAATTAGACAAAAGGTCCTAGTTTGTCTCCATGTAAAGCAAGATAAAGCTTTCAAATATTATGCATGCAAGGGATGATAAGAAAAAAGAAAAGAAAAAGGGAGAGCCATTGTTGTGTTGCTGGACTGATGAACTAAAAATAACAGAAAGCAGAAGCTAACTCTACAAATCGGAGAGTTAAGAATGGTTTTACGTGGGGCTGTAATGGAATTTGCTGAAATCAGTGAAGTTATTATGGACATTTAAGCTTATATATTTTCCTTTCCTCTCTTTTACCCCCGATTTTGGGGAACTGGGAGGAGGGGCTTTTAATTTTTTTAAAATAAAATTGATTCCTTCAAAACTTACACCTTAGTGCTTTAAGGCTTATGTCACATCTTGCAACCTTTTGCCTTTTCCCTTTTAAAGGTCCAATAAAAATACTCAAATAGGTACTTTGTACATTTAGTTGTTTCTGTCATGTATCTTTTGTATTCCCTAAAGTGTGTGGGTTGAGTAATGATAAAATGTCTTGATGGTTGACCTGTAAGTAAGAGTTTCAGCTGTGTTTTTCATGCTTTGAGTATTTGAAAGGAGACAAAGATCACTTTCTTTATTTGGACACTAGCTTTGAGTACAACTTTTTCTATAATCATTTTAAACCAAAGCTATTTATTGCTGCTCTAAGAACAGTGGCATTACTAGGCAATAATTAAAATTAATTGTCCTGTAGCTTGGAAGTTTCTAGTTTTCTCCACATTTGAATTTGCTTGGATGATTCTGGGTACACCTTATAATGGTTGCCTTGCTACATGCTTGGAAAGGCACTTTTGAAGAAAAGGAAGTCTAGGAAGATTTAGCTATGTACATTTATATTTGTCATGCGATGTTTATAGAGAATAACCTGGTAAGATATAAAGGGATAAGGCTGCTATTGCTGTTTCTGTGATCTTTTTTCCATTTGAGAAATTCTTTATCTATCTCTTTCCTTCTGTTTGGATTTTGAGGTAGTTTTGTTTTCTCTTTATATTTCGATTCAGGTGTATGGTTTTGTGTAGCTGGTGTATTCGGCTTTTGATCTTCATAAATGGTTTTCTATTAAAAAAAAGTGAAAAAAAGATGCTCCCCATCAATGTTTTTATTTTTGAATTGGAGGCTTTCATTATCCACTTTTAGAAGTCTCTTCTTTTTGGATGATTTATTTTACTTTCAATTCCTTTTCAGGGATTCAGAAAGCCCCTTCACATCTGGTTGAGCTTCTAGTCCAAACGAATTTATATGACATGGCCTTCACTGTTCTTCTAAAATTTTGGAAGGATTCCGAATTGAAGAGGTGGAAATATTTACCCTTCTGCTGCTTCATTAAATATCCTTATGATCATGCGTGCTTCTGGTATGTCTGTTAGCCTTATTTGGTGGTCCTTTTTGGTTAGGGAATTGGAAAAGATATTCTCTGCTATTTCATTAAAGTGCTGCCCTAGTACAATAAGATCGTCTTTGACAGGGTAAGATCAGTGGTCCTTTGCACTAAATTTCGTTCACATTTTTCTCCCTGTCTAATTCAATTACTTTTCATCACATAATGTGGTTCTTACTATTGGGATTGATTTCAGAGTGCACAATCTATTATTAACATCATCTAAGGATGAAGTGGCTGTTCATGGTTCACCTGATATAGAGCCCGCCAGTCAACAAACGAAGGCGAATTATCACTGGGAAACTCTTGAGCATTATCTTGTTCGTATCTTTTGCATGCCTCGATTTTGTTCACTTGTCTAGTTCTGATATATCTTTAGGCTTGTTTTAGATGTTGCTTTCGCTATTTGCTTTTTGCTAATTTGTCTTTTGCTTACTAAAATATTGCTAAAAGGAAAATGCAAACAGTAAAAGCAAACAACAAATCCATAATTGCTTAAAATTAAAAACTGACTAAAATACATCCCCTATTCTAACGTAATATTATTCTATATAAAAATAAAATCATAAATTTTGTTGTCCAAAAAAAATAGTTTTAATTTTTAAATATTCAAAAATATTTATCATATAATATTTCAAAGGTTTTTTTTTTGTAGGTGCTTGTGATACAAATTGAGATTGGGCATCAGGTGTCCTGTGTGTTATGTTCGGCAGTAGTGTTTTCTTTTTTTTTTTTCTTCTCTTGTCATTGATGGGAATTCAGATAGTGGTTTTGAGACTTACGAATAAAGAGAATTCTCACTGTTAAAATAACTCAAGAGAAGGTACCTTTGAGATAACCCTTTCTTGTCTAGCTAAAACAAAATGTAACTGCATTCTATGAGTAGCTTTTATTTATTAACCAAAAATGTGCTTCTTATTATAATATAGTCAGAAAGTGTTAATAGGGAAAAGGTAGATTCTCCCAAAGTGGTAGTCTCCTCTGTATTTCTATTAGAACCTTAAGTAGTGCAAATTATTAATATACCCTTTAACCTAAATACTCTACACACCCCTAAAGCTGGAGCATATGTGTCGTATTTACCCTCCTTGTTACAAATATATCTTAATCTAGAGTTAGGTAAAGATTTCAAGTTTGCTAGTTCCATAGATTTCGCTGTCTGTGCATGAATCACATTGTGCATAAGTTTGTCTCGAACAAGATGGCAATCCTCCTCAATGTTTAGTTTTTTTCATGAAACCTGGATTTGAGGCTATATGAACAGCTGCTTGATTATCACAAATTAGATTTATAGGCTCTTGTTGCTTAAACCCAAATCTTTCCATCATCTGTTTCAACATATATAAGAGTGGGTGCACATATTTGCTATTTTTGGTTCCATATTCCACAATGAAGGTAATATTTGCGCTTTTGCCTCTGCCATTCTTCAACCTTTTTGTCAATGTCAATAGGAGGACCTTCAATAAGATGATGATATTTTCTAAGACCAGTAATATAAACTTTAACTGCCTTGGACCACTGTAAATAATTATTACCATTTAACCTCTGAGTGGTTATCTGAAGAGAGACCCAACAAGATTAGACAGATTTAGGATCCATAATTTACTTAAAAAAAGGATCAACCAGCTGCTAAAACAAACTGAACCACAGGCTTGAACATCAAACAAAAAACCACCCACAGATTACCAACAGCCCAAGAAACAAAGCACATGCTTAAACAACGTCAAACCTAAAAGCAAACACTAACAGTGAGAGTTCGCATGTAGCAAACTGAGAAATCTTGAAATTGAATTCACACACGAACTGAATTGACTAAGAATATGGTTGGGCGTTTTTTATCACATCCAATCTACTAGAAACAACTCCATGATCATCAAAAACTTGAATTTTGTGCTGAAAACCAAATTTGTTCCAATCATCTAGAACAGGAAAAACTGAATTTTTTTAACAAATAAACATCTAAGCTGGCCCCAAACACCAAAATTTCAGAATTTTGCCATCAAGAATGTGTGGCTTTTATACCATGTTAATTGGGAAAAAGTAGTATACCAATGCAGTAGTCTATTGAGTATTTATATTAGAATCTTAAGTACTGAAAATGACTAATATACCCCATAACCTAAAGTTAACAAAAAGTTTATTAAAATTTTTTCTTAATGTTCTTTTCGGAGTGAGTTTTGACACATGAATAAGGAAGTTTGTTCATCTGAAATGGTTGGTTAAATTATGATTTTTACGAATCAATAGTGAGAATTTGCTCTGCTCAAGATTGGTTAAAACAGTACGGCAATAAATGCTGGTATAGACATATAGTGTGAGTCAAGTTCTTAATATCTTGATGGTGTTTTATTGTTGTATCATCATCGTCGTCGTCATCATTAGAGCCTTTATCCCAATACTGCAGTAAACTAAACTAATATATGAACTCACACTAAGTCGTCAGCATGAAACTCCTTCACTCATTCCTATATGAGGTAATTTGTTCTTCCAACTCTCGTTCTGTAATTTTTTTTTGTCCCTAGCCTTGACCCTTTTTTCATCACTTATAGCCTCCACTCTCATAGTCGGAGCTTCCAAAGGTCTAGATCATATCTGTCTAAACAAATGCAGACGACTTCAATTATCTTGTCTTCGATAGGTGCCACACCAGCCTTCTTGCAAATGTCCTCATTTCTTATTCTATCTTTATCGTTTATTTGCACATCTATTGCATCATTTACATTTCTACTATACTCATTTTCTGTGTATGCAATCTTTTGGTCTCCCTATATCCTCTATCATAGAGCAATGTTGGTCTAACTGTCTTGTAACTGTGAATCTTAAGGTTTTAAAATTGTGAAGTAAAAATTGCATGTGTCAGTTTTCTGACTGAACATTAAAATAAAAATGAAAAAACTGAAAGAAACCTTAAAAATTATCCTTCTCACCCTTTCTATTTTCCTTTTTTTTTCTTGCTCATTTTTTTTTTCGGGTCTAACTCATTAGAGTATCTTTGTGCAATGCAGGAAAAGTACAAATATTTTCATGCTAGATTGCCATTAATTGTTGCTGAAACACTTCTTCGTACTGATGCTCAGATTGAATTGCCTCTATGGTTGGTCAAGATGTTCAAGGTAATACTTTGACCCACAATAGAAAATATTGAATCTGTTTACTCTCTTGATACAAGAAGCTGGGAACAGCTTAAGTTGCTCATTGCAAGTTTTCTGTAGTGGCCTCTACTATGGTTCTCTGACTCAACTTTCATCATCAATTTTCTTTTCAATAAAATTATAATTTTTAAGATGCGATATACTATGATATTTGGACGGGAACCCAACGCATGGCCTTAGTGGCCTAGAATGGCTCTATGAAGTTAACACAATAGTACACAAGTTCGAAAGGGGAAGAAAAAGAACAAGGCTGTAAGTCGATATATAATTGCTTTACATGAAAACTGATCAAGCTAGTAAATTTATTCTTGTGAAGGCCATTGAAGCAGCAGAATATTCTCGGAATGTTCCTTGACATTGTATATAATTGGATCCGGTAGGGAAATAACAAAAGAACGAAAAAGAAAAAAACCCACTGAGGTTGAAAGTTCACTTGTTTGTTGATAAACTTCAATCTTTCTGTCAAAAAGTTCTCGGTTACATCTGCAGCCACGTGTACCGGTTGGCTGGAGGAAAACTGTCTAAAAATGAATGTAACTTTTCTGTTTACAAAAAGTTTTTAACCTTATGATATCTGAATTAATATTACTTATTCCTGCCATCATCACATTCCCTTGCGTTTGAGCAGGAAAGTCAGAAGGAAAGGTCTTGGGGAATGACTGGCCCAGACCCAAGTCCAGCATCCTTGTTTCGACTATACGTTGATTATGGCCGATACACAGAAGCTACAAATTTGTTTCTTGAGTATGTTGAAGCATTTGCATCAACAGTAAGTTGCAATTTTTTGATGGTATCTTAATTTGCTTAGAGCTACTCATCTGTTTTTCTTATTTAATATATAATGTGATTCTCTAATGTCATAGAATATGCATGATTATGTCAATCCATGTTTCATTTAAATTGTTGACATCCTGCGTATTAGTGAAAAGTCACTGCAGTTGCAAGATATATTGCCAAAGCATTTATAAGACTAGATCATGACGTTCTGGTAGTGAAGAGTAAGGATGAACTTGTGGGTATCTTTCTTTATTTGATTGGCAATAAATTGAAGGGAGAAAGCTAAAACCAATTGAGAAAGCTACTTGTTAGGACTGATGTTTTATCTAGCATTTAATCCTAGTTTAGGAATGGCTGCAGGAAAATTATGGGGGAAGTACTCCTTGCCAATCTGACCTCACCTTAGGGGAGAAAATTCCTCGCCTTCCTACCCTGTTGAGTACATGGCGGGGATGTAGATCTTGATTCCTTGCCCCTTTTTATCCAAAAGAAACCCTGAAGCAACTGGGCTGGGGTAGCAGGTTCCTTGTTGGGTATAGTTAATTGAGTGAGCCATGTTCTTTGTGGCTTCTTCTGCCGGTTTTCTATTAAAAAGAAATGGGATAGAAGATGCTAGCATTTAGGTGCAAACATGGCATAACAGTTATTTATTTTGAATCACGCAATTTTAGTCTTAGAATTTTTTGTTTATAATATTTTCAGGGGCAGGATTGTGAACTTCATCAAATTTTGCAACCCAGGATATTTGTGTTAATTTCTTGGTTCAGATTACGCAAAGATTTTCAAGATCAGATATATATATATATATAATTAGTCATCTTTATATTAGTAGTTCTAACTCTTTTTGTTCAAGCCTCTCAGAGTAAATGTAGTTGTTCTATCTCTACCTATCTCATCCATTTTAGTAGGTTTTCAATTATGATGATTATGGAAGCATTTTCATGAATCTCTCTCTAACACGGGCACAGACATACAGACCTCCCAATTTTTCTCTACCAGCGAGATAAACAGCCTTAACATGCACATTTTTCTACCCTATCCAACTCTTAGAAAATTCTAGTACACCATGTGGTGCCGAATTGCAAATAGGCTGGTTTTATGTAAAGCTGCACTCTTCATACTCTCGGAACTTTTCTGAAATGCATATCCTATCCTATTCCTAAGTGTGTTTGAGTAAGGTATTGAGATAGTTTACAAAAAAGGCACAACCCAAATTTCTTAGATACATACTGTATGGATATGTATGTATAAAATAGTCCCCTGTTTGGAAGCTCAAAGTGGAATGTTTGGCATTTCTGGATAACCTTAACTTCCACTTTGAGGTACTTCTTCCCTCCCCTGCAAACATGTTGATTTCACAGGCAATATGCATACCTAAATTCTTGATTCTTTGTTATTCAGCAATTGATAGTAGCTGGCTTATGTGGTCCTTGTATGCTTTCATTTGCATTTGATCCTGCATTAGTTTCTATTATTATCTATATTCTGTATTCAATCTGAATTCTTTGTTTCCAGTCCATCAGGACTGATTCTGTTTTATATGCACTTTAAATGATATTTAACTTCTTCTTTTTTTCATTTTACGAGTGTATTTTATATAATTGGATTGATTTTATAACATTAGATTATGTGTAGTCATCTAATGTTGAAATTAGGAGATAAGGTTATAATTTCCCCCAGTGAAGGAAAGAGCTTTTAAAGAAAATGACGCACATAATGGCTTTTTGAACCTTATTCATGTTGGTGGATTCTACTTATCCCAGTTCTGTGCTGTAACAATGAAGATTTACCAAAAACATCATGGGATCCAAAAAGAAAAGTCAAATTAATGGATGTATAGTTTCTATGCTCGGACTTCATTGTGCCTTTTGTATCTGATTGTTGATTTGTCTGCAATCATGTGATAGTTGTACTCTGCTGGCTTTGCTGAGGGGTGTTACTAATACTGTTAAATCTTTCGCAGAGACCAGTAGACATAATTAATCGCAAACGACCATTTGCAGTATGGTTCCCATATAACACAGTAGAGCGGCTATGGTGCCAACTAGATGGATTGATGAATTCAGGTCGCATGGTTGATCAATGTGATAAGCTGAAAAGGCTTCTGCATGGAGCTTTACTAAATCATCTCAAGAGGGTATGTTATGTTGTGTTGGGTGCTGGTGGGTCTTTTGGCTCATATTTGTTGTTGCTGCTGACCATTTTGGCACAATTTCACTCTGTTTTCAGTTAAAGGTGGATTCAGAAGATGCAGTATCTTCTGCAAACTTAGGAAAACGTCATCCTATATAGGTATCATTCGTTATCTATCGGTGTTATATTTACGTATAAATACAATTTTACTTTTATAATTTGATGAATCAACCATACCATCACTTTTCTTCTAACAGTGCTTCTGCTTAGTTATATTTTTTATGTAGACATGAAATGATGTGTTTGGCCTAAATTTGTTGTTTCAGTGAGTGACACCACCACCTTCATGGAGGCGGCAATACTCATTGTAGTAAAGAAAATTACTAAGATCCTAACAAATGACTTGTTTTTATTTGGTTTAGAAGTAATTCATATTTGAGCAACCCTAATTTTACCATTTGATTTAAACGTAGCCAAAAAATTCTAATATTTTATTATCATTAAATTTATTATAAGTGTTCATGTGTCTTGTAGGATTGTGTTGAGCCCCGTTTGATTCACTTTTCTTAGTCCAATTTGCCATTTAAAATCTATAAATTAATGATGTATTATCATCATATGCTTCAATATGCCTATAAGATTTTTACATTCACTCTGTACGGAATAAACTCTAATTTATTATAATGCTTGATTAGAGTGATTGAAGGTGGTTCAATCAAAGAATTTACGAAAATGAAAAGAGAAAAACGTTTAGCTGCAAAAAAGTTCGGGTTTTTTTTAATCCCGAGTTACTAGAGATATTCGTAAAAATGATTTTTTTTGTTTAATTAATTGTTAAGATATGAAAATATTAATATAAGAATTAATTGTTAAATATTTTAATTAAAAAAGCGTTTAATCAATATCTAGTCACATTAATAAAAACATTATTTATATTTAAAATATATTATTTTTTAAATTTAATGAAGTATTGCTTTTAATGCATAATGAAATTCTTAAACAATATATTTTTGGATGGTAGGGAGATACGGGGGAGGATATATGCAGGAATGATGAAGAAGCTGAGCTGGCTTTAGAGGCAGTTGACAGTTAACGAGCTGAGTCAGTTACTGGTATAGATGGGAAATATAGTTGGAAGTAATCGAAGTTAGTTACAGATTCATTCAATGACAGGATTCCTTGTCGTGTCCTGTTCTTGATATCATCAGGTTTGGGGCATTCAAAGATTAGTATATGACACAACTGTCGTATTTTATTATCTTTTGAATCAGTTGATTGGATGCCTAAACCTTTTAAGGTGCTGAAATGTTGCTTCTCTATCTCTGTTTAAAATGACTATGTTGAAGTGTTGAGTTCCGGAACATGTACGAATAAAAGTATAAGAGGTGGAATTTTTTTTATCTCATGGAACACCAGAGCCCTTGTTGTAACTTATAGGTACGAGTGTAAACGAATTAATCTACTTTGAGTTATTTGAGTTCGGTTTAATGATTATTAAAATTCAACTCGTTTATTTTAGAATCGAATTTTTTAAACTATTTTAATAACAAATTGAATTGTGTTCGAGTTTTGCTTCTAAATATTTGATTCAAGCAGTTCGCGAACTTTATTGAGTTTTTTTTAATATATTTTTAAGTTTTTTTTAATTAATTAATTATTTTATTTTTATAATATATATTTAAAAATAATAAATCGGGTTTAACGAGTTTTTGAATCGAAGTCGAACATAATATTAGATTATCTCGATTCTACTTATCAGGCACAAATTATGCCTCAAAGAAGTTGCACTATAATATTTATTTTTGTTGAAAGTTTGTTACAGGCAGGAAATAGAAAATAGTAAGTTCTAACATAAGTTAATTGATCAATTTGATCTATAGAAAGGAAATACACACATAATTGATCATACACTATCATCAAACGCCAAACAACTGAGTTTGGGTTTAATAGTTCAAGAAACAACCATTCCACTTTATTCCCCCATTTTCCCCTTTCTAGCAAGGGGAGGAATGGAGTAAGCATAATTAGAAACCAGCACTCGTAAAGAAAAACACTATATGTTCATGATTTTTGGCCACCAAACTGATGGATCATTCAGCATGATATACGTACCTCATCAATCCACCAGTTTAACAAGTGCCCTATGCCGAAGGAGCATCCGGCTGATTCTCTGGCATGGCATTTTGGAATTGTGGTAGCTCACTATAAGCCTCATTCAACCTGGATAAAAGGGGGAATTTGGCCTACAAAAATAATAGTAGAAGGAATGTCAGGCTGTTAGCAGATGCCCCAAAAAAACATAAAGGAGAAATCTCCTTCTCTAAGACTTGGAATAATGGTAAAACTGGATCAGTAAATGGTAAAATGACAGATTTAAAATGGTCGATTATGAAGCAGTATTTCCCCTCTAACTTGCGGAAATCTCTCATGCATAGGAGCAAATCTAAATTCTAAACACTTAGAAATGGCAAGTATGCACATGTATCTGCAATTGTGTGTTTAAATGAGTTAATGCGAACAGACATCAATTAGATGGAGAAACTAGAAGTTCATGGAATAAACGGATTACCATGTCAACATTGAATATTTTAATCCCAACATGAATTTGTGGTGCTAGAAACAGATCTGCCTGCATACAATAGCCGATAGATCATACTCACGTACATCTGTATATATTCAGAATATTTATAATCTGGTAAATAGTTTTAGGAGTTTCTTCTTCTGTGTACATTAGAAGTAATATCAAGCAGAATTTAGAGCTATGACTAGAGTCATTTCATCTCAAAATCCAAAGCCATGGTTCAGGGGCAGAACTGGACCTAGATGATGCTTATAATAGCAACTGATTTATAATTTCCACATCATGTATTCGTGCAGGAAATAGTAACAGTTTTTCACCATAACTCAGGTTCCAGACTTTCTAAACAAAGAGAGACAGATCCTCTTTGGTGTTCACCTCCCCCCACTCGCCCCTTCCCCTTTCCCAAGCTTTGGTTGTCTCAACCCAGAAAATCCATTAAACCACATTCATTAAAGGTGATATCAGAAAACCTCTCATTTGCGTCGTGCAACAAGTATAAAAGCCTTCCAAACACTCACAGGTATGCACTAGTGTATATGCTTTACCACGTACACTGGGAAAGAAGTTTCATATATAAAAAACAGGAGAGAAGAAAAAAAACCATGAAAACTTCATCTCCAGTTGCATATCTTCCAGCGTGGTCTTTTAACAACTTCTCGAGCTCTGAAACACAGAAGCATTAATCAAATCAAATGCTTAATCCATTAGAGGAAGCAATAAAAATAAAAAATTAAACTTCAGCTCCTAGCTTCCAAAAGTTCACACTAACTTAAATTTCCATTTCATTTTTATGTTTCTCTTGCTAAACTGTGATCACTACCAGAAAATTCCAAGTCATTAATAATGTACCTTACAACTGTTTCAAAACTTTATGCCCTCCATTTTCACTGGGACATGAAAAAAACTAGCTCATGATATGCAAATAGATTCATTATATTAGGTATGATATATGGTCCTTCTAACAGTTAAGAATCTTTCACTCAAACAAGAAATCTTTTCCATGGTTAAAAGGCTTTGCTTACACAAGATTACAAAACTTTATAAGTTCCAATGGAATTTTTGTTTACATGTGAGAAGTCTTGCCCTATGCCATTGAACTTTATCAAGACAATGGATGGTATAAATAGGTGATTCCATTAATCATATGAACTACCAACTTTGGAAAGCGCTGGCAAAACCAACACAAATAATTATAACCATTATTTGATGCCATTTGGTCTGACCAATGTCTTTGCTCTGAGAGACTAGATGCACAATTATTACTTGAGAAACAATATGGTAACTATTTTGCAGACTATCTTTTCATTACTTCTCTCTGCGTATTCATATTATTAAAACATTGCATGAAGTTGCTTGCAACTCTGATATATGGTCGGTCCCATGTGAATTTTACCATTTATGAACCTCTTTTTTTTTCTTTTTTTTTCCCAGAGACCCTCATGGCCCTTCATGTAAGGAGGATGGTGATTTGATAACACCTTAGGTAACTCTTACCTTCAAAGCCCTTCTCATTATGAGATTTCGCCCAAGGAATAACGTCATCTGGACTTACTTTTTCCTCAATGTACTTCTGTAAGGGGAAAAGTGGCAAATTAGATTCTATTCCTATATACTTCAGTAATGCCAAAAAGAATATCTGCCTGACTTCCAAAATGAAATGAATACATAAAAGAGGCGACTTCACTTAGGGACGAACCAGTACAGCTGAATTCTGAAGAGGCTGTATGCTGGAGCAAACAATACTTGCAGCCTATAAAATGATGTGATAACTGATTAGTGTAGCATTTCGTAGTGAAACAGAATCCAGGCAGAGCAGAGCAGATATGTCAAAGCTTTGATGAGAGAACAATTTTAGCAATGTGAACTAGTAAGTCATTCTTTATTTGAGCAATTATTTGCATGATGGTTTAATCATTGTAGCTACAAAACCATATGGCCTAGAAGTATAACACATTTGATGTGCCTAGCAAAAATATAAAGATGAAAACCAAATCGGTGAAGAAAAATAAACAAAATAAGCATCAAGAATGGAGTGATTAGAAAAAAAGAAGAAAAAAGGAAAGCAGAGACCTGGAAGTTGAGTGCCTTTTTTCCAAGATGAGAAGGCAATAGCGGATGTTGAGGGTATTTCTCCTCCAGATACTGTTGGTTTAGTTTCCCATTCATTAAAAACAAGCAAATAATTGAAGCTGAGTAAAACTACAATAGGAGGGCAAGAAGAATGACCATAAAAATTGCAAGAGAGTCTGAAATGATAATGTCACCATCCACCAGCACCGGTACATAGCCTAGAGGATTCAGCTTTTGAAACTCTACCCATTTTCAAGATTCAACATTTTAGTTAATAGAAACAAAATAGTAAAAGCAGAGTGAGAATAGACAACAAAATAAGACCCTGACCAGGACTGAATTGCTCCCCCTTGAGCAAGTTAACTGGGATGTACTGGTATTCCAGACCTGCCAAGAAGAAGAAGAAGAACCCAGAAGCCAAATGTAATTAGCAATAGATTCAAAGGGAGAAAAGGAAGGGTACCTTTGAGCTTAAGGGCAATTCGGATACGGCAGGCGCAGGAGCTCCCCCAGTAAGAGTAGAGCTTCAGTTTCTCCTCCTCGTGTGCCTGTGCCATTGCTATCATTAATTCATCATGACTGCGCTTAATCAAAACAATCATATCATACTAATGGAACGGAGGAGAAGAAGATTGTATTCTGTACCATATCGTATGGTTTGTTGGTATTACAATCAAAATTCAATTCTCAATCCTTTGCTCTCTTCCTCTTTCTAGCGGAGAAGAAGTGTCGAACTCCGCCACGCCTCCATAGTTTTATGCGATAAGACGTCTTCACTGAGTTCGAAAAATATTAAATATTAAATAATATCAAATAGATAACTCAAGGTATTTAGCAAAAAATTCAAATTTCATACAACAATTTCAAAGAATTTCCAAATGCATGAATATATATGCAGTGAAACTGCACTCACATTCAATAGGATGCTATAACAATTAAATCATTTTTTTTGACATTAAGGCAAAACGTCTCTTGCGGGCCACAGAATTTCAAGGCGGCATAAGAATTTCTGGATCACCAGCCAATAGAGATAGTTTCAGTCATCTTCAAGTCAAGTTTTCTTGTGGCTATCATTATCAAGTTTCATGACTTTCAACCAATTGCCAACCAAATTTCAATGCAAAGACAAATTAAAGAGGTAGAAAAAGAATTTCCAAATGCCAAGAATTCTAATGGATCTTTGTTAATGGATTTCTTAGGTTAATGCATGAATATATGTATCGGGTTTGAGCAACCGTAGCAAAATTATGAAGGTTCAAAGTCATTAAACATTTCGCCGGTAGGCCTTTTTTAGGTGAACATTTCCAACAAAAGGATCCTGAAACTATAGACATCGCCATCAGTTGATACCAGACTTCCCATACCATATTCTGCATTTCAAATATCACAGGCTGTAAAAATATTCGTAAAAGAACTTATATGCTTTTTTATTCTTTTGAGAAAAATTATTACATTTATTTGTCTAATTATTTATTTTTCTTGAAAAAAATTGTCTGTGTGGTTGGAGCATATATGATACTAGTTCGTAACAAGATAACACTACTTAGAGTGAGTACTTACTCTTAAGAGGAGAATAGGAGGAAAATAGAAGAATGGAGTGAGATAGAAATTTGGGGAGGAAACATATAGAGGAGAATTCAAGGGAGAATAGAAATTGTAAGGTAGTGAAAATAGAGTTTATTCCAATCTGAAACTTCCTAATTCTCCAATAGAGTTTATATGACAGTGAAACTAATAATTATTAAAATACTAGATATTCTATAATAAATAATAATAGTCTAATAATAATAATAATCTTGTAGTTTAGCTGGAGGCCTTCTATTTCGCTTCACACGGTCCGCTCCATGATCGTCACCAACATCTAGCTTGTCCGTTGTATCACTCCCCCTTTCTTCGAAAAACCACCTTGTCCTCAAGGTGCAAAGTTGGATATAATTGCGTTATTTCTTCAGCTGATTCCCAGGAGGCATTTTCTAGAGGACTATCACGCCATTGGACCTCAAGGTGCAAAGTTGGATATAATTGCATTATTTCTTCAGCTGATTCCCAGGAGGCATTTTCTAGAGGACTATCATGCCATTGAACCAATACTTGATTGATAGGATTACCATTTTTTAAGACCTGTCGAGTAGCACAAATCGCAAGTGGCTTAGATACAGGCTTACCCCCAATAAATTCTTCAGGTAACGAATAGCTTACATCCTGTCCATCTCCACGAAATGACTTGAGAACGGACACATGAAAAACTGAATGTATTTTAGCTTCAGAAGGTAAATCCAAACGGTAAGCGACAGCACCAATCCGCTCCAATATTTTATAAGGACCGAAATACCTCTTGGCTAATTTATGTGAGACACGATTAGCCAAAGAAGTCTATCGATATGACTGAAGCTTAACCAAAACCAAGTCACCTTCTTTCAACTCAAATTCTCTATGGTGGCTATTAGCCTTAAGCTCCATTCTATGCTACGCTTCTTTAATATTGGCTCTTAATTGCTTAATCAAATGATCACGATCCACCAATAACTCATCTAAAGCTTGCACTGAAGTAGAATTAGGAGAGTACCTGAGAATTTCAGAAGGAACTCGCCCATAAAGAGCTTGGTAAGGCGTCATCTTAATGCTACTGTGATAACTAGTGTTATAACAATACTCAGCCCAACAAAGGTAAACAGTCCAACTCTTAGGCTTTTCATGTGTAAAAGCTCTCAAATACTGCTCCAGTCCGCGATTAACGACTTCAATCTGTCCATCAGTTTGCGGGTGATACGCTGAGCTCCTCTTCAAACTAGTGCCGCTAAGCTCAAATAAACCATCCAAGAACTTGCTCATGAAAATCGGATCCCTGTCAGAAATTATGGAACTTGGAAATCCATGATGCTTCACTACAATCTCAACAAAAACCTGTGCTGACTTATAAGCAGTGAAGTGACTCGGCATAGCTCCAAAGTGCGCATATTTTGACAATCGATCCATGTCAGACCCGAATTTTTCGATTTTACGTATGTAGCTTGTACCTTATGATTCCTATGTGTATGAACATTATATTTTCATAGTTGAATCATAAGATGAGTATTTACTACATGCAATCGATTAATTGAGAAATTAAAAATGCATGTGAGATATATAACAGCGAGATAAGGGTTAAAATGATTCTCGAGCAAGTACAGGGGTAAAACGGTCAATTGATCGAAATTCGGTATAAATCCGATGAGACAATTTCATTAAAAATATGAAATCGAGAAATCTTGATCAATAACGGGGCAAATATTGAATTTCGAGTCCAACTGATCGAGATATGAATTTATTTAATTTTTAGAATTTTTGTCTCGAAAAACGATCCCGAAAATAGTAGAAAAATATACCGAAGAGGTAAAATCGGACTGATAAATTCATTTACGGATTAAATGAATTTAATATGATTTTTGAGATATTTTTAGATATTTATGGGATATTTTTGGTATTTTATTATTATTTTAAATAATAAAATAATAATAAAATAATAATAAAAAATTTATTATTAAGTAAAAAAAAAAAACAAACAGAACAAAAAAAAAGGGAATCAGAAGCAAAATCGGGGAGAGAGAATGTGAGAGAAACGGAAGCAAACTGAGGAGAGAGAAGACCCACCGGACGGCGAGCACCGGCCACCCCACGGCCAAGCCAGAGGCCGGAAAAGAGAGAGGAAGTCGGCGCGACCTCCCAGCCACCAGGACGCGCGCCACCGACGCCGGCAAACGGCAGATCGGAGGGAGGACAGCCGCGAGAGAGAGAGAGGAGAAATCGGACGGCACCGGCGCCGATTTGGCCCGAGCCCAGCCGACCGAGTGCTCCCCTGGTGAAGCCGCGTCGAACGGCGGCGAAATCAGTCCCGAAACCGGCCGAAAACGCCGGCAACGACGAGATCGACCCTGAACCGGTTCGGACCGGTTCAGTGTGAAAAGGGTTGAACCGGTCCGAACCGGTTCAGTAGGAGAGAGAAAGAGGAGAGAGAGAAAAAAAAATTTCGAGAATTCACCGGACTTCGGGTAAGTCGATACGAGGTCAAAAGTGACTGATTTAATTTTTGATAAATTTATTTAAATTATTTTTAATCGAAAATTGACCCGGAGTTTAATATACAAAATTGTGCAGTTCGACGATTAATTCCGAACGGAAGCCCGATTGAACTCCGATTCGCGTACCATCGCATAATCTCGGGTAAGTAAAGCTTATTTACGACAATTTAAGTGATTAATGCGTATTTAAGATTTATTTTACGCAATTCGGATTAAATTTCGGATTTAGTGAATTATATTCTAAATTTCGAATAAACTGTCGTAAATGATATACGGGCTATCCAAAGAGTTTGGAATAAAGCCCAATGGGTATTGATAGGCCCAATGAGTCGATAGACCGTAATGAAGGGAATTAATACGGGGAAAAACGGGCTTAATACGGATTAAGGCCCAATTAAAGTGTTAAGGCCCATTAAAAGTAAACGGGCCCATTTAAGTGAAAGAAACTGTATTAAATGTGTAATACAGTAAGAAACGTATAATTAATCCAGTAAGTGGTTAATTTCAGCTCCAGAGTCATATTGAGAGTTGACTGGACTGCGAGATTTGGACAGCACGGGGGAAGAGAGGTCACACTACGTGATCCGAGGTAAGGGATCTTTGTGAGCTCTTAGAGATAGCTGTATGTATTTTTATCGTCGTTTACATACACTTAAATTCCGTATAGCGTATGAATGTGAAATTTCTGGATAGTACCCAAATATGGAAAAATTACGAAAATACCCCTAGACCCGGGGAAAATTTGAAAATGCATAAAGTGCATGAGCATGATGTTTTACATGTGGAAAAGAGGTTTTGTGAAACCAAAATGATAGACTGGCTCACGATTTAACAGTATGCATTAAATTGCATGTTTTTATGAAATGTGTGTTTTGCACTGTTTTGTGTATCACACTCGGTTTTGAGTACCACTGTTGTGGAAAATAGAGCCAGCTGTCTATTTGTGTGTGTGAAATCATGTTGGAGCTATGAGGTCTGTTGATTTATCCAGATCCGCTCGCACTTGATTTTGTTGTGATTTGTGATTGAGATCGTGCTGGAGCCCACGGGTTAAGTAGGAGGCTGTCGCAGCAGGGGCCCAGAGTGGTCGCCTGTGGTAGGCAGGACCTCACACACTGACTTGCTCGCACTAGATCTGAGACGACAGGCTATGGTTGATAACTTATTTGGTTGGGGTGGTGAGCTTTTGACTCAAGCACCTACAACTATGTGGTAATTGTACTGTGGTTCACGGAGTACGCTGTACCGTGTTGACAACATGGAGTACACTGTACCATGCAACTATGGGATGTGAGGATTGCGTCTTTGGACTCGGGCATGCTTTGTCATTGCTCTGTTTTGTGATAGTCCTTAGATAGGAGCCGATGGATAGACTAATCCCCTCCTCGGACTCTGAGATACCCTTGCACACCTAGCTAGTGATAGCTCGGGGTCTCGGGACTTTGGCCAAATGTCTTATGGATTTCTGTGAATCCCTGCCTAGTCTCACCTGATTTTATTGGTTTCTATAACGAAACTAATTGTGATTTGATTTCTGTGATGAAAAGCATTTGAAATGAGAACATGTTTTAAATGCGAGTTTCAATACTAAATACAGAAATATTTTACTCTGAACGAGTTTTGACATTTGATTTGTGGGCAGTAAATTGCTATGTGTTTTAACAATAATGGTTTTGTGAATGCTATGAATTTTCAGCATAAACCATGCATTATAAGCATCGTAGATAGTACGGTTATCTACCTGCTTTCATGTATTCCTTACTGAGCGCGTTAGCTCACCCCTTTTTTTCATCTCTCCACAGATTAGCCTTAGTGCTTCTGAGAGCTCTGTGGCAGATTTTTTGTATTTTCCTTCCGCTAGCAGCTGTTATCACATTGCGAAAGGTATACACACTTTTGAAATCTTTTGTATCTAAATATGACATGGTACAGTGATGTATTTATATTAATACTGGGATGTAAACCAATGTAAATGAACGTAAAAGTACTGTAAATTATTATAAGTACAATTTCTTATTATGGATGCATGAGAAGTGAATGAATTAAAGAATATGGGAGTGATCGACTGACATCGATTCATAGCCCAACTGTCTGTATGTGTAGTCGTGATATGTGGAAATTATTGATATAAATGTAAGGAATTCAGGTCACGACAATCCACTACAACCATTATAGCTATATATCTCTGCGGCATAGGCAAAGCAACAACGAAATCCATAGTAATTTGATCCCAAACTAAGGATGGTACCGGTAAATGTTGTAATAACCCAGCTAGAGCCTTAGTGGCATACTTTGTCTATTGGCAGACCAAACACCCAACTATGAACTTCTCCACATCCTTTTTCATGTTCGGCCAAAAGAAATTGTTGGATAATCGGGCTAATGTTCTTGCGACTCCTGCATGACTCGACATTGGCAGAGCATGAAACTCGTGCAGTAATTGTTGTTTCAAGGGAGAACTTGATCCAACTCGATACCTTCCTTCATAGCATAGTATTCCATTAAGGTTCTTATACCCCATTGGTACCTTCCCCGCGGCTATCAACTCATGAATTTTCATCAATTCAGGTTCCATCTGATTATCACGCTGAAGATCATCTAGCAGTTTAAGGGCCAACTTTCAAGAGTCAATATTCAACCCTCAGCTTTAGGTATCCTAGATAAAGCATCTGCTACCTTATTGGAACTCCCTGGCTTATACTCAATTTGAAAATTATATCCCATTAGCTTTCGAACATAAAACTGTTGCTCAGGGGTTTGAATTACCTGCTGTAGGATTTCTTTTAAGCTGCGATGATCGGTTTTCACAATGAAGAACCTTCCCAGTAAGTATTGTCTCCATTTTTGAACCGCTTTCATAATGGCATGCATCTCCTTGACATAAGCAGATGAACCCTGTAGCCTTGGCCCTATTTTCTTACTGAAAAAGGAAATGGGTTTCTCTTCCTGCATTAAAACAGCTCCTATCCCAACGTTTGAAGCATCGGTTTCTACCACAAAAGTGAGAGAAAAATCTGGTAATCTTAGCATAGGAGCCTTTGACATTGCCTCCTTAAGAACCATGAAAGCTTCATTTGCGGCTTCTGTCTAACAAAAATTGTCTTTCTTTAAGAGATCAGTCAAGGGCGTGACTAGCGTAGCATTTCCAAGTATAAATCGTCTGTAATACCCAGTCAAACTAAGGAATCCCCTCAATTGCTTCACTGAGATAGGTTTAGGCCAATTTACCATTGCCTCTATTTTCTTGGGATCGGCATGAACACCTGCACCATCAACAATATGTCCCAAGTATTCGATGGAAGTTTGGCAAAACTGACATTTGCTGAGTTTAACATAGAACTGGTTCTCCTCCAAACTCTAGAACACCAGCTGCAAGTGTTTTAAATGATCAGCAAAGGATGAACTATATATAAGAATGTCGTTAAAGAAAACAATTACAAACTTCCTGAGATAAGGTGAAAATAATCGGTTCATAGCTGCCTGAAACGTCGAAAGAGCATTAGTGAGCCCAAACGGCATCACTAAAAATTCGTAATGCCCCTCATGTGTTTTGAAGGCCGTTTTATACACATCTCGATCATGAACTCTAATCCGATGATACCCAGCACGCAGATCAAGCTTGGTAAATACCACTGCCTTTCCCAACTCATCAAACAACTCATCAGCAGTGGGAATAGGAAAATTATCTCGAACTGTAACAGCATTTAGAGCCCTATAATCCACGCAAAACCGATAGGACCTATTTTTTTTTTTACCAACAAGACTGGTGATGAAAATGGACTCTGGCTAGGGCGTATAATTCCCTACTCCACCATCTCTTTTACCAGTTTCTCCATTTCACCCTTCTGATAATGCAGGTAGCGATATGGCCTGACATTCACCGGTTTGGTCCCGAGTTGGAGATGAATCTTGTGGTTAAAAGCCCTATATGGTGGAAGCTCAGTTGGCGATAAAAGTAATTTCTTATGCCTTTGCAATAACACCACCGCCTCCTCTGGTAACCCTTAAGGAAATTGCAATTCTCCCCCTTTCTCATTATTCCCTGTCTCTTCAATCATGGTTTCTCCTTTCAAGGAATACAACTCATATACTCCTTGTACTCCTTCCATTCGCACCAAAGCTTGCAAATGATTATAAGAAATTTTTCTAGCTCCCACAGTTTGATCGCCCTGCAACAATATTTTCATTCCCTTCCAATCGAATTCCATGGTAAGAGATGCATAGTCCTGTGCCACCTTGCCTAACTGTTGTAGCCATTGCACTCCCAAAACTACATCTGGTCCTTTTATTGGCAATACATAGAGATCCACCTTGAACTCGTTCCCTTGCATCACCAATGGTACCTGAAAACAACAAAATTCGCAAAGCAAGGAGTCCCCATTACCAATATAGACACGGAAGGAATTGACCTGCTACACCCTAAGCTGCAATTTTTCGGCTATGCCAGGCTGTATGAAGTTGTGTGTGCTACCCCTATCAATCAACACTTGTAATGGCTGTCCATTAATTTCCCCAAGTATCCGTAACAACCTCGGATTGCTTTCCCTAGATAAGGAGTTCAGACTCTATATATCAGCAGTTAAAGCAACATCTTCATTATCTATCTCATCTAACCCCAATTCATCATCACATGCTTCCGGTTCTCCTTCATCTACACTTACTAGCATAAAAAATTTTGGTTTACACCGATGATTTGCAGTGAACTTCTCGTCACAATTAAAAGATAACCCCTTCTCCCTTCGTTCTTGCATCTCCGCTATGGATAGCCGGCGAACTGGTAGGAAGTTGGTATTGGTGGAATTTTTATTGGTTGGGTATGTCAAGGCCAATGGTTTGGTGTTCATGGTCGGGTAAGGGTTTGTAGGAAAGGTTGTGGTTGATCGAGGATTTGTGTTTATCATGGGCTGCATGGAATTTGGATTCATCACTGATGGTCTACCCGCCCAGCGATAAGTGGTTCTCAACTCCATTTGTATTTCCTCCAATCTCTCCTCATGAATTCAGGCTAGGGAAAACGAATCCATGAGAGAATTCGGTTGAACAATCTGCAGTTCTCGCCTAATAAGCGGTTTCAATCCCGCCACATACATGGAAATCAACATTATCTCAGAAATCCCATTTACTTTATTCATCAAAATCTCAAATTCGGATTGGTAAGCTGCCACCGATGTCTTCTGCGTCAACTTAGATAATTTTCCTTGGTAATCCTCGTATTTGGATGGACCAAATCTAATTTTCACCTTCTTCAAGAAATTCTACCATGTAGACAGCAACTGAATCCGTTTCATCCACTGATACCATTCAGAGGCCTTTTCTTCCATGGTAAAAGCTACTATATGTAGCCTTTGTTCATCTGGGGTCCCATGGAAATTGAAGTATTCTTGCACTTGGAACGCTCACACAAAGGGATCGCTTCCATCAAATTTGGGTAATTCAAGTTTCATGGTACCAAGCTTAAGCAACGACCCAACAGCTTCATCCCCTTCCACCATCGTCCCTTGTTTCCATTGCCTCATGGTAGAATTTGGTAATATTTCTTTTGTTGAATTGGATGAATCTGACGGTAAAACACCAACTAGTTTCTTGGACAAATCATCAATAGCAGTGGCAAGTAATTGGTATTGCTAATGGTTTTGCAGGGTTTGTTTATCGAAATTTTTTTGTAAACAATTGAAAGCTTCTTCTAGGTTTTCGGCTTTGGTAGGGTTCTTTTCTGCCATCGTCATCTCTCAACGAAAGCACCAATTGATACGGGTTCGTAACAAGATAGCACTGCTTAGAGTGAGTGCTTACTCTTAAGAGGAAAATAGGAGGAATATAGAAAAATTGAGTGAGATAGAAATTTGGGGAGGAAGCGGACAGAGGAGAATTCAAGGGAGAATAGAAATTGTAAGGTCGAGAAAATAGTGTTTATTCCAATCTGAAACTTCCTAGTACTCCAATAGAGTTTATATAGCAGTGAAACTAATAATTATTAAAATACTAGATATTCTATAATAAATAATAATGGTCTAATAATAATAATCTTATAGTTTAGCTGAAGGCCTCCTATTTCGCTTCACACGATCCGCTCCACGATCGTCACCAACATCCAGCTTGTCCGCCGTTCAATATCACAATCAGCATTTTCTATTCCTTTTATTTTGGCTCTTTTTTTTAAAAACAAAAAAGATTTTTAGCATTGTGGATTTTTATTTTGATTTAAATATAATATTTTATATTATAAAAAATTAATAAAACAAATTAAAAACAGGGTATTAATCATCATTTTCTCTGTTCCTCTGTGAACTTATTTCTATATGACTTTTCCTTGATTGCCTACAAGTTCCTGCTTACTTATCTCATGTTCATTCTGTTTCTAAGCTGTTCTGCAGAACATGTGACTCCAATTTTAAGTATGGAAACAATACATTGCCCTAGTTTATCTCTTCCATCTCTCCAAAATTTGTGTAAGCCTTCTTCCATTGCTTGTTCTGGTATGCCATTCTTTGCAGAACATGTCATCTGTTGGTCTTTTACCGGTAAACATCTCCAACAACAGTAGTCCATAATTGTAGACATCCCCAAAAGTAGATACTGCCCCTCCCATAGCATATTCTGCACATTGAAGCCAGTGAACAATAGGGCATACACAACAGAAAAAGATCATAAATATTGCAACTGCAATAGAGGATGTTATATCTGCATATATAGATTAGCATATGTATCGGTAACGAAAAAGAAAACCACCCTTAGTTACATTAAAAATTTGGGACTGGAATTTCAGATCTGGACCACTACTCTCTTATGTCTTAGCATATTGGAATGCCTGAAACACACGACTTTACCTAATGAAGAAACATAACTTCTTCCCTAACCACAACTATGAATAAAATCACGCCCAAAAGTACATTCCCAACATATACCAATGGTGGGTTTAGTTTGCAGCTTAGCTGGGACATCTCCAGGAAATTGAAAGAATGTTTTCTACTGCTGCCCGCTGATCCAATGGATCTTGAGTTCATACCTGATTTAATATTCCCTTTTATACACAAACCTATTTATATAAGTTTCTTGTTTTAGATTTGGATACTCCTTACTGTTGGACGGCTGACATACAAGTAGAAGTGGGATTGTTATAATCTATTTATATATAAAGGATTTTCACCAATTTAAAAAAGAATCAACTCATAATTATGTAATCTTAGATATTAATCTAATTTACAAAATCATAATCACTCGAATTATATTTGACTGCATAATTATGTTTGATGATTATTTAAATTCAACTCGTTTATTTTCGAATCGAGCTCGAGTTATTCTAATAACGAGTCAAATTATGTTTGAGCTTTGCTTCTAAATACCTGACTCAAGCAGCTCGCGAACCTTATCGAGATTTTTAAATATATTTTTTAGTATTTTTTTATTAATTTACTATTTTATCTTTAAAATATATATTTAAAAATAATAAATCGGGCTTAATGAGTTTTCGAATCAAACTCGAACTTAATATTAGATTATCTCGACTTAGTTCAATTACACCTCTACTTATCAGCACAAATTTTGCCTCAAAGGAGTTGCACTACAATATTTATTTTTGTTGAAAGTTTGTTACAGGCAGGAAATAGAAAATAGTAAGTTTTAACAAGTTAATTGATCAATTTGATCTATATGAAAAAAAAAAAGTTTCATCATCTTGATCTGATTTCTGAAAGGAAATACGCACATAATTGATCATACACTACCATCAAACGCCAAACAACTGAGTTTGGGTTTAATAGTTCAAGAAACAGCCATTCCACTTTATTCCCCCCAATTTCCCCTTTCTAGCAAGGGGAGGAATGGAGCAAGCATAATTAGAAACCAGCACTCGTAAAAAAAAACACTATTGTTCATGATTTTTGGCCACAAAACTGATGGATCATTCAGCATGATATAGGTACCTCATCAATCCACCAGTTTAACAAGTGCCCTATGCCGAAGGAGCATCCGGCTGATTCTCTGGCATGGCATTTTGGAATTGTGGTAGCTCACTATATGCCTCATTCAACCTGGATAAAAGGGGGAATTTAGCCTACAAAAATAATAGGAGAAGGAATGTCAGGCTGTTAGCAGATGCCCCAAAAACACATAGGAGGTAAAGCATAAAAGAGCAATCTCCTTCTCTAAGACTTGGAATAATGGTAAAACTGGATCAGTAAATGGTAAAATGACAGATTTAAAATGGTCGATTATGAAGCAGTATTTCCCCTCTAACTTGCGGAAATCTCCCATGCATTGGAGCAAATCTAAATTCTAAACACTTAGAAATGGCAAGTATGCACATGTATATGCAATTGTGTGTGTATAGAATAACGGAAACTTTAAATGAGTTAATGCGAACAGACGTCAATTAGATGGAGAAACCAGAAGTTCACAGAATAAACGGATTACCATGTCAACATCGAATCTTTTAATCCCACCATGAATTTGTGGTGCTAGAAACAGACTGCCTGCGAACAATAGCCAATAGATCATACTCACGTACATCTGTATATATTCAGAATATTTCTAATCTGGTAAATAGTTTTAGGAGTTTCTTCTTCTGCGTACATTAGGAGTGAACTTCTAAAAGGGCATCGTTACAAGTAACTCAGGGAATATTAGCTACTATCAAGCAGAATTTAGAGATATGACTATAGTCATTTCATCTCAAAATCCAAAGCCATGGTTCAGAGGCAGAACTGGACCTAGATGATGCTTATAATAGCAACTGATTTATAATTTCCACATCACGTATTCGTGCAGGAAATAGTAACAGTTTTTCACCATAACTCAGGTTGCAGACTTTCTAAGCAAAGAGAGACAGATCCTCTTTGGTGTTCACCTCCCCCCACTCGCCCCTTCCCCTTTCCCAAGCTTTGGTTGTCTCAACCCAGAAAATCCATTAAACCACATTCATTAAAGGTGATATCAGAAACCCTCTCATTTGCGTCGTGCAACAAGTATAAAAGCCTTCCAAACACTCACAGGTATGCACTAGTGTACATGCTTTACCATGTACACTAGGAAAGAAGTTTCATATATAAAAAACAGGAGAGAACAAAAAAAACCATGAAAACTTCATCTCCAGTCGCATATCTTCCAGCGTGGTCTTTTAACAACTTCTCGAGCGCTGAAACACAGAAGCCTTAATCAAATCAAATGCTTAATCCATTAGAGGAAGCAATAAAAATAAAAAATTAAACTTCAGCTCCTAGCGTCCAAAAGTTCATACTAACTTAAATTTCCATTTCATTTTTATGTTTCTCTTGCTAAACTGTGATCACTACCAGAAAATTCTAAGTCATTAATAATGAACCTTACAACTGTTTCTAAACTTTATGCCCTCCATTTTCACTGGGACATGAAAAAAACTAGCTCATGATATGCAAATAGATCCATTATATTAGGTATGATATATGGTCCTTCTAACAGTTAAGAATCTTTCACTCAAATAAGAAATATTTTCCATGGTTAAAACGCTTTGCTTACACAAGATTACAAGACTTTATAAGTTCCAACGGAATTTTTGTTTACATGTGAGAAGTCTTGCCCTATGCCATTGAACTTTATCAAGACACTGGATGGTATAAATAGGTGATTCTATTAATCATATGAACTACCAACTTTGGAAAGCGCTAGCAAAACAAACACAAATAATTATAACCATTATTTGATGCCATCTGGTCTGACCAATGTCTTTGCTCTGAGGGACTGGATGCACAATTATTACTTGAGAAACAATATGGTAACTATTTTGCTGACTATCTTTTCATTACTTCTCTCTGCGTATTCATATTATTAAAACATTGCATGAAGTTGTTTGCAACTCTGATATATGGTCTGTCCCATGTGAATTTTACCATTTATGAACCTCTTTTTTTTTTTTCCAGAGACCTTCATGGCACATCATGTAAGGAGGATGGTGATTTGATAACACCTTAGGTAATTCTTACCTTCAAAGCCCTTCTCAATATGAGATTTTGCCCAAGGAGTAACTTCGTCTGGACTTACTTTTTCCTTAATGTACTTCTGTAAGGGGAAAAGTGGCAAATTAGATGCAATTCCTATATACTTCAGTAATGCCAAAAAGAATATCTGCCTGTTCCAAAATGAAATGAATACATAAAAGAGGCAACTTCAGTTAGGGACGAACCAGTACAGGTAAATTCAAAAGAGGCTGTATGCTGGAGCAAACAATATTTGCAGCCTATAAAATGATGTGATAACTGATTAGTGTAGCATATCGCAGTGAAATAGAATCCAGGCAGAGCAGAGCAGATATGTCAAAGCTTTGATGAGAGAACAATTGTAGCAATGTGAACTAGCAAGTCATTCTTTATTTGAGCAATTATTTGCATGATGGTTTGATCATTGAAGCTACAAAACCATATGGCCTAGAAGTATAACACATTTGATGTGCCTAGCAAAAATATAAAGAAGAAAACCAAATTGGTGAACAAAAATAAACAAAATAAGCATCAAGAATGGAGTGATTAGAAAAATGGAAGAAAAAAGGAAAGCAGAGACCTGGAAGTTGAGTGCCTTTTTTCCAAGATGAGAAGGCAATAGCGGATGTTGAGGGTATTTCTCCTCCAGATACTGTTGGTTTAGTTTCTCATTCATTAAAAACAAACAAATAATTCAAGCTGAATAAAACTACAATGGGAGGGCAAGAAGAATGACCATAAAAATTGCAAAAGAGTCTGAAATGATAATGTCACCATCCACCAGCACCGGTACATAGCCTATAGGATTCAGCTTTTGAAACTCTACCCATTTTCAAGATTCAACATTTTTGTTAATAGAAACAAAATAGTAATAGCAGAGTGAGAATAGACAACAAAATAAGACCCTGACCAGGACTGAATTGCTCCCCCTTGAGATAGTTAACTGGGATGTACTGGTATTCCAGACCTGCCAAGAAGAAGAAGAAGAACCCAGGAGCCAAATGTAATTAGCAATATATTCAAAGGGAGAAAAGGAAGGGTACCTTTGAGGTTAAGGGCAATTCGGATACGGCAGGCGCAGGAGCTCCCCCAGTAAGAGTAGAGCTTCAGTTTCTTCTCCTCGTGTGCCTGTGCCAGTGCTATCATTAATTCATCATGACTGTGCTTAATTAAAACAATCATATCATACTAATGGAACGGAGGAGAAGAAGATTGTATTCTGTACCATATCGTATGGTTTGTTGGTATTACAATCAAAAGTGAACTCTCAATCCTTTGCTCTCTTCCTCTTTCTAGCGGAGAAGAAGTGTCGAACTCCGCCACGCCTCCATAGTTTTATGCGATAAAACAATGACGTCTTCACTGAGTTCGAAAAATATTAAATATTTAATAATATCAAATAGATAACTTAAGGTATTTAGCAAAAAATTCAAATTTCATACAACAATTTCAAAGAATTTCCAAATGCATGAATATATATGCAGTGAAACTGCACTCACATTCAAAAGGATGCTATAACAATTAAATCATTTTTTTTGACATTAAGGCAAAACGTCTCTTGCGGGCTACAGAATTTCAAGGCGGCATAAGAATTTCTGGATCACCAGCCAATAGAGATAGTTTCAGTCATCTTCAAGTCAAGTTTTCTTGTGGCTATCATTATCAAGTTTCATGACTTTCAACCAATTGTCAACCAAATTTCAATGCAAAGACAAATTAAAGAGGTAGAAAAAGAATTTCCAAATTCCAAGAATTCAAATGGATCTTTGTTAACGGATTTCTTAGGTTAATGCATGAATATATGTATCGGGTTTGAGCAACCTTAGCAAATTTATGAAGGTTCAAACTGTCATTAAACATTTCTCCGGTAGGCTTTTTTTAGGTGAACATTTCCAACAAAAGGATCCTGAAACTATAGACATCGCCATCAGTTCATACCAGACTTCCCATACCATATTCTGCATTTCAAACATCATTGGCTGTAAAAATATTTGTAAAAGAACTTACATGCTTTTTTATTCTTTTGAGAAAAATTATTACATTTATTTGTCTAATTATTTATTTTTCTTGAAAAAATTATGAAAGCAGGTAGATAACCACAATATCTACTATGCTCATAATGCATCTTTTATCATCTCGTAAAACAAATGCATTCTCTGAAAACAAAAGCATTCTATACGATAATCATCAATCGATAGAAGCTCAATCATTTTTTAAAAAAGTGCGTTCCACTTATCAGATTTCAAAACGGACATGATCGCTTTGCCAAACACTTACAAATGTATTAAAACATGAAGATCCTATCATTCAAGATCAGTTCAGATGCCAGTTCAAAACCGTTCCAAAATTCAGATCAGAAACAGAATACCAAATAAATCAGAAACAGATCAGAAAACAGAAATCAGATGCGGACTTCAAAAACAAATCAGAGTTCAGAAAACAGATCAAAGTCCAGAAAATCAGATCAGCCAGAGAGATCAAGCAGGGATATATGGTAACTCAGACGACATATAACCATAATCAGTGACCCCAAGCAAATCATGGGCCAGGTGCGCAAAGGTGTCCAGAAGCATGCAAATCAGATGTCCGAAGACTAATGGTACGGTACAGCGTACTACGTGTTGGCTACACAGTACAACGTACTCCATGAACCACAACAGAAAATCAGAAGAGCTGTGGGGTGCCCAATGTCAGAGACTTATCACCCTAACCAGAAATCATCAACCATAGCCTGTCTCAAAATCCAGTGAGAGCAAGTCAGTGTGACACACAGTCAACACGAGGGCTCCAGCACGATTTTTTACTCATATACCAGATCAAAATCAAGTACGAGCGAGTTCGGATAACTCACAGATTTCGTAATTGCTCCAACATGTCTGGTCATATGTCATATTAAAATCAATGCGAGCAAATCTGGACAGTTCACAGATCTTATCATTACTCCAGCACGATTTCATACACACAAAATAGACAACTGACACATTTCAAATAAAATCAAAACTCAAAACCCGAGTGTGCGCAACACGGTATTATATAGAGCTAGAGGGTAACCTCCCTTCAATCACTCGTCAAATCAAATCAAACCTAAGAAAATGAGAAATTTAATGCATATAGTAAAAATCATGAACCAGACTATCATTTCATACTCACAAAACCTCTTTTCAAACAAAAAACAGTTGAAATCATGCACTTTATGCATTTCCAAATTTTCACCATTCTCAGTGGCATTTTCGTAATTTTTCCATATTTGGGTACTATCCAGAAATCTCATATCTATACTTTATACGGAATTTAAGTGAATGCAAATGACAATGAAAATACGTACAGCTATCTCTAAGAGCTAGCATAGATCCCTTACATGGAATCTCGTCAAATGCTCTTTTTCACCTTTTTCCACTTTCTGTAAATCAGTCTATCCGGCTCTGAATATATCTCTTGGAGCTGCAGATAGTTATCAATCACATCAATTAAGTTTGATAACTCATTTATCATTTTCCATGCACTCTATTTCATCAAATGGGTCCAATTGCTCTTATTGGGCCTCATTACCTCTTAATGAGCCCAACTCTATTTTTAGCTCATTTCTAATTTATTATTTATTCTGTCATGGCCCATTGTGATGCTTAGGCTCATTAACAATTATTGGGTCATCCGTGGGGCCCATTAACATTACCATCAAGCCATTTTAAGCCTTTTTCAACATAAAGCATTTTATACGGAGTTAATCCGCAACTCATGCGATTAATTTATTACTCGTACAACTATACAAGTTATAGCAAGTGAGATTCACTTACCCGAGTTTTCGTGATGACTCAAAAATCGAGGCTCGATCAAACTCATGTTCGTTGTCTATTCTCGCGCTACACATTTATATATTTAACTGGGTCAATTTCGGTCAAATATAATTTCAAATAAATTTTTTGAAAATTAAATTGGTCAACTCCAACGCTTATCGGCCTATCCTTGGCCCGATGCATCATCGAAATTTTTTTTCTCTTTCTTTTTTTTCTCTCCTGGCTCCGAACCGGTTCAAGGGCCAAATCACTGTTCAGGCGTCTTTTCGGCTGGTTCTCGGCTCCGTTTTCGTCCAGCGATGCCGCACGATGGAGAGGAGCCTTCGCCTGGCTTGGGTTGAGGCAAATCGACGTCGGATTCTGCTTGATTTCCTCCTCTCCTGCGACTTCTCCCTCTTTGATTTCTCGTTTGTCGGCGATGTAGGCCGCGTGGTGGCTGTCAGACCTTTCCTCGGTGCCGGTCGTTCCTTCACCGACCGTCTCGTGCCCACTTCGCTGTCCGTCGACATCGTCGGTTAAGAAACAGGGAGGGTCGGGTTTCCTTCCCCGTTTCCACGTTTCGTTTTCCTTTTTTTTTGTTTTTAGTTTCATTTTTTTTTGTTTTGTTTTCTTTTTTTTTCCTTAATAAATATGATATTATATTAAAATATAATATAATACAAAAATCTTATAATATAATATTATTATAATAATAACATAACAAAATATCTTATATTATTATAATAATAATATATTATCACAATGTATTTTATACATTAATTTTCACACACACATGTACATATATATTATTTGATTTATTTCGACCAATATATATGTACATCATATTATTATTATTTTTTCAAAAATATTTTTCCATATGTCCGAAATAAATTCCCGATGTGAAAAATTCTGGGTTTTACACTCCTTCCCATCTTAGAAAATTTGGTTCTCCAAATTAGAACCAAGCTAAACCTCGAATAAGTGCAGATATTTACCTCGCATCAGGCTCTCAAATTTTCATGTAACTTTCTCTGAAGTGTGGTACTGCCAGAGAACCTTAACAAGAGAAATCGTATTAGACCTTAAGACCTTCTATTTTCTATCCAATATCCGAATCGATTTCTCTACATATGACATATCCTCTGTGACCTCCAACGGCTCATACTGAATCACATGTACTGGGTCTGGATGATACTTCCGAAGCATCGAAATGTGGAAGACATTATGCGCACTCGCTAACTCAAGTGGCAACGCCAACCTATAAGCCTTGTCTCCCACTCGATATAAGATCTCAAAAGGTCCAATACAACAAGGACTCAATTTACCTTTCTTTTCGAACCTCATTATCCCTTTGGAGGGAGAAATTTTCAGAAACACTAATTCACCTACAGTGAATTCCAAAGGCCTTCGCCTCATCTTAGCGTAGCTTTTCTACCTACTCTGAGTTGTCCTCAATCTTCCACATATCAATTGGATATCCTCAGAGGCTTGCTTCACTAAATCGAGAGCAAACATTTTTCTGTCACCCACTTCTTCCCATCCAATCGAAGATCAACACTTACGACCATACAATTCTTCATACGATGTCATCCCAATACTCGAGTGATAACTATTGTTATAGGCGACTTCGACTAATGGCAAATAGTCATCCTAGGAGCCTTTGAAATCCATCACACAAGCTCTCAACATATCCTCCAAAGTCTGGATGGTTTTCTCTTACTGACCATATGACTGAGGGTGGAAAGCTGTACTGAAACTCAATCGGGTTCCCATAGCTTCCTAAAAATGTTCTCAAAAGTGAAAAGTGAAGCGGGAATCCCTGTCAGACACAATACTTATTGGAATGCCATGTAGCCTCACAATCTCCCGTACATACAGATTTGCCAACGCACTCAGAGTATCCATAGCCTTCATGGCTAAGAAGTGAACTGACTTGGTCAATCTATCCACAATTACCCGAATGACATTATGGTTTCGTCGATTCATCAATAAACCCATGATGAAATCTATAGTAGCACGCTCTCATTTCCATGTCGGTACAGGTAGAGGTTGCAACAACCTTGCAAGCTTCTGATGCTCTACCCTAACCTGCTGACATACAAGACACTTTGCCACAACTCTGTTATATCTCTCTTTATGCTTGACCGCCAATACACTTTTCGAAGGTTCTGTTACATCTTATTACTCTTCGGATGCACTGCATACCTCGATGAATGAGCTTCTGTCAAAATCAATCTCTTTAGCATTGGGTCATCGAGAATGCAAATTTGACCTCTGAATCTCAGTAGACCATTATCACTAACTGTGCACTCAGTCACTCTACCCATCTGTATCTGACTAACCTGATTAATACAGAAGCGATCAATAAGTTGAGCTTGTCTGATCCGGTCAATCAAATTCAGTTTCAATTTCAGACTAGCTATCACAGCCACTGTCAGTGTCAGAAGGGTCTATATCCAGACTGAGGCTAGTAAACTGCTCTAACAGTTCATATTCCCTGACCATCATGTACGATACTATCCCAAGGCTCTTCCTGCTCAAGGCATCAGCGACTACATTCGCTTTACCCGGATGATAAAATATCTCACAATCATAGTTCTTCAGAAGCTCTAACCATCGTCTCTGCCTCATATTCAATTCTTTCGGTGAAAACAGATACTTGAGACTCTTATGATCAGTGAATACCTGAAATTTCTCATCGTACAAATACTAGCGCCATATCTTTAGTGCAACCACTACGGCAGCCAACTCTAAATTATGGATCAGATAGTTCTTCTCATCGTCCTTAAGCTGTCGGGATCCATAAGCAACTATGTTGGCTCTACCGAGAGGGGGGGTGAATCGGTTTTCTAACAATTACGACAAATTTTAATTTAATCCTACTTCAATCAGAAAATAGAATTGAGCTATAATGAAATTAAACAATTTAAATGCAAGATAGGGAAAGAGAAACAAACACAGTCACTTATAGAGGTTCGGCCAAACTCTTGCCTACGTCCTCTCTCCTTGACCTTCTTGTCAAGTGCTTTCTTTCTCTCTCTCAATAGAGCTTACAAAGTTCCTTTTGCAGGTTAAGGAATAACCTCTCTACCCTTAGCAAAACAGAAATGTATTCACCCTTTTACAATATCTCTCACTGAGGAACAATCCTCTTTTCTTTTTGGGTATGGATGAATACAGAATAAGGCTTTACAATGGGTAGTACTAACAAAGCTTGTTGCACTTAAGCTTGTACAATGAATTTCAATTAATGAGCAATAGGGACACAAAGAATGAATGAATTAAAGCTTGAGAATGTTTGGAATGTTCAGCAATGGTGTCTCTATTCTCTTTGTCTTCAATGCTTGGTTAAATACTGAAGGATTGGTAGTTGGAGCATTAAATGCTATTCTTCCCGTTGTGTTTTGCAGAAACTAGCCGTTGGGTACCTCCAGTAGAGTGCCAGATCGATCTGCCTTCTTGGCCAGATCGATCTCTTAGTTATAAATCCTGCAAGATTGAAGCACAAATACACAAGGAGATCGATCTCATAGGTTACCAGATCGATCTGTTAGTTTAAAAATAAAGAGGCAGATCGATCTGTCGAATAGCCAGATCGATCTCCTAATCTCTCTGTTTGAGGTAAGATCGATCTCCAGATCGATCTGCCATACAATCTCGTAGAGAGGAGATCGATCTCTCAACAACACAGATCGATCTCTTTAGCTCTCTGACTTTGAGGAGATCGATCTCTTCCTTACCAGATCGATCTCATAAGTTCTCTGTTTGAACGTGGATCGATCTCTCAGATCGATCTATAGTCTTAAGCTCTTAAGGGAGATCGATCTCTTCATCGACCAGATCGATCTCTCAACTCTAGCATTAGCCAGATCGATCTCTTAACCCTTGCAGATTGATCTCATTCTTCCTAAATACCTTTGTACAGATTTAAGGCTTGCCAGATCGATCTCTTCCATCATGAGATCGATCTCTCATCAAGTAAAAACCCAGGAGATCGATCCTCATACCCCAGATCGATCTCTCATCAGCAGAACTCTAAGTTCTGGTACTAATAACCTCTAAACATGTTTGTATATCATCTTAACATTATTGAATTAACTTGTTTTGTCATTTCAAAATACATTAACTCAACAATCTCCCCCTTTTTGATATGACAAAACTCATCAAATAAACATGTTTAGTGAATTTGCAAAACTCCCCCTTTTTGTGAGCTTTTGACTTTGTTAATGACTTACCTCCCCCTCAGTTAAATCTTAACTCCCCCTCAATTAAATCATAACTCCCCCTCAATTAAATCATTCTTTTAAACATTTAACACAACCACAAAACATGTTTCTTCTCCCCCTTTTTGTCATATCAATCACACAAAATAGAAGATTCATGGCATTTCAAAATCAACATTTTCATTAACTCACCCAATATCCAGTCAAATCACATTTCATTCAAGCAAATGTAGTGCAAGTAACATTAAAGATCAACCATGGTGAAACTAAACTACAACAAACACCTATGGCCTAAGATGAGGGAGGATCACGATCCAAAAGATGCTCAACGTGCGTGCGTGTGACTTGGACCTCATCGAACATCGCCTCTTGAGCTTCTTGAATCTTATCCACTCTTTGGTTTAAATATGCAAATCCTTCATCGATTTTATGAGTGAGATCACTCATCATCTTCATGAACATCTCCAAGCCAGCAGGAGACGACGTTGGTGCAGTTGGCTCAGCCGTTGAGGACGACGGTTCTGGAGCTGGTGCTACAGGTGGATGCGTTGGTTCATTGGTGGGGTCCGCTTCCATAGCCTCAGCAGGTTGTTGGTCCCTCTTTTTCGTCCACTCGCCCCGGAAGTTTTTGTAGTACCCCATATGATGGAGGGTCCCAATGTTAAGCACGCTCTTGGGAGAGGGGAGTTCGCCAGTCTCGCCGCTGCAGTCGATACCAAGGCGGTGGAGAAGATAAGCTACCGGTTGTGGAAATACGATCGTGGTAGCTTGTCCACGCACAATCTTCAGCCAATCTTCGTATATAAAGTGAGGGAGGTTAGGTTTTTGGCTTGTGGTGTGAATGTGATGGAGCCAAAAGTGATCTAAGCGCCTAACGGTAGAATGACGAGTACCGAAGGGGCGGAGGTTCCACGAAATTATGAGGTGGAGTAACCGAGGATGCATCGACAGGTCACTCGCCTTGTCCCCAGGGAGATCAAACTCCAAGGAGATTTCCTCATCCTCATTTGTTAAGCCTTCATCGCGTATATCAAATGCTTTAGCTAGAACTTCAGTGTCTATTATAATGGGTTTACCCATGACATATGTTTTGAAACCGACAATTTTGCAAGTGTCATTTGGGTCAAAAAGTAATTCGGCATTGGAAAAGAATGCACGAACTAGATTTGGAGGGACGGGAGTGTTGATTTTTAAGAAATTCATCCAACCAAATTCCTCAAACTTTGACACGTAAGGAAAATCTATACGATTGAGGAAGGAAAAATCGATAGTACGCCAATGCTTGATCGGCATGGTTGAGAAGTATTCCTCATATCGCTTTCTTTTTGCTGGTGTTTTAAAACACCGATTGAAGGAAGCGATAGGAGGTGGAGGAACGGGTTGGGATGAGGAACCGGCCTCTACAGTGGTCCTACGGGGTTTGTGTCCTACTGTCTTAAGCCTAGGCATTATTCTAGACTCTAGATTAGCGCTAAACAGATTCAACAATGAGAAAAGCAATGAAACAGTACCTAGGTTTGCCCTAGAATTAAAATGAACACAAATTGAAGAAAAATTTTGAGAAAATCAGTAAGGAATGTTGGTTACTATACCAGAATTTGACACCGAGACGCAAGGAAGATCGTACGGAGATCGATCTGAGGAGGAATCGGAGGAAAAGATGCGAGGGAAATTTGGGAATTTGAAAATTGGGTTTCTGAAATTTGGGAATTTTACGCGGGTATTTATACTCCAGGGCACAAGAGATCGATCTGTCGTGGCGACAGCTCGATCTGTCATTTCCAGAATCCAATAGAGATCGATCTGTCGTAAGGCCAGATCGATCTGGTCGCAAACAGAGGCTTAAGGAGATCGATCTGTTGCACATAGATCGATCTGTCGTTTAACAGAGGCTTAGGCAGATCGATCTGTTACACATAGATCGATCTGTCGTTTAACAGAGGCTTAGGCAGATCGATCTGCCCAATGCAAAGATCGATCTGCAGAATGCGAAAGCTTGAAGAGATCGATCTGTCGTGTGGACAGATCGATCTGCTCTTTAACCGAGGCGTAAGGAGATCGATCTTATGGTTAGAAGATCGATCTGCTTAGCTTAACCTTGATGATTTAGGCTCGTTGGAAGTGAGGAGATCGATCTATATTGCAAGGAGATCGATCTCTCATCCTCATTGCCAGAAAATCTTTGCAAAAAACTCTTTTAAAATCAACTTGAAACCAAGATTTTTGAAACACATAAAGCTTAAGAGATATTCATGAGTCCTAATTCACCTCTAAGGATACAGAACCTATCTCTATCAAGGGGTTTGGTGAATATATCAGCTATTTGATGTAAAGTGTCAATGTACTCTAAAATTATATCCCCTTTTTGTACATGGTCTCTAAGGAAGTGATGTCTAATTTCTATGTGCTTGGTTCTGGAGTGTTGAATAGGATTCTTAGACAGATTAATGGCACTGGTATTATCACATTTAATAGTGACTTGCTTCATGTCAATACCATAATCTCTCATTTGTTGTTTAATCCACAACACTTGAGCACTACAACTACCAGCTGCTATATATTCAGCTTCAGTTGTGGACTGAGCCACACTATTTTGTTTCTTGGAGAACCAAGAAATTAACCTATTTCCTAAGAATTGGCAAGTACCTGAAGTACTTTTCCTATCTATTTTGCATCCTCCAAAATCAGCATCTGAAAATGCATGAAGGGCAAAAGTGGAGTCCTTGAGGTACCAAAGTCCTAGTGAGGGAGTGTCTTTGAGGTATCTAAAGATTCTCTTAGTTGCCAATAGATGTGATTCCTTAGGAGAGGATTGAAATCTAGCACAAAGGCATACACTAAACAAAATATCTGGTTTACTTGCAGTTAAATAAAGCAATGAGCCTATCATAGACCTATAGAGTTTAGTGTCTACACACTTACCACTTTCATCTTTATCAAGCTTGATGTTGGTGCCCATTGGAGTGGCTTGAGGTTTGCAATTGTCCATTCCAAATCGCTTGAGCAAGTCCTTGGTATACTTTGCTTGATTGATGAAGGTTCCATCCTTTGTTTGCTTCACTTGAAGTCTCAAGAAGAATGTGAGTTCTCCCATCATGCTCATCTCAAATTCTCCTTGCATGATCTTAGCAAACTCTTGGCATAAAGACTCATTAGTTGATCCAAAAATAATATCATCTACATACACTTGTACAACTAATAAATCCTTATTTTTGTTCTTAATGAATAGGGTGGTATCCACTTTTCCTCTTGAAAATCCCTTTTCTATTAAGAATTTTGACAACCTTTCATACCAAGCTCTAGGAGCTTGTTTTAACCCATAAAGTGCCTTTGATAATTTAAAAACATGTTCAGGAAATTCATGATTTTCAAATCCGGGAGGTTGCTCAACATATACTTCTTCATTAATAAAACCATTTAAGAATGCACTCTTTACATCCATTTGATATAACTTGAAGTTTTTATAACATGCAAAGGCAAGTAACATTCTTATTGCCTCTAATCTAGCTACCGGTGCATATGTTTCATCATAGTCTATGCCTTCCTCTTGTCTATAGCCTTGAGCAACTAGCCTAGCCTTATTCCTTGTGATCACACTATTTTCATCCATTTTGTTCTTGAATATCCATTTAGTTCCAATTATTGAGTGATCACTAGGCCTAGGAACTAGTTTCCATACTTTGCTTCTCTCAAATTGATTTAATTCTTCTTGCATTGCTAGGAACCAATTATTGTCTTCTAAGGCTTCATTGACATTCCTAGGCTCAATTTGAGATACAAAGGCTATATATTGGCACATATTCCTTAGGGATGATCTAGTTCTAACTCCAAGAGTTGGATCTCCTACTATTTCACAATCTTTTACATATCCTAACTCTCTTGGTGCTCTAGGCTCTCTTTCTAAAACCTCTATTTCTTCTTCATCTTCTTTATTCAAGTCAAGCTTTTCTAGAAGGTCATCTTCTAAGCCTTCATTAAATATTCCAACATTTTCATCATTGGTTGAATCTTTAGATATATTATTTGATTCATCAAATATAACATGAATAGACTCTTCAACCACTAATGTTCTTTTGTTATATATTCTAAAAGCCTTTGAATTCAATGAATATCCTAGAAATATTCCCTCATTACTCTTGGCATCAAATTTTCTTAAATTATCTTTTCCATTATTTAGAACAAAGCATTTGCAGCCAAAAGGATGGAAGTAACTAATGTTAGGCTTCTTGCCTTTGTAGAGCTCATAAGGAGTTTTCTTTAGCATGGGTCTTATCATAGCTCTATTAATTATATAACATGATGTGTTTATAGCTTCAGCCCAAAAGTACTTTGGTAAGTTATTTTCACATAACATAGTTCTAGCCATCTCTTCCAAAGTTCTATTTCTTCTCTCAACTACACCATTTTGTTGTGGTGTCCTAGGGGCTGAGAAATTATGGCTAATTCCTTGATCATTGCAATACTCATCAAATCCTATATTTTCAAATTCTTTGCCATTATCACTTCTAATGCTTGTTATTGTGTATCCTTTTTCATTTTGAGTCACCTTTGAGTAGGCTATGAATTTCTCTAAGGCTTCATTTTTTACTCTAAAAAAGAACACCCATGTGTACCTAGTGTAATCATCAACTATTACAAATCCATAGTGTTTCCCACCTAAGCTAGTGGTTCTAGTTGGTCCAAATAAGTCTAAATGCAGTAATTGAAGAGGCCTAGTGGTGGATACACTATTCTTAGGCTTAAAAGTTGTTCTCTTGTGTTTTCCTTTAACACAAGCTTCACATATTTCTTCATGATCAAAAGGTATTTTGGGTAAACCTATTACTAGATCCTTTCTAGCTAGCTTGGATAGCACACTCATGCTTGCATGGCCTAGTCTTCTATGCCATAACCAAGATTCCTTTTTGTTGTCTACCATTAAGCATATGTTTTCATTTTTGAGTTCATTAAGATAGACAATATATATGTTACCTTGCCTATGACCTAGAAAAAAAATTTTATTTGACTTAGGATCTATAACATTACACTTCATGCAATCAAAAAGTTACTTTGTAACCTTTGTCACAAAGTTAACTAATGCTTAACAAGTTATGCTTAAGACCCCTAACAAGTAATACCTTTCTAAAGAGAAATGATCATTACCTATTGAGCCACTTCCTTCCACTTGGCCTTTGGAGTTGTCCCCAAAAGTGACTTCTCCACCAATTTTTGATTTGAAGGAATTGAAATGGCTTTTATCACCCGTCATGTGCCTTGAGCATCCACTATCTAAGTACCAAGCATCTTTTGTTTTAGCTTTGTGGCTATGCTCAATCACCTACAAAAAATCAAACTCAAGTCTTAGGTACCCAAATTTTCTTGGGTCCTTGGAGGTTAGTAAATGCAATTCTTGATCCCATTGGGATCCATTTTGCTAAAACATTACAGTCCTTGGAATGAATTACCTCTTTTGGAATCCATATCCTTTTTACAATTTTTCCTTTAAGATTCCTCATCTTTATATTGCAATAATGTGACTTATGTCCCTTCTTATTACAATATGAACAAGTAATTGCAGGTTTCTTCATGCTCTTCCTAGCAATAAAACTCTTAAGATGGGTCTCCCTACTTTGTGCATTATACCCTAAGCCATTTTTGTCAAAGAATGCCCTTTGGGTTTCTAACATGCTATCTAGCTTTTGTTGCCCCATGTGAAATCTATTAAAGGAGTTATGTAGATTGCTATTTTTCTCCTTAAGCTCACAAATTTCTAGATTTGAGATCTCTAGTTTCTTTTCACATTCTAATTTATCTTTTAACATTATCTCATTTTCCTTTTTTAATTTAGATATTAACTTTTTATACTTCATGCTCATACATTCATACTCTAATGCAAGATCATCAAATGCATCTTGTAATTCATCAAATGAGTATTCATTGAGATTAGAGGTTACCTTTTCATCATCATCAATAGCCATGAAGCATAAGTTGGCAATGTCCTCATTTGATTCATCATCGGAGCAGTCGCTGTCGCTCCATGTTGCCACCATTGCCTTCCTTTTATGGAACCTATCATTTGACCTTTTAAGAAGAGGGCAGTTAAATTTTATGTGTCCAGGTTTTTTACATTCATAACATACAATAGAGTCTTTTCTACCTACTTCCTCTTGTTCTCTCCTATTGTTTCTCCTATTACTACTACTAGCTTTCATCCTCATGAACTTATTAAATCTTTTGGCAAACATTGCCATCTCAATATCCTCCTCACTACCACTCTCATTTTTAATCTCCTCTTGAGCAGTGGATTTTAGAGCAACACCCACTTTCTTGGGTGGCTCTTCATTTCTTTTAAGTTTCATCTCATAAGTGAGCAAAGATCCTATCAATTCATCTAGACACAATGTGTGAGGATCCTTAGATTCCCTAATTGCCGTCACTTTAGCTTCCCATGATTTAGGTAAGCTATTTAAAATTTTCTTTACCATTTCAATATTAGAATATATTTTTCCTAAAGATTTTAATCCATTAATTACGTCTGTGAATCTAGTGAACATATCACTAATTGATTCTCCTTCCTTCATCCTAAATAGCTCATAGTCATGTGTGAGCATACCTACTTTTGTCTCCTTCACTTGGGTTGTACCCTCATGAGTTATTGCCAATTTATCCCATATTTGCTTGGCATTATCACATCCGGAGACTCTATTGTATTCATTAGGACCTAAAGCACAAAATAATGTGTGCATAGCTTTTGCATTTAGTTGTGCACATTTAATGTCATTAGAATCCCATTCATCTTCTTCTTTGGGGATATCTCTTCCCTCTATTCTCTTTGTAGGGATTTGAGGTCCCTTAACTATTATTCTCCAGACTTCATAATCATTTGCTTGAATGAATAACATCATCCTAGTCCTCCAATACGAATAATGTTCACCATTGAACATGGGAGGTCTAACCGTAGAGTGCCCCTCTCCTACCAAACTAGTTGCTACATTGTTAAGAGCCATTTGATCGTTTTTAACTCTTAGGAAGTTGTTCCTATGTGATTAAAGAGTCCTAGCTCTGATACCAATTGTTGGCTCTACCGAGAGGGGGGTGAATCGGTTTTCTAACAATTACGACAAATTTTAATTTAATCCTACTTCAATCAGAAAATAGAATTGAGCTATAATGAAATTAAACAATTTAAATGCAAGATAGGGAAAGAGAAACAAACACAGTCACTTATAGAGGTTCGGCCAAACTCTTGCCTACGTCCTCTCTCCTTGACCTTCTTGTCAAGTGCTTTCTTTCTCTCTCTCAATAGAGCTTACAAAGTTCCTTTTGCAGGTTAAGGAATAACCTCTCTACCCTTAGCAAAACAGAAATGTATTCACCCTTTTACAATGTCTCTCACTGAGGAACAATCCTCTTTTCTTTTTGGGTATGGATGAATACAGAATAAGGCTTTACAATGGGTAGTACTAACAAAGCTTGTTGCACTTAAGCTTGTACAATGGATTTCAATTAATGAGCAATAGGGACACAAAGAATGAATGAATTAAAGCTTGAGAATGTTTGGAATGTTCAGCAATGGTGTCTCTATTCTCTTTGTCTTCAATGCTTGGTTAAATACTGAAGGATTGGTAGTTGGAGCATTAAATGCTATTCTTCCCGTTGTGTTTTGCAGAAACTAGCCGTTGGGTACCTCCAGTAGAGTGCCAGATCGATCTGCCTTCTTGGCCAGATCGATCTCTTAGTTATAAATCCTGCAAGATTGAAGCACAAATACACAAGGAGATCGATCTCATAGGTTACCAGATCGATCTGTTAGTTTAAAAATAAAGAGGCAGATCGATCTGTCGAATAGCCAGATCGATCTCCTAATCTCTCTGTTTGAGGCAAGATCGATCTCCAGATCGATCTGCCATGCAATCTCGTAGAGAGGAGATCGATCTCTCAACAACACAGATCGATCTCTTTAGCTCTCTGACTTTGAGGAGATCGATCTCTTCCTTACCAGATCGATCTCATAAGTTCTCTGTTTGAACGTGGATCGATCTCTCAGATCGATTTATAGTCTTAAGCTCTTAAGGGAGATCGATCTCTTCATCGACCAGATCGATCTCTCAACTCTAGCATTAGCCAGATCGATCTCTTAACCCTTGCAGATCGATCTCATTCTTCCTAAATACCTTTGTACAGATTTAAGGCTTGCCAGATCGATCTCTTCCATCATGAGATCGATCTCTCATCAAGTAAAAACCCAGGAGATCGATCCTCATACCCCAGATCGATCTCTCATCAGCAGAACTCTAAGTTCTGGTACTAATAACCTCTAAACATGTTTGTATATCATCTTAACATTATTGAATTAACTTGTTTTGTCATTTCAAAATACATTAACTCAACAAACTACTTTCCCATTCTGCTTTAATCCACAGCCCAGTCCCTGTCCCGAGGCGTCTGTACATACAGAGAAACCTCCTGAGCTGGTCGGAATGGTGAGAATAGGTGCGGTGGTCAATCATTGCTTTAGTTCCTGAAAACTCTTCTCACATTTGTCATCCCACTCAAATATCACATCCTTCCGAGTGAGACAAGTCATAGAAGCAGCTAATTTAGAGAAACTCTCTACAAATCGGCGGTAATATCTAGCCAAACCCAGAAAGCTGCAAATCTCTTTAATAGTCTTAGGTCTGTTCCACTGAACTACCGTTTCAATCTTGGACGGATAAACTGACACCCCGTCCTTCGATACAACATGGCCCAGAAATGATTTCTATTCCAACCAAAAATAACACTTATTGAGCTTCGCATATAGCTTCTTCTCTCTGAGGGTTTGTAGCACAATGCTTAAGTGCTGCTCATGTTCTTCCCTGGACTTGGAATGCATCAAAATGTCATCAATGAACACTATGACAAACCGATCTAGGTATGACTAGAATACTCCATTCATCAATTCCATAAAAGTTACGGGAACATTAGTTAACCCGAAAGGCAAAACCAAGAACTCATAATGTTCATATCGAGTACGAAAGACTGTCTTGGGTACATCTCCACTCTAGATTCTCAACTGATGGTACCTAGACCTCAGATCGATCTTGAAAAAGATTTGTGCCCCCCGAAACTGATCCAATAGATCATCAATACGCGGAATGGGGTACTTGTTCTTGATGGTGGCCTTATTCAACAACCTGTAGTCAATGCACAGTCGGAGACTTCTATCCTTCTTCTTTACAAACAGAAACGAGGCTCCCAAAGGTGAGACACTCGGTCTCCAACAATTCTTGCAATTGCTTCTTTAGCTTCTTCAATTCCACTGGAGCCATACCATATGGTGGTTTGGATATCGGCTCAGTACCAGACACCAAATCAATACAAAATTTCAATCTCTCTATCTGGTGACAACCCTGGTAGATCATCCGAAAAAAATCAAGAAACTCCCTGACTACTGGAATATTTGTCAATTCCAGGTGTGCCTTATTCGTATCAACCACATATGCTACATACCTCTAATCACATCGACTGAAGCATCTGCGACCGCCTGGTTCAAGGCAAACACTCGACCGTGTCCTACAACTTGCCTCCCTTCTCTTCAACTGTAGCCCTCCTCTTCGTGGCAAAAGTACCAGCTGTATCCTTCTTTGACTCTTTGCCCTTCTGTGGGGCTATCTCGGCCAACTCTAGGCACTCCCTTATCATATGCCTGTCTTGTCACATCTAAAACATGCTCCAGTCAATACATGGCATGGCCTACTACTATCGTATCTACCACATCCTCTACACTGATCCGTAGTCAGTCGGGGTCCTCCAATCACTATACCCCTAGCTGGAGTCGAGACCTGAGGTACTGGGGTTTAATCATCCTATCTCGTGACTCATCAACCCTCGATCGTCTAACAAATGGCCTCTTCCCTACTCGGAGACTACGGTTCTTTACTGATCTCTCCTTATCTCTATTCCTGCCATTCACGACCTTACCAAACTCGGGGACGTGCATCTCATAGTCTTGCTCACCCAACTGAGCTATACGCACGGCCTCCTCGTAAGTCGTGACGTCAAATGGGGTAAATCTAACTCTAATGGATGGTCTCAAACCATCCATAAACTTGCGGACCTTCGCATATCATTGCTCATGGTATCCGAATCATACCTTCTCGGGGATGTAAATCTAGACTCATACTTATCTACCGACCTGTTCCCCTAGATCAGACCAAGAAATTTCATCTGTAATCTCCACTGAGAAGTGGCTAGGATGTACTGCCTCCTGAAGGCATCCAAAAAGATTTTCCAATCAATTATCTAACATTTAGTTCTCAAGATGGGTCGAGCGAATTTTCACCAATGTTTTGCATCGCCATCTAATGTGAATGTAGCAAAGGCCACTCTTTCAGTGGTTGAACATCGAAAAAAGCCATACAACTTCTCCAACCTGTTGATCCAATCCTCTGCTACTATAGGATTCTTGACCCCACTGAAAGATGAAGGCTTCAGCTTCTGAAACTACCTCAATCGATCAAACTCACAATCATACCCTAAATCCTCACCAGTATGCTGTGGAACTATAGGTGGATACAGGGGTCTCAGCAGCACGTTTCATAGGTGCAAGCTGTGTAGGCGCAGGTGTGTCAGCAGCAGCTGCTGGTTTAATAGGAGTCGTCTGAGCAGTCGGACCTTGCATACTCTCTAACCTAGCCAACGCCTGAGTAAACAACTCCATAAATGTGTCTAAACTCCACTCTAACCTCGTAACGCGGGTATCAGTAGTCTCAACTGGAACTGATGAGACATGATCACGTGACGATTCACTAAGTCTCTCGGACCTATCACTGTGTCTCTCGGACCTATCTCTATGGCCTCGAGAACGCGAACTCTCCCCTCGACTGCGATGTCTACTGGACATCCCGATCGTCCCGTATACACAGTCAATTTCTCAGTTTAACCACAACTCGGTACACACAATTGTATCTAATAATGCACAGTGACATGGGGATGTATACTTTCTAACTATTGACATTGACTCACATAAGACCAACACAGTTCTGATACCACTTCTGTTGCGACCCATTTTCCCAAAAAAACACTATAAAATTTTTGCAAACTTACCTCACTTCACTTGTTGGGCTGTGAGTCAATATCCATCACTCAGTTTCATATGTTATATATATACATTTCAGACAATGGTTTCGTCTCATGCACTAACATCGCAGAAGCTCATAAAGTTACCATTTCATAATTAGAAAATCGTTTACATTGCCTTACATATACATCCCCCTATAACGTGACCACATCACTGTACACTATTATTCAGATACAAAAATTACATGTGTATACCTTGATGCTGCTGGATAGTTACGTGTACAAGATCGCAAGACGGACGCAGCTAACACACTCTACTGGAAATGCTCTGTAAAGGGTGAAAAGTAAAGGGATGAGCACAACATGCTCAGTAAGAAATATATGAAAATAGGTAGATAACCACACTATCTACTATGCTCATAATGCATGTTTTATCATCTCGTAGAAGAAAATGCATTCTCTGAAAGCAGAAGCATTCTATACGATAATCATCAATCGATAGAAGCTCAATCATTTCTTAAACAAGTGCGTTCCACTTATTAGATTTCAAAACGGACATGATCGCTTTGCCAAACACTTACAAATAATGTCATGTCATGTATTAAAACATACAGATTCGTATCATTTAGGATTAGTTCAGATGTCAGTTCAAAACCATTTCTAAATTCAGATCGAAAACAGAATACCAAATAAATCAGAAATAGATAAGAAAACAAAAATCAGATTCGGACTTCAGAAACAAATCAAAGTTCAGAAAACAGATCAAAATCCAGAAAATCAGATCAGTCAAAGAGATCAGGCAGGGATATATGGTAACTCAGACGACATATGGTCATAGTCAGTGACCCCAAGCAAATCACGGGCCAGGTGAGCAAGGGTGTCCAGAAGCATGCAAATCGGATGTCCGAAAACTAGTGGTATGTTATAGCATACTCCGTGTTAGCTACACGGTACAACGTACTCCATGAACCACAACAGAAAATCAAAAGGGTTGTGGGGTGCCCAATGTCAAGGACTTATCACCCTAACCAGAAATCATTAACCATAGCCTGTCTCAAAATCTAATGCGAGCAAGTCAGTGTGACACACAGTCGACACGAGAGCTCCAACACAGTTTTTTACTCATATACCATATCAGAATCAAGTACGAGCGGATCCGGATAACTCACGGATTTTGTCATTGCTCCAGCACGTCTGGTCATATGTCATATTAAAATCAATGCGAGCAGATCTGGACAGTTTACAGATCTCATCATTGCTCCAGCACGATTTCATACACACAAAATAGACAGCTGGCTTATTTCAGATAAAATCAATACTCAAAATCTGAGTGTGGTGCGCAACACGGTAGCGAGAGGGTAACATCCCATCAATCACTCGTCAAATTAAATCAAACCTCATAAAATATGCAATTTAATGCATACAATAAAAATCATGAGCTAGACTATCATTTCACACTCACAAAACCTCTTTTCAGACAAAAACAGCTAAAATCATGTACTTTATGCATTTTCAAATTTTCGCTTTTCTCAGTGACATTTTCGTAATTTTCTCATATTTGGGTACTAACCAGAAATCTCATATCTATACTCTATACAGAATTTAAGTGAATGTAAACGACAATGAAAATACGTACAATTATATCTAAGAGTTAGCATAGATCCCTTACCTGTTATCCCGTCGAATGCTCTTTTTCACCTTTTTCCACTTTCCGTAAATCAGTCTATCCGGCTCCGAATATATCTCCTGGAGCTACAGATAGTTATCAATCACATCAATTAAGTTTGATAACTCATTTATCCTTTTCTATGCAGTCTATTTCATCAAATGGACCCAATTGCTCTTATTGGGCCTCGTTGCCTCTTAATGAGCCCAACTCTATTTTTAACCCATTTCGACTTTATTATTTATTCTGTCACGGCCCATTAGGTTTCGTAGGCTCATTAACAATTATTAGGTCATCCGTGAGGCCCATTAACACTACCATCATGTCATCTTAAGCCTTTTCTAACATAAAGCATTTTATACGGAGTTAATCCGCAACTCATGTGATTAACTCCTAACTCGTATAACTATCCGAGATTCACTTACCCAAGTTTCCGTGATGGCTCGAAAATTGAGGCTCGTTCAAACTCATGTTCGTCGTCTATTGTCGCACTACACATTTATATATTTAACTCGGGTAAATTTCCTTCAAATATAATTTCAAATAAATTTTTCAAAAATTAAATTGGTCAATTCTAATCGCTTACCGGCTTATCGTTGGCCCAATGCCTTAACCCGATGCATCATCGAAATTTTTTTTTCTCTTTCTTTTTTTTTCTCTCTCCTGGTTGAACCGGTTCGGACCGGTTCAGCCCCTTTTCACACTAAACCAGTCCAACCGGTTCAAGGGCCAAATCACCGTTCAGGTGTGTTTCCGACTGCTTCTCGGCTCCATTTTCGTCCAGTGATGCCACATGGTGGAGAGGAGCCTTCGGCTGGCCTGGGTTGCGGCAAATCGGTGCCTAATTCCACTCGATTTCCTCTTCTTTCCCGCGGCTTCTCCCTCTTCGATCTCCCGTTTGCCGGTGATGCAAGGCACATGGTGGCTATCAGACGTTTCCTCAATGCCAGTCGTTCCTTCGCCAGCTGTCTCGTGCCCCCTTCGCTGTCCATTGCCATCGTTGGTGAAGAAACAGGGAGGGTCGAGTTTCCTTCCCTGTTTCCGCGTTTCGTTTTCCTTTTTTTTCGTTTTCAGTTTCATTTTCTTTTTTGTTTTTCTTTTCTTTTTTTTCTTTAATATCTATTATATTATATTAAAATATAATATAATATAATATAGAAATCTTATAATATAATATTATTATAATAATAACATACCAAAATATCTTATATTATTATAGTAATAATAATATATTATCATAATATATTTTATACATTAATTTTCACACACACATGTACATATATATTATTTGATTTATTTCGATCAATATATATGTACATTATATTATTATTATTTTTTTGAAAATATTTTTTTATATTTTAGAAATAAATTTCCGATGTGAGAAATTCCAAATCTTACATAACAATAGGGCATACACAACAGAAAAAGATCATAAATATTGCGACTGCAATAGAGGATGTTATATCTATATATATAGATTAGCATATCTGTCGGTAACGAAAAAGAAAACCACCCTTAGTTACATTAAAAATTTGGGACTGGAATTTCAGGTTTCATTGGAAAATTTCTCATGTTGCTGACTATTTGCTTAAATTCATTACGGCTGATAGAGTTTCAAGTTCTGCTGCCAACAAGCTGTTTTGTTAATTGGTATACAAACCTATTATCTGGCAATTGAATCGTATGGGAGTTCCAACTTTAAGATGTCCTTATTTGAAATTATAATGAATTAGCAAGAGAAAATTAATTGAAACAGGTGGTATGTTCTGTTTAGCAGCTAAAGGGTGGCATGCTTTATCATATCAAAAAAAGTTGAGAAACATGAGTTTTGTTTTCTTACAGGCAGGAAATAGAAAATAGTAAGTTTTAACATAAGTTAATTGATCAATTTGATCTATATGAAAAAAAAAAAAGTTTTATCATCTTGATCTGATTTCTGAAAGGAAATACACACATAATTGATCATACACTATCATCAAACGCCAAACAACTGAGTTTGGGTTTAATAGTTCAAGAAACAGCCATTCCACTTTATTCCCCCAATTTCCCCTTTCTAGCAAGGGAAGGAATGGAGTAAGCATAATTAGAAACCAGCACTCGTAACGAAAAACACTATATGTTCATGATTTTTGGCCACCAAACTGATGGATCATTCAGCATTATATAGGTACCTCATCAATCCACCAGTTTAACAAGTGCCCTATGCCGAAGGAGCATCCGGCTGATTCTCTGGCATGGCATTTTGGAATTGTGGTAGCTCACTATATGCCTCATTCAACCTGGATAAAAGGGGGAATTTAGCCTACAAAAAAAATAGGAGAAGGAATGTCAGGCTGTTAGCAGATGCCCCAAAAAAACATAGGAGGTAAAGCATAAAAGAGAAATCTCCTTCTCTTAGACTTGGAATAATGGTAAAACTGGATCAGTAAATGGATGCTAGCGGTAAAATGACAGATTTAAAATGGTCAATTATGAAGCAGTATTTCCCCTCTAACTTGGGGAAATCTCTCATGCATAGGAGCAAATCTAAATTCTAAACACTTAGAAATGGCAAGTATGCACATGTATATGCAATTGTGTGCGTGTATAGAAGAACAGAAACTTTAAATGAGTTAATGCGAACGGCAATCAATTAGATGGAGAAACTAGAAGTTCACGGAATAAACGGATTACCATGTCAACATTGAATCTTTTAATCCCAGCATGAATTTGTGGTGCTAGAAACAGATCTGCCTGCATACAATAGCCGATAGATCATACTCACGTACATCTGTATATATTCAGAATATTTCTAATCTGGTAAATAGTTTTAGGAGTTTCTTCTTCTGCGTACATTAGAAGTGAACTTCTAAAAGGGCATCGTTACAAGTAACTCAGGGAATATTAGCTAATATCAAGCAGAATTTAGAGTTATGACTAGAGTCATTTCATCTCAAAATCCAAAGCCATGGTTCAGGGGCAGAACTGCACCTAGATGATGCTTATAATAGCAACTGATTTATAATTTCCACATCACATATTTGTGCAGGAAATAGTAACAGTTTTTCACCATAACTCAAGTTGCAGACTTTCTAAGCAAAGAGAGACAGATCCTCTTTGGTGTTCACCTCCCCCCACTCGCCCCTTCCCCTTTCCCAAGCTTTGGTTGTCTCAACCCAGAAAATCCATTAAACCACATTCATTAAAGGTGATATCAGAAACCCTCTTATTTGCATCGTGCAACAAGTATAAAAGCCTTCCAAACACTTACAGGTATGCACTAGTGTACATGCTTTACCATTACACTGGGAAAGAAGTTTCATATATAAAAAACAGGAGAGAACGAAAAAAACCATGAAAACTTCATCTCCAGTCGCATATCTTCCAACGTGGTCTTTTAACAACTTCTCGAGCGCTGAAACACAGAAGCATTAATCAAATCAAATGCTTAATCCATTAGAGGAAGCAATAAAAATAAAAAATTAAACTTCAGCTCCTAGCTTCCAAAAGTTCATACTAACTTAAATTTCCATTTCATTTTTATGTTTCTCTTGCTAAACTGTGATCACTACCAGAAAATTCTAAGTCATTAATAATGAACCTTACAACTGTTTCTAAACTTTATGCCCTCCATTTTCACTGGGACATGAAAAAAACTAGCTCATGATATGCAAATAGATTCATTATATTAGGTATGATATATGGTCCTTCTAACAGTTATGAATCTTTCACTCAAACAAGAAATCTTTTCCATGGTTAAAACGTTTTGCTTACACAAGATTACAAAACTTTATAAGTTCCAACGGAATTTTTGTTTACATGTGAGAAGTCTTCCCTATGCCATTGAACTTTATCAAGACACTGGATGGTATAAATAGGTGGTTCTATTAATCATATGAACTACCAACTTTGGAAAGCGCTAGCAAAACAAACACAAATAATTATAACCATTATTTGATGCCATCTGGTCTGACCAATGTCTTTGCTCTAAGGGACTAGATGCACAACTATTACTTGAGAAACAATATGGTAACTATTTTGCAGACTATCTTTTCATTACTTCTCTCTGCGTATTCATATTATTAAAACATTGCATGAAGTTGTTTGCAACTCTGATATATGGTCTGTCCCATGTGAATTTTACCATTTATGAACCTCTTTTTTTTTTTTTTCAGAGACCCTCATGGCACTTCATGTAAGGAGGATGGTGATTTGATAACACTTTAGGTAACTCTTACCTTCAAAGCCCTTCTCAATATGAGATTTTGCCCAAGGAGTAACTTCGTCTGGACTTACTTTTTCCTTAATGTACTTCTGTAAGGGGAAAAGTGGCAAATTAGATGCAATTCCTATATACTTCAGTAATGCCAAAAAGAATTCTGCCTGACTTCCAGAATGAAATGAATACATAAAAGAGGCGACTTGACTTAGGGACGAACCAGTACAGCTAAATTCTGAAGAGGCTGTATGCTGGAGCAAACAATATTTGCAGCCTATAAAATGATGTGATAACTGATTAGTGTAGCATATCGTAGTGAAATAGAATCCAGGCAGAGAAGAGCAGATATGCCAAAGCTTTGATGAGAGAACAATTGTAGCAATGTGAACTAGCAAGTCATTCTTTATTTGAGCAATTATTTGCATGATGGTTTAATCATTGTAGCTACAAAACCATATGGCCTAGAAGTATAACACATTTGATGTGCCTAGCAAAAATATAAAGAAGAAAACCAAATTGGTGAACAAAAATAAACAAAATAAGCATCAAGAATGGAGTGATTAGAAAAAAAGAAGAAAAAAGGAAAGCAGAGACCTGGAAGTTGAGTGCCTTTTTTCCAAGATGAGAAGGCAATAGCGGATGTTGAGGGTATTTCTCCTCCAGATACTGTTGGTTTAGTTTCCCATTCATTAAAAACAAGCAAATAATTGAAGCTGAATAAAACTACAATACGAGGGCAAGAAGAATGACCATAAAAATTGCAAGAGAGTCCGAAATGATAATGTCACCATCCACCAGCACCGGTACATAGCCTATAGGATTCAGCTTTTGAAACTCTACCCATTTTCAAGATTCAACATTTTAGTTAATAGAAACAAAATAGTAAAAGCAGAGTGAGAATAGACAACAAAATAAGACCCTGACCAGGACTGAATTGCTCCCCTTTGAGCAAGTTAACTGGGATGTACTGGTATTCCAGACCTGCCAAGAAGAAGAAGAAGAACCCAGGAGCCAAATGTAATTAGTAATAGATTCAAAGGGAGAAAAGGAAGGGTACCTTTGAGGTTAAGGGCAATTCGGATACGGCAGGAGCAGGAGCTCCTCCAGTAAGAGTAGAGCTTCAGTTTCTTCTCCTCGAGTGCCTGTGCCATTGCTATCATTAATTCATCATAACTGTGCTTAATTAAAACAATCATATCATACTAATGGAACGGAGTAGAAGAAGATTGTATTCTGTACCATATCGTATGGTTTGTTGGTATTACAATCAAAAGTCAACTCTCAATCCTTTGCTCTCTTTCTCTTTCTACCGGAGAAGAAGCGTCGAACTCCGCCACGCCTCCATAGTTTTATGCGATAAAACAATGACGTTTTCACTGAGTTCGAAAAATTTTAAAAAAAATCTAAATCTAAAACTTCATAGTTCACGTCTCAAAAACACCAAAACACGTGTCACGTTTTCAATAAAGTTATTGAGAAGCCCAAAATAATTTTTGAAAATAATTATTTTGTATGGGAAATAAAGTGGATCCAAATAGAAAACATAAATTTTATATAAAAAAAATATTAATATAAATTTAATGTCAAATAGATAACTTAAGGTATTTTGTAAAAAAATTCAAATTTCATACGACAATTTAATCTATACTTTTAAAAATAAAATTTTCATTTTAATTTATCTCTACACAAAAAAAAATTTGTTAGTAAAATATTTTTGATTTTTTATGGCAATTGAGTCACGTTTGCTATGAATGATACTGTGAACCCCCGTTTCAAGCTTAAATTTTGATTATTAATTCACTTTTCATTCACATTCAAATACTGAAATCCACTCTTTTATGATTCTCATAATATATATTAAACGTTTACAACATAAAATCATAAAGAATACAAAACCAAAGTATGGGTCTTACGGATACTTTAAGCTTTATACATATATAAACCATACATAAATATGGAAGAAAATCATTGATTTCAAAGTCATCTGATAGCCAATAGGTAACCATATTTGTGGCATTTGCGTGGTCCATTTCACAAAACAAGGGATTGGGGTAGAAACAATAGAATAACAAACACAAGATTATGTAATAATAGCCCAAGGAAATGATATTTCCTTACAGGGGAGGGAATGTTTGCAGGACAGAATACAAGGCACCAGAGGGAGTGATAGCACTCAGAACTGCACCTTCTCAAGCCAATGGACCAACTATGCTTAAACCATTAACTAGTACCTGCAGCTGAAGAAAATAATTCAACCTTAACAAATGAGGATTCAAATTAAAATTGCACTCAAATATTATGATTGTTAGCCAATAGGAGTACCTCTTGCTCTTAATGGTTGAGCAGGAAGCAGCTTGTTTCTTATAGAACAAAGCTTGGCAACAACATTAGCAATGTTCATTCTTTGAGTTGGCAATTCAGAAGAACAGGCAATTCCAATTTCAAATAAAGAATTCAAGCTCCAAAGAAGTTTGTTTTTCTTTTGGCTGTGCTCATCGAAAGTATTGTTGATCTTTGTTTCTCCTTCAAAAATTTCTTGGAGAAGACTGGGATCTGTAATCTCAGCCACTCGATTTGGCAATGCTGTTTTAACCAAATTATGAAGGTTTAGATTCTCTTTAAACGTTTCATCAGTGGGTTTTCTCCCTGTAAACATCTCCAGCAAAAGAATGCCATAACTGTACACATCACCATATGTTGTCACATTGTTTCCCAAACCATATTCTGCAATTCATTGTCACAAAATAAATAAAAGCAACATTTTAGAAACAAATGCAATTAGCTTTATCGCATCAAAACTCTTAACTTGTTAAATTGAATAATATATTTCGATTGAAAACTATATATATATATAGACACACACAAATATGTAATAGTACACTAACCTGGCGGAGCATAACCAATTGTTCCTCTTAACCCAAGGGAGCTTGACAGGTTTGAAGTGTTGTTTTGCATGTGTGATATAATGAATTTTGCTAGCCCAAAGTCACTTACATGGCCAACCATTTCATCGTCAAGTAGAATATTGCTTGGTTTAAGATCACAGTGAACAATTGGAGTTTCACAGTGATGATGAAGATACTCCAATGCGCAAGCAACATCAATAGCCACATTCAATCTTTGAGAAAACTCTAACTTCTTTGCTGCCTCCTCTGTCCCATTCATGCCAACGGATGGATGCAGCCAATCTTCTAGGCTTCCGTGGACCATGAACTGATAAACAAGGGCCTTAAAATCATTGCCCTGATAATCAACACTGGAGCAGGCAGTTAATATCTTGACAAGATTTCTATGTCTAATATTCCTCAGGGCTTCACATTCAGATATGAAACTCTTAGACGCTTCGTGGCTCAAAAGATTAAACACCTTGACAGCAACAACAGCCCCGGTCTCCTCAAGGATTCCTTTGAATACAGAACCAAAGCTACCTGCTCCTACCAGATTTGTTGATGAGAACCCATTGGTAGCCTTTAGGATGCTTTGGTAAGACAACTGTAAAAGTGAATTTTCCGTACTGCTTTCTGTTGGCTGCTTTCTTTTCTTTCTAAACCAAAAGCGAGCGAGCAAGAAGAACACCAAAGTTACCCCTAAAAGCCCAGAAACAGTAACTATTGTTATTAATTTAGGCAAACTAGTTCTTCTCCTAGACATTTTCAAGTTACATCTAGGTAAGTGGAGCTCAGGTGTGCCCCCGCAGAGTTTATAGTTTCCTTCTAAGAATGTAGCTGTTGCATTCTTAAAGACTCCTTCAGTTGGAACGGCACCTTCAAAATCATTGTAAGCAAGACCCAAGTACTGCAATGCCTGAAAGCTCACAAAAAATTCTGGAATTTCACCTGAGAGATTGTTATGGGAAAGTTCTAAAACCGCAAGACCTCGCAATGAACTAAAAGATGTAGGAATAGACCCTTGGAAGGAATTGTTCCCTAGGTGTAGTTCCTCCAATCTTACACAGCTACCAAGATTTTCTGGAAGTACACCTGATAACATGTTCCAGGAAACATCTAAGAGACCGAGATTTTTCAAATTTCCTATTTCAGTGGGAAGTACACCAGTCAGTTGATTTGAAGATAAGTCTAGAGCAATGGACAAGGGTGAGAGACCAGCTACTTCCGAAGGTATAGAACCACTAAGGTTGTTAATAGAAAGGTCCAATAAAGCCAAATTCTTGCACTTACTTAGACTTGGAGGAATTCTTCCCTGCAGATTGTTGTTATCTAAATGCAGCTTGGTCAACATCTTTAAATTTCCAACAGAAGGGGGAATACTTCCGAAGAGAGAATTATTGCTCAGATTTAATACTTGTAGCTTCTGGAGCATTCCTATGATAGGGGGAATGTAACCTGATAATCGATTATTGAATGCTGTTAGAAACTCCAAGTTGATGAGATTTCCGATTCCAGCTGGAATTCTACCCCATATTTTATTACTATCAACAGTGAAAACTGCCAGTTTGATTGACAGATTGCTTATGCACTCCGGTAATACACCTCCTAAGGCGTTGTTGTTCATATTCAATACCTCCAGGTCTGCGGCATTGGTCAAAGTGCAGAGAAAGTTCCAGTCATCAGCTCCCCCACTTCCAAGACGGTTGCCAGCAATGGCAAACCACTGTAGCTTATGCAGCTTCTCGAAAGAAGGCAAGTTTCCATTAAATTCGTTCAGCACAACTTCAAGTTGTATGAGATTTGAGGCATTGGAAATTGAAGGAGGAAAAGATCCATCGAGTTGGTTGTTGCTGACAGCAAGGATTTCCAGAGATGGCATGGTGAATCCTATGTCCCAGGGAAGGCTACCTTGAATTTGGTTGCTGCCAATATCAAGAGTTGTGAGATTTGAGAGATTGAATATTGAAGAAGGAACAACACCAGAAAGTTCATTTTCTGGCATAGTTAAAAATTTAAGGCTTGTAAGTTGGCCAAGAGTTTCAGGAATGGTCCCACTCAATCTGTTTTTACTGATAGAAAGTGTCTCCAAAGATGTTAAGTTCCCTAAGAAAAATGGGATTCTCCCCCTCAAATTGTTATGGAACAGAGATACTCTTTTAAGGTTTGACAAGCTGTCGAAAGCAACAGATATTTCTCCAACTAGCTGGTTTTCTGAAAGATTAAGAACCCTAAGTTTAGAGCAACCAGAAATATTGGAAGGAATCTCACCAACTATGGAGTTTGTGGAAAGTTTCAACTCTGTCAGTCTACGCAAACGGCCAACTTCTTGTGGGATCTCATGGCTGAAGCTATTGTTTTGAAGATTTAGAACTCTAAGAAAGCTTAAGTTTCCAATAAATGGTGATATGGACCCCATGAGTTTCCTTGATTGTAAGTCTAACTTGATTACTCTTTGACGTCGGTGACTGCATGTAATGCCAGGCCAATGGCAGAAATGGACTGAATTGTTCCACAAATGCATGACTTCAAGCTCATCACTAATGATCTTGGCTTTGAACTCCAGCAAAGCTTGTTGATCGGTACCATTTCCACCAACAACGGAGGTAGCTAAACCAAATAAGTTAGTAGCACCTTCCAGGCTGAAGCAACAAATCTGGAGACTAAAAACAAAATAAATGGAAAAAAGGAACCAAGTCATCTCCAAATGCTTGCCAGATAATCCCATTTAGCAGGTGTAGTTTTATTGGCAACTTGGTTTGGTTCATTAACAAAGAACTAATATAGTTGCCCTAGTCCCCTGGCTTTCTGGAAATTAAATCGTTAGATATTGACTCAAATTTTAATTGGGAATCAATTTGGATTTTATTAAAATATTTTTTTCTACCTTGTGTGGTCTGAAATCATTTTTATTTTTTTGACACTAAGGCAAAGCGTCTCTTGTGGGCTACAGAATTTCAAGGCGGTATAATAATTTCTCTGAATCACCAGCCAATTAGTTTCAGTCATCTTCAAGTCAAGTTTTCTTGTGGTTATCATTATAAAGTTTCATGACTTTCAACCAATTGCCAAGAGGTAGAAAAAGAATTTCCAAATGCCAAGAATTCAAATGGATCTTTGTTAATGGATTTCTTAGGTTAATGGATGAATATATATGCAGTGAAACTGCATTCACATTCATGTACCAATTAAAACTACATTCAAAAGGATGCTATAACAATTAAATCAGTTGGAAACTTTCTTATCTTTTGGTGTTCAAGGCATAACTTACTTGAGATCCACATGCTAATCTCTCTTTAGGAAAGGATATTACCGAATCCAATTTTCCCAAGTTGCAGATATTCATGATCCTGCCCTGACTTTCGCTGCAAATTTAAAGAAAAAGAAAATCCCCATATCCATATCTAATGGTGAATGGACACTGTAATCTCTTTAAGTCATAGCAAGTAATTGCTTGCTTTGAATTCAAGCCAGAAGTCCATTATTTAAATAACCAAACTTTAAATTGCATCCAACATTCATGCAAATTTGGTGGCAGAATTCACACATCAAAGGAATGCATCACTCTGTACATTAAGTAAATGAAAATATGCAGTGCAGTAGGCTATCTATATGCAGCAATACCCATTAAAATGAGTTATGAGTTCCTTTTTCTTTTTAATTTCTCCCTTTTTTAACAGAGGAGAGAGTCTTTGGAGGAAGGATGGGGGGCAGAGCCCCTCTGACAAATGTGATAGTAAGCAACACTGCAGAGTCACCCATTTTACATGTAGTCATGATCCTTAATCAGATTCATGAATGACATTCTGGGGAAACATTACATTAATTCCAGAAGTTTAGGATTGAACACAGGTTATATATGTATCAGGTTTAATATCATAACCCAAAAAACAACATAGCTTAGAACGAGGTTCTAGTTTTGACCATTCAAAATGTTAGAATATCATTGACCCTTGGTTATAGTTGACTCTTAATTATAGTAATGATACTGTAATATTCTGCAATTATATAGTCAAACGTGATCTAAGAGATTACAATTTCGTAAATTAAAATAATATCTAGGATTACGTAATTATGGGTTGATTCTTCTAACATGGTATCAAGAGCTTATCTCTAAATTTTGATTTTTTTTTTCTTTTCTTAGTTTATAATCCTTGCTTGTTCACTTTTCTTTTTCTTCTTCTTTTTCTTTGGATCCTATTGTTTTCTTGGTACTATACATTGTTCACTTTCATTCAAGATTCCCATCCATTGCACAATACACCATTAGAAAACTATTTTCCTTTAACTAAAGATTTTTTTCCATGGAGAAAATAGATATTTCTTGTCTTACTACCTTAAAGTCTTATTAATCTATATTGTCCACTGATATTGTTTTGGCTACTCCTGTCTTTGCTCCATCACAAGAAATGTGACTTGTAGGTACAATCACAAACCAAAACATGTCATCTTTGACTGCTTCAAGTTGCAATCCAAACAAGGAACTGAACGGTACAATCAAACCAAGTCTAAATCTGGTAAGGCTTCTAGGTACAACACAGCTATTGCTACCATTGATGGTTTATATTCTAGTAACTCTTTTACTTTAAATGAGCTTCTTAGTCAAGTAAACCTTAATAATCTAAAACAAGCCCTAGTTCGATCTATCATTGGTACCTCCACTTCATCTGTTTTTTTATATGTAACCCCAGGTAAATCTTCATCTTGATATTTTGACTCTGCATGTTGTAATCATATGACTGCTGATTCTCATCTTTTTGAAACTAAAAACATTATGTCTTCCTCTCCTATCATTCATACTGTTGATAACTCATGTTTGTCTACTAGTCACATTGGTGATATCTCCACTCCTACTTTGTCTTTACCTAATGCTTTTCATGTTCCCAAACTCTCACTAAATCTTATTTATGTTAGAAAATTATGTGATCTTGGCCTTGACATACACTTTTCTCGTCATGGTTGTTATGTACAAAATCCACAAACGAGAAAGATCCTTAGGACCGGGCGTAAAGTTGATCTTTTGTTTAAACTGTCATTTCTTTATCTACTTTCACAAAATACATCTATGCCTCCTAATGTCAAAGTGTGTTGCCTCAGTGTCTTATTCTACTTGGCATTCTCGCCTTTGTCATATTTCTTCCTCTAAATTAAAGTCTTTATGTTCTAGTGGTCTTTTAGGGAACATTAAACATGAAAATTTTGATTGTACTTCTTGTGAACTTGGCAAATTTCATGCTTTTTGTTTCTTCTACTATTTGGGGACCTTGTCCCGTAGCTATTATGGGAGGTGCTATTTATTTTGTGATTTTTATTGATGATTATTCTCGATTCATTTGGATATATTTTATGAAAAATCGTTCTCAATTGCATGAAAATTATGCAAATTTTGCTGCTCTTGTGAAAACTCAGTTTTCTTGTGTCATTAAAACTCTTTGAACAGATAATGGTATAAAGTATAAAGATGTTGATTTCTTACTCTTCTCTCCTAACACGATACTACTTTTTATAGATCCTGTCTTGATACCTTTCAGCAAAATGGTCGTGCAGAACGCAAACACAGCCACATCTTAGATACTGTTCACACTTTTTTGATCTCTTCCTCATGTCTTGAACGATTTTGGGGAGAAGTGGCTCTCTCCACTATCTATACCATCAATCGTATCCTTTCAATTGGTAACCAAAGTCCTTCTGAACATTTGTACGTAAAATTCCTCTTCTTCGAGTTTTTAGATCTACTTGTTTTGTTCTTCTACCATCACATGAACAATCATAGTAATGATACTGTAATATTCTGACATTTTGACCCTTGGTTATAGTTGACTCTTAATTATAGTAATGATACATAATATTCTGTAATTATGTAGTCAAACGTAATATGAGAGATTACAATTCTGTAAATTAGAAAAATATCTAGAATTACGTTATTATGGGTTGTTTTTTTTTCCAAATTAGTGAAAATCTTTTGTATATAAATAAGACACTCCTGTACAATTTCATGAAGTCAATGAATTGAAGAAAAGAGTTCTTCTAACAGGGATAATGGAGTAGCTGTATCTAATACAGCTTGTATCCTTGTCAAAATAAATATAAAACATTATTCTTTTTCTCTCTATTTTTGAAAATGAAATAATAATTTGAGTATAACCTAGTAAAATTGTGAAACAGACGTATAGAAAAATTCATCTTGATTCTTTTTATTTGCACTTAAAAGTCAAATGCATAGTTTAAGTGAAATAGAAAGAAGATATGCAGTATCCAAAGTTTTTAGTACTCCATTCATAGCTTTCTAACATTTAGAAGGAAGAAAGAAAAATTGCAGCTGGTGAGTTCAACAGAATGTTAAACAGAAACTGACATGAAAATAAACTTTGGTATTAGAATTATTTTAATAGATGCCACTTGGGGTAGTTTCAATTTTGTCTGAATTCATAAAGTCAGAAGCCATGTAGTTTGTTCTTTTCAACATGAACAAGGAAGAAAGAGTCGAACATGTCAAATGCTTGCTCAATCTATAGCTACATCAAATCGAATTAATCTATAGCTGAACATATCAGATAAATTTGGACATAAACCTCATTCTCAATCCAAGAATGATAAGCAATCAGCACATGAAAACTATATGATTCATGAAACCTGAAACACTAGAGGTGGAATTTTATCCATGAAACCTTAAACACTAGATTACAAACTTGAAGCTAAATCCAATGTATATATACCAACTAAGCTTATGCCATTATTGAGTACCTGCAGCTGAAGAAAATAATTAAACCTTGAAAAAAACCAGGGTTTAAATGAAAATTGCGCTTAAATGAGGTCCTATGATGGTTTAATATTTTTCTCAGATTTAAACCAATAGCAGTACCTCTTGTTCTTAATGGTTGAGTTGGAAGCAGCTTGTCTCTTATAGAACAAAGCTTTGCTACTACATTAGCCGTGTTCATTCTTTCAGTTGGCAATTCAGAAGAACAGACAATACCAATTTCAAGTATAACAATTAAGCTCCAAAGAAGTTTGTAATCTTTCTGTCTGCTCTAACTGAAAGCATTGTTGATCATTGTTTCTCCTCCGAAACTTTCTTAAAGAAGAATGGGATCTGTAATCTCAACAACTCGATTTGGCAAAGTTGTTTTAACAAAGTTATGAAGGTTCAGATTCTCTTTAAATATTTCATCAGTGGGTCTTCTCCTTGTGAACATCTTCAATAAGAGAATGCCATAGCTAAACACATCACCAGATGTTGTCACGTTGCTTCCCAAGCCATATTCTATAATTCATTTGTCACAAAAAAATAAGAGCAAAAATTTAGAAACAAATGCAAATAGCTTTCTGGCATTAAAGCTCTTAATTTGTTAAATTGAATAATTATATTGATTTGAAAGAAAGCATTCCATTAATTTTATTTTGATTGAAAACTACAGATATAAATATATGTAGTAGCATAACCTGGTAGAGCATAACCAATTTAATGCACATCCAACATCAATTGCCACATTCAGTCTCTGAAAAAAATTTAAGCTTTTAGTTGCTTCATCTCCTCCATTCATGCCAACAGCTGGGTGCAGCCAACCCTTTAAGCTTCCATTGGCCATGAACTCATAAACAAGAGCCCTAAAATCATTGCCATGATAGTCCACACCAGAACATGCCGTTAATACCTTGACAAGGTTTAAATGTCACTCAAAAGTTGAAGTACCTTGACAGCAATAATTGTTCCATTCTTTTCAAGAATTCCTTTATACACAACACCAATGCTACCTATACCTACTAAATTTGCTGATGAGAAATCATTAGTAGCTTTTAAGTGATTTTGTATGATAAATTTAATAATTGATTTTCTGCATTTGGTGATGCAGGATAATTTCTTTTCTTTCTAAACCAAAAGAGAAAGATAAGGGAGAAAACCAAAATTACACCTAAAAGCACAAAAACAATGGCAATTATTGATTTAAGTGAAATAGTTGAGCTCCCTCTATGTTGTTTCAAGTTATCACAAGTTAGCAAGTGGAACTCTGTGGTGCTTCCACAAAGCTTATTGTTCCCTTCGAGGAATGCAGCACTTACATTTTTAAAAACTCCATCAATTGGTACTAAATCTTAGAAATTGTTGCAAGAAAGATTCAAGTATTCTAAAGCACCAAATGTCACAAAAAATTTTGGAATTTTACCTGTGAGATTGTTTTTAGAAATGTCTAAATTTGTAAGACCTCTCAATGAACTTAAAGATGAAGGAATTAATCCATGGAAGAAATTGCCTCTCACTAATAGTACCTCCAGACTGTTACAATTGCCAAGATTGTTGGGAATGACAACAGATAACATGTTTTGAGAAACATCTAATATACCAAGATTTCTTAAATTTCCTACATGAAAGGGAAGTATGCCAGTCAAATGGTTTGAAGATAAGGATAGACCAATAGAAAAAGAAGATAGTCTAGCTGTTTGGAAAGGTATAGAACCACTAATGTTGTTATTAGAAAGATCTAATAAAATCGTATTTTAACAATTGGCCACACTTGGAGGAATTTCACCTTGAAGATTGTTGTCATTGAGAAGCAACGTGATCAACATCTTTAAATTTCCCAATGAAGTGGGGATGGCTCCAGAATTAAAATTATCTTTTACAGAAAGTAATTTTAGCTTCTGAAGCCTGCTATAATAACAGATGGAATGGAACCTGTCAATTGATTTTGTGTACCACTGGTACCTCCAAGTTGATTAAATTTCCAAATCCTGTCAGCATTCTCCTCACTATGTTATTGCCTTCCATAGCAAAAATTCTTATAGCAGTTGACAGATTGCTTATGCACTCAGATAGTATCCCTCCAAAGTTTTTTTCACCCATATCCACATCTGCTTTTTAACTACCAATAAAATTGCCGGCAATATTCAATTTTTGCGGCTTTTCTATCTTGTGGAAGGAAGACATCTTTCCAATAAATTTGTTTCCCACAACCTCAAGTATTATGATGAGGATTGAGGCATTGGTTACTGAAAGAAGGAATGGTCCACTGAGTTGATTAAAGTTAAGAGGAAACACTTCAAGATAAGGCATATTGACTCCCAATTGCGAGGGAAGACCATATTGAAAGTTGTTTTTCCCAATATCAAGATTACTAATATTAGAGAGATTAAAAAGCAAGGAAGGAACATTACCAAACATGTCATTCATTGCCACGGCAAAAGTGGTAAGATTCTTCAGTTGGCCAATAGCTTCAGGGATAACTCCAGACAATCTATTTAGAAGTAGATAAATTGCCTCCAAAGATGATAAGTTCCTTAAGAAATGAAGGATACTCCCTTTTAGATGGTGATATTGGTCCCATCTGCTGGCAACTCCAACTAGGTAACTTTCTGATGACGTCGTATGCATTTAACACCACGCCATTGGCAATAATGGACATTATTGTCCCACGAACGCATAATCCCAAGTTGATCACCAATTATCTTGGCCTTAAACTAGAGCAAAGCTTGTCGATCTGTCTCATTTCCTTGAATTACTAAGGTTGCTGAACCAAGAAAGTAAGGACCTTTAAGATTGAAGCATAAGAGAAGAATGATAGCAACATGAAAGGAAAAGTCAAGTGACCAAGGCACCTTCAAATGCATTTCTGATAGCCTCATCAACAAAGAAAAGCCACTTGAATTGGTACTAATAATATTATATTACGGGGGTTTGCTTCAAAAATAAGAGCAAAGAGAATGTTCATATATCATAGTTATATGAGTTCTTTCAGCAGCATCAAATGAAAGCAAATTTATAAGAAAAAAGATAGCAAAAATTAAGAAGTTTGGGTAAACACTAAACAATGTTGATCTCTAATGTTGACTTTGAGTATTGCCCCTTTCACTAATTTCTCTTTCTCTTTGAGAAGACTAAAGATAGTTGCCGGACTTGGTTGAAGCCATAGATATTGAAGGTCCCACCAAGAGACTTCAAGGCAACGTGTCTCTTGTTGGTTTACAAAATTTCAAAGATAGGTCCCAAAGGCTGGGATACTTTTATTTGCCATTTTCATGATCAGTTTTCTTGTTGCTATTATCAAGTTTCACAACATTCCAAATGCCAAGAATTCAAAAGGGTTTTCTTTTTTTTTTTTAAAGAAAAAGAATTGCACACTAATTTTCTTGAGTATGTTTGGTAAAAATTCCCAAAATCCAAACAGAAAAAAGACTCAATCAAATTATTAAAAGACCTTGACTTAGAAAATATTCTAATGGTTGGTAGAGATTCTCATTAGAAAAAACAATGGTGAATGGCCCCTATAGTCTCTATAAATCATAGCAAGCAGTGGCTTGCTCAGAATTTAAGCCAGAAGGCCGTGATCTCAACAAATAAACTATATGTAGCAATACCAGTGAAATGAGTTGCGAGTTCCCTTCTTTAACAGGGGAGAGTCTTGAGAAAGAAGGACTGAAGGTATATCTTCTTGATGTAGTTCATTTACAATTACAAAGTTAACATTATAACGAAAGGAACTTTACTAATTCTGCTTTACAAATCAAGCAGAGCAGACAAGCATTCATTGATTGAAGAAAAAAATATTTTTTAGTCCCAAGCAGTTTATTTTCTTCAAATGAAGTATTTTTTAGGTTAAATTTTTTGTTATTTTTGTGTCATTTTTTCATCTTTATATGTTATTTTTTTAGGTTGACGACTTATGTGCCCGCACAAGACTCATTTGTGATTGGAAATGATGGAGATTAGGCTTAAACGAAGACCTAAGACCAAGAGCAATCTTCTTCACATTGTGGTGGGCTAAGGTAATAGGACGATTTAGCATTAGGAGAAGCTAAGAAATGGAGGTATCTTGTTGTTGTCAAAAGGAGTAAAAACAGTAAGTAAAACTTGAGGATTGTCCTTATGGATTATTTCATGAGAAGGTGTAATCCCCTAGGATTCAAGAGGCTCTTTCAGAATTGCTTAAGTAACAGGAACAACAAAAGAAAAAGAAAAGAAATCAACCTAGTAGAAGAACATGAAGGAATAGAGGAAGTAGAGAAGATGAAAAAGGTGTGATCTAAAAGCTTGGTGTGGCCCTCTCTATTTATAAGGAGAAATTATGGCCATGCAGAATTAGGAGAGGATTTTCTTAGCAGTAAATCAGCATAAAATAAGGGAAATATTTAACTCAAGAAATCAGGGAGAAAATCAGGTAAAAATCAAGATAAAGTTTGACTAGTAAATCTAGGGGAATTTTAATAGTTTCCAAGTAAGGATTAAATAAAAAATATTTAAATAAAAAAGGTAAAAATGAGCAAATTGTCAAATTTCAACTACAAATGGGCTTTCAACCTATTTCTCATGTGCACTTGAGACTCTTCTTTTCTTGCTTGCCCTTTACAAGCCCATAGAAGAATGTTAATAAATAAACATTCAAGAAACCATTTGTTCAAGCAATGTGGGATAAAAGTCTTTTAGAAATACCAAATATCCAATAATCCCCTACAATTCTCTGTTGTTCTACGTCGTTTTGTGCTAATAGGCTATGTGTGTGCCTGGTTATTTCATGAGTGCTCTAAAAATTATGCCACAATTTCATAGGAGTAGCCCTGCTCCACACTTAGATAGGTGTTTTCATCAAATGTATATTGTAACAATACCAAACCATCCATAAGGGATATGAAAAACATTAAGAGTTTTAGCTCATCCTCTCAAATTCATGCAATCTAACATTTATAAACATCATAGGAAGGACAAATTTAATTAGTGATAGTAGGAAAAACAGTGACTTGTTATTACCCATTGAACCTTATTCATGGAATCTCCAATAACAAAGGTTGGGTTACCATCATCATTAATCTCGAATTGGCTTAAGTCCTATTCCCTTGATGTTTCAGAGATTAACTTTTTCCCTAAAGGTTTAGTCAGAGGATCGTCCAAATTCACTTATGACTTCACATAATCAATTGATATAATTCTACCATTCAGCGGCTACTTAATCACATCATATCTCAAGCAAATGTGTCTATTTTTACCGTTGAAAGTTTTGTTCTTTGTAATGGCTATTGCCACCTGGCAATCACAATGCATAGACACAAAATATGTTTGTTTTAAACCTAACGGAATATTAGTGAAGAGGTTTCTAAACCACTTAGCTTCATTACCAGCTAATTCCAAAGCTATAAATTCTGATTCCATGGTGGATTTAGCTATAATAGTTTGTTTGACTGATTTCCATGAAACGACACCCCCCACCGAGGGTAAAAACATAGCTACTAATGGATTTTATCTCATTTGAATATGAAATCTAGTTAGCATCATTGTATCCTTCCAATATAGCGGGAAATCCACTATATAGAATACCATAATTCATGGTACCTCTCAAATATCTTATGAATTTGACTAATATAGTATAATGATCATGATTAGGATTGTGAATATATCTACTCAACCTACACACAACATAGGTTATGTTAGGACGTGTAAAATTCATTAAGTGTATTAAACTTCCAATGATTTGTGCATAATCATATTGAGTCACAGGATCTCCTTGATTTTTCTTTAATTGATTGTTAGAATCATAAGGGGTACTCATAGGTTTATCATCAATATGTCCAAACTTCCTAAGAACTTTTTTCACATAATGTTCTTGTGATAGCAAAATACTATCACTCATCCTTATGATTTTAACACCCAAAATAATATTTGCTTCTCTCATATCTTTCATATCAAATTTTGAAGCAAAAAAACTTTTAATCTTATGCAAAATATCAAAAGAAGTACCAAAAATGAGCATATCATCCACACACAAGCATATAATTACACAACTACTGTCAACAAGTTTAGTGTAAACACATTTATCCACTTCAACAGAAGAAAAACCATCACATAATAGAACTTGATCAAATTTCTCATGTCGTTGTTTAGGTACTTGTTTAAAGCAATATAAAGATTTTAATAATTTACCAACATTATTTTCTTGTCCAAAAATCACACAAACTTCTGGTTACATCATATAAATCTCTTCATCTAAATAATCATTTAGAAAAAGCAGTTTTAACATTCATTTAATGAATAAAAAGCTTATGAATTGAAGCTAAAGCAATCAAAACCCGAATAGAGGCAATTCTTGTTATAAGAACAAAGGTATCAAAATAATCACTATTTTATTTTTGAGTAAAACCTTTAGCAACCAATCTAGCCTTGTATTTATCAATAGAACCATCAGAATTATATATATATTTTTTTAAAAGTCCACTTACAACTAATGAGTTTTGCTCTAAGAGGTAAATCAACTAAAATCCAAGTTTTATTTTAGTAGTATTACAATCAAGCACATCACTTTTCAACACATGAAATCTATATGCTGCATTATGTTCGGACATTTTCAAATATTTAAGATTAGGTGAATACCTTTACCATAATTCATAAGGTGTCTTACTAGTTTTCTTGTTATGAATTCTATTTTGTAAGTGACATGCAGATAAAATTGCTTTACCCCAAAGATTATCAGGTGCACCACAACTAACAAGTAAAGCATTCATCATTTCTTTTAATGTCCTATTTTTCTTTCAACTACTCCAGTAGATTTTAGTGAATAATGAGGAGTTATTTCATGAATGATTCATTCTTTCTGACTAAATTCATTAAATATCCAAAAGGGGTCATTGAGGATGTCTTAGTAAAAGTGGACAAGTTTATTTTCCCTGCAGATTTTATTGTACTAGATATGGAGGAAGACAGAGAAGTCCCCATTATTTTAGGCAAACCTTTCCTAGCTACTGGTAGGACGATAATTGATGTGCAAAAGGGGGAGTTAACGATGAGAATCCATGATCAGAAAGTAAAGTTTAATGTTTTCAAACCTTTGAAGCTCTTTTTATTTAATTGATTTTCTACTTCAGCTTTATATAATAAGAACATGTCAAAGGCTTCATCTTTATGTCTAAACAAATAAACTTTAGTATATCTAGAACAATCTTCAATAAAAGTTACATAATACTTTTTACTGCCTCTAGTCATTGTTTATTCCAAATCTCCTAAATCAGTATGAATTAAACTTAATGATTCAGTTTCCCTTTAAACAGATGTGCAAGGTTTCTTTGTAAATTTAGTTTCAGCACATATTTCATATCTATCAAATTTTGCTTTATTAATACTAGAGATCAATCCAATAGATTGCATTTTATAAAGATAGTTAACGTTAACATCTCCTAATCTAGTATGCCAGAAATCAACAAAGTCAATCAAGTAAGTAAAAGATGATGCATTCTTATTTATAATTTCAGAAACATTGAATATAAAAAGTCCCTGATTACAATAGCCTTTCCGAATAAGCACATTATTCTTTGTCTTAACAATTTGGTTAGATTCAAATGACACTTTAACCCCAGCCTTTCCTAATAGAGCCAATAAATTAAATTTACTCTAACATTAGGCACATGTAATACATCATTTAAAGCTAAGGTCTTGCCTAATGTGAGCTTGAGAAGAACTTTTCTTTTTTCCAAGAACATTTGTAGTTCTAAAATCACCAAGATAAATGTTTTCTTCTCCATCCCCCACAGAATTGTATGAGGTAAAAGCATATTTGTTGGCATAGATATGCTTGGTAACACCAGAGTTTGGTAGCCATTCTTTCACATTGGCCATAGGATTAGCTTAAGAAATGACCGCAACAATAATGTCATCTTCTTCAACCAAACTGGCTTTTGGCTTGGGTGGATTGTCATTTCTCACCCTCTTCCTACATTTAGGAGCATGATAACCTGACTTTCCACACATAGAACAAGTGCCTTTTTTCTTGAATGAATGGTTCGAAAATTTAGGCTTGTAACCGGGTTTCTTATTATCATACCTCTTATTGTTGAACTTTCCTTACTTCTAGTTGGCCTTTGAGGTCATCTCTTTAACTTTGGCAACCTTGAGTTCCTTTCGATTGGTGTCTTCAATTATGATGTGTGTGATTATGTCAGCCAGAGAATGTTGTTTGAGCTTGTGCTTCAATTATTTTTTGTAATCCTTCCATAATTCAAGCATCTTTTCAATCAAGAACCCAACAACAAATTCCTCTTGCAGGGTGATGTTTTCAGCTATCAAATCTTTTAATAGCTTGTGGTACTGCGCTTTGATGTCTTTTTGCCCATCATCCCCCACCTATAAAAGTTGCCAATCACGAACTTTTGCTTGCCAATGTCTGCAGTGGTATATTTGAGGTCCATGGAATCCCAGATTTGGTTGGCTTCTTTATAAGAACAATAGACATTGAAAAGATAATTAGAAAGAGTACTAATAATTGTATGTCTACGACCTATTTGGCGGATTACAAACTAGGTTCTTCTTTAAACATTGGGGAAAGGAAGAAGAACCATCCTGATGAAAATAAGGGGAAAGGCAAGAAGGACAGGAAGAAGCACTAGAGAAGCAAGGAGAAGGCTGAGTCTTCTAAGTCAAGGGGACCGGATCCACCCCAAAGCAAGGGAGATTGGAGTTGTTTATTGTGTAATGGGAATCACAAGGCCCGAGATTGCCCTAGACGGACCAAGTTGGTAGCCCTTATGAGTAAGGAGGATCCGAAAGATGAGTGTTCAAGAGTTGCCCTGATGCAGTTGCACAACGCTATTCGGACCGAGCAATAAGCTCCTCATAAGGGACTAATGTATGTTAAAGCTGAGGTGAATGGGAGACCGATTCGAGCGATGCTTAATACAAGAGCAACCAACAACTTCGTTTCATTGAACCCGGTTGAGTATCTTGGCTTGAAAGTCACGAGGAGTAACAATCAGGTGAAATCAGTAAATTCTAAAGCCCAAGATATCCAGGGAATGGCAACCGCATCAGTGAAGATAAGAACTTGGCAACAGGATTGTAAGTTATTGGCTTTGCCTATAGATGATTTTGATGTGATCATGGGCATTGAATTCTTTGTGCAAGCAAAGGCATTTGCTATTCCACACTTGGGTGGATTGATGATATCTGACGAGACATGTCCAAACTTTGTCCCTGCGGAGAGAGGACAAGGCGCTGGGAAGCCATTGCTGCAATCGGCTTCACAAGTAAACATCGGGTTGAAGAAAGGGGAGACAACCATACTTGCTGCCCTGGTTGAGGTGAAACCAGACACGGTTGTCGAGGTACCAGATGAAGTAGCGGCGGTGTTGAACAATTAGGCTTGTAACCAGGTTTCTTATTATCATACCTCTTATTGTTGAACTTTCCTTACATCTAGTTGGCCTTTGAGGTCATCTCTTTAACTTTGGCAACCTTGAGTTCCTTTCTATTGGTGTCTTCAATTATGATGTGTGTGATTATGTCAGCCAGAGAATGTTGTTTGTGCTTATGCTTCAATTATTTTTTGTAATCCTTCCATGATTTAGGCATCTTTTCAATCAAGAACCCAACAACAAATTCATCTTGCAGGGTGATGTTTTCAGCTCTCAGATCTTTTAATAGCTTGTGGTACTGCACTTTGATGTCTTTTTCGCCCATCATCCCCTACCTATAAAAGTTGCCAATCACGAACTTTTGCTTGTCAATGTCTGCAGTGGTATATTTGAGGTTCATGGAATCCCAGATTTCGTTGGCTTCTTTATAAGAACAATAGACATCGAAAAGATAATTAGAAAGAGTACTAATAATTGTATGTCAACGACCTTATTGGCATATGTTCGAAATTCCAACTGTTTGACCTCTACAGTTTGATCAGGCTCTGGATCTATCAAGGCAGCGATAACTCCATGCATATCGAGCACCAAAAAAAAGCGTTCTTATCATCTTTTGTAGTTTCGGCCATCAAAGATTTCAATCTTGCTGATGTTTGGAAAGGGTTTGGCATAATGCATGGACATAGTAGGAGGAGTAGCAACAGTAGACACAGTAGAACCTGCGGTAGTAGCAGACCTGGTAGAAGCAGCGTTAGTAGCAGCAGGCACGGGAGAATTAGTGGTAGTGGCAGTAGCAGTAACAACGTTGTTGTTAACGTTTTCCATTGAAATAATCCTCAAGGTTGTTGTTGTGAAAAGGAGAAAAATAGTAAGTAAAACCAGAGGAGTGTTTCGATCGCACTATTCTTAAGAATTATTTCACCAAAATGTGTAATCCTTCAAGATTCAACGAGTTTTTTCGAGATTATATACCTAGATAATAGGAACAACAAAAGAATAAAGAAATAAATGAAATCAAACCAGCAGAAAAAACATGAAGGAATAAAGGAAGCAGAAAAGATGGAGAATGTGTGATATGAAAAACTTGGTGTGACCCTCTATTTATAGGGAGAAATTATGGCCGTTGTAGAATCAAGAGAGGATCTTCTTAGTAGGATATCAGTATAAAATAAGGGAAATATTCAACTCAAGAAATCAAAGAGAAAATCAAAATAAATTTTGACTAATTGTTTCCGGTTAAGGATTAAATAAAAAATATTTAAATAAAAAAAGATAAAAATGAACTTGGATTGTTGTGTATATCTCGCGCGTAGAAGGAAAAATTGTCAGATTTCAACTGCAAATAAGCTTTTAACTCATCTCGCATGTACACGCAAGACTATATTTTCTTACTTGCTCTTTACAAACTACTCATAGAAGAATGTTAATATATACACATTTAAGAAACTATTTGTCCAAACAATGTGGAATAAAAGTCTTTTAGAAATACCAAATATCCAACACCTTGAACGAAACATCAAAGAGCTGCAGACAACGTAAGATTGGCTAAAAGATGTGTCTAGTTTTATTCGAAAGAAAGGAAGAAAGAGGAAGCCATGCAACAACCGGAGTCACGACTCACAATTTATTTATTTATTTATTTATTTTCATTCTATCAAAATATTCTATTCTTTTACCGTAGTTATTTTTATTTAATCTATCAAATGTTTTTTTTTTTTTAATTCGTAAAGTTTTAAAAAAATAAGTACTAGGAAAAACACTTTAGTTTTAAGGAGGAAAAATGGAGGGAGAAAGCGGGAGAAGGAAAAAAAAAAGGTGATATATATTTTTTATTAATTTAGTATTTTTGATGAAGTTAAAATTATTTTTTTATTTAAAAATATTTTTATAATTTTTTAAATTTATTCAGAAGCTTTCTTAAAGGGATTATAGGTTGTCAAACAGAATGATGACGTATTACTGACGTTCTCGTTTCGATCTTCGTGTCACGTATTATCAGAGACTCTATAAGAAAAAAATGATCAGAGGGATACAGGGTTCTCCCTACGTAAGCATTCCACTTAAATTAGAAAGGAATTTTGACAGATTCTGTAGAGAAAATAGAAACTTAGGTTTTTGAATCATACATAACCCTTGTTTAAGGGATTACGTATATATATCTTTGGACTAAATTTCATTTTTTGTGTTATTTATGTCTCTCGTTATACTGTTTTCAAAATGATAAATTCGATTTTTCACCTGTTTTTTTATACGTCACGTGATACATTTTATTTTTTTATTTTATTATTCATTTTATCATGCATAACAACAGTTATAAAAAATATTTTATTTTTATTAAATTTTTAAGTAAATATAAAATTATTAAATGATAATTTCAACCGCGGTAAAGGGTAGTGTAAATTTTTTTGGCCGGTAAAAAGGGTAGTGTAATTTACAAAATATGAACCACTAAGTAATGAAAGTTAATTAAAAACAAAAAAAAAAGAGCGATACTTAGTTGCAGCATTCAAATTTGAGGAATGAATTTTGTCCCCTTATTCGCTAACCATAACATAGTTCTTCTGCTTACCTCTCCTGCTCATGGAATCCTTCTTTAAATTTTAGAAGTGGTTTTTGGGCACTGCTCTCTTTACCGGGTTGACCATGAGCAGCGCCAACAGAGCCAGAAACTTCCGCCGCCGCGGCGATGACGTCGTCGACGACGGCAACGACAACGATGATAACAACAACCCCACCACTGCCACCGCCGCAAAAAAACCCTCATCTTCAAAACCCGCCGCAAAGAAACCGCCGAAACTCCTAAGTTTCGTCGACGATGAAAATGAAGAAGAAACAGCCAAAACCTTCTCAAATAGAAACAGGGATAAAGAAAGAGAAAAACCCTTTTCATCTCGGTTTTCCAAACCCTCATCTGCCCATAAGATTTCCTCCATGAAAGACCGCAAAAACCCTTCTCCTTTACCTTCCAATGTCCAACCCCAAGCTGGGACTTACACAAAAGAAGCATTACTTGAGCTCCAAAAGAACACGCGCACCCTCGCGGCCCCTTCCTCGCGTGCTTCTTCCCTTTCATCTGAGCCTAAGATTGTCCTTAAAGGCCTTCTCAAACCGCAATCCCAAAATTTGAACTCCCAGCCAGATAATGATCCTCAGGAGAAACTTGATAAAGACGTCGTAGAGTCTGGGTTGGCAACGATGGCAATTGGTAAAGGGGTGGATTTGGATTCTTCGGCTTTTCCGGACCAGGCAACTATTGATGCTATCAAGGCAAAAAAGGACCGGGTTCGGAAGTCTTTTGCAAGTCCTGCTCCTGATTATATATCATTGGATGGTGGGAGCAATCGTATGGAAGAGTTAAGTGATGAGGAAGAACCTGAGTTTGGAGGGAGGTTGTTTGGTGGAAGTGGGAAAAAGGGTGTGTTTGAGGTTGTTGAAGAGAGAGCAATAGGTGTAGTTTCGAGGAAAGATGGGATTCATGATGAGGAAAATGATGATGAGGAGGAAAAGATGTGGGAAGAAGAGCAGTTTCGGAAAGGATTGGGGAAGAGGTTAGATGATGGTTCTAATCGGGCTGTTAGTAGTAGTAATAATACTGCTGGAGTTGCTATGGTTCATAATATGCAGCAGCAACACCAGAAAATATATGGCTATTCGACAATGGCTTCATATGGTTCGATGATGCCCGGTGTATCACCAGCTCTATCTTCCAGCATTGTTGGAGCAGCTGGGGCTTCTCAAGGTTTAGATGTTATGTCAATTTCTCAACAAGCTGAGATTGCTAAGAAAGCTTTACAAGAGAATGTTAGGAGGCTCAAGGTATCCTTATGTTCTCTACTGGTGTCTTTAGAGAGTATGAAATAAAAATCAAAGTGATTTAATTGGGGGTACTTATAGTCCTTTTATTGTGTATTGTTTTAATTGCCTAGGAGTGGGATATGAGTTGGTTTATTTTTCATTTAGTTGTTGCCAACTGTTTTTATGAGAAGTAAGAATGCCTAATCTGCATCCAAAGGGTAAACTAACAGGCAGTTGGAAGAACATGGTGAGTACAATTACTTGAATAAGGAGTCAATTCCAGGCGTACCATTTTACATAAGTACACCATGTTGTTGTCTTGGTAAAACAGATTAATCATCTTGATATTTTGCAAGTTTTCTTAAGCTGGAAAACTGCTAGAAACTATAACTTCTGTGGTTTTGGTTTTGTTTTCTAATTTTGTCATTTAGAAGCTGCAGTAGTGGGGTATTCCAATGGAATGCTGCACCATAATGTAGGTTTCCTTCATAGGTTTGCATCAAAAGTTTTGCATCTAAAGTTTTACTAGATGTCTGATGTTATTTGTGAAACTCCAGTCATCAGAGTTTTGAGGATTTAACTGAGTTTTGGTAACTATTCAGTGTGGAGATTGTCTGAATAATTGAGGATGCCATGTTTCTTAGTGATATCACATTAAGTAATTTTTTTGCTAGATTTAGTTTTGCTAACTTCAGAGTTTAAATGAAAGTGCAAGATTTGATAATAGTATACTTGAATTCCTAGCAATTTCTGTCTAAGTTTTGTTATTGTGGTGTTCACATTGAGCATTTCATTGCTTATGCCTAATTGCTTCTAAGGAACATGATATATAATATATAATTTGCCATGGAACAAAGTGGGATTTGGATGATAATGACATGCGTAAAACTCATAAATAGCTTTTTGATCCCAAAATGAGATTTGAATTCCAATTAAGATTTTAACAAAAGGCTTCATGCCTCAACTATTGCATCAAGTTCTTGATGGATTTTCGACTACCTGAGAATCACTTCACAAGTTCATTATAATCTTGAAGGTTCAAATTTTAACTTCAAATCTGCAACATGCATAATGGGTGTGACTACCATTATGCTACTAAGTATAAGAGTAAAGTCCAATCTCCAGGATGAGATCCGAAGTCATGGATTCTATTGTTACAACGATGCCATTTTGGTCATATGGTCAGTCTTGTTTGGTTGTTTGGGTCATCCTTCAAAACTTTATTAGTTCATTTAATTATAACTTACCTTTCGAGGTACTTTATCCTAATCTTCTTGTCAACTTGCCTAAATTATGGTCTTTACAATTTAGGGATATATGTTCACTCTAATAATGAATGAATCAAGGAAGTTGAATATTGTTGCTTTACCTGCTTATAAACAGATTTATTCTTTCTCTTTCTTTGCTACAAAGTTGTATATATACTTTTTTAATTAAAAGAAAAATGAAATTTTGAAGCTGTTTGTTAAATACCTTTGGAAGTTTTAGCTACACATCTTTCCCTTTAGTTCTGATCTTTCTTTTATAAATATTCTTCACTTATGAATCCTTTAAAAGAAAATACTATAGCTGTTTTTATAATCCTTTTCAAATATATAGCATGAGAAGCTTTTTCTTGCTCCTTGATCCACCTTATCTTTTTAGCTCTTCGTGCATTCCCTTAACTTTTTGACTTAATATTTATTTATAGTTTTGGCATTTGACGAAATGATGTAATCATAGTAAACTGATCAGATGAGATGTAAGAATTCAGGTGATTCCTAATTGCAGCCTGAACTGGCTAGAGAAGATTCTTTGGACAGCGGAGCCAATATGGCTTAGACTCTCTGAAAGCTTAAGATTTAAGAGATGTTTGTCAGTATAACCTCAATAAATTCTCTTAATTAATATGAGAAGAACTCTATATGTAACCAATCGCCCTGACTGTAGATACATGTAAATTTTGACATTACTCATTCTTGGAAGCTCAAAATACATTCTTTTGACTTGTTGTTGCTTTGCTGAGAGGGATTGTAAAATATCTTTTCTGTGTTTAAAAATTTATGGATATGGGGGAACCAGTGATGATAGGATATCTAAATTGCCATATGAATGGCAACTTTAATGCAAAAGTGCATAGAATATTGAAAACTATTTGACAGTAGTATTTTGGCAAATTTTTAATAGATGAAAAATAATAAAAGATTAATGTGAAATAATACGATCAGTAAATATTTGTTACTACACATTAGCACTTTTTGGTGAAGTTTTGATTTATAGATTTGACTAGAAGCTCAAATAGGCTTTCTGCATTAGCTAAAAATTTTGAAATTTTCAGAGCCAAATACCTTGCTTCTACTTTTGCAATAACAAAACTCTTTCATAAGCTAGGCCAAAGACTCAATTTATGAAGAAACTATGTTCCATTTAAATTGGTTAAATATGTACGGAATTACTTGATACCTAATCTCTCTCTCTCTCTTTTTTTTTTCCCTTACCAGGAATCTCATGCCAGAACCATCTCATCATTAACAAAGGCTGATGAGAATTTGTCATCTTCAATTTTTAATATCACAGATCTTGAAAAGTCTCTTTCTGCTGCTGGTGAGAAGTTCATCTTTATGCAAAAGCTTCGTGATTTTGTTTCTGTTATATGTGAATTTTTGCAGGTACGCCTTTATCTAATTTATGTCCTGTTTTTCTGTGTGCCAATATCCTCCTTACTTTAGATATCTTTTCTGGATCTTATAATTAGATCTCTTTCTCTCTCTCTTTGTGACTGTGTATTTTGAATTTAAACAATTTTTTTTTTTATTTAAAAAAGAAATTATTAAGTGATTTAATGTTTAATAACAACTATTATCAACAAAAAATATTATAACAAAAGTAGGAAATACATAAACTGAAATTAAAAGTATAATGAATGGGAAATTTATTTTTCTTTGAATTCATATTAAATCTAGATATTAATTCTATGTATAACTTTTGTATAATAAATAAAATTGTGAAAGGATAAATTAAAGATATAAAAATAAAATTCAATGTCCTTTTTCTTCCAAAAATGTTTCAACACATTTGTACTTAAAGACACAAACACATAGGTAAACAAGATTTCAAAATAAACACTGAATAAGTAATCAAAAATTTCATTCGTCAAAATCATAAAACTGTAACATAAGTATTTAAGTCGCAAATCTCAAATCTCAGTCATCAATAGCTACGAGAAACTGAATTCACAAAAAGTACTTATAAGCTATGCCTTTAAGTCTAATATAAAAGCAAAATATTAAATATACCCTGAAATAAGTTAAATACTTGAAATTACAATAAAGCACCAAAAAGCATAACAAAGTATTAAAAGAAAGACCTAAATAATTTAATTCCTCAGTCTGCTTCTTTCATCCTGTGTCATGTACTGGCTTTCAAGTTTTTTAATATTCAATTTTAATCAAATCACAAGTTCAATATTGATGTATTTGGAAAAAGCAGAAGATTAAAATAATAGGAGCTTCATTGTATAATTCTGGACCCATTTAACACATACTTTGGTTGGAATTTAGATGGTGAATAATATACTTGGTGCTTTATTTTTGCATGTAAATGTGGTCTTGGGAATGTCATTTGTTTTGAATGACTCGTTGTTAGATATTCATTTTTCCTGAGGCTTCTTTTCACAGATTGATGTAGCCAGGCCTTTTTGTTTACCTATACTTACCTTTTACTATGGTTTTCACAGCACAAAGCTCCCCTTATAGAGGAACTTGAAGAGCACATGCAGAAACTTAATAAGGAACGAGCATCAGCTGTCTTAGAAAGAAGATCTGCAAATAATGATGATGAAATGGTGGAGGTTGAGGCAGCTGTGAATGCGGCAATGTTAGTTTTCAGTGACCGTGGAAGCAGTGCTGCAATGATTGAAGTTGCCAAAAATGCAGCTCAGGCTGCATCTGCCGCCATTAGAGGACAAGTGAATTTACCAGTGAAGTTAGATGAATTTGGTAGAGATATGAACCGGCAGAAACGTTTGGATATGGAGCGGAGGGCTGAGGCTCGTCTTTGCAGGAAGGCTCAATTTGATTCCAAGAGATTATTGTCCATGGAAATTGACAGTGCCTATCAGAAAATAGAAGGAGAATCAAGCACTGATGAGAGTGATAGTGAGAGTACAGCATATCAGTCGAACCGCGACATGTTGCTTCAGACAGCAGATGAAATTTTCAGTGATGCATCTGAGGAATATTCCCAACTTTCTTTTGTGAAAGAGAAGTTCGAAAAATGGAAGAAAGATTATTCTTCGAGCTACCGTGATGCTTACATGTCATTAAGTATTCCTGCTATCTTCTCTCCGTATGTGAGACTCGAGCTTCTTAAGTGGGACCCACTCCATGGTGATGAAGATTTTTCTTATATGAAATGGTAATGGTTGTTAACTAAAGTTCTATTATACTTTTCAGAGAAAAAAAGAAGAAAAAAAACTTCAGTTATATTGCTAATCTAACTTAAATACCTGTTTTGGATCATTGGACATGGGCTTGGTTGTCGTGGTCTACTGTGATTGGTGCAAACAGAGGCGCATGCTTGAATGAATAAAAACATAGCATGCTTGAATGAATAAAAACATATGAAAGGTTTAGATTTATATCTGTTTCAATTATAACTTATCCTAAGAATTCCCCTTTGCAGGCATAATTTGCTATTCAATTATGGTTTTCCAGAAGATGGAAGTTTTGCCCCTGATGATACTGATGCTAACCTCGTTCCTGCACTAGTAGAAAGGGTTGCACTTCCAGTATTGCATCATGAAATTTCCCATTGCTGGGACATGCTTAGCACACAAGAAACAAAGAATGCTGTTTCTGCCACAAGTTTGATTATAGATTATGTTCCTGCTTCTAGTGAGGCGTTAGCAGAATTATTAGTTACTATCCGCACTCGTCTAAGCGACGCTGTTACTGATATTAGGGTATTTATTCTTCATTTGTCTGTGTGCAACACTTCTGTCATCTGTCTGTGTGGAAATGTTAACTCATACTGTTCTTGTTATTGGTCTTCTTTGATATTTACTTCATAGGTCCCGACGTGGAGCCCACTTGTGATGAAGGCTGTGCCAAATGCTGCGCGAGTTGCTGCGTATCGGTTTGGGATGTCTATTCGTTTAATGAGAAATATCTGCTTGTGGAAGGAAATCCTGGCATTGCCAGTCTTAGAGAAGCTTGCTCTTGATGAGCTTTTGTATGGAAAAATTTTACCTCATGTTCAAAGCATTACTCTAGATGTTCATGATGCTGTAACGAGAACGGAACGTATTGTAGCTTCTTTATCAGGTGTGTGGGCAGGCACAAATGTCTCACGAGATTCCAGGTACTAATAGTGTCTGTTTGTACCCATATAACAAAAGGTTAATCAGGTTGCACTAATTTTCCTTAATCACTCTCTATTCACCTTCTGTAATCTCTATGATGCATCTGTGATTGCCTAGTGAACTGAGTAAATTTTAAGCAACCGTAGTCCAGTTATGCTTTGCACTGCTGTCTGATCTACAAATTTGGATAAATATCCAACATCCCGCTTCTGTCATCTCCAGGCATCTCCTCCTGCGGATTATTGCTCGTTTCATCTGTGTTTTGCTTTATGCTTTTCCCCCTTGTGCTATAAATATTGTTTTATTCTCTACTTTTTTATAACTATGCATGCATCTTGAAATACACAAAAAGATGCGCAACTTTCACTCAATCTTGGATGTTATACAGGCATAATTAGAACATAAAAGCTAGTTGTTTTCTTTTGATTTCACCTTTTAAACAACATATGCTACAAGGGTACTGGTTTGATAAATTTAAAAACTTGATTAAATGACTTCTCACTGTGAGGTTTCCTGCCTGCACTATCTCTTGATCATTTGTTTATTTATTTACTTATTTATTTATTAAATGTGCAGTAGCAAGTTGCAGCCACTGGTGGATTATGTGTTGTTATTAGGAAAAACATTGGAGAGAAGGCATGCATCAGGTGTGACTGAAAGTGAGACTGGTGGACTAGCTCGTCGGTTGAAGAAAATGTTGGTTGAGCTAAATGAGTACGACAGTGCAAGGGATATAGCAAGGAGGTTCCATCTCAAGGAAGCATTATGAACTATTCTATTAAGGATATGATATGATTAACCTGACTGTGACTCGTTACAGTTGTCCACGAGCTGGAGAAAGGTGTTGGATATACTCGAATAATACGGAAGAGGTTACCATCGAAACTTAAATTCTGGGGGAAGCTATCCTGAACAACGGTTGGGCTGTAACTAGGATGCTTACTCTGTTGACCTTACTGCTTTTTATGCTCCACTTTCTATTGCTCGGCTCTTTTTCTGTTTAGCCATTTATCTTGGACCTCTGATCTTGAGATGGAAGTATGAGCTCTGTCTTATCTTCAATAGTCTTTTGAGTTGTAACTGGAAGCCATTTTGTGCTATTTGAAAAATCTTGTAAAATTTTGGGTTGCAATGCAATTCTCTTGGTAGTGTAATGGTCCATTTTTGTTTCCACTTATCAAACATTCTTTTCTCTTCTGCTAATACTGTGTGAGATAGGAATAGGACATTTCCTTCTCGGATTCTGCTAACCATCCATTCTAATGATTCTGCATTTTCGGTTTACAGTTATTCTAGGTTTTATGTATCTAGTAAAATGGTTGTTAATAGTTGCAGGAAATGCCAGATTATGATTGCATCTTCACTTGTGTGGAGTATGATGCTCGTTTTGCAGTTTATATTTTTCAGTAAATGATGCATTTTTGGTGGATGTTATTGTGGAAATATGCTTTATCTCGCAGTGGCTGATGTATAGCGCCTGAAATTGAATCTCGACTTTAAGGTTCCGTTTGGTTTACTAAAAATGATTTTTGAAAAATCATTTCTGCGTCGGGTGGAATATATGGATGTCAGACTTCTCACCCTCAGCCCCAGGCGGTTAAATGTTGTTATTTGGTTTTTTTTTTTCTGTCAGCTCATCCTCATCTAATCTAACGTCTCACCTAACTCTCACCATATGAAGTAAAAACAACCCAAACGCAATCATTCCCACCAAGAAATAAAGCTCACCTATCGCTGTTAGGCCTAAAGGTAACCAACAAACTGGAATTCCGAGCACAAGACAAGGAGATTGGACAAATCCTTTACTTCGGATAAGACTTTCAGGAAACAGATATTATTTGTCACCCAATCAACTTGTATGAACCGACCCAACAACGTCCATATTGTCAACTTGAAAGAGGCCTACCATAAACATAACTTCTGAATTCAGGAAGAGAAAAGGAAGAAAATTAAGAAATGGTCACTTTGATCTTATATTGATAAATACATAAGGGTTCATATTGTTACATAGCTGTAATTGTCAAGCAAAATTGGTTGGTTTCAGCACTTCTTTGTTTACCAATGGTGCTTGGGTATTTTATTTGCTTTGGCTGAAAGAGAATGCCAAGCATGTTTTCCAAGCATTGCACTGTGTATTTGACATTCCTTGCAGCTGTATCATTGTGTTGGACTAGAAGGCTATATTTCTCCAAGTAACTTCTATAAGCAGGCACCAAAGCCCGCACTACAAGCTGGTGCATCTTCTTTCTCAAGCTTTCATCGAAAATGACCCAATTTGATTGCTTCCTGTAAATGTCATCGAAGGCTTCATTGAATGCCTTTAGCCTATTCTTAGGCGAATCCGAAATTGGATTATCCTGGCTTAGATAAGCCAGGAGTTTCCCCCAGCTCTCTCTCAAGTAGAGAGCTGAATAGTATTCCTTGTACTGTCCATGAGCACTTAACCAAGAATCTCCCATCAGATTCCCTAGCTTTGTGCCTCTCAGGCTATGGAAATGACAATGATTGTTCATCATGAATATGTAGGACAATGCCCTTTGCTCATAGGCTTTCGACCAAGCATCCAAGTTAACTGCGATTTCTCTCACTATGCTGTACATCTGGTTGGTAAGAAGCCCCTCGTCATATTGTTGATGCTTCCAACCTTGACAGATTTTCAAAACTTGGGTCAAGATTGGTCTGTAATTATCGTCAAGCAACTGATTACAGTAATCAGTCACGAAGCTTACCAGCCTTGGAACGCCTCCATCTTTAGGGGGTGAACTTTGTCTTTCCAGCTTCACTTGCTCGGGAAGTTCCCAGAAAATCTCACTAGCTCTATTAACAACTTTCGTTACTAGATCCCTTGTCATGGTTTTGATTTCAGTGCAAGATTCCCCTCCAAAAAGCTTGTTGAAATCCAATCTTAAATTTTCTAGAACTGAAAAAATGTGCAACAGATTCAAGAGTTTGAAAGGACCCTTCTTGCTCTCAGCAATGTTCATTCCAAACTGGAGGAAAGAAAGAATTCCAGATTGGGCTGCAATATTTGCAAAGCAACCCATCCAAACATCTGATGCAATATTTCCAAAGACTTCCTTGCAGAGTCTGTGCTCATCCTGGAGCACCTGTTTCACAATGAACTCCATATGCTTGCTCCACTCATCTATGCAATTTTCCATATCCTGGACGTCATCAAATTCTGTGATTGCTTTCTCAAGGTAATCCAAATCAAGAGCTTGCAAAGTTTTTCTGGTATGCAGACTCCGAACTTCAACAAATATGGATATGCAGTTTTTTAGCCTGTTACTGGCATTTAGTTTCTCAACAATCGCCTGTAACTTCTGAAGAACAGGCCCTGGAAAAGGAAACGCTGCATTGCAGGCTTGCTCTGATGGCGAAGGTGTTAAACAGGTTGAAGCAAGTGGAAGACTACCATCTGTCAGAATCTGCTTGAATGAAATTTCTAGCTTGTCAAATGCACCGCAGAGAAGCTCTCCTTTTAGATAAGCATGCTCCCCAGTTGCTTGTAACTCCTGTAAAATTGTTACTGATCGTTTAACGTTCGAGATGTACCTATAATCGGCGACGGAATTATCTTCCAGGAACTGGATAACTCCTTCCAACCATTGGACTGCCAGGTTGCAGTTGCCTGTGAGAAATTTTAGTGCTTCTTCAAGCTGTCTGACCGTTGAAAGGTAAGAGGAAAGATCAGAATATGGGCATGATAATAGCGACTTCTCAAGTTCACGAATGGAATCCAAGATCTTTAGAACTGCTACAGCAGGGCCAAGAGCGAGACTGACATGGTCTCTAATGGCGGCAAATGTGCAACATTTGGAAGGGCTTGGCCTAATAGCAGCTTCCAAAAACACCAACTTTTTGTCTATCTCGGCTAACCTTGGTCCAGTTTTATCTAGAGCCAAGGCAAGAGCTCTTGAATTCTCTATGCTTGTTTTCAATAACTTCCTACTGGCCGAAACATTGTCAAAGCTCTCCACCTCGGCCATGCTCCGAACAAGTCCTAACCTCAGGATTCCTAATTAAGGACCAATTCAACATACTATGGATGAAATTCTGAGAATTCCTGAGTTATAAATTTCATGGTTTCTTCTGCATTACTCATTTGCTGCTTTTTCTCAACCAACTAAATCAGACGCAAACCAAACCTCACTTGCAAAGCAAATATCTCAGTGGGAAACTTCCACCTACCATACCAGAAGATTTCTTGATCCATAAAGAAAGAAAAAAAAAGAAACCCCCACTTCCAAGTCTAAAAGAGTGATCTGGTTTTTGCAAGTGACTTGTTGTCTTCACATTTCAATTTCAAAAGCATTCAACCAACTGTCCCCATTCACAATAACAATTACAATTTGGCTTGGCTCTTGCCCTTCCCTTTGATTTTGTTTGCCATTGCCAAAGGCTAATGACTCGTTGACCACTCACTCACTAATAACAAGTGGTGGTTTAACAAATGCTCTATATTGCTATCAAATTATTTTAGCAAAGTAATCAAATTATAATTTGATACACTTACTATATAAATCCTATACGTTATCATTCAATCATATCATAGTACTTTATTAATTAGTGATATGAGTCATTCTAATGTCATTGGATCCAAATATGAACAAGACCCAATGAAGAAAAAATGATTCAAAGTTGACAGAAAGAGCCAATTAGTAAAGGCCACGTGGAAACATAGGGATTGCTATATGGGCCCCACAGGTGGTATGCAACTTAAGGGACCAACCAAAGGAGGTCACATGGCAACACTAAGGCGTGCCACATGGTATACGACAAACTAACCAAACTTATCGTGTCGTGGCAAGATAGTCTCCCGTAGGCATTAAAAGCTTCTCATAGCCTTGAAAAAGATTCTTTCATAGAATTAGGGACTCGTTCGCTGAGCCGCAGGAGATTCTCTCACGACTTTGAAGGTCTCTCGCAACCTTGCGAGAGACTTTCCTTTAGAGTTGAAGAGTCTTTCCGCAAGCCCCAAGAGACTCTTTCGCAAACCTTAAAAGTCTCTCGCTAAGTGCGAGACTCTCCTGCATATGGGCTCGTGCCTATAGTGAGAGAGCTTATTGTGCAGTAGGGATTTTGTCGCACACTTACGTGAGACCTTCTCGCAGAACATGTGACAAACCTAGAAGCGAGAGAATATTCTCTCGCTAGAACACTTTTTTATGTGTGAGACCCAGTTGAGTGCCTAGGTCCATTTCTCTAACAATGCTTACAATATGAGTTTGACCAAGTAGGACTCACGTGTACTACTTGGACAGTGTTATTAACTCATGGTCAAGATGATAATTACATGCTAAGTTACTTGTATAAATAGCTAACATGTATGTTCTAAACTCAAGTAATCATTATTCATTTTATTGTAATTTTATCGGACCTGTTATGATTTAAGTATTAGAGTGCACGAGCATAAACACGTTTATGCATCTCTCTTATCTTTTCTTTTTTTGTGAAGTCTTGATAATTATTTGACATAAATATCAATATTCTTATATCACTATAAATTCATTGTTATACGAAGCAACAATCATTGACGTCGTTTTTGATATAAAAACCAATTTTTTTTTGACAATATAGTGAGAACTCATTTACACCAGCTAGAAACATTGGGGGAGAAGGTTCTGTGATTTCTCCAAATCATCAGTCGCATAAGGAGACTCTGGCAAGAACTGGAGAACCAGTGGCCACAGTCTCCTTGGCGGAATTCGAAATTTTGAAATAATAGAATGAGCAGATCACTCAGACATCATGGGCGATGATTGATTTCTTCAAAAGTGTTATGTTGTAGTTTAGTCTGCTGCCAGCCGTTCAAAAACCTGGTAGGAGATAGTTAGCTATGACATACTATAGAGGTGACAAACCTAGGGTGATGGACCACTGCCATGGTAGATAAGTGAATGTAGACATAAAGCCAATCCTAATTTTATATAAAATAGAAGAATTTTTTGATTGACAGAGAGAAGTACAAAAAGAGAAAGAAATATCAAATTTTTAACCTAATTAATTCGTTTTAATAAAAGAAAAAATTGTTAGGTCAAAATTTGATTACTAAAATAGAGTAAAGATTTTAAGCCTACATAAGATTAAAAAAATAATTGTAATGGAATCCAAATTGATGTCTAAATTAATATCTAACCCTTTAAAAGAAATCAAGAAATAATTAGTACAGTTAGTTATTTTTAAACAAAGGTTGGTCATTAGTTATTTGGTTGTTTTATATGAGCATATTTTCCACAAAAGTCGCCTTAAATATATACAAGCTCTAACCTACTCGGTAATGCATGACTTAGCAAATCTTAAATAATAATTGTTGTGCTTGATAAAAAGAATAATAAAATAAAATAAAAAAATAATAAAGTGTGTTATGAGTTACACAAAAAAATAATAAAAAAATCGAGTTTATCGTCTTAAAAATAGTATTACGGAAGATATAAATTATGTAGTTTAGATAATTTTATTTTTAAATATTTTTAATTTTACGGAACCCGAAAAACAGTAAAAAATACTTAATTAGTGGATAACTACGTAGTTAAAAGTGAAATTAATATCTCTAAATAGATGTCAGATATGATTCATGAAACTAAATCTCTCTTTTTTCTGTAGAAATTCTGTCAAAATTTTATTCCGATTTAAGTATCGGAGTGTTTACGCAGTGAGAACCTCTATGTTACTCTGATCATTTTTTTTACAAAATTTTTAATAATACGTAACACAAAAATCAAAATAAAAACATCAACAATTCATCGTCATTCTATTTAATAATAATAATAATAATAATAATAATAATAATAATAATAATAATCCGTTGCGTTTTCTTCTTTCGAACTACCAACATAAATTGGTCAATTTTTATAATGATTTAAAATTTTTGATTTTATTATAAAATAAATATAAATATTCATAATTAAACATAAATTTTAACGTTTGCATGTGCTTTGTTAGGTACACTGCCACTGGAATTGAAGACAAGACTTGATGGGTACACCACAACATTTCTTGAAAACATGACTCTAAGCTAATCACGTGATTGTTTTGTGACAGAACAGGCAGCACATCATTCTCCTCTCAGGCAAACTGTCGGTGGTGTATGAGAGTCACGTACTTTTATTTTTGGCATATCCATTTTCCCCCACTCTCTCTCTCTCCTTAAACTGGCCATTGCAGCTTCTTGCTCAACAAACCTCTTCTTTAGCTTTGAAACTTTTGTTTTCCGCAGAATTTTCAGCGAGAAAATATGGGAGTTGATTTGAGGCAAGTAGTGGCTGCTATACTCACTCTCACCATGTTTGTGATGCTTGGTCAAATGATCAAAAGAGACCATTTTGATTCTCTCCAAGTAATGCCTCTTTCTTTACATTCGTCTTTGATCTCAAACTTTATCACCTTTTTTCTCCGCTGTTATGAAAAGATTGAATTTCTTGTACTAAACCCAGTTCCCAATTTAACGCTAATTTTCACAACATTGTTTTATTTGTTTTTCTTGTTTTTTGGTTTTGTGAATCTCTGATTTTGTGGAAGCAAATCTGAAACAAGTTGCTTCAGTTTACAATTCTCTTTAGCTTCTACTTTATCCGTAATTATCATGTCTTAGTTGTTAAGCTTCACTTGGAATCAAATCTGCGATTTTAGGAAAAGAGGAATATGATTCTGACAATGATCTTCAATAGTTTTGTCTTTGGTAATTGTTTGGCTGTTTGTGTATGATTTTAGTTATGATTTATTCACAAGTGATTGGTAATTTCATGAAGAAGAAACCTTTTCCAGTTGAAATATCTTGGAAAATAGGTTCAATAAGGAATGAAAGACAACCCATTTGAAGTCAAATAGTTTATTGAGGATTCAAGTTACATGAGTGAAGGGTTTTGCTTCTGTCAGATTTATAATTTCCATCCTAGACCTTCTTTCATCTTCTCAAGCCAACCAGAGGAAATTGTAGAAAGTTCTGTGGGTGCATATCATTTTCATTTATAGTGATTAAAATGTCTGCGAGGTTTGTTTCATTTCATTTCATTTCAATTCCTTTTATAGCTTTGGTTTATTTACTTACTCTGAATTTACATGGTCTTTTTCCTGCCCATGTTATGTAGGAAAAACTTCCTGGAGAAGCTCACCATGCTCAATTTGATAGTGTCAATGTTATAGAGAAGGATGGCCTTGTAAAGCTTTCCAAGAGGAGCAAAGGGCCTTGGATAGAGGATAGTCAAGAGCTAAAACCATGTTGGAGCACGACAACTTTTGGTTCGTTAACTTTACTTCTTGAAAAATGACCAAATGTTCTATAAATTTGTCTATACACGTTTCATTATCCAGATGTCCACATTCGTTATGTGCACTCACAGACAGAAACTGGTTGATGTTCTTACTTGGCTGACAGATGAAAGAGAGCAGTCAACTGGGTATGTTACTTTCTCATTGACTAATGGTCCAGAGTACCATGTCTCTCAGGTATATTTAGTATCTAGTTTAGTTATAAAGGTATCTAATTAAGATAGCTTTGTTGTTGCCTTTTATCTTTGTTCTCTCACAAAGAACCTATGTTTAATGCATATAAAGGTTCCCTATCCATTGTGTCCTTTGAAGTTTTTAGTGGAAAATAAATTGATAGATCAAACTGTACATATATTTTCAAACTGTTGGTCATTGTAAACTTGTTACTATTGATACTATTGCCAATTTGCCATCACCTCATGAGGTCTTCTTTATACTAAAGTAACAGCATGTTATCTCAGGAGGAACTTTAGCCAAGTTGTGTTGCCTGTTTATGTGAAACCAGGAATTCCAGGAGATGATAGTGCCTCAAGGAGATTTTCTGGATTTCTCTTAAAATTTGCAACTTTTCAACCAGACTAGTTTTTTGATAAAAAATTAATTTAACACTTCTACCTCCACCAAAAGTCTGATAACTTGAGCTAACTAAATAAATTAAAATTTATTTATATTGATATTTACTGCTTATTTTGCTGACAATTCTTGTTTTACGAAGTATCTAGGTTAGGAATGTAATCTTGAATTTTAAGTTGATTATTTTACACAGAATTTACGGGCACAAAGTACCAGCAGTTTATCAATAGTAGTCTATTCAAAGCCATTTTTCTTGTTTCCTATCTAATCTATTATTCATTCTACTCATCAGATAGCTGATGCTGTTGTAGTAGCAAGGTATCTAGCGGCAACTCTTGTAATTCCTGACATTAGAGGAAGCAAACCTGGTGATGAAAGGTTAGTGCTCATCTTAATTTTGAAGATCTCCTATTATCTCCTCCCCTTTTTCCTCAACCTTTCTTCATAGTAGGATTTTGTTATTTTGTTATTTTGTCATCTAATGAAGAATACAGAGTAGAATAAAATTTAGATAATCTAAGTGAAAAATCTGAATGGTACTAAAATGATGGAATATCTTCAGAAACTTTGAAGATATTTATGATGTCGAGAAGTTCGTGAAAAGCCTGGATGGGGTTGTTAAAGTAGCAAAAGAATTGCCCAGCAAAATATCAATCCGGAATCTTGCTGCTGTGAAGGTTCCTAACCGGGTCACTGAAGATCACATTGCTGAAAATGTAGAACCAATATATAAATCAAAAGGCAACATAAGGCTGGCAACTTACTTCCCTACTGCAAATATGAGAAAAACTGCACAAAAGAGTATTGTTGATTCAGTCGCTTGTTTGGGAATGTTCGGAACTTTAGAGTTGCAACTGGAGGTTAATGAAGTTGTTGATTCAATGATTGAACGGCTTAGAACTTTGAGTCGCAAATCAGATAGCCAGTTTGTAGCAGTGGACTTGAGGGTTGAGATGCTGGAGAACAAGAATTGTCATGGAAGTGGATCTACTGTGGCAAAGAGTTGTTATAATGCACAGGAGATAGCTTTATTTTTGAGGAAGGTTGGATTTGATACAGATACCACCATATACCTGACTCAATCAAGATGGGATAACAACCTTAGCGTCCTGAAGGATATCTTCCCTAAAACATACACAAAGGTGAGTAAATTTTTCTTTTCTCTAAAAACAATTCTATCAATTATATTTTCGATGTGCTTCTTGAACCTTTTTATGCAATGCTTGATTTTTACAATCAACTGGCACAAGGTTATTCTGGTGGTAAGGAGGTTGACTGGGTATGAGGTATAGTTCTGTGTGTCTTAGGTTCAGTTTCCTAGAAAAGCAATTTTAAACTCAAGTAATACTAATGGAGATCTTGCTTGCAATGGATTCCCTACCGGCTAAATTTTGACTATCCAAAAAATTCTCTAAAATCCTTTGCATGATATATGTATATGCTATTTTTGTAAAATGTTTAATGCTTGCAAAAAAACAATGGTTCCTAGCATCTCGGTGTTGAAAAAGTAACTTTACTATTCATATTATTCTGAAGCTATTTTTGCCATTGGAACTGTTGTAGGAAAGCATAATGCCAGAGGAGAAAAAGGGGAGGTTTCTTGAATCAGAAGATTCAGAATTTGAAAAGGTTATAGACTTCTACATATGTTCTAAGAGTGACGTTTTTGTACCAGCCATCTCCGGCCTGTTTTATGCCAATGTAGCTGGAAAAAGAATAGCTTCAGGGAAGCCTCAAATCCTTGTTCCAGCTGATATACCTGGCACCTCTGCCCCCCTCACCACCTACCTCTCTCCTTATGTTGCCAAGAAGAACCACTTGGCCTATTCATGTTTTTGCTAATCCTTCCTTTGGAAGAAACTTGGAAAGGGTGTTGGACACAAGTATTCATGGAAGCCTTCATAAAAGGTTCTTGCACCAACTTTGCTGCTTATACTTCTTTTGGGTGTGAATTAGGCTAGTTAAAAGTTGTGCTAAGATGAGTTTTTTGTTTTTCTTCAATATATTTTTCAATAGGATAGAAATGTCACAGGCTGAGTCAATATGTTGCTTGATGTGATGCAAAACTTCATTCTTATAACTATAAGAATTTCCCACTCTAATTGATCAAAGAAAATGAAATGCTAGTTATTTTACATAGCATATATTTAGAGTAAACTTGACAATTCGTATTCGTCTCATGTAGAATCATGTTTATAATTTGTGTTTGTGTCATGTAAAATCACGTAGAATTGTATTTGTTTATGTTGTGTCAAACACGAAAATTGTGTTAAAATTTGTGTCTATAAAGAAAACACAAAACTTTACTTTTTACTTTTTATCATATTTATATATTTTTTGTACTTAATTATAACTAGTGTCACTTTCGTGTCTTCTATTTTTGTCGTTTTTAGGTTGTATGTGTCTAGGAGTAAACTAATTATGTGTATGCATATGGTAAATTGATTTTTTTTTTTTTTTAAAAATAGATTTTATATTTATCCAAGATTCCTACATTTTAACAATTTTTTTTTTTTTGAAGAGAACAAAATTAAAACTATATGGCTTTAAAATAAATATACAATATTCACCGAAAAAAGAGTATATAATAATGTGATAAAAGAAAGAACAAAGTTATTATTATTAAATTGAAACAATGAAGATATATCAACATCGACCAAATGGACGATGTTTATTGGTCCCGAGGTTTAATGATAGCACATGGACTGTATAATGCTAATGAGTTCTCATCCCTCTTTGCTGCGAGTAGGAAGGTGGAAAACATCAAAATTGTGATGAAAGATAAGCAGAAGTCCCAAGAGTTGCATTAAAAACAGAAGCAACTAAGCTGTTTTGATACCCATATTCAAAAATAGAAGCAAACAAAAGTGAGACCTACAATTATAACTTGTAACTTCAGCACTTTGGCCATCACGAATAAGTAAAAGTCTCCTGTCATTATATGATTATCGACTACTTTTATTTTTTATTTTTTTGGGTTGGCGCACCTGTTGGTATCAATAGGGTTAGAATGGTGATGAACACTGCATTAAAAATAAAAATTGTAAAATGATAAAATTATATTTTCATCTCTATTTTTTCATCGAAACCAATCGACCCTCCATCCAAACTAGTCATTCTTCAACCCCAGAGTGCTTTGTTATGGCTACAGTTGATGTAGTGAACTGGCTAGAGAACCTTGTCCTTTGGGAGGGAATTATAGTATAAATTGAACAACAAAATGTCTTCTAAGAATAAAAAGTCCAGGTCCAGGGCTAATACATGCACATGCAAAGTGAAGTGTGTGTATTAAATATTTTATGAAATTAAAAGCTTTTTAGGAAAAAAATTGATTTCTTTAAACTATCTAATTGTCAGACTCTCTAATATCCCAGTGGAATCGCTGAACTGTTGTAACGTGCTACGACTTAGATCCTAACTGGTTAGGCACAACCTGTTGATGGAGATATGCTTGTTGTGGTTGTGTATGATGGAGAAGGGTGATGTTTTAGTGATGGTAGTATGTTTGGTTAACAAGTGGTGAAAAGGTGGAGGCAGAAGCTAAAGGCTCTTGGATGGATGGCTGTAATTCTGGTTTTGCTAAGTGTTCCTCACTGCTAAATGCTTTCCCCACTAATTACCCCCAATTTTCATTTTTAAACTCAGATTAGAACCTCTTTCCTTGCACTAGTGATCATATCCCTTAATAAGCTGCCAAGCCAATGAATGCTGTTAAGTATGTAAGGTTGTTGGCAGAGATAAGGACAGAGGCTACGAACAGCAGCCCTAATAGTGATGTGCCCTGCACGGCACCAGCACTTGACTTTTTATATATATATATTCATTTAATTACCTATTAACTCCATTCTTATAAAAATAAAATAAAATAAAAAGTAATAACACCAATGGTGGACTTCAAATTTCGAAAATGGACTTTTAATTTTGAGTTTGGAAGCCTATAATATAATATCAAATATTCAACCCATTTAATTAGACTCCGGACCAAATTGAATTCAAACAAAAGCCCCAACAAAATTAGGTATTTATAATAATTAATCTTATTAGAACCAATCAACTGATCTCACCATTCCTTCAAATTCATCCAAATGAATTATGATCCCTAAGCAAAAGTCCTTTCACTGGCTAATTACTCTAATAGAGAGTAAAAAAAAAAAAAAAAAAAAGCCTCTCTGAGCTCTTCACAAAGAATAGAATCGATGAACAACTTCTATTGAAGATAGAAATGAAGGAAAAGTTGAACTATGTATGTTTGCTGAAGTACACATTAGGCGATTAAATGAAGGAAGCAAAATCTGCACTTGACGTTTACAGAACCAACCAAAAAAAAAAAAAAAACAAGTCATATAGTTAAAGCTTGGAAGATGCAACTTCATTAAATTCCTTTGCATTAAATATATATATTATATTTAAAAAATCAAAGCTTTGTTTTCACTAAGGCAAGCCTCTTTCTGTGATTTGCCTTGAGTGAAAGGGATGTAAGGGTCATAGTGCCACGGCCTTGCGCGCTTTGACAACCCTATCTATACACAAGCTTTAGCAATTCTCCAAGTCTCAATTTTTACTTGCACTGGCAAAGAAACAACAGAAACACCAAATTCATGCATTCTGAGATCTTCTGCATCGCTGAAATGGCTTGGTGAAGTAAGCTGCCAATGGTGTATTGGGAAGCGGAATCAGCTTTCCCAACATTGCGAGAGGCCAGCTTCGAAAGATAATAACAGTCAGTCAAGGGTTTTTCGTTTTCCTTTTCTGTTTTGGCAAGCATATTCAATGCCAAAACTAACTAATACTGCCTAATTAGTAATTTCCAAATTTCAACCATTCTTGCAATGAACCAATTAATAGGTGAAAAGACAGAGTTGTGTCCAATCTTAGTTCACATCATTTAGCATGAGCAATATAGAGTAATGTGGATATTCTGACCCCATATCAAGGCCTTGGATGACTAAAATTGACAACAGAGAAAGAGAGTCTACCTGACAAGGCCAATGCCAAGGGATACAAGCCACAGCTGCCAATCCAGACTCACCGTTGAAGTAAACTTTCCAAGGAACTCAATGATGATTATCTATGAAAGAGTTAGAAGTAGTAAAAAAGATCACTACAAAAAACACGACAGCCCATGGAGAAAGGAAAAAACAAAAAGATAAGATGATTGATTACCTGAAGAATGAATGTAAATCCAACTATTCCCATAAAGAGGTAGTTTTTAGTCACTCCTTTGAAGCAATTCATTTCTTCAGGTCTTCTAGCATTAAACTCATTGAATATCTGTGATTTTAACAGTTATCAAACTTAAGCTTTATACTAAATGCCAAAATGATTTCAATAAGCATGCTTCAGCATTAATGTATACTCTTCTCATATAAAATAACCAAATAAGATTGAAACAAAGAAGACCCTCAATCTAAAAGAAGTAAAATTAAGGGTTACTTACATTTTTTATACCTGAACTATAGATAAATTCTCAGTTTCGTATCTAAAGTTTAAAAATTTGAAATTAAGTACTAGAACTTTGTTTCTGTCATCCATTTGCACACGAGACTAACACCATTAGTCAAATAGATAATGTGTTACCCAACAAAATTGCGAGAAGTGACAAGTTGCCGAGGCATTTTAAAGCACGAAGCTCGTTTATATTGGCTGTTTTGGATATGTCATCCACTTGATGGAGGATGATTATATTGATGGAGGGAAGCAAAGTTGGAGTATCTAATTCAAAATTTTTACCAAATCTAGAATTGAGCTATAATTTGGGTACCAAATGTGTAATTCACCCTAAAATTAACACCAGCAAATCCAAAAGTTGACCCCAACTTTTTTTCTTTTTCTTTTTTTTTTCCAAAAAAAAGAAACTTTGGGATTGCTGAATCACAAACGAAATAAATATATAAAGCAACAGGGCCATCATAGTATTTTTGAGAATTTCACATTTGTCGATAAGAACTTACTTGACACATGACAAATGAATTGAATATCAAAGTATTCTTCACTTCAAAAGCATGTTTCCTGTTACCATCATCCTTCAAATGAAGAATGGTCAAACCTGAGAAGTTGAGCACAAGGAGGACAGTAACTTGATATGAAGCCTGAAACGACATGAGAAAATATGGTAAGATAACAGGGAACCACAAAGCTGTTTTGCCCAGACTGGTTTGAGGTAACAACTCTCAATCAAATAAACTTGCAAGAGAACAGACCGCTGAGACATGTGAAAAGTTAACGGGAGAAAATAATTAGTCATATCGTGAGGACCCAAGAAAACGGGTACCTGTACGAGTAAGTTCCTCCACATGATGTTTGTAATTAGAGGTTCCCTGAGAAAATGAAACATTTATATCAACACCACGAGTGCATTATATATCATCAAAATAATGGTACATTCAGCCCTTACTAATCATATAGTATTGTTTGTACCAGCATTCAAATCATTCATAGATCCACTTTATTTCGAATTCTAAATGTAAACGAGATCATAGTTGTTAGACGATCTTGAAAGAGTAAAAAAAGTTGAAAAGCGAACAGAAACAGTGAAGGACATTTAAAAGGAAAGTGACCAAGCAGCCCTTTCATTCTCCCCACTGAATCCACTTCCTCTTCAACCTTTTCCTGAAGCCCAAAAATATGCCCCCTCAGTTTCCAATGTTTCTGCATATGCAAACATGGATTTGATTTCCTACACAAGGCAATTTTAGAGAAAAATATTGCTACCATGGAAGAATTTTTATTTATTTATTTTGCAGGGAACTTTCTTGCTAATCTTAAATCACCAGAAAGATTCCAATGAAAGGAAACAGGAGCATTTCACCATGCTTGCTAGCTAGAATTATGCTAAGGGTTGGCAACCTACTATAAAAAAAAAAATATTTGCCAAAATCTTTGGATGAAGACCAATCTAGATGAGTTGGAAACTTTGATTTCTTTCACACCAGATAATCCAAGAATTGAGAAGCACTAAAAAGGAATAATTGTAAAATCATTTAGGTCTTAGAATGTCAGGCATGGTCATATTTCAAAGATAAACCAAAATATTAAAGGTTTCTGAGATTCCCAAAAATGTGAAAACATTGGTATATTTTTCAGAAAAAGATCAAATTATTCGTAAGGATCATAAAATATTAGTGTTTTACCTGTCACAATACAGAAATATGTCAATGTTATTATTTACATCAATAATTAATCTGATGGATATCTATATTAGGCCAAGAGAGCTTGAGTGCTACAATTATATGTACACTAGGAATATTCACATGAGCAAAGGAATTCAAACCTTCGACCAACTGGTAACCTATGCATAAGGTTGTCTGTTGGTGGTTCAGTAGCCAATGCAAGTGCACCAAGAGTATCCATGATCAGGTTAACCCATAATAACTGTACCAAGAAAATTTTTGAAAGATCAAACTTCGGTCATTATAATGCGCCACTTTACAGTAACTTCTACTAGTTCTTTTTCTGTTTCTTTACCCCAAAAGAAACAACACGAAGTCTGGATTCTATTTTATGTGCTAACTCCACTAATCTCATCACCACATACAGACATATACAGAATGAAAAATTATCAGTGAACAGTTTGTTAATTCATGGTCCAACCTCTAAATAAATATTGTACAAAATTAAATAAAAAGCAAAATTCCACTCTGCAGTTTATTTTCCCTAGTCAAAACTTGCAGAAATAAATGTTATTCAGGCTTTTGAACCGTAATACCCATTTCCGAAACATGAAAGCCCACACATGAACTAATATTTGAAGCCGTTTACAATCTTAGAGAAAAAGAAAAGCTCATTAGATTTTTTGAAAGAAAAACCACTCCTAAGTTCTATCCCCCTTGAACACCATTAAATTAAAAGCATTTATTTCTTATGGAAATTGCTTATAACCAATAATAATCAAAAGTATTGGCGGCCCAAGAACTATTTTACAGCATCCTACAACATGAAATAGTTCGTACTCTCTGAGATACTCTAGTAACTATGGAACCAACCCATACACAAAACATACACCATCAAGGATGAACATAACAAAGTTTCATACCCTCTGAGATACTCTGGTACTAATGTGAAAAGCGCTATGTTAACCAGAAAACCAAATTTCATAAGCAAAAAATCAGAGTAATTTTGGGTATTTTAACCATTTTTTATTTCACTCTTTTTTCTTTTTTTTTGGGAAAAATTGGAGAATATTTATTAAGGTTTAACATTTTGACTATAGTTAAATTAAATCAGAAGAGACGTAGGGAAATTGGAAGGGCAGAGAAAGAGCTGTACCTGCACTGAATTTAAAGGAACATCACCAGATGATACTGCTGCCACAACATTAATTACAAGAGCCGCAACATTAACTGTGAGCTGGAACTGTATAAACTTCTGAATGTTGGCATAGACAGAGCGACCCCAGCGAACAACCTACATTATGGGAACAAAGCTGAGCCTGAGCTGCAGGAAATATGAGCCTTTCCTCAAATTCAGCAGCAGAATACAGGAAGAGAGAAAACAGTAACATCTATGCGAGTATGCAATATGCATACTAACCTTCACAACAGAAGCAAAATTATCATCCAAGATAATTATATCTGAACTTTCTTTCGCAACTTCAGTCCCTTGAATACCCATAGAAAGACCTATATCTGCCTAAAATACAGAAATGGTAAAAATGCAATCATCATTGAATAGAAAATGCAAAAAATGGGGAGATAAGCAAATAAAGGTATGAAAGACAAGTCATCATGCAGTACCACAGGTAGAGCAAGTTCGTTGCATTTGGGAACAAAGCTGTTTAAAATGGAAGAGAATTGGTCCATGATAGTCACATAGCTGGTAGCAAGCAATAGAACTATTTTTCACCTTTGATGGCATATCACTGACAATCGCCAATTTTTATATTATAATATTGGTGAAGGTTCAAAATTAGAGTAGAAAGGGCATGCAATTTTGTATTTGTAAATGAGTAAGAAAGTGGATATGCTAGTATACTGGGGGTATGCATAGATAGTAAGACAATGCTTAGCACACATAAGAAGCATTATAAATGAATAAATACATCTATCAAGTAAAACTAGAAAACAAACCTCATGAAGTGCAGGAGCATCATTGGTACCATCTCCAGTCACAGCCACAACATCCCCTCCCTTCCGTAGGGCTTGAACAAGCAAAAGCTTGTCACTTGGAGAAGATCTCCCCATTACCTACACAACTCTCCCAGTTAGCCATTTTGTTCATGTTAGAATAAAAAAAACAAGTAACTGATGTTTGATAAAAGTTATCAGGAAGAAAGGCAATATAATCAAGAAATTACAGTTAGCAGATACCTTTATTTTCTTAGCCACTTGTTCTCTTTCTTTTTCAGGTAAGACACGGAACACCTTTCCTTCAATGATGGTAGGCTCACTAGCATCTTCAGCAGAACTGAGTATCCCACACTCCAAAGCTATTGCTTTTGCTGTTTGGATATTATCTCCAGTGACCATGCGCACCTCAAGAATAATAAATTTATGGTTCCAATTAGTGATTTTCAGGTAATTTAATCATTATAGTACATATAGCTTGCATAAACCATTATCATTAATTAAAAATATCAAGTATTTGTTCAAAATTATAATAATTAAAACATTTTAAGAAAACGGCAAATAAGGAACAGAAAAAGTTGACCATTCAACATATGAACTCTATGAAAGTAGCATTCTTAGGCATCAAGGTCATAATAAAATTTTGAAGCTAATTTTACAAAGCAATCAAAATTACCTTTACACCAGCATCCATGCATATTTTCACAGCTTCTCTGACACCTGGACGACAAGGATCCTGCAGTTGAGAATTATGTTAGCTAAAAACAGGAAGCAGTACCACTTTGTGGAGAAATCTACTTCAGAATGAAGCTGGACTGTTTATGATTACTTCAAATAATTGAACAAAAATGGCAAACTTCCAGGGGATTACTTTTGCTCAATTGCACATAAAATCCAAAAAAGAAAGCTTCAAAACTCTATTCCTACACGGCCAAACATAAGAACTCCAAAAAAAAAGTCACTAAATGTCATAAGGTGGGGAAAAAGGGAGAAATGCCACGGTATGAAGGTTAAATAGGCCATCGAAAAATTTTTCATTGGGCAGAATTAATCTACCTAACTAAACTTCAATGTGTAATTTTGTCTAACAACAGATCTACTAGCTTGAATGTGCACACATGCAATACTTTGTTTAGTGATATATATAATTAAAGATGTTGCACTTAAAGGAGAAAGAGTTTTCTCCATCTTTGATGCTTGGTATAAATTCATTTGTAGATATCAAACATAAAGTCAAAGGTAAAAAGATAGACAAGCTATAATAGATTAATAATCATTTGAGTAGAAGTAGCATTTGGTAAAAGAAGTAAGAGATTCATACTATAACTAAAAAAGATGTGTACCTTTATTCCAACAATAGCAAGCAAAACAAGATTATCTTCAGGCAAGACCCATTCACTAAAGCTCTCTTCATTGGTAGGAATTTTCTCCTTATCAAACAATCTGTACGCAAGGGCAACACAGCGCAAGCTACTTGCAGCCATTTCGTCAATAGCAGCCTTAAAAAATTCCTGCACAAACGCGGAAATTGAAGCATATGCTGCTATTGAGTCATTGCTGATTATATATGGTTCGACAGAACTAATGCCTCACCTAAATTTTCACAAACAAAGATTATTGAAATATGCAATGCTGTTACTGAAACATATCAAACACCAAGAAACTGGTATAACTAGGCAGCATGATGAACAGACTCACAGCAGAAAATGGTTTATTTGAAGCAGTAATAATGATATAGATAAAAGCAATTTAGACATCAGAAACAACTCTACAAATTGTTGTAGGCAAATATAAAAAAATAAGATATTTATGTAATAAAAGAATGATCACATAGTTTAATTTATTGTATTCTGGAAGGAATCGGTGGCAATAAAGTCCCAGTTTCCAATCATAGAATAGTAAATTGTAGACCTATTATGGGCTAAGCAATTTATTTCTGAGTAACAGACAACTTTTATTTCCTAATGTATTTTACACAAGGTTTTGTTCCTAATGAACAAACATTATTTTATAATGCATGTATACTTTGTTTCCATGCATCAATAATCCGTCTTCATATCATCACATATGTACCAATGCAATGAGTCAGCCTAAAAATCGTAAAAAGTTACAAGCCAAAGTTAATTCTGGAGACCAAGTATGTGTGCGTGTATCACAAATGAGAAGGAAATTCCATTAACAATTTTTTTTCCCAGAAGATCATTCAAGAGTGTGCATGCATGCGTTTGTGTGTGAATATTCATAATCACTAACCTTGTCTTCATTAAAGGATTGAAGGCAACCATTTGAATCAAGATATCCAGAACATGCATCTAAAACAATCTCGGCTGCTCCCTTCCAATGTATATGAACTTCAGAATCAGTCTACCATAAAGAAAATAGCAAAAATTCATTAGTAGAGGACATTGTATAAATCAATATCAATAGTCCTGCAAGTTCAAAATACTAAGCACAAAAAATATTTTTTTTTAATGTTCTGCATTAGCATAATTGAATTCTACAAAAAATCACTTGAACCAGACACTTCAGGAATATTCCCATCAAGTAAAAAAGCTAGATCAAGTAAGCATCAAAGTACACAGGCAAGTGTACATAGGCTGAATAATCAATAAATACAAGGAAAATCGCCACACATCGCCGTTGGAGGCAAAAAATTTTCATTTTTAAAACTATAAATTAACAAAAAAAAAAAAAATAAGTGGTAGCTTCTTTTAAAATTATAAGCATTTTATTAAAAAAAAAAAAAAGAGGGAAATCAGAAACATATCAAAATAAATTTTTTCATATTTATCTTCATTTTTTCACTTTTGCTTTCTTCTTTTTCTTTTTTTCTTTCTTCCCTCCTTTATGTTTCTTTTTCTTTCACCAAAAAAAAAAAAGGCCAAAACTCTTATTATCCACCCAAACATTTTTCCTATATTCCATTTTTCTTTCTTTTTCTCCTTTTCGTTTCTTTCTTCTTTATCCCTCCTTCATTCTCAGTGGCAAGTGGGCGAGAGATCTGGCTCCCACCATCATCAGCATGGAAGAGGCAAGCTGATCCAGCTCGACTCAAGCACAACTCGGTGTGTGGGAGTTCCATATTAGTCTTCCCCCAGGAGACTTCTCCCTCCTCTTCATCACTCTAATTTTCTCCACCCCTTCCCCCTCTTCCTCCACTGACTGGACCTCCTTCGCCCAGCTCACCCCCCTCCTCTCCCTAGACCGCTTCTCAAGCTTCTGCCACGTTCACTCTCTTCTCTTTCTCTCAGTTTCTCTCTCTAAAATTTTTAAGGACTTTTCACTTTTAGTACAGATAGATACATTATAAATCCCAAAATACAAAATAATAAACCAGCCTATATGTAGCTAACTCATGTCCTAAACCACCAGTCTAATAAAACAAAGGCAAGCCTGCATAACATAGTCAAGAAGTTCTGGACAACAGATGTTTCTAACATTAATTTCCTTAATAGAGTTCGATAATACACTAGGAATATCAATTACAAATTGGAATGAAAATGTTGCACTTCACAAGATTTTGATGAATGTTAATTCAATGTTGTTAATAGTGGTATGAATTCATATAGCAGTCAACACCAATTACCATCAGCACTCAAATTCACCACCATTTGAAATGAAATAAAAACTGAAAATTAAAAAAAAATGTCACTCTACATGATTTGATGAATATTTAGAGCAATTAAATTTCGAAAATGAGGCTAACAATAATATGAATTCACAGATCAAGACACCATCAATATTCAATTGCAATAGGCTATCAGAAGTCACCACCATCTGTACAAAGTTAAAGTGGCCAAAATTTTGCTATATGTGTTTGAAACCAGAAACTGGTTTTGTAGACATCAGGAAAAGTTATTCAAATTCACGCTTAAGAAACCTGTCTGTCAAAAGTTCGACCAATTTCATCTTCCTAGAAAAGTAAAAAGGAGAATTAAGGAGATAACCGAGATGCTTCTGTCAAAGAGCTCAAATATACACCAACATTTGTACAATGATCATGCACAATCATATCAACATTCCCAGGAGAGAAATCATCAATTGTTTTGGAAGGTCATTAAACGAAGAACGTAATTTGTTTAGTTGCTTCTAATAATTGCATTTTAAATCTTTCCAAAATAGTAGCATCAACAAAGTCAAAAAGCATCAAGAAGTGAGACTGAAGCCACTACCCGTTCTAATGCAACACCACCTCGCTTTTTCTCTGAGTTGAAAGGGAAAACATGAAGAATAGTTGATTCTGACCTGATAACATCAAATTTCATCCCCAGCTGCAACACGGTTTTCAATAATTAGTATGTACAAAGAACGGTAAATCTAATACAGATAATGGAAGAAGCTGGGGGGGGGGGGGAACCTTTACTGCCCAAGAAAGGATAGCTTTTTCTGTGGGAGATCCAGAAATTTCAATATCGCTACCATCCTGGAAAAATGCATGCAACTCAATAAGAATTCCTGTGACTTATAAGCAATAACAAAGGTAATAAGCAGAACCAGTTGATAAGACATAAAAAGGCTAAAGCCATTCTATTGGCCAGAATCTTTTTTTCTTTTTTTTAAAGAAAGACCTTATAAGTAACGAAAATTGAGATACTTGAGAAAATATGACACTAAGCAAATTAAATCAAATCAAATCAATCTAATCAGTGAGTGCAGACTATCCAAAACAGTTAAGCAAATCAACACGTTAAACCTATACTAGACCTCATCCAAAAATACACACACCAATATTTTATAGAAGCAATCATTTCCTATTCAAAAGCGTTAAGCTTAGACAAAAACTAACATTTTCTTACGCATGAATAAATTTTTATCTCTTGACCTTAGCATAATGAATTAGATGAATAAATAATAGAATTAATCTTACCTTAGGCACAAAAACATTCCCTGTGCTATTCTGTGCAACTCCTTCACTCAACAGAGACACAACTGATCGGTGCAACTGGGAAGAATCAGCAGGTGGATTTATCTTCTTTTTCCCAACAAAAGCTTCAACAACAGTCATCTGTGGCAGTAGTTAATCAGACTGATATCTAAAACCTTCCAAACAACTTGATTAAAAAATTGGAACTGCTAAACAAATTTCAAAAAGCCACACTTCTTGGAAAATCCATGTGAGAAATTTTGACCGAAAAAGAGAAATTCAGATGAGGCACAACCATATATTAAGAATAGAATTATGGCATAAAAAAGATTAAGGTACAACAAGAAGGATAAGTCAATGATGGAGCCAAAATCATAGGTCAGGGTAATAAATTGAGGTGAGAAAGGGTGTATTATTATTTATATATTTATATCATTGCTAATAAAGAAATATTTTTCATGTAGTAGTTTCATGGAAGAAAATTAATTCTAAACTTCATGGAATGCAATTTAGTGAGTTGAAAGCCATGGATTAGAATTTAAGTGAGAATTGGTAGTCAAGAAATCCCAAAGAGCATAATTTTTAGTATTTTAGATTGATCATCCACAAGGAGATACAAAAAAGCTGTTTTTCATAGATGTAAGCAAATATATGAAAGTGATAATTAGATAACTACATACTTGACATTAAAGGGAAAATAAAAAATAGCACAAGATCAACTATGCTTATGATCTGAGTGCCAAGCAATTAGGAGACAGATATAGTAGCTGAAATAACAATGCTGAGAAGTAAAGGAAGAAAAATGGAATAAGAAATGAAAACCATTCTTTAGAACATAGAGACAAGACATATTGATGATACACTTAAAGTATGATGAAATGTTTATACAATACACTACAGGCAAAAGAAAACACTTGAATGTAAAAGTGATCTAATATATATACAAATAAGTTGGGGTAGAGAGAAAACATAAACCATGGGTTGTGAAGAATAAGGAAGATTAGGTGCACCAATGCCATTCAGAAAATATGGCCATAAATAATGTGGAATGGAAGAAAATGAATTATTTAGTAGAATCCAAATAGTTTGGACTTAAGGTTAACTAAGGGGTCGTTTGACATCATTTTCGTTTCTTGTTTTCTGTTTTTGTTCAGTTTTTTAAAAACAACAACAGAAAACATGTTTGGTTACGCATTTTTGTTTTCAAAAAATACAAAAACGAAAACAAGAATTTCCAAAATTGTTGGAAACAAGAATTTCATATTTCCATTGCTTTCGGAAATGTTTTCATTTCTATTACTATTCATAAATAAGTGAACTATATCCATATATTAATATAATATTAAGATATTTTCATAATAAAAATATAAAATAAAATTAATTAATTTTTAAAATAAAAAATATTATTTAATTAAAAATAAAATAGTTTAAAATTAATATATATTTTAATATAGAAAAAGTTGAAAATGTAAAAAAAAATTAAACAGAAATAATATAAACTATGATATAATAATATTTTTTTAAATTTAAACTTATATAGTAATTTATTGAATATATTATAAATTTTAAATAATATCATTTGTTATAATTTTGATATGCTAATAATTAATATTATTGGTAAGTATTATTATATAATATATTTAATTATTATTTTACTAAACAATATTATTATTTAAAATTATAATTTTTCTTTTTATTGGCCAAATAATATTACAATTTTTCTATTAAATTTAAAACATATCACTACTACTATTAAATAATTTAGTATTATTAAGAAGTGAATACTTAACATTAAATATAATATGTTTTAATAACCATAAAATTTATTATATATTAATTAGTTAAATATATATTATTCAATAATTTAATATTATTATAATTAAATTAAAATAATATTATTAAATATAATTCATAAATTATTAATTCATATTATTATTTAATATATAAAAAATAATATTAAAAAATTTATTTAATATTATGTACATAATATTATGTAATAAATATATTATTATTTTTATTTAATTTTTAAAATTTTATTCTGTGAACTGAATTATTATATCTGAATTAGTTTAAATATTATTTTTCAATACGTAATAATATTATCCAAACATGTTTTTTGTTTTCAAAATTTGGAAACAGAACAAAACAAAATAAAATAAAGACAAAATTTTCAAAAACATAGAACAAAAACCATAAAACAAGAAACGATCCCAAACGAACGACCCATTACAATATACTTTAACTACAACTTGAACTAAACAAGAATATTAGAACCCTAAGGTAATAAAAGCCCTAACCCTTCATTTAATAGATATGAAACAATAATGTCTTTATTCCTGTAACTCTCTAATGGAAGGAGCCCAACATTACGAGACATTTCCCCGTCTATCAAGTGCGGAAATAGAAAGCACAAAATCATTGTAGTGAAAACAAAAAGCATGTAGATTCTGGCAGAACAGCTTCTACAGTTATATGAGAATAGCGATCATCACATAAAAGATACCGTCTCCTGATCTTGATATGCAATTAACTTCAAATGCATCCATGCTCTTTACTGTAGAACTAACCTCATTCAAAGTCAAGGTTCCAGTCTTATCACTGCAAATTGTTGTTGCAGAGCCCATGGTTTCACATGCTGAAAGCCGACGAACCTGTATATCTATGTTTGTCAGATAAAGATGCTATCAAACCAAAAAATTTTGATGAAGAAGCAACCATGGAAGTAAAACATTTAAAAAGTGGAATTAATGAACTTGCCAAAGCTTTATCTGCCATCATCTTCCGCATAGAGTATGCCAGACTGTAAAAGTTCAAGTAGAGAACAAAACCATGAATCGAAAAGTAGGAAAAAAATAAGAAAATGTACTCAACAGCATGTGCTGATTGTCAGTGTAGTAGGAAATAAAAGCTGTGACTTAAACTTACGTCAAAGTAACAGCCAAAGGAAGCCCTTCAGGCACTGCAACAACTACAATTGTAACCTGAACAAATCTAAAGTCAGGAAATATTGGACACACTGTTAAACATAAAAAATAAAAATAAAAAATTTAATATTTGCTTCATGTGAGTACTTTTCCATTGCAGTGCTGTTTCAGATAGAACAATTCCCATTTTTGGTTCACTTTATAGCTATTGCTATTCCAGTCAGAGGGTCTATTTTAGTTATTTGGGATACTATTTCTCCCTCGCCCATGGTATTAGCTATTTCTGACCCATTATAAATAGAAGCACTGCTTTTTTGGATAATTTTACACTTAAAAGATTTCGAAATATTAAGATTTATCATATTTTATGGAGACAGAACATCAGGCGGTGGTAACATCCAACTGGCACTGGTGAACCGCAAGCAAAAAAGTCATGCCAACAGCCAAATATGGTTGTCTAGCTGTGGCAGCCATATGCAATAGCACGCCAAGCAGCAAAGGCAAATATGGTTGTCCAGCAATGCAGCACCTCAAAGTCACACTAGTGGCGAGAATGGGCACTGACGACACCACCAACGAACACCAGGAGGCCAGATCTGCCGGCTAGCAGCCTAATCAGGCCTTCACAGCACCATAATGGTGCACCAGTCGGCTGTTCCTAGCTGTGGCCTGTGGGCTGTGGCTACACTGTTAAGGAACACCTGCGGCTGGATTCCAGTCGCAGCATCAAAATAGTGCAGCAGCCACTAGATCTAGTCCTAGCAAGAGGGAGACAAAAATATAAAAGAGAAAAAAAAAAAGAAAAATAGAAAGGAAAAATAAATTTCTAAAGGAATTGCAGTTATTTTATTAAAGAGTAAAATGGTCTTTCAAGTTTATTATTGCATAATCCATGGTATTATTCAAACTAAATAAATTAACACTATTCTCAACTAGATTTTGGCACATAGAGGAAAAATAGGTAGAAGGAAAAAAAAAAGACTCCTAAAATAAGAAATGAGTAATTTTAGAAAATTGCATGTGGAAACATGAACTTAAAAATAAATAAATAAATAAAATGAGATGCAAATCTTCATTTATAGGAAAGTAAATTAACATTTATTTCCTTAGTTTTGTTTCACTTATTTGGTTCTTTTTGCTAATAAGCTGTGAGCCAAAATCAGTTCCAACAGATTTAACAGACCGAAATCGATCGAATTCAGTCAATTTGGTTCAGTTAATTCGATTTCGATCAAAAGTCGGTTTATGGGATCGGTAGCCAATTAAGTTGGTTGGTTTTCGGTTTCTAAAATTACCAAACAAACCAACCGAATTAACAGACCCATTTTATTTTTTTTAAATATATTAAATATAATATCAATAAATAAATATATCTAAAAATTATTATGTATTGTAGGATTCGAACCTAAGGCAAATGAAAATTTAAGGACTAGAAAGCATATTTGTAATAGTAAAGATAGAAAAATATACAACAGTTTTTAACTGAATCGACCAAGCCAAACTGACTTATTTCAGTTCGCTTTTCTCAATTAGTATAATGTTTTTAAAGTAAGTCGGTTAATTCGATTTTTGGGTTTTCCGGCCAAACCGACCGAAAAAACCAACTGCTTACCCCTAATTGGTAATTTCATCAACTAATTTGGTGCTACTTAACTTGAGACACCATATCAGTTACTCCCAATAGTGTAGATGCAATACATTCAAATAAACCAAACTATGTAATAGTCATCCCATTCCATTCTCACTATTTTATTGCTTAATAATTACCATCTCATTCCTCCCCCCCCTCCTTTCCCCCAACCCATACCAAACATGACCTAAGGGAGTACGGAACCTACCAAAAAAACCAACTGCTCAACCCTAATTGGTAATTTCATCAACTAAGTTGTTGCCACTGAACTTGAGACACCATACTAAGTTACTCCTAATAGTGTAGATGCAATCCATTCTAATAAACCAAACTACGTAGTAGTCATTCCACTCTATTCTCACTCTATTCTATTCCTTAATAATTACTCTTATTCCCCCTCTACCAAACATGACCTAAGGGAGTACGGTGTACTTACTGCAATTGTAAAAATTTTAACAACATTATTAAATGCATCATCAAATTTTGTGTGTCCTTTGATAAATTGTGTAGTTCCACCCGGATCTTCTGTATGTCCAGTGAAGTATCTAGAAAACCAATCGAATAGTAAGATGTTAGATGACAATCAATTCATCTAGCTTGAAAGTAATAATTTATTGATTCTTAACATACCTGGCCAAAAGAACAGCAAGCACAGAAACAGCTACAGAAAGCCCAACTACGCCTATAAAAGTTGCAACTCCATTCAGGCGTACCTATAGCGTGTTATGAATAATAAGCTTAAGATGCATCCTATGAATTGGAACTAGGTAATTTAAGGCACATTAAGCTCAAACCTGCAAGGGGGTCTCTTCACCAGTATCCTCTGAGATACTTGCCATTAACAATCCCCACTCAGTATTGATTCCAACACCAGTCACCTACATGTCATTTAAGAAGATGATTTTCAATGGTTTGAAAATGCAAAAGTGAATCAGGCTAAATTATCCATGTTGTAACATACAGTGATCAGAATCTACAGAAGAACCTATCTCTTCTCAAGACAAACTCCCTATTAAAAGGGATAAAGGAGGTGTTTAGACACAGACTATCAAGTGCAACATGTCAAGCATATCAAATCAAGTGCTTCAGTTTGTTGAAATTTTGCTGTTGCCAAAAAGTTAAAAAAAAAAAAAAAAAACACAGCACTCCACACTTCATCCTATAAAAACCATGTACATTTTTTGGCAGGTCAACCAAAACATTTTTTCAAATCCAACAAAAAAACATTGCAGAACATACAGAAACAACCAACTCTAGTTGACAATCATTAAACAATACTAACAATCTTTCTCGGACTGCTATCTTTATACAAGAACCATATCAGATAATGAATTGAAACATAAATGACAATTTGACTTAAAAGATAAAAAGAATCATCATCTCAAATCAGAAACCAGCCTACATAGCTACTCCACAAAACACACCACCATATAATGGAAGGATCAAGCAATGATTAGAAACACATAAGTGCAATGCCAAAAGAATTACACAGACCAATTCCTACTATTTCTCCACAATCTCTATAACAAGAAAGACTAAAAAGTTTAGTGAATATGGCAAACATCTTCCTACAGAACTAATATTACCAGTATAATCAAAATGCATTACATGAGCACCAATGAAAGAAACGAGCAAGATATAAATTACCAGCATGGTACCAACACCATCTGCAACTTTGCAGCCAGACATCAAAAATGGTTCTTTTTGATCCTTGTGAACCTACAAGAAACCTTGTGCTTAGAAACAGTGAAGCTTGAGCATAAGATAGATGCATTACCAAAACAAGAAACTTACAATCTTGCTTTCTCCAGTCATGCTAGATTCATCAATCGCTAGAGAATGGCCAGTAATTAAGATTCCATCAGCTGGGACCTAACCAAAACATCCAACTATTATTTAGCCCAAGTGCACATGAATATCAATGCCCTGAAGAAGAAACTGAATTACCCACCTGATCACCTATTTCTAAAGGCACAACATCACCAACAACAACATCGTATATTGAAATCTTCACAGTTCGACCACCTCTCATGACCTGAAAGGATATAAAGAAATTAATAATTCGAAAACCAAATTTAAGGTGACATTAAAAATGTATGTTGTCATACTGCAAGAACCCACACCTCTAATTGGATATTTCGCTTTTCCTCATTTAGATTTTGAAACTGAAGAGATTGACGATAATCACTAGTAGCTAGTAAATAATTTGAAGAATAAAAGTTAGAAATGGATCATCAGCAGTAACAACAATTACGTTGTTTATAAAAGAACTAACATTCTATAAGTCAAGGAAAATTTTGATTATAGGATCCTGCAACGGAACACAGAGCTTTGATACTAATTGCATTCTGTTTATGGAAACTTATCATATTTGATACCTGTAACAACTATGACCAGAAAAACAGCAAGGAAAATGCTACCCCCATCGTACCATCCTTCTTTCAAACCCTAGAAAGAATACCAGTTAAAACAATCAATCAAACAAGGGAAAAAGAGGGATAAGTACCGGCATAAGAAGACACAGACAACAAAAGATGATCTAAGAAAGAGAGAAACAAAGAAAAAGTAAAGTCAATGCAAAGTAGACCAAGACAACCAACAAAACATAATAAGTTATTGGTGATAAAAGCAAGGGAAACAAAATAATAGATTTCAAGTGTGAGAAATAGGAATAGGTATCGTATTTGATAATTCATTTGAGTGGAATAGGATTAAAATAGATTTCTTCACTTTGGAACCTGTGAACTAAGAATAAACCATACCAAAAGAACATGCAATGATATCCATATGCCCAAGAATGATTTTTCAAAAACATAGTGTCAACACATGCTTTTTTTTATTAATGTGTCAACACATGCTTTAAGCAAACATCACAATGCTTTACATCCTCTGAGATGCAAAATTGCAAAAATAGAAAATTCAGAACACTGCAATTCATTCACAACATTACATGAAGTAGATCTAAGATATGATCAAAAAAATATTTAGGATTAAACTTCCACTTCACATAATCACTCAACAGATATTTAGCACTTCTATTGCCATTACATTTTCACTTCTTTGCTTTCAATAAAATTTCAGAGCAAACACAAAGTGCCTATTCATGCCAAAAGGCATAATCATAATCATTAAACCTTCCGGACCCCAAAGAAGGAGGGAGTTAAACCCTAGCAAGTACACCACTGCCCAAGATAAAAACACTAGTAAACACAATGCTAAGAAGAAAAAAATCACACCTCTGTCTTTATTCCCAACCCCAATGACACAGCAGCAGCTATAATCAATATGATAAGGGTTAAATCTTGCCATGCCTCCCAAAGGAACCTCTGTGAAACAGCAGTTGTCAATACCAGTAAGCACTAAATTTCTAACATAATTCAAAGAAAAAAAGAAAGATTAAGGATTAAGAAGCAAATAATATACCCAGAAACTCCGCCCCTTTTTCCTTGGATATGTATTTGATCCAAATGCATTCCTCCGATTTAGCAAATCAGCTTCATCCCCATTAATTCCTATCTCCATATTAGTTCTCAACAGACCTGACAGCCCTTTAACCTGATGCAGAAATTAAAATGAAATACACAAATTAACACTAAAAGAAACACCAAGTAAAATAAGGAAAATTACATTCATAGGTAACTTACCCCACCAAATTCTTGAAGAGCAGATAACTTATGATCCCGGGTCATTGAAGCAAGTTGTTCCAGTCCAATTGCATAATCACCAGCAGCAATTGGCGATGCAACTGGTGAACCTGACATTGAAATAGCAAAAATAGGTTAACATGAAAAAAAAAAAAAACCCTGAGGAATAAAGCAAGAAAAATATCTTAGATCAAGTAATATACTCCTCCACAATAAACAAAATCACAATAAAATGATCTACTAAGATCACATTGGCAAAAAAAAAAAAAAAGTAACAGTCCCAAGAGGGAAATGAATGAAAAGCTACATTAGCACATTCATATGAAGTATGTTCATAACAATCCCATTTTGATTTTTTTTTTTTTTTAAAAAAGCCATAAAACATTCATTTTGGTCAAAACATCCAGTAGAAAGGTCACACCTTCTCAAATGAATAATAATAGAGACAAGAAGATAAAACAGTATCCCATAAAAATAAAAAATAAAATAAAATAAAAACAGCACTATTAGTGAGGGGATATGGCATGATTACCAACCATGAGTAGACAAATGATGAGGCAATCTCCACAGCTAGAAGGGCACATTTAGTTTATGGAAAGGAATAGTTATTCCGCAGAAATAGAACACCAGAGGAATAAAAACGGAATACGTATTCAAGACTTGGTTCGAAGGAAATGAAAGAGGTAGAAAAAATGTTAATTATTTGAATCACAAGAATAATTTCAAGGAATATGAAGGGAATAAATACAAAAGTAACATTTTTAGACCTTTAATAGAGAATAACAATTTATTCATAAAAACTCCAATACTTTTTCCTTTTTATTTTCCTCTTCTCTTACCCTAATTTTTCTTTTTTCCCTTTTTGTTTTTCTCTTTTTCATCATCAGTTTTCTTCAGTTCCTTTTCCTTTTACATTTCCTTTTTTTCCTTTTGCACCTTCCTTCCTCTCCAATAAGCTACCAACAATAGTATCTAGTTGTAAGAGCACTATTATGGTTTTTTTCTAACCATCATCCAGCCTCCTAGAAATGTCACATCACAGCCAAATTTAGTCTAATGGCAATCATACATCAATAATTGTCTAAATTCTCTCTTCGTACACCAAGGACAAGTCTAGAATTTTCTGGAATATACAGGATAAAATAGTTAAACGAACAATGCTTCAATTACAGCGAGCCAAGATTAGTTGTTCTCATGGGGGTGAAGGGTAATAGTGATACGAAGTTTCAAGGGAATAGCCCCTTTGCAAAGAAAAGCCATTTCTCTCTTAAAAGGTGAACCATACATGGGAATAGATAATTCATCAAAATAGACTCATAATGGAAAAGCCATTCCCATAAACCAAACAAGTCAAGAAGTTTTTGCATGCAACTTTGCGGCCAAATGAGAAACATGTTAGGCTCATAACTTACTCAATTAGGATGGGACTAAATCAAGCATCAATTAGTTCAATTAACTAACAATTCATTTGATGATTCCAAGGCATGAATGTTCAAGAATAAGAGTGTAATCAAGCCAAGACAATGCAAGGCGAGGTCAAGCTCAAGTGGCCTTATTTTCTATAATAAAGCTTAGGTAAAAAATTAATGGAGCTATTCGAGCTCAACTTGATTGGACACGATTAACATCAACTATGTTACATGAACTTGAGTTCAGGTGCTTCACACCACTACGTGCAAGTGTATTTGACTCACCTTTTGCTCGAAGTTTTGGACTCATTTGTCTTGCTAAAAATGATCCAAAACCAATATATGAACATGTAGATACATCTTATAACAGGCAGCATATCTCCCACAATTATTGCACAACATTTAGCCAATCACAAACATGATTTATGTAGGATCCACCAAAATATTATATGTGACACTTATAATGGTAAACAATTGCATAATTCTTTTTGTGATTGAATTGTAGGTGACATGCTCCCCCTATAACAATATCTTGAAGATATAAAATGCAACACCTTATATAAGTAAATTTTCTTTTTATTTTTCCTTTAACAAAAAACCAAGAAAATCATTTTCTCTTAAATCCTTGAATCAAATTAAAATCATATTCTTATTACGAGGACTAATTTTAAGTAGTTTAATTCAAGACCAAATATAATTAAATATTCCATTAATGATTTCAAGGCGTAAACCCATATAACTTAGCTAGGCAAGAGCCCAAAACATAACCCGTTTGCTTCTCAAGTATTGACTAGAATAAAATTTGGGTCTTAATATTAGCTCCATATAGAAGCCCTAGTAAAAGAAAGCCCTAACTGCTGCTCCTTTACTTATTCTTTAGCATTGAAGCCGCACCCAAAAGTAAAAGAAAGCTTGTTCTCTTATCTTTTTCTACCACCTAAAAGTACTTCAAAGACTTGAATCTCCTCTTTTCCTTATCTTTGTTCTTCTTCTTCTTCTTCTTCTTCTTCTTCTTCTTCTTCTTCTTCTTCTTCTTCAAACAAACCACAACTAGCCCAAAGGAAGCAAAGACCATGTTCGTGTTTCCAATGCCATCAGACATATATCATTTTCAATGTCAAGTCTTGTCAACACTGGTACGCTAGTACATTGATCCAAATGACTAGTCCATGTAACAGAGAATACCAACTCAAATAAGGGACCAAAACTTGACTAGAGATTGGTCTCAACTAAAGTTCACTCAAATAAATTATGTAATAAGTAAAATATATATTATATGCATGTGTGTGTATATATCATACCGCCTCCATCCCTAATTGTTTTCTGTATTTGACTTTTTTAATCTAGAAAAAATCTTTGACTTTATGCGTAAAATATATAATTTTTAAAATTCTTTTCATAAAATTGATGTTCCAAGGTTCTTAATGTCAACAAATCATGAAAAGTAAATTTGAACTATAAAAATTGTAAGAGTATTTGTTTAAAAAAGGAAATGTAGTGTCGTTTTGGGACATTTAAAAAAATAATAATAAAAAAAAATAAAGTGAGAAGGGCAAAATGGGAAGAGGGTTTATTTGTATTTGGTCAATAAATGTATGTTATGTGAAAAATATATATATAATATATATGAAAATCAAAAGTTCTATTAGGCTTGCAAGTTGCTCAATCAAAATACTTAAACTTGGCTCAAAACATTCATTTTCCCCTTGAGCTGAAGCTCGACTTAATAGTAAATTAGTCGAGCTTGACTCCACATCAAGCCAAGCCTAAGTAGCTTACAATTAGCTTTAATTCATGTTACATTCCTATTCAACAATACATGGGTATAGCTAGAAATTCTAACTTAAGAAGGGAACTGGTTAGGAACTATAAGAGTTGAATTATATACTAAAATCTTGTTTCTTCAATCACTTTCCAACTATACAAGCTAAACTGTAGGGTCAGCACTATAAGTATGACATTTTCACAAAATTGGAACTTGGATTGAAAATATAGACAAAGTCCTTAAATATAGCATTGCGAGAAAAACTATAGCTAAATATTTTGGTAAAACAACATACCAATTTGCTTTTCGCCAGCCAATTTGAACAGCAATGCTGCCTGGTGCAACAAGCAAACATCAATTAGACTTTACTAAAACAAAAATATCTAAGTGAAGCGTGGATTAAAATATTTAAAATTACTCTTATGACTTGCGCATGAGCTCTAATCATCCTCTTTCTTTGCTCTTTTTCTTCTTCCTTTCTCAAGTCCAAAGTGTATCGAAATCGACGAGAAGCATTCAGCACAAGTGCCGCTTGCTATAAAAGAAAAAAAAAATCAGCCAAAGCTCCAAGAAAACTAGGAGTACCCCACAACTCATACCCAAGCAGCCAATTAATGTGCACCAAAAACCATGAACTCAACATGGAAACTACAAATAATAAAAATCTAGAAGATATTAGTAATGCTTGGTTATTGTGGCATGTACTTTTTCTGAAGATAAAATAAAGAAGGCATCCATAATCAATTATTAAAAAACAATGCCCATCAGCTCCATCTAAATGGACAAGACAACAATTAAAACTTGAGACTCCATCTTTTAGGTCTTCGGTTAGAATCCTAAGAGGGATAAGGTGGGATTTATGGGATGGGAGAGTGCTATATTCCACTATGTTGCCAAAATCCTTATGTACCAAATAACAATGTCAAAACCGCTATTTCATAGAATAGGGTCAATCAAAAATAGTGATAAAATAGAAAAACACAATTGTCAAGCAAAAGAATAACATAATTCGAGAGTGCAAAGTTTATAAACGATTTGCAAGCTTCTTATGAAATATTGTTGAGGTCCATGACAATATTACACAAGGCATTCACACATATTTTACCTTTACATAATCAAATCAGCCAACTAAAGATGAAGATACCCATTACCCTTTTGGAATATGAAGGTAAATAGTAAAAGATTTCAAGGAACACAAACCAAAATATTATACAGAAAATACTCAAGAAGACATGTCAATGGAAGTGCAAGATATGCCACACTTTCAAGGATCTGTGCATCAATAAACCAAATACACCCCCCATTTAAAGGATCTCAATGTGACAGAGAATCACCAACTAAGCAATAACTAGCACTTTCTAAGAAATACCAACACTTGGAAGGAAAAGGAAGATAAAAAGTTAAAAAATAAAAAATAAAAAAACTGATTCCAATAGATTTGTAAAGAATCCAGCCATTAAGGGTTGCTCTTCTACTAGAAAAATTGATTGTAACTTAACCATAAACTTAGGAGTGTACTTCTAATGTCATTCCAACAGTTCAACTGAAAAATGCCCTCTTCAATGAATAGAAAATTAGTTGTATCTGCCATAGCCAAATGAAAATAAGGTAACTGGACTTAAACATACAGTCTCATTTTCTGGCTAGTTGTGTTTCTTTGGCCAATCACTGAGTAATAATTAAGAGTAACACTCAATCACAAGGTCAGGGAGCATTCTACCCACACACGGGGTCAACAGTAAATGGCCACAATAGATAACCGCCCCAAGTTGCAAGATTAATGGAGAGCATTGACTTGATGATAGGACAGAAACTCATGATGCAATATATGAGCACTTGCCAAAATTGTTGCTTAATTCCTGGGCCTCCAAAGCCATAAAGAATCAGGAGTTCCCTAGCAATGTAAAGGTAGGCCCTCTAAAGTAAACAGATATGCTTCTGGCTTGTAGCATACTGACTTCAACATTAACTCCCTCCCTCAAGCCTGCCAATTTCAAAGCATAACATGCTACATGGGATTCATTAACTTCCTAAGAAATGCCGTCTGTCATTACTTGCTACTGTACTATTATCTTTTCAGGTTTATTTCAATCACTCTGAGTTAACAACTTTTCTCTGAGCTGTAAGGTATTTCTGACACAAGTTGCAAAGCATAGGAGCTCATTCTCTTGATCAACAAATCATAAAGAAAGAAACAAAATTGCAAGGATGCTTGCTCGATTCTCATTCAAAACAAAAATATTGAATATTAGCTTAGCCGGTAGATATTGCAAAGCTAACAGCAAAAGACGATCTTCTAATTTTACTTCTAGAAACAATGCGTGCATTAAGTTCATTAAGTAGACCTTGCCTCCTCAAGTTTTCAATTTCCAACCACATCATCGAATTTTGTCATCATACAATCACTTAAAATATTTCTCAGTGAACTCCATATCACTCAACAGCAACATCTTCCCAGATATGATTTAGATTTAGAAATATACTTGACAAATACCTAACATCATTTTTTTTATTCATAGGGATGTACAAAGAGAGAGGGAGAATAGAACCTTGTACCTAATCCTTTTAAGGGGAGATAAACAAATCACTACGACGAGTCTTACCCATTACGACAAGCCTAGGTTGTTAAAAATACCTAACATAAATTTGTATCGTTATAGAAAGGGCAAATGACAGATATAATGCATCCTACATTCTAACGTTGATCCAGGAAAGGATTTAATTAAGAGATAAAAGTTCTAGTTTCTTGCGTTCTTTTTTTGTTATTACAATTACAATCACAGATAGAGAGAAAGAAGACAAAGGGATTACCCTCCAGCGCTTGAGCGTCTCGAGGGGAGCATTCTTGGTGTAAGCAATGTCGAAGGGATCGGAGGGGTCAACATCGGGATGAAGTTGATAGTCGTCCTCGGAAGGGCCCGCCTCCACGTCGAGGTGGAGACCATTGGCGGACGACGTGGTGGTCATGTTGAAGCTGGTGATCCCTCAGAACAGAAGTGTCGCAAGGGAGATGGCAAACCCAATCGCCTGATACGGAGGCGGGCCACCTCGACCAGAAAAAGAAAAAAAAAAGAAGGCCAGACTGCGGAGGTGTCAGAATCACAGCGAAATCGTAATAGATTGTTTTTTAACGAACAAAATGAAAAAGCAACGTAGAGGGAAGGGTTGAATGAATTGGTAACGAAGGGATGTTGGGACAGTAAGATATTTAATTTCTTTCATTTAAAAGTAATAAAATAAACATAATAGATTTTAAAATATTTCAATTTATACAAGATTTGTAATGTATGGAGATTTAATATTTTATTTTATTTTAATAATTGGTCAAAATAAAATAAAATATATTACAATTATAAATAAATTATAATTCTCAGTTTAAACGTTAATTTTTTTATTCTCATATCTAATTAGTGAGTAAGTTAGAGTTTTTTTTCATAAAATAAGATTTAGACGTGAAAGACTGCTAACCTCCAATCAATTAATTCTAATGGATACAGGTATATTTATATATTTTAATTTTCTTAATGATTGAATATGAGATCTTAGGTATAGGTATTAAGTAATTAAAATTCTACTACAAATGGTATCAAAAACTCATTCATGTCGAATCATTAAGAATTAAAATTATTGTTTGAAACATTATGGCTTTTATTCCCTATAAAATAAATGTTAAAAATCTGTAAACAATTTTTTGGAATTAGTTTTATATTTCAAGTAATCAAGGGTTTTAATTCTTTAAATTTTGAATTGAAAATTCAACCAAAACATTTATTTTGTATATGTTTTTATTAAATTGATGAATGATAATTGTTTCTTGTGACTTTTATGGTTGAAACATAGTTACAAGTTTAATAAAGTTTCGTTTTTATTGAAAGAAAATCAAGAACATAAAAATTGAGTTTTAATGGTGGAATTGTTTCATTCTTATTAGCTTGATTTGTCTTAATTCTTTAATATTTTCATCCGTTTTTTGCATGGATATTGTAGAATACACATTTATTTTCAATTATGTAAAGTTAATTTGGTGAAAATAAATCTAAAAAGTTGTTAAAAAAAATGAAGAACAGAATATGTTCTGCATCCAATTGAGTCGGGTTGATTTTCTCCTGTTTGGAATAAAATTCAATTTTAAAATTTTTGGTTTTTTTTAATTTTTAAAATTTGTTAAATATTTATTATTTAATATTTTGTATTATTTGAATTAAAGTTATATATTATGCACATGATTATTGTTGTTTTGTTTCATAGTGATATGTTTTATGATGTTCTAAGTTGATTGGCAATACATACTCTTCTTGAAATTGTTAATAAATTTTTGTACTCTCACCTGTAAACATATGCATATTTTATGAAAAATAAAATTTCAAAATAAATTAATATACTCTCACCTTTATTTCAAAAGGGGAAACAAACAAACACATAAAAATCAAAATTACAAAATTAAAAGGAGGAAAGAATAACTTTCTCTAAAGTTTCGATTTTAGCTAATTGTAGGGGGTTTTAAGCAACAAAATTTGATGAGAAAGAAGAACAAAGGAAGGAGGAAAACATATCAAGAGACGGGATTGTCTAAAGTAGCAATTGTCCAAGTGTTGGTGTGTTGAAATCATATATTTAAGTCTAAATTTAAGATTTTTGGGTTAGTTTATGAAAAATCTAATTAAAAAAGAAAGAAAAAGGTAAAGAAAGAGTTTTTAATGGTTTAAGAAAAACAAAAGATTTTTAATAAGTGTTTTATTTAGGACCGTAATTTCAAACAAATAAATAGGTATAATTATTTTTAAATTACTTATTTAATTATTGAAGAAGTTAATTTTATTTATTTATTTTAATATACAAATAATTATTTAGTATGTAATATCTTAGATGGTAAAGGGTAAAGTTGAACCAAATGAATAGATATTAAGGATAAACTTGAAAAAAAAAAAAAAGATTCCTAGAGGAAAATAAAAATAGTGTGTTTGGTTCGGGGGAAAAAAAATTACATTGAAAAATAAAATTACCTTTTATCCAGGAAAAAAATTTTAAGGGGTAAATTCTAGGGAAAAAAATTACTTTAGATCCAAAAAAAAAAATTTTGACTCAGGTAATCTAAAAATACCACATGATTCGAAGGTAATCATTTTACCTCAGATTTTTCCAAAATTAAGCACTGTAGGTAAAATAAAATGACTGACAAAGAGAAAAAAAAGAACCAAACGGGGAATCGAATGACGGAAAAAAATTACCGGGGGAAAAAAAATTACCCCCAACCAAACGTCCCCTAATGCGTTTGGTTCGGGGAAAAAAAAATTACCTTGGAAAATAAAATTACCTTTTATCTAGGAAAAAAATTTTAAGGGGTAAATTCTAGGGAAAAAAAATTACTTTAGATCCAAAAGAAAAAAATTTTGACTCAGGTAATCTAAAAATACCACATGATTCGAAGGTAATCATTTTACCCCAGATTTTCTCAAAATTGAGCACTGTAGGTAAAATAAAATGACTGACAAAGAGAAAAAGAAACGAACCAAACGGAGGAATCGAATGACGGAAAAAAAAATTACCGGGGGAAAAAAAAATTACCCCAACCAAACGCCCCCTAAGGAAGGAGGGTATTGTTTTTCCCTTTGTGTTCTCTGATTTTGACATTGTTAGAAATTTATGGGGAAAAATTGTATAACCGAACGAAGTTAAATATTTACGAAAATTCCAAAATGTTTAATCTTGATTTAATTCAAGTAAAAGATTGTATTTAATTGAAAAATGACTTAAAAATTAAATCTTAAATTAACCAAATTCGACTTCAATCAACAACATTCTAGTTGTTTTGTGTTCACATCATTTTTCTTTCAAACGGTTTCCAGTTCTTTTTTTATTTTTTAGATTTAAACACTTTAAACTTTTAAACCGATCCAAATTGAATTAAGTCCATCAAACTTTACCATATTTACTAATACCATTATTCCTCTTTCCTCATTTCTCCAACAACTAAAAAATCAAAATTTGAAAAAAAAAAAAAAAAAAACCCTTTCCAAATTCAGATAAAAAAAATATTATTCAAAATCCCATATCCCTTTTGAATAATCAAAGATTGGGTTAATTGATCTTTTCTTTATTTATCCAACGAAAAAAAAGTTAATTAATTTTACTCTTCTTATTTAAACCCTAAGACCACAATGTCAATGATGCATTCTGTTCCTATTTCAAAGGAAATCAAGTTTTATTTAAAAACATTATGGTAGATCTTCTTAGATATGACATGGCATGGCAAGAGAAAAGTCCAAAACAAATCAAACAAGCAAAAGAAGAGAAGAAAGTGTGAAATCCCCTTCCCCAAATAAAAATAATGGAGAAAGAAGTAGAACACATACATGGTATATCATATTTGCCGAATGAGCTAATATATTGTCAGGTCAAAAAAATACAGTAACCACATGACATTCTTATGTAACTCCATATAAGTTTCAGTAATTCTTTTCGAACCCCTACAGGGAAGGAACTTCAATCAATGGCAATGATGAGAAAACCGACAGATACATACATAAGAAAAACAGGGTAGAGGGCAAGAGCTTTTCTCCTTGGATTGACAGCTGAACTCATGAAAGGATAGGCAGCCCATGAACTCCACGCCAATGTTACACAGACCACAATCACTTTCACTATGACATTGTCCTTCAACATACAGATCAAGGCTCCGATATCCAGAGGGAATAAACAATAACCTAGGAGACTCAGACTCTGGAAAAAAATGATATGCCCACCCTGAAACGATTTAAAGGAAAAAAACCTCAAACACTTACCATCCATGCAAGCTTTTTATACCAAAATTTCAAAATAATGGTATCTATTATAAGTAAAATGGGAATTCCTAGACCAGATATAACATTACTTTTAATTAAATTTCAAAAACGTGCACAACATGGTCAAAATTTCACTCTGTAAAGGAGAGAGGCTTTACCAGTAGTAGTACATTCAACGTCAAAATTATAGCACCAGCTGCAAGCAGTGCAAATGCAACAGCAAATACCTCAGACTGGAATATTTTTAAGAGGAGAAAAGTTAGTACTGACAAACTCATAACCATGATAATTTTTATAATAAACAGAAAATGGCGGAAAAAAGGAAGAAAGGTCTAAATACAAACATGAGAGACAGCTCTTATACAGTAAAAATAAGCATAACAGAAATAAGTTGCAAGAATAATAATGTCAGGTTAAAAAAAAGGAAAACAAGTAGAAAAGAATAGGCAAGATTGCAGGAAGAGAAATCATAAATATGATACAAGGAGAAGCAAAACCACAAGTTCTCACAAAATGCGGCAAGATGAAATCTCTTCAAAATGTAAAGCAGCATCGTCATGCATCAAAAGATATTGAGGGAGTTTCATGCAAATAGGCAAACCAGCACCTCAGGCTATCTCTAATCTGTCCTAGATCGGCCTCAACTTTTGTTCAGAAATGCAGCTGGATCATCTCCATCTCCAAATGTGGAGAGGCCAAATGTGAAAGCGACACTACAAGTGGCTAGGGACAGGAGAGCAAGTCAAAAAAAAAAAAAGGTAACTTAAATTGAACGAGAATTTCATTTACAATCAAAACCTTGTAAAAGTCTGAAGGACTATCTGCTTTGAAGGAGAGGTAATGATCAACAGAGAATGGCATTTCAAGATCACTAAGCTTACCAAAAGAGCCAAAAACTGGACATTAAAAATACTAAATGGAGCAGCAGGGAATAACAATAAACAAACTACTGGAACGAGGCATAGACAATATATCTGGCCCTAAATCCAAATCTTAATAACTGCAACTTGAGTTCAAGGCTAGAGTTGTCATAATATAAATATATCTTCAAAGCACAGCCCATTGAAAGGTGTCAAAAGATGTTTTGCGCTTACACATACGAAAAACCTTCAAAACTATGAAATACAACAGCAATTACAAACTAAGCCTTTCTCTCATGATGTGCAATCAGCTACATAAACCATTTCGTGCCATTTTGCTCTATTTAAAACAATCACATGATGGAGACAAATTAGAAATAAAAAACATTCAAGTAAATGAATGGGGACAAAGAAATTACAACCTAAAGAAGAATCCTTATCTAATTCTTACATGTATGACTTAAAAGTGCTAAATAGGAAAAGATATGGAGAAATCAAACTCCTCCATCAGAAACAGCTGCTTTGACCCATCCATCAAAGAGATAAATTTATCTACCACAACCCAAAAGTAAAATCCCAGTCTATGCAACCGGCAAAACTAACTAATTACCACAGACAACTGGCAATTACAGTAATCTAATATATTTATGTTTCAAATCAACAACATAGATCACCTTTCAACTTTAGACGGAATCAATGGTGTTGTATTGTTTGTTGCTTCTACCAATCGCTTTTTGGTTCCAAAAGCAAAAGGCAATAAGTGTATTTTGATGAAAAAGAAAATGGTATTTTTAAATAATAAGAAATCTTTAAAAATGGCTAATTTTACTTTAAGATATTTTAGAAATTAGAACTCAACGTTGCATTTTAGAGATTTTTCCATTTTTTATCACCATTTACATGTATTTTCTACGGGTTTTAAATAAGTAATAACCAAAAAGCGAAAAAAAAAAATCCATAACAAGTTTTATCACATTTTTAACAGATAACACTCAAAATTTCATAACAAACTAATTAAAATCTATCAAACACACACAAATATATTTTTATATATAATATATGTGTGTAAGAAAAGGTAAATCGAAATCCAGTGGGACAACAAACCTTCTTAACGGAGGCGGACCAAGAAAGCGTGAGTCCCAAGAAGACAATGAAGAAGAAAGGACCCCACAGATCCCAATCTCTCAACGCCTTTCCAGGATCTTCTCTGTAGGGATTCGGAAACACGACCAGCTTCAAGTTACTAACGATCCTCGAGAGATCTCTTTTCACCGTGTCCCAAACGGGCTCCGTTAGGGTGTTGGGCGGGGGACCGAATCCGGTGGCCACGATGCTGCTAGAGTTACCAACGGGTGGAGGAGGAGGAGGAGCAGCAGGTACAGACGGAACCTTCTGATTGGGCGACGATGAGGAGAGCGGAGGTGGAGGGATGCTGGATTGGATGAAGGGGGAAGAGGAGACGGGAATGGAGGCCCGAGGTGGGCTTGGAGGGCGGGCCGGAAGGACTGTAGCTGGGGCGGATTGGACGCTGGCGTTGATTAGATTCTCGATCTCGTCGATGTCCGATTGGGACGACGCATGAAGGGGTATCGTATCGCTGTGCGAATTTGACATTTTTGATTTCTTTTGTTTCTTTGTTTGGAGCAAGGGATCTGAATCTTAGAGGAAGAATGAACGAAGAATTGAGAGGGAAGAGAGAGAGTGTTTTCGTTAGTTGGATCTTGGGAGGTTAATTTTTGCCGTCTTGCTCGTGGCAAAAAACTTTGTCCATGCCGAGTTGACGCATGGGGATTCCGGGAAGGAATAAATGAGGGATTGGTTTGGGTTTGGCTTATGGTTATGTGATTTTTAGTTTTGTTTATTTAACTAGATTTATACGATAACTTTGGATTCGATTGGAGTGATGTTACAAAAAAGGGATAAAAAATTTATAAATATAATATATGTTAAAACTAATATAATTTGTATATATAATAATTTAATAAAAATTAAAAAATATTTTATAATTAATGTATCAATATGAATTCAATATTGTAATTTTCGTATTTTATACGGTATGAAGACAATATACATCATAGAAATATTAAATATATACACAAATTATTGGAGTTAGTTTTTTAAGTTTAAACAATTTTGGATTTGAATCGTATCGAGTTCAAGTGAAGATGAATTTGAGTAAAAAAAGTTTGAATTATTTCATATTTAAGTTATCATGAGTTATATCAATTTAAGTTCGAGTTAATTTAGGTTTAAATAAAATTAAATTTGGATTAATCCAAGTTTGAATCCTTTCGATCTTGAGTTATTGGGTTTGATTTTCTAATCATTTGAGATTAGGTCATTCGATATTTAATACTTTAGGTCATTTAGATTCAATTTGTTAAATTTTAAAATAAAAAATATAATTAACTTATGTAAAATTGAAGTCAAAATCTATTAAAAGTTATTTGCTAATGATATAAAATCATGTTACGTTAAGTATAAAATTAATTTTTATAATACAAAATTAATAATATTTTTGAGTATTTGATATTAATATTTCAAACTTTAATTATTAATTTTATTATTGATGATTCATATTAAAAATGGATAAATAACTATATGACCCGAAGAAGACTCATCAAAGTCATCATTAGAGGTAGCACATGAGCCACTTCAAGTAGGTTTAGATTGAACTATCTTCGGATTTAGATCATTTCAAGTTTGGGATCATTTCAAATTCAAACTGTCTTGAGTTCAAATATTTTAGGATTTAGATAATTTTGAACTCGAGCTTTCTCGAGTTCAAACATGCGTGTGAGTACGTTGTACCGTGCTATTGGTCTTCAGACATATTGTATTATGAGCCGATTACGTAGTTGACTACTTCCACAGCGATTGACATCCTGACACACCTTATCAGTGATGCTCAGAGTCACCGACATTGGCCAATTGTCATATTGATTATCGTTATAGCAAGTTCTGCCTTGCCTCGTCTATTTGATTTTTCTGATTTGAACGTATGAACTGATTTGACTGTATGAACTGCATTACCATATGGAAACTGTGATATTCTATTGGATAAAGACACTGTGAGGGCCATCTCTTAAATTTTGCGGGAACAAAGTGCCACACAGTCGTCAAAATAAAACGCAGTAGAAAGTTTTAGAACTTGAATTTATTAGAGTACAAGGTTTATACTACCTCGTTTATTTGGTTTACTAAATTGACCATATGAACTGCAAGTGATTTGAAATTGTTCATTCTACTGCTTAATATTTTGAAATTGTGTATGCAATACAGTAAACTGGTTAAGTTATCTGAATTGATACCGTTTTCGAATTTCATACCCGATTTTACTGAAATGTCAATTCATCTGTATATTTGACGAGAAATCCTATTTTGACATATTTATATAGGCAGCGTATTTATCTACCTGCTGCGTGTTTTTCTTACTGAGCATGTTAAGCTCACCCCTTGCTCTCCTCCACAGATTCACATCAGTAGCAAGATCGACTTTTTAAGTCGAAATATTTTGCATAGCCACACATCTGCAAGCATTCATTTGCGCTAAAGGTATACACAGTATGAATAACTGTTTCGTATCTAAAATAAATTTTGTAAGTATAGTAATGTTTAGAGAAATGTGTTTGGGGAATGTGGACATGAAAGAACAATTATGATGATTAACCGAAATGTATCTCTATTGGATTTCTAGTTAAAATTTAATTAATTTACTAGTCCGATTTATTATTTGATCTGTTATCGACTCGTAACCCAATCAAATGTGTGAAATTCGGGTCGTTACAAGAGGTAGCACATGAGCCAGTTCAAGTAGGTTTAGATTGAACTATCTTCAGATTTAGATCATTTCAAGTTTGGGATCATTTCAAATTCGGACTATCTTGAGTTCAAATATTTTAGGATTTAGATAATTTTGAATTTCGAGCTTTCTCTAGTTTAGATAATTTTGGATTCAAACCATCTTGGATAAAGGCTATTTCAAGTTTGGTTCAATTTTGAGTTTGAGTGGATCTAGTCGAATTAAAATAATTTTGGGTTTAGGGTTTAGGTCATAGAATAATGGATTATAAGTTAAAATCTATTTTGACTTGGATTTATTGGAGTCAAATCTAAAACTGTAAAAGCTAAGATAGAAAACTAATAAGTAAACATTAAACCATGCTTATTAATTCTTTAAGATGTAATTTGATGAAAAAATTGGATTACATTGAAAGACTTGTTACTAAAAAGCTTGAGTTAGGATTTACAATTTTGCTTTCTAACAATTAGGTAATCATGATGGCTTGCTACATTCCGTTCATAATCTATGAATATAAATTAGAAACATGATTTAAAATTATGGTTTTAATTTATAGTCATATTGCCAACATAATAAAAGATTAATGAGTCCCACACATAAGACAAACATGCCAAAATTAAAATTCGAAAGAATTGAATTTGGGTAAAATTTTTGTGGTTTGAATTATTAAGTCTTTAATGGCAAGGCTGCAAAAGTTGCATACCTTATTCGTAAAACAAGGAAAATGTCCAACTATATAATAATAATGTTGGAAGAGAAATTACACAACATAACCTAAGGAAATCGACAAGGCTCGATGTTTTAGCTTAAAATTGTTCTCCCTTGTTCGAACCCTAGTATTTTTTTCTCCTTTCCATTTCTTATTTTTGCAAAACACCACACCATAAGCCCTCCTCCTTTTCTTGTCACAACCCCTAGAGAATAGGAAGGTTCTTAATTGCTCATAAGGTCAAGTAGTTAGCCAAAAATTTGCTTAAGCAGCAAAAACTTGCTACTACAAATTCTTTCTACCTTACAAACGGTTTTGGCGTAGTTGTTTGAATCACGATTGAATACCATCGTACTTAATGTGGTTACTAAATATTGAAAGAACAAGCACAAACAAATGGAAAAACATTATAATACTATCTCTACGTGTTATGTATGTCATTTTAATTTTTTATTTGTATGTTTCTTACGTGTTATAATAGCACGATTAGTAAATCTTGATAAAAATCTTTTTTTTTCATTATCATGGTGTTTTAATGTTTATATTTTACTACAAATCTTTGAAAATATGCACAATTCATTGATGCCGGAGTCTAGAAACCTACATAGAGGAGATTTTCAATTTTGTTTTATAAATTACTTTTTTTTAAAAAAGACTACAAAATGTGTTTTTTTCCGTCTTACAACTTGAATTAAGTCTTAACATTACCATACTTCTTCTTGCTACTATTAAATATATACTGTAATAGTATATAAGTTATACACAAAATCAATTTTATTAGGATTGCCTTGTTAATAATGGTTTGTTTGGTTGTCTGAATTCATTTTTCAAAAAAATATTTTCCTCATTTTCCAATGTTTGGTTCACTGAAAATAGTAAAGTCAACTGAATGAAATACAAGTCAATGAAAAATGCTTTTTGTACATGTGGGAAATTATCTTCCCCTTTTGGAAAGGGGAAGACATTTTACAAACCTAACAACCACCCCCTTCGATTGTCTTTCTTTGCTAAAACCCAAAGTAGTACCTTTGTTTACCAACGCTGCCATTTTTCTTGTCAGCACCATCGATCTTCACTCCAACACTTAGCATATCAACACCTACCCTTGAAAATAGAACCCATTCCTTTTGTTGAAAGCCAAAGCCAATGGTCTTGCTTAACACCTTCATCCACAGCATCGTCGATCTTCTCTTCGGCACTCATCATATCAAACCCACACCATTGAAAACTATGACTCCCCAAAATCGTGGAATTATGGGTTAATTTTAACTTTTTAAATCTTTTACTTGTTTTTCTATCAGTGCCGATTTCTTAACCCTGTTATTTCATAAAAATTTCGTCAGCATAACGGTGTATTTTTATCTTAAACCTTTAGGAAGGTACAAAATGCAGTTTATATTTCGCAAACAGTTGATTTTAATTTCCTTTTATTAATCAACAGCACATCTATGCTCATCTCCACACTTTAATATTCTGGAATATAGAATATTATGTAAACTGCGTAACTGCAACTTTATTTATATACATATCTACTCAATTTACATCCCAAACGTTCTGTACAACATCTGTCTATGCTTTACAACAAGTCTGGTAGTAAAGTAAAAGTATACATCACTTGTACAAGAGTAGCTCAAAAAGGGGGTCAGGTCCACTCGCCCATGACCACTGTATAGCAGGTAAAGCCGGTGAATCACTTAAGATAATCTGGAAGAGAGAAAGGAAGGGGTGAGCTCTTCAAGCCCAATAAGAATGCGTTTAAAGCAGCCTTAGCAGTAAAACACGTAGGAATAAAATATTATAACATGTAACTTTAAAATCACATATCTCAATTCAGTTGCAAATAACATATAACTTATAAACCACGTAGCATGTAACACGTAGCATGTAAATCTCGTAGTACAGAAATCACGTAGTTTAGAAAACACATAGCATATAACGTATAGCACATAAATCACGTATATATATATCATGTAGCAAATATCACATAGTTTGTAAGTCACGTAGTAAATATCCCGTAGTTTACAAATCACGTAGCAATTATCTCGTAGTTTAAAAATCACGTAACAAATATCACGTAGTTTATAAATCACGTAAATTTATATTTCGCATAATATATATATCGCGCAGTTCATTTCCAAACCGAGTCAAAACACGTAATATATGAAACACGTAGCTTAACAATCATTCTTTAAAATCATACTGGATAATATCATGGAGACCAGGCAGAGACACATAGTAATAAATGTCATATTCGCGTAGATAGTTCACGTAGGAATTTCGCATACATAGTTCACGTAGACAGTATACCTATGGGCGTGGTAAGGGAACTGTAGACTGGATCATGGTCATACAACACCCTACGCCACTTAAAAAGATGACGGAAGTAAGGCACCGGGTGACACAAATACCCAACGCAGTTATGCATATGCCACAAGAGACTAAACGTACACCAAGTGGCATATGGCATGCACCACGAAGGTCCAAAGTCCATACGGGCCACACATGGCAAATCGTGTAGAATACATGTGGCCTTAGTCTCAAAACAACACTTTTAAAGTATATTTTGGGTCTATTAACCCGTAAACTCATAGAAATAATATTTTTATTTCATTTCATAAACATATACATCATTTATAAGATTTCATTTTCGCGTAGCAAATCGTATTTCAAAACATGTTATAGGTACTAAAAAGTACGATTGAAGAGCTCAGAAAATAAGGCTTGTTCTTTAGTTTTCCTGTTTAAAGTGAATAGTAACTTTTCGAGTTTGGGAATACCTTTTCTAAGATTTTGAGCATACCATATGATTTCATAAATCAAATAGGGTATTGGAAGTGCCAATACTACTTAAAACACATCCTTTACCTCGTAGACCTTGGGGCAGAACACAATCGTTGGGTCTCGAGATTACCTCGATATGCATGCTGATTTCTCGAGCTGTCCAAAATAATGTCAATTCATCAAATATCATTCAATTTTATCTCAACATATCCAAATATGTATTTAGTTTCATAAATGTTGACCAATTTTGACTTTTCTTGTCAACTTTTCTCATTTTCTCGGTTTTACCGATTTAAGTGCCGATTTAAGCTAAATTGACCAATTTGATTCTCTTAACTTCAAATTTATTACTTCATTAACCTCAATACTCATAAATCATACTTGTTAATATGCCAAATTATCAATTCTTACACTTTTCGATTTTTCACTACACTAAGCTATAAACCAAACTTTTTTTTATATAATTTTAACTGCTAATAATACCAAATTCATCCAAATTTCACCACAAACACACTAAACCTATGCTGGCTGAAACTATTCTCGTTCATAGAAATTAATTCTTTCAATTCCACTTAACTAAAAATCATTCAAAAACACCAAATAATAACATATCTCAAGTTCATCATCATTCATCAAGTTTACCTCAACTTTGACCAAGCTTGACCAAGTTTTTGATCCTCCAAAGTGATCTTCAACTGTAATTCAACATATATATAGCTTAGAATCATCAAAAACTACCAAAAAATCCAACAAAAAACTTTCAAAAATGGAACTTTCTCTCACCTCGAAACAGGGCAAATTTTGCCTTTGTTCTTCTTTCTAATTTTTCACCTAGCAAATGGACTCCTTTGTAGTTGAATTTTTTATATGTTGTAGAGGACTTGAAGGGGAAGATTTTATCCTTTTTTACCGTCACCTGAAAGTGACCGGAAGGTGGCCAAAAAAATTGCACAAGTGGATTCTACAAAGGACGCCTACATCAACTTGTTTGGGGTGTCAGCTTAAAAGGCCTTCGGGAGCCCCTTCAAATTGGGATTTCTTGTTGGGTCTGCAGATTTTTTGGGCCAGGGCAGCCCACTGCCCTGTTTTAAAAAATTCATGAAAAATATTTCTCAGCTCATTTGTTCCAAATTTCCACTTCTCCAATGATATACTATGTCCCTAGTGTCTCCTATAAAAATTTGGGCGTCACTTACTTAAGGAAAGGTCCCCGATTAAGCTCATTTTGCCCGATTTGATCAATATCGAGTTTTACTAACTTTTTCACCTCCACTATCATAGTTTTCACTTCTAAATATCATAACATACTTGTACATGCAATTCTTAAGTAATTCTTGGGCTTAGAGTCTTATCTCGATTTGTGTGCCATCGAGCCTCACGCCACTAACTCGAGTGCTTCGGTAGTTTCTGGCTTGCATAACATTATTCTGAGTTTTCAATTACTTCTTAATTTTTCAAATAAGAAATAAAATGGGAAAAATTTGGGTTTCACTCACAAGAACAAATCCTTCAACTTTTTGAAACCTAAATAGATCCTTCAAGACCCATATTTTATTTCAATGGTGATTTATTTAATATTACAACAATAACACCCGTCTTGCCTACATTCATCGTTCAATGCTCATGTACCGTTACTATTAATTTTTTCCCTTTGTATTAGATGAAGTTTGGATTTTATTAACTAGCTTTTGTTTATCCATTTTGACTAAAAAAAAAAAAATCTTTTCATCATCATCATCATCATCATCATCGTTGTTGTTGTTGTCGTTATTTTTTATTTAAAAACATTATTAGTAGTTAATTATATGAATAAAACTATTTTAACAAAAAACATAGATTTTTTAAAAAATGACCACACAACAAAAAATATCAAATTTTTCAAAAAATCGATATTTCAGAAATCACTTTCGAGAAATCATTTTTCAGAAGTTATTTTCAAAAAATCAAACGAAGCCCAAGAGGTGAGTTATTTGCTCGTTATGTTAAATTCTTAAAAAAATTTATTTATTATTAATAATATCAAATTATTAGTTTAGGAAGTCTTAAATAAAAATAAACAGTTTAACTAAGATCAACAAACAAGCCAAAAAATTAAAATTACAAACCATTATCTAAAAAATGGTAAATCACAAAAAATTTCTCATAAGAGAATCATCATCAAAATCTGAAAAATAAACCACAATAAAATGATCAATAGAATAGGCAAAGAAAAGAAAAAATTATAATGAACAAAAAATACCAAACTATAAAAATTATGAAGACAAAAAGAAAATAAACAACACGAAAAATATATTTGGACTTTTTTATTTTTAAAATGTTCAAATTTATTCTTTTAAAAATTCTTATTTAATAAAAAAATATATCTCCAACTATGAGTAAAAAGACAACATATTTAAAGTTTTTTTTAGTAATTTACAAAAAAAAAAAAGTGCATTTTGATTAAGTTCAAAATGAATTTACTTCGCTACATTTAAATTTTGATATTTAATTATCCTGTGAATTTATCTGTTAACATTATTTTTAATGTCATTAATCATGCTCTTCTCATCTTTTACTAAGGCTTAGTTTGGATCACATGTTGACACTAATGAGTCCAATGCAGTCGGAAAATCCCACTAAAGACAACAAATTTTAGAGGGTTTTATTACTTTTTTAATCCTGATGTTAATTTTTTTATTATTTTATTATAAAATATATATCCTTACTAATTATTTTTCTTTTCTCAATTTTATCTGAATCAATCGTACCGATTATCTAAACTAGCCATAAGCTCCTAACTTTTAAGAAAAGAGGCTTCAAAATATATTTACTCTGATTTTTAAAACATTTCAATAACATATTTTTCTCTTTCTCTTCAATGATTTACTATTATTTATTAAAAATAAATACTTTAAACAAAGGATTGTTTTAAGATTGATTTTAGCAAAATATGAGCTTGCAAAAGTTTTGATTATTTTCTCTACATCAATCCTTCTTTTCTTTTTCTTTTTTTTTTGCCCTTTCATCCTTTACGCAAGCTATTTCTCCTATTTTTATTGAAAACTTTCTAAAAAAAAAAATTATTTTTCTTTAAAAGCTAATTTGAATCCAAATCATAGTTTTTCAACTCAATTTCTTAATAGATTTTCTAGAAAAAATCACATGTACTAAGCCATATTTCTAAAGCCTTAACTCAAAAAAAATCATGAAATCTAATTATTTGAAAAACCTTTGAACTCATCTAGGAAAAAAAAAATCAAAATCTCAATATACTAATCAAATACAAGATCCATTATATTTCCTTTATCTCATAGCGATTTTGTCCAAGAACAAACACAAAATCTAAAGAGTTGCAACCAATCATTCTAAGTGTGTGTGATTGGTTACATATATATACAAAGAGTAAAGATTGGTTTGCATTTTAAAGTTTAGGCTTTTAGAGTATAGTGTGAGGAAGGATTAACAACTTTACAACGTCTGTTAAAAAATGGTACCAATTAATCAAGTATAATTCTAAAGTGGTCTTTAACTAAATGGTTTTTATTCTCGATTAAAAATTCAAATATTTAAATATTAGAAAATTTCTAAGAAACTCTCAACATTTAGACGAAATTTCTTAAAAAATTTTCATCACCTAAAGAACATCCAAGAAACACATTCATCCTTCTCGAAGAGGTTTCATCATCGGATTAAAAATCTCAAAAAAAAAAAAACACACTTACTTCGTTTTAACCTAATTCCCAATTTTAATTTCTATTTTTCTATTTTTTTATTTTTTTTATTTTTTTTATCATTTATTTTATTTTTATTTCATTTTTCTTATTTTTCCTCTATTTTTATTACTTAAATTTTCGTTTGATTTTGAAACAAATTTAGATCATTAATATCTTTCTTTAAATCTTCCATAATTTGGCGAGACTTAAAAAGAAAAAAAAACACATTCTCACATAAAGATTTTCAAATATCAACCATTTATGATACTTTGAAAGTTCATCATCGAAATAATTTCCATCCATTCTTAATTTATTATTAATTTATTATTAATTTTTTTAGAATAAATATAAATTATTAATATTGAAAACTTTCCTTAAATTTTCTATTGTTGGAGTGAAACTTAAGGAAATATTCCCTCAGAAATTTCTAAAATATCGGCCATTCATGATACTTCAGAATTTCATCCTAGTAACAACCTCAATTTATTTATTTTACAAAATTTTATGAAGCCATATTGTTTTTTACAAAGTGATTCCAATTGCTATTTTTTATCCCATTTTTATCTTATATTCTTTGTTTTATGTCTCAATTTTATTTTTCAAAATTTTAACACTATTTCTAGTTCTAACAACGAAGTAAGATAAACATTCCAAAAAAAAATTAAATAATTAAGACAATCTTCTTTAAAGTAGATTGATTAAATCCATTAATTAAATTAATGAGTAAATTTCATCTAGGTATCTAAAGTTTGAACTTAATCAATATTTAGTCCATTAGTATAAAAATGGACATTCCACCCCAGCCTTTTCTATATTACAGGACAAGTTAATTATTCTGTTAGCCAATAGTTAAAAGTTTAATTTTGAGATCATTTTACCTTTTTAAATTATTTGGAGCGTTTTGAAATACTCAAGTTAATTAATAATGAATAATGAAATACTAAGAATTACAAGGTTTTGAAATGATAGTTTTTATTTTTCTTTTTAATTTATTTATTATTTATTGTATCTTATTTATTGTTTATTGTTTTAAATTTTTATTTTTTGTTTATTATTTTTATTCATTAGGTACTATGGAAACTTTAGTGATTGGCACTATTGATAGTGGGAGATTGTTAGTATATACAGTAGAGCCAACTCACTTGACATGAGACATGGTACCATGGTAAAATATGTTCACTTTGGAAAGTGACATAAATGATTCCCTTCGGTATTTATTTTTGACAAGAATAGATTCTTTAGTCACTAAATAAGTGAAGCTCATGGAACAAATTAGCCTTGTAAAGGGAATTGTAAATGGTTACAATTATGAAATCCTTATTCATCAAAACTTTGTTCCTAAATTTTTTTTGGTCATCGTACATTGATAGTGCTCAAAGACTGACACATGTGTAGCTTCCTTACTTGTGAAGTAAATAACAGATCTCATTTGTTAAAATATGAGAATATTTAAGGACAGCATAAGATGCATATTAGAGAATAAGTTCACTGAACATGACACTCTATGAGAGCTTCATTTGGTAGGGTCATTCAAGTGTCTACAAAAATACTCTCATGTGTCAATCGTGTAAACAGTCTTTTGACTTAAGATGTCATGTCATCTTTGTGTGAATTGTCACACTTTAGTTTAACCTCTATGGATTTGGGTGTCAAATGCCTAAAAATAGTATTTTGGGTATGCCATGAAGCACATGAAGATGGATTAATAGTTAATATAAGGATTCATCTCTTCAAATGACTTTAGGAGATAATATCTTGGTCATCTTAACTCATATTAAGTCATAAGTCTATGGTCAAAGCAATAAATCTTATGGAGTTAATATTGATAGCTCTTAGATAAAAATGAAAATGTTCATAAAGTAGATGTTGCACCATGCTTTATGCATTTTAATATATTTATGATGGAATGACCGAATTACACTGAGATATTATACATTGAATAGGTTAGTTAAACCATTTGACCTTTCTGACATTTGAGTGTTATGAAATATTACTAGATACATATATTGATCTATGAATTCAAATAAAAATTTAAATTCATCGTCAGCTTGTTAGAAACCTAAGGAGTTACACACATAAGAGTTATGAATAGATTAAATTGATTTAATCATGTTTGAAGAGTTTGAAATTTTTCATGAAACTTATTTTTGGAATTATAATTGCGTTTATTAAATATGTTTAATTGAGTAGACTTAATTAAAAGTTTTTTAATCAAGTCATTGGGGCAAATTATAATGAATAAAAGATTATTGGAATTTAATAAAATGGTTTAATTAAATTAAAATCCTTGGCATTAATTAAACTTTGATAATTCCTTCAAAAGTAAATTGTTTAATTAACAAGAATACCCAATTATAATTAATAATAAGTTTAGGGGCTTCAAGGTAATTGTGTCATTTAATGAAACACAATTGACCTAGCCTATAAACGTATCATTATGGTCGGCTACCCAATGTAGTTGGAAACAACACTGTTCAAAAATCCTAAAGCACTTTCGTACATGTAGCATTATAGCAAGCTAAGTTTTTTTCCCTGCAAGTGGTGGCAACATTAGGTGATTTTTCTTGAGAAAACTGGCTAGTCTATTATCTTTTTGCATGAGGATTGAAGCTTTTTTGGCAATACCCTAAGTGTGAAATGCAAAAGACACAGGGATTTTTCCTTAAGGACTGCGACAAGGTTAGCATTCCTTGTAGGGATTTCCCTCAAGTTATTTTGATACTTTTGGAAAGCTGAATTGTCCATAAAGCCTTTCTTGCACTTGAGTCACTCAATTTTAACTTGCTTTAAATCCTGTGGAGTTTGTCCTGAAAAATCGACGAGCATAAATAATTATGCTTGTGTTTACCGATTTCCTTAAGTGTTATAGGGATTCATTTTTTTGCTTCGGAAGAAACAACTTTTCTTCGAGATTACATTTTTCAAGATTATGAATCTTGGGTGGTAAGTATATTGATACTCAAGCTGCTAGCACGGTAAAAATTGTAATTTAACTCAACCTTTATGTAGGTGTCATCCATAACTTGTGTGGATACCATTACAGGTCCAACAATTGGATGACTTTGGTTTGCGACAAATTAGCCTTGGTGTATAACTTCCATAAGGAGATCAAAGTCTTGATATTATGATATCTCTAGATAAGGTAAAAGCTTTATACTCTATTACTTTCTTGATATTCCAAATCGATTTCTTGAATGCTTTGTCAAACATGATCCTACGGTGGTTGTTTCGATATTTTTCATATTTAAATTTTGCCTTATTCCACTGTGCAATTTTGTTTTGCTTGGCACTTCTCCACTTGCTCTAACTAACTTAGATCCTATGAGTCACTTCACTATCAATCTCTCCATCCATTTATATAATTGATCCTATAAATCGAAAATGATCCTACTTAGGTATCGCCAATCCATCTAATGTTACTATGTTTTGATTTTTTTTCTTTACTTGAACTGAATTTACATTCTATGTATTCAGTCTTCTCTTCGCTTAATTTGAACCTTTTTAATTCTAATATCTGCATTCACGACTCCAACTTTGTGTTTATCTCCTCGGTACATAGAATAATATCATCTATAAACATCATATACCAAAACACTTTATCTTAAGTGTATTTTGTCAGTTCGTCCATTACTATAACGAAGAAGAATGAACTTAATGTTGACACTTGATATAATCCCATTATAATAGAAAATTTACTTGTTTGCTCTATATATGACCTCACATGTGTTCTTACAGCTCCATATATGTTTTTAATTAGTTTAATGTATTTTACAGAAACTCTTTTCTTTATTGAGGACCACCGTAAACCTTCTTAGGTGCTTTATCATATGCTTTCTTCAAGTCAATAAAGATCATATGAAGATTTTTACCAAATATTTAAGAACGTCTAAATAAATATATTCCCTTCATAGTTAATCGATTAGGTATAAAACCAAATTCAAAACACTCTCTACTAACACCTACATATCATCAAGGTCATTATCAATAAAAGCTTTTCTTATTCTTATTTAAAAAATTAATTTTTTAAGTATTTTCTTGTCACCTTACTTAATACAATCTTGTTTTTAAAATTTAAAAAATATATTTTTTTCTTGGGTAAGTTAAGCCTGAAAGGTTTGTGTGTGTATTTTTATTTTTATTTTTTTTATTTTTTTTTAAGTCTTGACGATAGTCTCGTTTGTCCGGTACATTCTCAACCGAAGTCAGGTGCGGGGCTGCACCGCTGGCTCTCGTGGTCGACTCGCTCTCCGACGACTTCCGATCGAAAACCTCATCTGGCTTATTCGGTGGTGGATCAACGCCAGAGGGTTTAAGTAAGTCAATCGAGGCAAAAAAGAAAGGAAAAATGAAGGAGCACGAGAAGCTGGCTCTTGTACTATGCTTCATATGGACGGCAACCGTCCTTTACGGCGAGTTTTTCTCATTTCTTGTGCCGTCTCTCTTCTCTTGCTCTTGGCCTCACCTTTCCTTATCCTCTACTTCCAATGCCACGGTAATTTTCTTATCATCTCGTTTCAGCACTTTCTTCTTTCATATTTCTTTTCTTTTCTTTAAAAAAAATATTTATTTTTGGCTTGATCTCACTCCCACCATTTTGAATTACCAGTATTAACAATTTAAAGTTGGAAAGAAAATTCCAATTGGGAATTAGTAAAAATTTGACTTTCATTTTGCCAAAAAAAAATGCTAACATTGGTTTTCTTTTTTATACATTTTATTCAATTTTGAGCATTGAGATATTCTATCTTGTATTCTTGACATTAAGTAAGGATATGTTTGGTAAAAGTTTTTGTTTTGTTTTTTGTTTTTAATGGATTGAAGGGAAAAGTAAAAACAAAATTTGAATGGAAAACTAAAAATATATAGCAAAAAGCAAAAGCGTTTATCAAACGCAGCTTAACTGGATCACTCTTGATTCTTGAGGCTTCCTTAGATCGTTGCTTTTGCTATTTGTTTTTTCTATTAACAAAAATGGCTTAAATCCAAACGTAAAAAGCATAGTCATATATTTAGTTAGCATTTGATTACATAATGAAAATGTATGAAACCATTAATTTTCAACTTTTAATAGTTAGCATTTGATTACATAATGAAAATGTATGAAACCATTAATTTTCAACTTTTAATTATTCTAAAAGATTTATTTATTTATTTTTGGCGTTTATTTACTTAGATAAGGTGGAATGATGCTTCCTGGGTGCTACTCTGTTAGACCCAGAACAAGGGAATCTACTGTTTGAATCATGATAGTATTTGTTTCTGGAATTTTTGTGACATGTCTTAATACCTTGAAAATATACTCGCAGGTTTAATGATTCTCAGGCTGTGATTATGGATGATAAAACCAAAATATATATTTACCTGCTTTACCGCTCTTGTTCTCATGCTTATGAGATGATTGACATAGGAATTAACAGTTTTTCTTTGCACGAGTTCAGATGAATGGACGAGGATATGCAGGTGATTATGTGAAAGTTGCTGTTCTTGCTGATCCTCAGGTGTGCTTGTCTTCTTTTCTTGGGCTTGTTATTCGTCCATGTTACGTTCTAATATACGTCTTTTATATTTAACAGATCATGGATAGAACCTCTCTTCACCTGCCGCCTAAATCACTTGCTTTGGAGATTGTACAATTCTATACAGATTTGTATATGCGCAGAGCCTTTTTTTCATCTGTCCTGCCTTTCAAACCAGATGTGATTTTGTTTTTGGGTGATTATTTCGATGGAGGCCCTTATTTATCAGACGAAGAGTAAGGCCTGAAACCATCTATTTTTAATTGAAACTTCATTTTAGCTACTCTAAAGTTAGTTATGGAGATATGCACTTTTGGGTTGGTCAAGCTTTGCTAGAGAAATTATATACCCCATATCTTTATTTTCAAATGAAACTGACACTAATGTATTAATCATATTGTTAATGATGGTAAATCAAAAAATTCATTTGCAACATAATTGTGTTGTACAGTGGATGCTTTGCTACTTTTTGTTTTTTAATTTTAGTATGGGAATTTGAATATTTCCATTAATGCCAATGCTACTTGATTTTTATTGGCTTTTTATTTAGTACTACCACCATCAAGATCATCTGTTCTTCTCTTTACTTCACCCTATTCTTTGTCTTGTGAGGTACAGGTTTTGTTGCAAAACTCTTTAGTGACCCTTCTAATCTAGAGTGCCCTTGACATTCTTTTGTTATTAGATGGCAGGAATCATTAAGCCGTCTTAAGCATATGTTTGGACTAAATACAGAAGAAATATATTCCGGTATTAAAGTTTACCACCTTCCTGGAAACCATGATATTGGTTATGCAAGTCTCCAATCTCATAAGCCAGAGGTATTTACTCATCTTAATAGTAAAAATGTGGTTTACTCTTTAGAACTAAACATGATTTTGTTCCAGTATTATTATTTGCATCATAAGCATGGCTACACTGTGTTCTGGAAAATAAAGAATTGACATAAGATAAAACATTAAAAACTAGAGGAGGCTCAAAATGGTAACTATTAGAGTAATTTTGGCAATATAATTTAAGTTAAAGTAAGTGGTGGCTTATGATGGAGGTTGAAAATATAATTGGTGTTAAATTTATGTGGCAGGCAGGCTTGATTCATTAGTGTTGAATATTGTTGTGCTATGATTATGATAAAGAGAGAATTGGAGCGTAGAAGGGATTGAAGATAATAGATGATCAATATTCTTAACCGTTAGGTTGCTTCTAAGTTTAAAAAGTTTTACGTTTAATATGAAGAGTTATGGCACATATTGGAGAGTTAAATTGTTAGACGAGACGTATAGATTGTTCACTTTGAAAATTTCTAAATATGTGTGAATATATCAGTCTAATTTGCTTCAGACTGTTGGTTTAAGGGATTTCTTGGGTTGAGTTAAGTAAAATTTGTTCTCCATGTTATTCATGAAAATTTTATGTTTCTTCTTTGACAATTATGGTTTCTCTACTGCCTTATGCTTTTGGTTCTTTCTTCTTTAGTAGATTAGCTTGTAGTTTTACATCCATGCAGGTGGTTAGACGGTATGAAAAAGAATTTGGGAGTAGAAACTATCGATTCATGGTCGGAAAAGTGGAGTTTGTTGCCATTGATGCTCAAACTCTAGATGGTAAACAAGAAGGCATTTGACTCTTGTCTATCTATTTTAATTTTTCATTTTGTTCATAAAGCTGGGGATATGATAGCATATAACTTGGATTTCTTTCATCTTAATCCTTTTCTTTTCCTAATTCTTCTCTTTCCCGCTTTTTTTGTTTTTGTTTAAGGCATAAGTATACAATTGCCTGTAGTTCTACTAGGAAGTTGTTTTATCTTCCCAGTTGTTAAAACAGTCAAACGAGACTGCATTCTTAAGACAAGAAGTAATGCTGCTGCTGTATTGCACATTTTATGCCTTAGTGTGTCAGTCATAGATTGTCCTGTGAGTGTCCTAGTGTTGATATCATGTATGATATATTTGAATACTTAAAATGTCATTGAATGTCTCAAGTGAAATTTATATATTTCTATTATATTGCATTCGAAATGAGTCACAGAAATTCTGCTCACATTTAATTTTCTAAGTTGGCATCTGTCAATTCGTATTTGAAATAGAACTATAACCTTTGCTCCCTTCACAGTGAATCGACAAGGAAGTGTTGCTTCAGCATCTTGGGATCTTGTTAGCAACATCTCCTCAGGTGTATTATATTGACTTGCATTTCTATGTTTTGTCTACTTTGGACTCGACTTTATTAATGTTTTTTATTCATATCCACATTTCTTTAGATCGTCAATTACATCCAAGGGTTTTGTTAACCCATATTCCATTATATCGGCGAGATTGGACTGATTGTGGACCACATCGTAGCTCTCCAATTATCAATCAGGTTTATGGTTAACCTCTCTCTCTCTCTCTCTCTCTCTGTATTTTGTAGTTTTTTTTTTTATTATTGTTTATGTTTTATACAATCACAGAGGTATCGCTAGTCCCCCTGTAGTGTTGCCAATTTTGAATCTAAGTTGGTATTTAAACTTACATGTGAATTGAATTTTTCATGTTCAGCGGATACTGCGTGATGTTCGTGATCAAGAAATAAGGTAGGCATCTTCCATTGCTTTTCTTACCCTAGCTGGAATCTAATTTAAGTCATAAGAGTTGATTGGTCTCTTAGGTTCATACATTTTTTACTGTTGATATCATAATGCAGGTACCAAAACTATGTCAGTGAGGAATCATCAAACCAGTTACTGAACTTAATCAAACCGGTAAGTTTTGTTCCCCTTCCCGAGGTGATCTTTTGCATAGGCGTATTTGCTCAGAGATATACGTACATATAAAGGAATGCTGGGATGTCTACAAACATATATACATATATGTGTCTGCCTGTGCATGCGCATGCGTGCGCCCGCATGTGTGCGTGTGTGTGCGTGCACATGCGTCCGTGCCTCCGTGCCTACATGTGTATGTGCATTAGAAAGTTGTTGATGTTTAATACAATTTCCAACAAGTTCCCTGAGATATATTTTTGTGGTTGTTTTGGTAGCTACTTGTTTTATCTGGTCATGATCATGATCAGTGTACAGTGACTCATGAGTCGAAGAGTGGACCCATAACAGAGGTGAGAATATGATGTTTAGCATATTTAATTTTTATTCATGGTTTGACATTTTTAGCTGACAACATGCAGCACACGTTAGGGACCATAAGTTGGCAGCAAGGAAACCTATATCCATCTTTCATGCTATTATCTGTTAGTAACTCGTCACTTCCAGATGCATTGTGGCCAGAAGAAGCTGTACATACTCATCTGTGCTTTCTTCCAATGCAAACACACATTTACATATGGTAACTATTCTGTAATGGTTGTAGTTTCCACTTATGAGCTTTTGTTTAGGTCTGAATAACATTTGGTTGAAAAACTCATTTTCAGGTATATTATACTATTCGTTCTGACCATTCTGGCTCTCCTTTTGTGGCCAACAAGTGGTTTGAGCTTTTGTCATCACTTTGGTGATATGATGGAATGTCTCAGAAAGTCAATAAGTTTCAGCATCTTTAGAGATGGAACTAAAGAGAAAAATGAAGACGAGAATTGTGAGTATGAGATGGTTTGGGGTGCAGATGGATCGATGCATCTTGTTAAAAAAGTTACAACAAAACCAGTCACTAGTACAAGTGATAGAGGCTCTGTAGAGAGGTGCTTCTGCTCAACATTTCCACAATTATCAGTTCCATCAGAAACTGTAGCTTGTACATGAAAACTGTAGTATTTGTATATGTTTCCTTGTATTTGATTAATTATATGTTACACTCATGTTATATATTGGCAGCCTTGAATTTATTGACAATTCCTTTTTGCCGCCTCTATTTGCAGAATTTTATAGTTTCTGATCTTTTCATTACTCGTTCCCTTGTTACAGGGGCAATGCTGTTATGAGGCCAACTGCTAAAAGAACTGTTAATCAGGAGACAGAGCTATGTTTGAATATGGACACAAATGCAGATGCTGAGTGTGATCCAAAAAGATTATCAGCTAGAACAAACAAATGGAAGGCGAAGATCATAATACAAAGATTGGTTCGGACATTCCGAATGCTTACTCTCATTGCTGCAGTGAATATTCCTCTCTACATGATGTTGTTGTTCAAGGATTGGATTGACAAATAATGTATGTATCCAACATATACATCTTCTGCCTTACTGAGTTCCTACATTTAGACTAGGCATATCATGCCAGAAGTAGCTTCCTGTCAAGTAGGTAATTCATATTATAAACATCAGAAAATCTTTTGTATTTCTCTAGCAATCTAGCTAGGAGGCAAAAGCATGCCTCTTTTTTGCATGATGAGGCCAAGAATATACAGCTTGAGAATGTGAGGAAGATAATTTCTGAATGTCTTAATTTCTTTAGAAGTATCTGAGACAAAGCTTCCATTGCTTGGCATTGATTTTTCTGCCAACAGATTTTGCGATTCATTTACCTATATACTACTTGTAGAAAATTTATGAAATCGTTGCACCGTCTTAACTCTTTGGTTGATATTTCATATAGTCTATAGCTTCAAATTCTTCTTGATTTCTAATAGTCAATTTTGATAACACATTGATGGACCTAATAATTTGGGTATAAAATTTATGTTCGTATCTGTAAAATTGTATTCGTATAGTGTACAATATGAAAATTTTATGTCGAAATATATGATAACATAAATTCAATAGAACTTGTAAAATTAAACTATTACTAGTTAGGTTCGAAGTTCTAAAGAATATAATAAAACAAATCAATAAATTAAAAAACGACTTACAAATTAGTAAAACAAAATATTTAGTGAGAACTTTCATTTATTTTTGCAAAAATTACTATCTCATTCACTAATTATGTGAAAAATATAAGAAATTAATTATTTAAACATGATATGAGTCAGACTAAAGATATTGGATTTATAAATAGATTGAACCAAAGAAGAAAGAAGACTTAGAAAGATAATGAAATATATACTATGTGATCATTTAAGTTATGAATTTTAATAATAATTACGCATAAAATAACTCTTATAAATAAGTAATAGGTATATTTTACATAAGAATTTCTACTTTATTTATTGAAACTCTATCAAAATTGTGTGTGTGTCCGTAAGGAAATACCCTTTTCTCTCTTTAATCTCTTCCTTTCTTGTGAAGTTTCTTGAAACTCGTTAACACGAAGATTGAGATTCCTATGTAATCAAATTCTCATTGTTGTACGAGGTAACAATAGTTGATACCGTTTGGGGGAATATGATCTAAAAGCATACTTTTTGAAAAGATGGTAAAAATGTTATTTAGGGTAGCGAGAAACAATGGAGATAAGAGCTCTGTTAGCTTCTCAAATTGATGGTCTACAGGGAGACTCAAGCAGAAGAAAGGGAATATGTAGCCAAAGTCCTTTTGACGAAATATGAGGTTCTCAAGCAACGAAGCGAGGAGATAGCATGAGCACTACGTGAGATGATAAACTAAACCTATTCGAAAGAGCTCTCTCGCAGTTGGATTTACCCCTCGTAGTTTTAAATCTAGTCGGAGAAGATAGCCAGGCAATAATGACCTAGGCGACAGGGTCTAGGCGATGACAGACCTAGACTGTAGGGTCCAGGCGACGACAGATCGAGGCGATAGGGCCTAAGTGACGAAAGATCGGGTGGCGAGGTCCAAGCGACCATAGACTGAGGCGGCAAGGTCCAAGTAACAACAAACTAGAGCGGTAGGGTCCAACGATGATAGACTCGGGTGACAAGGTCCAGGCGATCACAGACTTGGGTGGTAGGGTCTATGCGACGGTAGACCTAGGTGGTGGCAAACCTGGGTGGTAGGGCACATGCGACGACAGGTTTAGGTGGTAAGCCCTGGGGCAGCAAGCATAAGGCAGCAGATTAAGGTACGGTAGGGTGTGGCAGGAGTCGACTTGTTAGACCCAACAGTAAACACAAATTGGGTGAGAAACCATTCCGCTTTCTCGACTTAGAAAGCAACAGACTTGAAAAAGATGGTGAAGTGGATTTTGAAAGAGAAAAAGTTGGTATCCCTTACCTTCAAAATTTAAGACGTCATAGAAGACCGCGTGTTCGGGAAAGACGAACCTATATGATCATATGCAGATTAGAATTATGAAGCATTGATGCTCCGGGAGAATGAAATAATGTGTAAAGTTTTCTCGCTCATGTTGACTGACGATGTGACAAAATGGTTAAGCACAAAATCTTTCATTTTATCATTTGAGTAATTGAAGAGCGAATTTCTGGATGTCTTTATAAAAGAAGAAGAAGGAAATCACATATTTGCTTACCTTAAATAAGCGAATAAAAAATCAACGAAGAATTAGGTGGACCGATTTCGAGATGCTATTCTAAAAAGTTCCCGAACTCAAAAATGATGGCCATCTTGTAACAGTGTAGAAATGGAATGCCTACGTATTGAAGGTAGTTCAAGATAAAAAAAGATCATCAAAGTCTGAGATTTTTATTGGATCAGAAAACTTAACTCAACAACATGGATCCTAAAAATGGTGGAGTATGATTATGAATTGATTTACAAGGAAGGGTCTTCTAATTTAGTTGCAAATGCTTTCTTTAGGAGACTAATGGTCGAGTTCAAGGCTTCCACTATCTTACACACTGATCTAGGGAAGAGAATACTGAAAACATAGGTTTAAATACAAGAAGAAAAAAACATCCCAAATATTCTTAGCAAGACAATCAACGTAGAAGAAATGGGAAATTGGTCGTGGGAAATCATTCTACGGTGAGAAAAGAGCTATTAGAGTTCTTCCATAAATCAGCCATAGCAGGACACTCTGGGGTAGAAGCTACAATGGTGAGAATAAGCAACGTAGGATCTATCAAAACATGTCAGACTGCATGAAAAGGAGTGTCCGGTCTGTTAATGCTGCCTATCTTAGGCTGTTGTAACCTTTATTTATCCCTAAAAATTTAGGGACACACATTTCCACAGATTTTCTGGAGGGGTTCCTAAAATCTTGTGGGGAAGGAGATTATAACGGTGGTTGTAGGTTGTTTGAGTAAACATGCCCATTTTGTCTCTATGGCTTATCCAATTACTGCATTCATAATAGCTCAATCCTTTATGGATAATATCATTCCCAGTATCAGGCCTTCACGAGTAAACATGTCAACCTCATACCATTCTCAGACTAATGGTCAAACAGAGGTTGTCAATCATTTCCTAAAGACACACTTTCGTTGCATGGTGAGTGAAACACCAAGGGAATAGGCAAAATGGCTTTTCTTGGCTGAGTGATGGTATAACACCACTTTTCATAGATCTATTAATACTCATTCATTCGAGATTGTCCACGGCCAACTTGCTCCAACCTATATGCCTTATTTACTAAGAGATTTTAAGGTGACAGCAGTAGATATAAGCTTAAGAGCTAAAGAAGTAGCCATTAAAATGATGAAGTTTTAAGCAAGGGAAAGAATGAAGTAGCAAGCTGACAGAAAAAGTTTTGACAAGAAACTACAAATTAGGAGTTTTTATGTATGTGAAATTACAACCTTATAGACAAAAATCTGTTGCTAACAAGTGCATCCTTAAATTGTTTACTAAGTTTTTTGACAGTATAGGATGTTGCCAAAAATAAGTAGCACGGTTTATAAATTGGCTTTACATAAGGGGTCTAATTAAGATACGCCCTGTCTTCCATGTGTCCTAGCTCAAGAAACATGTGGGGAAGCTACCAGTTCAATCACACTTGCCACTGCAAAATTCACAGGGGTACTTGCTAAATATAACCAATCCAAATATTGGATAGAGGGGTGTGTGAAAAAGGGAACCAAGTTGTGACTGAAGTTTTAGTGTAGTGGAGTAATAGCTTCCCAAAGATTCGATTTGGGAGAGTGTCAATGAGCTTCATCAGTAATATCCTCATTTTAATCCTTGAGGACAATGATGTTTTCAAGAGAAATCCTCTCATGTGGCGTTCTCAGGTCCTAGGTTAGACTGTACGACCAAGAATTGAGTCATTGCCCAGTTGTTCCTCTTAACAATCCCTTTATGGTTGACTAATGCAGGGTAAACTAAAGGTTGTCCATCATCACATGTTTCCTATAGAGCAATGTTGGGTACAATCTAACCACCGATTTTCCTTTTTAAAAGGCTAACATGGAATAAATGGTGTAGTTTTGATGTGGAGGGGAGTCGAAGTTTCTAGGCTAACTTGCCAATCTTAGTTCTGATTTAAGCATCGGAGGAAATAACTCTTACGTCTTTTTTATTATTCTTATTATTGCAAAGCTTTTGATAATACGTGGTAAAAAAGTTGAAGTGAAGACGTCAACAATACATTATTTTTTGCAGCAACGATAGGCCACCTTGCCAATCTTAGCAATAACAAAGTACGATCCATAAAACCTTGATGAAAACTTCAAGTTTTTTTTTTCTGATAGGGACATTTGCCTATAAGGTTGCAATTTAAGGTATACTTCCTTGTCTACTTGAAATTCTCTGTCAGTTATTTTCTTTTTAGCATAAAATTACATTTTATGTTTTTCCTTTTCTAGCTGGTCAATCATCAACTTACTCAGTTTCTCTCTCCTTGAGTATTTCTTCTTCTTTTTTTTTCTACTCTTGCCTGGCTACTAGCATCCCAATGAAATTCTAAGGGTGGATAACCATACGAAGCTTAAAAGGTTGCTACTTTCAAGGTAATGTAGTAATTGGTGTTTTACCGCAACTCGACTAGAGGTAACCATTGAAGCCAAGTTTTTGGTCTAAGGAAGCACATACACCTCAGGATTTACTCCAAGCATTGATTTAATCTTTCTGACTTCCCATCTGATTTGAGATGGTCTGCAGTGCTGAGATGTACATTGGGTACCTATCAATTTCACCGGTTCTTGCCCATGAGATAATAGTTCGGGTGTGGCATGAAGTTTGTGGACCTGGTTCAAACAAAGCTTGGCAACATCGACAGCACTATAAGGGTGTGAATGAGGGAGGAAATGAGCATACTAGGTGAATTTTTCAATTATGACCATGATGCAATTGAAGTGTAGTAATTTGCGAATTCCCTCCACAAAATCCATTGTAACTACCTCCCAAGTCTGTCTAGGAACTAGAATCGATTGGAATAATCCAAGGTAAGAGATATGCTTATCTTTATTCCTTTGGCAGACATTCATGTTAGGACAGTAGAAATACAACTTCAGTCTAACATTTATAGGTGGCTTGTAAGTTGTATCCCTTAGTGGCCACCCTAGGGTGAGTTATGAAGTATATGTAATGCCTAAGGCTACAAAAATCCCTGATTGCCCAAGTAAACTCGACCTTTGTTCTTAAGAATTCCACTGGCAAATGAGTAATTGGGAACAGTAGTAGGTTCAAGGGCGAGTTCGATAATCTTTTCTGGGGTGAAGGCATCCTTCTGGTAGCTATTCTCGACTTCAGAAGCCCTCCTTGGAGTGACAGTTGTGAGGATAACTCTTGTAATTTCCCTTACTTGTTATATCTTCTAGATAGGGCGTCTACCACTTTTTTGGTACTCTCCTTCCAATACTTAATGGAGCAATTAAGCCCCAATAATTTAGTTAGCCCTTTCTTCTGAATACTAATGGTCAATTTCTGCACTAACAAATATTTTAAAGCTTCATGGTTAGTCTTAATGATAAAAGGCCTACCTTCTAAGTAATGTAGCCATTTACCAACCACCATCAGGATTGCTAAGTACTCTTTCATAGATTAAGAGATAAATATGTCTGGGTCCCAAAGCCTTACTCAGATACGCCATAGGCTTTCCTTCCTAGGACAGGATTGCTCTAATGTCATTGGTACATGCATCAATGTCTAGACAAAATGGTTTTCTAAACTCAGGTAGAGCCAAGACAGAAGCAGTGCACATAACATCCTTGAGTTGTAGAAAAGTAAATAAAGCCTTCGGCGACCAATGAAAACTATCCTTTTTCAACATGTTTGTGGAGGGTTTACTCACTATCCAATACCCCTTGAATATATATATTTGGAATAACCAATTAATACAAGAAATCCCCTTAAGGATTTTAATCCTTTGGGAAGGGGCCAATACTTTAGCTGTTATTTTGCTTAAGCCTGTCGTCACTCCATTTTTTGGATAATGTGCCCCAAATACTCCACTTTTTTTTTACCAAAGAGGCACGCATTTAGGAAACAGTTTACGTTGCCTCAAAATTCCAAACACAACATGTATATGTGAGAGATGCTCGTCCCGATCGGGCTATAAACTAATATATCATCACAAATACTAGCACAAATTTTTGTAAGCAACCAGAGACCACATTACCTTAAATTTACAATGTCCTTGGTGGGTTCTGAATGTTGTTTTAAGTATATCTTCAGTCTTCAATCTGATATGCCAATATCCCGAACATAGATCAATTTTAGAAAAGCATTTAGCCCCTTCAATTCATCTCACAAATCTACCACAACTAGGATAGGAAACTCATCTTTCACAATCGTGGTGTTTAGCTATCAATAGTCTAGGCACAGTTTCCAAGGACCATCGTTTTTCTTAACAAATAGGCAATGTGAATCAAAAGGACTCTCACTGGATTGAATTACTAAAGAGGCGAGTATCTCTGAGATTTGTCTTTCCACTTCTATTTTCTGATGATGGGGAAACTATATGGCCGACATTCATAGGTTGAGAGTGTGCCTTGAGACTTATGCTATGGTCAGAGATCACTGAAAAGGTGACCCCTTAGGTTTTTCAAAGACATCCGAGTGAGGGGTGAGCAAGTCCAGTAATACTTGGGGGATTTCATCATCTACACCTTTTACACTAAGATAAATCAGATTGCTGGAAGATAAATCATTTTTGTTTTTCTGTTTATTTAATAGAAATTCTTAAAAGCCCAAGACAGCATCATACAATTAATAAAATCCGAGACACTTGATTTGTACAAATAAATCTATAAGATATATTTTACTACATTTAAACCCGACAATCCTATACACAATACGAATAAAAATTAACACGAATTTAAATTAAATAAATATATAAAAAAAAACATAATAAAAGCTAAAATTAAAATTTTATATTTTTCATGTCAATACAAATGTTGATAAAAAATTTTCGTATATTACATAATTTAAATACGATTTACCAACAAGAACAGCCAAATCTACTACACCAACATACCACTTTACATTACCATAATCAACAATCAAGGATGACATCACAACTAACAACTATCACATAAATCCTAGCATCCTTATTGATTGAACTAAATTTTACAAATTATAAGAGTTGACGGACTCAATTTGTACAAATAAAAATTTATAAAGATCAAATCCATCTGTCACATCGCCTAAGTACAAGAATTAACAATTAGACAAAAATAGAGAGGCAGGCACATTTATGCAACACGAGCTTTGGGCAAATGAAAAAAATGGGTACTCGATGTATAGTATAGATATAGTCACTGCAAGGTAGAAAACACCCTTGACAGTGTCCAAAAAGCATTCACAAATCTACCTTGCTCAGTCCCGCTCTTCATTAAGATAAATATCAACAGGATTTCTTTACAGTGGAATCCACAGCCTGAGCAGTGGAGAGGGACCAAGCAAAAGTAACCAAATTAGTTATATGCTGAGGCCGGGGCTTGGGCGGTATGTAAAAAGTGTTACCGCAATCAATCGGAGTATGCATTAGAGGATTCCATCTATCGAATACTATTCGGCCTCCACGACTCATTCTTCCATGAAATTTATAGGGTGGTGCAGAAGCACCATTTTTTGTTGTCGAATCAGATGGGGGTACAATGCATGCAGCTGCCAGCTTATCTGGAACTAGAGGTTTTGTGAACAACAGGACGGGCTCAAGAGGATCCTGTGTTAACCACATCAAAAAAAAAGAGAACCCATAATCAGAAATGTGAGACCATAATTTATGAATGAATTTAAATCAACAGTATTAGAAATAGATAGCTAAAGTAAAGCCAACTGGACCACGTTGAAATTGGAAAACCAAGTCTTCAACGTTTGTTCTAGAAATGCTACCCGAATGGCACACCAGGGCCATTGGTTATGACAATACAAAACATTGCAATTAACCCTTTTGGGAATTGCATATTGTTGCAAAATGAGAGGAAGCCAGATTCACAAGGCATACTAGTTTTTGCAGCCATCCATGCAGCATATGTCGCCGCCGAAACTCTTGCTTGATGCTTCCAGCAGGAGCCATGGCCATATTAGAATCTGTTAGAGATGGATTTTGAACTGCTACGAGTCGTGTCAGTGGATGGTTGTTTGGAAGGTCATCTGAGTCCATAAACTCATCTTCACTTGAAACAAACTTGCCAGATATTGGTGGAAATCCAGGGAGCGCAATATCTTCGAGAAGCTCAGTTTCATGCTGAAATTTCATCAAGCAGACAGCATTGTATAAAAACAAATTTCAAATCATATTAAATAGAATTTTCTATATCATATTAAAATTTATTCAAATAAAATGAATAGAAACCAACAAAATGACATTGTTGGCACAGATCATTTTAAACCATTAGAAAGACATCACCAGTTAAAAGATTACTCATTGAGAGAACTCTGAAATTGGGAAAAAAAAAAAAGACATTCCGCATCGGACACTTGACACTAATAACATAAATCTCTTTCCATGCACACAGCCCGAGACATAGAAGAATACTTGCGCCCTGACTAAGGATGTGTAAATAAAGGCTCAATATTATCAAGCAGATTATTACAAAATAACTCCTATTTTAAATATGTTTCCCATCTTTTTAGACCAAACTATCAAAGCAGAGGTTTAGGACGACAATTTTGAATGCTCTCGATAGGTTAAACACCTGACCTTCTAAATCATTCATTCACTATCGGCCATTGCTTTAAATGCTCTCAATAGGTTAAAGATAATTAAAACCCAAGCATTCCTGGATAAGTCAAAAGAGAAGCTAATAATAGAAAACATTGGAGACGTACCTTGTATTTCATTTGGATTCTCTGAAGGCTAACTTCACTCTCCATAACATCTCTCTTCTTCTCTTCTCTCTGCATTCAAACACAACCCAAAATAGTATGAATTCAGATGGATATATAAGTCTCTGTTAGCAGTCACATATGCTTGAAATCGAAGGAGTCAAAGCACCTTTATTAAAGCTTCAAGTAAGGTTTTGGCTTGGTCCAGGTTGCGTCTGACCTGATAAGTCAATTGCAAAAAAAGAGTACATTAATTTGATAATAATCAATGAGGATTTTAATGAAATTGTTTAAAAAATAATAAAAGAATTACAATGGCAAATAATCGAGAAACGACATATTTAAAGTCCAAAACAGCATTAAAATAAAATAAAAAAATCTGTGACTGTAGGATCTTGGATTGACTTAAGCTATTTTCATAACAAATTACTAAAAACTTAGATTTTGGATCAACATTGAGAGGACTTAATGGACAAGAGAGAAAGAAAAAAAAAAGAAAAAAGATAAGTGAATAGTTGCATCTTGTCTATCTTTTCTAATGAGACTAGCTACTGATGGAGAAAAATTTCTGATAACCAGGAATTAAGAATTTCAACCCTTTCTATTGTCCTTACATGAAAGGCAAGAAAGCAAGCAAAAAATTCACAAAACATAACACCATGACTGTGCATGATGCATATTCTAAGCATGGGACAATCACTTTCCTGACCAAGAAAGTGTTGTTTCATATTATGTTCATGAATCAATGAAATGGAGAGTAATTGTGCTCACCTGCCGAAGCTTTTCAAATAACCGCACATTGTTTTCCCTCCTTTGCATCTATGTGAAAGATAGCGTGAACTTCAGGTACTTACAATAAAAAACCTTAAAAAACCTTTACTAAGGTATACAACTAAAGTCAGAAACTAACCCTTCTAGTGTGAAGTCTGTGAGCTCTCTCTCTTGGCCTAAAGACATTAAAGGGGTTGTTATCGTTAACTGGTGGAGGCGGCTGTGCAACAAGCGAAAAGAATTAATATGCTGCTGTCATTAACTGATCTGTAAAGTCTAGTCGAAGCATATTAAATCAGGAAAATATTAAAATGAAAAAAAAAAAGGATCATGACAGAGATATTTAGCACAAGGAATAATACTTGATACCTATAACTAGCCGCTTGCCCCAAAAATATTTTCTTAATAAAAAAACTTAAGAAAGAAGGATACCAAGCTGCAAAAAATGAAGCTAACAATTATAGACATTAAAAAATGATACATACAGCAGCTACTTCAGATCGAACCATTTCCAACAATTTTCCTTCCTTAAAGTGCATCTAGTAGGAACAATCCCACCATGCGGGGGGGGTCCAATTCACATTGGACCGCATTGGGTCCGATGGGAGTGTAAACATCAAACCGGAATAGAATGTTTACAATATTGCCCCTCCCCTTTTTCTAATTTTTTTATTTTAATTTTTTATTTAAAAATGTTAGCTTAATTTTATTAATTTAATTCGATATATAAAAATTTGATTATTATATAGTAAATTAATATATGTATAAATATACATAATTTTTTAAAAATATTTAATAACAAATGCATATTTAATATAAAAATATTTTTTAATTTATTTAACAAAAATATTATTTGATATAAAATAATTTTAATAATTTTTTTAATTATTTATTTAATTTACAAAATATCAAATAATTATACACAATTTTTATCAAATGTCCTTAATGCTCATTTTTTTTCTTACTACACTTTACCTCACTACTATCGCTGCGTTTGCATCCAAACACATATCCCACTATTGATTATAGTACCCCATCTCACTGCTACAGTAACTAGTCTTACCCCCACCGGTGTTTTCAATCTCATTGCCCATCCAGACTAACCCTAAATTAACAAGGTCTGGTACTCTGATATGAAACATGCAACATCCAAAAGTGGAATGAAAGGATGGAGATTCGAAAAATGCAAGAATTTTGTGTAGTACAAAACTGCATTAGATAGGAATGAGTGGAGAAAGAGAATTTATACTGACGACTTAGCATGAATTGATATATTAGTTCATATAACCTACTCCAATATTGGGATAAAAGCTCTGATGATGATGATGATGATGATGCGTATGAAACTGCTTCCACATAAGATATACTACAATGACTTTTAGTCACATACACATCAAATCCATTTGGCGACATCTCAACAATGAAAATATCTATTTTTCATTACATATCTCAACAAGGAATATATGCAATACGTGATTCATAGGACAATTTCCAAATTTCATAAAGTGATAAAATTAACCTGCAAACGCCGTAAAATAGGCTTCTGCCACCGTTCACGCTGGGAAAAAAAAATGGAAAAATACAAAAACACATAAATATCCTTGTTATAATATCAACAATAATTCAAGAAGTTTCACACAAATATTCCAGAAGTATAAGGTAAGTGAACATAGGAGGATAATAATTCAAATTGTGTAACAGTCAAATTTTGTATAAACATGTAGGAGTCCAAATTATTTTTCACCATGTACAGGAATTTGCACCAAATTATCCATCAAGATAATGGCACCTCCTCCATTCGTATCAACAGTAAGCAATATAGCTTGAGAATCCAAAATTTAATCAATTATTTAGATAATTCAGAGCACCATGAAAACCCCAAGTTCCCAGCAGACTTCTTCCTTCACAAAGATTCTAAATCTCTAACAAGCCCATGAAACATCTAGCTGTAATATTTGTTCCATACCTTTTCTTTCCAGTAGTTATAAACTGACTGAAAGACTCCATATTTAATGGATTGAGATAGCAAGGCCTAGCAATTAAAGCAACAAGGAAAATTAGAATAAACATGTGCTCATATATCACTCTCAAATGATTCTACAAATCAGTATATTGAATGAAATGCCAAAATGCTGAGGCAACAAATCGTAACATGTTATCAAACAAAATTTAGTATTTGGAGGTAAAGAATAAGGACAAGTATTTAATATATTGACCACAATAATATGCCTTCATCTTGCATTGAAGTTCTTTAAAATGAGCACCAAATAGTCAAATCTCAAATAGAGAAAAAAATAAACAAACAAAATGCGTATTAGTCAAAGGCATCAACCGTCATAACATCAAAGGAGGGCTATATCTAATAAGATAATCACATACAAGTGATTTTACGCTATTTAATAGAAATTTTTTAAATGACCATCGAAACTTTTATTTATATCACCATTTTATATTCAGGGAAGCTCCAAATGAATATTAATGTAACCCATAGTGTATGACATGAGCATAGACATGGCATGCATGACCAAGAAAGAAAAAAACACCTATCAAATTGGTGAGCACCTGCACAATCAAAACAAACATTCACCTCAATAGTAGCATCCATTGTCAAAAGCACGGGAATAGGTGAAACAAGAGTAGGTGTAATAACTCCTACTCTTTCCCGAGCTTTATGATCCAACACCTCCAACTTAAAAAGAAGACTCTCCAACCTGCACCAGCAGCATAACTACAGAGTTAAATTAAACAGAAAGGAGATATGCAAGTTAGTAACACTTGAACTGATTTGAGCTTGTATAATATGATAACACTCTGGGATGATCCCCCAAATCCCAGGAGAATACTTGCCCTCTCTCTGGGTTTATTATCCGCCTAGTATAGCACTATCATTTCAAAAATAAAATAAGGTAGGAATTGGGCTCTTGTCGGCTGCAAAGAAGCCAGAAGAGAAAATGATGTTTGATTCTAGTAGGTAGTGGCCAATAATGATTAAAGGGACTAAAACAAAAGAAGACGCCATCAAAATGTATATGCATGCTTAAGAAGCTGAGTTCATTGAATGGTTCACGCAAGTGAATTAGCCACCTCTGATACAAAAGCTAGAACATTGAAAGCAATATAACACCACTTATAAAAATGCATAGAAACCTAGAATCATTCAAAGGATAGTACACTTCCCACTAGAAGAGAACAGTAGAGTAGAACTCAGATCCTTCACAAGTTTTAAATTGGGTAAATAAATTCTGAACACATCTTTAGGCATTCATAGTTTATAAGAAATAAGATGGACTTGAGGAAACCAGCTTCTTTATGTTCACTTTTAGACAGATAACAGTCTAGCCGACTTACCAAAAATCTTTAAGTAATCGAGAGTAAAAAAGAGTTAAGTAATATTAACAGAAAGTTTCAGGTGAAGAACCTAAAGAAAAGGGAGGGAGGGGCGGGGGGAAGGATTTTTTTGAAACAAAAATTTATTACTCGATACGAACAACTGAACAACAAAAATGCAACAGTGAAATCAAGATTTACATAATTACTTTTCAGGTGCAAGAATCTTCTTATCTTTGTTGTAATCTCGAAGCCAATCTTCATCCTCATTATCTAGATCGTACTCGACAAACTCTACAATCTCAGCCCAAGCTGCAGATAATTGAACAGACTTTCAACTACTAAAATCAATTAAATTATCACTTGAAAAGAACTATCCAAACTAGCTTTAAAGGTATCAGAAGAGGAATCTTTCTGATTTCACAAACCTCCCCTCGCACGTAAATAGGATGTGGGTTGAAAGAATGTGCGAGAATAATCCCTTTCATATGTATCCACAACAACAAACTGAGGTGTAGGTATTTCAGAAGCAAGTTTCTTCGTAGGGATTTGTTGTACCTAAAAGAAAATTATATGTATTTAAGTGAACAAATATTATACCATCACAAAGGGCATGCAAGAACACTAATAACTTTGAAACTACAGAGACATTACTTTTACAATAATTTAAAGTCATCTTTAACATTTCTAAATCTGCTGATTAGCATAGTGTTCTTAAAATATGTCCAAAAGCCATTTGTTTATGCCTACCCTTTCAATCAGTTGAAAAAAAAAAAAAAGAAACTCATTCAGCAAAACAAGCTATGTACCTAATTCCTCTGGGACAGACAATGGCACTCTTTCTGCACCACAATGTACACATATTAACTGATTAAATTCCTGCATTTGCTACGTGCCTTTTGCTTTCCAAAGCATAAAAAAAAATGTGTTGGATAGAAAAGCAAAAAATACGTTCCAAGCTTTACATACGGAACATATAACTTTTACTGATAACAAAATGCAAGATTCTAATTCTAAATAGACTAATTATAATGCAATTTGAGTAACATTCTAATTATTTGTCCATTTCTGATCAATTATGACTGTGTTCGTTACCCTTTTTTCTTTTCCTATCTAGCAACATTCGAGAGGCGAAATGCAAATAGCAAAAAGAATGAATAAAAGTACAAGGCTAAGTATAGCCAAGTTCACGACACATAGCCCCCAACTGTTGTAAAGATTCTATTTGTTCTATTTCCCTTCCAGAAGCAAAAAGGCAAAAATAACGTTTATATACAAAGGAAAATGTAATAATTTAGAACCAAACTGCATGATTTTGCTTTAGTTTAAGATTACAGATTGCCATTTGCCGATGAATTTGAGCTAATAAAGCTAGTGATTACAGGCGCTAATATAAAAAAACAAAACAGAGAACATAAATGTTTGAACATAAAAGCAAAAGTGAAGGAAAGGATACCTCGTTATCGACCTCGAAAGCAGTAAGACGGAGCATTTGAGAGTTGCGAGTAGCGGAAGTAGGAGTTTCATCGTCTTCGAAGTCTTTAACGGACTTAATAATTGGTAGCTTCTTGTGTATGTCCAATGGGCGTGGCCTAAACGATAGCCTACTCATTTTTTTCCTTCCTTTTTCTTTTCCCCTCAATCGATTAACTTATCCCAGATCAAAACCATCAAAATGCAAAGTGAAAAACCACGTAATTATTCAAATTCATTTTTTAATACAAAAGGAGAAAAATCATTTGCATGCATTGGTTTATACTGAAATTAAACGGAACTGTTCGGAGCCGAATGATAGGAAATAATGGAATCCGATAATGGAGATTGAAAATGGGAGAGGCTTACAATGGCGAGGCCTTACGAGGAAGGGAAGGGGGAGATTTCTTCTAGGTTTGGTTGCAGGGGGGGATTCTCTTGAGGTTGATTTGTAGTAAAAGAAAAATACTATAGAGCAAAAGAAGAGGAAAGAAGCTGTAATGTTGGGAATTAGGGATTTCTTTGGCGGGATTTGGTAAAGCAAATGGCGGTAGCTAGGGTTTAAAATGTTTGGTTGTTTGAAGTTGATGACGACGATGACGATGATGGGGGAAATCGATGGGCTTGAACTTGAAGGGAGAGGGAGATGGTTCCAACTGCAGCAAGCTTTTTTGGGCCATTCACTTTTGGACTTATGGCCCACACTCAATATAAGTTCACTAGCCCATACAGTGCAGCAATAATAATAATAATAATAATAATAATAATAATAATAATAATAATAGTTAACATCTAATATATAATCAGTAGAGTTTCTTAATTTCACAAGCGAAATTAAGTTAATGACATATATCTTTTAAAAATATTTAAAAAATAAATAAAATAAAAAATATATCATCATTCTAACATTGTTTGTAGAGTTAAAAGACTTTCATTTATGATGTTTTGGATGATAATAATAGAGGAGGGATTCACTTACATTTGTAAAAAAACAAATTTAATTTTACACATTTTGATATATTTTTATACTATTTATATTTTCTTAATCCGATCGTTAAATTTTATATTTTATTCATGTAAATCATATATAAAAAATTTCAAGTTAATCAAATATGTTTAACTATTTGTTTGGTAATCACGATGTTTCAACTGTTGATATATATTAAAAAATATTATTTTTGATTAACATGATAGTAATATCGGATCGACTCAAAAATTTAGGTATATGATAAATACAAATAGATTGTTAAATCTAACGATTAGTTTACAAAAATATTAACCCTACGAGAAGTTAGAAGAATGATGATGATGATAATAATTTTATCTTATATATTATATCTTATATATAAATAAAAGTCAAAGCATTTAAGTACTATTAAAACATCCTATGTGGATAATTTATAAGTCTAACACATATAATTTATTAAAATGAAATAATAATTATCTTTTTTCAAATTTCAAAAAGATAAAAATTTCTCTATATATATTAAAATACAATATAATTTAATTATCTTTTTAAATTAATTATCTATTTCAATTTTAAAAAAATTATACATCTATATCTATATATAAATTAAAATTAAATAAAATTTGCATATCATTTATCTATATATGTATTAATATTATAAAATATAACATCAATATCTATAGATTTTATCAAATTTTTTTTATTTTCTAAAACATATATATTAAAATTAGTATGATAATGTAATATAACAAGTAATATTAATATAACAACATGTTACATATTATTATATTAAGATTAATTTTTTTAAATTTTCTAAAAGACAATATCATTTTTCAACTTTTAATTTTTTTAATTAATACATGTAATTATTTCTCTTTTTTCACATTAATATTACAAAACATAACATCTATATCTACAATTTTTACTAATTAATTTTTTTAATAGATAGATCCATCTCTTTCTAAATATATATATATATATATATATATATATATATATATATAAATGTGTGTGTGTATATATATAATTATCTCTTTAAATTAATTATCTATTTCAATTTTTAAAATATATGAATCCATATCTATATATAGATTAAAAATTAAATAAAAATAACATATCGTTTCTACCTATATTAATATTACAAAATATAATATCCATATCTATAACTTTTATCAATTTTTTATTTTATTTTACCTTACGACCTAACTTTTTCATTTTCTAAAAGATAGCATCATTTTTTTTCTTTTTTAGTTAATACTTAACATTAATAATTTATTTTTTCATATTAATATTACAAAATATAGTATTTATATCTACCGCTTGTACCAATTAATTTTTTTCCACTATTATTTTATAATAAATTGCATGTAATCATTCATTTATTAGCGTAGTGTTATATATAATGTATTGATTAGTTAACAATTATTTTAATGTTGTCTAATATTCAATTTAACTTAATAATATGTCTATGATTATGACTTTAAAAAAATAGAGATTATAAAATTTGGAGATATTTGAATATCTCAGATGTCAAATTTTTGCATTTGAAATAAGAACGACAAATTATAATATTGAAACAAAAAGTAATGGGTTATCGTGTCTAAAGTGTATGACTTTGATCTTAAACTTGAGTATAAAAAATTATTGAAATATGTATGTATAATTTATATAATATGATTATTTTCGTTATATTTCTATATAACATATATTATAACAGAAACTTAATTTAATCAAATTGTAGAAGTGTTTTATTCATATCATTCAAAGATAGCAAAGAATACGCAAGAATTAATTGTTACCTCTTCTGCTCAAGAAAATTTTGTTAAAAAATTTCTATTTAAAAAAATTTATACACGAGATTGATTTTAATATACTAAAATGAAGAGATCCTTTTAAAAATAATTCATACTGTTGTGACTGATAATAATAATAAATAAAAAATGACAAAAAAGAGTAATTGTCGTTGGATTCAAATTCAACTTCATCTACATGGTTGTAACATTATCAAGATAAAAATCAGAATATATATAGATAAAGAAAGAGAGTTTCAATCAGATACAAACTCATATCTTTAAAAGCACAATCACCACCAACAAGGGGGAATAGGTATGATTCGTGAAACTAAGTCTCTATTTGCTTTACAAAAATTCTGTCAAATTCTCTGTCTAACTTAAGCATCGGAGTGCTTACGCAGGGAAAAACCCCTGCGTCCCTCTGATCATTCTTTTTCTTACAGAATCTTTAGTGGCACGTGGCATAAAAATTAAGGCGAAGACGTCAGCAATTTGACACCACTGTTTCAGGTAACAACAATTGGCGCCGTCTGTGGGAAACGAAAAAAAAAAGTTTTTAGCTCTACAATAATATCAATAGGCGACTATGAATTTGAACGGCGGCAACAGGCACTTCTTCAACCGACTTGGAGCTCCATCAGTCGCCCAACCGACTCCTTCCAACATCAAAAAGTTTGTTAACATTGGCGGGCCGGTCCACTAAGATTGAGCTCTTGGTTAGTATGGGCATTTCATGCCTTGACAACATTTGGTGTGCCAACAAACAGCCAAAAACCTTCATTGATCATGCAACCTACTTCACCACCAAGATTAATGACACCCATACACTGACTGGAGTTAGTATCCCAAGCCTCACACTCTCATCTTTACTCCTCGTGTAAAGCTTATCCAGCTGGCAACGCAATTCCACTATCAACTTTTCGGTGACCATGAAGATCCTTGGACTAGACATTTGTGCTGATACAATTATCGGAAATGCAATGAACAGAGGGATCTCAGGCGGTGAAAAGAAAAGGCTAACAACAGGGGAAATGATAATTGGTCTTACCCTTTTTATAGATGAAATATCAACTGGCTTAGACAGCTCCACTACCTTTCAAATTGTTACCTGTTTATAGCAATTGACACACATAACAGAAGCTACAATTGTGATATCACTTCTTCAACTAGCTCCAGAGACCTTTGATCTTTTTGATGACATAATATTAATAGCAGAAGGAAAGGTTGTTTACCATGGACCTCGGACCAATGCTCAAGAGTTCTTTGAACACTGTGGATTTAGGTACCCACCGCGAAAAGGAGTTGCTGACTTCCTCCAAGAAGTGCTTTCTGAAAAAGATCAAGCACAGTACTGGTATCATAAAGACAGACCTCATAGTTATGTTTCTACTGACATGTTCAACGCCGCATTCAAGGAGTTCCATGCAGGACAGAAGCTAAATGCAGAACTCTGCACACCTTTCAACAAATCTGAGACCCACAAAGATGCCTTATCATTTAGTATTTATTCTTTAGGAAAATTGGAATTACTAAAGGCATTCGCGGCTAGAGAATGGCTTCTCATGAAGCAAAACTCATTTCTTTATGTCTTTAGATCAGCACAGCTTATAGTTTTTGCGTCGATAACAATGACAGTATATATACACAGTCGGATGAAAATTGACCTGGTCCATGCAAGCTACTACATGGGTTCCTTGTTTTATGCTCTTATAAGACTGTTGTGCAACGAAATTGTTGAGTTGCCATTATCTAGTTCTAGACTTCCCATATTTTACAAGCAAAGAGATTTCTACTTCTATCTAGCATGGGCTTATTCAATTCCTTCAACAATTCTGAAGATTCCACTTTCATTGCTGGATGTTGTTCTTTGGACATTTCTCACATATTATGTGATTGGTTATAGTCCTGAACCAGGAAGGTTTTTTCGTCAACTCCTACTGCTTTTCCTTGTTCATCAAGTGTCAACATCACTATTCCGTTTCATTGCTTCAGTAATTCGAAACCAATCCGTTGCAGCAAACTTTGCTCAATTTACTATATTTGTGCTTTTTTTATTTGTGGCTTCATAAGACGAGCCGTAAGAGCCTGATGCGCAATAGCGTCACTGTGACCAGCGTAGAAATCAGACGAGCCGTAAGAGCCTGATGCGCAATAGCGTCACTGTGACCAGCGTAGAAATCAGACGAGCCGTAAGAGCTTGAGGCGCAATAGCGTCACTGTAGCCAGTGTAGAAATCAGACAAGCCGTAAGAGCCTGAGGCGCAATAGCGTCACTGTGGTCAGGTGTAGAAATCAGACAAGCCATAAGAGCCTGAGGCGCAATAGCGTCACTGTGGCCAGGCGTAGAAATCAGACGAGCTGTAAGAGCCTGAGGCGCAATAGCGTCACTGTGGCCAGGCGTAGAAATCAGACGAGCCGTAAGAGCCTGAGGCGTAATAGCGTCACTGTGGCCAGGCGTACAAATCAGACGAGCTGTAAGAGCCTGAGGCGCAATAGCGTCACTGTGGCCAGGCGTAGAAATCAGACGAGCCGTAAGAGCCTGAGGCGTAATAGCGTCACTATGACCAGGCGTAGAAATCAGACGAGCCGTAAGAGCCTGAGGCGCAATAGCGTCACTGTGGCCAAGCGTAAAAAAATCAGACGAGCCGTAAGAGCCTGAGGCGCAATAGCGTCATTGTGGCCAGGCGTAGAAATCAGACGAGCTGTAAGAGCCTGAGGCGCAATAGCGTCACCGTGGCCAGGCGTAAGAAATCAGACGAGCCGTAAGAACCTGAGGCATAATAGCGTCACTGTAGCCAGGCGTAGAAAATTAGACAAGCCGTAAGAGCCTGAGGCGCAATAGCGTCACTGTGGCCAGGCATTGGAAACGAACAAGCCATAAGAGTCTGAGGCGCGATAGCGTCACGGTGGCCAAGCATTGAAGACAAATAAGCCGTAAGAACCTGAGGCGTGATAGCGTCACGGTGACCAGGCGTTGAAGACAAATAAGCCGTAAGAGCCTGAGACGCGATAGCGTCACGACGGTCAGACATCTGAAAAGACTTGCTGTAAGAGCCAGAGGCGCAAAGGCGTCACGACGGCCAGACATTTGAAAACAAACAGGCCATAGTGCCAGAGGCACGAATGGGCCGCGACGGCCAGACATTAAAAAAAGATGTGTCTTGGTACAAGAGACGCGAATGCGTCACGGCAGCCCGCCATCAGGAAAAGATTTATATAAAAGGGTTTGAAACGAAAAATGCGCGAGCTAAGCCACGAAGAAAAAGTGCAAAAGCTTGAAGCGAAAAATGCGCAAGGTAAGCTAAGCACTCAAATAAGGGCTTGAAGCGAAAAATGCGCGAGGTAAACTAAACATTCCGATGAAAATTCAACTTCAGAGTCCAACGTGAGAACTTGACCTGCGGCTACGATATGAATAGATGTACTCTTCCGCAAGATTATACCTAGCGAAAGAGTGGGGAGCAATTGTTGTGACTGATAATAATAATAAATAAAAAGTGGCAAAAAAGAGTAATTGACGTTGGATTCAAACTCAACCTCATCTACATGGTTGTAACATTATCAAGATAAAAATCAGAATATATATAGATAAAGAAAAAGAGTTTCAATCAGATACAAACTCATATCTTTAAAAGCACAATCACCACCAACAAGGGGGAAGAGGTATGATTCGTGAAACTAAGTCTCTATTTGCTTTACAAAAATTCTGTCAAATTCTCTGTCTAACTTAAGCATCGGAGTGCTTACACAGGGAAAAATCCCTGCGTCTTTCTGATCATTCTTTTTCTTATAGAATTTTTAGTGGCACGTGACATAAAAATTAAGATGAAAACATCAATAATTTGATACCACTGTTTCAAGTAACAACACATACAAACCTTTTATCTTTTTATTATCCCAATGAAACCCTTAATATCTTATTATATAATAAAGCTTTATTGCGTATGAAAATCCCTAAACTTCGTAATGTTTACCATGTCAGCATTTCAATGTCCACCTAACAAAATTATAAAAATTCATGCTGAGCTGGTGTTTATATGGCCATAGTAGATTCTCATATAGCATTTTACATTAGCATCCACAACACTCTATTTTGCCGTATGCATGTCATGCAAACTTTGCGGCAAAGATAACAATGCATTGGCGTACTTTTTATGTAAAAATAAAGATTTAATTAAATAAAATAAGAGTTAGATTGTATATAACATAATAATACAAGCTTATCTATTTTTTTTTAAAAGTGCAATGATTGTTTTAGTATTTTGGCCAAAAAAAAAATATAAAAATGCACCTTGTGGTAAAAAAAATGCCACATCATTTTTATTTCTATTTTTTTATGAAATTTTATAAATTTATGAAAGAGAGAACCGATTCCTTAGCCTTAGAGGATGGATCCTCTACTCCAAAATTGTAGAAATTTACATTATGTAAAAAAAAGATCGATCTCCTACTCATCGTGTAAATCCTCAAAATTTTTCGAAATTCGATTTGAGCGTTATTTGATTTAAATTAATGTACAGTTTGTCTAAGGATAATTAAAATTAATTATGTCGGAAGGAGAGATTAGATTTAGGTCGAAAATTTGGTTAAAAATTTGATTTATGAAAATAAACTAATAATAAGAAAATAAAATTTAAATTAGATAAAATAAATAAATAATAAAAATAATAAGATCGAACAATGTGTATAGATATATACACATTTAATTAAAGTTAATTAAAATTAAAAAAATTAAATGAAGGTAAAAAAAAAAGCCAGAACGGTGCGTTTTGAAGATAGGCTGCCTTTTGCACCCGAGGCTCGCGCGCCTGTCTTTTTCCCTGCACCAAACGCGCGCCCCGCCCTGCCTCTGCACTGCCCCTCCGCGCCTGCCAACCTCAGCCTGCAACGCCAACTGCACCTGCATCGAGCCTGCACCGTCCGCACACCAAGTCGCACAACGCCTGCACGCCCTGTCGCGCCCTAGTTTGTACCCTCTGCTGCAGTTACCCGAAACATGCCCTGCACCCCCCGCGCCCCTGCTACCCAAGTGCACACTGTGCCGAATCAGCGCACCTAGCGCTGCATGTTTCTGCCTCCAAGCGACTGCACCATCCTGCCACTACACACCTGCGCGCACAGGGCTTGCTCCATGCCAGGCCACTGCAAGACGACACTGCACCCACCCAGCCTGCATGCCACTATATATATATATATATATATATATATATATATATATATATATATATGTGTGTGTGTGTGTGTGTGTGTGTGCCACTGCCCACAGCATATATATATATATATGTGTGTGAGTGTGTGCCACCAGGAACGAGAGGGAGGAAGGTTGGAGAGAAATCGAGAGGGAGAGAAGAAAACAGGGGTGAACATGGGAGCTTGTGAGAGAGTGAAAATGTGCATGGTGATCGGAAAGATGAAGATGATGATGAAGAGAGATGGCCAAGAAGGGAAGAAGGAAATTGTGACGGGAAAGAAGCCGAGAGTTACTAGTGAGAGAGCTGAAATAGTGATGATGATGAAGATGGTGCTGGAAACCAAGATGATGATGTTGGCCGAAGCAAACATGGTGGTGATGAGGAAGATGGTGATGGTGGTGTCGAGAGGTGGAGAAGATGAAGGTGGCCGAGAAGGGAAGAGGAAGTCGAGAGTGATGCGCAAAGGAGGAAGAAGAAAATGGAGAATTTGGTTTTTGGCGCTAAATTCAAAAAAAAAAAAAGATAACGAAAAAAAGGATATATATATGGGAATGAAGATAAAGACACACGGAGAAAAATCGAAAAAGCTGGTAAAAAAGTTTCGAGGAGAAAAATTAATCGAGTGAATCGGGTTTATTGACTCCAAACGTGGAAGCATTCTGAACTGCAAGTAGACACCGGGTTTCCTAGGAAAATTACAGTGTGCTATAGAGATGAATACACGTATTTTTCGATAATTTTTTGTATATATGAATTTAGGAAATATATATTTATTTATGCTGTAGAAAAATTACTTGTAAACTGTCAAAATTTTACTGCGTATATTTACTGTATATTTGAAGGCTGCGAACCTTAGGACAAAATTTTGATGCGCTAAATGTAGAAAATCCCTAGGTAAATTTTATTGTCCAGAATTTAGAAATAAGTTTTAAGAAACCTCGAAATTTGTCTCGATTTTCTGAAATAACCCTATATAGTGTATTTAAATAAATATTATAGTATTTCTAAAATTATCGCAAAAAACCTAAAATTTTGGATTTACACCCGATACTATGTTTTATGGATTTTTAGCTGAAAAAGGCAAAATCAGCCCCTTTTAATCTGTTTTACACGCTAAAACGAAATTTAAGTATTTTTTAAAAAATAAAAGCTATGACAGTCAAACGTGTATTGCTGTGTGATCTTGCACGGAGTTGTCTGCACGAGATTTTGAGATGTTCTAAGGATAAAATCGTGTCAGCCGGATGTGTATTGTTGTGTGATTTTGCACGAACCTGTCCGCACGTGATTTTCAGTGATTTGATAAAATCGTGCCAGCCGGACATGTATTGCTGTGTTATCTTTTGCACGAACCCACTCACACATGATTTTAAGATATTTTGATAAAATCGTGCAAGTCGGTCGTGTAGTGTGATCTTGCATGGACCCGTTCGCACGTAATTTTAAGTGATTTGATAAGATTGTGCCTGACAGACATATAGTGTTGTGTGATCTTGCACATATTTGCTTACACGTGATTAGAGGAAATGTGAATGATGAATTACATGGAAATGTGAATGATGAAATTATACGAAAATGTGAATGATGCTGAGGTCCATGGAGTACGATGTACCATGCTGTGTGCACGTGAGTACGATGTATCGTGTTATTGAGAAATAGTGAAATGAGTAAGCCGATTAGGTAGCTGACCACTCCCACGGTACTTGACATCCTGACACACCTGATCAGTAATTGCCTGGAGTCATTGACATTAGCCAATTGTCTTATTGATTGATTATTGATGATAAATATTATGTCATGCCTCACATATTTGATTTATTTGAACTAAGTTTGATGAAGTAAATTTCTGAAATGAAATGAGTTTTATTTTACTACATTTGATTTAATTGATATTTTGCAGTAATGTTTTCTGTGATACCGATACTATGAGAAAATGGTAATTTTGTGATACCGATATTGTGAAAAAAATAATTTTCACTACATTACACTGAACTGTATATTATTACTTCAAGCCCGTATTTTGTAGATAGTGTATTTATCTACCTGCTGGTTGATTTTTCTTACCAAGCATGTTGAGCTCACCCCTTATTTTACTCCACAGAGCCTCGTCGATAGCTGGAAGTGTTTGTAAGTTAAATAAATTTACACAGTCAAGTGTCAGCGAAGGACTCTTCAGCACTAAAGGTATACTCGACATAGACATTTATATTGTATATATATTTTACAAGTACAGTAATGTATAGAGAAAAGTGTTTGGGGAATTGTGAACATGAAAGAACAATTATGATGATTAAATCATGTTTAAATTTGTCCGATAAAAATGAAATCTAGTACTAGCGTTAGGGTTTTGATCTGATATCGACTCGTAGCCCAACCAGTAAAAGTGCGAGTAAATTGAGTCGTTACACATCGAGGGTTTCTAAAAGAGCAAATTCGCCTTAAGGGACTGATCCCCTAAAGCTTACCTACTCCCACTCAGCTTGAAAACCCCCAATTTCTGCTAAGTTTCTCATTTTCTCTCTCAACCCACGCATGAACAAGAGAAAAAAGAAGGAAAATGAAAGAAAAAGGAAAATAAAGAGAGAAAGGAAAGAAAGGAAAAAGACCCAACCCAAGAAAACTCAAACCATTTATCTACTCACCACCTTCTCTAACATATATCCATTTTGAGGCTTTTGGAGAAGGATTGAAGGCAAGATTTTAGAGAGAAGTTAAAGTTTCTCAAGGTAAGTTAGAGAGAGAAAATCTCTAAACTTCAAAGTATGAACATATGATGATATTATGATGGTTTTAAGGTCATTTATGGTTTTTCTTTGTAGTAAAAAAGCTTGGAAAAGTGATTCTTGGCTTGGTCAAACCTAGGTTTGGAGGTAAGATATTTTTATAAATTGAAAATTTAATATATTTGATATTAGGATGAAGGATCTATGAAGTAGTTAAAGTAGATTCTTGAATAAAAATAAGAAAATTTGATTTATGGTTTAACCATGAGGAACTTTTAGGATTTGAATACAATATAAAGTGTTTTATGGAAATAATGATAGCTTAAATGGCATTTATACTGCTTTTGGTTGGTTGTATGGTGACATGAGGCATTTATGGAATCAAAAGTCATAAATGAGCAAAAACATGAATCATTTAGACTGTTAGAAACATATAACACAATGGATAAATGACTAAGCATGTTTATGGATAAGTAATTAATGCATTGAATTCTTTTAGCAGCCAGGCTAATCGAGAAGGCTCCGACTAAAAAGAGAAGTTAGTGGTGCCATAGCCTCAGTTGATTCAGTGTGTTTAAGGTAAGGGGTGTATGTGGAAGTTGGTAGTAACCAACAAAATTGTTTTCAATGCATGCTTTGTGAAAATTATATGTTTTGGAACTAATTAGGTATCTAAGACTTCAAAAGTACCCTTAGTCTATAGGCTTAGCTTAAGCCTAGCTTTCCAAATCATGATAAAAGTGTTTTGGTATGAAACAAAGGTTTTATGACTTGCATGTTTTGGTTTTTAATGATTTTGCATGGTTTTAGGGTTAAGAACCCCAAAAATTGCATAGTGGTGCATAAGGGACTGATCCCCTAGGTTATAGAATTGATCCTTTTACACGATTTTAAAGGGATTTTGAATTCTGACTTTTTAGGATCGATCCCCTTCCTCTAAGGGATGGATCCCCAATGCATAGATTTGTTTTAAAGCTTTGAAAACCCATTTTCAAAGCATGACCCTGCCTATTACTATTATGAAAGGTTTCCAAAGATTATGAATTATGATTTAAAAGTCTACTTTTATAAGAAATGAATAGACTATTTTATGTGGCATAAAAGTATGATTTTGTTTGGATTAACTATGTTTTTGGATATGTTTTCGGAACTACTTTTTTTAGATCTAGCACCCATAGTTGATGCCTATGTGATAGACATGCGGGAGAGCATCTCCATGAGATTTGCAATATTCCCATGTTTAGCTTTACAGGCATGATGAGTGCCAAATAGTGCCTATGCTCATACTAGACCAATGTTATGTGCTTGGTTCTACGTATGTAACCAGAAATGATAACTATGATTTTGTAACTATCATTTTGGACACTGTATGACCTTGAGCCAATCTACAATAAGACCATGGCCATCAGTGTACTTGTAACTATGATTTCGAAGCATGATCACTATAGGGATGATTGCCTAGTCTTCATCTATGCTTTTGGACTATGATCTTGAATTATGATTTTGGTCTATGCTTTTGAATATGTTTTTGAATTATGCTTTTGGACATGTTTATGATTTATTTTTTGATAATATTATGACTATGATTTTGGATTTGATTTGCTATATATGTTTATTAAATGCATGTTTTTCCATCATAAACATCATGTTTTTGCTATATTGCTCCTGCATGTATCTCTTATGAGGCTTTTCCCAAAACTTACTCCTTCCCAGATTTCTTGTAGTGAGCAGCAGCGGAGTACAGAATTTAGACTGGTAGATAAGGAGTCTCCCTAAACTAGCTGTTGTACTTTGTGAGGTATACAACCTTTGTTTTGTGTAGTTTATTCCTTTAGACTTTGTAAGCACAATTGGCCATTAGATGCTTAAAGAGATGTATATTTATATAGGGATTTCAAGTATAATCTTTTGTATTAGTGATGTCAACTATAAAAGTGTTTGTAATTATCACATAAATGGAAAGGATGATGGTGTGTGTAATGGTAGTACATCACTAACCTTCTGATTGGAACCATAAACTACACTAATTCATAAAGGAAACTGGTAGCGATTAACTAATCAAGTTAATCGGATTCCATACTGATCATAGATAACTAAAAGAACGAAAGGAAAAAGTTAGTCTAAATTTATGCTTCCGGGACGTTACACAATAATATCTATTCCAAAAACCGAATAAACATTAGTAGGATGACCCGACATCTAAATTTAGATGATCACTTACACCATTGAAACGTGAGAGCATGTTCTATAGGCATTCAAGTGATAGTACCAAATAGAACTCCCACTTTGGATCATGTTTACTGAACTTATTCCTTAATAAGCACACCCACATGCAATCCTTAAATGTCTCCATGTTTCAATAAACGAGAATTATTGCTTACTTTATAAGTAAGGAGGCTTAGTATGTATTGATCTTTGAGGACTGTCAATGTTGTCTCGACAGTACAATAACCAAAAGCAGTTCTTAAGAATTAAGTTAGTGATGCATAAGATTTTTATAATTGTAACCACAATACTAATCTCTTGCAAAACTTGTGTTATTCCATGAGTTTCACCTCATCTTGAAGCCATTATGTGTCAATATAATTGACTAAGATGGTAAAAGAAAACCTTTCATGTTATTTCCCAAAGTGAACATGTTTTGCTATGATATCATGCCTCTCACCAACTGATTTGGCTCTAAGGCAAGGCATACACTAATACAAAACTCATAAAAATGACTATAATAGGATAACTCCTCCTTTTGGTGAATTTAAATCACTTAGCTTAAAGTGCTCATTTCAACTTCAAGTCCTCCATTCCAAAGGTGAGCAAAGCTTTGATGTGTTTAGGCTTGTAAGTGATATGCTTTATGATATGACAAATGAAGAATTTATTCTTTCATACTCGTTCTTGCATAAAAATATTAGTTTTTGACATGAAACTCATAAGTGCTACATTCAAGTGTTACATTCTTAAATCAAGATAAGAATTTATTTTATAAACTCAACTTTTTCACGTAAATATTCAATAAAAATATTAACTCAAATAATAGGCCATATTAAAATTAAAAAAAGGTTAGCACTAATTTAAAACTCATGTTTTTGGTCAATCAACACTAAGTTCATAGACGACATATTATCATTTTAAACACTTAAGCCCAATATGTCATCACTAAATATAGGCCAAGGTTAATTATAACTTAAGTTATATCTTATTTCAATCATTAAGGTCAAGCTAACTCAATAATCATATAAGCATACATCTTGACCTAAACAATATGTGGACCTAAATATTTCTACAAATATTATTATTAAGCACAAAAATATATCTAAACACTCTTGATAAAAACATAAGATGAACCAAAGAGAGATATATATATATATATATATATATATATATATATATATACAAATTTATATTTGTTAACTTTAAATTGATATATAATATGTATATATATTGAAATGACAAACACTTAAGCATACTTAAATGTATGATTTATAGTGTAAATTTGCTCATCTAAGCCAACTTCTCATAAACCATACCATGAGCTTATCATCAATACAATACCATAAATTTAAAAGATTATTTTTAATTGGTCTTCATTTATGTAGATATTATTTTTGAAAATTATACTTAGTAATTTTCTCATAAAATTATTGAAAATCTATTTAGAAAATTACTTGGTAAACTGTGGGCTAAATTTCATGTACTTAAAGTTGCATATGTATGAGAGAAATTGAAAATAATAAAAAATCAACATTTTAAGCCTTAAATTGCCCACGAAACTGAATTAGATGCAACAAGATCGATCTCCCTCAAGCTAACATCGATTCCAAAATTCTAGTAGCCCTCTCCCCTATTTTTAAAACAAAGAGATCAATCCTCTTAGAGAGTGGCATCGATCCTCTTAAGGCAGTAGCTAAAATTGGCTTCCCTGCTTTAAGGGGATTGATCCCTTTATAAGAATGGCGTCGATCCCTTTTGCTTTGCAACTAACCAACAGCTAGTTTCTTGTGTCTTGCAATGAGATTTTTTATATTAATTGCACCACCAAACATCTCCAACAGCCAAGTAGATATAAAATAGAAGTATTGAGGACCTTTGGAGAGAAGATAACTCACTTTCAATCATCTTAAAGCTTCACAAAAGAAATCAAACAACCCTTGAGCTTAAACCTCTTGTATTTCTCTATTCATTCATCTTTGTAATCTCTTGTACTCAAATTCTTGTAAACACTTACATTTTTCAGGTGCTATTAGTTTACACATACTTATCAACATTTGATTCTTGTTAACAAGGGGAGAACTACCCTTAAAAGGTTGAATTTGTGAGAGTTGGGTAGCCACTTGTTAAGTGGGTGAAGGTTTCTTCCTAAGCCACAAAAGGAAATGTAAGAGGTCTCACTAACCTTGAAGAGGTGTGTAAGGATTCGCTTGATATAGTGGAATTGGTAGGCTTGATGAGAAGCTTAAAGGAGAGGACGTAGAAGCTCTATAAATATTGTGTTTGCACTCTCTTACTCTTAAAGTTTTTACTTTAAGCTTTTGAGTTCACTATCTATTGTGGTTGATTGTGTGCATTCGTAGAAAATTATCTTAAGTTAGAGAATTGAGCTTAAAACCGATTCGTTCCCCTCTCGGTTTGAGTCAACGATATTAAACACAAGTTCATACATTCTAGAACACATACACAAATCATTGATTTAATCTTGAACCTATATTAAAGCACACATAAGAATATATTTGAAGATTATTTCATTAAAATTCTCATTAAGGACTGTGCGACACATAGTCAGCACGCGTTTAAGCACATTAATCAGTACTAATTTATAAGCAAATTATTTTCATCAAAACAGTTCTAAAACTCAGTAAAGTGCAAAAGCAATTTAACAGGAGTTGACTTGTCATTTTTCGGTCAAAATTCCAGTAAATAGTGTATGGTAATTCAATTTGGAATTTTCGATTCAAAACTATAATTCAAGTTATATCAGTGTCTCTGCAAACAAATTAAATTTATGACGATAAGGTTAGACCGTTTAACTAAGGCTAAAAATTTATAATTTTCATAGTTATAAAATCGGCCTAATATTTTTATCTACGGTTCGACAAGAAATACATGTAATTATCTCTAACAGCACACAAAATTTTTCTTGCCCCCAAAGAGTAGACATTAGTTCTTTAATGCCTCGGTATGCGAATCAATCAGCTCGTTCTTATTCGTTCACTTGCTCCCAAACTCATACGGTACAAATGTAGCATGAGAGACGTTAGTCCACCAACCTATGTCGTATCCTCCGTAGGTACAATCACTGCAAATAGTCTTTGTTCTTTAATTTAGGAAAACTTGAAAATCTTTCTCTCTTAATTATTTTTCCACAGTTGCCTTGAATTCTTTGTTGCTAAGGACTCTCCAAATCAGCAGGTATTCAGCGTTGGTTTAGTTCTGATTTGTCCTCTGTTAGCAGTTTAAAACCTCAATAACTCAACCCTTTTTCTTTCCTTCTCTTCTTTATTTTATATATATATATACACATATTTTTTATTTCCAGGGAGGTTTCTGTTTGCCATGCAAAAGACCCTGCTACCCGACTCTGTCTCGAGTTCCCTTCCTTTTTCAGCCACTAAAACGCTGTCTTTCAACCTTGAGCTTCAGCCCTTCCCTTGGCCTTCGACTCGTCCATGTTCAGATCACTTGACAACACCCTAGGGGACAGCGTTTTCAGCTATTATTGATGTGCTAGACTTCAACCCAGATTGCACCAACACCATTCGATGCCCCTGTACAGCACCCTTATGTGTTGCTCACCTCTGCTTCAGCTTTGTCTCACATTTACTTTCTTCATCTGTTTCTCCATGGCCTCTACTACTGGAACCTGAGAGAAATCTCTGCTATAGCTTCACATTCCTTCTGCGTTTTAAAAACCCCTTTTTAGACAGCCCCTGCACTGTCCAAATTCAACTCCATTTCGTTTCTCCTTAAATTCTTCACTGTATCAGCTTCAAAATCAGCCTTCATTCCTGGTTTTCTTTCTCATTATCTTTAGTTTTACCATTTTTATCTCCTTAAATCAGCTATGCACGCACTTGCAGCAAAACTGCACTAACTCCCGGTTTATCTTTGGCCTCTCGGTTCTACTTAAGTTCCATCATTTCCTCTCTTGGTCTTCCTTGTTTTCAGACCCCTCACTGCCTCAACATTTTTCTACCTTGTTTTTCCTTTGCTTAACACCTCTCATGTCTCTGTTTCCTCACACCTTCTCATGTCTCGATCCCTCCATTTTCTTCCACTTTCCTCTCTTCTTCCTTTTATTGCTAAATGTACATTCGTTAAGTAAGCGTGTTAGCTCACTATCACGAAGTTTGCAGCCCTTCCACCTGCTTCGTTTTCTCCTTCCTCTTCAGACTGATCACTGCCATTTTCTTGTTTTTCTTTCACTACCTTATCAGTGCAGGTTTCGGTCTTCCTCAATTGCCTCACTTGGGTTCTTTTGTCTTGTCCACTGCTGCAGTTTCGAGATATATATATATACATGTGTACCGGGAAGAAGGCCTTTCCTTCCCCTCTGCTGTGTTTCATTTCACGTGTTGCTATTCTTCCCTTTCTATCTCCCATACCACATACACCGAATGCTATCCACATTAGCTGTAGGCATGCCGATCTCTGAAATCCCAACTAATACTCGTCCTTAAAATCATGTGTGATCAGATGTCGGGACCATTCACTAGCCTTCATACTTCAAACTTCTAGGCTGTAGAATACTATTCCTGCAAGTTCTCTTTCCTCCTTTCACGCCGAGGCCATCCTCAGCTCTGTTTCTTCTCTTTTCTTTTCTGCTCCCACACTGTTTTGGTCAGTCTCTTTTCATCAGCATACCATCACGCAAGCTTTAGCCTTTATCCCACAGTTTTATTTCAATTTCCAACAAATATTTCACTTGCTTTCAGTCCTCCCACTGCTGCAGTTTTCTCCTTTTTCACATCACTTTTCTATGCCAAGTAAATTTATTTTAAACTTCATCAGGTATATATATATATATATATATGTATGTATGTGTAGCCTGCACATCCTTCGATTCAGTCAGCCTTTGTCCCTCTTTACAGCTGACTTCAATTCGTCCTTACCTGTCTCTCTTGCAGTTGCCACTCTTTTCCTGCCAAACAACATCATTGTCGTTCCTTTGCCCTCTCTCTGCTGTAGTTTTCAGCGGCTATAGATGTACCATGTAGGCGCTGATCGGCTATAATCTCCCTACAACTGCTATGGCCTTTCCTCTGTTCCTTGTTTCTCTCTCCTCCTCTGTCACGCCATGAACTATCCCTTCATCTCCTCATCCTCACGTTTTCTGCTGCAGTTTACTGCAGCAGAAACGTTCCCCCGGGTTTGCTCCACTTCTCCCTTAATTCTCCCATTTACCTATATGTATATATACATTCCCTTAAGGCTAATCTCGGGATTGGCTTCATTTGGAAGCCAATCCGATCCTCAAGTGGTGCATGTATACGTGTGTGTGTGTGTATATATATATATATATATATATATATATATATATATATATATAAGTATTCTTGCTCATATATTAATCTATGTATACCTATATTTCTTTGACTTAAAGAATGATTAAAGTGCTACATAGATGTACCCTTATACTTAATTAAATTCCCCTATATCATTAGAATTGAATTTAAATCTAATTCTCGTATTTATCTACTATAGAGAAAGTTTTATACCTTAACCTTGCTCTAAAAAAAAAATTTCATTTCCATTCCTCACAATTATTTGTTCTTCAAATTAAAATGTTCGATTCTCCTGTGTTCCTCATACTAATTGTAATTTAATTTAATCGTCCTCCAAGGAACACATTTTAATTCCGATTTATTAATTTTACTATTCATGATTAAAATCGGGTACAAGAAAATTCGCGGAGCTTACATTTTTATATCAAGGTAGCATAAAATTAAATATAAATCAAGATGTCATAAAATCCAATAATAAATTTCCCAAGTCATCTATTAAATTTAAAGAACATGTTCATAGGAAGGCAATTTAAAAATTCATTACAAAATGTTCATTTTAATTTTAAACTTAATATAATGGCTGACATATGAGATTGGCAATGGGTGCAATTTTGATTGGTGCATGGAAAACTTAATGTTTTGATGCCAAAACCTAACATGTGATATTTTTAAATAAGGTCAAGACTCAAGGCATATTAAAAACAATATTTCAAACTTGTAGAAATAAGTGATTTGGATCAAAAGCAATTTTGGAGTAATGTTTATACGATTTTGCAAGATTAGAACTACGCTCCATTTCAAAATCAAGTCATTATGGTTGACACAAGTTTTTAATCATTTTTAAATATAAACAAACTTGTTCAATCCATAATTAAGTGCAAGTGACTGAATTTCATGCCTTGACTCAATTAAATCAAATGGTGAATGTAAGTATTTAAGAGTAAAAAAGTTCAACAAACTATATGTTAGCTTTGAAATACTTATGATTTTTATATGAGTTTTAAAAACTCGAAAAGAATGTAATTTTAATCACACTAATATATTTTTATTTGGATTTAAATGTGGATTTAATTTTAAAAGTCATACTATGTGTTTAGGGATTAGATATGAGTTAAATGTGTATGCATTAAAATGATAAATCTTATGACTGCATGTTTGATGCTTATATATTTTCATGTGTTTGATGAAATGAAGTAATCCCATGTTTAGAATGCCAATAGTATGTCTTGACTGTTCAAGGTATAGATATCCTTAGTAAAGGTATTGATACTGATTAGTTTAAATATTGGTGAGCCTAATGTGTGTATCGATACCCTATTATTAACCTCGGACAAAAGTTGAATGCGTTGTTCTGGTATCGATGCGTTTGTATCTGTGTTACAAGAATCCTTCATAAAGTATCGATATTCTGAAAATAGCTATTGATACCCCTCAACTCTAGTTATACTCAATTGTTAGATTTTTGTATTTACCAACGAAAAAAATTCAAATATCTAAATCCAACAACCAAAATTACTAAAAGGAGTATAAAAGGAAGGATTAAAATGTTCAACACTCAAAGATTAAATTCTAAATCATCCATCACTCACATATGCAAGTCTTCTTTAGAGATTCTAAGAGATGTGAGACAAAATTTCTTCTATATATTCTTTAATATCATCTTGTAATTCTTTCTGAATGCCTAATTGTAATAATTTTACCTTACTAGAGGTTTTAAAATTATACTTTGTACACCTTAATCCATATCTTATAAAAAGGGAAGTACCCTTGAGTACTTCATTGTAGTGAGGATTGATTAGTGTTGAAAGTTTTCGCCTTTGAGCTATAAAAGGGAGAGTTGTTAAAAGTTTCTTTCTTGAGCTTGCAAAAAGGAAGGGGTTATAGGTTTTCTCCTTAAGCCTAAAAAATGGAGAGGTAAAAATTATCCTTGAACTTGTAAAAAAGGAATGTTAATCTTGAGCCTGCAAAAAAGAGGGTATATTTATAAAGACCATTTTTTGTAGTGGATTTGGCAAATTCTTTAAAGGGTGTTCAAGGGAGAAGACATAGGAAAGGGAGTCGAACCCCTATAAATCACTTGTGCACATTTTCTCTATCCCTACTCTTTATTTTACTTATTTTCATTTATTCAATTGTTTGATTGATAAAATTAGAGGATATAATTTGTAGAGAATTTATCTTAAGAAAAACAAGTAAGGTTTTAGTCAACCCTTTTTAATTTAGTTAATTGAGCCAGCATTATATTTTAGCACCAAATTTACTCATACAAAATCACTTATGCATGTCAGGATAGGGTGGAGTAATTCAAGCTTAATATGCTCAAATCTTTGAAAGCTTGATATTTTAAAAATCATTTGAACTAGATATTTTAAAATTCATATTACACTTTAAACTTCATTTTTGCCTTTCGAAAGCATCCTTGAAAACTAATGATATTTCAACCAACTTGAACTATTAAAACAAAATTCATATGATATTTCAAAGATGTTCAAGTCATCATTTTGCCTTGGATACAAGGAAATCAATACATTAATCATTAAAATTCCATAGTTACTCGTAAAAACAATTTCAATTGGCAATTATGCATCTTAAGATCCTCACACCATTTAGAAGAATTTCATTTCTTACCCAAATGGTTTATTTCATGCCCATAAATGCTCAAAAGCAAGATATTATATTTTAGGTTCTATCAATTCTTGAAAACTTGCATTTCAAAAAATCAAAACATTAAACATTGCAAGTTATTCAAGATTCTTTGTCCAAGGCAAATTTTAGCAAAAACTAATTTCTTAAACCTTTTTGCACTTTTTAAAATTCATTTTGTTTCAAGACAAATTCGATACGATAAAGGTTGTTAATTAAGAATTTTTTTTTTTTTTATAAAAGTGTATTCCAAACTAAAATTTAAATTTAAATTTTGTTTTGCAAAAAGGTGTTTTCAAACTTGATTTTCAAATTCATTAAACTTTACATGCTCTCCCTATATTTAAGCATAGATAAATTCAATCAATGAGCACACAATATCAATACACCAAAAGGTTGAACATAAACCTTGATATACACATTAAACCCAAATCACTCTTCATTTCAAAAATAAAAATATATCATTAAAATTATTTTCAAAAAAAAGTATTCTTATCAAGAGGTATAATCAAATTCATTTTTGAACATCATATTTTCCAAGAGTATAAGCATTTTAAAACATTCATCTTATTAAAACAATGCAAGAAAAAAAAAATTGAAACAATGATCATTAATCAAACTCCAAGACAACAATCAAGTGCAATAATTTCATATAGCATTGTGTAATAAAAAACATATATGAATAAAAATCATAGAGATTACCCATCTTCCATTCTGTGTGTTGAGAGAATTTGAAGTGCAATAATTTCATATAACATTGGGCAATCAAAACATATATGAATAAAAATCATATAGATCACCCATCTTCCATTTTACGTGTTGATAGAATTTGAGCTCCAATAATTTTATTGTTTCAAAACACCCAAAAGGGGTTTTCTCATTTGATAATTAGTAACTAGCTTACTTTGGATCCTTGAGAGTTAGTCACAAAATCTTATGTTCTATACTTGTCTTAAACAATATGCAATAATTGACATAATAAGTATATAATGAAAATCCATAAGATTTACAACAAATTCCCACTTGATTTATCACTAAGCAGATGATTTTCATTAACGTGCTATATTTTCACAATCGAAACATTTTATCACTCTTTGAAAGTTTTCAAAATCATTTTTCAATAGATAAGAAAACTTTTCTTCAAAAACAAGCTCAATCATTTTTCAAATATTTCAAATTCAATTTTTCAAAATAACAAATAATCAATTTGAAATATGAATAAAATTGGATAAGTATTAACTCATGATTCTTTTGGTTTGATTATTGCCTTCCTCCATTAAGCATTTCATCCACAAAGTATCTCTTTACATTTTTCTTTAAGTGTTAAAGGTTATTCATTATTCTACTTAAAAGATCGTCTCACTCTTAAAGTAGTATCAAAGACTTGAGCAATAAGATCACTCTAAGATGGTTAGACCTATACATAGAGACCAAACTCCGATATCAATTGTTAGCTTAAGTATTTATAGTAATCTTAGAGGGGAGTGAATTAGATAGATTGACTTTAAATTTTCCCTAACTTCGATTTTTATTAAAGATTAATTGGAAAAATAACAACTCAATGAAAATGATAAAACTTCAGACATAATTGAATTGTTGAAACTGTTGGGATTAGAAAAATTGACACAAGGATTTATAGAGATTCGATTAACTATGCTTATTTCTTCTCCCTTAGCATCCCATTAAAGAGTTCCTTAGTTCATTGTAAAATTTGCTTACACCCCTTTTTTTAAGGCTCAAGAACAACCATTTACAAATCTCTTTTCATGAGCTTAAGATGAACTTTACACTTCCTTTTTCTAAGGCTCAAGGAAAAAATCTTTATAGCTTCCTATCTTTTTCAAAGGCTAAAGATAGAAACCTTTACAATGTGTGACTTTCTACAAAACTCACAAAAATGACCATAAGAGGATAGCTCCTTATCCTGATTGTTGAGTTAACATATTTTAAAATAACAAAACAAGTAAAATCAATAATATAGAAATGATTTAAAACATGTTTAAAGATTATCAGTACCAGAAACTAAGTCTTTAAGGATGAGAGATCGATCTGGTGAGATGAGAGATCGATCTCCTGGGTTTTCTAGTATGAGAGATCGATCTCATGAGGATATGAGGTCGATCTGCTAAAGGATTGAATTCTAAAAGGATCTGTACAAGGTATTGAGGAAGCAGAGATCGATCTATAAGGGTTATAAGATCAATCTATCTATTACAGAGTTTATGAGATCTATCTGGTATAGGAAGAGATCGATCTCCTCTAAAACAAAAGCTAAAGGCAGTAGATCGATCTGTAGATCGATCTATGTTCAAACATAGAGTTTATGAGATCGATATGGTATGGGAAAAGATCGATCTCCTCTAAGTCAGAAAGCTAAGGAGATCGATCTGGGTTGATTAGAGATCGATCTCCTCACTACGAGAATACTTGGTAGATCGATCTTGCCTCAAACAGAGAGATTTGAAGATCGATCTGCTTGTTTGACAGATCGATTTGCTCTAACATTTTCAAATTGTAAGATCGATCTCTACATATATGAGATCGATCTCCTTGCTTCAATTTGCTTTGACATTGCAGGAATTTAAACTAAGAGATCAATCTGGTCATGATTGGAGATCGATCTGGCATTCTAGTGGAGGTTCCCAACGGCTCTTTCTGCAAAACTTTCAATGGAAAAAACAGTATTAAATGCTCCAACTACCAATCCTTTAGTATAAAATCAAACATTAAAGACACTGGAAAGGAGACACCATTGCTGAACATTCTGTACATTCTCAAGAATTTATTTCCCCATTCCATTTGTCTTCAATCCTCATTTATTGATATTGTTGTATAAGCCTTTGTGCAAAAGCTATATTTATCCTACCCACATAAAAAACTTGATCTTGTATTCATCCTTATTTTAAGAGAGAAGAGGAGTGTTACTCAGTGAGAAAAATTTTGTAAAATGGTGAATATATCTTTGTGTAAAAAGGATAGAGAGGTTATTCCTTAACCTGAAAAAGGGAGTGTGTAACATTCAGTGATATAGTGAAAGAAAGCTCTTGACAAGGAGGTCAAGAAGAGAGGACATAGGCAAGAGATTGGTCAAACCTCTATAAACTACTGTGTTTGATATTTCTCTCCCTAATCTTCCTTCAATTTATTTCATTACATTATATTGATTACTCATTATTTGCTAATTAGATTTAATTTAGTTTAAATTTGCCATTAACATAAAAAACCAATTCACCCCCCTCTCAGTAGAGCCAACACTGATGAATTACAAGTTTGAATACAAAGTTGGCAAACTCTATGTCACACCCCAAACTTACTGATTCAATTACGGAAGCCAGAAATTTAGGGTCAATTTCGCGCTTTCACTTTTCTTATCGTTTGTATGTGTTTGTGATAGACTACCTACGCGTCAATTATTCCTTTCGACTCTTTATAGGTCCCCACTAAACTAAAAGTGATTTCCAATTATTTATACCTAAAATTCCACAAGTTCGAAAACTTTCATATTTCCTTCACATTATAATAAATTTCATCAGACGCAGTAATGATCATAAAAACTGTATATATATCAACTTCAACAAAATTACAGTCCACAACATGTCTACATCCCAACCCTCTCACGAGTGTACACCATGAAGCTTACATACTGTGTCAACATATAAATATATATATCCACCGTACAAAATATACCTCGGTGGAAGCTCGGTTGTCTCAAAAGTATGACAAAATCCGCTGAATCTCGTACTGCCTTAATCTGGGGAAGGAAGGAGGGGGTGACTTTTATGAAAAACCCAGTAAGTAAATATGCAGCTACTGAAAACAAAGATTAGTTTCATACAGACCCTCATGCCTTGCATTCAAATCGAATCTAAACCGACAAACATACAGCTTTTATAAAACATGCGCTAAATAAAACAATGACATCGAAAAAGTAATTTCATTTAGAAAAAGTATTCATATCACAAAATTAAAATCCAACATAGAATTCGAGTGCAAATTTCAGATTTTTGGATACAGAAATCAAATTTCAAATAGATATCAATTATACATACATATATCGCAAAATCAAATACAAACACCGAAATTAGATACATATACAAAAGTTGTATACGGATGCTGAAGCGTAAATGCATTAGGTACAACCTTATCAAAAGGCACTGTAGCTATCAGTGCAACGGACTCCCTATTTCTAGGGCGCTATCTATGATCATAGACCTGAGCCAGTCTCGTGGGCCAGACGACACTGGCACCTATCGCTTCAGGATAGGCCAAACTGTTCCCGATTTCTTTTCAGGGGAACCCTTACAGTAGGTGTACCAAAATGATTTAGTCTTACAATAAATACACGTGTAGCACTTAGTTCCCATCAGGGATTCTAGAGACGGCTCCCACGGTTTTTAAAACAAAATTTTAATATACTTTTCTCAAATCGAATTTATTTGGCATGAGGTTTTAAATCTAAATACGGAGTTTTTTTGTACAAATGAACTAAATATATATTTTTAAATATCTCAACGAAAAACTTATTGTATTATTTATTTACTTATTTATATATATATATATATTTAAACAGAATTTCCAAAGGTCAAACATAATTTCATATCACTGCAAAACATTTCAGAACAAAATAGTTAATTAAATTTGTAGACTATATATTTACTTACCGTTGTCCACTAGACGCAACGACTATTCAGTATACTTCCTTTATGCGCTAGTATTCCACCAAGCTCAACCAGTATAAATAAATTCTCTACACAGTTACAGAGCCCACGTCAAAATCGTAATCAGTTAAATCTAATCGCCATAATATTCTGAGATTATGAGGATATATTATCCTTTACCTTGCAAACCCTATATTACTTATAAACTTCTTTGACCAATTCGGGTCTCTCTAGAAATTTTCTAGTTCAACAATGGGATAACAGGTAAATGGGTACTGTCTGTTTTTTTGGCTACTGTTGAGATCGGAGAGAACTTGGGAAAAATGTGAACCGAAAAAATGGAAATGCAGGGGGTCGCCGGAGCTAGCTGGTCGGAGGGACACTGGCGTTCGTCTTCTCCGGTTCGGCTGGTATGAAAACAAGGGGAACTCTTTTCTGTTTTTTTTTTGTTTGGGTCTCAGACTCTTGGTAAAAGGAAGAAAGAATAGTGTTTTCGGTGGAAGGGGGAACGATCGTCGGCCTGCTGGTGCGGTCTCGAGTTGCCGGCGGTGAAGAACGGTGACTGGCAGAGGGGGAGAAGGCTATTGAAGAAGGAAAAAATGCAGGGGAAGGGAAGGGAAATAGAAATAGAAGGAAATGGGAATTGGTGTCGCGCGATACTGTCGCGTGACACTATTCCCACCGTGTCTTTCATTTTTCTTTCTTTTTTTTTTTTTACTAGTCATTCAGCCCCTGCCAGACCCCCTGCCACACGCTACCCCTCTTCTTTCTTTCTTTTTCATTTCCGTTTACCTGCCTTTCTGTTCATCATCATCATCAATTCAATTTTTTTTTTTAAACTATTATTATTTTATTATTTTATTAAGAAAAAGCTGAACGTTACATCCTCCTCACCTTATGAAATTTGGTGCTCCAAATTTTGATTATAGTTCTGAAAAGAGATACGGGTGCTTGTCGCGCATCACATTCTCTAGCTCCCAAGTGGCTTCATCCTCTGAGTGTTGTTGCCACTGTACCTTGACCATTGGAATAGTTTTCGATCTTAGGACTCTTTCTTGTCTGTCCAAAATCTTTATTGGTTTTTCCACATATGTCATATCCTCCCGCAACATCAATGTGTCATATCCGATGACATGAGAAGGATCTGGATTATATTTTCGAAGCATGGAAACATGGAATACATTATGCATGCCAGCTAGCTGGGGAGGTAAAGCTAACCGATATGCCACAACTCCAATCCTCTCTAAAATTTCGAAAGGTCCAATATATCTCGGGCTCAGCTTGCCTTTCTTGCCAAATCTCATGATGCCTTTCGACGGCGATACTTTTAGGAACACTGAATCACCAACCTCAAACTCCAATGGCCTCCATCGATTATCTGCATAGGACTTTTGTCTATCCCTGGCAACCTTTAGCTTATCGCATATCACCTTAACACTTTCAGAAGCTCTCTTGACTAACTCTGGAGCATATATCAATTTATCACCAACTTCCTCCTAAGCAATCGGAGATCTACACTTCCTACCATAAAAGGGCTTCGTACGGAGCCATTCCGATACTTGAATGATAGCTATTGTTATAAGCGAACTCCGCTAGCGGCAAATGATCATCCCAGGAGCTCTTATACTCAAGTGCACAAGCCCTTAACATGTCCTCGAGAGTTTGAATTGTTCTCTCGGATTGCCCATCGGTCTGAGGGTGAAAAGCAGTACTGAAGCTCAAACGAGATCCCATAGCCTCCCGAAATTTTTTCCAAAAACGGGATGTAAAGCGAGAATCTCGATCAGATACTATGCTCACTGGGGTACCATGAAGCCGGACTATCTCTTTAACAAATAATTCTGCCAGCGAAGTCAATGGATCTGTAACCTTGATGGGTAAAAAGTGGGCTGACTTGGTAAGCCGATCGACAATAACCCAAATGGCATCATGCTTTCTCCGGGTTCTCGGGAGTCCCATAACAAAATCTATGGTAATATACTCCCACTTCCACGTTGGTATAGGCAAAGGTTGGAGTAACCCTACAGGTTTCTGATGTTCTACCTTTACCTATTGACAAATCAGACATCTTGCAACAAATTCAGCGATGTCCTTCTTCATACCAGCCCAATGATACAACCCACGCAAATCATGATACATCTTCGTGCTGCCTGGGTGCATGATTTATCTCGAGTTGTGAGCCTCTTCTAAGATCAGTCTCTTTAGTTCGTCATTATCCGGAATACACATCCGACCCTGAAACCTCAATATACCATCATTGCCCACTGAGAAATCAGAATGTCTACTGTCATCCCCTTCATTTTCACAGACAATCCTTACAATTCGAGGATCATTCTTCTGCACCTTCCTAATCTGATCAAGTAACTCCGGTTCAACTCTTATACTGGCAACTAAACAACCGTCCACTGACTGATCCTGATCCACTGAAATTCTCAGATCCCTAAATTGTTCCAATAAATCCCATTGTTTAACCATGAAATAGGAGACCATAGCTGTATTCTTCCGACTAAGAGCATCCGCTACCACATTAGCTTTTTCGGGGTGGTAGAGAATCTTACAATCGTAATCCTTCAACAACTCGATCCAACGGCGCTGCCTCATGTTTAATTCCTTCTGAGAGAAGAGATATTTCAGACTCTTATGATTAGTGAAAATCTGAAATGTCTCTCCATAAAGGTAATGCCGCCAGATCTTTAGTCAAAAATAACCGCAGCTAACTCCAGGTCATGTGTAGGGTAATTTTTCTCATGGTTCTTCAACTACCTCGAACCATAAGCCACAACTTTTTCGTGTTGCATTAGAACACACCCCAGACCCTGATGTGAAGCATCATTGTAGACAGTAAAACCTCCGGAACCACTGGGAATGGTAAGGATAGGTGCCGTGGTCAACCGTCTTTTCAATCCCTGAAAACTGTTCTCACAAGTTTCACTCCAAACAAAGTTCACTCCCTTCCGAGTGAGTCGGGTCAACGGTGCAGCCAACTTAGAAAACCCTTTCACAAATCTTTTATAATAACCCGTTAAACCCAAAAAGCTGCTAATCTCAGTAGGAGTCTTTGGTCTCTCCCAATTTAGGATGGCTTCTATCTTGGACGGATCGACAGACACTCCGTCCTTTGATACCACATGCCCCAGAAAACATATATGATCCAACCAAAATTCACACTTACTGAACTTTGCATACAACTGTTTTTCTCTGAGTGTCTGAAGGACCATGCATAGGTGTTGTTCGTGTTCCTGATATGATGAGGAATACACTAAGATGTCATCTATGAAGACAATCATGAACTTATCCAGATACAGCCTAAAAACTTCATTCATCAAGCTTATAAAGGCCGCTGGTGCATTGGTCAACCCGAATGGCATTACTAGGAACTCATAATGCCCGTACCGAGTTCTAAAAGCGGTCTTCGAAACATCTTCCCCTCGGATTCTCAATTGATGATAGCCGGATCTAAGGTCTATCTTGGAGAAGACTTGAGCACCTCTCAACTGATCAAAAAGATCGTCAATACGAGGCAGGGGGTATTTGTTCTTGACAGTCACTTTGTTTAACTGTCGATAATCCATGCAGAGTCTCAAACTACCGTCCTTCTTTTTCACAAAAAGTACAAGAGCACCCCAGGGAGATACGCTCGGGCGTATGAACCCCTTATCAGATAGTTCTTGCAACTGAGTCTTCAATTCCTCCAATTCGGTGGGTGACATCCTATATGGGGGTTTAGAAATTGGTTGGGTTCCCGGAATTAAGTCTATAGTAAATTCAACCTCTCTCTGCGGAGGTAAACCCGATAATTCTTTCGAAAAAATGTCCTCATACTCATAGACTACTGAAATGTCTCGAATACTGAGTGGAGCCTGGTCTACCGTTTCAACAAAGGCTAAATACCCTTCAATCAGAAGTAATCACGTCAACATATCAAGTCAACATCAAAATTTATAATTTCACCAAAATTTTCACACGAAAACTTCACTTACTTACTATTAACAAAGGTAATTACAATAGTCTCAGGCATTGCAAAAGTTACAGTCTTACTACAACAATCGACTAATGCATGATGCTGAGCTAACCAATCCATCCCAAGTATAACATCAAAATCAAACATATGCAATAGGATCAAATCGGCTAACAACTCCTTATCCTCTACCATTACTTTGCATGCTCTATATACAACATCAGTAACTTGTATAGACTTAAAAGGTGTACTAACATGCAATAGAAAGTCCAAAGATGTAGGTTTTATTCCTAACTTATTAGCAAAATAGGGTGCAACAAATGAGTGGGTAGAGCCTATATCAATTAAAACATAAGCTTCAAAACCATTTATAAGAAGCTTACCCCGAATGACAGAATCAGTAGCCTGAGCAGTAGTCTCATCCAAGGCAAACACTCGTCCTTGTGTCACCGGACGCTTACCCTTATCCACTGTAGAACGCTCAGCACCCTTACTAGACTCCTTGAGGCTCGGGCAATCTCTGATCAAGTGGCCTCGCTTGCCACAGTGATAACAGGCTCCTATCTCTCGGTAACATGGCTTGGTACCATGATGTCCTCCACATGTTGGACAGGTGGGGTCAGTATTAAATCTTGTAGTCTGAGCTTGGGAACCGGATGTCTTGGGCCTCTTGTCATACTGTTGTCTGCCCTTATCAGATCTCCTCTCACTGAATCTCATGTCCCTGCCTTTACCCTTGAATTTATGCCCGGACTCCTTCTGTGTCATATTTATCTCCAACTCCACCATCTGAGCCCGACGAAGAGCCTCGGCATAATCGGTAATATCAAATGCAGAAAATCGACCCCGGATACTGTGCCTGAGGCCATCTATAAATTTCACAGTCTTCGCTAACTCATCCTTAGATATTAAAGGATCGTAGCGACAGAGGGCAGAGAATTGAGACTCGTACTCGTCCACTGTCATAGAGCCCTGAGTGAGATGAAGGAAATCTGCTTGTCTCTTCCTCCTGATCGGCTCTGGCATATACTGCTTATAGAACACCTCGAGAAAAGCCTCCCATGTAATCTCCGGTCTCTTGGCCCTCAATAACTTCTCTGCAGACTCCCACCATATCTCTGCCTTATCCCAGAACATAAATACTGTCAGAGCAACTCTTTCCGTGGAGCTGCAACCCATAAACATAAACAGTTTCTCAAATTGCTTCACCCATGCTTCTGCTACATCAGGGTCCTTAACACCTCTGAAAGTCGGTGGGTTCATCTTCTGAAATTGTCGAAACCTCGACATATTGCGATCTACCAAATCTTCAGCTGGTGGTTGTGGAGCAACTGGCTGTTGGGGATGAGGTGGTATAACCTGTTGTGGCGGAGGTGGTTGTACATTAGGGGTTTGAGCTTGGATTCCAGCGTGTTGCTGCATCAAAAGATTGGTGAGCTGCTGAATTGTCTGTTGCAGCTGTCCGAGACTGTGCTCAACCTGCCCTATCCGAGAGTTCGGGCTAAGTGGTTGTGGAGGTGGCGACGCAGGAGCTTGTCTCGATCTCCCTCTACCCCGAGGTCGCCTGCCTCTCTACTCCATAATCCAAATCAAAATCCTATACAAAAATATACCGCTGAATACTGACAATAATAATTCAGACTTTATATATGTATATGCTGACACTTCCATGGTGTACTGGGATGTAAGTAAAGACAAACAACATACACAAACACAACAAACACGGGCTCTGATACCAAATCTGTCACACCCCAAACTTACTGATTCAATTACGAAAGCCAGAAATTTCGGGTCAATTTCGCGCTTTCACTTTTCTTATCGTTTGTATGTGTTTGTGGTAGACTACCTACGCGTCAATTATTCCTTTCGACTCTTTATAGGTCCCCACTAAACTAAAAGTGATTTCCAATTATTTATACCTAAAATTCCACAAGTTCGAAAACTTTCATATTTCCTTCACATTATAATAAATTTCATCAGACGCAGTAATGATCATAAAAACTGAATATATATCAACTTCAACAAAATTACAGTTCACAACATGTCTACATCCCAACCCTCTCACGAGTGTACACCATGAAGCTTACATACTGTGTCAACATATAAATATATATATCCACCGTACAAAATATACCTCGGTGGAAGCTCGGTTGTCTCAAAAGTATGACAAAATCCGCTGAATCTCGTACTGCCTTAATCTGGGGGAGGAAGGAGGGGGTGAGTTTTATGGAAAACCCAGTAAGCAAATATGCAGCTACTGAAAACAAAGATTAGTTTCATACAGACCCTCATGCCTTGCATTCAAATCGAATCCAAACCGACAAACATACAGCTTTTATAAAACATGAGCTAAATAAAACAATGACATCGAAAAAGTAATTTCATTTAGAAAAAGTATTCATATCACAAAATTAAAATCCAACATAGAATTCGAGTGCAAATTTCAGATTTTCGGATACAGAAATCAAATTTCAAATAGATATCAATTATACATACATATATCGCAAAATCAAATACGAACACCGAAATTAGATACATATACAAAAGTTGTATACGGATGCTGAAGCGTAAATGCATTAGGTACAACCTTATCAAAAGGCACTGTAGCTATCAGTGCAACGGACTCCCTATTTCTAGGGTGCTATCTATGATCATAGACCTGAGCCAGTCTCGTGGGCCAGACGACACTGGCACCTATCGCTTCAGGATAGGCCAAACTGTTCCCGATTTCTTTTCAGGGGAACCCTTACAGTAGGTGTACCAAAATGATTTAGTCTTACAATAAATACACGTGTAGCACTTAGTTCCCATCAGGGATTCTAGAGATGGCTCCTACGGTTTTTAAAACAAAATTTTAATATACTTTTCTCAAATCGAATTTATTTGGCATGAGGTTTTAAATCTAAATACGGAGTTTTTTGTACAAATGAACTAAATATATATTTTTAAATATCTCAACAAAAAACTTATTGTATTATTTATTTACTTATTTATATATATATATATATTTAAACAGAATTTCCAAAGGTCAAACATAATTTCATATCACTGCAAAACATTTCAGAACAAAATAGTTAATTAAATTTGTAGACTGTATATTTACTTACCGTTGTCCACTAGACGCAACGACTATTCAGTATACTTCCTTTGTGCGCTAGTATTCCACCAAGCTCAACCAGTATAAATAAATTCTCTACACAGTTACAGAGCCCACGTTAAAATCGTAATCAGTTAAATATAATCGCCATAATATTCTGAGATTATGAGGATATATTATCCTTTACCTTGGAAACCCTATATTACTTATAAACTTCTTTGACCAATTCGGGTCTCTCTAGAAATTTTCTAGTTCAACAATGGGATAACAGGTAAATGGGTACTGTCTGTTTTTTTGGCTACTGTTGAGATCAGAGAGAACTTGGGAAAAATGTGAACCGAGAAAATGGAAATGCAGGGGGTCGCCGGAGCTAGCTGGTCGGAGGGACACCGGCATTCGTCTTCTCCGGTTCGGCTGGTATGAAAACAAGGTGAACTCTTTTCTGTTTTTTTTTTTTTGTTTGGGTCTCAGACTCTTGGTAAAAGGAAGAAAGAATAGTGTTTCCGGTGGAAGGGGGAACGATCGTCAGCCTGCTGGTGCGGTCTCGAGTTGCCGGTGGTGAAGAACGGTGACTGGCAGAGGGGGAGAAGGCTATTGAAGAAGGAAAAAATGCAGGGGAAGGGAAGGGAATTAGAAATAGAAGGAAATGGGAATTGGTGTCGCGCGATACTGTCGCGCGACACTATTCCCACTGTGTCTTAAATTTTTCTTTCTTTTTTTTTTTTTTTTACTAGTCATTCAGCCCTTGCCAGACCCCCTGCCACACGCTACCCCTCTTCTTTCTTTCTTTTTCATTTCCGTTTACCTGCCTTTCTGTTCATCATCATCATCAATTCAATTTTTTTTAAACTATTATTATTTTATTATTTTATTAAGAAAAAGCTGAACGTTACACTCTATGACCTCTACTAAAGTTGGTTGATTTCTAGTTTAAGCTCAAGAGATCAATAGAAGAATGAATACAAATTTGGGTATAAGATAGGAAGAATAAACACCCCTTGAACTCTCTTGATTTTTGGTGGATAGATTGATTCAACATGCTTAAAGATAAATCTCATGCCTCTCTCCCTTGGAGAAGTGTTGGAAAACCCATTTTATACTTAAACTTGAGTTTAGAGCTGCTGGAGATTTTTTGGTGGAGAATATAGTCATTTCAAAGCTGATTTATGCATTCTAGTTAAAGGGGTATCAATACATTACCTTGGGTATCGATATCCAGCTTAAAAACTCAAAAATAGTTGTTAGAAAAATAAGATATCAATACGTTTGAGGAAGGTTTCAACGACTTTTTAGTCAAGGAAAACAATAAAATCAATTTTGAGTACTACTTACTAAATTGACTATATGTTGAGTTAGAAAACTTGAAAATCACAATCCATTTGAAGTTTTAGAAACTAGATTTAATTAGAAAACTTGAAAATCACAATCCATTTGAAGTTTTAGAAACTAGATTTAATTATATTTTCACACATATGTAATTTGCATATTAAACCATTATAAATTAATTCAGAAAATTAAAACACTTAAGAGATCAATGAAATTCTTCTTTCTTAAAACTTATCTATCAAAAGCAACTTTACTTTGTAAACAAATTTAAGTACACTTAAATTTTAGACATTTTAAAATATTTAGCAATTTAAAGCTAACAAAATTCAAAAATTAAAATTTAATTAAATTAAAGTAGAGTGACAAATTTCAACATTGAGATAAAGTACAACGGCAATTTTGTTTCATAGGAATGCATGTTAAAAAAATATATTCTTTTATTAGATTTCTTCCATATAATTAGAATTTATTTCTTATCTATAAATCATCTTATTAATTAATAAGGTAAATTTCATCTAAATCCTTAAGGTTCGATTCTAATTCAACTTTAGTCTATTAGTATAAAAAATGGACATTTAGCCCCAAGCTTTTTTATTTCATTAGACAAGTTAGACATTCCGTTAGTCAACTGTTAAAAACTCAATTTTGAGACTATTTTAACTCTTAAACTATTTGGAGTGCTTTATTCAAGTCAATCAATAATGAATAAGAAAATACTAAAATCTACTAGGCTTTAAAATTATTATTTTTATTTATTAAGTACTGCACTTAATAGCAAATTATTGTTGTTAAAAACAAGGTATAAAAACAACAACAATGTGCTATTTAGTTCAATACTTAATAAACAATAAATAATAAATTTTTAAAAAAAGAAAACTAAATTTTTAAAACCTAGTAGATTTAAATATTTGTTTATTCATTATTAATTGATTTGAGTATTTAAAGTAGACTAAATGATTTAAGGAGTAAAATAGTTTCAAAGTTAAGCTTTTAACGGTTGACTTAAGGACTAACTTGTCATATGAAATAGAGAGTTTGCGGTGGATTGTTCATTTTTATACTAATAGATTAAAGTTGGATTAGAATCAAATTTTAGGGACCTAGATAAAATTTACTCTAATTAATAATAATACAAGAATAATTTAGCTATTGGTGGTAGTCTATCTTTTTAATGAGATAAATCATGTAATTATATTTGATAAAATGTAATTAAAAATAAAAAAATTAAAATATAATCATTTTTTTGTCCAAAAAAGCTTTATTCACATATGTATTTTTACAAATTGAAAATATAAACCATAGATATTATTAAGGATAGTTTAAATTGGGAACTAGAAATAATGAATTTAGTCCCAATAAAATGCTCCTATACCACACTCAATTTTTCTAGTCTATTAGTTTTATAACTTTAGGACACATACATTACTGTAAAAATAGAAAATAGATCGGAGCTAGGATGACAACACTTGACGTGATAATGACGTTCATTTCTCTATAAATGAAAAGATCATGACATTCGAAATCTCTTCATTGATATAATCAAGTTGAGTCTTTTCTTTAAATCTGCACCTCTTTTTTTTTTATAATTGTTTTATTTTTTTATCTGACTTGAACATTGAAGCGCATAACAACGATTAGTCTCTTATTTATCTTGTAGGAAAACCATTATCACGCTTGGACATATGTCTTTATTGAAAATTTTGTAACATTAGTGAACTCAAGTTCATATTCATAACAGATATAAATAGATATAAACATAATTATAACTTAAATAAATTAAAATATTAATATTACAATTAAATAATATATAAAATTATTTATAAAATTTATAAACTTCATTGATGAAATATATATCAATTCAATAATCCTAAATAATGTTTTTATACAATTACTTAAAGATGGTATGCTTATGCGATATAAAAAATATTTCAAAAGGATTTTAGGTACCATTTTAGGATTAAACAATTGACTCCCATTGCACTAGCATTTGAATCGAAATTTCACTATCGAACACACACATGCATTATTTACAATACCAATTAGTTCAGTTCGATGTTATGAATGGGTCACTGACCATGTAATATTAATCTATGTACAATAAACATCATACAAGAGTTTTTTTTTTTTTCCATATGGTATAACACATATTTCATATTAATTATTATTACAAATTTCTAAAATATACATATTCGATTTTTTTTTTTTAATTTTGAAATTTTACTATGAACTCTAATTTATGTTTATATATCTATAACATTCAAAAAAAATTTCTTCCATTTTAAAAAGTTATATATATATATATATATATATATATATATATAAATATTTCATTTTATAAAGAAAAGGAAAGGACGAAAAAATAGAAAAGATATGAATTTAAAAGGTTGCATCTAAGTTTTTTTATTCAAATCCAAGGTGTGAATTCATTTCTAGTCATTATTTAAAAAAGATGGGATTTGATTCTTCTTATCAACACTAATAATTTTTATGTATATAGAATGAAATAAAAACTAATTAATAAAGAGAATAATAATTATCTATAATCTATAATCTATAATCTGTAATTAATATAAAAACTTGAATATGAAAAAACTTTTTAAGTGATAAAAAATAAGCTTTTTGTGCATTATATTTTTAAATTAACATTTTAATTTTTATTATAAATATTAAAAAAGTATATCTAATTTTTAAATAAAAATTCTAAGTTTACTCCAAAATTTTCATTAATTTTTTTTTTATTAATAGGATTTTTTTAATTAATTCAATATAAAGAATTTATCTGATTAATAAGATTTATCCAATTTATATATAAAAACCATCTATATTATTATTATTATTATTATTATTATAGACTATATGATATGAGTCGGTATTAGTAAGTAGGAAAGTTTCATCCCCATATTACTGTGCTTTGTTTAGATATAACAGTGTATATCGAGACCGAGAGTGAAACAATATTTTTGAAAATTCTCCTTCTAAAGGTATAACGAAATCTCGGGTAATTAACCATTATTTAAGACAAATTGCATTGTTATACGTGTTAAAAATTTATCGTATAAATTACGGATTTAATTCCGTATAAAATGAATTATATCCTGAAATTGGAGATAAATTGTCTAAATAATTATTTGAGCTATCCAAGAGTTTAGAACGAGACCCAATAAGTGTTGATGGGCCCAATAGGTCTTGATGAAGTGAATAGTAAGTGAAAATGAAATTAAGATTGAGTAAGACCCATTAAGGGGTAATTAGGTCCAATAAAAATAAATGAACCCAATAGTTTAAATTAAACCCAATAAAATTAAAATACGAATAAAATATATTATATTTAACCCGATAAATAATTATCTGTAACTGTAAAGAATATACTAAAAACTAAACGGAGCGAGTGATCTGTATCGATTTTTTGTAAAAAAGAGTAGTGACACTATAGATTATAAATTGAAGATAGATTTTAGGTTATGGATATAAATTATTATTATTATTATTTTAACTCCGGAAAGGGCATGGAAGTAAATTCAGCTAGGTGAGTTCTCCCTTTTACAGCTCGCTTTCTCTGTTTATTTACCGCTAACGCTTATCACCATCATCGTTATCCAATAAATATCCACGTAAAATTAAAAATCGAGAGAAACTAAGAAAACTCCCAAAAATTAAAAAAAAAAAAAAAAAACCAGTCGTCGATTCGAGTCGAATAAAATGTACTTACTTAAAATTTCTATTTTCGCAAGCCGTGAAAAAGAAAATAAAAAATTAATCCCAAACTGAAACCCCAACCAAGAAAGATTAATTCGACTCCCCTTCTTGTTCTTTTCTTTTTTCCCTTTTATCTTTTCGATCTTCTTTTTCTTCTCCTCGCACTCTCTCTCCCTCGGTATTGTACGCTGGTGTCCATTTCCCGTCGCACGTGCGATTGACGCGTTCTTTCGCCGAGTCCTTGCCCTTTTTATTTTCCGATCATCGTCGTTATCCTCGCGACTCTCGGTCATATAATCTGAATTCTTGAAGATACGATCGCAGCTGCTCTTGCTTCTGCTTTCAATTTGCATTTTCCCCTCGGGTTCGTTTTTAGGGTTTTTCATGTTGTTTTAGGGATTTAAGGTTCTTTTTATTTATTAGCCTAGGGTTAGCCATTGCTTAGCTCTTAATTCACTAATTATGATCGCGTTTTCTCTCGGACTTCACTATTTGGGCCTTGTCTTGCTTCATGGACCGGAATTCCCCAATTTTTCATCCAATTTAGTTAATTTTGGTTTCAAATTTGTTAAAAGAATACGAAATTTTGAATTTGAGATTGAATAATTGAAATTTTAGTTGATTTATTCAATTTCCCTGAGTATCTGTATGCAGGGTACATATAATACAGAAATTCCAAAAAAGTGATGTATTTGAAGTGACGGTTAAAGGAGGGAAAAAGAAGGAAGCATGTGTGGTGGTGGATGGTGCGATTGTACAGCGAGAGTGTGGCATAAGTTATGCGGCTGTTTCTAGTTGTGGTAGTTACTAAGACAAGGCGAAAAAGAAGGAATAAAGATAGAAATGAGTTTGCAGGCACATATGTCTGGACAGATATCAGGACAGATGCCTAATCAAGGTGCTTTGCCGCAGCAAAATGGGAACCCTCTCCAGCCGGCCCAGATGCAGAGCATAGGCGTTGCTGGAAGTGTGGGTGCTGGTGGCATTGTTGGTGCTGCAGGTCCAACGCATAATACATTGAATATGGACCCTGACCTCATCAGAACACGAGAATTTATGCGAGGAAAGATGTAAGATTTTTTATAAGCAGTATTATTATTGTAGGAAACGTTTATTTCTGCTTATTTATTTAGCATAAATTATGAAGCAATTTGGATAAAAAACTGCATTAGTTGTGGAGTTAATGCTGTTTGAATGCATTTAATACCAATTGAAGCTTGTTGTTTATTTGCATTTCATTGTTTTCTTTTCTCTGCGAGTGTGTGCATGTACAGTTGTTCATTTTTTGTGATGCGTTTGTGCTGCTGGTTGCTTAGTTGCATGTTAGTAATATTCTTTTGTTATAGGCAGTGGTGTTTGTTTATATTTGCTTTTCTACTTCAACAAAATGTGCTTAGAAGTTAGCATAAAACAAAAGTTAGTTGCAAAATAAATGACGGTTCTATATTTCACTCAAATAGTGCTTTGCCTTGAAACAGTTGTATATCTGTGTAGGATTTTATGAGCCTGCAGATTTGAGCCATACATTTAGGCATGCATAATTGAATTGAATAGTTATTTCAACAATTTAAGGGGCCATTGTCTAGTACAACAGGAAGGCTTCTGGTTCAAGTTGTTAGAGGAGTCTTTCTCTTTCTGCCTCTCTTCAAGAGGGAGAGGGAGAGGGGGGGGGGGGGGGGGGGACTAAAGGAAAAAAACTTGTTTATCATTATTCTTAAGACTTCTCATAGGCGGTAGAACATGCATGTGATGATCCTTGTGATTTCACTTTACTTTGGAGACGGGTATTTAAATCATATCCAATGGAAAACTGTCTTTTTGTTGATTTCATATAATCACTGTTGCTATTGAGCTTCTATTGATATCAATCTATACATCAAGATTGAGCATTTCCATCTTAGAATTGTTCTGTTATTATACCTAATGTTCATTTTTGATGACTAATGAAAATCTCATTTTCACCAGCGTTGATGTTTTAAAATTGCGGCACCAGCATCCGAATACTGAGGCATCAATGATTAAGTTTCGGGATTTTGCCAGACGGTTGGAAGAAGGTTTATTTAAGATCGCTCACACAAAGGTTAATTATCTTATCAAATTACTATGTTCAGAGCAAATATGTATCTTGACTGCTTTTTAACCCATTTCATTTGTATAGTTCATTCGTTAAGCAATATTCTTTCTTCACTTATTGTCTTTTTACTGTTTTCTATTTTCTCGACACACTGTAGAAGCAAATTACTTTACATTCTTCTGATGGTTTTTTTTTTTTTTAAATTTTTTTTAAAAATTTCTATAGCAACAACCATTTCCCTCTTATTTCTGACACTCAAAATTTGTTTTCCAGGAGGACTATATAAATTTGAGTACATTAGAGCACCGTTTACAGACTCTAATAAAGGGTGGCAGAAATGTGCACAACCAACTACATCCGCAGCTTGTTAATTCGGCCTCAGCACCAATTGGCACAATGATACCAACCCCCGGTATGTCACACAGTGGCAATCCTAGCATGATAGTTACCTCTTCTATAGATGCTGCTATGAGTGCTGCCAGTGCAAGCATAGCTCCTACAACTGTCAATACTGGAAGCCTGTTGTCAACTGGTGGCATGAATGGTGGTTCCTTCAGTAGATCTGAAGGTAAATTTGAGCCTTAAGAGTCTTTTGTAATCATATTTAAATAGCATTTTCTACTGATGGTAACAGAATGGTACTTTTGTAGGAAATATATCTAACGGGTATCAACAGTTGACAGCAAATTTTCCTATTGCTTCTGGTGGAATGTCATCAATTGGTGTGCCAAGAATGACAAGCCAAATGATTCCCACTCCTGGGTTTAATAGTAATAACAATAACAGTAGCTTTAACAATCAGTCTTCCAGTATTGTTGGTGGGCTTTCAACTGTTGAATCAACAATGGTATCACAGCCACAGCAGCAAAAACAACATGTTGGTGGTCAAAACAGTCGTATTTTGCACACCCTTGGCAGCCAAAGGGGTAGCGGCATCAGGTCTGGGTTGCAGCAGAAAACCTTTGGGTTTTCTAATGGGTCCCTAAATGGCACATTGGGGATGATGGGCAACAATATGCAAATTGTTAATGAATCAGGAACTTCTGGGGGATATCAGTCTGTCACATCTTTTTCTAATTCATCAAAACCTTTGCAACAGCACTTTGATCAACATCAGCGACCCCTGATGCAAGGTAACATCTTGATTTCAGTTGTCTGTTTCTCTATTTCCTTGCTTTATTAATAATGATCGAATATATAATTTATTAAGGAATTTACAAGTTGTCTCAAAGGAAGCAATTCTTTGTGTCAGGTGATGGATATGGAATGAACAATGCTGATTCTTTTGGATCTGGAAACTTGTATGGTGCTGTAACATCTGTTGGCTCAGTGACAATCTCTCAGAATTTGAATCCAGTTAATTTGCAGTCTATGTCCAGAACAAATTCTTCTTTGATAAGTAATCAGTCGAATTTACATGGAGTACAATCAGTTGCCCATATGAAGCCCCAGTCTGTAGATCAGTTTGAAAAGATGAATTTTCAAGCTCCAGTTTCTTCAAGAGACAATATCCTTCAGGTTAATCAACAGCAACAGTTTCAGCAGCAGTCCCATCAGTTCCAGCAACAGCAGTTTCTGCAACAGCAACGCCACCAGAAGCAGCAAAATCAGCAGCATCAGAATTTGCTGAGCAATAGTGGTTATAGTCAATCTCAGCTGGCATCTGATATAGGCAGTCAAGTGAAGCGTGAACAGCGAGTGGAACACCACGACGAGGTTCTACATCAACAAGCTCCTGAACAATTTCAGCTTCCTGAATTGCAGAATCAGTTCCAGCAGAACCATGCTGAGGAGCTCTCTAATCCACAGGATATGCTTTCGTCACTGCCACAAAATTCGCAACAAATGCAACAGATGTTGTTGCATCAACATCAATTGATTCCTGATTCTCATAATGATTATAAGCTTTCCACTGGACCACAGCCGGAATCAGTTGTGCAGAGTCGGTGGCATCCTCACTCACAAGATCGGGCTCAAATGCCAGGGAACATGTCACATGAGCAGAATGTCCAAGAGGACTTCCGCCAGAGAATATCTGGGCAGGATGAAGCTCAACGTAATAATTTATCTGCCGATGGATCTACTATCAGTCCAATGGTAGTTCCTAGAAGCTCGATAGATCCTTCAAATTTGAGGGGTGCCATCTCTAGATATGGAAATAGGAGCCATGATCAGCAGTATAGAAATCAAGTGAGGTGGCTTTTGCTTCTGCGTCATGCTCGTAGATGTAAAGCCCCTGAGGGTAAGTGTGATGACTATTGCTTTACTGTCCGAAAGTTGTTGAGTCATATGGATATATGCGAATCGTCTCAATGCTCATATCCTCGTTGCCATCACTCCAAGATATTGATTCGTCATCACAAGACTTGTACAAATCCATCGTGCCCTGTTTGTGTTCCAGTTAACAATTATGTAAAGGCTCAAATGGCACGTGCCTGTCTAAACTCTACATCTGTTTTGCCATCTCCGGATAGTGGATCTACTAAAACATACAATGCTGGAGACATTTCTGCTAGAATGACTTCTACAACCACATCAATTGATACTTCTGTAGACATACAGCCTTCACTAAAACGCATGAAGATAGAGCAGTCTTCTCGGTCTGTAATAGCTGAAAGTGAAGGTTCTGTAGTATCAGGTTCTGCTGTGGCAGAACATCACATAACTCAGGATATCCAGTGCCATGATTACCAACACGGTGATAGGTCTATGCCGGTTAAATCTGAGCCTATGGAAGTGAAGATGGAAGTCCCCATGAGTTCTGCTAAAGGTAGTCCTGCTATTATTGACATGAAGGATGCTGCAGATGACATTTGCAAACAGAAGACTGATGGTGAACCTATTAGGTGTGATGAATTTGGTGCTCTAGCTAAGCAAGAAAATGCTAAGATTGAGAAGGAGCCTGATTCAGTTAAACAAGAAAATGCAGCACAGTCTTCTGACTGTGCAGCTGGAACTAAGTCTGGGAAACCCAAAATAAAGGGGGTGTCACTGACCGAACTGTTCACCCCTGAGCAAGTTAGGGAGCATATTACAGGTCTCAGGCAATGGGTTGGCCAGGTGTGCTTTATTGTCGTGTTCTGATTTGTTCAAGGCTATGTTCTTAGTATTGTATTACGATCATTAATAAGTTGTAGGAGTTGAATATATGTTCTGGCTTACTACTTGATATACCAGAAAATGGATTTGGAGACAGAACAAGGTGTATTGATGGTAGTTATTTTCTTTCTTTTACAGAGTAAAGCAAAGGCTGAAAAGAATCAAGCAATGGAGCACTTAATGAGTGAGAACTCCTGTCAGTTATGTGCAGTTGAGAAGCTTACTTTTGAGCCACCACCTATTTATTGCAGCACTTGTGGTGCTCGCATTAAGCGAAATGCAATGTACTACACAATGGGAGCAGGTGATACACGACATTACTTTTGTATTCCATGCCATAATGAGGCTCGCGGAGATAGCATTGTTGTCGATGGAACTGCCATTCCAAAGGCAAGGCTTGAGAAGAAGAAGAATGATGAAGAGACTGAAGAATGGGTATCTACAATACATCCTTTTTGAGTTATCGTTATGTTTCTTGATCATCCCTAAGAGTCGCTTTTTTTTCTTTAATAAATTTGTGCAGTGGGTTCAATGTGACAAGTGTGAGGCTTGGCAGCATCAAATTTGTGCTTTATTTAATGGTAGAAGGAATGATGGTGGTCAAGCAGAATATACATGCCCCAATTGCTATATTGCTGAGGTCGAAAGAGGAGAGCGCAAGCCTTTACCACAGAGTGCTGTTCTTGGGGCCAAAGATTTGCCAAGAACAATTCTTAGTGACCACATAGAGCAGCGCTTATTTAGGAGACTGAAACAGGAAAGACAAGAGAGGGCAAGAGTTCAAGGAAAAAGTTATGACGAGGTGATTAATGGATCATGATCTTGTGATAATTGATTGTATTTTGTATTTGGTGATCCTTATGCTACTTTCATGTTGCTGAAAGACGTTTAGAATTGCTACAAATTTTCACACACATACGCAAATGGAAAGAAGAAAAGAAAGAAAGATAGCTATACTCAGATAAGTTTGCTTGTTCCTAATTATATGCTGAAGAAACAAAAGCTGTATAGAGGTGATATAAATTGAAATATATTTTTGAAGGTGATTGAGCAATTTGCTTGGAGTTTTTTTTTTATTTAAAATTAGGACAGTATTGAAAAATGGGGCAATTGGATCTTACCTAAGCCAAAGGTTTTGATTGATATTTAACATTTGTCACCCATTTCTAGTCTGTTATAGGTCACATAGCCACAAAGGTTATTATCTATAGGATGAAGCTTAAAACTTCTGACTCTTTTGACTTGGGCCTATTACCTTGTTCTGTATACGGAATTTCTTCTTGGTATTATTGTTGATTTGTTTTCTGGTTTTTTGAAGTGCCATGTTAGTTCTTTCCAGTGGATTTCTATTGTCATGGACCCCTGCTGCTCTAGTTAGTAAGTGTATTTATTTATTAATTTATTTTTTATTGATGCTTACAGGTTCCTGGGGCTGAGGCACTTGTAATTAGAGTTGTTTCATCAGTTGATAAAAAGCTGGAAGTGAAGCAGCGGTTTCTCGAAATTTTTCAAGAAGAGAACTATCCACCAGAATTTCCATATAAATCAAAGGTGCGAAGGATATACTTTAATACATGCTTGTGTGTGTGTGTCTGTGATAGGCTGTGTAATACATGCTTGCATGCTTAAAATGGAACTTTAATTTTAATTATGAAATGCTTTTAATTTTGGTTTTCTCTTTCAGGTAGTTTTATTGTTTCAGAAGATAGAAGGGGTAGAAGTGTGCTTGTTTGGAATGTATGTTCAAGAATTTGGATCAGAATGTGCATTCCCAAATCAGCGCCGCGTTTATCTGTCATACCTAGATTCAGTCAAGTATTTCCGGCCTGAAGTCAAAGCAGTTACGGGAGAGGCACTTCGTACATTTGTTTACCATGAAATTCTTGTAAGTCCAAACTCTTATTGAATTCTGCTTAGTGATAATTGTTGTCTCTATTTTCAGTTTAAATATAGTATGAGTTATTTATTTAGTTTAGATTATTGTCTGACATTAGATTCTAAACCTTAATTTTCCAGATTGGATACCTTGAATATTGCAAGAAGCGAGGTTTTACAAGTTGCTATATATGGGCTTGCCCTCCACTAAAGGGTGAAGATTATATCTTGTATTGTCATCCAGAAATTCAGAAAACACCTAAATCAGATAAACTGCGAGAATGGTGAGGCAAATATTTTTCAAGAGTTATTTTTTAATTTCTTATTTGGCTTTTAAAGTTATATTTTGTTAATCCGTTACTATTAATTTCCCTGATTTGTGGGATTGCTGATGCAGGTATTTAGCAATGTTAAGGAAAGCTTCCAAGGAAAATGTTGTAGTTGATCTTACTAATTTATACGATCATTTCTTTGTATCAACTGGTGAATGTAAGGCCAAGGTGACAGCAGCTAGTCTACCATATTTTGATGGTGATTACTGGCCTGGGGCTGCTGAAGATCTAATTAATCAGCTTCGTCAAGAAGAAGATGGCAGAAAGCTGAACAAAAAAGGAACAACCAAAAAGACCATAACAAAAAGGGCTTTAAAAGCATCTGGTCAGTCTGATCTCTCTGCTAACGCGTCAAAGGATCTGCTACTGATGCATAAAGTAATCTCTTTTCTTCCAAATCTTTCAGCATTTTTAACTCCATGATTTCGTTCTGTTTAATTCTAGTAGATGTGGTAAATTAACATAATTGCTATCTCAGATTTTTTATTTCATGACCCAAGGGATTTTAACTAGTTATGTTGCACTGTCCCCTTTTTTTCTTCACTTCAGCTTGGTGAGACCATTTCCCCGATGAAGGAGGATTTTATCATGGTTCACCTGCAGCATTGTTGCACTCATTGTTGTATTCTAATGGTATCTGGAAACCGCTGGGTCTGCAACCAGTGCAAAAACTTTCAGATTTGTGATAAGTAAGATTGCTGCTCTAGTTGTGTGTTGTCTTCTTTTATAGTTGATCTGTGTGTGTGTGTGTGAGCATAGAAGTATACTATATGTGATACTTTATCAGGCTATGATTTTATCAGTTGGGTCATATAATTAGTAATATGATTGTCTAGCACGAGAACCTATAATTTTTCAATTAGATCTATATATGAGCAAGACCGGCTATGCGTTCTTTCTATTGTACTTCATAGTTAAACATCTCTGTTAGTGTTTCTATTATTTATTTCACATGTTTGAATCTATGCTAGTGTTCAATTTTTTCTGCATTTTAGAACTTGGTTGTATTTCTAATTCTGACAGTTGTAAGTCTAGCCCAATTTCATATGCAAATTGTAAAGAATTATTAATATATGGAGGTTTTTAGATGTATTAACCCTCAGCTTTATTATTATTATTATTATTATTTCTCAGCCATTGGCTTTATAATTTAGAGATCAAACATTAATCACATTGGGTGATGATGTTGAATAATTGGCTTTCTTAGTCCCTTACAGTAATACAAGCCATGCAAGTTGTTCATTAAGTTTTACTATTTCTAGTTATGGAAGATGCCTCTGTGGTTGGTGATGTTGGATAATGGCCTTTCCCTTGTTAAGGTTCTAGGAATTTATTTTTGAATTAACCTTTGGCGGTGGCAGACCCTTGGCAAAAGAGAAATCTTTATATCTGGCGGGGTTAAAAAAAGAACATGTAGGAAGTTACAATTTCTGGTACAAGAATTTCACCTGGCAGTCAACATGTTAATTCTATTACTAAAGTAATATTGTGATGTTTCAGAATGACTCTTATTTCCCCTCATTTCAAAATTCAGTTTAGTTCAATCGTACTTCTGCTTTAGGGAAAAGGAATCTGATCCTTGTGCTCTTAAAAACCTGATTTTTTTTTCTCTAGTTTCACTGGTAAAAGTTTCAAGACTCGACTCCCTGTCCCTTCCCCTGGTTAGAGGCCTAATGATGCAATTCTTTTCTTTTATCCTTTTCTACCATTATTACCTTAGCCTATTCTTATTTCAGTCTGCTTCCGCCAACTGGGAGAAAGTTTCCTAGATAGATGGATCTGATGTTTGCTTCTTTGTACCTTCACAGGTGCTATGAAACTGAGCAGAAACGTGAAGAAAGAGAGAGACATCCCATCAATCAGAGGGAAAAACATGTACTCTATCCGGTAAGTTTCTCAGAGTATTATAATTTACGTCAGTGTTATGTCTGTTGCTGCTTTGCTATGCAGACTCGTCTTTTCTTTTTCTAATTGATTTTTAAAAAAAAAAAATTGTTAATGTGCAGGTTGAAATTACTGATGTACCTACTGATACGAAGGATCAAGATGAAATTCTAGAGAGTGAATTCTTTGATACTAGACAGGCATTTTTGAGTCTTTGTCAAGGGAATCATTATCAGTATGATACCCTTAGGCGGGCTAAGCATTCCTCAATGATGGTTCTCTACCATCTTCACAATCCAACAGCTCCTGCATTTGTCACAACCTGTAACATTTGTCATCTGGACATTGAAACTGGTCAAGGTTGGCGCTGTGAAGTTTGCCCTGATTATGATGTGTGCAATGCATGTTACCAAAAGGATGGTGGCATTGATCATCCTCATAAATTAACAAATCATCCTTCCATTGCTGAGCGTGATGCACAGAACAAGGAAGCTAGGCAACTACGGGTTCTGCAGGTACTTTTCTTTAATAAATTTATTCAGCACTTTGTAATAAAAAATTGTCTCTATTGTGTGATTAGTTGGGCATGGTTAATCGGCTAAATCTCATCAAAACATAAGGGCATGTATGTTACATTGATGATAAGAGTGAGTGTGTGTGTGTGAGTGTATTTGAAGACCAATGGTGGCATATATCTGCCAATGGCTTGTATTTGGACCTCTTTTAATCTTTTTTTTTTTTTTTTTGTGGGTGTGTGGCATCGCTAATTGCCTCGAATATGTTATTTTCCTTCTGATTTGGCATGTAGATGGTTGGAAAAAAGAGTTAATGAATCATGGCTAAATTTGTGCAAACATGGCAGAATTTAGATGCAATCTTCTAACATGATTGGTTCTTGAAAATTGCAGCTGAGGAAAATGCTTGACCTTTTGGTGCATGCATCACAATGTCGTTCTGCGCATTGCCAATACCCAAACTGTCGGAAAGTGAAGGGGCTTTTCCGCCACGGAATACAATGCAAAACACGTGCTTCCGGCGGCTGTGTACTTTGTAAGAAAATGTGGTATCTGTTGCAACTTCATGCACGGGCATGCAAAGAATCTGAATGCCACGTACCACGTTGCAGGTACATGCACGTGCCTCCCGCTCTCTTGAACTGCCATGTATTGTGCTTTTAATTTAAAGCTAATAATGTTAAATTTGTTAATTAATACAGAGATCTTAAGGAACATTTGAGGAGGCTACAGCAGCAGTCTGATTCACGGCGTAGGGCTGCTGTGATGGAGATGATGAGACAGAGAGCTGCAGAGGTTGCTGGTAATTCTGGGTAAAACCAAATTGTAAATATAAATTTGGATGTTTTGATGAAAAATCCTGCCTTCTACAAAGGGAGGTAGAAAATAGTTTTTGTGCTGCTCCACTGGTTGACTGCTTGGAAATAGGCAGCGACGTGGAAAATCGGCGGATCTAGGTCATAAGGGGATAGGCATACAATACTACAAACAGATTGATCAGTGATGGCTTGTTAGGGAACAATTCTTTCATTCTTAAACCCGTGACTAAATTCCCTAAAAAGAAAGCGAGTGAAGTTTTATGAGATCTGCCTGCAACAGTCGCTAACTGTGCCTCTGCGTTAGTGGCCTGATTTGGTGATTCTTTAATTTTTATCATGGATTCAGTGGAATGCCATCCCTTGGTGGCGAGTGTACTATAGTTGTTCTAATCTGTCTAAACTGCTTTCTTACAGAGGAATGTGGGAGGGAGGTTAATATCAAAATCTTTGGTCCTTTTGGGTTTTTGTTTTCTATGTTCTTCCCTTTGGAACATTGACCCCCTTTTTGTAGAATGGCTTCTTATTTAAAGATGGAAATAAGTAGAGCATCGAAGAAGTGCAGCAATTCATTTTCAATCAATAACGTGAAATTATGTTTATAGAGTTCAATGAAGGTCTATCTCTTGCTCTTTCGTAATGCAATAGCTTTTACTTTTATTGGATTTTTAATGTAATTTTTCTCCCAATATTAACAACATTCAGTCTTTACATTGAGTAGGTATAATGTTCTCATGAAAGTGAATCAGCTCATATCATCTGACAACACTTTGAACTTTCAATTGATTGCTGACTCCAATTGGTCTTTCCAGTGTCTGATGACACTGCGCGTACAAATACAAGTCTTTATCGACTAGGCTTAAGTATCCTCTCAACATTTCGAGTGGCTTTCGGTTCTGACGGGAGGGAGAGAAGGTTTGTGTAAAAAATGACGGTGAGCAGGAGAGTGGAGATGCAAAGGAATGTCAAGCATTGATGGTTGGCAAACTGCTAACCAATCGGGCTTTTAATGGAGATGCTATTGTAAGTACATCTAGGGTCCGTTGGAAACTGAAAGAAGTGATCGTCTCTTGGTCTTTGCGCAACCCATTTTTAAGGCCCTCTTAGTACGTCTTCAGTTGAGCGAGATTTGGATATATGGGAAAGATTTGAAAAAAAAAAATAGTGGAAAAAGAGCAAAATAAAGGATTTGGGAAGAAAAAAAGGAAAAAAAAATCCTAATGGAGGTGAAATAGGCATTAAAAGCTTGAACTTTTATAAGCTTCAAGCGTTTGATTTTTTTATCCCTTCACTCTTTATATTTGAAGTTTGTTATTGTTCATCTATTTACCTAAAAATATAAATTGGTTAATAATTGATAAAAACTTTATTAAGACCAATTCACCCCTCTTGTTTAATTTACATTTGAATTAAAAACTAGCATCAGAGCATGATCACAATCAAGAAAAAAGATCCTACAGCTTAATGTAGTTTTTAAGATGGTAAGGATTTCTAAAAGTTTCGAATTTTAAAAGGTATGAGTTAAGGGAATGAGATGAGAATGAAGCTCTTCATGATCGCTTAAGATTTTGGTGCTTGGGTTATGGTAGAAAGAGTCCTTAGAGCTCTTTTCAAAGATCAAAAGTGCATGAAGCAAATGCTTGATGATGCCAAGGCAAATGTTATTTCTATGAAGCTTCAGACTCCCATGACTTCAACTTGATTTGTACATGCCCCACCTCTAAGGAAATATGTGAGAAATTAGAGGAAATTCTGTTAATGTATGCCCTAGAACCAACTTACTTGGTGAGAGGCTTGGTGCCACAGCAAAACATTTTCACTTAGAGAAATGACATGAAAAGTTTTCCTTCAACATTTTAGTGATTATACTAACAAGTAATGACTTTAAAATAAGGTAAAGCCCATGGAACAATATAAGATTTGTAATAGATTTATAATATGGTTACAACTATGAGAATCCTTATGCATCAAAGCCTAGTTTCTAAAACTGTTCTTGATCATTGTACTGTCGAGATAGTGCATTGATAGTGCTTCAAGATTGGTACATGCTAAGTCTCCTTACTTATGAAGTAAGCAATTGTTCTCATAGATTGACATATGGAGATATTTGAGGATAGCATACAAGTGCTTATTAGAGAATACGTTCATTAAACATGACCCGAAATGGGAGTTCCTTTAGGTGGTGTGACTTGAGTGCCTATGGAATATACTCCCATGTGTTAGTAGTGTAAGTGATTCTTTGACTTGATATGCCAGGTCATATTATATATGTTTCGTCATGCTTTAATTTCATAAGGGTTTGCAATGATGAATTCTTAAAACAAATGTTTTTGTGTATGACCTGAATCATATAAAGATTGATGAGTAATCAAGATGAAGATTCATCACCATGAGTGACTTTAAGTGGATAATATCTTATGTATCTTAACTTGTATTAGCTCATAAAGTCTCTGACCAAAGAACTTCTCGAGAAGAGTTAATATTTAAGCTTGAGGATAAATATGAAGACATACTTAAAGTAGCTACTAAATCAAATTTTAATTGTTTATAAGATGAAAGGATAAAATTACAAGAAGATATTGTACACTAAAAGATTGGTTAAACTATCTTGACCCTTCTAACATTTTGGTAGTCATGATGTATTGCTAATGATCTATGAGTATAATGAAAATTTAAAGAGTCGTTCACAAAAAGCAATATATGGATTAAAAGAGAATCATGGATTGAAAAATTTGAAAATTTTCATTTGGACTTATGAGAAAGAATTATAATTATGTAGATTTAATTTAATGTGTGTAATTAAGTGGATTTAATTAAATCATAAAGAATTAATAGGCTTGACTAAACTAAGCTCGGCCAAGAAAATTTAATTAAATTACTAAAGCTTATCTTTAAATTAATATAGCATACATTGGGTAAATCCAATTAAAAGGAGTTTAATTGGGTCATGAATCACATGACAATTAAATGGTTTAATAAAGATGTAGGCCTTAAAGAAAATGATTATCATTTACCAAGGCCTAGTAGTAGTAAAATTAAAAATCTCAAGGTTATATAGTACTTGTTATGGCTGGTCATTAAAAACTCTTAGCACCCTTGTAGTTGGTGGCAGATTAGGAAAGAGAAACCCTGTGACTTGCAACATCCTACTTCTTGGATTCCCTATAAAGTGCGACAAGAACTCTAGCAAAATCTCTATAATTTGCAATAATTAAAGTAAGAGGAAGGTCTTTTGGTATTTTTGATACCCTCTAGGCTTTGATTGCAACTTTTATTATGCTTATTGGAGCTTAATTGTCAAAATTGTTTTAACAAAAACCTTGCAAGAAACCCTATAATCGCCACCCCATACTCTCATTGTGCAAATCAAGAATTGTTCTTGATATTCCCTAGTGATGTGTTTCAAGAAACTTAAACAACTAGCATAGCCTGATTCTACCTTACCAAAGGTTTGTGTATTGCTCATGTGGATCACCGTTAGAGGCCAAACACTTGAACGACTTTGATTTAACAAAACCAAGAACATGTGGAATCATCTTGGAGCTAAATTCTTGGATTATGAGATTCAAGAATCAAGGTATGAAAATTGTTTAAACTCCATGATTGCAATGATTATGATATAAATTATTTCTATTTGGCTATTAGGTATGATCTTGTGGTTAGTATTGGGCATTGTATGTTTAATTATTTTTTCACTACATTATTTATGTGATGTCTATTTTGTTATTGATTGAGCATAAACTTGAAACTCCCCCATTAGCAATTGTTATCTTGAAACTCCCCCATTAGCAATTGTTATCAAAGTCACGCTTAATACGATAATTGAGTTTTATGATGTTGCCATGATGTGTCAAAATGCTTGTTAGGTGTTTGATGTAATTCTTGAATATTTAAAATCTTTTAAATATGTTATGATAATGATTTTAATTCTGAAATTGTTTAATTGATTGATAAACATGCTTATGCAATGATTTCGACTTGCAAAAAGATTGTATGTAAGTTTAGGCTATAGTTTATGAAACTATGAACATGCATGATTCTTTTAATGTGGTAGATTAATGTCAATTGAGAATTGGGTTATTAGCCGCTGATCTTGGTCAATCTTAAGTATTAGAAATATGTTAAATTAATATACATAAGTGCTAGAAAGATTTTAAGATGGCAGGCCAGTGAATTGTTCATGAAAAGCCAGGAAAACAAAACCCAACGAAACTTGAAAACTATAAAAGTCGACTAGGTGAATATATCATTGTGCTTTTCGAGTTTTGGACTTCTTGGTATTTACTACCTCGTACTATTATCCCCTATGTGTGGTGAAAGTAATGGCTCGAGATAATCATAGGAGGACTGGAACAAAAAACCCATGTAAAGTGAGAGGCGACAAGGTTTATAAGTCTCCATATTGTTTCGATTTTATCATACATGTTGTTTTTAACCTTCTACTACATCCCTCTATGAGTGGTGAAAGTAGTAGCTCGAAATAATCATGAAATGAGACAAATTTGAAAACTCAAGAAATATCACAATAATAATTTCGACAAACTTTTGATATTTTTGACCTTATACTACTACCTTCTATATTTCATGTGAGTATTGGCTTGAAATTATCAAAAGTAGACCCATTTCAGGCCAAGTTCTTGAAATAATAAGATAGTTTACTATAAAAGGAAAATCTTTCTAAAAGTTAATCTTTTCATAGGATGACACATTAAACAATTTATAATTAATTTTATGATAGTAATTGATTATCTTGATTAATTATAACGGAATTAGACTTTATTTTAATATAATTAAAATGGATGTTTGATTCTTGAAAGTTTGATCTTTGTAACTTTGGAGAGGCTTAAGTCTTGAAAATATTATTTTATTATTCAGAATTGATAAAAAACTTACAATGACATGGAGGAGTAATGTATTTATAATTCTAGCTTGTTAGGTGAGAGAATTCTAAGAAAACTTAATTTTTTTAATTTTAGTAAAAATAATTTTATTTTAATTAGAAATAAAATTGATGATTAATGGGTGAAATTTAATTGGATGACCCATAAATCCTTGAAATTTGATTAGTTAAAAATTTAGATTTATCTCTTAGTTATTTTAATTTAATTGAGAATTAAATTGATTTAATTTTGATTAACTAGAATTTAGACTTTAATTATTTTTATTTAATTAAGAGATAAATTGCTTGAATTTTGATTAGCCAAGCCAACTGTATTTATCTTTAATTTAATTATAGATTTAATAATTTAGTAAATGATTTCAAGATTAACTTAAAAGCACAAAAATAAATAATTTGTCACTTGAAAAATATTTAATTAATTTATTGAAAGAATTTTCATTGGACACGTAGTCATTTATGGTTGAATTTTTTTTTCTTTTTCTACAACCATATTAAGTTAAAATAAATTCTTAGAAAATACTACAAGTGCATAAAAACATAAATCAAACTCTAAAAAAGCAACATAAACTCAAATTAAATTAAAAAAGTCTAAAATAATTAAAAATGCATTTACATTTAACATTTACTTAAATGATCATGTCTCCATTTGATAAATAAATAAATAAACACCTATATTCCCCCTTTTCCAAGACTAAAGGCTTCTATTGTACAATAAATAAATAAATAAATAAATTTTCCAATAGTTTCCTTAGTTGACAATTGATCTACCTTTATTTATTTTTTTTTTGAAGAAAAACTTACAAAATATGATATTATATTTTTAGTAAAATGTCTTATTAACTATGTTATAAAAAATATTGTTAAAACTTTATAATTATCTGGCCGATTAGGTCGGGTTGAACTTAAATTTTAAATGATAGGTCCAAAGTTAAACTTGAATCAATTTTTTATTCCACCTCATACTATAAGTGCTAAAAAATTTAAATTAAAGTTTAAAAGGCAACACAAACTCAAATTAAATTAAAAAAATGAATTTATTTTTATCATTTACTCAAATAATCATATCTCCACTCCTAAGATGCGAGAGTTTCAATAAATCTAAGTTTCAATAAATCTAAGGTTCGAAACTACATTCCCCTTTTCCAATAGCATAGGCCTCATTTATACCAAATAAGTAAATAAATGAATGGGATCCTATATTTTCCAATAGCTTTCGTACTAGACAATTAATATAACTTCAATTAAAAAATACAAATATACAACATTATATTTTTAGTAAGATATCATATAAACAATGTTATAAGAAAATATTGTAAAAATTTATATTATCCAAACGGTTGGATCGGATCAAATTTAGACTTTAAAAAAGAAATTCAGAATTAAACTAAACTCGATTTTTTTATTAGATCTCATTTACTAATTTAAACTTATTTAATGAACTTAATGTTTTTCTCCAAACTCACTAAGAAAATCTTAAAACTTGAGCAACTATACGATCCATGAACAATCTAGTTGAAAATAATTTTTTTCCAATGTATTTATTCCTCCATTCCCATGTAAACCGAGTGCTTGAAGAATGATGCTGTTGTTTGCCTGGGAGGTCATGCTCACGTGCTTTCATGTGGCTTGACGGCTAATTTCTTAGTACATGGATGGATTCAGATTTCAGAGGTAACTGTAATCTATCTGTTCTGATTACCAATCACAGGCCACAAAAACAAAGGTCAACACGTGGATCAACAAAGTGACACAAGATAACTATCCCACCAAGGACCACCGACATGAAAATATTGCTCAAGAGATAAGGAAAATGTGATACCAACTCTTGTTTTCTTCAACCCCTGCTCAAGTGAGGAAACACAATTGATAGCAACAAAGAGCTACACATTATCCATAATGCTAATTTATGGCCCTGGTGCTGCTTCTTATGTCAGAACCTCATTGTACTGTGTCAACTGCAACAACAGCAACAACATTTCCAGCAAAAGCAGTAGCAACCGCATCAGATACAGCCGCAGATGCAATCTTGCATCTAGCTTCCTTGCAGTTGCTGCTGCTGCTGTTATATCTGCAGCTGGGGCTGCCGAGGTGCCCCAAGATTCAGAAACACTGTCCAACATACCCCAAACACTTTCAGGAGAGTGTGCAGCCACCAAAGACTGCAAGAAGCCTAGAATCCAACGACCCAAGTCTAGGAAGGCTGAGTCATGCACTGTCAAATGTCTCACCACTTGCATTAGAGGCGGTGAAGGCTCTCCTGGAGAAGGTCCTCTTAACATCAGAAGGTACTTCAGTTCCTTGCAAGGATCCTTCTTATTTTGCTTGGCTGCAGTAGACCCCTTGCTAAACACTGCCGATTATACTTGACCATGGAATGAAAGTTGTCTAAAGCATCTAAGCAACAATAAATTACTCTTGGTTCCTTATACTAATAGTCTGCATTAAGACTTAACTTCTCAGAAGGTATTTGATTCTCTGTTTAATTTCTGCAGACCTTTGGTGGTTTTTAAGGAAGGATTTCGAAGTCGGAAGTACTGGTACTATTTCTTAATCCTCTTATAATCATTTACAATATATTGTCTCTAAATTCTGGTCCAATAACTTTCATTCTATCTACTTATGATGACTTTTGTCATATGCAGTTTGGTGGAATGTTCTGATATTTGTAATTTGATTGGAGATGGGGATGATGGACCTTGAATTCTATATGATTCTTTTACTGCAACTTGGCAGGATTTTTCATTCATTCATTCTTGATTCGCTTACGTTAATTATCATTACTTTATGTTCACTTACAATTTGTTTGGTAAGAAAGAAAAAATAAAGGTAATGGAAGGAAAAAATCTGAACATAATTGTTGATTTATTGCAAGTTATGCTGTTTTGCAGCTTGACCATTACATAAAATTTTTTTCCCTTCTTTCCTTACTAGCAAACAGAGCTTAAGTTACCACCGGTCAGAAGGTAGGGAGTAGGGACAATCTATAACATGACATGAAATCTGCCTACATACATGTACTATGATCCATGTCCAGAAAACTAGAAATGGACGGATGCAATATAAGAGAATCTTGTTCAAAGAAGTAACATTCTTCTAATAGGTAACTCCTTTTGTATATTCAGTCTGGATAAGTCAAAACACAACCTGCGATCACCTTGTGAATTTTGGCAAGACAGCTCTAGGGAAGGGAAGAGAGTGGCAATGGTGAAGCTCAATCTTTTGATCATAACATCTGCATAACAATCAATATCTTTGGACCATGGTTTGCTTATGCAAGAAGTTCTTACAGATTCCTTGTTGATTGAACAGCTAGAATAAAACTCAAATGGTTGATTCATAGGTGTAAGACCTTGTTATGTTCCCGAGTGTAAAAAATCTATCGTCGTGTATTCGAATTTTTATTGAGTCAAATTTTTTATATGAACGGAAATTAGTTTCATTGCTATGTAAGCATTTGCATCTAATATGTCAAAATGATAAATGAAAGAAGAATGGGACTTTCATATAGTAATCAGATTCTTCATCTGAATCAATAAATCATATGAATCAGTCAGTTAGGTTCCATTTCGGGACGGAACATCCAAGACAACAGTTCAGAAACTAGTGTAAAACATGCTGTTACAAGACAAAGATCATTTTGGTGGACGCTTTTCACTCTTTGTTCTCTACGTCAAGTGATTCTCCATTATTCAACTAGAGATTTGAATGTAAGCTCCCTAATTTTATTGCACGTCAAGGGAGCGGCCAATGCCCCTCCCTTCATTATCACCATCTCCTTGAACGTTACCTTTAATTTTATTGATTAGTGTGTCAACTTGTGCTTTTCTTGTTCTTGCTGTGGTCTACTTTGATTCTGGTTGCATGGCGTGGAGAACACAGCTCTCCTTGCCCCACCTTGGCAACATCAGTTTTGGGGGAAAGTGCTACTTCTAGTGCTAGTTCTCGTATTTATTATATACATAAATTTTTAAATTATTTTAATATTTTACCATTCAATATAAAATAATATTTTTTTAATATTTATTAAAGGTTAAAATTTTATTATAATCGAATAAATTTAATAAGATATCTTCAATTAAATTAAATATTGACAAGTATGATTTAAAATATAAAATTTAACATTCAAATTAGAAAAATATAAATATTAGAGAAAAATATTAAATAGTAAAAATTTAAATTAACGTTATACGTGTCATTGAATCATTATATAATAGAGATACATCAATATATTTTTTAAACTTAATTCTTGTTAAACCTAATAATTTTTTACACAATGCGCTAATATAATAAGAAAATGTCACAAAAAATAACATAAATATGACATAAATTAAAATTTATTAAAACTGCATATGCATTTAATAAAAACTAAAAGAATACTTTTATATTTGGCATTTTGATATGAATTTTAACTTAATAAATTGAATATTTTATATTATAAAAATATGATATAAAATTATTCGAATACAAAATATATACACAAATTATCAAGTTTAACTCTAAATAACTCTCAAACTTCTCAAGTCTAACCCTTTTAATCCAATGGCTAAAAAAAAAAATACTTACATTTTGGAATACTTTACTCGTCACTAGGGGTGTAAGTGATACAGTGGTACTTGTAAGTTACTCAGACTCGACTAGAGCAAAACTCGAATTTGGCTCGATTTTAATCGAGTCGACCTCGAGCTACTCGAGCTATCGAGCGAGTCGAATTTGAGTACCTAGATACCCGACTCGAGTAGCTCGTAAGCCTAATCGAACCTCGAGATTTTATATATTTTAATAATATATATTATTATATAATAATATTTATATAATAAGTTTAAGAGCGAGCTCGAGTTCGAGCTCGAGTCGAGTCTTAGAATCGAGCTCGAGTTCGAGTAAAAAATCGAACTTATAAAATCAAGTCTAATCAAATCTAATCGAGCGAGCTTGAGTAGTTCGAACTCGATCTCGAACCGAGCTCAAATTTAAAAAATAAAGCTCGATCGAGTTCGAACAGAGTATCGAGTACCGAATTTTCGAGTCAAACTTAAATTCAAACACTTTACTTTATCGACTCAATTCGATTCGATTACACCCTTACTGATCACTCATCTAATTTAATTATAACTAGGCTCATAACCTAATCGTAACTCTTAATACATATTATAGTCTGACTGGACTGATTTTAACACACGTCTATTTGAGCTTAGACTAATGGATTTATTCTAACACCATATATCACTTGGCTTGCCTAGAATGCCTAGAATCTTCTTTTCATTTGACGCTTCCTCAAAGTTCTAATCTCTATAATAATTATAAATTTTTTATTTCTTTTATTTTCGATCTTTTCTTGATTCTTCCAGTCCAGAATACTTCTGAATTCCTCATGTACTTCATATTTTGGTCAATTTGTGGATTGGGTTTTGTGTCAATTTGGTGTTCGCATAACGGGCATGATTCTCTGAAATGCCGAATCCGTGTAACAGAGAACGCTAGAGTGAAACAGCAGGCAATAGTTGGGTAGCTTCAGACATATCACTTTCTTCATCATTTAAGGTAAGCAAGTCCGAAAGCTCTCTCCGTATTCAATCTTGCTCATGACTGGAAAATTGTAGCCATGTTTAATTCTACGAGGAGCTTGATTCTTCCAATAAGATTCTGTGCGATCAAGCGATGAATGTCGAAGAAATATAACTTCAAGTTGATTATTGGCTTCTTTTAGTTTCTTTATGCTTCAGTTATGTCTAATTCTTCTTTATTTTTTCCTTGATATGCTGATTTGAATCCAATATCTGATTGTATGTATAAATTATTCTGAAGTAATCAAAGCTGAACTGCATCAGAAATTGAACAAAATTGAAGGGCAGAAGGCAAGAATTGTAGGTGAGGGATATTTCTTTAACCCGCTGGTGAATCATAGAATGGATGCCGAAGGCAAAGCGATTACAAATCTTGACCTTGTGGTTTCCCAACTTTCATACAAGGGCTATAATAGTAATGAAAAGGTCTTGAAGAAAAGTGAGATTGTGAGCAAACAAAAAGGAAAGAAGAGGATAGCAGATGTGGCAGTAGAAAAGGTTTCTTCTTATTTTTTAACAAGTAGAGAGAAGCAGGACATGTTAAGTGGCAACTGCAGAGGGCAACTCAATTTGCTTTCACAAGTAGTGGACAAGGATGATGGTAATGAAAAGCTTTTGAAGAAAGGGGAAAATGCTAGCAAACAGAAAGGCAAGAAGAGGAGAGCCAATTTGCAAGTTCGAAAGGTCTCTCCTTATTTCGAGTCAAGTCGAGAAAAACAAGACAAGATTTGTAGGAATCGCAAACAAAAACCCAAAGTGGTGAAACTGTCTCCTTATTTCCAGAAGAGCAGTGATATTTTAGATGGCATGAAAATACAAAGGAAGACAGCTGGAGTTCTCTCTGTTTCCGAGAAGAGAGATGAGGCTTACCAAAGAAAAGCTCCCAATAACACATGGATCCCTCCTCGCTCAAATGCTCCGCTTCTCCAGGAGGATCATACACACGATCCCTGGAGGATCTTGGTTATATGTATGCTGCTCAATAAAACATCTGGGAACCAGGTTTCTTTCTTTCAATTAAATCTCTTATTCCAATAGGCTTTTCTTGACTTAATAATGTTTTTGAATCAAAAGTTAAATCATCTGAAATCCTCCTATCAACTGCACACCAACAATTGTCAACTTATGTATCTTTTTGCCTTCCATCTTAGCTGAGAATTAGTATGCCTCTTTGATCTTATGAACTAGGTAGGCATCTTAAATTGTTCCCTTAGGGCTTAGGAATGTTCCGGATGCAAGCAGCGATTTTGCTTTCACATATTTTGTCATTACAATCATTGTGTAATTCCATTATAATTACTGTCCTCTGTGTCTTATATGCTGCTGAGATGAGTGGATCAGTCAAAAATATCTTTGGTAGGGTGATAATTTACACTTGAATGCAATTTTTTCTCTCTAAGCTATTAAAATATAAATTAGTAACCTGATGGGGGAAATTACTATAATTTTTAGTTCTTTATCAAAGTGTACCATTTTTTTATTGTGTGATAGGGCACTCTGGTCCACAAAAATTCTCTGATTAATGGAAGGCTGGTTTTCACATAGAGAAACTATACCTGTTATGGCCCCTAATAAAAATGGCTTCATGTGAAGTCTTTGTTTGTAATTGAAGTCTTGAAGTTAGAGTTGAGATTGAAAGAAGCAATGACAGAAAAAAGTGTGGTGTTTCTGTTTGGTTTGGGGGGATGAGTGGTTTTGGAATAAGTTGGGACAGCAGAATGCAAGTTAATGTGAGGCTAAAAGGTTTCGTAGTACACATTGACACCTAGCTTTAGGCCTAGACATTTACTAGATTGTGCTACCACCTTTGTGGAAAGCAGTTTATTTAACAAATTGGAGAAAGAATCTAAGAATAACTTGTAGAAAACTAAATATCGAAGGCGATGTGCCTCTTGTAGAAAGTTGGTTTCTCTCTCAAAAGGGAGCGTCAGCATCCTCTTCCAAATGAGATTCCTCCACGGTCCATAGGCTTGAGTATGCAACCCTTCTATTGGACTTCTAGTTCTTTGATAAATATGTACATTGTATGGCTTTATTATCGATCATCTGAACAGTTTCATGTTGGAAACATTATTGTACTGTTGTTTTAGTGGATCTGTAATCTATCAAGATTTAATGAAATTTGTACTTCCTAAAAGTATTGCAGAAAAATCATATTAGTTGGAAGGTGAACAAGATTGAATTATGATTGACTTTCCTTAGATTCTCACTTAGTTATCAGGGTGGCAGATCCTTACTACTTTTTTTCTTTTCTTATCATGATGGTAAACCAAGCTAATCCTGACTCTCATCAATGACTGCAGAACTTTGTCGTGTTAATATTCAATGAGACATCAAATTTTGATATTCTTAGCATGGATATGGATTTTTCTTTTAGAACCTTCTTCTTCACTTGCACTGGAGAAAACAAAGCAGCAGATGGTAAATATAGTCAAATTAATGATGGTTACATTGATTGCAGACTAGAAAAGTATTATCAGATCTTTTCACTCTGTGCCCTGATGCAAAGACTGCCACTGAGGTTGCCACGGAGGAGATAGAAAAGGCTATAAAAACTCTTGGTCTCCAAAGAAAGAGGGCAGAGATGATACAACGCATGTCTCAGGAGTATTTGTGGAAGGAATGGACCCATGTGACTGAGCTGCATGGTGTTGGAAAGTAAGTTGGTTGTTCTCTGTCTCTGTCCAATCTAGTATATCTTATGCTTTTCACACAAAAACAGTTTAGCATGGTAACCTTCTTTGTGGCCAGGTATGCTGCAGATGCATATGCAATATTCTGTACAGGAAAGGGGGATAGGGTAACGCCCACTGATCACATGCTTAATCATTACTGGAACTTTCTTTATGGGCCCAAGAATACTTCTTAGTAGATAGTTTTCAAGAAAAAATGTAGGATTAGGTCATGATAAGCAAGAAAAGGGTTTTGAGTTGGCATGCTAGCCATAGAGCTTATGAGTTGGCTCATAAGTTTAAGCTAGAGCTCGGTTTAGTACTTCAAAGAGGTGCTTGTTATTTATTTATACTACATTTTTATCTCAATGTTCTATGAACACTTTCATTTTGTTAATATTTGTTTTCTTAACTGATTTAGCTGACTTTTTTTTCGTATTAGTTGCAACTAGAGGTGGCAATTGAACAGATCGGGTTTGAGTCAGAGCATTTTAGGTTGAACCAAATTCAAGACATTTTTTGGTTTCAAGTGTCATTTCAGGTTTGAGTTCAATTATCAAGTTATTACAAGTTTTGGATATTTTAAGCCGGGTTAAGTCGAATTTAGCTTACTTGACAAGTCAGGTCACTTTGAATCTGAGTTATTTCAGCTCATCTTTAGATGTTTTAGTAAATTATATATAGAAAAAAAAAAGAAAATGAAACTAAGGCCTCTTGCAGGTTCCTCTGCAAAACATATGTATGTAAAGATAAACACACACACACATATATATATATATATATATATATATATATATATATATATATATATATATATAGCAATATTTTTTTAACTTACGTGTAGAATTTATATATAATAATAAAATAATCAAGCATATCATATCCTATAAGTGTTAATGTTAAAAGTAAATCAGATTCTCAAACAATGAAATAAAACTAAAAAAATTTATAATTTTTAGTATATAGTTATTAGTTAAAACCATCATGAGCTATACATTTATGTTAATTTATAAGTTCCATCATCATAGTAATTGGCTCTTTTTCCTCATGTTTTTGCATAATAAATTTTAAATAATTAAATAGTTTTGAACGCATAAATATTTTTCTTGATTTTTTAAAAATATTTTCGCTATAATTTTAATTATATTTACTCTTACAGATTAGGTTAAGCACCGCAGACATCCCATTTTGTTATGAGATTTCACGAATATGCGTTATAATTATTTTCTTAATCGGTGAATTGAATTTTTAAATTAAAATTGCCTTTTGATTTAAGAATTTGGGTTAAATCGTGGTTCTTACATTTAATAATCTAACCTGATTTGCATTTTTTATTACCTTTTTATATTTATCTTATTAATAATTTTCAAAAAATTTGAAATAGAAATTGGAAAGGAAACAAGATAAATAAAATAAAAAATGCAGAGCTTGGTTCGAAGACAGACTATTCATGGATATAATAATAAATAAAGGATTAATATTTAGTATCTTGTTGATGGGAGTATTTTGATATCACCAAAAAAAAAATGATAATATATGTTTTTTAAAAATATTAAAAAAATAAAAAATAAATAAAAACTTATTTTATTTATTCATGAAGATGCATTACATCGGTAGCCAACTCATTATCTATAAAACAGGGATTGTCTTTAATCCACAACTGTGTGTCAGGGCATTGTAGCCCTTATTTAGCAAGGACGCTACCTACACTATTACCACTCCTTCAATACGGAGAAAAGAACAGCCAGCAAACCATGAGGACATAGCCTTCACATCAGCAATCAGTAGACCTACACTGGAAAGATCGTTTTGGCTCCTGCTGTAGTTTCTGAATGACAAAGAGCGCATCTCCCTCTAGAATAGTTGTCCTGAAACCCAGTTCATGTGCGGATCGAGTTACCCACCTTGCAGATAGACATTCCAAGGTACCTGAACAGCAGCAGCAGCCATAACTTCTCCCTTATGATTACGCACCACCACACCCAGTCCTCCACAGTTGACCACTTGGTCCGTGGCAGCATCAAAATTTACCTTATAGCACCCTTGTACAGGAGCTGTCCATCTGACCACATGAGCCATGTTGGGAGGAGATATTGGCGCTGGTAATACAGAGTTATACTCATGGAGGCATTGTGTGATCTGCATGTACAAATGACTGACGCTGCGACAAGGAGGATCAAAAACTGATGTCTTGCGATCCTTCCTATCATCCGGAAGATAAAAGCAAAGAGTTGAAGATCTGTATCTATTAAGGAAGACAGGAAAGAACGTAGCCCAGCCCTAGCAACCCTCCCTGCAATATTCTGGAACGTTGGAAAGAGCTGCCATACCGAGCCTGCATAACTGCATAGAAACAGTGCATCGGACAAAGATTCCTGTTCCACATGACACCTAGGGCAGACATTTGAGGAAACAATTCTACGCCGGACCAAGTGTTGTTTGACTGGCAACAGGTCTCGCACCATGTGCCATGAAAATACTCTAACCTTTGGCGGCACACGAGCATTCCAAATTTTGACCACAGGGGACATTGTCCCACTAGATTAACACCGGAGACTGCAGCAGCCAGTAAATGATACCCACTCTTCACCGAGTAATTCCCAGAAGGCGAGTATTTCCATGACATAATCTCCAGCTTATCAGAACAGGGTAATGGCATAGACAAAATCTGCTTAGCATCCTCAGTATTAAATATACTGCATACCAGATCATAGTTCCAGTCGTTTGTCCCAGGGAGTATCAAGCCCGAAACTGTGAACACAGAAATCCCTCCACCATTCGATGATGGTTTCCATGATGCAGTATTTGGCAACCAAACATCTTGCCAGACACGCTCAGACCGACCATTCCTTATCCTCCGAAAACAACCCTGACCAAGTAGAGCCCTTGTACTCCAAATACTTCTCTAGATCGTTGATGGTCTATATCCCTGATTAGCTTCTAAAAAAGTTGTATCTGGAAAATATCTGGCATTCAAAATAGAATACATAGCTTTGTTTTCAATCAACCACCCACCTTGCCTTGCTACCATTGCCTGATTAAAATGCCACATATACCGAAAGCCAAGACCTTCTCTACTCTTCTGTTGACACATGTCAGACCATTGGAGCCAATGCTTCGATAAATACTTTTTTGGCTCGCTTGGAAAGCTGCTTCATTCCCCTCCCTTCCAACCTAGCGGCCACCTGTTCCTTAATGGATCGAAAACCACGATACTGATTTCTACCCACAACACAAGGCCAGGGCAGCAGGACACAAGGACTTGCAAAATGTAGTTTAGCTTCTCTTTATTTTGATCAACAACACTTGCAGAAGAGAAAATGGATGACTTTGCAAAGTTTATCTGCTGTCCGGAACAAGTCTCAAACCGTTACAACAGATATTTTAAGATCTCAGCCTTCCTCACCGTAGCTTCCGCAAATAAGATACAATCATCAGCAAACAGTAGGTGGGACACTTGAGGACCTCTCCTACAGAACTGTACACCATGAAGCAAACCCGAATTTTGCTTTTGGACAAGCAGCGATGATAAACCCTCAGAACACAGTAAGAACATTTATAGGATAAGGGGATCCCCTTGGCGTAAGCCTCTTCGTGGAACAAATGTTTCAGTCGAAACACCATTGAGCAGAACAGAGTAGGAAACTGTAGACACACATTGCATGTATGGAACCCCATTTTCAGCATCATTTGTTGCAAAAACCACCACTCTATCTTATCATAAGCTTTCGCCATATCTAATATCTAATTTAAGTGCAAAATGCCCCTTCCTCCCCTTATGTCTGCCCTTCATAGCATGCAGCAACTCATAAACCACCATAATATTATCAGTAATAAGTCTGCCAGGCACAAAGGCACTCTGACATTCATTAATACAACGGAGTTATACCACTTTCAGTCGGTTAGCCAACACCTTCGAGATGAGCTTATAGATCACATTGCAAAGACTGAGTGGTCGAAACTGAGTAATGTTGGTTGGATTCGCCACTTTAGGAATTAAACAAATATGGGTCTTACTAACCTCCTGTAGAGAACCCCTCCCATTGAGACAGGCAAGAAAAAAATCCACAACATCATAGACTGATAGAAAGGGGCATGCATCCCATCCAGCCCCGGGGCCTTACTTGGGTGTATATAGGTCAGAGCTGCCTCAAACTCCGTTCGAGTAAACTCCTTAGGCAGGTTCGAATTCATCACCTCTGTGACTCTCGGCTGTACTGCATCTAACAAATCTCCAATATTGGATAGATAAGTGGTGTGGAATAAGCCCTGGAAATATGTAGTCACAATCTCGGCTAGCCCCTCAAAATCAGTGCACCATTGTCCATCCTCCCTTTCCAAGCTACGGATAGAGTTCCGTCTCCGACGTATGGAAGCTTGACTATGGAAGAACCGAGTATTCCGGTCACTGTCTCGTAACCAGTTAATCCAACTCCACTGTCTCCAGTACCGTTCTTCCTGCTCCAATAATTTATTAATCTCAAACCGCACCTTTCTTTCTCTCTGAAGCCCCACATTAGATGGAGCTTGACACTGGAGATGTTTCAACTCTTCCCGTAAAGCAGACAGTCTGTTCCAATCAGCTTTGAATGGCAGTGGTGCTCCAGTGTCGAAGACATCTACCAACATGCTGGAGTTTCGAGCACACAGTGGCGTGGAATGCATCAGTCCAAGCTCCGGCAATAACATCACGGCAGGTAGGTTCTGTCATCAAAAGAGACCCAAATCAAAACACCCGCTAATGGCCCCCTCTATGGAACCTTGGGGTGCAGTCTGTCGTGAGGAGCAAAGGACAATGATTAGACACAGAGGATGACAAGTGGCATTCCTGGTTAACTGGGAACAACTCTTGCCACTCAGTACTAGCAACACACCGATCAATCCTCTCACGAACAAGAGTGCTCACTGTCCTACCACGTTCCCAAGTATACCAACTCCCGCTAAATCCCAAATCATGTAACCCACAATCAGATAGAGCAGAGCGAAAAGAATGCATGGCAAATTACCGCTGAAGACAGTGCCCCGATTTCTCACTATCCCACATTATCTCATTGAAGTCACCACAACTGAGCCAAGGAAGATCTTTCTGCATGGACAAAGACCACAACAAATTCCAGGATCGTATTCTATATGTTTGGACCGGATCTCCATGGAATCCCGTGAATCTCCACTCCTTATATGTGCCAGCAGCAGTAACACCCACATCTATATGATTCTGGGAATAACTAAACAAATTCACACCAGTAGATTCCTTCCAAAAGAAAGCCAAACCCCCTCTACTACCCTCAGCTTCTACTCCATCACATCCATACATTCTACATCGAATCTTATTAGTAGTAAGCTTATTAGAGTGTAGTTTCGTTTCAACAACGAAAACTACATCGGGATCTTGAAGATTGATAAGCTCTTGAAGAGCACAAACTGCCCGTGGGTTCCCAAGGCCACGGCAGTTCCAAACTAACACTCTCATGGCTCTGGGCGGGATTGATTGCGAATCACCGCCTTGTCAGTCATCGTTGCTTCCGTCGAGCCAGTATCAGCCTCCCAGTTGGTCTGGAATGAGTGGAGTTTGTATAGTGGTCTGAAGGTAAATCATCTTGGGCTTAACTCTTTCCCCCAACACCATCTTCCACCAGCGTGCAAGCACCACGCTCCACTGCCAATCCTTTCCATGCATGGCGTGAATGGTCTAAAGCAACAGTATGCATGGGAACCGACCCAGCCTCCACGTAAGCTTTGTCATTGCCCTTAGGGTTAGAGGCACCAACAACAAAGGTTGGTTCTGCAGTTTCCTTGTCAGCAACAGTTATTGCGGCCCCTGTTTTGGAACTACTTGGTTTGCCGACAGTCGTAACCGCTCCCTGATTATTGGTGGACAAAAGTAACTGCTTGCGTACCCGAGACATCATGTCATTGTAACGACCAGTAACAGCTTTGGACACCCACGACCACCCCAGCTTGTGTCCGGCAGCCCACCCTTCCAGTGTTGGCATAGAGTTCAGCCGTGACCCCCACTGTCTCATACGCACGGGTTTTCATGGGAGATGCTCGGAGATAAATATGAATGGCGTGAATAGAATGCTATGTATCTTATTTAATTGCTAGTCGGAAATGAAATTCATAGGCAGAGCGTTATTGACTTTGGCAACTCACTGTCATATACATTTCAAGCTTTTTCATCCATCCAAAGCTTCATTTGTAAACGTAGACTAACAATGTCGTGAATTCTTATTCGCCAACCAAAAAACGTGACATCTAACATATTGCCAAATTGATTGACTAATTACATTCATCATTTCGTTTCACTCCCGTGAATCATTTTTTTATTCTTTAATATTTAATATTTATTACTTTTTTTTTATTTTACTTTCTTTATCTATCTCTCTCTTTAATATCAATAAAAATTTCTCAACTTTTATTTTCATGAAAATAAAAATAAAAATTAGAATATAAAAAGAAAAGGAAACATCAAAGGGTGTAGAAAAGATTGAAGAAATTAGAAAATTTAACACTTATCAAAAAATATTCAATTCATCTTACTACAGAGCTTCTCAAATAAAGTTAGAAAAGAATACTTGAACACTCTTAGTGTGAGAAATTTTTTTTAAGAAATTTACGAAAATGATAGAGGAGATTTAAAGAATATTTTCAATATTTAATAATTGATATTTAAAATCTAATTAAGATTACATAAGACTAGGTTGGTATCATGTTGTGATGGACATATACTTGAACCAATGACAATCTTTTTAGGAATAGAACCTGAAGTTGATCTTAGGGTGTCTTTATACTTGAATAAGTGGTAAACCACTTATGATTAATCTTAAGTTATATTGAGTTTTCTCCAAACGTGTTAATTCAATTGAGTGTCTTTCAAATATAATAAAGATTTGTTCCATTGCATACCCTTTCCTTGCAAGTGCATGTGTGAACCTTCTACCTAGGCTTTATCCCTTTTATGAAGGAGTAGAGTACCTACCACTCTAGTGTAGGCTACTGAATACTCCCACTTTGGTTGAATCCTTTCCATATGTAGCCTATGAAGTGAGGATGGGAGTACTTTATTATTCCAATTTGAATAACAATGAGGAATAATTAGGGAACGTTTAACTGATTTGATATCCAAGCCTAGCATACAAAGACCTAAGAGGCCCACCGCAAGTTTATTCAATCTATAAGTGATCTTTGTTTGGACACATGAAGAAACATGTTTTACTTTCTTTTCCTCAATTTTTTTATTCAAAAAACAAAACAAGCACTAAGGTGAATTTTTTAAACAAAAAAAAAAAAAGTGTTTTAATCTGAGTATGTTCTTAAAAAACCAAAAAAAAAAGAAAAAAAGAATTTGTTTCTATCCAATCAAATCATGTATCCACATGTTACTTTATTAGGTACATTACATAGCATATTCAACATGCATACGCTCTTGCACTTAAAATGTATCTACATACGATTAATTGTTAAATTTGTATTCTCACTACATGCATTTCATAAATTCATGTGTGCTGATTAACAACAAATTATTTTTAATGGCAAAAGAATATCATAACATGGAAATTTTAATTGATATGGTTTAAGGATACCTTGACCATCAAGGATTTTAAGAGCAATCTATTCAAGAATTATGAAAAGGTCATGAACCACATTTGAATTTGTTACCGATGTATGTGAGGATGGTATGGGTTTATTACTTTGGTCTAAAGGGGATGATGGGTTTGGTGAGTTAGATTGAGGTAGGCTGAAATGGCATGTAGGCTTACTCGGATTAGTTTGGAACTCAAGTGTAGGATCGGCATGCATAATTTCGTAAAGTTAATATTCTCTCTTGACTCATTCTCCCATTGAATATTGGATTTGGGGAAATATTGTTGGTGTACAAGAAATGTGACATCCATGGAATTGAAAAACTTATCCTTTTTTGGATCCAAGGTGAAATGCTAAATATTCATTAGCATTGTCAGTTCGAAAAAAATTGGATTTTTCTATTGAACTGAGTTTTTTGAGTTGAAATTTTGGTATATTTGTCCCACTTCTGGTTTTGCTTTCTTCATAATTAGCCAAGTGGCTCTGGTATAATCATTAACAAAAGAAACAAACCACTTAGACTCGATGATGTTTTTTTTAGGGACTCCCCACATTACTTTGAATGAGAGCAAAGGGTTGAGAATATTTGAAAGGTATACTCCAATATGGATTGGGAACATGTTTGGAAATTTGGCAAATTTCATAGTGAAACAGCTTCGGTTTTATTGATAAATAAAGATGGAAACGATTTTGCAAGATATATAAAGTTTGGATGACCAAATCGATAATGCCATCACAAGATTCTATTACCATTATTTGAACTAGAAACAGATTAAAACTTAAGGCTTTGTGGTACACACTTGGTGGGTAGATGCTGTCCTCCTTGACTTTTGTCACCTCTTAGAAGATAAAGCCCTACATACACATTAGCATTGCCAACTATTTTTCTCAAACCCGAGTCTTGAAAATTGCAAGATTCAGATGAGAACTTAGCGATGCAATTTAGGTCCCTAGTTATTTCGCTAATAAATAATAGATTACAGTTTATGTTTGGCATTAAAAGAGCCGCATTAAGGGTGATGGTTTCGATAAGAGGCACTGAACCTGTTTAGGTCATGAACAATGCGAGTTAAGCATAATGGACACCAAGATTTACGTGGTTCGGCAAGAATGCCTAAGTCCATGGTGGGTAGTTGAGGTTATGACTATAACAATAGCATGAATCGAACTATTCACAAGTTACACAACTCTTGCTAGAACTAGACGTGACTATAGTACAGTCTACTAAAAGTAAAAAGGCATAATGTAATACAAGCAGAGCCTGGACAGCAAATACAAGCTAAAGGATCAATTTTCCTTGGAATGAAGGCATAGATAAGCTATGGGTGTCGCTCAGATCATGCCATGTTTCATCATCTTGTGAAACTTGTCTATTTGAGTGAAATTATTCTGTCCTCAAAACATTAGATTAATGAAGCAAGGAGACTGTGCATGATCTGGGCTGGGCTTGTTAGGCCTAGCTAGATGCGATTGTCCCCTAGCTAAATTCATCCCTAACACTAAGTCCCCCTTAGACCTGAATTGAGTATTAATTTTTGGTCTTGACTTGTCGAATGGCTTGAATGATAGTTTGTGGTATTATTTTTATCACCTCGTCTTTGGTGATCAGGTTTCCATGATTGTTGTGCTTGCTCTTTTTGATGAGAAAGAAAATTTCTTGCAGTTTTCTTTGTTAGACTTGCCTTCTTAATTTTGAAGTTATGGAAACTTAAGCAAGTTTGACCATCCGTAGAGTATTGTCTTTGATTTTTAAGCTCTGATGCGGATGCATTCTCTTTTCTAGACTTTGGTTATTCTTTGTTTGTTGCGAGTTCTAACTTGGCTAGCTTCTTCTTCATTCTTTTTTTTTTTTTTGGCTTTTTATTAGCTTTGATAGCTACTTTGATTTCCATTTGACTGCCTTCAAGTTCTAAGCTTTGGCTTTTGCTTATGCTATTTGTTATTGATTCTTTGCACCTTGAGCCTTAGCTTAATAGCTTTTACTCTTATGAGGACTTTGATTTCTTGCATGCCTCAAGCCCTGGCTTAATAGCTTTAGCTCTTAAGAGGACTTTTGATTCCTTCAAGCGCGCCTCGAGCCCTATCATAATCATTTCTGCTCTTATGAAGACTTAGATTCCTTCGGGCGCCTTGAATCCTAGCTTAATAGCTTCATCCCTTATGAGGACCTAAATTTGTTCACATGTCTTAAGTCCTACCTTGATAGCTTTCGCTCTTATTAGAACTTAGATACCTTTGCACGCTTAGAGCTCTAACATAATAGCTTCTACTCTCATGAGGACTTTATTGATATTGGCCAAAAGGATGCATTTCTTTGCCATTCACACACTTAAGGTTGACATGTTGAGTTTAATATACTTAAGATTGACTAAAGGAATGTCACATCCTTACCTTTCGTAGACTAGCAATTGATATGCTTATGATTGGCCAAGGGAATGTCACCTTCTTGTCTTCCATATGTTGGTACTTGATATGCTTAAGATAGGCTAAAGGAATGTCACCTCTTTGCCATCCGGAAAGTTGAACCTATGTGCTAAATTATGGCTAAGAAAATACTACATCCTTGCTATCTACAAACTTAAGCTCAATATGCTCAACCATGGCCAAAGGAATGTTTCACCCTTACCATTTACAAACTTGAGCTTGTTATACTCAATTATGGCCAAGGGAATGTTGGGTCCTTATCACCTGCAAACTTAAGCTCGATATGCTTAATCATGGTGAAAGGAATGTTGCATCCTTACCATCAGTAAAATTTAGCTTCACTAGGCTAATCGTAAAATTAAATAGAATTATCAAAAAATTGATAAGAATCAGCATAATAACACTAGAATAAACCTAAAAAAATGATAATTAAACAAAAAATGAATGTGAATCATAGTAACAACACATGAATAAATAATAATAATAATAATAATAATAATAATAATAATAATAATAATAATATAAGCTGAGTGAAGCTCGATTAGGCTTGCAATCCGCTTGAGTTAGCATTAAGATATTCGAACTTGGCTTCACTCGACTCGTTGGCCAACTATCTCGATCTTAGTCTCAAATCCCAAAAAAAAAAAAAAAACAAGTGAATGTTATAGTAAGAAACAAATTATTTATCTTATATCATAAAATTATTAAGTCAAAAATTAGTTTTTATATTAACACATCAAATTATAATAATTAAGCATCAAATTATGATAATTACATTAAATTAAGCATAAAAAACTACAAAAAGCATTAAAACTATAATAATTAAGCATCAAATTAATACAATTAGTGTAAAATTAATAAGAACAATTGTAAATTTATGATTATTAATCATAAAATTATTATATTTAGTATAAACATACGATAATAAGTGTAAAGTTATTAGAATTAACTTATTACTATTAGAATCATCATATCGAATTTCATAATATGCAAACGATAGTCGACTATATTATAAGTGCAGTCAACTGTTTATATAAATTAAGCTTCTGTTACTTTTTATTACATGGTTAGTCAAATGCTTGATAATGACATTCGACTACCCATGTAAACAGTCATAAGATTTATAAGATTAATCGTAAAATTGACGAGAATAAGTGTTAACACACTAGAATAAGTATAAAAATATGGTAACTCATCATAAAATTTATGAGATTCATCATAAAATGTATGAGAATATGCATAAAAACACTAGAATAAACATAAAAAAGATGGTAACTCACCACAAAATTTATGAGATTCATTATAAAATAAATGAGAATAAGCATAAAAACACTAGCATAAGCATAAAAATATGATACTTGACCGTAAAATTTATGAGATTCACCGTAAAATAAATGAGAATAAACGTGAAAAATACTAGAATAAGCGTAAAAAGATAATAACTCATCTTAAAATTTATGAGATTCATTGTAAAATGAATGAGAATACACGTAAAAATACTAAAATAAGCATAAAAATACGACAACTGACCGCAAAATTTATAAAAATAAGAGTAAAAACACTAAAAAAACATAAATATACAATACTTAACCTTAAAATTTATGCGATTCATTATAAAATTAATGAGAATAAACATAAAAATGCTTGGAAAAAATAATTATATGATAATTAACGGTAAAAGTTTTTAACAATAAGTATAAAAAAACATTAAAATGCATTAGGGCAGTCGAATGCCCATGTATGGCATTCGACTGCCAACATTTATTTTTTAAAGAAAGAGTTTTTGGACAATAGGCACTCAGCTGCCTATACAAACTAGTCAACTGCCCTAAACCCAAAAGCTTTCTGTTTGAAAATAGATTGGGGCAATTGACTACCTCTAAAAACCAGTCCATCCCCTTCATGTAGCATCCAATTAAATGGCATTTGACTGCCTATATTTCAAAGTTCCAAGAGCGCACGAATTTTTAAATTTTATTCTAGTTCCCTCCCAAATTCAAACCTTTGTTAAAAGTTATGCACAAATTCTTTCTCTATCCCAAATTTCAGTCGACTGCTATTAAATGCATCTAACTGCTCTTAAACCAAAAACCCACTATAGAAAAATTTCAACTTAAATTATATTTGATTTTAAGGTATCCATTCTTTTTCCAAACCTAGTCTCCATTCCTCAAATCATCTAAACTATCATCTCAAGAGTAAGCTGTGAAGAAGCTAAAGATGTTTCTTGCTATTCAAGAATGATTGCTTCGGATGACTTTCTAATCCATTGTTCATTTTCTAATATCTAATCCATTAGCACTATTGATTTCTTAGTATACTCGGTGGCTTTGACAATAAGATCTCGAATGTACCTTTCCATCATAACATTTTTAGACCGAGCAATGAGTTTGATTATCATAAGGTAAATTGTTGGAATGGGAAACAAGCAAATTCTAAATGCTTTGAGTCAAATAATGTGCTAGATTGATTCTTTTTCTAGTTATCACACACTCCATTAGTCGTAATTCCTCGTTTGTAACATGTGCTAAGCCATTAATTTTGCATTCTATTGAGGTGGCAATGAAAATGATGCAAAAACCTATATGCAAAAGATGACAATCCACTGCAGATATATCCTTAACATGAGGTTTATCTCCACCATTAAATTTTTACCAAGCAACATTCCTATAAAAATCTTCAGGCATTATATATGCACCCTCGAAAAGAAGCCCCCTAACTCATCAATTGACAAAACAATCTCTTCACCATTCAAAAAAGTATATAAACAATCACGCTTTAGATCACTTCTTGAGCCCAATTCTTTCTTAGTTAATGCAATACCACTATAAAAATATCAAAAGAATGGTGTTCTAAGTCAAGAGACCGATCTTTGGATCACAAAATCTAAAAATGAATAGTCAAAGGGCAATGGATCGATCCCCTAAAGTTAGAATGTCTCAATTATGCAGTAAAACATAGAGGGATCGATCCCCTTCCTAAAGGGATTGATTCCCTCAATCCAAAATACGTTTAGGGCATTTTAAAGGGAAAGGATCTATCCCCTAGTGTTCTGAAGCTTTAAAATGTATTTTAAAAGCTTGAGAAAGTTAAAAAAAAAAGGGAAACCGGGTAAGAAAAGGAAAATGGGAAAAAGGAAAGGAAAAGAGGGAAAAGAAGAGGAAAGCCAAAGGATCTTACCCCATTTTGATTCTGAACTTTCATCTCCTTCAGGGATGAGTTTTGAGTGAGATTTATAAGAAGAAGAAGAGGAGGAGGAAAGTGAAGAGAAAAAGGGGCTTTGACTCCAAAAGGGGAAAGTAAAGGTAATAAGCTTTTACTTGGATTTTTATTAATGGGTATGGTTGGTTTAAGGTTATTGATTGCTGTATTAATGAGAATTTATGATTTGAAAGTATTTGTTGGTGTGAAAAGCTTAGAGGGAGAAACCCTAGCTTTCTCTCTCTACAAAGGTATGATTTCTAAAAATTTCAAGAAAATTATATCTTGATATTGGTGATTTGATTTACGGATTTGCTTAAGTAATTTCTTGAAATAAAAATTGGTGTAATGATGAATAGGATTTATCCATTGATGAAGTTAGGGTTTTTAGAGATGAGCAGTTGTATTGATGAATTCTTGAATGAAATCATATTAAGGATGAATAAGAAAGTCTATGAAAGTATTATATGTTGATAGCTAGATTGTGTTTGTGATTTGTGTTTTGGGTTAAAGGAAATCATTAAGGAAAAATGCGAATGTTACCTTGAAGTGTGACTATGATTAGCTTATGTAATAAGTGTGGATTGTGATAATGGGTTAGAGACTAATGGCCATTATGTTGGAAGTGCAACCAAGGCTTTCCAGGAGGTACATTGAGCTAAGGAAGGTGCTAGGCCCTCTTTGGTGACAAGCGTTGCATGAACGTAAGGGATATATTTGTCGGTATGACAATGTCCAAAAAAGGCATGTTTAGTGCATAAAAGATTATGAAACCAGCAACTTACCTTATTTTAGAAATGTATTAAACACTTAGGTTCACATCTATTAGTTTTGAAAAGATTTTGAGAGCCTGATAGTTTTTGCAAGCACATCATGAATGCTTTTGACATGAAAAAGGTTTACATGAAATGTATTTGATGTTTTGAAATGTTTTTGATTAGGCTTAGGACTCAAAACCTGGCCAAATGGCATTTTGTGTATTAGGGACCGATCTCCCATGAGGTAGGGATCGATCCCCTCTACTTTTCGACCAGGGTAAAAGCATTCTGCCATTTAGGGACCGATCCCCTACACCAAGAGGATCAATCCCCTTTTCAGATTTTGAACTAAAATGTACTTTTGAACCTCTAAAATGACCCATTGACTTCCGAAATTGATTTGAAACATATCTATGCATGTTTTGGCAACCTATATGCTATGTTAGTTACTTTAATACACAAAACTTGGGTCGCTTTTGATGTTTTTACTCGATGTGAGACCGAATGGCCCACTATATGTTTTGAACATTGTTTTGAGACAAAAGGCAACTTACATCGTATGTATGTGTGTGTCGGAAGCATCCCTACATGCCTTTACCAAATTGTATCCTTAGTTGTGCTGAATGGCACAGTACTTTCCTTTTCAGTTGTTGTCAGACCTGGACATGTTTATAACCTGCAGCGTTCATCTGTCCATGAGTTGTTGTGGAATCGACCATGGTCATAGGTCCCTATTGATGGTGCGCTACTCGCAAGCTCAGAGTTTCACATGCTATGTCTCCCTCGAGTTTAAGGATTCATAACTCTTTTAGTTGCATATTAACTACATGAGTTACGCCCAAAGTCCACCTTTTGATTCAGTATCAATTTTGATTCACCATTAGTTTTGATTCAATATTAGTTATGCTTCAATATTTGATTTCGATTTAGAATTCGATTTGATAAGTATGATATGAAGTATACATGTATTACATATTTGCTTTGATAAGTGTTTTGAAATGATTGCATGCTTTGAAGTGCATTCGATTATCTTATCATTGTTTTGATGCTATTGCGCATGCAATCATGTTTTTTACTGAGCGCGTTAGCTCACTCCTTTATTTTTTAGACTAACATTGCAATGAATCGCGAAGTGCCACGTTAGATGGATCAACTTCATGAACCTCTTTTGGCTCATCTCTTAATCGCGAGGTATCCACCATTTTGTACTTTTGTTTCCAGACAGTAACAGCACAAACTAAGTTAATTATACTTAAGTAAGTTATTATTTTGTTAGGATGTTTATTGGAATTCAAATGAGGATGAATGCAAAGTTGTGGGGAATGTTAAGTTGGATCAATGATTAACTACTTTGTATCACTCTAATGTTTAAACTGGGACCAAGGACTATAGAAATCTAAATTATTATATAGATTAGCTAACTGAGTTAATCGAAACCTACACTACACATTGACAACAAGCAAGAATAAAGGAAAAAGTTAGTAGGCATTTTCACAATTTCGAAATGTTGCATGATAAATTCCAAAAATACCATTACTTAAAAAAATACTTTGATACATTATTAGTTATGGCCCTCTAGTGCGTATAATGGGAACCAAGCGATTGTCCTCTAATAAGCACCTGTAGTACAGATGTTGGAAGGAAGAACAATAAAGCTTACCCTTGCCACCGGATCCTTTTGCTTCCCTTAGTTGGGAAGGAAGTGACATGAATGTCCCAAAACACTGGCAAGTCCTAATGAACTTGCCATTGGGAACTACTGCGATTGAGGGCTCTTAGCTCATGTCTTATCATATAAGAAAGAGTTTTAAATTATGAGTGGTGATTTGATTAATATGGTATTTGTTTAATACTTAAGCACGGTCATATTAAGAGATTGAAGCAGTTTCAATCTAAATTGTTAATAGGCAAATACAGCTTCTTCGATACTTTTGCACTTAAGAATGGAATGTAATTATGTGAAATAAGTTCAAGAAACACAATATTAATGCCTTATAACAAAAAACTTACCAAATGAAAAAAGACCTATCAACGGAATTTCTGGCAACCAGAGCAATCTTCTTGTTGTACTTACGTTGAAGAAACTTTTCAAACTAAAGAGTCTTGCTTCCACTTCTATTGATTTTATTGATGATTAGGTAAAATGGATTGCCTAACCAAAACTAAACAGCAATGAAGAGCTTGGTTAATTGTGCATAGCTGAACCAAATCTAATCTTTCAGTCTGCAACTAACTGTTTTCCTTTTGCAGCCATCTACCTACATGTCTCATTTGATCAAGTTTATTAAGTTTTTTAGGATAAATTTATATGATAATAATACTACTAATAATACTAAAAGTACTACTCCGCCTCAATATTTCTGAAATTAGCCTTCAACAAATTCACTAGTATTTTTTATATTATGTGTGAACAAATATTAGATGTATTTTGTGATGGATAATGATTTTAATGGGAATGCAAATGCTAAAACTCATAGCATTTGAACTTTTGGATCCAGTGATTGATACATATAATTTTTTATTAGAAGAAACGAATCCTGTCTTCTCACTCCGGACTTTTCCTTCCTCAAATCATTGCATTTATAAAACTATGAAAACAGAGATGAAAATCAAACCACATGAACACATATCAGCTCAGATTTCACAATCCAGCGCCTAGCCACAACAATGCAAATGAAGGTATCAAAAGGCAGATCTTACTCACCTGTGTTAGAAACAAGAGAGAAGACCAGAGTTTGCAGACGGAAGGACGCAGCCGCAAAGGTTGTATCGAGAGTGAGGAGGAGGGGGAGAGGGGGAAAGGTTCTATCGAAAGGGGTTGGGAATTTCTTGGGTTCAGCAAAAGGAAAGAAAGAGGCTCGGTAAATATGGAATTTTGAGAGCGAGTTTTCCCGGCAATGTAACTTTGCAAAGGGGAGGCTCTGCGATCATAATGCAGCTTCCAACGATGATGTCTTTACAGCAGTCAGATCACTCTTGCGTAAAAGAGTACAAAGTGTTTACTTCCCTTGTACCAAAATATCTTTTTAATTTAAAATTTTTATCTCATGAAAAATAAATTTTTATATTATTTACTTAATAATATAATTATATTTTAAATTAAAAGTAATATATCAAATTTTACATTATAATTAATTAATATATTAATAATTATAAATTTATATTATTTACATTTTAATATAATAATTAAATTTTAAATTAATAACAATATATTAAATTTACAACTATAAAGCTCCGGACATCACCCTATTGTAGACAAACTAAAATAAGAGACTTCCAAATATAAAAATGGAAATGAGATTTTTTTATTTTTTATTTTTTATTTTACTGCCGCTAATTACAAATTTACATTATTGTTATTTTCTAAACAAATGACAGCTAAAACTAACTTTAAGAAAAGAAGAAAAAGCCAAGATTGTTTGTTTGTTTGTTTGTTTTGTTTTTGGGGGAAATTTATAAAAGTAAATGGAAGCACAAATTGGAAGATACTATCTTAGTCTGTAGCTGAAGATTCTTGAAGACAATATTTCCTTCTTTTCTTTGTTTCCTTTTTGTTTTAGAGAAGATTCATGGCGGGGACTTCTGACCGTACCCCTGGTACGTCAACTACCACATAATTATTCTCTCTTTTGTTTCTTTCATCTGGGGTTCAACTCCTTGTTACTTTTTCTTTACTGGGTCTTTTGATTTCATTGGTTTCAATATTTTTTCCGACGAGTCAGTTGTAAATTGGTGTGTCAATTTGTTTATTTTTGGGGTCTTTGATTTGATTATAGGTAAAGGGTGAGGATTTGATATTTTTGTGAAGATCTGGGATCTGGGTCTTGTTAATTGAAAGGAATTGTTGCAAAATTCTGCTCTTCTTCGCTAAATTACTGATTGTTGATATGGAAGACTAGTATAGAAAAGGTTGAATTATGTAGTGGTGGATTACTTTGCTACAAACACTGGGAATTTTCAAATTGATTCAAAGTTAAAATAGAGGATCAATTGAGGTTGAGAAGAAAAATGTGGCCTTTGTTGTCAAGTGAACTTCCTCGAACCATATTTTCGGCAAACAAATTGTACAAAATCTTAGGCTGTTTACCTGAAATTTGATGAACAAACTTATGTTTTATTGCAATGGTCTATGGTCCTTATGTCCTATTATATATAATGTATGTTTGACTTTGTGGTATTTTCTAAAATGAAAATGTTGTGTCTATTTTGTTTCTGCATTAGACATGGAGAAAATGAGATGATTTTCGCATGATTGTGTTCATAATAGAAGCTCCATCTAATTTATCTTATGTGTAGGTTGTTTTTAATAGTGTACGGCTGATTAGTTCTTTAGTATTGTGTATGTGCTTTGTGCCTTATGATTTTGATATTGTCATCCTACAAGTAACTAAATGCTAAGCCGCCTTTTGATTTGTAAAGAAACTACTTTTGCCTTTAAAATATATTCATGTGTCTATTTATAATGTGTGCATAGGTGTGCACGCGTGGATTTGCGCGCACATATTCATAGCTTCAAGTTTACCTATCCTCGAATTTTGCTTTGGTTGGTCAATAATTTGTACTGCGTGTGTTTCTAAGACTCTACTTAGTCACTGAGCAAACTGATCATGGATGCAGAAGAGCAACATGCTGATCCAGAAAATGTGATGGAGCAGGTAGTTGCAAGTTAATGACTTTGCACTTTTTTATTGGTTTCTTTTGGAAGTTTGGAGAAAATATTCTTATTAATGACCTTCACTTACTGTGCCTTTAACAGCCTCTTTCGACAAAAAATGAGACCTCAGTTTCTCGAAATTCCTCCCAGGATGCTGCCCCAGTAAATTATCAAAGGGATGGCACCAGACAATCTGGATCCTTTGCTTCTGGTGGAGATCGTAACGTCTACTCACCTACAATCTATGCCCCTCAGGCACAGGCTTTCTATTACAGAGGTTAATCTTTTATCTTCTTGGGTCTATTTTAAAGCTGGGCCAATCTGGCTGACCCTTTTATCAACTTTCAGTTGAAAATCTAATTTCTGGTACAACAGCAGTTCTTTTCTCTTTCTATGCTAACTTTCCATTATTTAGCTCCTGGATTTATCGCTGATCCATGTAATTGTAGTTTGAGCACAGATATTATATGAAAATGTTTATACTGTATGATATATGTGATAAAAGAAGAAGGCAGTGAGTACCAAGATCCAATGTTCTGCTCTGTTTGTCTAGTTTAGTTGATTGCTATAAGGAATTAAAATTTGGCTTCTAATTTTGCTTGCTATGTGAGAGGGGAACTACAAATTTTAGCTTATTTTCCTCTTCCTTGGCCCTAATGTTTGCAAGGAATAGGTTTTTATTTGAATGCTGAAACTCATAATAGTTGAAAACATTTGGGGTGTGTTTGGATGAGGAATTTCAAGAGAGAAATTTATTTCAATCAGGATATTCAAAAGTCCAAAATTCTATTTCCTTATTTGGCAAAAAAATTTGAAGAATTTCAAAATTTAGGATGAATTTCAAGATAGTTTGAGATGCTCTAATTTCCTCTGGAAAATCCACCTGAAGAGGTGTGGCTTTTCAAAATTCCTCCAAATCTTTCCTTATTTTCTTACAAATGACCCACTATTAATATAAAACTAAAAAAGAAAGATATTATTTTAATTAAATTTAATATATATTTTTGCTGTTTATATTATAAACAGTATATATTCATTTTTACAAATCTAATGATACTCATATTGCATATTTTTTATATTTTTCTTTTATAATTATTTTTTTATTTTTTCAAATTCTGCATTCAAATTTTTTTTTCCAAAAGATATTTATCCAAACAAGACAATTATAAATGCTAGCATTTTAAATTGATGCATTTTGAAATGCTTCAAAATTCTTCATCCAAATGCACTCTTGAAGATGCTCAGTTCATTTATTTATTCTTATTTTATAAATCTTTTTTATATAAATTCTTTTCTGAATAGTTTAGATGATAGTCCATGTTACTTTTGAACAATTTCTATATTTTGATAACCATGTAAAGATAAGAATCAATCATTTGTATTATGTGTAGAAGAAACCCTTTGATTTCTCATATGCAATGCGTTTCTTGTTTTGTGATCACTAGATATTTGAAGTAGAGATTAACCTGGGGACCTTTTTTCAAATCTGAAAGCAGGTTATGACAATGTCGCTGGTGAATGGGATGAATATCCACCATATATCAATGCTGAGGGACTAGAACTTGCGTCTCCGGTGAGAATCTCTATTTTAATCTGTAATGATTTTCATTCAACAATTAAGTTTTCTGTCTTTTGATGTGTCATGTTATCTTAATTAGGGTGTCTACAATGACAATCCATCACTTGTCTTCCACACGGGATATGGATACAATCCGCAAATGCCATATGGACCATACTCCCCAGTTACTACTCCTTTGCCTTCTGTAGGTGGTGATGCACAGTTGTACTCCCCACAGCAGTTTCCATTCTCTGGGCCACCATATTATCAGCAGCTAGTTCCTCCAAGTATGCCTTATATTAATTCACCTACTCCAGTTTCACAACCAGAGCTAACCACCTTGGTTAATGTTGACCAACAAGGAGATAACATGCTTTTCGGACCAAGGCCTAGTTATCCCTCTCCATTGGGATCTTTTGCAAGAGGCAGTTTCCCTGGAAATCCTGGTACCGTAGTATATAATGATTTACATCAAGGTTTTGATGGATTTAGGTCTGAAGGACCGTGGTCTGATTGGTCGAAGCCTTCTGACATACCAAGATCTTTGACTCCCATATCTCCAGCGGTATCTCCCCAGCCAATTGGGCCAATTGGTCCAATTGGTCCAATTGGGCACAATGTTCCAATGGTATGTATATTTTTATTAGACTTTCGGAGATTTTCTTATATGTCATTTATCATTCTTTTTTCTTTCCTGGTTTTTCCTTTTTTTTGCTGCTTATTTGACATGTTAATATGGAGGATTTCATCTGCTCTCAAAGTTGGCGGAGAAGAGCACCTTCAAGTTTCATTCTTTGCCTTCTTCAGCTTCCAAATATCTTATGGCAAATATAAAGTTTATATGTAGTGGAGTATATCAGAACCACAGATTCAGTCTCATTTGGTGCAAGTCAGATATAGTATATATTGGCCTTGTAAAGATCGTCAAATATTTATGTTTTTTTACTCAGAAGCTGGTTGCCATGTTGTGCTGCATGAATTAAATTGGTATTTGCAGACTGAGTTGACTAATCGTGCCCTTATCACTGAAAAAGTATTTCAAATATGAAAGGATTAATCCTTCTGCTATTGTTGAACTTCGGAGTCCATCTTGTTCTGCAACCATAACAAAGTATATCTTGGAACACCTGGAGCACTCAGTTGTTCTTTTGTTGGATGAACCTTGAACTTCTTTTTTTGTGTTTTATTTTTCTTTCTCTTCCTAAACCTGCAAAATTTTCTTTCTGTTATCTTTTCAATTTGTATTTCTCTCATTCTATGCCTTTACTGTCAAGCCCTGTCATACTTAGAAAGTCGTTATAGAATATGCATACTTTGGAAGAAATTAAACAGTTAACCAAAGTCTTTGATCATTTTCTTTTTACATAACATGCAGCTTGCTATCTAATATGCAAATAAAATCTTCATGCTTTCTCGAATTGAATTTTTAAGTTTTTCCCTTCTCTTTTGAATTCAAGTTGTTTGTTTAGCTCAAATTGTGAAATTTCAAGCTCTAGAAGTGTTTAAATGGCTATGAAGTTTCTTGAAAGTTTTTATTCTTTATCTGAAGTTTTATCTTTAATGTAATTTAGTTTTCTTGTGTATTACCTGCAAGGGCTCATATGTGTTCTATGTTTCCTGGGAACTCTGATTCTAACTTGTATAGGTAACCTATTTGTTTTGAAATCGGAAGGCCTCTAAGTTTATACCTCTTTTAACATTCTTAGCTTCCATAACAGATGTTCATGGTTATCTAATCCCACTTAATTCTCTTCATTTATTGTTAAATTTTTATATAGGAAGTGCAATGTTTGGAATGGTACAGAATTCTTTGTAATGATGGTAAACATGGTGAAGGTAGTGTTAAAATTTGATAAATTTTAAATTAGTATGGCATTTTAATTTTTTTTTTTTTTTTGTTCTTTTCCAGGCATCTCAGCAGCAAAGGTCATTTTATCAATTAGGATCTGGTATGAACTCATATAACAGGGGCTACCTGCAAAGTGGTCTCAATCCAGGCCCCGGTTTTGGAAGTGCGTCAGTTCCTACTTTGGGAGGAGACAGTAGGGGCTGGCTATCTCTTGATAGTAGCAGACGACGTGGAAGGGGCAGTGGCATCCCTCTATGTGGTTGTAATAGTGCTCTTGATATCCTTAGTGAGCAAAACCGAGGACCAAGGGCCTCAAAACCTAAGAATCAAATTACAGCTGAACATAATTCTTCCATTGATGATAATAAAAACAACAAATCTTCGGCCAAGGTCCATAATGAGTCATACAACCAGCCAGATTTCTCTACTGATTACAAGGATGCTAAGTTCTTCATAATCAAGTCATACAGTGAAGATAATATTCACAAGAGTATCAAGTATGGTGTCTGGGCTAGCACACCTAATGGTAACAAAAAATTAGATGCTGCTTATCAGGAGGCCAAGGAGAGCCAAGACGCTTGCTCAGTGTTTCTCTTATTTTCGGTAAATATATTTTAGACAAACAATTTTCTATTTACTTGGTCTCATTAATGTCATTAAATAATGTTTTTCGACATGTGAAGTTCAAAGGTGTCATTTTCTTTTGATCAAGCCATGTGACCCTTTTATTTTATGGTCGCACTGGTTGCATTTCTTGCAGTCCCTCTTGGTTAACATAGTGCTTTCCTCTTTTTTTCCTACCCGTGAACATAATATTAAAGTTCTGTTCACATTGAAAGAAAATTGTAGTCCTTGCAGCATCATTGTTCATTCTCCTTGTACTTCCAGCATGTTCCTTTCTGTGCCCTCCTCTCCACTTATAGCTAGCTCACTGATTTTTATGTTACAATTGTTGCAGGTAAATGCTAGTGCTCAGTTCTGTGGGGTTGCTGAAATGGTTGGACCTGTTGATTTTGACAAGAGTGTGGATTACTGGCAGCAAGATAAATGGAGCGGGCAGTTTCATGTCAAATGGCATATTATCAAAGATGTTCCAAACAGTCAATTCCGTCACATTGTACTGGAAAATAATGATAATAAGCCAGTGACTAACAGTAGAGACACTCAGGAGGTACAATTTCGGATAACCATCTATTATAAATGACAGAGTTCATTCATTTGAAAGCGTTTTGATCTTCAAATTGTTGAACTGCACTTTATTAGATTCTCTGTTGAACTAGGTGGTCTGTGTATCATTGGCAACATTCAAAGTTTCAACTTCTTAGAATAATTTCCCTATTCCTCCTCTGTCTGGGAAAATCTTGGTTCTGACAATTGGTGAAAAGAAATTTTCAAAAAAAAAAAAAATGTTCTAATGTCCTATCCTACTGAGCCTTGGACTGAGGTGATACTATTAATTCGGGTACCGAGGCTTATTTTTGCCAACAAGACCCTTGGTCCTTGAGTGTTATGTCCTGAATCTGGGATTTTATCTATTTATAATCTGCCCCTCACCCACACCCCTCACTCCCAGATGCAATTGAGGATATTATCCCACCATTTGTTGTTTTACTGCTGTCCTAGTAATCCTAAGATCTTCGTTCCTTTTCCTCGATCAATTAGATGATGTAACTTATTCTATTTCTGATTTTCTTCATGCTTCTTCTTACTTAGTTTTGAGGATTTGAAACGTTTTACTAATTGAATATTTTTCACTTGCAACAATTCTTTTCCTTCTTTCTGCTGAATATCAAAATTTGCAGGTGAAACTGGAGCAAGGAATTGAGATGTTAAACATCTTTAAAAGTTATGAAACCGATATATCAATCCTGGATGATTTTGATTTCTACGAGAATAGGCAGAAAGCCATGCAGGAGCGTAAGGCTAGACAACAAGCTAGCCTCATGTCTGTAGGGGTTGTTGGAGAAAGCGAGCATAGAAATACTGTTACATTATCCAATGATTTCATAAAGCAAATATCCAAGAGTTTTGCTCAAGTTGTCTGCTTGGATGATGGTAATAAAGACGGAACTGCTATTGAGAGAACTAGTTCTGCCTCTGATGGTTCAAAAGGTGCAAGGGTTAAACTCGAAGATATCTCGGCGGTTGTCTCTTCTGCTCAGGCAAGTTAGGAATAAGCATTCTGGGAAATTTCGGGCAGCATTGCTATACTGTATGCGACAAACTTCTTTTTCAACTTTTGTTTTTATTTATTTTATGGAAAGTTAGATCTCTGATTTGGTGAAATTCTGTTGGAGTGCATCAATATTTGAACAAGGTCTTACAAGTTTTATGGGGCTGATTTGCATCATATGTAATATTTGCCTTCTGAGTTTTTCTTTTACTGTAGTCAATAGTTTTCTTTTTACCTTTGCTTTTCTTTTTTGGGTGAGAGCAGTCGAGATAATGGCTGATATCTTGTTCTTGTAAAGTTCCTGATATTTGCAGGCAGTTTAATAAAAGAATACAGCAAACGGTGTTATGCAATCTTTTGCTTTCTTTCTCTTCCCTCTTAGTATGCTTCTTTTATTATCAGGAATTGTTCTTTTTGTGCAGTGGTGGTGTTTGCATGTGTGTGTTTTAGAGAGAGACTCTTCTAATTGACTTTGAGAGCGTTTAGATTCTACTGCACTTGGTGGAATTTACTTTTTGGGTCCGGTACATACGAGAAGCTTACTAGGAAATATCCCTCCACAATCTTTTGATTCTCTCATCCAATTGATCTACCTCGTAGCTTAAGAATCAAACCATCCCTCCACTGTTCTTGGATCCCCTCGTTGGAATTCTTCTGAGAAACGGATATGCAGGCGTCATTGTTGATTGACTAGTTCTTTTCCTCTGCACCATACAATTCCGTGTCCTTGTAATTCCCAATGACCATGTCTCTAAACGAAATATTTTGAACATCCTTGTCTCCTATATTCTCAGTACCATCTGCATTTGTTGTACATTTTTTTTCCTCTTCGTGCGAAGGATTGCATCCTCCTCTTCACTCATTTTCTCTCGCAGTGTTTTCTCACTAATCTCCATCACAGAGTCTACTCTCTAGTTTTAGCTTAAATTCTAATGTTTTCTAATGCTATATCAATCTAATGTTAATTCTACAATAACAACAACCTAGTAATAAAACTAATTTATCATTAAAAATGAAATTAATCCTAAACTAATCTTAAACCAATTCTAATCTTAATAATTTAATGTTAATCTTATAATCTAAAAATAAATTAAAATTATCCTAAAAAGAAAATAAATTATAATCACTATTATTTCTAATTTAGAGATTAATTCTAGTCCAATTAATTTAAATTACTCTAATTAGTCAAAATAAACCAATTTTGACATGAACAAAATTAATTCTAATATTTCCTATGATTGTACAAAAATTGATTTTAAATCCAACCTAAATAGGACTAAATACATCCTATTTACTGCCCACACCCTCATTCTTTTTTTTTTTTTCCATAACTTTTACTAAACACAACCTATTACTAAAAATCTCATTCATTTCACATCCTAAACTCACTTTTGTCTCTCTCTACACACTCTCTCTTCAATCTCCATTCATCTTCAATCTTTGTTGAAATCTCTCCAAAATCAAGTTTTTTTCATGTAAATCCTTTAATAAACTCATATTGTGTTATTTAATTTTATGAATTTTGATTAGAATTGATAGATTTTGGTTTAGGGTAGGTTAGTTGTCGAAAGGGGGAAAGGTTAACTAACTATTGCTCGAGGATCGCGGTAATTCACTACCGCGTGCCTCTTAATGCCCACGTCATGATCCTACCGCGAGCTTCTTAAGGCTCGCGGAAGATGACTACCACGAGCCTTTTAAGTACCGCAGCAAGTGACTGCCATGAGCTACAAAAAAACCTTATATTTTGGTTTTTTCTTTTGTTTATTCGGTAAAAAATGTATATGTTTGATATTATGCTTTATTTGTAGTTATAATTGACTACTTCATGTCATGTTTAATACAAAATTAGTTTAAAAGAAGAACATGTAATGTACTTGTCAAGTTTTTCTTTTAATTGCTTGTAAAGCTTTGAGGAATTGTCTAATTGTAAGTGTAATTGTGTATGTTTATAGATGGCACATACATGAAGAGCCAAGTCATCATAATTGTCCCTCCTCTAGTCCATCTAGAAGGCGATCGACTGCATCTAAGAGGAGGCGATGCGTTGCGATAGAGGCGGCGAGCTAGCATACCTCGACCTCAATCGAGGCACTAGCTGTTGAGGGATCAACTATTGAGGAGAGAAAGCTTTTTATATCTATTGACGCACTAGCTATGGAGGATAGTCAGCAGGTGCCTACATCTACTGAGGCAAAAGCTGTTGAGGAGAGGCAGCTTCCTACATCTACTGATGCACCAGCTACAAAGGATACAGCTGCGATTGGACCGTATCTCGGTGGTCTAATTGATACGTTGATTCACTGTAACTTTGGATCTCATGTTGCTGCATCTATTTGGCAACAAAATGTATGTTTGATTGGTAATATGTAGTTGTTGTTATTAATATTATAATAGTTAATATTGTAATTATTTATTTGCTTCTAAATTAGGAAAAAAGAGAGGTTAAAGTGAATAACCACGATCCTAAACTAGCTACATGGCCATTAAATCTAAGTTGGTCATGCATCCGGCGAAAGTGAAGTAGTTTGGGTTAGCTCTTTTATTACATATTCGTTATCCCATGTGCAACAAGAAGATTATTACTACATTTACCGAGAGGTGGCAGCTAGAGACCAACACCTTTCACATGCAGTTTGGAGAGATGACCATCACACTATATGATATGGCTACATTACTAAGCATTTTAGTGGTTGGTCGGGTCATTTTCTGTAATACTCTCTCTGTCAAAGCAGTCAACGAGGTGCTCGTATGGGTCCTTGGGTTGCTTACAGATAAGGCATTTGAGAGACGGCTGAACAAAAGGGACCTTTAGTTAGGCTGCAGTGGTTGAAAGATACATTCGAGCATGTGATCGACACGAATGAGGAGACAACCATAGTGTACGTGACTCACGTATTTTTATTATTTTTAGTTGTATGCACTCATTTTTCTGATAAGAGTGCAATGCGAGTTTCGATAGCGTACTTATCATTTTTGGAGGATTTGAAAGTTGCTTGAGAGAATGCATGGGGTGTAGCTTGTCTTGCCTACACTTATAGATAGCTGGGCCTTGCTAGCATGTTTAAGTGTCACTCTATAGCTGGTTACATGACGTTTATTCAGGTATGTAACATTTCTTAAAAAATATTGGTTTTGTTTTGTGTTTTATTCATTACTTTATACTGTTGTGATAAATATTGCTTTTGTTTTTTGCAGTTTTCCTCGTCAAATCCAATGCCAAACCTATCATTCAGATCGAGGATGTCATGGGCTTGATGATAAAAGCCATGCACATTCTACACGCAATTAAAGATGTTGACTGAGCGACTTGATAACTTGCAGTGTCATGAAGTCATATGGGATATGTATGCAAATTGTAGATCCCACTATCTTTTACCACGGTTCATGTTTTTTTGTGGATGTATTAAATTCGAGCACATTGTAGACCTATACCATTTGGATAAAGTGATGCGATAGTGGGGCTATGTGCAAGATATTCTGCGTGTACTGAGATAACTGAGTCAAACCAACGATCTCAATGAGTGAGAGGCGATATCTATTGGTCTTATATGTGCAATTCATAATCAACACATAGGGGAAAGCATTTAACAAATCTATCTATGTAAGATGCGTCCAAAATAAGTCATTGATAATATCAGTTGACTCATCACTCCAATGATACTCCACGTACTTACACTCATTTAATCATTTCATCAATTGTTCTAGTTTTGACCTACCAGCCTTCTCAATCAATTTATAGGTCTAACTTGCATTGCAAATGGTCTTCATAATGTTGACGTTCTTCTCATTATTATTTTTCAATGTCATAAGTGTATTCCATGGTTTGACCATGTTCTTGGTCATATCGGCCCCAACTTTCTTCTCTTCAGCTGACAATCTTGATGCAAATGCATGACCTTCAAAATGTTTCACAGATGCATGATTGTGCATCCCACTTAGTACTTTAACTCCTCACTTGTCATTCTTTTCCAATTTAACACCTACTAGCTCAAATACATACCTACACTTCTTTGTTCTTGTTACCTTACGACCTAACTTATCTATAATTTCATTCGTCTTCTTATTTGACTCTCTGAATCTTTCGCTTTATTCACACGCAAGTCATAATCTAGGCTTTCTTGCAAAAATTACGGGTTTAGAGGCTTTAATCACAACTATAAAGTCTCGATTTCTTCTGACCTCCCTTGCCAATGTATTTAACTCTTCTTGAGTAGAAAAAACCTGCACAACATAGTAATACTAACCAATTCCTTATTTTATTTGTATTCCTTATGATATTCATTTTCGCGTTCTCATACCTTAATAATAAGTGTAATCAAATTGATGAGATTCTACATCATTCTTAAAAACCACTAATCTTCTATCATCTTGTAAATATTAAACAAATTATTAGTCTTTTATATAAATAAATATACATAATTATATTTTTACATAATTACATAAAAAAAATTAAGTTTTAAGTTTCTAGAGGTGCTCTGGAAGTGAACTTCCAAGAGCTCTTAGGAGATCTCGAAAATCAACTTTCGAGACGCCCTATATGCTCCCAGAAGTCAACTTCCATAAGCATAGTTAGAGCTCCTAGAAATTCACTTTTGGAAGTGTCGAAAACAATCATTTTTTTTGGTTTATTCACTCGAAAACCCATGAAAAAGCAAAAAAAAATTACTACCAAATATCATATCTCTGCAGTAATCTCTTTTATGTAATCTGTAGTGTTTTCTTCTCCTTTCATGAAGTAATTTTTCATTAATTCATCAAAAATGTTATTTATTTTTAAGTGGGATTTGGAAGAGTGATGGATGTTTTTAGGAGCCGGTTTTAGAGTGAGAAGAGAGAAAAGAATGTTTAAGTTGTGTGTATAGTATCAATAAGGGCAATTTAGTAATTCAATCAAAGGTATTTTGGTCTTAAAAAACTTTCATTAAAAATAAGTTGTGTTTAGCATTACATAGGTTGCATATAGAATTTCTCTTGTACAAATTAAAACTTCGAATAAAATGGGATGTTTACATTACCAAAATAATAAAAATATTAAAAATGCATAAATTATATTTATATATTTATTAATTTTTAAAGTTTTTACCATTAGTATTTTTATCATATTTCTACTTAATTATGTTATAAATTAAATTAACTATTACATTTCGAATTATAAAAAATGTCTATAGATTATAAAATTTCAAAATTATTTTAGTTCACCTAAATATGACCGAACTTGAACCGTATTGAACTCAAAATAATCTAAATTCTAAATAATTTGTATATAAGATGATCCGAGCTTTAAATTATCTAAATTTAATTAAAATTATTTGAATTTGAAAAAATTTAGATACAAAATTATTCTTGTCTCAAAAATATTGAAATCGAACATGATTCAAAATGAAAATAAATTCAAACCCGAAATATTTTGAATTCAAAATTGAATCTAATACAAATGAATCTGATCTTATCCATATACCACTTGTACCAATGACTTGTACCAATGGGATGTCGAAAATGTTTCCTAGCAAAATGTACCTTAAGACGACTCTTATAATTAAATATGTAAATGAATATCTTATAAATGTGTACGTTATATTATCTGACTTGATTTACGTAAGGTTAGGGTATTCAATAATAGGGTTCGAGTAGTAATTTTACCACTTGTTACTGGTTTGGATATGGTTTGAGTAGTGATCTTAGAGTACCTTCCTACCGGAATTCGATTATAAATAATATTTTTTTAAGTATTATACAATTTTTATAAATTATTATTAATATAATATTTAATTAAATCAATTTATTAAATATTTTAATTATGATTTTTTACATTAATTTATTTTTATGAATTAATTTAAACTTATGAATTTAATTTTTTTCTTAATTATATGCGTTAACATTGATTTTAAATTTAAATTTAAAAATTAAATTTTAACTATTAAACAAGTATTTAACGAATTTGAATAGTAACAAATATTTTATATATTATATAAACATAAATTGAGTAATAAAAATTAAAATGTCTGAATAATTAATAAAATTAAAATATTATAAAATATAATTAAATTCTAATTCAAATACCTCAAAATTTACAAATACCCACCATTTACGTCATTACTTGTATTTATTACTCAGTCTGGATGCCACTAGGCTGTCAGTGCAACCCGAAGACCAACTAAAAAACAAAAAGAATAGAAAATAAAATTATCTTTTTATCATAATTTTTTATTTTTTATTAAAAATATATATCTCTAATAAATTTTTCATTATTTTTAATAACACCACCATCTAAACTAAGCAAAATGAATGCCCCGTCCGACTGTCCCTCATCCATTTCTTTATTTTTGCGCATCCTCTCACTATCCAAGACCATGATAGGAGTTGAAACTAGGCGTGAGTGACCACTAAAAGTATAAGCGATCTAATGGTATTCGTAAATTATTCGGATTCGATTCAAATAAAATTCGAATTTAGTTCGATTTTAGTCGAGTCGAGTTCGAACTTGAGCTATTCGAGCTATCGAGCGAGTCGAATTCGAGCACATAGATACGCAGTTTGAGTAGCTCGTGAGCCTAATCGAGTTTCAAGTTTTTATATATTTTAATAATATATATTATTATATAATAATATTTATATAATGATTCAAGCTCGAGTCGAATCTTAGAATCGAGCTCGAGTTCGAGAAAAAAATTAAATTTATATAATCAAGTCTAATCGAACGAATTCGAATAGTTCGAATTCGATCTCGAGTCGAGCTTGAATTTAAAAAATAAGACTCGACCGAGTTTGAATCGAGTATCGAACATCGAATTTTCAAGTCGAGTTTGAACTCGAATACCTCATTGTATCGACTTGATTCGATTTCCATGACTTTGTATGGAAACGAGAATTAATATTGGATATTACTTTTTGCAATATGTCTCAACGACTCGAAATCACTTGGTTCGAAATCTTAGCTCCGAGGGTGGGCCAAATTAGAATATTCTTCTTATTCGTTTGCATATTTTGTTTTTATAATATTTACTACTTTTTGAATGCTTGATAAATCAATCATGGTTTTAATTTGTTTTGTCAAATGTTTGTTTTATTATAAATAAATTAATCAAGTCACATGAAAATAATATTCTACCTAGGATTGTAAGTTTATTACAGTCTCAAAATTAATAGTAAAAATTCACATTAAATTTTAGGGATCAAAACTAAAAATTAAACATTAGTATTTTAAATAAATTAAAAATTTTAATTTTATGAACTAGGTGTTGCGCACGATAAAAGAATAATAAAAATGCGTCACGTGGCGTATGAAGAATGTACTACTTGGCGCACGAAAAAAACATATGAAAAATGATACAAGCCCTGATTTAGATAAAAATGGTAAAAAGATAATTAATGACAGAATAAATTCCTATAAATATGGGTCATGTACGATTCGTTAACCTAATTCTGAATTTTCCTGCTGAACCTCTGTCGAATTTTTTGGCTGATTTAAGTATCGAAATGCCAACGCAGGGAATAATCTTTGCGTCTCTCTGATTTTTCTCTCTTTTGCAGAGGCATTATAGAACACGTGACACGAAATTCGAAATGAAAACGTCAACAATTCATCATTGTTGTGCATTGGCAACAATACTAGGAAATGCATGATTTTACTTTTCTAATCAAATTAGACATTATGTTTTAGTTATTTACTCTTTTCTAATTAATGTATTTTATATTTTAGCAAATTATAAAAAAAATAAAATGTAAATAATTTAAAATAATAAGCAAAATTCAATAAGACAATGAAAGATATGGTAATATACATTGGCGCACACATATTAATGTTAAATCAATTTAAATTGACTTCTTAAATTAAAATTATTAATTTTTGTTTATTTTTTACGATTTCATAATTTATGTATTATTATAATTTAAGAGTGGTTAGAATCATATTAATAGATTATACTCACTAATCTTTCTTTACAAATTCTTAAAATTAAGATACTTGTATCAAGTTTTAAATTCAATTAACTTTCTAATTATCCCAATAAGATTTCAAATCTCTAATTACATATCAAAATACTTTTCTTTTTTCTTAGCTTATTATAATATCTCCTACCCATATAACTTTGACTTTTAATTTTACTTTAAGTCTCTATCTCATATTGTCTTGTAATCTTTTTCAACAAAAAAAATTAAAAAAAAAAAAGAAGAAGATCCGAACCACTTTATAAAAGGTTATGCAAAAATCATAACCTCTAATTCCAAATTTTAAATTTAATTCTTCTAAGATTAATTTTTTAGATAATATATATTGCGTAATTATTGATTTGTTTGTACTCATTTATTTCAGTTATTTAAAAAAATTCTCATAATTCATTGAAATAATTGTGTAATTAGTAATTTTATCATTAATTTGAAAGTTTTGTTATCCTTCAAAATTTAATGCTATTGTATATGAATTTTGTTACCTTTTACATTTTGTAATCAATTTTTTTTTTGTGTATATATATATATATATATATATATATATATTAGAATAAAATTTATGAAAAATGATAAGTATAATATAGCAGTATTAATTGCCGTCCTATATTGAATCTCGAGATATGCCACTATAGATAATTTTTTTTTGAGTAAGATATTCTAATTGAAAATTAAAATAAATTAGAATAGAACATTATTATGTTCAATGATTTGGAATGTACATAAATTACTAAATACAAATAATAAGAATAAACTAAATTCGATCTCATATTTGGTGAGACTCGAACTTAAAACTTTAAAATCTTGAGGCTTTTTTTTTTTGTCACTACCAAGTCAAGGTCTTATTGGTCACTATATATAATTAGAAAAGATAGAGTGATGTATTTTTATTTTTACTAATTAATATTTAATAGGTTGAATTATGTAAACCTTTTAACAGTTTTAATTTATTAAATTTAAAATTACATTTTTGAAATCCAATTTTTTTTTATCGATGTCCCTAAAATCAATTTTCCATGAAATATTAAAAGTAAAAATGTTCTGTGAAATAATATGTCTAATTTCTTAATAAAATCATAGTTATTTAGCCATAATACAATATTATTAATTGTAATAAAAATAAGAGTGTAAATGAATAGAACGACCAATGAATAGTTAATGAGCATGATTAGTTTTTTCATTTATTAAATTCAATAGACGATTAGGAACAATATTTTAGAGCTTGTCTATTAAACGAACTGAACTTGAACACAAATTTATTTTGTTTGTTTGTATTCATGAAAATGTTAGCTCGATAAATTAAGAGGGGTGAATCAATTTTCTCCTAATTTCAGCTTGTTCTATAAATCTATTCACACAATTTCAATTTAAGCATAGAAATTCAAATTGCAACTTGAAATAAAAGAGAGTAAAGAAAGAGAAATTGCAAACGGTGATTCATAAAGGTTTCATTTTTTCTCAAGCCTATCTTCTTTTCCTTTGAGCTTCCATGTCAAGGTGTTTCCAATCTACTAGTGTTGAAGTCCAAATACAAATACCTTTTCAAAAATTAGGTTTAACCTTTTACACTATCTTTTAAAGGCTTAGGTAGGAACCTTTTCCCTTACTCTAAATAGGCTACCAAATGTCACAATGTAGTTCTCAAGATTATCGTTTTCTTTGTTTACAAGAAATTATGAATGGGTATGTGTTTTGCAAACAAACAATACCTTTACAAGTCGAGTGTTTTTTGGAATTTAAGCTCAAGAGATTACAATATGAGAATGATAGAAAGTTCCAAGAAGATGTAGCTAAAAAATGATGGAAGACTTTAATGTTAAGCTTAAAGGTGGTGGGAATTGAATGCTCTTTTTCTTAAAGCTTTGAATACTTGCTTTTATATCTTTCTTTCAATTCAAGCTGTTTGGTGTGAATTTAGTGCAAATTTTCCTTTTCAAATACGCAAAAATATAGTCATTATTTCTTGCCAGTATCAGTATCGAGAGCATCAATATTTTACTTAAGTGTATCGATATATTGTGAGTAGAATTTTACTTTTTAAACCTATGGTATTGATACCTCATTAAACAAAATCAAATTCGAAGTTAGCGGATAATGATACCTAAACTTTAGAGTATCAATACTAAAATAAAGTATGAACTATTGACTTTGAGTATATATATAGATATCGATACCCTGACTTGTAAGGCGCCAAAATTTCAAATCAAGAGTACCAATACCTTCACCAATTGTATCAATACTTGGACAATAAAATGACATATATGACAATTTTATACAAGCATTTTCTTCACTTAGGTAAATCTAAGTTCAACAAACATGCAATTTCACTATTTATCAATCAAGGACATGCATGTTTGTGACTTTTTTATAACTTGTTTAGCAATTTCTAAAATATATTTCATCAATTAAGTTCAAATAAGAAAATTATTAAAATCATATTTAAATTAATTGGTCATATAAAACCATTCATAATTAAACACATTTGTTTAAAAATTATTTAAAGTTTGTTCATTTATATTGTTCGACAATAATTAAAATAATATTATTCATTTACCTTAATATTATATTGATTTAAATTTGTTCGGTTATATTTGTTTTTTATTTATGAACATATTTTAATTTTTTTTAAATCAAATATATATTCGAGAATATGTCGATTTATGTTTACAAATAAAGTTGTTTCATCGACGAGATAATCTTGAACATTTTAATATTTAAATGATTTGAGCCCAAACATAATGTAAAATTTTTTATCAAACTCAAATGGATCCGAATAATTACAAAAATAAATGATCAAATCACAAATATAATAAAATTTATTCAATTTCGGTTTGTGAGGAAAACAAAATCCAATTATTATAGCCAATCAAAAGAGAGCAAATGTGTATGTTAAGTTCTTATGAGATTTGGATAGATTTAATGATACGAATAAAAATATGAAAGTTACATGAACTAAAATTGAGGAAATAATTGTATATATATAAGATAAAAATAAAACGTAAAATTTTATTTTTTTCATATCAATACAAATTTTGATATTAAATTTTGATATTTTTTAAATATATAAATACGATTTTATATAATAAAAATACGAATTGTCAAACTTAATTTGAATTTGAGATCCCAAAAATCTTCCATCTGTCATCCTCGACATGCTTGGTAGAATAAAAATAGCGAATGAATTTTTTTTTGTTAATTTAATAATTAAGATTTATAATTATTTTTTAGTCAAAAATAATAATAATAATAATTTTTAAATCAAATTTTGATCATAATATTTTTTATTTTGTAATTTAACCATTTTATTAACAAATTTTTTTGCCACATATTTTTTTCAAAATAAAACCTTAATTTCTTTGCAGAAAATATTATTATTATTATTATTATTATTAGTCGGATAGATCTAGGGAAAAAGGACAACAATGTTGGCGTGAAGCGAGAGAAAGGGAGATGGGCATGAACATTAGGGGACAGAGTGAATGGGAGAATGGGAAGCGTTTCTTCAATGGAGTTTTGGTGGTGGCTTAACCTCAGAGCTACTCTCATTGCTCTTCTTATTATACTTATTTGTCAACTTTCCAAGAAGTTTTACTTTAAATTCCTGTCAACATCAACATCTTCTTCATCATCATCATCATCATCATCATCTGGTCTTCATCCTCGTTCTCCTTCTTCACCCATTTCTCCTCCAGATTCTCAATCAAGGTAACTTTGCTATGCTCTATGTTATGTGGTTTTCATTTTTTTACCCTTCAATTTGGTGTCTCTCTCACTCAATTTTATTTTTTGTGTTAGCTTTCTTAATTGTGTTTCAGTTTTCTTTATATATTCTTTTATTCTTGTTTTATTTGCTGAATTAGCTGTTTTGTTATTTCATATCTGAGTTTTCCATCACTTTCTGATTTTGCTTCTTCCATAACTCTTTGCCAAGTCCGATACGAGATCCTTTTTAAAATTGTCTGTTTGATTTTCTATCTGTCGATATTAGTTTTGGAAATTTCTTATGTTTTGATAAAGTATGTTTCTACCGTTGTACTTCTTCTTTTGGTTTCTTATCCCTTTTATTGTCAATTTGGGAAGAACAAGCTCTTTGTGGAATGTATTATAATTATAATTATAATTTTTTAATTAGTTATTGTCCTTTGCCTTTAATTATAGTTGGAAAACTTTATCTGTACTATCCGCATAAATTCAACTATTTGACATTGAAATATTAACATCTTTTATTGCTAAAGATATTGATTTTGTTTGTTCTAGTTTAAACTGTGAATATGACGGTGTTTCAACGTTACTTTGATGTTTTCAAAATTGGCTTGTGACTTTTATCTGATTTGGAACTTGTGTTGGCTATCTGTAGAATCCCGGAGATTGTGTCTAATTCAGATTTGAAGTTTTTAATTGATAACTTGGATGAGAAGCTCAGTGAGGATGAGAAATGGGAGAATGTAATCGAGAAGAGAAACAACTTTCTATCTTACAAGGCAAAATGCTGCAAACCTAAGGTTCTGCGTACTTTGCTTTGCTTGTTTCGTCTATAATGACAATGTAGTGAAGGGATCTGAAATTAGTATTTTTGGTCATTAAGTTGTGTATGCAAAATCATTGAACTTAAGGTTACTTCATTATGACCTGGTGGACATGGGTTTAAGTTACAATTACAAACTCTTTGTACAGGACTGGGGCTGTGTGCGTTTGACCCTCCCAAGCCTTGTTCCCAGGAAGCTCTTTGGCTTTCATTAGTATATGATTTTTTTGTTTTGAGAGAGCTATTTTATTTTTATTTTCTTGCGATTGCTTGAAGTTATTTTTATTGCCATTTACAATGTTCTGTCATGGCCATTTAAAATTTTATGTAATGTTTATCTATAGAGCCTATTGCTTGATTTATTTATCTGTTTTCTTTCAATAGTTCATTTAATTGGACATATTGCTTGACATCTCTGCTTATATTCATACTTTTCTCCAACGTAAAGTAAGTAGTACAGCAAACTGAAGGTTATTTTCTTGTTGTTGATTGCAGGATCGACCACTGAAATACCTGAGCACGACAATATTTGAGAGTTGCTCTCCAGAGCTTCTGAGGGACTTCTCTATGGACAATGATTATAGAAAGCAGTGGGATAAGACCATGCTTGATCATATGCAGCTGCAGATGGACAAAACAAATGGAATTGAAATTGGCTGCACAATAAAAAAGTTTCCGCTTTTGACACCTAGGGAGTACATACTGGCTTGGAGATTGTGGGAGGGAAAAGATAGAACATTCTACTGCTTTACCAAGGTGACTGTCAATGAAACTTAATCTTTTATCATATTGAATCCTTATTGTTATTGATTACTGCATTGGCTTGTGCATGCTGTTAAGATTGCATCTCTATCTCTTTCTCCCTCTCTCTCTCTCTACTTTTTACCATCTTACATCGCTTGAGAATACTACATTTTTCAGTATCAATTTAATGGTTGAAATTTTATTATATCAAACAAATAGTTTGACATTTTAAATGACTTGAAATTTGGCATGTATGATATACGTGAATAGAATATGGAATCCTATGGTTGAATTAACAAATATAGATCATATAAAAGGATATGAAAGTGTGTGATTGAACCCCTTCTTCTCTTTCTCTCTCTCTCTCTCTCTATGTACTCTTTTGGAAAGTGCAAACTGAAACTATAAAGTGATAATAAGGATTAGGGAGACAATTGGCAGCATACGAAAGGGATGTACTTGTTTCATGTAATCATTTCTGGAAAGGCCACTCTAGAACTATAGAAAATATGAATGGTATGCTATGATTTAAAATTTGCTTCCCAAATCCCATGCAATCATTTCTGGAAGAGTCTCAATCGAGTTAAAGAATGATACTAGAAAATAGGAAGGATGTTATGATTTTCAAACGGAAATCTGGAGCGCGGCCATGATGGTTCAGCCACTTTCCTTAAAAGATGGAGATCTTGCAGGGCTGAAGTTCTAAACCTGGATCCTGCAAATTCCCTGGGTCTATCCTCAAACCATTGTACGAAAAAAAAAATGCACCTTAAATACTTCTGCTGTCTATAGTTTTGATCCTTTTTCTATGCTTACTTTCTCATCATGGTTGATATTTTGTTGTAATTGTTGTTGTGGTTGACTAGGAATGTGATCATCCATCAACACCACAGCAGAAGAAGTATGTTCACGTGCGATATTTTAGATCCGGTTGGCAAATCAGGAAAGGCAAGTGCCTTGTATATTCTTTTTACTCATCTCTTATCCTCAACCCTTACAAGGAAAAAAAAAAAAGAGTTGGTGGTTTCTCATTGCATCCTTGCAATTGTTTGGAAAGTTGCTTTTCTCAAAATTGCATTCAGAACTTGAACAATGTGCTTCTGCTAGCTACAGGGCCTGCCCCTCTCTAGCTGCTTCAAAAGGAAAAAAAAATGATAATGATGATTCCTGTCACCATATGAGGCTTCTTGGACTCTTTTTTGAGTCATGAATGACAGTGCATTTCTTAATTCCTGCCAAATTTTGTTCTACTAGAGCTTTAAGGCTTTGAAAAAATTAATCTTTAGGGGAATAAAAAGGAATAAGGGATCTTTTACGTGTATTTTTTACATTCTTACTTTATTTATGATTCTGAATTTTAATGTTATTATGTACAGTACCTGGTAGAGATGCCTCTGAGATCAGAATGTTTCACCAAGAAGATGCTGGTCTGAATGTGGAAATGGCAAAACTAGCATTTGCTAAGGGCATATGGAGTTTTGTGTGTAAGATGGATAATGCACTACGCAAGTATTCTGCGAACAGCCATTCTCTGACTACTTCATCTGTTTCTGCTGCCACTATGATTCAGAAGGTCTGTGCTACTATATTCAACCAAAAAAAAAAAAAACAAATCCTGTGTATGGAACTACCAATAAGTTGTTATCATTTCCTATTTGGTACTTTGCTTTAAATAGAAAAAGTGTTAAGATAGATTTTCTACAATGTTGTTAACCTCAAAAGTATGTAATCAATTTTATTGTCCTGTAGGAGAACATACCGCTTTATCCTGGTTTCCTTCAAGGGAATATTAGTGTCCTTGAGAAATAGATGCGATAGGTTATCTAATCTATAAAGCTGAGGTAAAATAAAGCAGCATATCTGAGGACCATAAGCCGTAGCAGCCTAGGAAGTGCCCCAAGACTTGAGCAATTTTACTGCCCCTTTGGACAGCCATATGTTTTAAACCTCCATCTGAACTTGTAGAACTTTGTAGGATATATCCATCATTTGTATTTTGTCATCAGCTCAGAGTATTCTGTCGCAGTGTCAGAGCAATGTAGTCTCTGATAGGCTACCCATACGAACTAATCATTTAAATTGAGGCTATATCTTGTTTATTTCCTTTTTGTTTTCAAAATAATTTATTGAAATAAATTATGACTATGGAATCACATGATCAAACCTCTCATTCTTTTTATTAAAATAAGTTCTGGTTCTTTAAGTCGGTGATATTATCATGGATCAACTCAAGTACCCTTGAATGACATTGTTGTCTGTATATAGGTTCCACCCGAATTAGTTGCAACAAGTGGCATTACTTCTCCTGCAGTCTCTGCATCAATGGCCATTCACCAACCTGTTAATAATGCGTCTGGGGAGAAAAGGTTATCAAGAAGACCGTCAACAAAGTTTGTAGCAAAAAGTTTTCTTCTTCTTGGGGGTGTGATCTGCCTGTCCCGTGGTCACTCTGCCTTGGGTGCTAAAGTTGCAATGGCATACATCTTAAGAAAACTGAGAAGGCGTGGTGATTTATCAAGCCAAAGCCAGCAAAGTTGAGGCACCTGGCTTTGTTCAATCACTGCAACTAATTTTGATGGTTTTAATAAGGCTTGCTACATAGATTTATTGAATTCAGGCGTAAAGTATAACTAGGGAGATGGAGAGAAATAGCATCCTAAAAGCTGGAGGTTGGCATATGAATTGGGGTACTGATAGGTCTAATTCCAAAATGCAGGAGAGTAAAACATGGAGACCTCCTCTTCCATTCATGATTCTACTTATACAGCGGCGCGAAGAACCTGGAATAGCAGACATCAGGCGCCAGTTATGCAAGACGAGACGGCTGACCCTCGTTTTGTGAAAGAAGCCAGGAGTGATATTCCAGTTCTTTAGAGGGTACTTTCTTGGCGGCAATCTTACAATCTTTTGTGTTTTGATTCACAACGTTTGAAAGCCTGTACCAGCAATTAGCTGGCTTCCAACCAACTTAAATTTAAACTCTAAGTTCTTTAACAAAGAAATTCTGTAAAACACAATGCTTCATTGATGAATTTAACCTGTAACCATTGTCTTTTTCATATATATATATATATATATATATAAATAAAGGTTGAGGTTTTAAAATTTCAGAATTGTAAGTGTTGAAATTTGAATTTTAAATTTATTAAATATTGTATTTTAAAAGTGGAGAGAATTGAAATAAGTCGATTTTGTTTCTTTAACATAGATTTAATTTGAAATTTTGGTCGAAATTGTTCGCCAACAATGTTGGTGTAACAATATTCAAAGTTGAGTTTGAGTAAATCAAAATTCTGTGGTTTTTTTTTTTAAAAAAAAAAGAAAATGCATGAAGGTGTAACAATATTCAAAGTTGAGTTTGAGTAAATCAAAATTCTGTGGTTTTTTTTTTTTAAAAAAAAAGAAAATGCATGAAATATTTGTTATACCTAGTATTAAAGGTGACAGTTAAGAGAAGGCGGGAAAAAGTGTTACAAAGATCCGAAAAACATTGAAAGGCTCTTATTTCTCCTCAGCTTTCGCTCTGTGCAAAAGCAATGCCATTCCCTCTCTCCCTTCTCCTCACCATTGTGAGCTGCACCCTTCTCTTCACCAAATTTAGTCACCATTTCAGAAAAAAGGAACCCAAAACCGTTTTGTGTTTTAGAAGGTTATCATGTTTATTTTTTCTCCCGCATCTCCTCCACCTCCTGGGATTCCTGCGTTTCATACAGCTAAATTGTAGAAAGCAATAGAACCTCCCACATTCCTCTGCCTTTCTTGGGGTTTTTTTTCTGCCATAGCAACATGCATCATTTTCCTGTAGGATACTTGCTTCTTTCCATTGGGATTCTGATTTCATTGGTCCATTCAAAGACAGATTCCCCAGATGGTATATGCCTTGTTCAACTTCCATGTTGTAGAATATTCATGGTGCAATTCTGTATGTGCATGCTATCGCTAATGATTCATGTATGTTTTTCCTTTTGCTCTATTTACTCTTTTACCTGGGTCTAGATTTTCAAGAATAGAACAAACATATTATATTTGGTCTGTGCTATTCAGATAATTAGATGCTGCTCTGAATTCCATTTCTTGTGAGAAAATTCTTCTGATCTTCAATCATCATATGTGCTGTCAGTGTTATACTGTCGTCTGCGAGCATCAATTTTTTTGGTTTAACCACTCAGATGTCCAATGCAGCACAATAACATAAATCTTGATAAGTTACAGTTCTGACGCTTGTTAATTGAATTTTGTAGTTACTGTCCTTAATGTGATGTTTAAAAGCCTAAATACTCCATCACAGTTAAGTGGTTGGAGAGAGAATGGTGGTGACCCTTGTGGCGATTCCTGGGAAGGGATTACATGCTCAGGTTCATCCGTAACTGAAATGTATGTTATTCCCCATTACATCTATCATTCTTTCATATTATCTGTGTGGTGAAGTAAAGCATATTTCTATATTCAGCAGGAGATAATTGGAATTTCTTAACAATTCCCACCTTTTTTTCACTTTCTTGGGTTAAAAATTTGCAGAAAGTTATCTGATTATGGACTCAGTGGACAACTGGGCTACCAGTTATCAAGCTTGACTTCAGTCACTACCTTGTGAGAATTTGCCTCGTTATATTTCTGTTTCTTTTTACTTGTCTTTCCCCGTTAGAGAACGTAACCTGAATGCAATGCGGTTTTGATCATAATACAGTGATTTGAGGAAGAACAGTCTCAGTGGTGATATTCCATATCAACTACCTCCCAATGCTGCAAACATGTAAGTGAGCTGAACTGAATTGATGAACATCAATAACTTTTTTGTACTTTCATAAGAAGTTTAGTCTCTTTGCTCAGCAATTCATGTTCGGAACATACCTAAAGGAGTTTGGTCTAACTTTCTGCCCATTGGTTTTCCTTTTTAAAGTTATGTTGCTTACAGACTTTGAAAATGGTGTGATTATTATTTAGCTAGTATCTTTTACTAGATTAGTTTAAAATTTTCCTTCTCTGTTGGTAATGCTCAAGGCTCAAGACTGACACCTGTTGTCTCGTTAGCTTTATTTTATGAAATTCTAAATAAGGTTAATTTGTTTTAATGCAACATAATATGCAACACTTATACCTACCCAAGGATGGGAAAGTTTGTTTCTAATCACTTTGTTCTTCATGATGTAGGACTGCATAACCATATTCTATCCTAATTTCACTTGTTTGGTTTTCTATATTGTCACACATATCTTATGAGCTCAATTTGCAGAGACCTTTCAGAAAATAATTTTAAAGGTAATTTGCCTTATTCGATATCTCAGATGGCCAACCTCGAAGATATGTAAGTGAAATAATTGGTTCTTTCCATCTTGATTACAATTTCTTCAGTTGTTAACATGTCTATTATTTGTTTGGTAGCTGCAGAAACCTTAGCCATAATCAGCTCAAGGGACAGTTAAGTGATATGTTCGCGAAACTTCAGAAACTTAAATCACTGTAAGTATTTCTGAAAAGAAAAGAAACCTTTTTTTTTTTTTTCGCTCTTTCTATTGACATACATTCACTGGAGAAGCTTTCTATCTGCATTTTTTACTCTGTATAAATTTGGAAAACCTTGTTTCTCGATTTTCCAAATTCAGTCGTTTACTTTTTTCTATCAGCAATATTTAGTGTAGAAGTGAAAATGGGGAATGGAACAGAATTTCTAATACTAAACAGGCCCTAAAGTTTTCAATTCAATTTGATAGGGATAGCTTCTACCTTTAACAGAAGGATTATACTTTTGTTAGTTTGAAGTGATTAAGTTTTTCTCTATGACACATTATAAACCTTTACTTTTAAGTTCCTGTAAGGTCCATTGACTTTAAAATATAAGGCTTCAAATACCCTCAGAAAGGTTGTTTTATTCGAAATATGCAGCTTCTATGAAAAAATTGAAACAGAATTGATGTGATCATCAGATTGAGATTATTTTCCAAGTTTGTACTAAAGATGCTGGGGGCTTTGGAAGGAAAAATCTAAAAATGGGAAAATTTTCTGATTGGTGACATGAGAGATGTTAATTGTGACTTGAAAAACAAGGCAAGTCAATTGCCTAAAATAAAACCAAGTTTGGTCCTCCCCAAGCAACAAATAAGATTTTTCTTAGCCTTGAAGAATGAACAAGCCTAAACTAATAAGAAGCTTTCTTGATGTTCAAGGAATTTTGCACACTATTTTTTTTGAAGCACCTATTCACAACTATAAAGAAGGATAGTTTGGTGCATTGTGGGAGTGACCAAACCAGAGAGCAAAGCAAGAAGGGAGAGTTGGGTTATTCGAGAGCCATTGTTCTCGGGGTTTTGGGAGTGTGTTGTGAGTTTGAGTGCCCAAACTCTTGTAATTTTCATATTATTATTGTAGTAAAATTTTTGTGTGTCCTTGTTCGTTATTTTCTTGCATTATTTTCTTGGTGAATTGTTTGTAGCCAGCTATAGCTCTGCTGCGCAACAAGAGAATATAAGTAGTTGAGTGTTGAGACATTTATGAGAACAAAATGCTTTAAATATGACTTTATTCCCGATGTATTATTACACTATCTGATGAAATGCAGTCCATGTAGATGAATCAGGGAGAGGGATGGAAATGGAAACGGAAATCAATAAACTGTGTCTTATTTGAACAAGAACGTAATCCCCATTATGAAATCAAGAATTCAATATTGAAAAAATGAAAATGGAAGTGCTCAAAAAGCCTCAAGTTTCTTTATTTTTTTCAAAAACTGTTTTAGAAATTACCTTAGGTTAATTCATTGCCATTTGCTCTTATGATTCTCTCTTATATTCTTTATTTTCAATATAAATGAAACAATGTGCCCCTCCACATATTGGTTGTATTGCTTATTAACTGACGAGATGACATACAGTGATGTATCCTTCAACAAACTGTCTGACAAGCTGCCAAGTTCTTTTGCAAATCTTTCAAGTTTAAACACTTTGTAAGTGGCAAAAATTTTCCCATTTGTTTATCTTTCCTGTTTCAAGTGCCTTGTTGGTAACTCTGTTTTCACTTATATAGGCATCTGCAAAACAACCAATTCACTGGTTCACTAAATGTCCTTGCTGACCTTCCCCTAAATGATCTGTATGTGACAAGCAAATCAAATTTGTGAAAAATGATGGTTTCCATATCTTCTTTTTCGCACATTGAAGCTGATGAAAAATCTGATAGGCCTTATAATGTCATTCACTGTTTTTGCTGGCAGGAATGTTGAAAATAACAAATTTACTGGATGGATTCCTAATGAGTTGAAGGATATTGACAACCTAGAGTGAGTATCCTGCAAATTTTCTTTGTTTACTGATGCACTGCTGTAAAAGTTGTTTCCTTATTTTGCAATCGTCTCTTTGGAAGAACTGGTGGAAATTCTTGGTCAACTGGGCCGGCTCCCCCTCCACCCCCTGGTGTACACCACCGTAATCCCAGTGCAGAAGAGAAGAAAAGCCAAGGTGGGCTGAAGTCTTTTGTGAATGCAGTAATTATAAGTATATCATGTTTAGGTGCAGTCCTGGTGGTTGCTCTTCTTGTTGCTGTATTCTCAAGGAGGTCACCTCCCCCATCATCATATTTTCTTGATGAGGAGAGGCTCAGTGGGCGTAAAGGATTTATTCCCTTTCAATCACGAGAGTTAAGCCCTGAATCATATGTTGGCATTTTAAAAGATCCGAAAGGTATCCATTTGTTTGTGGTTTCTGCACGTAGCAATTATAAGTACAGTTGCCTTTCTAACTGTTCTGTATCAAGCACTTTGCATCGTCATGTAATACTCTTTTCCGTTTTCCAAGTTGTTGCAGTATATGATTCTTCTCCTATACATCCATGCTGCCCATGAAAGTATACTTTTCCTTGAATATATACATATCATTGTTTTTTGTGTTTGTGAGTCTCTTCGAGCATGTTAGTTTTGCTACAAAATTTTTGTTTAAATCCTAGTAGTCTATTTGAAATAAATTTTATGGATTTGCAAAAAATTGGTTTGACAAACTTTCAAGTAAATGTTTATCGCTACCACTCCAAGAGTTCTGTAGTGAATATGGTTTACACATTTTAGATCGACCTTGGCTGGTTGCTTTCTTTCATTTTTGGCCCTTTAAGCGTCTTGTGATTGCTTGATGTGATCAATTGAACTGATTATATGATGTCTACGGGTGACAGATTTTAAGTCAATTGACTCAGGTGTTGCAATAGATATGAAGACTTTGCAAAAATCTCCTTCAATGGGCCTTAAGCGAACAGTTTCTGGTCGTGTGTCCTTCAGTGAAAATGAGTTTGCAAGCCGCCTGAAAGGCAGAAGAAGCACATCTGTTCGTGTTGTACCTTATTCTTTGACGGATTTACAGAATGCTACTGGTAATTTTACATCAGGTCGCCTTCTGGGTGAAGGTACCATTGGACGTGTTTATAAGGCAAAATATCCAGATGGAAAGGTCGACGCATGGACTGACCCCTTGTTAACTTATTTGTTTCTCTTTTGTTCTTCATTTCTTTTTAAATTCAATTTGAGAATCCATCTCATTTGTTCCTGTAAATATATACATTTGCATCAGGTTTTAGCGGTGAAAAAGATAGATTCCTCGCTTTTTCAAGGCGAGAGGCCAGAGGGATTTTCAGAAATTGTTACAAACATTTCAAAGCTTCACCATCCGAATATTGCTGAACTTGTTGGCTATTGTTCCGAACAAGGGCATAACATGTTAGTGTATGACTATTTCAGGAATGGCTCACTTCATGAGTTCCTACACATGTCAGATGATTTCAGCAAACCACTGACTTGGAATACCAGGGTCAGAATTGCTTTAGGAGTAGCCAGGGCTCTCGAGTAAGTGAATGCATTCTTTTGTTTTCAATAATTGGGTATCTTCCTTTATTCCCTCTTTTCTGGCATTTGCTTATGTTGAGCAATAATGAAATTTTTGAAATTTTGCTGGTCTTCTCTTTAAATTTTAATCCAGTGGTGAACATTGCTTTGTTCAGTTATCTCCATGACGTTTGTTCTCCACCAATAGTTCATAAGAACATCAAGTCATCCAATATTATGCTTGACCTTGAACTCAATCCTCATCTATCTGACTATGGTATGGCAAACTTTTATCAGGTTAGTGTTTCTTGAAATCTAATAGAATTCAAACTACGCCTGCTGATGACCAGATGATCATAATAAGAATCTGACATGTTCAGCAAATTTCACTTGTTACTCATTTCCCTTTCGGACAAGTATCGGGTATTTGATGATCTATTGTACTTGACAAGAACAATTTATTCTAAATATGCAATGAATTGACAAAGGAAAGTATAAAAATCTTTGGTTTTGGTGCTACGAGAGGTGCAAATATGCTACATGCATGCAAAAGCATGCAGTTTCTGTTAACAAAGTAAATGTTTAGGTACTTGCTTTAGGCATTTGTAATACAGCCATAAACAATATCTTTTGAAGAGAAAGATTGTATTTTCTTGCATTACATAATTTGTTAGAAACAATTGCTAAGTTTTCCTTACAACTATTTTCAGCAAACAAGCCAAAACCTTGGGACGGGATACAATGCTCCAGAACGTACAACGCCTTCCGCCTATACACTAAAGAGTGATGTTTATAGTTTTGGAGTTGTCATATTAGAACTGTTGACTGGTCGGATGCCTCTGGACAGGTGAGCCTAAAACACTTATTCAATCCTTCGTTTTATATACTGTCTTGGCTTGACTCTATTGCTTCCTTCTTTTCAGTGAAAGACCAAAATCAGAACAGTGCTTAGTGAAATGGGCCAGGCCTCAGCTTCATGACATTGATGCATTGGCAAGAATGGTTGATCCTGCCTTGAGGGGACCATATCCTCTCAAATCACTCCCTCCATTTGCTGATATTATTGCCATCTGTGTACAGGTGAAAGCAAATTCCTCTTGCTGAACCCCAATGTTGCAATGCTAGAATGTTACTTACTGATAAAAAGTTCTAATATCTTTTGTCTTTGGGCATCTTTGTTCAGCCGGAGCCTAAGCTTCGGCCATCAATATCCGAGGTGGTGCAGTCATTGGTACGATTAGTTCAACAATCAAGCATAAACATGAGAGATGATCTTTCAGCTTCATGCCGGACAGAGGGCTCTGACTACTAGTTTGGTCCTCTTTCCACTCTCATGTATAAATTTCCAGCAGACTCAACTGAAGAAGATGAGTATGTCCTTTTTCATTCTATATTTTTGCGTTTTGGTATGTATCAGCTTGTAGAAATATTAGTAACATAGAATCTTTAGGGCCTTTATCTTCTTTACTCAGCATTTCTCTTCGTAGTTTTGAAAATTAAGTAGAAAAGGCACTGAAATTCATTGAGACAGTGCAGAATCCTCGAACGCAATGGGTTAATTTTTTTATTGTATTAATAAGAACCATGACTTACAAGTTGTAACTTTGAAATTCATACGTAAAGCATTTTAAAATTTATGACATAAGTTCAATAAGATTATTATTTTTATTTATTTCTTCACATATGCCTATAATTATATATGGATGTTCATATACGTACTTGTGATATTTTTATAGGAGGATATTAAGTTTTATTTTTTGATAAATATATGATTTTATAATCTTGTTAAAAATTATGAATACAATGAATATCCAATTAGCAAATCAATTAAATATAAAATTAATGAAAAATGTATGTAGTAAAATGCCTAAACAAAGTTTTTTTTTTCCGTAATTTTAATATTTCACAGTTTTTTTACAATATTATTACCAAACAACATTCTATTTCCTATCGTAATTTTGTATTAAATTTATTGAACACTATTTTAACTCTTTTTATCAGCACTTTTAAAATAGCTATTGTACTTTGTATTAAATTTACTAAAAGCTATTTTAAAACACTATTTTAATTTTTTTATCAAAACTTTTAAAATAGCTATCGTACTTTTGTATCAAATTTACTAAATATTATTTTAGTTTTTTAATCAGCACTTTTAAAATAGCTATACTCTAATAGTACTTTTGTTTTCTTGTTTTTCATAAAGAGGTATAAGAAGAAAAGAGAATCAAATATTATATTTACTTCTTTCTTAAAAAAATAATAATTATTAGATCAAATCTTAATTATTACTCGAATAGCACATTTATATTCAACCAAACCAAACCGACCTTAAAACTTGTTTCTCAAGAAAGTGTGTAGAAGAAAATTTTTTTACCCAATCACAAATGGCCACTTGTCCAATGATTTTTTTTAATAAAACAATTAAAGAAATTTTAAGTGATAAATTATATAGTGCCATTTGGATTAATGGTATCTTTTAAGTTAATTATAGAATTAATTATTAAAGTATTAATTTTATAATTCATTTAAAGATAAATTCATTTGGCTTGACCAATCAAATTCAAACAAATTATTCTTAATTAAATTAAAATAATTAAAAAATAAATTTAAATTTTGACCAATCAAAATTTAAGGATTTATGAGTCATCCTATTAAAATTTACTCATGAGTAAATAATCTTATCTCTAATTAAATTAAAATTATTTTATAGATAAAATCAAAAAAATATTTTTTTTTTTTTTGAACTCTTTCACCTAACACTATAAATTCATTGCTCCTCTCTCTCATTTAGAGACTTTTGACAATTCTGATAAAGAAAAGGATAATGAAGATTATTGCCGACAACTTATTGAATTCGGCACATAGCCTTGCTGTAGGTGGAATTGCCTCGACATGGGCATTCTTGCTGTAGGTTAATAGTAGAGGATTTGATAAGCATTATGGCATTAAGATTTCCAAGGTTTAGCCAAGGATTAGCTCAGAACCCCACTGCTCGTCGTTTTTGGCTTGGTATTGTTACCTTGCACGACTTCATATCTGCTTCAAACATCAAGCTCTTAAAAACTGGAGAAAATTTGAATTTGATCTTGTTTCTTGTTTTAAACCAAGTTTGTCAGAAAAAAATATTGGGGAAAAGTATAATAAAAACAAAGTTTAGGGTTTTAAAATTAGGCATAAAATTGAAGGTTTAAGGTATAATTAAGTTTCATGTATCTCAATTTATATATTTTGAATAGCTTTTTTTTTTTTTTAACCCATATTTTAGTTTTAACATTATTTAAGTTTTAGATTATTTCGATGTCATTTCTGTGACTTTTTGTTGACATATTGGATAGAGTAGAAAGCTCTCATTGAGACTTTCTAATGGTTGGCATTTCATTTAGTTGAGTATTGAGGGAGCTATGAATTTTCAAAACTTTTGAAATTGATATTATTATTTGAGAAAGAGAAAAAAAAAACTTATAAATTTTATTAAAATTTTTGTAATCATTCTTGATTGGATTGGTAAACTTATTGGGCATTGTTTTACATTCATTTAAGAGTTAAGCATGATTATTGAGTTGATTTAAGGGCTGATAATAGAAAATTTATATATATTCTTTATGGATTAAAGAGAACAATAGTGACTTTGATTTTATTTTTCTTAATTGATTTATGAATTTTCACTATTTGAGTTAATTATAGTTGGAAAGCTTATTGAGTGTGCTTTCCAACTAGCTAAACAGAATTGAAATCCGAGTTTTCTAAGTGTAAATATCTTAATTTTAATAAAGATTGTGCAGGCTATTAGACAACAGTAGAACGGTAATTACAAAATTTTAGTGCATTTTATATTTGGTGAATTATGTTTTAAGAGTACATTGCAAGTTGACAGATTTAAGATTTGGTGTTATTTTGAGTGGTTTTATTTTATAAATGGTTTGAAAAAATTGATACTGATTTTATATTTTAATCTCATATTTTTAATTTATTCATATTTTTTTTAAAAAAAAAAAGAAAGAAAAGAAAATCCTCTTACTACAATTGAAAAATATTTTCGATTAGTTTCACTATTGTAAGAGAGGTTACCACTCGTTCTCATCATCATGCATGCATAGCATCCATAATATCATATATATATATATATATATAATTAATTAATCTATAATATGTATTAGGTAGTAGGATGATTATGGACTTTAATTACTCTAATTTCGTCGAACCACCAAAGGAAATTAGTTGGTAATATCCTAAAATTACATACACAATCTTCTCCAAGCTTTTTTGTAATCTTCATGGCGCCATTGGAACTCCATCTTCATCCTTAATTTACATAAAATTCAATTCTATATCTAATCTAATTCACATTTGTAATTTAATTACATATTTTGTAAAAAAAAAAAAAAATCTTGAGTTACATTCAAGGGATTTAGATGAAAAAATAATTTTACAACCCTTGAAAATAATAAAAATAAGACAAGGCATGCAGTCCATATTTCAAAAATAAAATACCATGAAAATTCAGTCGTACAATCACATTTGTCTAAGTCCATAATCATCCTCACGCATCCATAATACAAGGCAAATGAAAAATTAGGTTTTATGTTGCTAATATAGTTGTCTTGATTTTGAAAGGCAAATTTCCATATTCTTCAATTGTTTCAAAACTTTGCATAACATCTTTCAATTGTCTAAATCATTATTCAATTATCAAAAATCAATGATTAACATCAACCTATAGAATTGAAAACCTTTTGAAAATAAATTTTTAAGCATTCCAATTCATTAAGAAATTTCATTGAACACCTAAAATGCATTCTATACGTCAATGGTAACATCTTGAAAACCTAATCACAATTTTCTATCGTATTAAGCGTGGCTCTGGTATCAATTGAAGTTTTGGTTCATGCTCAAATAATCACACATCAGTACGTGACAAAATATGTAAGTAAACAAGTTATGAACCAAAAAAAAAGTTAATACCAAAATCGTCGCTTGAACCAAACTTAATACATAGAAATCAACATACATAAAAATAATGGATAATAAAACAATTTTTTATACCTTTATCTTGAGAACTTGTAACTCAAGATTATGAATCTCAACATGATCATGTACACCTGACTAAATTGTTATAAACTAGCAACCGCTCAATTTCCTAGCCTCTAATGGTAATCCACACAGGTAATAATAGAAACTTTCTTGAGGCTAAATTTTATTATAGTAGTCTCAATACTAGTAGATAAAGATTGAAAAGTCTCACCATCTAATCTTAATTTCACTTTCTAGTGTTTAAAAAACGATTTCTTAACTTTTAGCAGTGAAGAAATCAAGAATCATGAGACACAAACAAGTGGCGACGAGGAGACAATCTCACAGGGTTTTGCTGCCAACTTCTAGGGTTTTTCTCTCTTAGGATGGCTGGTCATAATTAGACTTATATAGGTTATGGTTTTGTCCCTCATTTAATTAGGTATAGTGACCTTTCAGCCTTAAAACTTATTATAATTATAATTTAGACCACAACTAAATTAAATCCTTTTAATAATCCATCTAATAAACAATCTAAATGGTCCAATTTTAATTCTCTTCAATAAGTGTAATTAGGAAATTCCAAATTTTCCAAGCCTGTCAAATTAATTAATTCATTTATTATCTTATTGTGTATGACCAATTAAGTTTCTAACATGTCGGCAATGAATTAAATCCCTATTTAATTCATATATCAAGAGTGACATCTAGAAAATGCATCAAGACCACCCAAATGTAAGAAAATGTCAAATGGTTTGACCAATATATTCAGCTTACAACGTCTTAGTGTAATTCGATCATTTCATCTTAATATCTCATACATGGATAGAGTTTGACTTAGGGTATGCACATTTCCATATTACCATTGAGCTACCAATATTAACTCTAACTCTCATTTTGCCGAGTTAATATGAGCTAAGATATGTGAAATATTATCCCTATAATTCACTCAGGAAAATGAATCATCATCTTGATTACTTATCTACCTTATATGCTTCAAGATTTATCCAAAGCATCTGTTTTAGGCATTTGGCTCTTCAAAACCTGTAAGGATGAAATTAAAGTATGCTAATCCACATATAAGATGACTTAGTAGCTCAAATCTAATTATTACTTACACTGCAGTCACATGAAAATATATTTCATAGACACTCTAATGATATTACCAAATGAAACTCTCACTCTAGGTCATGTTCATTGAACATATTCTCTAATAAAAATCTACATGTGTTGGTCAAAAAAAAAGGAATCCACATGCTATCCTTAAATATCTCCATATTTCAACCTATTGGACCGATTGCATATTTCACAAATGTGAGGCTTAGCATGTATCGATCTTTAAGTACTACCAATGCCCATTCATGATAGTACATTAGGAACAAAGTTTTTATGTATAGTGATCCAATAATTGTTAAACATTAGAATTCACTTGCAAAACTATTATGTCTTATGGGATTTATCTACATAAGTATAATAATCACAATTTCAAGACTTATGGATAAAGAAATACTTCACGATTATCAAAACTCATAAGAATGATGTATAATAATATAAAGAATAAACATAAAGTGTATACAACCATGACAAGTCTTGATTGGCTTATTGAGCTTACACTAATAAAATCAAAGTGTGTCGATTTACATATTAGATGACATAATATCATAAGTTAAATGATCACTTACATAACTATCACATGAGAATTTCTCATAAACATTTGAGTGCCAGTACAAAATGGAATTCTTATGTCGGGTCATGTTCAATGAATTTGTACCACCCACATGTTATCCTCAAGTATCTTGTATACTTCAATTTATGAGATCAATTGCTTACTTCAAAAGTATGAGGCTTAACATGTGCTAGACTCTAGAACACTGACAATGCCCTTTCTTGATAATACATTGATTAAGAACAATTTTTAGGAACAAGGCTTGATGCATAAAGATAACACAATTATAACCTTTTATACTTCCTTCGTGAGGCCAAATTTGTTCCATGGGCTTTACCATATTTAATGACAAATAATTCTTATTACTTTCAATCTAAATAGTAAAGGGAAACTTTTATGTCACTTACCATAAATGATCATATGCTGCTATGTTATCATGTCTCTTATCAAGTAAGTTGATTCTAAGACATATACTAACAATTTTCATGTCTTTCATTTGAAAGTTTGTTTTATAAGAGATTAATTAAATTCATGCTCTAATTTTAACATTTGATTTAATTTGATATATTCGAACATTTTCATTGAATACAACAACTATAAATTTGAATATTTGAACAATTTTACTGAATATAACAACAAAGAGTCCATGCTTAAGACTTGTTCTTTTTATTAGACCTCAAGTGATTATACCCTATTTTTGCTAAAAATACCTGCAACATTGATGAAACATATATCAAATCAATGACAATGATTAAAAGCGTAATCAATTTCATATAGTACTATTTTATCAAGCAAATCACATAAATAATTCTGTTTAAAAGCTGCTTTTAATTTCTTTATTTTTCAATTTTTTTAAGGATATGACCATACTCTTATATAAAATAAATGCTTTTTGGAACCCATTTGCAGCAACTGAAGCATCTAGACATAGTGTTCCATTTGAAACGGACCTTCTTGAGCGGTAGTCAATCAAATTAAGCTCTATCCAGATGCTTCAATAATTACAAACGGGCTTTCAAAAACATTTTCTAATAGAGATATAGAAATATTACAAAATCGAAAGATCAAAATTTAAGAGCAAAGAGAGAGATTTTACAAAGTACGTGAATTTCAATTGAAAGAAGAAATATTAGACCTCAAAAGTGTTAGGGCCACACTTATTTTGCAAGCTTCTCTCTACTAAGCTAAATAAAAAAGTTACTCCACTCTCAGGTTGCGGCTACTGTTTCAAATAATAAAAAGAAACCCTTGGTTTTGTTGCTAAGAACTACTCTTAGTTGTTCAAACACTAAGGGTGCATTTGGTTGGGGAGAATTTTAAATTTTTTCTGTAATTTTTTTTTTGTCATTTGATTCCCCGTTTGGTTCGATTCTTTTTTTCTTTGTCAGTCATTTTATTTTACTTACAATGCTCAATTTTGAAAAAATTTGGGGTAAAATGATTACCTTCGGATCATAAGGTATTTTTAGATTACCTGAATCAAAAAATTTTTTTTTGGATCTAAAGTAATTTTTTTTCCTAGAATTTACCCCTTAAATTTTTTTCTGAATAAAAAATAATTTTTTTTTTCAAGATAATTTTTTTTCTCCCGAACCAAACGCCCCCCTAAAAGCCTCACTTAAATGAAGACAAGGGTGGGGCTGGACCAAACCAAACCCATGGACTGTAGCCATAAAAGACTACATTTCAAATTGAAATTGTAATTTATTTAAGATTAAGTAATCTTTTCAAATATCTATATAATTAATAACAATATGTTTCAACTAAAATTTGTAATTTTTTGTTACAATAACTTTAATGAAAAATGTAATTTATATACTTTTAATATATAAAGACTACAATATATTGAAAATAATAGATTTTTGCGATTAAGTTTATATAAAATTCGATCTTTTAATATCTTTGACTATGCTTTTAGTATAAATGTAATTAAAGACATGACGCTTGAAATTCGAGAAGTTATAAAATTTTGAAAAAATTGTTGTTAAAGACATTAAACTGCTTTCAATAATCATAGTTTGTGAAATTTTCTAATAATGTCTATTAAAAATTGAGTTTAAAAGTTATCAAAAAATTATTATTTTAGAAAAAAATTCTGACCAATGATTATTTTTAAAACAATATTCTTATTATGTACATTTTTTGGCCAAAAAATTATTATTTATGATACCCTTCTATTAATATAGTAGAACCCCTAATCTCCTCTAAATTAATAACCTCTAATTAATAAAAGATCATACTCTTAACTCAGGTTAATATAAAAAAATTAATTAAACCCCTATCATAATAATTAATAATTTTACCGTCTATCATATAAACTAGAATTTTACCCACGTTAGGGCTTTTCTTTTTCAAGGAGATGTGGGTCATGTAATCATGTGATAAGTGTTGATGAACTTAGATTGTTGGATGGTTGCATTTAGAATGTTCTTTCTGGTTTACCTTATCTTTTGCCTAATTTATCCTACTTTCATGCAATCCTTTTGCCGAATTTTATGCTGATTTCATGCAATCCTTTTGCTTTTAAGATATAAGCTTTCACCTCCTCGAACCTCTCTTTTGGTCAAGAAACCTTTACAAAGAGTCATCAACATATGCTTCTGATGCATCATCAAATTCTTGCATCTCGTTAGCAATATATGTCCTCTGACCTCCCAAACAATAAGGTTTACTTGTTCCACAGCATAACACTACTCAGGCAAGAAGTAATAATATTAGTTCCCAACCTAATTCCATAAGGAGAAATATCCTAAAATGTTTAAGGCCTAAAGCAATTCACTGTTTAATAAACATATAACAGACAAAGCAAAACATTCAATATAATGAAGCAGAAACATTACCTGAGGGGATAGGAATACTCCTTTTCCACAATTAGATAAGAGGCCATTAAAAGTGTCGTGCATGATAAAAAATAAAAATAAAAATAAAAATAAATATAAAAGTGCGTCGGGTTTATTGTTTTAAAAACAATATTGCAGGATACATAAATTATGCAGTTTAGACAGTTTTATCTTTAAATATTTTTTATTTTGTAAGACTCGTAAAACATAAAAAATACTTAATTAATAAATAACTATGTAATTAAAGATAAAATTAATTCTTATAAATAAGGGTCAGATATGATTTATGAAACGAAATTTCTATTTGCTTTAAAAAATTTTGTCAAATTCTTTTCTAATTTAAATATCAGAATGCTTATGCAGGGGTTGATCATTTTTTTGTAGAGTTTTCAGTAGCATGTGATAAGAAAATTAAAACGAAGATGTCAGTAAAACATTATCATTATGTTTGTACCAACAAAAAAATATTATTTTGTAGGCAAATTGAAGTACAGGCAGCATCAGACGGATCTTGCACTAACTTTTCACCCTTAAGCCTCTAATAGGATAGTATTCGAACAATTGTGAGACAATAACTCCCATGAAATCCTTTCTCTATGAAAAATCTTTGGATTAGAGTTTTCTCATGTTGGGAAAGGAACCTCTACGTAATAATACTCATGAATCTAAGATATTTGAACATAGATTGAAAACATGAGAACAACGTTGTGGGGTGCCTAACACCTTCCTCACATGTAATAATCTTTGGATTAGAGTTTTCTCATGTTTGTCTAAATTTTTTACTTCTACGTTGTTCTTTTTGTTTGTATCCGTTTACATTCTTATTTCATTTAAAATTTTAATTTCATTGTTTATCATAAAAATAAATATTGACTTTTTATTGAAATTACCCTATTGATCTTCCATCGTTTTGGAAAAAACCTAAAAGGATTTCTCACAAAGAAAATTCTTAGGTGCTACTCATTTGCATTCACCCTAAGAATTTCATCACCAGAACAATCTTTATTCATTACTTATTTCAATTATTTTATTAGGTTATATAAAATAAATGTTAATTATTTTTCAAAATTTCTCATTTAAATCATCCATCACTTTGGAAAAAAGTTTTTAAAAAAAATTATAACGAAAAAATTCTTAGGTGATACTCATTTAGAGTCACCTTAAGACTTCCATCTTTGGATAATCATCGCTTTTTCTTCTCTTTCTTATTGTTCTTGTTATTATTGTTATTATTATTAAAAAATTTTAAAAAAATTAATTCAAATTTTAGTTAAATTTTCAGAACCTAATTCTAATACTAACCAATAATCAAAGAAATTAAAAAATATAGAAAAAAAAAAAGCAAGTAAACAAATAATATATCATGTTAATTATTTCATCATCTAAACAAATTCCTATTATTTATTTATTTATTTTAATTGAAATTAAACATAAAAATTTATTCAATTAATCAATCACATCCTAAACTGAATTATCTTGAACTCTAAAGCATAATTAAAATCATTTGGCTAATTAAATACCAAATAAAATCAGTTAAAAAAACACACACACACACAAAAAAAAAAAAAAAAAGGAAACCTGTGTTACAGGTCAGGTCAGAAAGCGGGCGTGCGTGCGGGTTGCAGGGTTAGCAAGCCCTCCTAAAACGACGTCGTTTCACAAGCACTATAAATATCCTCTCAGCTCTTTTTTCTTTTGGTTTTAGAATCCAATCCAATTCCCAAGAAAAGAAGGAATCCTCTGAATCCTTCTCCCTCTATGTACACTGCTTATCGGAAAAACCAAAGGGCTGCCGGAAACTTCAAACCCTTTCCAGGAGCCGCTGTGCGCCGCAACATCTAGTCATCGAATCACCTTCAAAAATTTCAGAACTCTTCTTCGCACGCCCATAGACTTGAATCTCCACTTGAAACACTATAAATCCCCATGAAAACTCACGGATCTAGCTTAAAAGAACAAAAAACTTGTTAATTGTGTTTTATGATTTGCTCCTATGCTCTCTGTATCTGCCTGTATTGTGTACCGGAGCTCCCTGTTTTTCTTTGCATTCCTCCGGGTATTTTTTTTCTTCTTCTTCTTCTTCTTTTTAAGCCACGGGCATCCTCGCCGTTATTACGGTATAAAGTTAGTTTTGTTATACAGGTGGCTCTTCCAACAGTATGACTTCGAGATTTGAACTTTGAATTTTATCTAAATATCAGGGAAAAAAAGTTCACTTACGCCTCTTCCTGCCCGTTAGTTTTCCTCCGGATTTTTTCAGTAGTAAGATTAGGCAAAGAATTACTTGAGCCCTTGATTTTAGGCATTGAAGTGAGTATATTTCTTTGATTGATTCTTTTGACTTTTATTGATGTATTTTCCTTTAATCCGATTCCTTTCCATACTAGTGAATGCCCTCTTTATTCTGATTTTATTTCAACCATTGAATCTGCATCAATTTGTTAATTAAAGCCTTGATTCTTGCCTTATTCTGGTTTTTCCATTGTTATTTCCTATCCTTTTCGTTCTGCAGATTAACTCTTAAGAACTTTGACTTGTACAATTCTCCCTTTTTCAACTCCCATGAGTTCTGGTATTGATCACTGTTGATTGTCATTATGGAGTTTGATCCGAGTTTTTGGGATTGGGCTTTGCGATTTGGGGGTCTTTTGGGTCAAGTCGATTTGGGGTTTAAAATTAGGGACTGGGTCTAATTTGGGGTGTCGGCTATTGGGTTTCGGGTTTCCAGAAGACCCTTCCCTTTTTTGTGTATCTTTTCCTTTATTTTTATTTTTTATTATTAAAATTTAATCCAAACTAATAAACAATAAAAAAAAAAAACTAGTAATAAAAAAATAATAATAAAAAGATAAAAAATGAATAAAGAGAAAAGTAATAATAATAAAAATAAAATAAATGAAATGAAAGTAATAAAAATAAAAATAAAATGAAAATAATAATATAAAATAAAGATAAAAAAGGAAAAAAAAAAAAGGGGATTCATCTTCAATTATCATACATAAGTTCAAATTTTGGTACAAAGCTAGAATTGTAATTCTATATCCAAAACTAAACTAAAACTCGCGTCAAGCATAAACTCAAATAAACAATCTAATCGGTAACTTAGAAAAATTTTGAAAAACGTCTTACGATTTCATTGTAAAAAAAAAAAAAATTGAACATATGAAAATTAATTTAATTTTAGGGTCGGATTAAAATTAACCCAATAGGCCTCATAATACTGAATGATACTAGATAAATGGGATATCTACAAATAAATTTTCAATATTTGATATAAATTTAAAAAAATATTATTTTTTATTGAAATGAAAGGGTTATCGAATTAACTCAAAATTTTGACATGCTTAACGGATATAAATATTTGTTAAATTTAACACAGTTTGTAAAAATATTAAGTTTTAAAAAAAGATGTAAAATAATTTATTTTTATACTAACGTATTATATATCATAAATTTTCTTATTTCTTAAGTATTAATTTGAATGAATTGTAAAAACAGCTATGGTGAGATTAAAAAAGAGAAAATGATCATTAAAAAAAGATAATTTTAATACAAATAAGAAAAAAAAGCATTTGAACTTTTTTTTTGTGCTAAAAAGTTTAAGAGTAAAGGAGGTTACCCTATTTTCAAAGCTAAAGTGCTAATCAACTCATTTTAAAATTTATGAATTTATTGGATTTTTACCTATCGATTTTTCAGACGTACAAATTACCTATTAACGAGAGATAATTGAAGATTTAAAATTTCACAAAAAATAAAAAATAAAAAATAAAAACAAAGATGGAAGAGTAATTTCTCCTTTCACCTAAAATTGTCTTATAAGTTAGGTTTTCCGTACCAAATTGCATTGAAATTCAAACATGTTCTAAGTTAATGATATTATATTTAAGTCGTAATTGATATTAATATAGATATTTCTACTTCATATTTATATTTCGTCGTTTGTAGGTATTAAACCATTGATTATAACTTACGGGTAGAACAGTAATGGGTTAGGATTTGATTGTTTGGTTGGTTGGGCATTAAGCAATGAGTGGTGAAGTCTATTTAATCAATTTGCGGCTAAAAGTCCACTAATTTAACTTCATTCATAGGCAGCCATCAATAACTACGGGTGAGAGTGCGGGAGTTTTAATATTAATAACGAGAAAGCGAACCAGAATTGAATTATCGTCGCTAATTTACCTGTGCTGTGCACCAACAACTATCACCAACATTACGCTTGCAGTATTTATCACTAACACTGTTTTGAGGGAAATTTAACGCTTCCATTTTTAAATAGACAGAAGAGAGTCAATGCTCTTTATGTCCACTAATTTTTATTTTTTTTTTTAAGCTTTCAAGAGATTGATTTTCCATTATGATTAAGATTGTTCCATTTTCCAAGTCAAGAAAATGACATAATTAAAGGATATTATGACTGTAGACCTCAAATATAATATAATATAATATTATATTATATCGCTGACAACCTCATTAATTGAAGGGAAATTGGTCCGAGTCTTAATTATTATAACCAAGTAACTGCAAACTACCTCTTAATTCTTTGTTTTTTTTTTTGAACTTTGTTTCTGTCAACTTGCTGAGCAAAATGAAAACAACATCGAATAAAAGAAACCATTAAAAATTCACTGAGCTGACGTCGGTTGGTAAGGAGAGAAATTGTTTTGTTTTTTTGTCAATTGACTTTCAATTCTTATAGAAAAGTATTTCAGTAAATTACTCAATGAATTTTGTCGAAAAAAAAGTACCCTTAAAAATCATTTGAAAGTGTTAATGATAATGTATTATTGATGTTTTTATTTTAATTTTTATATAACGTGTTGTTAAAAGTTTTGTAAAAAAAATGTTTAGAGAGATGTAAGAATTATTTTTTGCATAAATATTCATATACTTAATTCAGTCAAAAAATTTGAAAGAATTTTCATAAGCAAAAATAAATATTTAGTTTCATAAATCATTTTTATTATCTATTTATAAGAATTAATTTCACATTTAATTACATAGTTATTCATTAATGGAGTTTTTTATTATTTTACGGGTCTGCAGAATCAAAAATATTTAAAGAAAAAATTATTTAAACTAAATAATTTATATCTCCTGTAATATTATTTTCAAGATGATAGATCCGATCTTTTACCAATTTTTCATACCCCACGTGACATTTTTTTTTATTATTCTTTTTATTATGCACAACAAAAAAAATTATGCCTCTAAATGTATTAAGACTTTTCGAGTCATTTGGGTCATAAAAGTTTTTGAAAGAAAAAATAAATAAATAAGAACTTAGATTCTCAAATAGATGTATTTATTTCAATGGTAATTACTAATTTTTTCGAGACTCTTATGACTCAAATGATGTTATATTGGATGTGTACAAGCCACATGATATGATTCACAAGTGCCACGATATTACTGTTAGAAGTAATACAAAGACCATACATTTGAAATATTAAGAATTTAAATAATTATAATTGTAACGAATTGTAAAATTTAAATATTTATAATTACAGTTGATATAGTATATTTGGTTCATTTATTAAGTACAAAATTCAAAATAAAATTGCACAATCCTCCATAACCTAAGATCTTTCTAGACAATTGCAGAGAATGACCAGAAGGAAATTTCTTTTTGGACGTTTTTTTTTTTATTTTATCTTCTTTCCTTTGTTCTTTTTCGCCTTATGCAGAAGAACTAAGAATGAGACGCTTCCCTTTTAATTGTTTTTGTGCCATATCAAAAATGTTGTGGGCACCAAAGGGGATTATGGCACATTTTTTTACCGTCAATGGCCATGTGCCACTTTTAATTCATGGGTTAACTGCCTAAGGTGGTTTTTGACTTTTACCAGAGTAAAAACTGACTTGGCAGTTTTCTCCTCTGGACGGGGACAGCTCTCTTTATGGACTATCTTTATCCATGTCTAAAGTCTTCCACTGGCAGACAATGCGTACAAGAGAATAATATCTCTGCTCTCAACAAAGTTTATACAAGAAAATAAGTTATCCAAATTGCTATACAATTATTTGGTATATATATATATATATATATATAGTACCTCAAAAATATAAGTATGTAGGACCTAGATTCATTCAGTCAATTTTTAAGTTATCTGTGATCTCTTTTGTATCAAACCGTATGATGTATTTTTGTATTCACAAATATCTTCTAATATTTAAACATAATTAATTGACTGGTGAATATAATCAAAAGTGATACACAAAAGTTAAATTATGCAATTGATATTTGTACGGTCACAAAATATGAAATTTGGTTCTTTTGCTATAATTCATAAAAATTAAGTCCTTGTAGTATTATAATTTGAAAATCTTAGTCCAATCGATAATGTCGATTACATTCTCTGTTAAAAATGTTAATGTGACGGTTGACTTGACAACGTGTCATTGACTTTGTTGATGTAACATTGACTTTGTTGACGTAACATTGACTTAGCTGATTTCTGCTAACATGGCATTGACTTAGTTATGACATTTTTTGTTCCATGCAATTGATCCATGTACTTTGATGAATTCGACATTTAGTCCCTTTACTTTAACTCATACAAATCAAGCCCCTTTTTTCTATTCATATTTACAAATCATAATCCAATCGATAACGTTAATAAAGATCCCAAATCCATTAAACATAATGTAGTGTTAATTTTTTGTTGACTTAACATCAACATGCTAACATGACTCTTTATTTGGACTACTTGTACACCCCCTTCTTATGTGGCATGACGTAGCTTATCTTCGTCCACATAGATATTATGTGTTTTTTTTTTAATTTTCTTAAAATTTTCTTTTTTCTCTCTGCATCACAATCTAAGAAACTAACAAAAGTATCTAATTTTCAGGGATTGGACATTGCTCGTTGACTGCGTTTCCCTTCCAAAACTCATCCTCTTCTCCATATCAATATCCTCTTTCTCACTATCCAATTGAGTTTTTTCTAAAAATTTCTCAAAATTTTTAGATCTAGAAAACTAACCCACGACTTCAACATTTAAAAACCCTAATCTTTTTTTCTTCTATCTCCCTTTATTTTATTTTGTATTTTTTCTCCTTTTTACTGAATTGTGAAAGGGATATATTAGTATTGAAAAACCTCATTTTGTCGCATTTAGAGCAAATATTGATGCTCTTACCATGAATATATTATGTTTTAATATTGTTTATTTTAGGAAATAACATTACGTTCATCAACTAGCATTTTTTTTGTTAGGTTTTATGAGCTTATAGTTAAGATAAAAATACTAAACTTAAATAACAATCTGTGTATAAGGAACCTTGGTTAACTATGAGCACTAACAACAGCCAACTTGTAGGGTTTAAAGGAAAAAAGTAGTAATAGAACGTTCAAATACTCTAATATAACTACTTCTGCTGGTTAGGATTGAAAAAACCCACGAAAGTAACTAATCATTTGAAAGAAAAGATAATAATTTAGGAAGTCACACACAGTTTTTATTCATGAAGCAACTACAGGATTTGGCATCTTCTTCTTCTACTACTACTATTACTACTATTATTACATTATTACTACTACAACAAAGTTTGACAATAATTTCTTACCACATGAACTTAATTTAATAGTAAAAATGAATTCAACTCTTCAATAATTTCAAGCCAAACCTAGCTTTCACCTTCCTAGCTATATTCCACTCACTAATTTAGTTAACCCATTAGGCTTATATTTTGAACCTAAATCATTTCTGTCACATAATTTAATTAAACAGAATAATCTTCGAAATCTATTTGTTATGCTAAATGATTAAGTAAATGACACAGGTTCATTATCTCAATGGACCAATAAGAGTTTTAAACAACAATGGCATACCTACCAAGCCTAGTGACCTTTTTGCAATTTTATATATATATTATGGATTGTATGGATTAAAAATATTATTATTTTATTATTTTTGTTATTAATATTTGAATGGTAATTAATATGGATGTATATAAATGTAAATTAAATTACTGATATAAATATGATAGTTTTTTCATTATATTTTATTTTTAAACGTGTCATCCATGTCATGTCTTTTCATGTCAGTCATGTTTAATCATGTCTAAAAATGTTAATCGTATCATGTTGTGTTATACAGACAATTATAACATGTCAATTATGCAGTGATATGTGTAGCACGTATAAAATGTGTCTTGTGTTTGTGTTTGTGATTCAACCAAGTGTTATAATTTGTGTCGTGTTTGTGTTTTAATAATTCATGTCGTGTCATGATTGACGTTTCACACGTAACAAGATACGAAGACACGAATTTCTAGGTTTTAGTGCTTAGGGTTTGATTTTGGTTTAGAATTTAAAGTTTAGTTTTAGGGTTTGTGGGTTGGGTTTTGGTTTTAAGGTGTAGTGGTATTAGTTTAGGGTTTGATTTTAGGGTTTTAGCTTAAGGTTTAGGGTTTTGGGGTTCGATTTTAGTTTTTGTGTTTTAATTTAAGGTTTATGGTTTTGTGTTTGGTTTTAGGTTTGGGATTTAAGGTTTGCTTTTATGGTTTAGCATTTATGGTTTGGTTTTAGGGTGTAGTGTTAAAAGTATAGGGCTTAGTACATGGTTTTAGGGTTTGGGATTTAGAGTTGAAGGTTTTGGTTTTGATTTTAGGGTTTAAGATTTAGGGTTGATTTTGGTTTTGGTTTTGATTTTGATTTTAGGGTTTAAGATTTAGGGTTTTGTTTTAGGGTTTTAGATTTAAGGTTTATAATTTAGTGTTTATGGTTTAGGGTTTCAGGTTTTAGTGTTATGATTTTTTATTTAAAGTTTGGATTTATGGTTTGGTTTTAGGGTTTATGAGTTATGGTTTATGGTTTGTGTTTAAGGTTTATGGTTTCGTTTTAAGCTCTTGGTTTTAAGGTTTAGTGTTTGGTTTTAGGGTTTGTGATTTAGGGTTTAGAGTTTAATTTTAGGGTTTAAAGTTTATGGTTTAAGCGTTTAGGGTTTGGTTGTAAAGTTTAGGTTTTAGGTTTGGTACTATGGTTTAAGGTTTAGGTTTAGGGTTTAAGGATTTTATGTTTGGAGTTTGGTTTGTGGTTTAGGGTGAAGGTTTTTTTTTTCTATTGGGTTTTGTGGTTATGGGTTTGGGTGTTAGTGATTGGTTTTTTTGTTTGGTTTAGGGCTTTGAATTTATGTGTTTGATTTTGAGTTTCGATTTAGGTTTAGTATTTGGTTTTAGGGTTTAGTGTTAGGGATTTGTTTTATATTTTAGGTTTAGGGTTTGTGGTTTGGTTTTAATGTTATAATTATGTTTTAGGGTTTGGTTTTAGGATTAGTGGTTTTAGCTGAGGATTCCAAAGAGGCTTAATTCAAATGGGTTAGAAACTGTATAGTTGGTTAGATGTGTCAGACAAGATTCCAATTTACCAATTCTATGTTTTGCGTGCATGGGTTCAACAAAACGCTAGCGTTATATCATAATTTTGGCTTTTTACGCACGGATTAATGTAAGTGATGCTAAATTGATTTTGAGTTTTTGTCCAACGATTCGATGATCTTTATTAACTTTTTGAATAGTTTTTTCAAGGTTTGTCAGGTTTAGGGTTTAGGATTAAGATTTAGGGTTTAAGATTTAGAGTTTGAGTTTAAGGTTTAGGGTTTAGGGTTAGGTTTAAGGGTATAGGGTTAGGTTTAGGATGTATGGTTTAAGGGTATAAGGTTAGGTTTGAAAGTTTATCTTTTAGGTTTGGAATTACGATTTAAGGTTTAGATTTAGGGGTTGGCTTAGGGGTTTTATGTTTGAGGGTTGTTTTAGGTTTAGGGTTTAAGGTTTAGTTTTACTATTTAGTTTTATGGTTGTGGGTTTGGGTTTACAGTTTGGGAGTTAGTGATTGCCTTTATGGTTTTGGTTTAGAGTTTTGAATTTAACTGTTTGATTTTGGGTTTCGATTTTTGGTTTAGGGTTTGATGTTAGGGTTTAATGTTAGGGCTCTATTTTATAGTTTGAGTTTATGGTTTGTGGTTTGGTTTTAATGTTATGATTATAGTTTATGATTTGGTTTTGGGGTTAGTGGTTTTTAGCAGAGGATTCTGAAGAGGCTTAATTCAATTGGGTTAGAAAATATATAGTTGGTTAGATGTGTCAGACTAGATTCTAATTTACCATGTCTATGTTTTGCGTGCATGGGTTCAGCAAAAAGCTAACAGTTTATCATAATTTTAGCTTTCCATGCAAGGATTAGTGTGAGTGATGCTAAACTGATTTGACGTTTTTGCCTAAGGATTCTGTGATTGTTTATTAATTTTCTAAACAGTTTTTTTTAAGGATTGTCAAGATACGATATTACAAGTTTAGGCTTAGCAACTAGTTGTCCTAATTCATAATCTTGGTAGAGATCTTTGGTCATTGATACAAACACAACATTAATAACTTAAATAAAGGACAACAAGTTTTTAATCTCTTGTTTTGTGCGTGTTACATGGCTGGAATTACAATTAACTTCTATATCATTAAAGAAATTTATTCATGTATGCAAATAAGGATGAAATACATAATAATAAAAAAAGAAAGAAAGCATAGACATTATATTAAAACAAAAAATTTTAAATGGTACAACCCAAACAAAACCAATCTAGCCAGTTAACTTCTTGGATATAAAGAATGCCAATGCTTCAAGAAGATATATGATACAAGTTATTATGAATCAGCTATTAAGAATTACTTAAAATGCCAAGAATTACAGATTAAACATGTAATCATAATGAAATAAAAAGTCTCCAGGTTTTACCAATTAATCAAGAACCTTGTAAAACCAATGTTTAATCAACAATCCCTCTTATTTTGCAGTAATTTAATGCGCAAGATTGTCAAATTCAAGTATGTTTATATAATTTTATACAACAAACATAAATTTTAACAAAAATGAAGACCTATTTTTAAATGAATACTTATATCATATATGATTTAAATGTTAAATTAAATCATAAGGGAAAAAATGAGGGGAATAAGAGAGAAAAAACCAATTTTGACATAGTACATTTACATGTGACAATCAAACAACTTGACATACAAGTAATATTATTGTGTCATCAACCCAAAAACCATTGTGCTTAGTATCACAAAGTAAAGTAAAGAATTCTATCTAGCAAAATAAAATATGTAACATTCAACTTGAAATTGAAGTAAAATCAAAACATATGTTAACATATCGCTTCAGAATTCGCTCTAGTCAACAAAAAGAATTAATAAAATAATGAAATCTCAATTGATTGATACACCCAAATCAATCCATAAAACCAAAATGAAAATGAAAAACTAACCTTTTTCAGGGTCATCACCCATATCAGGATGGTTCTTAATAGCAAATTTTCTATAAACTTTCTTGAAATCATAACGTTAGGTGTTTCTCAATACGCACAATATCTCTTAGTATTTGATATCATCATTTCTGTTGGTACTCTCCCAAATCTCTTTTTTATATTTTTATCTTATCAAATCCTAAAAGAAAAAAATCGTCTTAAATTAACTTTTGAAAATTACTTGAACTTTGTTTATATGAAAATGATGTAAGAAGGGATTGTTTTGTTTTGACATTAAATGAATTGGTGGAGTGGGAGCACAAGAGGTTCTTGAAAAAATGCATGCTTGTGGGCATAATGCTCATGTTGCTATGCTTTTTGGTGCTACAAATATTTTTTAAAAAATGTTGAATTAATTTGTTAGTTCTTGGCTTATTTTCTCTATTGATTAAGATAATTCTCTGCAAAATATTAGCTTTTCAATAGGGGTAGAATGGTGAATTTTGTATATGAACTATCGTTGATGAGTGATGGCTGAACACCAAAAAATGGATTCTTTGAAGGTTGCCATTATGATGTAGAGAAAAATAAGAGAAAAGAATGATGAAGAGAAAGAGAAAAGATAGAAAAATCAAGGAAAAAAATAAAAAACCACATCATCACCAAGTGAACATAAAATAAGTCATGTAAGCAAATAACATCATGTCAACAAAAGTCCATACCATGTTTGCATTTTTTAATGGAGATCTTTAACAACATTATTCATCTAACTAGAATTTGTGAATCAAAATTGTAAAGGAACTTGATTTTAATAAATTGTGGTAGAGAGACTAAATTTCAAATTTCGTCAAAGTACAAGTTACATGAGACAAAAAGTGTCATGTCAGCGAAGTTAAAGTTATGTCAACTAAAGCTAACTGCCATGTCAGCATTTTAACGGAGAATGTAATCGTCATTATCGATTAACTAGAATTTTCAAATCATAATACCATAGGAACTTGATTTTTATGAATTATAGTGAAATAACTAAATTTCAAATTTCATGATAATACAAGGATCAATTGCATAATTTAACCCTGCATAAATGTTCTTCCCTTTTTTAGAATCTCTCTATTTCAATTTAACACTCTCTTAATATGCCCTATTAGGTTGAATCATTCATAATTATTGGTAACATTCCAAGATAGTTAACATTGAACTCAAATTTTAAGAAATAATCAAAAGACATAAATTCGAGATCTTTTTGACCTTATCGGCCTCACACAACTTAGAAATAGAGATGAATTTTTTTGTTACTATTATTGTCAAATAATACACATGTGGTATGAAACACATGCTACTGTATTACTCTCATTTTCCCATGGAGCGTATATCCTTGTCATAATTCCAATATTGTACCTATGATAGTTCAGATACACTTAGTATCTAACTTAAGTCCACAACTTTACTTTCTAAAAAAAAAAAAAACAATATCATGACTTCCACATAGCATACAAAGACAAAGTGAATAGTGGTGTCATTCACTTTCTATCTCAAATCTTATTATCTTATGTGTCAGGCCCCGGGAACGCGGAAAATAGGACAAATTGAAAAACTTTTTACTCATCAATTCACAATTAATGGTGCATTCCTGTGCAGCGTCATACATCATCATATTTATCATACCTCAGGATCACATCATTAGATAATATATATTGTATCATATACATTACTCAATATTAAGTTAATTAATCCTAATACATCCCATACAATGTTATACATCAAGTGTCTGTAATTACAATAATTGTTTGGGTACATGAAAAGATAAATGATACCTCAAAACACAATATATGGCCTGGAGCTCAAGTCCTCCACTAGCCACTACTCCGTACGTCGCAAAGAAACCCTTTTTCACTTGAAGAAATCTGAGGGGAAAGAAAACAGGGTGAGCTTCTAAATCGCTCAGTAAGGGGGTAAGGGACTCGTTATATAAACCATAATACACATCATAAAATATTTATTTGCACGTGAAACTCAGTATACTCATTTGAAAACCATAGCATGAAAGTTCTTAAAACAACATTCTCATATCTCAAAATCATGTGGAAACATGAAGTAAAAGGCTCAGTATAGAGCAGTAACAAGCATGTGAAAATAATGCGATAATGGCTTTCTCAATAAACGTGATAAAATCACTGTAATAATAATACACGTGGCGCAGCCACCAAACACACGTGGCATAGCCACAGATTTAGATTCGCATGTGGCACAGCCACAGAATAGGGTTTCACGTGGCAACGGCCACCAAATATACTTGGTACAACCACATAATGGGGGATCTCACGTGGCAACAGCCACCAAATATACGTGGTACAATCACAGAATAGGGGATCTCACGTGGCAACAGCCACCAAATATACGTGGCACAGCCACAGAATAGGGGATCTCACGTTACCAAAACGGAGAAGAATCGGGCTTACATGCTACCAGAGCAATGCCCGGTGTGTATTCAAAATTACACACCTAAGTCTTTATCAATAGCCATTATCATATAAAACTGGTTTACCTTCACGTAGAACTCATAGTGATTTCTTTCTCATAAAACTCATTTAAAACCTTTTTGTACTCAACACAAAACATATTAAAACAGAGTCCCAACCGATAAAACATGCACACATTTCTCAAATCTCGATATTACCTTAACGTAGAGCCCAAATCATTTCTCACACAAACTCAACGGTTTATAAAGCGGTTTCACACGTAGCTTATAAACTCATAAAAACATTGGGCTCCAACCGGCTATAAAAATCGTGTGCATTCTCATCAAAACACAACACATCAAACATGCTTGTTTTATAAATCGCAAATCATACTATAATAGTTCACAAATCACATACACAAATGGTTTAGTTTCCCTTACCTCTTTGCACCTCGTATAGTGCAATTGTTTCCCCCTTGTCACAGACTAGTCTTGTATTCCACTCTGGAACTCCCGAGTTGTCCAAACGATGTTAAAACATCAATACTCATCATTACAGTAACCTCAATTCTCAAAATCGAGCATAATTGCTCATAACACCTCAAATCTCTCAATTCTCGTAACTCTATCACAATCCACAATCTCATTCACAACATCTCAACATTCTACACTTCTCATGTCACAATATCTATGCTAATTCACCACATTGTCTAAATTTTCATTTATAGCTCAAAATTCTCAAAATTACCAAAATTGCTAAATATCATTATCACTCCAACTACATTGTAATTTCATCAATCCCTAATCATTTTCCAGCTACTTCAACACAATGCCAACAACTATTATCACCAAAATCATCTCAAATATCAAGATCGAGGTTTAGAAATTATCCAAACTTGTGGAGAGCTTATCTCTTACCTCGATTCAATCCGTCTTTCGATTTTCAAGTATGGTGTTCTCTCTTTGATGAGGAACAACTTTCCTTCTTGCCACAACCTCTGATTTGGACGAAAATGGGTGCTTTGGATGAGTGGGAAAGCTAGGGCTCGGGTGAAAATGGAGTTTTGAAGAGAGAGAAAATGAAATTGCAGGAGAAAGCAGGGGTTCCTTATATAGACGGAGGGTAGGAGATCGATCTGGCTCTTGATGAGATCGATCTGCATTTGAATTTGGAGACGATTTGGGGTAATTTTATGCCTAGGAGATCGATCTGTCGAGGGGTGAGATCGATATCTTTATGGCTTTATGAGATCGATCTGCTCCTTGAGGAGATCGATCTTCTCCCAAACAGAAACATTTGGAGATCGATCCCTTCCTCATGAGATCGATCTTCTCTCAAATAGAATCATAAAGAGATCGATCCTCTTCCATTGGAGATCGATCTGCTCACTTACTTTCCTCTTTCCTTGTCATTTTTAACTCACCAGATCGATCTCTCCTTCTCCAAGATCGATTTGACCTCATAGTTTCACACTTAGGTTGAGCACTTAACATGTAAATCTCTAAATATAATTTCCAGAGTCTACTACTTGGATTATTTCTCATTCATCACATATACATTTCACTTAGCTCAATAAATTACACTTCAAGTTCATATTACATAATTAAAATATGTCTAAAATTCTCAGATCTCACATCCTCCCCACCTTAAAAGAATTTGGTCCTCCAAATTCAACTCAACTAGTCAAATAGATGAGGGTATTTCTCCTTCATGAGATTCTCCAGTTCCCACGTTGCCTCTTCCATTTAGTGATGTTTCCACAAAACTTTCACTAATGGGATGCTCTTGGTTCTAAGTACCTTCTCCTGTCTATCGAGAATCTGGACGGGTTCCTCAATATAGCTCATGTCCTCTTGTATGTCCATCTCGTCATACTCTATGACATGAGAAGGGTCCGGGTGGTACTTCCTCAACAATGACACATGAAAAATATTGTGTATTCCAGACATCTGTGGGGGTAATACCAATCTGTAGGCTACCTCTCCTACTCTCTCAAGAATCTCGAATGGTCCTATGTATCGAGGACTCAATTTTACTTTTGTCCCAAATTGCATGATACCCTAACTCGGTGATATTTTCAGAAATACTGCATCACCAACATCAAACTCGAATGGCCGTCTACGCATATTTGCGTAGCTTTTCTGTCTACTTTGTGCAGCCTGTAACCTCTCACATATGAGTTTCACACTCTGTATAGCTCGCTCAATAAGCTCAGGAGCATTTATCTTTCTGTCACCGACCTCTTCCCAAGCTACAGGGGATCTACACCTCCTGCCATATAGAGCTTCAAAAGGTGTCATTCCAACACTCGCATGATAGCTATTATTGTACGCAAACTCTGCTAGGGGCAGGTGATCATCTCATGATCCCTTAAAATCCATCGTACACGCCCTCAACATATCCTCTAGGGTCTGAATAGTCCTCTCTGACTGACCATCTGTCTGAGAATGATAGGCGGTACTAAAACTCAATCGAGATCCCATGGACTCCTGAAATTGGGTCCAAAATCTGGAAGTAAATCGAGAATCTCTATCAGAAGTAATACTCACTGGAGCCCCATGTAATCTAGCTATCTCGCTGACATACAGCTCAGCTAAGGCATCCATAGTATCTGTGCTCTTGATGGCAAGGAAGTGGACACTCTTGGTCAATCTATCCACTATAACCCATATAGCGTTATGACCTCTTCGGGTCCTCGGTAAACCCATAATAAAGTCCATAGTGACATGCTCCCATTTCCATGTAGGTACATGTAAAGGTTGTAGTAGTCCTACAGGCTTCTGATGCTCAGCTTTCACTTGCTGGCATACTAAACACCTGGCCACATACTCTGCCACGTCTCGCTTCATACCACTCCACCAGTACACCTTTTTCAAATCTCGGTACATCTTAGTACTCCCTGGGTGCATGGTGTATCGTGAGCAGTGAGATTCTCTCAGTATCTGTCTCTTTAGGGTATCATCGTCCGGTACACAAATTCGTCCTCTGAATCTCAACAATCCATCCTCACTGATTGCGAGATCCGACTGCGAAGTCCATTCAGCTTAGCTAATCATATCTATCAACCTCTGATCACTGCGCTACCCAGTTCTAATCTGATCCATGATCCTGGGCTTTATCCGCAAGCTAGATAAAAATCCAGTCTCTATCTCTTTAACTCTGATCCGGAGTTCGGTGAACTGCTCCAGTAAATCCCATTCCCTAATCATCATAGCAGATATCATACTCCTCCTGCTCAGGGCATTAGCAACTACATTCGCCTTACCCGGATGATATAGAATCTTGCAGTCATAATCCTCAAGGAGTTCCATCCATCTCCTTGGTCTCATGTTTAACTCTTTCTGATCAAAGAGATATCTCAAACTCTTGTGATCAGTGAAGATCTAGAATCTTTCTCCATATAAGTAGTGTCGCCAGATCTTCAAGGCAAATACCACAGCGGCTAACTCCAGATCATGCGTGGGGTAATTTCGCTCATGGTCTTTCAACTATCGTGATCCATATGCGATCGCTCTTCCATGCTGCATAAGCACACACCCCAATTCTTGATGAGAAGCATCACTATATACCGAAAATCCCCCTGATCCCTCAGGGATAGTCAATGTAGGTGACGCTGTTAACCTCCTCTTTAATTCCTAAAAACTGAGCTCATATTGATCAGTCCATATAAATGGAGTCTCTTTGCGCGTGAGCTTAGTCAAAGGGGCGGCAATCCTGGAAAATCCTTCCACAAACCTTCTGTAATATCCTGCCAAACCAAGGAAGCTCCGTACCTCTGTAACTGTCCTCGATCTTTCCCAGTTAAGCACAGCCTCCACTTTACTTGGATCCACTGATACTCCTTTCTCTGAGACTATATGACCAAGGAAAGCTATCTGATCCAGTCAAAACTCACACTTACTAAGCTTTCCATATAATTGTTTATCTCGAAGTATCTGAAGTACTAACCACCAATGTTGTGCATGCTCCTCATACGACCGAGAGTACACCAGGATATCATCAATAAAGACTATCACAAACTTACCTAGATAGTCTCTGAACACCTCGTTCATTAATCTCATAAATGCAGGGGCGTTCGTCAATCCAAAGGACATCACCAGAAATTCATAATGGCCATACCTCGTCCTGAAGGCCGTCTTTGAAATATTTTCTTCCTTGATCCTCAATTAGTGATAGCCCAATCTCAAATCAATTTTAGAGAAGACTGAGGCCCCTCTCAGTTGATCTAGTAGATCATCAATCCTGGGCAGTAGGTATTTATTCTTCACCGTGGTTTTATTCAACAACCGGTAGTCTACGCATAATCTGAGACTACCATCCTTCTTCTTAACAAATAAAACTGGTGCTCCCCACGGTGAGACACTGGGTTTAATGAACCCTTGATCCAATAACTCCTGTAGTTGTTTCTTCAATTCCTCAAGTTCCACTAATGCCATCCTGTAGGGAGGTTTAGAGATCGGCTGAGTATCTGGTACCAAATCAATGGTAAACTCCAGCTCTCTCTCTGGTGGTAAACCTGGTAACTCCTCTGGGAAAACATCTAGAAATTCACACACCACAGGTATATCCTCAATCCTCGGATGTTCCTGATCATCATCTGAGATAAGTGTTTCATAACCTTCACATGAACAATCATATTTAATATTCTCCAAAATAATATTGAAATTCTCAAATTGTTTACAAAATTTCATACGTCTATTTACTCAATATCTTAAACGTACACTGCAAGGTTCAGGTAGGGAGAAAGTTACAATCTTAGTGTAGTAGTCTAAACTCGCTCGATTGGTTGCCAACCAATCCATTCCCAAAATTACATCAAACCCATGCATATTTAACATGATTAGATTTGCTAACATCACTATATCTCCCACCTTTATCTCACATTCTCTACAAATTAACTCAGTTCTCTGGGATTCACGCATAGGGGTATTTACATGTAGTATATACTCTAGAGGTTCAAACTTCAAATTTAAACTACATGCAAAATGCTCTGAAATAAACGAATGCGTGGATCCTGGATCAATTAACACATGAACCTTATAATCACAGACAGAGAGTGTACCTCTTATAGTTTCTACAGAAGTGTCTGCGATCTCCTTATCCAGGGCAAACACACGTCCCTGTGCCACAGGTTTCTTCCCTTACTCTGCAGCAGTGGCCCATTTTTGGGGGTTCACTCTTTGAGGCTGTTGTCTAGTGGGCTCCGGAACATGTGGTTTCTGAGGTTGAGGGTAGTCTTTCACCATGTGACCCATGTCTCCACATCTAAAACATCCATGGATCAACCCAGTACAACATTCCTCATGCATTCGACCACAATTTCTGCAAACCTAGCTCAGGCTTGACATCTCGAGGGGTCTCCCTAATGTTAGGGTAACCTCTGGGTCTCTCTAATCTGCCATTCTGCACCTCAATCTTCCTCTTCTGAAGGAACCTCTCGGAGCGTCTATTTGGAAAATTGCTGGCCTCTTGCCCTTATCTCTATTCACCGCTCTGATCTCGTTCTGGGATTGTACCATTTCAATTCCTCTTTCAATCTCTTGTGCTCGTCTCAGAGCATCTCCAAACTCAGTAATACATAGCCCTATCAATCTATCTCTGATGATGGGCTTCAATCCATACACAAACTTCTCTGTGCGGAGCTCTTCATTCTTGAAGGTCTCTGGGTCATATCTCAATAGTGCGGTGAATTGGCTCTCATAGTCATCCACAGACATATCACCCTGTACCAAACTCAAAAACTCAGCCTGTTTCTTTCTCTGGGCGGCTCGTGGTACATATTGGATCCTAAAGGCTGTCTGAAACTCTTTCCAACCAATCACATCCTGGCGGGACATCAGAATACCCTGGGTGGTATCCCACCAATCTCGAGCTCTCCCATTCAACATATAGATACTCATACTGACCCTCTCAGCATCGGTGCACCCCAGATAATCGAATATAACTCTAAACTCCGTCAACCACTCCTCAGCCTCTGTAGGATCCTTCTTTCCCCTAAATGCGGGTGGATTCATCTTCAGAAAATCCTTCAGTCGGACCATACTTCTGTCCTCAGACTGAGTGACGGGAGGTACTGGGTCCATCTGTACTGGGGTATGGGAGGTCCTTGTGGTGGTGTAAGAGTAGTACCCGATGCATTAACTCCAAAGTGTTGCGCGAATAGCGCTGCCATCTGCTCAAAACCTTGCCTCACATCGATCTCAATCCGATTAAATCGAGAGTTAGGACTCTCTGGTTGGGGGGCAGGTGGCAGAGGGGACTCTGCCTGCCTCCTCGAACGACCTCGTCGTCCACTCATTCTCCATCTCAACTCGTCTCCTGCACGTACATATCAAAATCGATTGAAATCTCAATCCTCAAATTCAGTTCATGACCAGACTATTACAGACACTTGGGATGTATTCTATTTCACTTAATCGACACTGACAGTACTAGACACCCTAAGCTCTGATACCAAGAAAGCTCTGTCACATCCCGAGAACACGAAAAATAGGGCAAGTTGAAAAATTTTTTACTCATCAATTCACAATTAATGGTGCATTCCTGTGCAGTGTCATACATCATCATATTTATCATACTTCAAGATCACATCATTAGATAGTGTATATCGTATCATATACATTACTCAATATTAAGTTAATTAATCCTAATACATCTCATACAATATTGTACATCAAGTGTCTGTAATTACAATAATTGTTTGGGTACATGAAAAGATAAATGATACCTCAAAACACAATATATGGCCTGGAGCTCAAGTCCTCCACTAGCCACTACTCCGTACGTCGCAGGGAAACCCTTTTTCACTTGAAGAAATCTGAGGGGAAAGAAAACAGGGTGAGCTTCTAAATCGCTCAGTAAGGGGGTAAGGGACTCGTTAAATAAACCATAATACACATCATAAAATATTTATTTGCACGTGAAACTCAGTATACTCATTTGAAAACCATAGCATGAAAGTTCTCAAAACAAGATTCTCATATCTCAAAATCATGTGGAAACATGAGGTAAAAGGCTCAGTATAGAGCAGTAACAAGCATGAGAAAATAATGCGATAATGGCTTTCTCAATAAACGTGATAAAATTACTGTAATAATAATACACGTGGCGCAGCCACCAAACACACGTGGCATAGCCACAGATTTAGATTCGCACGTGGCACAGCCACAGAATAGGGTTTCACGTGGCAACAGTCACCAAATATACGTGGTACAGCTACAGAATGGGGGATCTCACGTGGCAACAGCCACCAAATATATGTGGCACAGCCACAGAATAGGGGATCTCACGTTACTAGAACAGAGAAGAATCGGGCTTACATGCTACTAGAGCTATGCCCGGTGTGTATTCAAAATTACACACCTAAGTCTTTATCAATAGCCATTATCATATAAAACTGGTTTACCTTCACGTAGAACTCATAGTGGTTTCTTTCTCATAAAACTCATTTAAAACCTTTTTGTACTCAACACAAAACATATTAAAACAGAGTCCCAACCGATAAAACACGCACACATTTCTCAAATCTCGATATTACCTTAACGTAGAGCCCAAATCATTTCTCACACAAACTCAACGGTTTATAAAGCGGTTTCACACGTAGCTTATAAACTCATAAAAACATTGGGCTCCAACCGGCTATAAAAATCGTGTACATTCTCATCAAAACACAACACATCAAACATGCTTGTTTTATAAATCGCAAATCATGCTATAATAGTTCACAAATCACATACACAAATGGTTTAGTTTCCCTTACCTCTTTGCACCTCGTATAGTGCAATTGTTTCCCCCTTGTCACGGACTAGTCTTGTATTCCACTCTGAAACTTCCGAGTTATCCAAACGATGTTAAAACATTAATACTCATCATCACAGTAATCTCAATTCTCAAAATCGAGCATAATTGCTCATAACACCTCAAATCTCTCAATTCCCGTAACTCTGTCACAATCCACAATCCCATTCACAACATCTCAACATTCTACACTTCTCATGCCACAATATCTATGCTAATTCACCACATTGTCTAAATTTCCATTTATAGCTCAAAATTCCCAAAATTACCAAAATTGCTAAATATCATTATCACTCTAACTACATTGTAATTTCATCAATCCCTAATCATTTTTCAGCTACTTCAACACAATGCCAACAACCATTATCACCAAAATCATCTCAAATATCAAGATCGAGGTTTAGAAATTACCCAAAACTTGTGGAGAGCTTATCTCTTGCCTTGATTCAATCCGTCTTCCGATTTCCAAGTATGTTGTTCTCCCTTTGATGAGGAACAACTTTCCTTCTTGCCACAGCCTCTAATTTGGACAAAAATGGGTGCTTTGGATGAGTGAGAAAGCTAAGACTCGGGTGAAAATGGAGTTTTGAAGAGAGAAAAAACAAAATTGCAAGAGAAAGCAGGGGTTCCTTATATAGACGGAGGGTAGGAGATCAATTTGGCTCTTGATGAGATCGATCTGCATTTGAATTTGGGGACGGTTTGGGGCAATTTTATGCCTAGGAGATCGATCTGTCGAGAGGTGAGATCAATCTCTTTATGGCTTTATGAGATCGATCTGCTCCTTGAGAAGATCGATCTTCTCCCAAACAGAAACATTTGGAGATCGATCTCTTCCTCATGAGATCGATCTTCTCTCAAACAGAATCATAAGGAGATCGATCCTCTTTCATTGGAGATCAATCTGTTCACTTACTTTCCTCCTTCCTTGTCATTTTTAACTCACCAGATCGATCTCTCCTTCTCCAAGATCGATTTGACCTCATAGTTTCACACTTAGGTTAAACACTTAACATGTAAATCTCCAAATATAATTTCCAGAGTCTACTACTTGGATTATTTCTCTTTCATCACATATACATTTCACTTAGCTCAATAAATTACACTTCAAGTTCATATTACATAATTAAAATATGTCTAAAATTTTCAGATCTCACATTATGACCTCATCTTAACTTGTTGTCAAGACGATTCTATTCAAGCTTGAGCTCTCAAATTCATATAGCCTAAAACTAATCTCATCTCTATAGCACTAAGCCATAAAGGCAATTTCCATTGTAAGAAGGATAATCAATTGTCTGACTTTAACATCATCTTGTATATGTATTGAACATATACATGTGCATATGCTTTATGAAAGAAAGTATTTAACTTAATTTGTATTAATTGAGATTAAAATAGTCATCAAATAAAAAATAAGAAAATAATCACAAATTCTTCATAAAGGACATTTAAGCAAGTACATCAAGACTTATACAATCTTAGAGATATAATGTGACCATTATACACATCTTTAAACATATACTTTGTAAATTGATCTACAATCATCTAATGTGTAAAAAAATACTACATATTGACTTTTTTGTGCAATCATGTTTCTCACAAAATTGCACTTAGTATCTAATGTGTTTGGTTTAAATGATATTTAGGATCATTTGTGAATGTGATTGTTACTTGGCTATCGTAATTCACTAACAATGAGTTTGGTGCATCTTTATTAAATCCCAAATTATTTAAAAATCTCTTAAACCAAACAGCTTCTTACACTATTGTTGAAAATGCTACAAAATCAGTTGTCATTGTGGAAAAAGCTATACAAGTCTATTTCTTATTGCTTCATGAAATTGCCCCATTATCTAGTAAGAAAACATAGCTTGAGGTAGATTTACTTACATCAAGATATTGAAGTCTATATGCATCATTTTCATTGACGTCACTGGCTTGATAAAGGCCTTCCCAATTAAGGGTTGACTTTCCTTTCGAAGTGTGCCTTAGGGTTACTTCAACTTATTTGAGGACTAAGTCACCCTTTTAAAATTCCCTCTTCTTAACCCTCCAATTGAAATAGTGTGCCATCAGCTCTTGATAAGTTGTTGCTTTGACGCAAGCGATATCCCTTTGCTCTTCATGAATATCAAGGCTTAATTTAATCCCTTCACTATTTCGTTTGGATCATAATGGTTATCTCTGAACATCAAACCGCTAAGCTCAACTAACACCATTGCTTCCATTCTGAAAGTTAATGAGAAAGGTGTTTCTTTGGTGGGTTCTTTTCTTGTTGTTCAATCCTTTAAGCATTTATTTGTTTATGGATTCTATTTGTCAATTAGTTTCTGGGTGAGCAATTGACAAGAATTTTAGGTGGTTTCCAAGTTTTCACAAAATGCATTGAGCTTAAGATTGTCAAACTATTTTCCAATTTCTCTGACAAAGGCGTAAGGGACTCTAAGTTAGCGTACAATATTTTTCCAAAGTTTTCCACTTTACCTTCCATAATGGTGGGTGTTGCTTCTACTTCACTCATTTAATAAAGTAGTCAACTCCAGTGATGATAAATCTTCTTTGCCTTAGTGTAATTGGGAGTGGTCCAACAAAGTCTAGACTCAATTATGCAAATAGCCAACGTTTAGTAATTAGGTGAAGCTCATATAGAGGTTGTTTTAGAACATTAGAAAACCTTTGGAACTTGTCACACCTCTTAACAAAGTCTTAAGTGTTGGCACATATTATCATTGCCTTAAGACTTTGTGTGTCATAGTCTTTATCCTGGGATGATTCCTACATGCATCTTCATAGATCTCTTTCAATGCATATTTTGCTTCCTCTAGGCGTAAACACTATAAATATGGTGTACTAAAAGATCTTTTATACAATTACTCATCAATGATTACATATCTCGGAGCTTTTCTCATTATCATTTTTTCCTCCTTACTATCACTAGGTAAGAATCCATTATGCAAGTAATTTTTTATTAGATCTATCTGACATGGTTCTTATTCATGACTTACTTGACATCCTTGGTTTCAATAGCGCTTCTTTCTTTGAGTTCTTTGACGAATGTTGTCCTTTCAATTTCATTTACTTATGATATGGCTAGCCTTGATAATGAGTCGGCCAACGCATTCTCAAATTTTGGTATCTTTATTACCTGCAATTCATCGAACTCTTCTATTAGTGTCATCACCTTTTAGTGGTATTGAGCCATTCTTGCTCTTCTCAGTATGTAGTCTTCATTAGTTTCATTCACCACCAACAGTAAGTCATTGAATACTTTTAGCATTTTTTGCCCAACTTCCTTAGCTAATTTCAGACCAATTATCAAGGCTTTATATTTGATTTCATTGTTTAAGGCTTTGAACTTGAAGCGAAGAGCATATTCAAGACAAAGGTGACGACTGTCTAGTCCTTTCAATATCAATCTGCACTATGTCCTAAGAGATTTGAAGAGTCGTCAACATGTAGCTCCAAATATGAAGATTCCTCTTCATGTTGGCCCGCTTACTTATAATGCATTTAGCCATAGTAGAATCGATTTTTTTTTGGATTGAGATCAATTTTTAGATTACTAGAATGAAAAAATAATTTAATAAAATTATAGATAATGAAGTAGCATTTTTGGATAATATAATCAATTTTTTGTCTTTTTTTTTAAATTAATTTTTTCTACGTAAGGTGATAAGCAGGTCTTTAATTACTTATCTTATTCAACACTTTTTTCTTTTTTTTTTAAAAATACTTAAGTGGATTTTAAAATATTTTATCAAATTCATTGAAAAAAATAATGTTTAAATATTTTAATTTTCAAAGGATTGAAATGTTTCAACACATTATCAAACAAGGCCTTATTGTCACAATTATCATAAACGAGAAAAAAAAGAAATAAAACACACAAAAATTGATACAGAAATTTGAGAGAGAATAATATTAAAGTTGAAATTACCTAACAAAATTAATCTCAAGATTTACTTTCTTAAGTATTTGTAATCAAGATCAAAGTAGAAAAAAGAGTTAATACTTGAGTTCTTTTTTTTTAAATCCTAATTTTAAATAGAAATTTTGTTTTATGCTTTAATTACTTGAACAATAAGTTTAAGATCCTTATTTTTTATCATGGTTTTTTATTAAATTTTTAATATTTGTGGGTGTTGTTAAATTAATTGAATATTTTTTTGAATAGTGCTATATAAATTGAGATAAAAAGTTGTGTACAATTAGTTTTTTATTATTGATATGATGATTAATAAATTTGTAGTGAAAATTTAGATAATATATATAGGGTTTATATTTGATGCCCCTCAGAATGTATATTCTCTGTATACTATCAATCAACCACAAAAGTGTCGTATATTAGTGAGCAAAATTTAAAAATACACATGCCCTTAAAAATAAATTTAAAAACTTTAATGATATTATTTTTAAGAGCCTATATATTATTACTTTTTTGTTTGTTACGTATATTTTTAAACTTTATTTATTAATAATGTGACACTTTGTGATTGATTAACAGTATATAGAGACTTGATAGTGTATAGAAACTATACATTATCTTTGCATCAAATAGAAATTCATATATAAATATCTATAATTTTAGTTTATTTATTTTGATAATTTTAATTATTCAAATTTCATAAATTTTTTAGGGTAAATTCCATTTAGGTCTTTCATGTCACGACCCAAAAATCAAAGTAAATTTTTCGTTTTTCTTTCATACTTACCTGTCCTCTGATCGTGACCACACTCCACTAACAATTGGGCTGTGCGTCAGTCTCACCATTCATTCACCATATAACTTAATTTCTTATTAAAGGAAAGGTAAACACATGAGTTTTTCACTAATTCTTTCTCATTCATTTACAAGTGTTTACAGTGTCTATACATCCCCGAAAGTTACTTACAAACATGTTACTGTGCTATTCTTATTTAGATACAATATGTACAAGTGTATATACATCAAGTGATGGGCAGCAGCGGATATCAGGAATGCAGTACTCAGTCGCCTCAAAGTCTACTGAAAGAAATCTGTGTAGGAAAATGAAAGGGGTGAGCACATCAAGTTCAGTAAGGTAATCCTACGAATAAGTAGGTAACCATACTATCTACATGAATATGGTGTCGTGCATAAACCACCCTTTCTCTACACATTTCAAAACAGATGCTACAATTCATGATGTCATGTAAAACAAGTTCACATATGGATTTCAAAGAGCATGGAAAACTCAACATGCAAATCCATTTAAATCATTTCATTCTCGTTAAAATTTCACAACACAGTCAGGACTCAACCCCTCCCTTGGGTGTTCCTGACTCACACAAAATCATGAAATCAGATGCTTTCAAAGCAATAATAACATGCGAGAATTTAAATCCCAGTTTCATTCTCATCAAAATCACATCTCAGTCAAGATCCAACCCCTCCCTCGGGTGATCCAGACTCACACAAAAGTCCACAAAACATGTTTCTCAAAACATCAATTTATAACATGCGAGACTAGGCAATATAGATATATATCTCAGGCAAATAACCAGGACTATGGTCATATCCTCGTGATCCAACTGCTACATGGATCCTATGTGCGGGGTCTCACCACTATCGAGAACCGCCCCGAGAGGTGGGTCAGTCCATCTCGTCGGTCCTACCTGATCACTCGCATCTGAAGATGCCACTCGCATCCAAAGATGCCACATACTCTATGCTACTTGCACGGTACAACGTACTCCGTGGACCCACATTTCATATCAATAATCGTGTCTATCTCAAAACGCACGTGCGAGCATATTTAATCAGCGTGACACACAGTCTACCCGACGCTCCAAGCACGGCTCATCGCATGTCTCATAAAATCAGTACGAGCGATGCTCCAGCACGCTCATAAAATCAAGGAAAATCTCGTGCGAGTAAAACTCTAGTACGTGTTTCATAAAATCTCATAAGATCTAGTGCGAGCTAAGCTCCAGCACTCTGTCAAAATCATGTAAAACTAGTGCGAGCTAGGCTCCAATACTGTGTCATAAAAATCAAGTGAAAATCTTGTGTGAGTTAGACTCTAGCACCCTGTCACGAAAATCATATGAAAATCTGATGCGAGTTAGACCCAAGCACCTATGCATGTAAAACTCTAGTGCGAGCCCTTACTCCAGCACTAATGCATGCATCACACAAATCAAAACTCGTGCGAGCTGAGCTCTAGCACGTCACATTTTCATAAAATCACGTAGGCAGCTCTATTATCTCAAAACAATTTTCAAAAGAAATCACATTGTTGAAAATATGCAATGCTGTGCATTTTTATTTAAAAGCTAGCAAGCCTACTCAGGCACGTGTCAAAACACCTAAAAAACAAGCAGGAACCTCTTGTTCTTATTTCTCTCAACTTTTTCTAATTTTGAAAATTTTACCCTTCACAGGGGTATTTTGGTTTTTTGCCCATCCAAGCACCAAAATTCTTATTTTAAATCTACATCCTTCAGACAATTTTAGAAAATGTAAATGAGGTCGAAATTGCGTAAAGTTACCTTTAGTAGTTTGTAAAATTTTCTTACCTGGAATCACGTGCGAGCTTATCCTATCTCGACAGTACCAGGTCTCTCAGTCCAATTCGTTCCAAACCAAGTCTACGGAGCTGCATATAACCACATCTTTGAGTCAATTCTAATATACTTAACAGTATTTCACTCTTATTGACCGAATCTAAAACACTGGGCTTATTTTACTTTATTGGGCCCGATTGCATATTAATGGGCATTGACCTCTTTTTCAGCCTGTTTCCACTTATTAAATCCATTCTTAGGGTCTATTGGGCTCATTTGGCTTACCAATATTCATCGGGCTTCGTTCCAAACTCATTGGATAGCCCGTATATCATTTACAACCATTTATTCAAAAATTCAAATTTAATCTATTTTATTGCGGAAATAAATCCGAAGTCCGCAAAATAAATTTCAATTGCACAATAATTATACAATTGTCGTAAATGAGCTTTACTTACCCGAAATTATGCGATGATGCGCAAATCGAAGTTCGATCGAGCTCACGTTCGTGATTTGTTGTCGAACTGCATAATTTTATATTAAATTTTGGGTTAATTTTCGATCAAATATAATTTTAAATTAAATTTTTGAAAAACAATTCGGTCAATCGCGTATCGGTTTACCCAAATTTTTGAGGTATTCCCGGGGATTTTTCTCCCCTTTTTCCCCTTTTTTCCTTTTCTTTTCCTTCCTTTTCCTTCCCGTTTCCTCTCGGCCAAACTAGTGTCGTTTCAGGGTCCTCACCGTCGCCGACGTTCCCAGCCGTTTAGCTGGCTGCTACCGGTACCAACAGAACCGGCTCTTCCTCCTGATCACACCGGTACCCTCCGATCACACCCAGCTGCCATGGATCGCCGGAATCGAGCCTCTTTTTCCCATTGGCTTTTCCTCTTCCGTTCGCCGAACTCAGGCTTCGGTGGTGCGCGTCGCTAGTGCCAGCAGGTTCGCCTGAAGCTCCTCTTCCTTCTCCGGCCCTCGCCTGGCCTCGTCGGTCGTCGGTGCTTCGTCGGGGTTCGGTCACGTGCTCGGCTTCCCCGTTTTCTGTTTCAGTTTTCCAGATTTCGGGACTTTCCCGATTTTCTGTCTTTGTCCTTTTTTTAAAAATTATTTTATTATTATATTTATAATTTATTTTATTATTATTTTAATCATTAAAATAATAAAAAAATCCCAAAAATATCTTTAAAAAATCTTATTTTATTCATTTAATCAATAAATGAATTTATCTATCTTATTTCGTCTTTTCAGTATATTTTTTCAATATTTTCGAGATAATTTTCTGATGTGAAAATTTCGATTAATTTTAATAAATTCACAACTTGATCAATTGGACTCGAAATTCAATATTTTCCTCGTTATTGATCAAGATTTCTCAATTTCATATTTTTTTATGAAATTTTCGTATCGAATTTATACCGAATTTCGATCTTTTGACCATTTTACCCTTCTACATGTTCAGAACCAATTTAGGCCGACTTTCATTCTTATACCCACTATAATTTCTCATTTAAAATTTGTATTTTTGTCCGGACAATTCAAATTTTATAAATTTAATTTGAAATTTCTTAAATGTCCGTTTTCAAATTTTACGTACGTTCGACTACTTCATTCATATTTATATGATCAAAATCATCCGTCTTATGATTCCATTAACTTATAACAATATCCATACAATGTGTGAATCATAAGGAAATACGATAAAAATCGGGTCTTACAGTTCAAGTTTGACCTTAATCAAACTTTAATTCATTAGTATAAAAAAATTAACACTTTGCCATAAACCTTTCTACATTGTAGAATAAGTTAGTCCTTTTGTTAGTCAACCATTATGTCAACAATTAAAAACTTAATTTTGAGATCATTTACCTTTTAAATCATTTGGAGTGCTTTAACTATTCAAATCAATCAATAATGATAAGTTAAATATTAAAAGCTACTGAGTTTTGAAAGATTAGTTTTAGTTTTTTAATTTATTTTTTGTTTATTTATTTACTTATTATTTATTATTTAATTTTTGTTTATTACTTTTATTTATTAAGTACTGCACTAAGTAGCACACTGTACTACCTAACCAATAATATTTTTATGGATAAAAAACAACAATATGCTACTTGATACGTGCCTAATCCATAAAAATAATAAACAAAAAATAATAAATAAAAGAAATAAACAATAAATAATAAGACATAAATAAATAAATAAATAAATAAAATTAATCTTTTAAAACCTAGTAGCTTTTCGTATTTTTTTATTCATTATTGACTAACTTGAGTATTTAAAACACTCTAAATAATTTAAGGGGTTGACTTAACAGTTGATTAACGGAAGAAATATCTTGTCTTACAAAATAGAAAAGTTTAAAGCAAAGTGTCTATTTCTTATATTAATGGATTAAAATTGGATTAGAGTCGAACCTTAAGGATTTAAATAAAATTTATCCAAATTTTTTTATAATAATCATATTAATTTAGCTTTTATTAAGATTTTTTTCTTTTTTCTTTATTAGGTAATAGAAAGGTATTTCAAAAGAAAATTAACATTAGAGTAGACCTGGCAATTCGTGTATCCGTGTCACGACACGACACGAATTAAAACACGACACGAATTTATGAAACACGAATACGACACGAATTATAAAACGTGTCTGAAACGTAAACACGAACACGACACGTATTTTATACGTGTGACACGTGACACGACACGGTTGACACGTTATAATTATCCGTGTCACACGACACGACACGATAAACACGAAAAAAATATAACTGACACGATTAAACACGACACGGATGACACGATTAAAAATAAAACATAATAAAAAAAATCATAATATTTATTGATTTACATCAATAATTTAATTTACATGCATTCAAATATTACTAACAAATATAACATAATAATAATCTCCAAGTCATACCATCCATAATATTTATTTAAAATTACAAAATATAGAAAAAAATATAAAAAGTTAACATTAAGTCAACAAACATAATAGTCAACAAACATTTAAAAATTAAGTTCGCAAATACCATAACTCAATATAATGCAAGAAACAACAATTCAAAAGGTTAACATAACTCAATAGGATTCAGTAAATTTATATTACAATTTAAATAATTTCTTATAAATTATAAACTTATATTATGATTTAAAATAAATCATATATATTAATATCTTATTCTTATCATAATAATTTGTATGTTAATATTATGTTATTATGATTTTTTATAATATAATAATTGATATAGAATAAAATATAGAATTCCTTACTATATTGTAAATTTATAATTATATAAAGTATAAACTCTCATAATCATATCATGTGATACAACGTTAGTGTCAGTGATACAAAATAATTAATTATAAAATCTCTTCTATTACAATACAATGTTTATATATATATATATATATATATATATTTATGCATTATACTATCATATATGTAAGAATTGTTAATTGTATCTTAACTTACAACATATTTTTTCTAATTTCAATACTTTATTTTTAGAATTTAAAATTTTTATTATTTAACTAATTTAATTTCATATTTAATTTATTAATTTATTTTTTACAATATTTATTAAAGTATTAATTCATTTTAAGATATAAATTAATTTTCATTCCATATTATTTCAATATAAGATAATAGTTTATTTGGTAAATGCTTAAAAAAAATATTTTTGGTCAAGGTTCAACTCCTCCCACAAACATATATTATTTTCGTGTATTATACGTGTATCGTGTATTCGTGTGACACGGTTTAAGAAAACGTGTTTTCGTGTCTTACACGTGTTTAGCCGTGTCTGATACGGTTAAATACGAAAATTACCGTGTCAAAATTCGTGTTGACACGGATAAATACGAATTTTTCAAACACTTATACAGTATTTTCGTGTCGTGTTTGTGTCGTGTCACTCGTGTCGTGTCTATATTTGTCAGGTCTGCATTAGAGCACTTACACTATACTCAAGAAACTAATGAATAAATCTTAAAACAGGCTCGCATTAAATTTGATTTAAATACTTTTCTTTAAAGTTCAGGATTTTGTAATAGAATTACAAATTATTCTTTTAATAATTAGGATAAAATATGAAGGACATATTTGTAGAAAGTACCTTATCAATAACGTAAGCATACTTTTTTCAAAGAAATATATAAAGAATGTATTAAGACCTTGAAAAAAAGAATATATATATATATATATATATATATATATATATATATATATGAATAATCTTATCAGCTATGTAACCATATTTTTGATCCCACTAAAAACAATTCTTCGCTACGCATCGGAGGTAACTCTTTATAGTTCAAAAGGTGAAAGATAAATACCCTCAAAGTAAGTATTAAAACTTTTTTTTTTATATAAAAAATATGGATATTAATTTTTAAAAATTTATATATATATATATATATATATAAATTTAAAATTTAACCCCAAGAATTAAAAAAAAAATCAAAACTTTAGGCACGTGGGACGCTCTCACCCTAGCCTTGCTGACGTTTGGTGCAATGCTATCGAGGGTGATGTGGGTGGGTGTAGTGAGTCATAATGTGAACATGTTTTTCTTTGAAGACACTCCGGTGGTTAGGCAATTAATGGCTGTTTTATTACAATCAATAGAGGCATGATAATAATAATATAAAAAAGTTATTGTTTAATTTCAAAAAGGACAAAAAGAAGAGTAATTTTACAGAATGAAAATAAAATGTGTGAGAAATTCATGAGGAATAAACAACCCATGAATGAAACATCAATTCGAATTCTAAATGATATAAACCTTAGAAATTCTAGTTGATTTAACTAATCCAACCCATATTTAATTCTGTTAATGAAAATGATTTTGAATGAATTTTGATATTTTTAATAAATGAATCTAAAAATAAAATAAAAATATTTTTAATAATATTGTTAGAGTTTTTTATTTAATATTTTATTGAATAATATTAATAAATTTATTTTAAATATGATATTTTATTATTTCGATTTGATTAATTTTAAAATTAAAAATTTTAATTTAATTAAAAGATAAATTAATTCGATTAAATTCAATTTAATTTTGTCAAAAGACACTGATTTAAGTAACATAAAAGTATACCATAATCTGTGTTTCAATCTTCTTGTTCCATTATAGACCACAAACTAGGACATATGGATCGTCTCAAGACTTTTTTAGCTTAGTGAGATGTGCAATGATTTAATAGATTTTTCACTAAAATAAAAAACTTAATAAAAATAAATTATTTTTTTCCTCTCAAGTTAATTTTTTTTATTATTTAATTAACACATATATATATATATATTATTATTTTTAATTTCATTGAAATTAAAATCACGCTAATCCAAAATCAACCTTAGTCTTACTCACATATGGCTTAGGCTGATCGGCTGCTGGCCTAACGACGCGACTTTTAGAATCGATAGTCATTTTTGTACTGCTAATAGTAATGCAGTCGAAAGCTGATGTGCACTTGTGGCCATGGGAGCCAGCGAAGCCAACCACCTCTACTTAATATTAGACCACGTTATCGCTATCCTTTTAGTTCACAATTACGTTTTTACTAAGAACAGTTCTCTGTATGCAACTTTTCTTACAATCGTTTTCACAGTTTCCGTAAGCAGACTATAAACTTTAGCAATAATTTAGTCGGTCCCTTGTTCAAGTAGTAAGCTACACGCTCTTTCTTCCAAGTTCTTGGATTTTTAAATTGAAAGGAAGGAAGATTTTTCTCGTTATTATGGCGCCGGTCTGGGAATTTGGTGAAAATGAAGCTTGTTAAGATCAAATAGAAGCATTTTTATTTGAAGCAAACGCATGGTTAAGCAATCTACCACTTGACTTGGGCTGAAATTTTGTTACGTCCAATCAATATGGCATCAGCTTTAGCCGGAGATGATCTAGCAGTCAGATCAATGAGCAGTGGACGAGGGTGGGGGTCGGCGAGGTTCCGGGAAATTTGGCAGTCTCCCCCGGAAGTGTTCGACAGGAGCCAACGGCATGATACGGAAGAAGACCTCATGTGGGCTGCCATCGAACAACTTCCCACATATGATCGGCTGAAAAAAGGTATGCTAAAGAAAGTTGCTGATAATGGGAAAGTTGTTCTTGACGAAGTTGATGTCACGAAGCTTGGAGAACAACATAAGAAGCAGCTGATGGAGAGTATTTTGAAGGCTGTGGAAGAAGATAATGAAAACTTTCTGAGGAAATTAAGAGACAGAACTGACAGGTAAGCTGCTGCTACTTTTCATGAAAGTTAATCTTTTTTGGACGTTTTTAGATTTAATCTGATTTCTGGATTTGGGTTTTGTTTAACGAAGAGTTGGCATTGAAATTCCGAAAATTGAAGTCAGATATGAACATCTGTCAGTTGAAGGAGAGGTGTATGTAGGAGGCAGAGCTCTCCCTACACTGCTTAATGCTACCTTGAACATAGTAGAGGTATGTTAGTTTTTCTCTTAATTTTTTTTATTTTCTAATTTAAAATTTTTGATAGGTTGGAATCTTGGATTTCATTTCTGGTTTGGCAAAAGAGGAAAGTTCAAAAGATAATTATTTTTTGTACAGTGATATTTTTGTTCTCAACCGTTGTCTTTTGTCTGGGCTTGTTGACTTATACAGAAAGATTCAGGGCGAATGTTAAATATTCTGATTCAGGCCCACAAGTATTCCTTCCTTTCTCAATTTCATAAATAGTGGAGTTACTGTTACTAATTCTGTCCTTTTCTTTCATGTACCTTAGAGTATTCTTGGCTTACTTCGGCTTGTGCCAGCTAAGAAGAGAAAGATTGAGATTCTCAAAGATGTTAGTGGAATCGTGAAACCATCAAGGTAACTTACATGAAGATCGTCAATTGTCACAATCAACTTGAAGAAAATAAATAACATTAACCATAGTTCCTCTAGAGATTGAAATTTTACTGTTTGAGAAGTATTTTTAATTTTGGATACAAAATGTTCATTTGTTGTTATTGATAATGAAGATAAATTGAAGTATGATTTGTTATGTTATGAAAATTTATAGGATGACCCTACTTCTGGGTCCTCCAGGCGCAGGGAAAACAACATTGTTGCAGGCACTTGCAGGAAGGCTTGATCATGATCTAAGGGTGACTTTCTCAGTCTCTTTAAGAATTATTTTGCTTAGATTTTCATACAAGTAACACAAATTGAGAGGTTATGATTGTTTGCATTGGGAGCAGTCTTCTGGGAGAATCACATACTGTGGTTTTGAAATGAATGAGTTTGTTCCTCAAAGAACATGTGCTTATATCAGTCAACATGATCTTCACCATGGTGAAATGACAGTGAGGGAGACATTGGATTTCTCGGGACGATGTTTGGGTGTTGGCACAAGATATGAAATATTGAAAGAGCTTTCAAAGCGAGAGAAAGAGTCAGGAATTAAGCCAGATCCTGAAATCGATGCATTCATGAAAGCAACAGCAATAGCAGGCCAAGAAACTAGCTTGGTGACAGACTATATTCTTAAGGTTGACTGTCTCATAATTTTGTTTATCTATTGAACACCCAAATCCAAACAAACTAACACTTTCAAGGGTCTTTGAACAGATACTTGGATTAGAAGTTTGTGCAGATACCGTGGTTGGGGACCAAATGCGAAGAGGTATTTCTGGTGGGGAAAAGAAGCGTTTGACCACAGGTATGCTTGTAGCAACAATTTTGATCTCCAGAAGTAATATCAGTTTTCTGACGAAAGAAAATATTTAGTAACCTCATATTCTTGTAACTTAAGTACCTTGCTTTGGTGCTTCAATCAATATTCTTTTTCATTCTACTCTGTTCTTTCTATTCTTTATTGCATACCTAATGGAACAATAAATCTATTAGTTTCCTTGCTTAGGCACTCCAAATGCTCCTGAGAATAATGCTGTATATAATTGGTTCTCTAATTAGCCACTTGCAGGCTAAGAGTTTCTGTTTGCCTCAATGCAGGCGAGATGTTGGTTGGACCAGCAAAGGCGTTTTTTATGGATGAAATATCAACAGGGCTGGACAGTTCTACCACTTTTCACATTTGTAAGTTCTTGAGGCAAATGGTTCATATCATGGATGTTACCATGGTCATTGCTCTTCTACAACCCGCACCAGAGATTTATGATCTTTTTGACAACGTTATCCTACTTTCAGAGGGCCAAATTGTCTACCAAGGTCCCACTCAAGAAGTCTTGCAGTTCTTTGAATACATGGGTTTCAAATGCCCTGAAAGAAAAGGAGTTGCTGACTTTTTGCAGGAAGTAACTTCCAAGAAGGACCAAGAGCAATATTGGTTCAGAAAGGACCAATCTTATAGTTATGTTACAGTTTCTGACTTTGTGCATGGCTTCAACTCATTCCACGTTGGCCAACAACTTGCATCAGATCTTAGGGTTCCTTATGACAGATTTGGAACGCACCATCCTGCATTAGTTACAGAAAAGTATGGTATTTCAAATTGGGAATTGTTCAGGGCCTGCTTTGCAAGGGAATGGTTGCTAATGAAACGTAACTCTTTTGTGTATATTTTTAAGACTACTCAAATTACAATCATGTCTCTAATTGGCATGACTGTATTTTTTAGAACGCAAATGCATGCAGGGGAGTTGCAAGATGGAGCAAAATTTTTTGGAGCTTTGTTTTTCAGTCTAATTAATGTGATGTTTAATGGGATGGCTGAACTTGCATTGACAGTTTTCAGGCTTCCTGTTTTCTATAAACAAAGGGACTTCTTGTTCTATCCTCCATGGGCTTTTAGCCTTCCTATTTGGGTCTTGAGGATCCCATTGTCATTTGTGGAATCAGGGATATGGATTGTCCTCACATACTACACAATTGGATTTGCTCCAGCTGCTAGCAGGTAGACTACCTTCACATTTCAGCATTTGATTACCCTCACATAGTGCAGAATTAGTAGTTTCTTGAGAATCATAACTATTAGGAAACTTAGATACACTTTAATTATTCAATTTCTATATCCTTACTACTGGTTTAGTGAACACTTCAACTAACTAACATCACAAATGCCATGTTTTCCTTTATCTGATTATTCTTTTCCTTTACATGTCCAGGTTCTTCAGACAGTTCTTCGCATTCTTTGCCATTCATCAGATGGCTTTATCCCTCTTTCGGTTCATTGCGGCCTTAGGAAGAACGGAAGTTGTCGCAAACACATTGGGTACCTTCACCTTGTTAATGGTTTTTGTGCTTGGAGGTTTCATTGTTGCCAAAAGTAAGTTGTTCATTTCTACATTACTGTCAAAAGATGAAGTAGTTAAACCAAGTAATAAGAAAAGGGAAGCATCATGATATTGCTAATGTCAAAATTTTATTACTAGGTGATGATAATTCTAGTTCATCTTATATATATATATATATATATATATATATATATATAATATTTTAGTTATAAATATATGCTTCAGTACAAGTATGTTAACCCTTTTTCTAACTGCAGACGACATTGAACCATGGATGATATGGGGCTATTATGTATCTCCAATGATGTATGGACAAAATGCGATAGTCATGAATGAATTTCTTGATAAAAGATGGAGTGCAGTAAGTTCTCATAATTTTATTTTTTATTTTTTTTATCACTTAAATTTGTCATGTATATATAACATGGATGCATCTAGATATATAAACGCTGGTTAGGTGCCTACTTTTTCTTGACCTTAAATGTCTTATAAATTGTTGTGTAATGCAGCAAAATACTGACCCCAGAATTAAAGCAACTACTGTTGGAGAAGCCCTTCTCAAGACTAGAGGCTTTTTTACAGAAGATTATTGGTTTTGGATTTGTGTAGCAGCACTACTCGGATTTTCTATTCTCTACAACATTTTATTTACTGGAGCATTGACTTACCTGAATTGTAAGTTACATTAATTTCTTTCCTTTGAACGGAATCTCACTACTCCTAACCATTTCTACATACTCTGGCCTAATTGTTTTGTACTCAACAATGAAAAGCAGTTTTGTTTGAATTAATTTTCAGCTCCAGGTGATTCCAAAGCTATAGTTGTTGACCAAGATGAAAATAAGAACAATAATGAGTCGTCCTCTGGAACAAACACAGAAGAAGGTAAGCAGAAACATGCTGAATATTTGATTCAGAAAATCTCAATGAACAAAACAGTTCTTCCTAGATGATGCTTTGCATTTTATTCTATATTCTTTTAAATGTTTGAACTTTTATGAATGATTGTAGGCATTGATCTGCCAGTGAGAAATTCTTCAGATATCGCCAACATTGTGGACCGTACAACTAGAAAAGGAATGGTGTTGCCTTTCCAACCCCTTTCGCTTGCATTCAACCACGTTAACTACTATGTAGATATGCCTTCAGTAAGTTACTAATTCCTTAACATTTCACTTATTACTGTGTAACAATTTCTGTAACATTTTGTGGGAGAAACTTTGATTTTGTAAGGCAAAAGGGCTAAGGTGAAATGTTGGTCTTTTTTATTCCAGGAAATGAAGAGTCAAGGTGTTAAAGAAGAACGTCTTCAGCTGCTACGAGATGTTAGTGGTGCTTTTAGACCAGGGATATTGACAGCATTAGTAGGCGTCACGGGTGCTGGAAAGACTACATTGATGGATGTTTTATCAGGGAGGAAAACGGGAGGATATATTGAGGGAAGTATAAACATCTCCGGTTACCCAAAGAACCAAGCTACATTCACTCGTGTCAGTGGCTACTGCGAACAAAATGATATCCACTCACCTCGTGTCACTGTTTATGAATCTCTCCTGTACTCAGCCTGGCTCCGTCTTTCTTCAGAAGTTGACCATAAGACAAGAAAGGTACTGCTATTTGTAATAAAATCTTCTGACTTTTCTGTTCTAATAACCAAACAAGATTAAATGTGATTCACTGGTCCATGCACAGATGTTCATTGAAGAAGTTATGGAGTTGGTTGAGCTCAAGGGACTAAGGGATGCTTTAGTTGGACTTCCAGGAAAAGATGGTCTTTCAACGGAACAAAGGAAGAGGTTGACAATCGCAGTTGAATTGGTTGCTAATCCTTCTATCATCTTTATGGATGAGCCAACATCTGGACTTGATGCCAGGGCTGCTGCAATTGTCATGCGTACAGTGAGAAACACTGTTGATACGGGTCGAACCGTGGTGTGCACAATTCACCAACCAAGCATAGACATCTTTGAAGCTTTTGATGAGGTATGTCTCAATTCTCTAGATTCTTGGCTTAGAATTTTCTCCTCATTATAACTCATTTTCAAGAAGTATTTTACTTCTTCAGTTGCTATTGATGAAAAGAGGAGGGAAAATCATCTATGCTGGACCTCTTGGTCGCAACTCTTGCAATCTTGTGGAGTATTTTGAGGTGAGCATTTTTTTTTTTCTCCCTTTTCTACTGTTGACCCTTTTAGTCAATTTGTATACTAACAATGACAGAAGTTTCTTATTAGACTGTTAAAATTGAGCAACATTGGAAACCAAGTACTTGTGAGGAAAAATTAAGCATTGGGTAAAACTAGTGCTCTACTTGAATTGCAGGCAATACCAGGGGTTCCAAAGATCAAGAGCGGATCTAATCCAGCAACATGGATGCTTGAGATCAGCACTCCAGCTGTTGAGGGTCAACTGAATGTGGATTTTGCAGAAATTTATGCTAAATCCTCACTTTATCAGTATGTTCGAATTTGATACCATAACTAAAACCAAATTACTTTTACTTAAGAGGTTTAGGGCTTACAGTTTCATTTGTACTCTCTTTTTTGTTGAAAAACTTGCAGGAGGAATCAAGAACTTATCAAAGAGCTCAGTACTCCAGCTTCAGGCTCCAAGGATCTCTACTTCCCAACCAAATATTCCCAACCATTTCTTTCTCAGTGCAAGATTTGTTTCCTGAAACAACATTGGTCTTACAAGAGGAACCCTCAGTATAATGCCATTAGGTTCTTCATAACATCTGTTGTTGGCATCTTGTTTGGCCTTATCTTCTGGAACAAAGGACAACAAATGTAAGTCATGTGTATTCTTTTATTGTTCTTCATAACATCTGTTGTTGGCATCTTGTTTGGCCTTATCTCCTGGAACGAAGGACCACAAATGTAAGTCATGTATATTCTTTTATTGATTATAAGATGCGTCACTAAACTAATCAAAAATGTTCTCCATCAACAGAGCAAAACAGCAAGATGTGTTGAATTTTTTTGGAGCCATGTATTCTACTGTGTTTTTCCTTGGAGCTGTCAATGCTTCTTCAGTGCAAGCTGTAGTTGCAATTGAGAGAACAGTTTTTTATCGCGAAAGAGCTGCAGGGATGTATTCTGCATTACCTTATGCATTTGCACAGGTGGAAATTACACTCGAATAAAAGATTTTCTTTCTCTTGCTTAACAATGGTCGGCTTAGAATCATTTTCCTCCCTTTTTCAGGTGGCTATAGAGACAATATATACTGCAATTCAGACTCTCATTTATGTTCTGCTTCTTTACTCTATGATTGGGTATGATTGGAAGGCCAGCAAGTTCCTATGGTTCTACTACTACATAACAACTAGTTATATCTACTTCACACTGTATGGTATGATGGTTGTGGCTCTCACTCCTGGACACCAAATTGCTGCAATTGTTATGTCTTTCTTCCTAAGTTTCTGGAACATGTTCTCTGGTTTTCTCATCCCTAGACCGGTACATGATCTCAACATCTTGTATTCTAAAATAATCAAGCAAGGGAAAAAAAAACTAATATTTTCTGTATAATCCATTGCAGCAAATCCCCATATGGTGGAGGTGGTACTATTGGGCAACTCCTGTGGCATGGACACTCTATGGCCTTATTACATCTCAAGTGGGTGACAAGAACTCTCCTCTTGAGATACCTGGATCTCCTAACATATCAGTGAAGGCATACATTGAGAACATGTTTGGGTTTGAGTATGACTTTCTTCCTGTGGTTGCTGTCGCTCACATCGGTTGGTGTGTACTCTTTCTCTTCGTCTTTGCCTATGGTATCAAGTTCCTCAACTTTCAAAGGAGATAACAATTTTTTTTTTTTGAATAAAAAAATCAAACGTTTGACCAAATCTTTTTTAATAATAATTATTTGGTCCAACTTGTGCTAACAATCATTAGATAGATAGTTTTAGTATTATTTGTATATCTTTATTAGATGACATTTGTCAACATTAGAGTTATAAATAAACTATTAATTAAGATTTTATCATAGAATACTTTATCATATCTTTTATTCTTTTTTTTAATTGAATATCTATAATTTAATGAAAAAAAATCACTTGAATAATCATATATTTAATAGCAATTCTATCAAGTTTTTTAATATAAATTAAAGTAAAAGTTATTGTCATTTTCATGGATAAAAAAAGTAAGAACAGTGAACCCAACAAAGGGATAACAACGAAGAGAAATGCAAACCCAAGTGAAATAATCTCATACAATTACAACCTACAAGTTTACCAAAAAGAAAGAGACTGAAAAAAAGAAAAAAAAAATATAAAGAGAGAATCCCATTTGGTGATTACACTTGGCGTTTATGGATATATTTTTAAGTGATAATCATGCAAATGATTTTTTATTTATGATATCAGATTATTTTATACGTGGAACGTTATATTTTTATTTTATTTTTATGAATTTAAAAAATTATATCTAATTTTTAACATAAGTAGAATTATATTCATATAACTATTTTTAAAAGGAATATATTTCTCTTTTAAAAAACATAAGATAATTTTTAAGAAAATAATTTAATATTTCGTTGATTAATATATTATTTTTTATTGATCAAACATAATCGACCAAACACAACAAAAAAAAGACAAGTTATTTTTTCAAAGTTATTTTTGGAACATTATATCTACATGCACTGACAGTATGACATTGAAACTCATCATTTTTATTTCCACTTTATTCATGATTGGCATAAGTGCTCAAGTTTGCTAATTCTCAACTCTAAAAGGAATTCTTCTCCAATAAGCAAAGACAAGTCTGACATTTCAGCAACGCCAAACCTTCCATTGCTATTAAAGCTTGTTGTTGCTTCTCTATTTCCATTCTTACTACTCTGCAGCTCATACCCTTTAATCCTCTTAACCTTCTCTAGACCTATAAAGGTCACCTTGTTTATGATCCAGTTCTGACTAATTGCAAATTCTCCATTCACGATGTTTGATCTAATGATCACTTTATCTCCAACAACTCCACCATGAAATGTCACCAAAGTCCAGTTCCCACCTTCTCCACCCATCTCCACTTCTTCCCCATCATCTAAGAACACTTCTCCAGTGCTATTTTCCTTGCTACTAACCACAACTAAGAGGTGGAACGGTGTCATTCGAGCTTCTTGTGTTGTCAGAGCCTCTCCTTGAAGTACCAAGATATTCCCTTCTCGAACATGTACATTTATATGATCAGGCGGTGCATCAAGTGTGATGTACTTTCCATATTCAGCTCGGATGGAGTGATTGTTGTTAAAGAGATCAAACCAATTTCCTTCTGGGAAGTATGCATCCACTGAAACTGTTCCAGGCTTCAAAACAGGTGACACCAGTATGCTATTTCCAATCAAAAACTGCAAGCTGATTTCGTAAGTATTTGTGTCTTGAGGGAATGAAAAGAAAAGGGGTCGTGCAATCGGGGTTCCTTTTGTGTGTGCCTCATACATTAATGTGTACAAGTGGGGAAGTAGCTGGTAGCGGAGACCAAGAACCTTCTTGGCTGTTGCAGCAACTGAATCCCAGAGATAAAGTTCCTGACGTCTCGTGTCTATTGCCGAGTGGTCTCGTGCAAAGGGGTAAAAGGCACCTAGCTGCAGCATTAAAACATTACCGTCTCATCAAATATAAAGCATAAGCAGCATAGAGATATTGCCTTTTACTTGATTTTGTCAAAATCAAAGCAATAACTCAATGAGTTCTGTCATATTTTGTTAACCATGTTCTAAGAACTGAGGAAAGATGAAGTGAACTGATAATACAGAGAAACGCACCATAAGTTTGCTGCATTTTCATCTCAATACATATAGTACATTAAAACAATGTTAAACTTAACCAAATTTCAGTCTAAATTTGTGGATCTCAACTAACATCGCAGATGCTACTTAATCTGTCATATATGACCAAAACTGTTATACCAAATACAAAACATTGTTGACAGAAAAAATGTCAACTTGCTGCTTCAGCAGCTAACAAACCTGCTGTCAGCATTAACAAACCGCTGTCAGCAGCAGCCAACTTGCTGCCTGCATCAGCTAATTTGCTGCTTGCAGCAGCTAACATATTTACCTCTAGAGTTTTTACTTTCTTTTCGGTTTATTTGAATTAGTACAGATTGAGAATGGTTCTACAAGTTAAAGTATGCAATTGATCATCATGCATCATATTTTAAATGTGAGAGAAATGAAATATGGTTCGATTTGTTAGATAATGCATGCAAAGGGAGTTTTTTAAATGACAAAAGCGCTCCTTACCTGAATCCAACGTCTACAGAGCTCTTCGGTTGTATTTCCAGAAAAACCACATATATCAGCTCCAACCATTGGGATTCCAAATATTCCAAAATTTAGAATTGACGGAATAGAGTATGCCAAATCATCCCATGTAGCAGCATTGTCACCAGTCCAATGAGCTGTGTACTTTCCAGAGCCCACAAACGTTGATCTAGAGAGTATGAATGGCCTTTTTCCAGTCACATTGATTAAAGCTGCATTGGTGGTTTTGGCTTCTGATAGGCCATAGAGATTGTGGGCGTTGTACACTGTAATGTTACCAAAATGTAGAGAAGTGACCGGCAAAGTTAAGTTGTTAATAGGTCGCTTGACTCCGGCATTGTTTATCTGGTAAGGGGGGCTATCAAGAGTTGAAGATGGAGTTGGAAGTGGAGTTAAAAAATTTGAAATCTCATTCATGTCAAGCCAGAGACCATCAAATGGGAGAAGATCTTGAAACAATTTGATCTCGTTACCCCAAAATGCTCTGCCTTCAGGATTTAAAAAATCCGGAAAGTAAACCAATCCAGGCCAAACCTTACCAAGGTAAGGAACACCATCGCGTTTCACAAATACATCAGCCTGCATCCCCCTTATATAAGTTGCATATGACTTATTAACGCTAATACCTGAAGAAATGCAGAAAGTTATCATAAAAATGGCATCAGGTATTTTGTTGTTTTCACACATTTCAATTGTTCATAATTCAGTTTAGCAGCCTGGTGACTAGTGAAAAAAAGAGTGAACTTAAAACATACCGGGATCCAGTATAAGTACATATTTCTGACCATTTTGATGAAGCCTATCAACGAATTTCTTCATAAGGTCTTGTGGAAAGCTGATTGGATCAAGAGTGAAATCCTTAAATCCATCCATGTAGTCAATATCAGTCCATATAACCTCTAGAGGAATACCAGCTTTGGCATAGCCAGCAACCACACCCTCAACATCAGAAACATTCTTGTAACCCCACCGACATTGGTGAAAGCCTTCACACAGAATAAACCAACCACTCTGTAAGCATGAAAGAACTTATTTTGCTGTTTTTGTAGCTGTGTCAGGATATTCCAATTATAGCCTAAATACATTGAGAAACAAAATGCAGAGCCTAAATAGATGGAATGAATTGTAGCATCTTAAGGTAAGACAAATCATTCAACCAGATTCATTTAGTCTGTTATTTGATATTCTTTCCAAAATATTTTACACTATATATTACTTTCCCACCCATCACAAACAGTTTGTTCTTGCATTTTCTAAGCATTCATAAGATTTCAACAACATATTTTTTTGTTGTTTCTGCACCTGTTTCTCCAACCAAAACTTAACAAGTGTGCTAATTTAGTTGGAGGTTAACCCCAAGATTTCCTAGTGAGGAAAAATTATGAAAGAGATACGCTAGAAATACAAAGTAGGACAAGCAAGAAGAATTTCAGATTAATGGTTTCGCCATTCGGTCTATATCAGAATACTTCATGTTATCATTCATATAAATGCAATTAATTAAAATCATAAGAAATAATAAGACCTGACCAAGGGTTTGCATACCAAATGACCAATATGGCATAGCTGCAGGTCGGCCAATGAGCCCTGTATACTGTTGTACCACCATCTCCGGTGAAGGCCCCTCAAAAATATACAAATCAATGATTCCACCGATAACTTTGTAAGTTATCCTATCACCACTGTATATTATGTCCATACCATTACTGTTAAGCAACAAAACTCCATGACTTGACCCTGCTCTAACTCTGCCATCCTCGGATGTTGATCTTACATCCAAATAAAATGGATGAGACCCGTAGAGATTCACATCTGGATTTGCACTTCCAATGTCAGCATTCCACAATGTCAACGTATCATTGGCTCTCAACTTGAATGAACTTTTAGTATGCTCACCAAGGCCATACAAGGAAGACCTGTTTTTAGGGAGTGAGGAGGATACTTGAATGTATTGGTCCTTGAAAACAAGAAATGTGCCTGAGTCCGATGCATCTGGCGACGCGTCAAAGAGGATATCCCCAGAGGAGCGGCGAGAGACAGTGAAGCCAAATGGGGTGGTGTTGTAGAGGGTGAAAATGAGGTTGGAAGAAGGGTGAGTAAGAACTGCTATTTCCAATGAACTTGAAAGGTTGGGCGGAAAAGAGCTATGAGGACGAGGGATGATTTCTTGAGGAACTTCCCATCTTTCATCGTCAGAGTCTGTTACTTGAATTCTCAAACGCTCTCCTGCATCAAAGCTGCATACTATTTTTAAGTAAAGTTGTTCTCAGACAGAACATTTGTATTTAGCTTTGTTAACTTACCAATCCTCAGTAGAAACAAAATCATTTATATGATAGTATTATAAATATACAAGCTTTGTAATTTGTAAAGTATGTTCTAATTCACATCGTAATAAAACTGGTTCTCTCACATTAATTCCATAAGGATGCCTGTATGTTGCTAAAGCTTACAACTGATTCATAAATAAAAACTAAAACTATATAATTAACAAACTTTGATTTACTATTAATTTTGACTTTTGTTTTGGAAAGATTAGAAATTCGAATTCCTTCAGAAATAAAATCCCCAAAGCTTCATATATGTGATTAGTATCATGCTTCTTATCAAGGTTCAAAAATAGTTTGACAAAGTTCTGTTTGGTGGAGTTCTTGATAATTTACCTGGCAACAAGGTTGAGATTTTGAATATCAGGTCCAAAAATGGTGGAGTTCTTGATAAGACGAAGATCGGCTTTCAACAGCTTTCCGGACTGATCAATTCCAACTGATTGAATTGCATACCCATACCCCACTATTTCTTCTACTTCCCCATGGACCAAAGAAGAAAGAATTACGAGAAAGCAGAGAAGACAACTTCGATGAAACAGGTTTTGCAGAGGCAGAGACGGCCTAGCTTTCTTCCCAACCTTTGCCATGGACGCCAACGGAAAGGACTAGTTCACAATCTTTTTCGAATCAGCCGAAATGGACAAAAAGGACACCACCAAGCCAAACTACAAAGCTGTAGTTCCTTCTGCCCCACAACATGATGGGCTTTGTTTGTCGCTATATTTGTCTCCGCATATCGCTATGCATAGGAAAACGGGAGCCGTACGGAGATGACTAGAGAACACCGTTCTGGCATTCTCATCTTGTCCCCATATTTGTCTCCGCATATTGCTCGTCCAATTAATCCAGTCAAAAATTTATCCTCAAACGTAATTTCTTATTTCACTTTCTTTCTTACAACAAATTTCCACAATTTTTTGTTCTGTTAATTTAAAATTTTTAGGTTATTTACTTATTTTTTTAATTTTTTATTTAGAAATTTTTAATTTATTTATGTTGTAGGTGTGATCCGTATTAATTAAGTAAAGGGATACTAAAATATATGCGGTTTGATAATATGTGTACGTCTATGAAAGTAGTTAAGTGTGTTACTATTTAATTGATGTGAATTGAACTGTTCACTAAGTAAAACTTCTTGCTAAGACTGATCGATGAGTTAAAAAGAAATATGACCTAAAATAATATAAATAGACTAAAAGCATTTAAGAGAAAAAAAATCCTTATGCCTTGGAATGAGGGCCTATTTATGAGCATTTTGGGGACATTGAGATCATGTCATGTGTCACCATCTGCTGAAATGATTGTTTAAGTAGAATCAGTATGTCTTCAAGTTATGAGACTAGAGAGACAAGACGATTGAATACGATTTAGGTCGGGACTATTGGGCCAAGCTAAGTGTAGCAATCCCTAGGCTAAATCCTTCCCTAACACTAAATCTCCTTTAGACTAAAATTGAGTATCAATTGTGGTCTTACCTTGTTAAAATGACTTGAGTAAAATTTTGTCGTTCTCCGACGGGTTGTTTTGGTGAGAAGGCTTCTTGTTAATTTTGCCTCCTCATTTACTGATATCTTTCAACAAGGCTTGTTGCCTTAGCATGGATGCCTTTTCCTTCTTAGACTCTCTTCAGCTTGTCGTGAGTTATAGCTTTTGATGTGCCTTTGTGTCGACTTTGGCATCTACTTTGGTTTCCCTTTGATCATCTTTATGTTTTGGATTTCAATCATAGCTTGCATCCTTATGTAACTTTGATTCATGCATACCTTGAGCCCTAACTTGATAACTTTCGTTTTAGTGAGGACTTTGATTTCTTACGCACTTTGAACTCTGGCTTTATAGTTACCGCTTTTATGATGACTTAGATTGCTTGCGTACTACGAGCTTTAATTTAGTAGCTTTTGCTTTTATAAGGACTTAGCTTCCTAGGTAAATATACACTTCATTATATCATAAATCAATATTTCTTCATAATAATTATTTCAATATTATCTCATCCCATTATTCATCAATTCTCCTCAATCAATTAATGATTTTATATATAAACTCGGTTTTAGAGGGCCCTACCTTTTAAAATCTACAAGAGCCACACCCTTCTCTTGCTTCTCTGTGTCGCGGAACAGTTGTTTCTGTTAGATAGCTTGTAATTGAAATCAATCTCACATTATTTATAGATAAAGTAATGGTTGGGTTTATAAGAGGAAATCAAATTTAGAGTATAACTAGAATTATTAAAGGCATGTGAGTTTACTTGAAACTTTAACTAATTTTAAAAGTTAAAAGATGAGCACTTGGACACTTAGGTCCACTTGGTTTTGAAATATTTCATTTTTTATAGAAATTTTTATTTTTATTTTTATTTTATTATTATTATTATTATTATTATTATTTGAATTTTAAAAATTAAATTTTAAAATTTGTTTAACTGTTTCAACAGACATATTTTCAGTTATGTGTGGAACAGTTGTATCTAAAAATCAATAATTGTTAATTAACAGACAATTACAACTATTAATTTGTAACTATTCAGAACCTATAAAATTTTTGGTTGATTTTCAGAAATGGTTACTCTTGATCTTTCACCCTCCACAAAAAAAACTTTGAAAATTTTGTTTTATTATGAGATAACTTACTTCTATATGAAATAATATTACACTAAAAAAAATACAATGCTACACACTTCAAAGTTAAATTGTGGTTTTGGAGGCTCAAAATACTTATAAATTAGGGTAAGCTCAATATAAGTTCATCCCTCTTCTTTTCTGTTTGGTTTTCATTTCTTCCTTCCTCACCATTTCCCATGTATACTGCTCTCATCTCCAGGTCAGTTTCGGCCCTGCCAACCTCCCAAACAGCAGCCGTATTAAATGTTTATGGCTTAGGATGGTAGGAGCGTTGAGATGGCATGAGTGTGAGTGACTTCTCCTCACCTTTTCTGCCTTGCTTTCCTCTTCTGTTTCAGTCCGCAACCATTCCTTACAGCCCCAACTTTTCAACCTCTTTCTTCTCACAAAAATCAGCTCCAAAGCCCCCAGTCGGCGTTCTATTTGGCTGGGTTTAGGCCACCATGCCGAGCCCCTTTCAGCCTTCGGTCAGCTTCAACCAGCCTTATTTCTCATTGCCGAAAGCCACTCAATCCCCTGCATTGCGTCATAGCTTAAAGTTTCTGCTTCAGGTTCTCGGCTTCAGCAACCTCTCCTGCATCGCCCCTTGCATTGCCGTTTGGCTTCGGCTTCAGGTTCTCGGCTTCAGCAACCTCTCCTGCATCGCCGCTCGCATTGCCGTTTGGCTTCTGCTTTAGGCCGTTCCGCACCCCTTCTGTTTCGACTTCTTTGCTTCATTCTTCCAGCCAGGCTCCCCTGCATTCGGTTCTCTCATTCGACTCTCTCTGCCTCGTCGCACCTCTGCCTCAGTTCTTACCTCTTCTCTCTGCTTACTACCTTCGCCGCTTCTCTTTTCTTTCTCTTGTGATATATACAGAGGGTGGAGTGAGGAAGTGAAGAAGAAGAGAGATGGCGTGAGAGCAGAGAAGGATGAGTGACTGAGATGAGTATGAGGCTTAGGTGGCAGGGCACTAAAAAAATATCTCTATACATAATAGGAAACTTAAAAAAATAATTAAAAATTTTAATATATATATATATAGATATAAATATTGTTATTTAGACCATTAAGAAAATTAATTGATAAAAATTATAGATATAATGTTATATTTTGTAATATTAATGTGAAAAAGGAAATGAATACATGTTATGTATCAATTTAAAATATTAAAATTAAATTTACAAAATAATTTTTAATTTGATAATATGTAATATATTGTTATATTAATATTATATATTATATTATATTATCAATATTGATTTTAATGCAAATAGATCTATAGATATATAAATATTTTTTTAGAATTTAAAAAAATTAATCAATAAAAAATATAGATATAAATGTTATATTTTATAATATTACTATAAATAGAGTTAAAAAATATATAATTTTTATTTAATTTTATTCTATGTATAGATATTGATGTAAATCGATTAAAAATTAAAATAATTAATTATTTTATTTACACATATCAAATATATAAATTATGACATAGGATGCTTAATTTGTTTTCAAATGTTTTTGACTTTTATATATATATATATATATATATATATATATAAATGATTACGGAGTAAGTACAACCATTAGAAAGCAATTAGACAATAATTACGGAGTAAATATTCAGCAATTTTGAGAGAGGCCAGCCACCACATATAGCAGCAACTAACTGGGCAAAGGCAGTACCGACAACGGCCAGTCTCTTCAAAATCATCTGCATCAGTCGCAAACCCATAGGCTTTAGTATTAGTAGCGGCCAGCTTCCTAACTCCATCAGTTTCAGTTTGCAGTAATACCAACTCGTCCCAGCCTCCTGCAAGTCGTGTGTTAATATCACCCCAAGACCGGATCAACATATTTCAGCTTCAACCCAATTGCTGCAGTCATAAAGCTCACTCGACCCGAAAACCATTCTTCCAGTTTGAAGAAGCATCGGTCGTCGTGGGTAGTAGCCACCGATTGGAGCAGGGCAATACCGGTTGAAGAGTAGCAGTTCGCTTATTCAGTAAGTATATGTAATAAAGCCGACAATGAGTTTCATTCCAATTTCAGTCGACCCAAGACACTACATCATTTTCTGCCCGTACGCATAGCCCGTCAGCTTCAAGGCCCAAGCCAATCGCTTCGAATACAGTTGAAGTGACTATTACTTTGCAGCAAACCAAAATAGGTAAGTTATCATTTCTCTACTCCCTCACTATTAATTAAAGGCTATATATAGATTACTGACATAGGAAGTATATAATATAATGATAAATGATAGAAATAATCAATAGTATTAATTGGTAAAGTAGGAATAAATAATAAATAGATATTAGGTTATGAAATAAAAAGTAAAAGTAGTAATAATAAAGTAATACAATAATAGAATAAAAAATAAGGAGTAATGAATCATTCAACTTTGAAAATAATTAAGACATGTCCAATGATGAAACTTTGAAGCATTCTGAATAATTGACATTTCAAAAAATTTTAAGTGAGAATGTGGCCTATGAATTTCGACAAATTGATAAAAAATTCATGAAAAATATTTAATATTAAAAATATATATATTTCTAAAAATATTTTAAATTATAATTTTTAATAAGTTGAAATTGTCTCGATAATGAAATTTAAAGCGTCATGAATAATTGATATTTTTTTAAAAAATTTTAGCCGAGAATGATTTTTTCGAATTTCGTAAGAGTAATAAAAAATCTAAAGTTAATTGTTCAATATCTATAATTGATATTTAAATTAATAAAATTATAAAAATAAATATAATAATTATATTAGGAGAATAAAAATAACATCAAATAATAATTAAAAAGGTAATAAAATCTTGGAAAAAGTGTTTAATAAATCTAATGACAGAACCTCTCCAATAAGAGGAATGTGATTTCCTAGATACTCTTGAGTTGAGGGAAAAAATCTTAAGGGTTCTGCAAGAATAATGGAGAGCACTTAAGAGTTTGTCCAATATTTAAATTGAAGAGCTAAAATTTACGATTTAGTCTAAATTCTAAAATTTTACACAATTAATTGGTATCATCTTAAATGGGTGTCATAGGGGTGCCGCTCCTTTTTGTATTCTCGAACCTTAAAATTTTAGAAGTAGACTCATACTTTGTCTTTAGATGATCAATCACACCTAGATTAAAAGACTGGTGGTGACTCCATTTCTTTAATGTCTAACAACCTAAGTTCTAGGAAACGTTATGAAACCAACATGTTGGAAACTTAAAGGGTCACACACATAAGAGTTATGGATTGATTAAATTGAGTTGATTATGTTTGAAAATTTTGAAATTTTTCATTAAACTTATTTTTGGAATTATAATTGAGTTTAATTAAATGTGTTTAATTAAACATACTTAATTAAAAGTATTTTAATTAAGTCATTGGTTGAAATTATAATTAATAAATGATTATGGAAATTTAATTAAATAGTTTAATTAAATTTGAATCATTGCCTTAAAAATAATCTCTTTAATAAAGAAGAGTATGTACCTAATTATGAATTAATAATAAGTCCAAAGGCTAATAAAGGATTATTGGAATTTAATTAAATGGATTAATTAAAGTTGTATTATTTCCTTAAAATTAAAATGTTTAATAAAATAAAGTACCCAATTATAATTAATAATAAGTTCAAATACTAAAAGATAACTGTTTCATTTAATGAAATACAATTGAGCTAACTATAAAGCATTATTATGGCTGGTCACCTTGGGTAGTTTGAAACAACACTATGCAAAAAAGCCAAAGCATCTACTCCTAGTAAGTGACGGCTTAATTAGGATTTGCCTCTCTAGAGTGTCTGACAAGCAAAGTGATAATTCTTGTGAATTTTGACAAGAATAAAAGATTCTTGCCTGAGGGTTGAAGCTATCCTGAAAATTCCATGTGTGTGAATTGTGATCAAGGACAGGGAGTTTTTGCCTGAGAAGTTGCTGCAAGACAAGGGTTTTTCCCTAAGAGTTACAGCAAGCAAAAAGACATAAATCTAATTTTTCTATGCTCAGCTTCTTTGATAGTGCATGAATCATTTCCCTACTTTTACTGAAGCTTGACTGGAGGCAAATCTTATAGATTTGACCTATAAAAATTTGCAAGCACAATGTTGTGCAATTCCTTATACTGATTTTCCTGTGAAGTCTTTGGGATTTTGCATTCTTGCTTCGGAAGAAAGTTCTTGCTCGGAATTAAGTTTTTCAAGATTTTGAATTTTGGATGGTGAGTATATTAATACTCAAATTGCTAGAGCGGTAACAGTTGTAATTCAATTCGGCGTTTGTGAAAGTGTTATTCACAACTTGTGTGGATACCGTTAAAGGCCAAACAACTGGACGGTTTTAGTTTGCGGTAACCTGACCTTGGTGTACAAGTTCCATAAAGATATCAAAGTCTTGAGTCTTGATATTACGATATCTCTATATAGATAAAAGTTTTGAACTCCATTGTATGCATGATATTCCAAATTGATTTATTGAATGTTTTATCAAACATGATCTTGTGGTGGTTGTTTCAGTATTTTTATGTTTAAATTGCACCTTATTTCGCTGCGCAATTTTGATTATATGTTTGAGTATGAATTGAAACACCTAACCTACAGCTTTTATTTTTACCGTATAACACACACATGTATGTATGTTACCTCATTAAGTTTCATATTTCAAAAAGAATGAATGAGAGTAGCAAAAATTTTTTCTCTATTCCTCTATGCAAGAGTATAGTAGACGGAGAGAATTCAAAGCGTTCATCAACAATATAGTAATTTGATATAGTGAGATTGAGCTCTTACCTATATGCATCTAGATAAGTTTTTATCGTGCTTTAATTATCTTATTTATAACTTGATGAGTCTACAACTTGTTTCAAATAACATAGCAATTCATCATTCAATAAAATATTATGTAACATAAATCCAATTTGAAGAGAATTATTTTCTAATATATTGTTAAATAAAATTATCTTTTATGGTCAATGTTCTTTTCTTGCAAGTAGAAGACAGTTGTAGGGAAAAATATGTTCATTCATGCTATGCTATCGGGGCAAATTAGTCAAAAATTAATATTAAAATTCTCTTTCATGATAATATAAAATTTGTTATTTTGAATGAACATCGGAACACCTTTCAAAATAATGATCTTATTACTCCGTAAATTTCTCGAATGAAGGTGACGTAATTATAATAATAAAAAAAAAAACAATTTCATTTTTTGAATGAAAACAGAACAGCTTTCAAATTTCAATTTTTTTTTAATAATAATTCTATTACCAAACGGACGATGCTTAAATCAAATTTCACCAAACCTCAACCCCGGAACTGTGGGCCATTGCTTTTCAATTTCTTCATGAAGCGGCCAACAATTAGTAAAGGTTTTCATGGGTAAGTAGTGTAGCGGCGTCTCACCAACCCCCCGTTGGGACCCCATAACGCAGTTCCACCCGTCATATTTATAACCGCTTTACCGGTCATGGAGGACTTGGTGGGTCTCTGACTATGCCCGTCACTCCATGCCTCACAGCACTCAATTGTCAACTCTCACCGAACAAGAAGCAACGCAATCGAATCGTAGGACCCACGTTTGTTTATTATTTATTATTTATTATTTATTATATAATAAACAAATGAAATGTACAAGATAAGAGTTGGTGAATGAAATTTGCTCGGTTTGGGAAGAAACAAGGATCCAACTAAGGGACCCATCCTTTTTAGGTCACCATCTTACCAACCTCTTGATATTTTTCCCATTTTATTTTTTTAATAAAATCTTAATCATTTTAGATTGAATAATCTGATAATGTATATTCTTGAAACTTTTTTCAATTTGTTTTAAAGTATATTCTTGAAACTTTGCTATATATATATATATATATATATATATATATTTGTTTAAGATAACTTTCCTCATCATTTTTAAGATCACTAAAGTAATCTAATCATCGAGGTGCTTTTATTACTATGTTATCTTATTACTCAATTTTTTTAAGTACTTTATAGGTCATAATTTAAAATCATACTATTTGATTAAGAATTATTAATTATTTCTAATTAAACATCAATGAAATTTGATAATTTAATAATTTTAGACACAATGTGAAAAAATTGTGTATGAGTTTTGAAAAAATATTTCATTTTTAGTCATATCAAGATAAATTTTAACATGAAACTATTAATGTTTATTCATGTTTACACGCATCTTACACGCTTAAATATATGTAAAACATGATAAACATATTTAAGTAAACTATAGGTTAATTTGAATGGATAATGAAATTGATTTTCGATGAAATTAAAAAAAAATATGAAGTAAAAATAATTTTAACAAAATAAAATATTTTTATTTGTCCTTTCGGAGATGTTCCACCGCACCCCTAAACCCCTCTACCATGTCACACAAGTACACATTTAATACACGATAACCTATATGAATGATGTGTTTATTTTGAAACTTGGTCAAAAACTCTTACTACTAAAAGTCAATTTAGATGGATGATGAAATTGATTCCCGTAATATTAAAAACAATAATATGATTATTAAGAATATGTTTTTTTATAATAAAACAATTTAAAAAATTTATAAATGGAGACAAGGGAGTAAATTTACCCTCTTAAATTTTTTGTCTTTTCCTATCCCCTCCTCACCATTCTTACCTCGCTAGCGTTAAAGGCCCTCCCAAATTTGCAAAATGAACCAATCTTGATAGTAGAAATACATTATTATGAAAATTAATTTATATATCTTGAAAAAAATTATACTTAAAATTTTAATTATCAAATTCTATTATTGACTTAATCCTTTTCTAATTCCCAATTCTTATTTCTCATTTTTGATTCATCCCTTTTTCTTTATTCATTATCTTTTTTTTATTATTTTTATCATTTTTATTTTGTATTTTTTTAATTCTTAAGTTTCATAATTATTTATTATTAATTTGTTTGAGTTTTGAAATTAAATGTCAGCTATAGGTATTGTAAACTTTCTTTAAATCTTTCGTATCATTTTGACGAAACTTAAAAAAAAAAAATTCTCACATAAAAACTTCTAAAATATTAACCATTTGTGACACTAGAATTCCATCCTTAAACAATCCCCATTTACTTTCTTAATTTATGAAAAAATTATTGAATTTAAATTTTATGAAAAAAAGTGATTTTACAAGAAAATTTTTAATTTATAAGACATATTGTATTTCATGCACTTCCTAAATTAATATTCTAATCTATATTTTTTTTAATTTTTATTCTTAGTGGCTAATCACAGCTATTAAATAAATTAATAAAACAACATATGCAAAAATAAATATATAAAAAATAAATTAAATTAAAAAATATTAACCTAAATTAAAAAATTAATAAATAAAATTAACTAACTCATTACTAATTTAGTCCTAACTAATTGATAGATTAACTTAATACAATTATTTAAACTAAATAATATAGTTACTAATAAACTAATTAATAAAATAATTAATCAACCAAAATTAATCAAACCAAAATAAATAAATGAAATAAATATAAAATGAAATAACTCTGCAAATGGTTCAAGGCCTAACTAGATCAGCGTACAGGTTGAGCTTGGGTTGAGGTGAGTCACAACTCAAGTAAAATTCGATACGATGTTGTTTTGGACTCTACAAAATGCAATTATTTGTGCTAATCTAGATAAACCAAATTTCTCTCTCCTCTTCTTCTTCCTCTTCCTCTTCTTTTTATTACTGTAAAGAAATTTTTCTCTCTTCCACACCAAAAACACCAACTGAAACCCTAGTTAAAGAACTGAAACCCTAGTTAAAGGACTGAAACCCCTCATTTTTTTTTCTTCTTTTCTTCTTCTGCTTGTCTCAGACTGAATTTATAGGCATAAATCTTAGTGTTTAGATCAAATTTAATTTCTATCCTAATCTATTTACTTCATTTAAATTATCTAAATGATCAAAATTTATCTAAATTATCTAAATCTATTTAAATTATCTAAATTTCTAATTTGTTATCTAAAGTATCTAATTTTTAATTTATCTAAAATATCAAATTGTCTAAATTATTATAATTTATCCTAAATTATCTAATTTCTTAATTTATCCTAATAAACACTAAAAATAAAAATGAAAAAAATTGGACCGAGTACTTAAAACCAAACTCTAATAAGAAAATGGTCCTTTAAAGCCTAAAGCTTATTTAAGTTTATATTTTTGTTAAAGTGCAATTTATTTTGGACAAAATGAAGTGTTTATAGTAGATATGTGATTAAAACTGGGTGTTATCACTAATGGTTTTTTTGGGCTAAGCATGGTGCAATTTTTCGTGTTGAATTGTGCCAAGCACGGTCCATTATTAAATTTTTTTAGGTTTTTTATTATTTTAAAAAGATTTTTATTTATAAATTTAAATAACATGCGAGATAAATAAAAATAAAATAAAAAACACATAATTTATTTCGACCAAATGTTTATATCCACAAAAAAATATATAATAAAATCTACTATATAAAGATATCAAAATTTACAATCCTAATATTTTTTTTTAAAAAAAATACACACACAAAAAAAAGCCATAAGATACAAAAGATTAATATTTCATTTTTCATTCTCTTCACTTAATGATTCACTTATATAATGTGACTTATCTTGTGCTCGAGCATTTCCATCTAACCAATAAGCATTCTTTAAGTAAAATAATCTCTAATAATTTGTTTTTGATAAGTTTTTACTAGTAGTGTATTTAATAAAAAATTTATACACATAAAATGTGTCATATCATATATTTTGTATTCAAAATGAAAATATTATAAACTTATGTATAAAAAATTTAAATATTTCATAATTAAATTTATTAAATATAATTTTATTTCTATAAATGAACCAATACGATATGCCACATGGGTTTGCATGTTGTGCCATGCCAGTCCGCGTGCCAAGTGCTAGCATTGATCCTTTATAAGTAGTGTCATGCGGATCATGTGCCTAAAAATCTCTAGCCCGGCATGGCATATGTATGTATGTATATATATATATATTACTTGGTCCGACTCATTTATTAAAGTACAAATTGTGCCAAGCATAACCCATACCGTATCGAATTGTTTTATACCATAGATAGTCCAAGCCCATTTGACACCTCTAAGTTAAAAGGTATAAATGCATGCTTTTTATAGACTGTGTTAATAGAATTTTAACTTATACCATATTGAGGTATATTTAAAATAAATAATGAATTAAAATCATTAACAAAAAAATTGGGATAATATTGCAAGAATAATTATCCTATACACCGATAGTGAAATTTTTTATCTCTACAAGTAAGGTTATAATGATTACTCATTTTTTAAAAAATATTAAAAAAATAATAAATAAATAAAATAAAATATGTATAACATCTTAATCATACTTGTAATTAAAAAAAAAATTATTAATATTATATAAGATGATTATCTATAATGTAATCCCATGCGTTAGGTCTAAAAACTCTATTAGAAAAATAGTCCATTAAGATGAAAGCACCGTCCACAGTCCACATCCCATCCTATTAATTACAAAACGGTTGTTAAAGGATTTGGGACTTTTAAAATCTTTCTTCGTGTTCATTTTAATTTAATTTTAAAGAAATTTACATTGTTGGTTAGGGAAAGAATTTTTTTTTTATAACTCAATTTTAATTTATGGAGAATACTTTAAGGGGCATTTGATTTAAAAATTTTAAGATTCCTTGTAAAAATTTGATTTTTCCTAAATGTTTGACCTCGTTCAGTTTTTTTTATTTTCCCCTCATAAATTCTTTTTTATTTCAAGTTTATCCTTAACCTTTGTTCATTTTGGTCAACTTAACCCATTACATTAAAGATATTACATCTTAAATAATTATTTATATATTAAAATTAATTAATTAACATATTAAATAGTTAAATAAGTAATTTAAATATAATTATACCCTTATATTTGTCAAAAGTTTCAGCTCTAAATAAAAACACTTATTTAAAAATCCTTTGTCTTTATTAAGCCACTAATTTTTTTCTTAATTACAATATAATTGTCAATTTCATTGTATTTAAATATAATTTATAAGTTTACAAGTATCAAAATAACATTTCTTAACTAAATTGATTATCAATAAATTATGTAATCACTTAGATTTCAAGTGTCATTTATTTTATTTTGATAAATTAACATATAAGAGGAAAAATGGGTTTAAAACCAAATGGACCGATAATAAGACGATTTTTGTAAATAAGTTTCATTTTCATTACTTAAAATCAATTTAATATAGTAATATTTTGTTAAATTAAAATAATTTAAATATTAAAAGCCCTATAAATAAATTATCAATAATTAATTAAATATATTAGCATATTAAATAAATAAACAACTGATTCAAATATAACTTATATAAATTGTCAATCACTTTATATCAACTAATAATACAATGCCCATTATAGTAAAATATGTCATTAAATAATTTTGCATGTCTCTAATTAAACACAAAAATCTTACATGTCCCACATTACAATTAAATACAAAAATTTAATATTTTTAAAAATTCGTTAGATAAAATGACTTGGGGTGAAAATAATTTTAAAAAATAATCCTAAAATTCAAGAATCAAACTCTCCCAAAAAATAAAATCTTAAATACACCATATGTATGTGTGAGAGTAAGACCTTAAAATCTTCTTTAGCGAGGATTAAGCCTAAACAAATCTAAACATACCTATTATTAATACATTGTTCTTAATTTTAGTGTAATCAATATTATGATTTAAAAAAGAAATTACATTGTTGTTCTATAAAATAATAATAATAAATTTATAATACACTCCTGTCTTTACTTTTTCTGTTCTCTACTACTCTCACTCTCTTACATTTTGGATGTAGAGACTAGAGAGTAAAGAAAGGGAAGTATTAGTCACTCTAAAAATATCCTTTATATTTTTTTCATTCAAATAGATCTTCAATTTTTAACTTTTAATTTGTAACCAAATAAATTCTTAATCTATAATTTGTACATAAATCAACCCTTAACATAAATTAATTGTTAAATTAAAATAAGGGTTTATTTATGTACAAACTAAAGGATAAGAACTTTTTTTGGGTACAATAAAATTATAATTCAAGAACTTTTTTCTCTTCTGTTTTGATAATTTGATGTTATTATTTAATTATGATTATAATTATCTTTAACTCCTTTAGAGTAAATTATCTTTTTGATCATCCAAGTTTTTCATTTTTTTTTTTTTTTACTATTCAACTTTGGAAAATAAAGTTTGGTTCTCAACATCTGATTATAATTGTTATTATTTTTTATTTTTCAATTGTTAAAAAGTCACGAATATTTTTTCTTTTGGTTTGAGTCACGAATATTTTGCTTGAACTTTTGAATCATTAACATTTGGTAATGTTCGGAGAAGTTTCCTCTCCATCTCCGCAGCCACAGGGTTCTCGTGTGGGTGATAAATCCTCACTCCCCGTCAATTTCTTTTGATTTTTTTTTAAATTCTATTTAAAAATATTCAATTTAGAACATAAATGATTTTTTTTTGAAAATTAATTAGTTAAAATTACGATAATTGGAAGCTAAATAAAAACATAAGACTTGATTTGAGATATTAGATTCAAGAAATTGAAATTAAAATAAAAGAAAAATCGATCATTGCACTTGGGAGAGAAAAATAGAGATTGGATTCTTAATATTTTGACTATCAAATTATACATATTTTATTTTAAAATTTTTAAGATTTGGATAATATATCGATACCTCTCGAAGATCTGATTCTAACACTTTCAAGGTGGGCCGGTATGGTGGGCTAGACTAAAAAGTCATTTTTTTCAAAATGAATTTAAAAATGTAACATCTTTTAAAAAAATAAAAAATAAAAATTTATATTAACATTTATTTTTTAGTAAATAAACAAAGTGACATTTTAAAATAAACATTAAACAAATGTCAAATAAATTCATATCAAATCCATAACTTTAAGTTTTTGACATCAGTTGAATATATTAATTGTCTAACAACCATAATATAAATTGTTTTAACAAACTTAAAGATTAAAAAACATACTAGCCTAAAAAATATTAGAATACAAAAACATGATAAATAGATTAGATATCCATGTCCTCGAATTTCATCTAGTGTCAATGACATTCAACTCAGTTCTAACTTCGCTATCCATAAACATAAATAAATAACAGTTTAAGAACTCACAAGAATGAAACTTATAAATTGATTAAAAATTATCAACAAATTAATGACATTACTTTCAAAACCAAGAATTCAATTTTGGATACAAATGAAAGTTTTCACGTTCTCATGATTTAGAAAACTTCAATACTTGTTTAAAACACAGGACCAACTAAAAGAGCTCTTTGATGTCACCGTTATTATTGGAATGCTCACAAACCATACTTGAAAGCTCTAAAAATTTTGACTTATGATCTTTCTACTATTGCAACACATTTAAATCTTATGCTCTTCCAAATAAAGATCCAATTAAGTTTTTTATTCTTCCACTTCAATAATTTCAAACTTTTTGAAAGCATATATCATTGGACATTTCAAAATAAATTAATTATCATTACAAAACAACATTTAAAACAAAAGTTTATACTTTAAAAAACAATAACTTACATCACTAGAAGCAGATGTGCTCTCTCTTTCCAACTAGCATGTGTAAGAGATTGTGGGCTCATTTGTAATTACCCATGACCTATAAAAATTCAGGAATTTTTTTTTTAGAAATTTCAGCTTACAACTTAATCCTTTTATTCATTTAGGTTGTATTCATGTTCAGTGTCAATTCATTTTCTTACTTCTTTATCCGTAATTCCAATTTAGTTTCACATTTGGATTTATATGGCAGATAGAAATTTCGGCATCATAACAGCTTATATATAAGTCTACCTACCTGCAAACCGATTGTTTTTAACAAATCTTAGATATCCACAACTACCAATCATGCTTTCCAAGTCATATCATTAAATCATTCTACATATTCCAAATCACATCTAGTTACTCCCAAAAATCAATCTTTAAAAATAATTCTTTTTATTTATCCTTATACAGATTACATCCTGACACATTACTTTCAATAGATGTTTGTGCATACAAATGGTCTGGTAAAGAGATAAAATGTATAAAAGGTAGTTTGAGGAAACTCATATCCGCCAGCTTACGTCGTATACGCAGCGATTATCAACCGTAGTACACTGCAAACAATCTGAGAGGTAAATAGGTGAGCTTTCGGGAAAAAGTCCAATAAGAAATGTATTTAAAATGATCATAGTGTTTAAAACATACAGCGTACATAATAATACCAAAAGGTGACATTTCGTTACAAATATTTACATCACTTTCAAAAACGTATATTGCGAAAAACACATTTAACAACAACATGATTTCGAATTAAGAAAATATTAGCAGACCGATCAAAATCTTTCATGATAAACAAAATTTCCAAAACATAGCTGAGTATAAAACATATTTCGAAACATCAACATCTTAAAACAGAGATCATGTCATATGGAATTCAAAACCTTTCAAATCATACATAACTTCAAAAACATTACTGAGTAAATCGCATATCGAAGAATCAAATCTTAAAAAGAGTTCTTTTCGGATGGAGATTAGGCTAGCTCATGTAATCGTCATGCGAAAATAACACATTCATCCTCCGTAGAGGGGAAATTCATAAACATGGTCATTTTCGCTACCTCACCCCACTTAAAAGGTTTTTCTGGTTAGTTGGACCTTTTCGCTACCTCACCCCACTTAAGAGATCTTTCTGGTTAGTTGAACCTTTTTGGCTACCTCACCCCACTTAAGAGGTCTTTCTGATTAGCTGACCTTTTTGGCTACCTCACCCCACTTAAGAGGTCTTTCTGGTTAGCCTCATCTCAGGTGGCAAACATATACACCACGAAGGCGAGCATGACAATTATGCATTGACTGTGTGGCTCTTTGCATCTGTAGGACCCAAGAGGTGGCTCCCACAGTCACACAGATTTGTGTGACACTTTGCTCCCATAAAACCGCACGATTCCTTAAACATAGCCTTTGTCTCAAAACAGAGTTTTCAAAATCTTTCTTGGGCTTGATAAGTCTTGTGAGGGCTTAGGCCTTTTGACTACCTCACCCCACTTAAGAGGTCTTTTTGGCTAGTCTCATCCCGAGTGGGCCTCACTCACCTATTTAAAATTCATAAACCGAATTTCAAATCAACTCTCGTTTTCGGTTGAAAACTCTTTCATAGAACAGAGAAACTGTGCTCATATAACAGATTCCATTTCTCGCAAAACATGTAACAAGTTCATGCATAAGTCAAAATCATCTCATTTCGTTCAAGAAACAAAATCAGAAAACATGCTTACGGATTTTGAAGACATGCTCAAACTCATGTATTTAAATTTATAAATCTTTCTTTCAGTTTCAGAAACATGACAAGATAAAGCTGGGGTTCAAATAAAGTTGGACTTGATTTTGTTTAAATGTTAACTTGGACTAAAGTACGAACGCTTGGTATAAATCCTAATCATTTACTAAAATAATTGCGTAACTCAAATATTTTTCATAATTCCAAGCTTGAAGGAAAGGAGGATACTATTACCATTTTAAATTACACCCCTTACCTCGATTTCTCTGTACAAGCTAACTTTTTCAAATGCTGAGATTTCGCTCAATCCTATTTGCTCCCAATTCGATCCTCTGGAGCTGTAATTAATCACAAATCATTTATTATTATTTCTTATAAACACGTATGCAGTGTAATTTCACTTCAAATAACATTTTGGACCCAATTATTTTTATTGGGCCTTATAGTCACTTAATGTGCCTGCTATCACCATCACGTCATTTTAAACATTTTTTAATTTCTTTGGATAGTTCATAATATCGTTTACGATAGTCAATTTTTTAATTCCGATTATAACGCAATTCATACGAAATTAATCTAAAAATTATGCAATTAATCTTTAACTTGTATATTTATACAAGTGGTAGCAAGTAAGATTCGTTTACCCAAGATTTCGTGATGACATGTAAATCGAGACTGATTTGAACTTTCGTTTGTCGCCAATTATCGAGCTACACATTTATATATTTTTCAGGTTAAATTTGGTCAAATATATATATTTAAATAATTATTTCAAAAATTAACTCCGTCCATTTGACTACTTACCGGCTTACTCGTAGCTCGACTGCATCGTCAGATTTTTTTCATTTTTTTCTCTCTTTTTTCCTGGCTGAACCGGTCCGGTCCGGTTCAGTCTGGTTCAGTCCTCTCCTTCGTCGTTCGAAGCTTCGTCGGCCGGTTCTTCGCCAGCTTCCATCTCTAGTAGGTCGCAGGGTTGTCCGTAGCACGGATCTGGTGTCGGTTTCGCCAGGATTGGCTGGAAAGTGGCCAGTCCGACCTCTTTTCTCATTTAGCATCGCTGCTCCTCCTTTCTTCCGTCGATCTGCTTCTTCTCCCCCGTCGTCGGCAGCCATTCAGCCTCCCTCTAGTCGACGAAGACGCATTCTCCCCCCTCCAGCCGCTGCTTCTCTCTCTTCCCCTCTCTTTTCTCCTCCTTTTTCCTCGGTTCCACTTTCTCTCTTTCCTATTTTTCTGTTTCTCTCGTCGGCATCACCATTCCTCATCGGACTTCGGCTGGTCGGGTGGCCTTCGCCCCTCTCGGCCTCTCCCTTTGTCTCCTTCTTCGCCCCTCTCGATCTGTGAAGGGAAATCGGGGAAGGGAACCCCGATTCCCTTCTCTGCAATCCTGTGTCACGCGATTGCATCGCCCGACACACTTTTTTTTCGATTTTTTTCTTTAAATATTTTATTATTATTATTATTATTTATATATATACATTATATATATATATTATTTAAATTACATTTTCAAAATAACCAATATATATTTATTGTATTTATTATTTTTAAATACTTGTTAAATTTAACAAAAAAATATACGTATATTCTTATAACATATTTTCATTTAATTTTATTATCTAATTAAGTACAAAAAATTTGCGGTGTTTACATAGATTGGCTTGAAGTAGAAGATTGATTGGAAGACTTGTTCAAATATTGATTGAAAAAAAGAAGGTAAAGCTTCTTTTTGACACATTCCAATTTCTCATCGCAAGTTATTAGATCAAGCTCACTAAAGCAAAATTTTATCATTTGCAATTTCATTCGTGGGTCAAGGATGGCTCCAAGTGCAAGCACAATGCTATAAGCACTACAATGCTAAACTTCACTTCTGAAGGGCCATAACCCTTATAACATCATCTTCACTCATCTTACTTCTTGTCAAAAAACATTCTGTTTGTCATACTTGAATGAAGTACAAATTAGATGTTGGATAAGTTGAACTAGAAATCAACATTGTCATATCATAGAAAGGGCGTAAGAACTTCTTCCCTCATTTCCATTCTTCATTTGTTGGAAGAAACATAAAGTTATTGTCATCTAACTTGAGAGTGCACTTTCAAGCATGATAAATATGGAGTTCCATCTAGTAGAGACATCCATGCGCAAACTCACTTCGATTTGAATATCACCAAACATTTTCACTTGCTCTTGAAATTGTATCATCCTTACTTCTGATGCCTTCACATATTTCATACTTTATTGGATATTGTGTAAGACATCATAAGCTACCTTTAAACCTACTTAAACTATAAGATTCAAAACATAAGCATGGCACCGTATATGAAAAAATTTACTATGACTTAATAAATTGCCATTCAAAGAAAGTTGTTGCTTCAAGTGTTGTAGCATGACATCATTTTTAGAGAATTGTCAAGGGTAATTGAAAATATTTTAGTTTAATTTCCCATTATTTTAAAAGCTCTCACATTTTTCTTTCTAATTTTGCTCCATTGTGTGGAGGTTTCATGTGATGAAAATTCAAAATTTTGCTGTTTAACTTCCAATTATCTTCAACAAAGTGAGCTTTCAAGTAAATATATCCTTCATGGGTGCAAGCAGTCCACAAGTCCGAAGTAAGGCAACTCTACTAGGAATATTAGCCACCCCTTTTTTTTTTGTTAATGTATCATTCTCATTCAAATACACCTTATGTGCATCCCTTGCAATTGTATTTCTAATTACCAATTTCAAATCCGAATTGGCTATATTTAGCATTCTCTTAATCCATGAATACTCAACAAATGAAAATGGAAGATCATGAGTAATAATAGCCATTGCAATCACTTCACAAAAAAGCTTCACATCAGTTTTTTTAATTTTAACTTCCTTGCTTGAACACTTCCAAATTTTGACATAATAGCAAGGCAGTTGTCCATATGTCTACATAAGTGAGAAGTCCCATTCTCAATAGTAAAATCTTTCTTACGCCCACTATAGACAGCCCTTTGTTTACCTTTAATTTTTTTTTAAAATACATTCCAATTGTAGAAGTTGAAGTTTTATGTTGTTTTCTTGAACTTTTTGACATCTCTAATTCTTTTATGGTACCACTATTATTAGTATTAGCATTCACTTCAAAATAACATTGGACATAGTATTAAGGGAATCAACATTTTCATACTAAGATTCCTTCATTTTGACAGTGTTACACAATTTTCAAATTCATAAACAACATATCAATTTCAACATTCAACATGCAACATTCAATAAACAACAACTATAACATATCAATATATTAATAGAATTAATATTATTAGTTACCACAAAACGTAACATTGAGCTAGAGCCTTTTTATGGTTCAATGGAGTTTGCCATGAATAAGAGAGAGATCCAAGAGAGAAATTAAAGATGGAGTTGTGTGTGCGGACTGTTGTCGATTGATGGTAGGCCGATTGGTTGGGAAAGAGGTGGGCCTACTGTTAATTGATTATTTTCGAATCAGGGGAGAGTGTTATCGTGATTAGGGTTTCAAATTTGGGGGAAATAGGGTTGGGATTTTTTTTTGAAAAGGAAAAGGAGAGCAATACGTAACTGTGTCTATATGAAGATATATCAAATAAGGAGAATTGAGATGCTTTTTGCATTTTACTGCATATATTGTGCATCTCATGTGTGTAGGCTTTTTGCCTTGGACTTAGGGGCCTTTTAATTGGCTTGCTTTTGGCTTTTGCCTTGCTATTGTAAGTGTATTGTTACTAGCACTAGCAACAACAAGTAAAGCAACAAATTAGTAAGCACATTTAATTTCATATATTTTAATTTAATTAAAGATATTATACATGTCAATAATTCAAATAAAAATAAATTTTCAATATAATTAAAAATTAAAAAGTATTACAGAAAAATTAAACGGGCATGCCCATTTAGGCCTAGGCTTAAATGGGTAGGGCTAGAAAGCCTTTTTCTCTAAATGGACTACAAAAGTAAGCCCAATCCCTTAAAATATGGGCCTGGTTGGTCTGGCCCAATAGGCCTTGACCCATTTTGACAATGCTATCTGAATCAATGTTTTAGATGTAGAATTAAAGAATAGAGGTAAAAGAGGCATTGAGGAAGATGAATATAGGAAAAACTCTTGGAGCTGATGACATTCCTATTGAAAATTGACAATGCCTTGGAGATGTAGAAATGAGGTGGCTGAAATTTTTTTTTAATAAGATTTGATGCATTAACAAGATGCTTGAGAAATGAGTAAGAGTGTTTTGGTACCTTGCTATAAGAACAAGGGAGATACTTACAGTTACTTCGACTACGAGACATAAAACTAATATGTCACATAATGAAATTATGAGAAAGAGTGATAGAACGGCGATTAAGGACAACTGTAGAGTTATTGAAAAATCAATTTGGTTTTATATCAGGTTGATCTACTATGGAGGTAATACACTTACTTAGATAAGTTATGGAGCGATATAGAGTATAGAGTAAAATTCTTCAATTGCTCTTTATAGACTTGGAGGAAGCATGCAGTAAAGTGTCAAAGGAGGCATTATGGTGGTTCTTAATGATGAAAAGTGTTTATACACTTCTAGAAAAAAGCAAAGAGACTACGGTTACCGAAAGCGTGCAATATAATATATTTGGCTAGAGTTTTTAATCTTAACCACGTTTTCAGCTTTTAAATATTATAAATCTTACTATGTATAAATATAATCGTAATATTAATTTACATTTTATTTTCCTTTGTTTTTTCATTGCCCTTTTTTAAACTAGATTAATTGTTTATAAATTACATTTATGTCTTCAACTGTCATCTATGTTTATTTAAATAGAAATTTCTTTACACTGCGGTTAATGTTAAATCTTAGTCTATATACTATATGATAAATGAAAACGCATAAACCCTAATATTTTTAATCACGGTTTTAAATTTTATAATTTTTCAAATTTCAAGCATCAAGGTTGGATATTTTGTCTTTCAAGATTAAGTACAAATAGATTACAGTTTTTAATTTCAAATGTATTCTCTTTCAATATTCAAGTAAATTAAGTACATAAAAATAGATTACGATTTCTTATATGAATTTTATTTTTTATTTTAATTAGAAAAAATATTTTTATTCTATTTATTTGTTTAATTTAAGAAATTTGTGATTTAATTTTTATTAATGATTAATAAAAACACGCAAAGCTTAATATTTTTAATTGCAATTTTAAATTTTTATAACTTTTCAAATTTCAAATATCAAGGTTGAATGTTTAGTCTTTCAAGATTAAGTACAAATAGATTACATGTTTTAATTTCAAAAGTATTTTTTTCTCAAATCTCGATGTTTTGTCTTTCAATATTCAAGCACATTAAATGTACAGAAAAATAGACTACAATTTTTTTATTTTAATTAGAAAAGAATATTTTTTATTCTATTTATTTGCTTAACTTAAAAAATTTGTGATTTAATTTTTATTTTTTCATTTATTAAGAATATAAAAAATTGTTAAATCATTTCCAATATTTTATAGTATTTTTTATTAAATTTATCAAGCATTAATTTAACTTCTTTAAAAAACATTTTTAAAAACAATTCCACTATAAGCAAACATTTTTCTATAACAGTTTTTTGTTTTAATTCATATTTAACAAATCAAATAAATAAATAGATAAAGTTTTGACCACCAACAGTTATGAAACTTGCTGTTTTTATCATTTAAGCATTAAAAGACAACAAATGATATATTCACCTGAATTTTGCAAGATAATACATCTCATTCAAGTCCGACAAAAATATATCAATCGACAAAGGTACAAAACGAGGAATGTCAAATGATAAATCTGTTGTCCTCAAAACTAAATCGTCAAAACAACAACACGTATACAAATGTAATTTTTCAAAAATTAAGGGATAAATAAGTCAAAAAATTCATCGCAATTTGCATTTTTTTTCAAATAATTACAGTGGCTCTAGACTTGGTAATCTGTGTCGTATCGACACGACACGACATAAATTTATGAAATACGAACATGATACGAAATATAAAATGTGTCTGAAACGTAAACACGAACACGACACGTATTTTATACGTGTGACACGTGATACGACAAGGTTGACATGTTATAATTATCGTGTCACACGACATGACACGAATTAACACAAATGACACGGTTAAAAATAAAACATAATCAAAAATGAAAAAAATCATAATATTTATTGATTTATAGTAATAATTTAATTTACATACATTCAAATATTATTAACAAATATAACATAATAATAATATTCAATCCATATCATCCATAATATTTATTTAAAATTACAAAATATACAAACAAAACATAAAGAGTTAACATTAAGTCATAAAACATAAATAGTCAACAAATATTCAAACATTAAATTCACATATGTCAATTCAATACAATGTAAGAAATAACAATTAAAAAAAACGTGTTTATCATATCGTGTATATATTAACTGTGTATTCGTATGACACGATTTAAAAAATTATATTTCTGTATCTTATACGTGTTTAACCGTATCTGACACGACTAAACACAAAAATTACCGCGTCAAAATTCGTGTCAACACGGTTAAATATGAAATACTAATTTTTTAAATACGTACATGATTTTTTTGTATTATATTCATATCGTGTTACTAATATCGTGTTTACATTTTTTGGGTCTGAGTGACTACTTTATTGCATAATCTTTTTGTTTGTAATAAGTTTTAGCCCACAACTTGGAAAGTCATTCAATTTCACCCGTTTTGACGTTTGACGAGAGACTCCGTCAACTCTGGTAGTGTTTTCATTTCTCACGGGTTAGGACTGATGCAAAATTTCTGGCCGACGAATCAAAGCGTCACCGCATGAAAGAAAATTTGTCAGAGCTTTCAGGATGTAAAAGCAATGGTATATACATGTATTATATTTACATATATGAATATCAGTGTCGGTACATTTTTTTATAATTTAAATAATATTAAATAATTATTTATTTAAACATTTTGAAAATTTTTAATATATATAATATTAAGAATATTTATAATTTTATTATAAAAATTAAATATATACACTACAAGAAAACATACTTTCAGCGGTGGAATTTTACCGACGGAATAATTCCGTTGGTAAAAAAATGAATTAGCAACGGATTAGTGACGAAATTTCGTCGCTATACGTTTCAAATATATAATTTATCTTTTCCGACGAAATTTACTACGGAATTCCGTCGTTGAAAACAGTCGAATTTCTCGAAATTTAAGTTTTTTATTATTCCGTCGCTAAAACGAATTAGCGACGGAAATTTCGTCACTGAACTGTCCGTCTCTGATGTATTTCAGTGATGAAATTCCGTCGCCGAATAATACTTTTTTTTTACATATTTTTTTAATTATTTTTCCGTCGCTGTAACAGTTAAGCGACGGATTTTCGTCGGTAATTAATTTCGTCGCTGATGTGTTTCAGCAACGGAATTTCGTCGCCTTTAAAAGTCATTTTTTTCAATTTTTTAAATATTTTTTTCGTCACTGAAACACATCAGCGACGGATTTTTCGTCGCTGATGTTTTTCAGCGACGAAATTTCGTCGCGGATTCTAGCCATTTTTTTAAATTTTATTAATATTCTTTTTCCGTCGCTGATATGTTTCAGCGACGGATTTCTGTCGCTAATGTAAGTTCCGTCGCTGATGTGTTTCAGAGACAAAATTCCGTCGCAGAATCTAGTCAATTTTTTTCAATTTTTTTAATATTCTTTTTTCGTGTTGAAACGTATCAGCGACGGATTTCTGTCGCTGATGTAATCGGCGAAGTTTCGTCGCTGATGTGTTTCAGTGAAGGAATTCCGTCGCCTATAAAAGCCATTTTTTTCAATTTTTTAAATATTCTTTTTCCGTCGCTGAAACATATCAGCGACGGAAAATCCGTCGCCTATAAAAGTGACAAATTTTCGTCGCTGATGTAATCGGCGAAGTTCCGTCGCTGATGTGTTTCAGCGACGGAATTCCGTCGCCTATAAAAGCCATTTTTTTCAATTTTTTAAATATTCTTTTTTCGTCGCTGATGTTTTTCAGCGACGAAATTTCGTCGCAGAATCTAGTCAATTTTTTTCAATTTTTTTAATCTTTTTTTTCGTCGCTGAAACGTATCAGCGACGGATTTTCGTCGCTGATGTAGTCCGTCACTGAAGTATTTCAGCGACGAAATTTCGTCGCTGAAGTCTTTTTTTAATTTAAGTTCACAAATTTCTCCCCATTCCTCACCCGATCTCCACCCGATTTCTCCTCTGTTTCAAACATTCTTGCCTGTCCAGCCCCGATCTCCGCCCTCTGTGCCGTTTATCTTCACCGACGGCAACAACCCAGCTCCACCGACCGTCCGGATCTCCCTCTCTTCCTCACCGCCAACGATCTCCCCCCTCCCTGGCGTGAATCAAATCAGGTTCACCCATTGTCTTCTGCACTTTGCCTCTGTTCCACCGTCGACCAGATCTCGTTCCAGACCGGCCGAGGCCCACTCCGGTTCCCCCATTTCTGTTTCCTTTCATCATCTGGGTCTCCACTCCCGTTCCCCCAAATTTATCACCAAATCGCGACTTCAATCCAGCAGGTATATACATTGTTGTGTGGATATCTTCTTCGAAATTATATATATACGACATGGGTTTGTTCTTCAGAAAACAAATTGTCAAGAGTAAAATGGAAACATAGTTTCCCCCATGTTTATGGAACTGAAAGCTTTACAAACTCTCTTCTCAAGCACCATTTTTTCTATTTAGAGCAAACATAGTTAACTCTTGCTAATTGGAGAGTCTTGTGCCTTAAGCTTCATAGTCGACCTAGTAATCTGAAATGTTTATGGTGTTACTGTTGATAACTCTTTCTCTTAATTTTTGTCTTGTGGATCATGCTTTTGCAGTATCTTCCTCGTTACATAGAATCAAAGCAGCCCATCTGTGACAGATTTACAGTCCTGTTCTCAGTTGCAGTTACTTGGTTCTTTGCTCAACTTCTAACCGCAACTACTGTGTACAAACACAAACCTGAGAACACTCAGATTAGCTGTCGCACCGATCGTGCTTGCCTCATTAGCACAGCTCCTTGGTGAGACTATGAGAAGTGGTACAAATTTTAACCTGTCGAAGATTAAAGATGCTTCTTTGTTCATTTTTTTCCCGATAACTGCAGGATATATATCCCTTATCCCTTTCAATAGGGAAGCTCGACATTTAATGCTGGAGAAGCCTTTGCCATGATGGCTCCTTCTTTTGTGTCTCTCTTTGAGGTTTGATGCTTGACAAAATTTCCAAGTCTCACTTGGATTTTAGGCAATATGGAATCAATACAATTAAACCATAAAAGGGGAATTCTCCGATGTTATTTCATTTAATAACGAATATTACTTCATTTAAATTTGGTGTCTCAGTCAGGCTTCAATCTCACTGTCTCAACAAATTTGGTGACTGCTTTTCGTGTGGTTTCGATATGTTTGTAAATAAGTGACTTTGTTGTAAGTTTGATAAGTAGGATACTCTACACTCAGATTATTGGGGAAAATGCCTTAATCTTTGAAAAAGAAAAAAACTTATGAATTCAGGATTAGATATTTAGTTAATTTGTGAATTAATTAGAGTATTATGATGGACATTTAGTGAACCTGTCTCATCTCCATTGGTGTGGTACGTGTTTTCCTTATTTAATTTTTCAGATCATGTTCTGTAGAAAATTCACTTGCTAATTTGAGATAATTCGTGAATAATTCTTCTTGAATTGATATTCACTATACATATTATAAGTTTTTGAATCAATGAAATTTATATTTAAGTTGTTTGTTGTATGAAAGTTGAAATCTTGATATTGTTATTCTTATGTGAATTATAGTTATTTTATTAAATTTGATAAATTTTATTACACCTATATATGCAAATTAAATTTAGTTATAGTTTATTTGAAATTGTTGTTTATTTAATTCAATTTGTTGTTTAAATTTGGAATATTTAATTGAATTTGTAGTTTAAATTTGGATTATTTGAAGATTTTGAGTATTTGATCAATAAAATAAAACTCTATGTATGCCTTAACAAAATGATGTTTTTTCTCTCCTTCATAGGAAGAGAGGTAACGTGCGTGCATGAAAGCAAGCAAAAAACAAAGGATTTGAAGCCATATTGAACTAGAAGCCAAGAGCAAATAAGTTCATTCTGAAGGTAAAATTATTATGATATCAATTTTTTTTATTAATTATAACTAATAAATTTGTTATATAAATGTTATTATTATTATTGTTGTTGGTGATTATTTGGTTTGGCGTAGGCTAAATATGAACACGCTGGTGACATAATTTTTGGGTTCAGATTTCTGTCAAATGATTAAAACAATGTGATAAGAGTCAAATTTAGTAAAATTTTGTTAATTGATTTATAATTATTTTAGCTAAAATTATGAATATAACTTTAATGATTTATTATTCATACTAAAATTGATTTATTCTATTGTGGTTGCTGATGTGATTGGAAAGCATGATTGTTAGTTGTGGATAACTAAGGTTGTTGAGATGATTTAATATGCATGATTTGTATTGATGATTTGGACTGCTATATAGTATTATTTGTAGGTTGGGTAGAGATAAATTACAGTCGTTATGCTGCCGAATTTTATAAGGAAACTTAGGACTTTAAATAAAATACTCCACACATTCAGTTCCAATATTTAAACCTAAATATATGTATGTTAGCTAATTTGATTTATTTTGTTATTGTAGATGTTAAATTTTCTTATATGCACGTTACAAATTAAATTGATTTTACTTAATTGGAAAAAATTATTTGGTGATAGAGTGTAATTGTTATTCTATTTTTTCAAATACTATATTCTGTTTGAAAAATGGATAAGGATAGATCTTGGATGTATTGTCGATTAGATGTAGATGGATTCATTAGAGATGAATTTTTGAATGGAGTTGAAGAGTTAATTAGTTTTGCATTTTGTCATTCTGAGGTAGTTAGTGGAAATAGAATTAAATGTCCTTGTAGCAAATGTATGAATAAACAATTCTTGGAAGTCGATAAGGTGCGGAAACACCTTTATTCAAAGGTTTTGTTGTTGGGTATACCACTTGGAATCAACACGAAGAAATTGAAGAAGGACAGTCATCGCAAAATATAAATGAAACAGTTGATCCACTATTTGGGGTGAGACCTGAGGGACAAAATTCATATGTTAGAATGGTTACGGATGCTTTTCAAATGGATGATGACGTAATTGGTAATTCTGTTAATAATTCAAGAAGTGAGGAGCAACATCCAGATTCATCTACTACATACTTCTATTCTCTATTGAATGATGCAGAAGAACAACTATGGCCTGGTTGTTCAATGCACACAACATTATCGGTTGTTTCACAACTTTTGAACTGGAAGTCAGAGTTTAATATAAGTGAAGCATGCTTCAATCGTTTATTGGGGATTATGAAGCATATGTTACCAGAAGATGATAATTTGCCACAAACCAACTATGAAATGAATAAGAAGCTAGAAAAATTGGGTCTTAGTTATGTTAAAATAGACGCATGCAAGAATAATTGTTTGTTGTTTGATAAAGAATATGCAGAGGATTAGTATTGTCAATTATGTGGTCAACCTCGATATAAACCTATCTCAACAGTTGGTGGACGAGGAAAAAAGATACCTTATAAGGTTTTACATTATTTGCCATTAATTTCGAGGTTGCAAAGGCTTTTTATGTCGTCAGTAACTGCTAAGTTTATGACATGGCATGTTGAAAGTCAAAATACTAACGGAGTGCTCAATCATCCTATTGATGGGGAGGCATGGCAAAAATTCGATAGTATCCACCAATCATTTGCTGCTAATCTTCGAAATGTAAGACTTGGTTTGTATGCTGATGGATTTTGTCCTTATGGCCCGGCATCGAGATCATACTCTTGTTGGCCAGTAATGCTTGCTGTTTACAATTTACCTCCATGGATGTGCATGAAGCAACCATATTTGTTTCTCAATATGATAATTCCGGGAAGAAAAAGTCCATCACATAACATTGATGTTTTCTTGAGACCTTTAATTGATGAGTTAAAGGTGTTGTGGGAACATGGTGTTGAGACTTATGATGCTCGCAGAAAACAACATTTTATGTTAAGTGCCGCATTGTTATGGACAATTAATGACTTCCCTGCTTATGGAATGTTGTTTGGGTGGAGCACCCATGGTCGATTATCTTGTCCTTATTGCATGGAATGTACAAAGACCTTTAGGTTGCAGTATGGACGAAAGCCTTGCTTTTTCGATTGTAATCGTCAGTTTTTGCCTCCTAATCATCCTTTCAGGAGGCAACGTGACAAATTTAGTAAAAGGGTAGATCATGATCCTCCAGTGCAGAGATTGTCAGGTGTAGAAGTATTGCAACAATTAGATGCAATCGACGATTTACCATACGGTACAAAATATGATCCACAAAAACCTCCAGGGTTTGGGGTATCTCATAATTGGGTGAAGAAGAGTATATTCTGGGAATTGCCTTATTGGCATACCAATCTTATTCGACACAATTTGGATGTCATGCATATTGAGAAAAATATTTTTGACAATTTGTTTAACACCCTGATGGATGTTAAGGGGAAAACTAAAGATAATACAAATGCAAGAATGGATATGGCCTTCATTTGCAAAAGAAAAGAATTAGAATTGGTGAATAATAATGGAAAAACATTAAAGCCTAAAGCTTCATTCACTCTAAGCAAGGAGGAGCAAAAACGACTATGTGCTTGGGTTAAAGAGTTAAGGCTTCCTGATGGGTTTGCATCAAATATAACTCGGTGTGTTAATGTCGATGAATGCAAGTTCTACGGAATGAAATCTCATGACTGTCACATTTTTATGCAGTGCTTACTTCCCATAGCTATTCGTGATTTTGTCCCAAATCCAATTTGGGATGCAATCACAGAGCTATCTCATTTTTTCAGAGATGTATGCTCACCGAAAATACGTGTAGATCACATGCAAGTTTTGCAAAGGAATACTGTACAAACTATTTGCAAATTAGAGAAGATCTTTCCCCCTTCATTTTTTGATTGTATGGAGCATCTTCCAATCCACTTGCCTTATGAGGCTATAGTGGGCGGTCCAGTGCAATATCGATGGATGTATCCTTTTGAAAGGTAATCACTTATAGTTAATTATTATTCAATGTTATACTAATATTTATCATCCCAAATATTTTATCTGAAAAAGTTAATAAAATTTTATTGCTTACAATATTCACTTCAGGTTTTTGCATCACTTAAAAAAGAAAATGAAAAATCCAGCTCATCCAGAAGGGTCGATATGTATGGCATACATAAGGGAGGAGATTTGAAACTTTTGTGCCTTGTATTTTGAACCTGAAGTTCAAACAAGATTAACCCGTCCACCACGTAATGATAATGGAGGAGATGTCGATCCGATGGGACGTTTGTCCATTTTTAGACGTCCAGGTCGACCAATTGGGTCGACAAAAAATAATGCTCGATACTTGGAGGAAGATGACTACAATGCTGCATGTATATACGTGTTAATGAATTGTGAGGAAATAGTCCCCTATATTAAGTAAGTTATCTAAATCTAGCTCATCGTTTAATGTTAAATAATATGGCTGATATAGTTATCTTATTTAGTTTCAAATGATATTGTAGGTCATTTGATAATATGATTAAAAGAGATCATCCGAATATCAGCGATGCACAATTAGAGAAAGCACGTCATGATCATTTTCCAAAATGGCTTAAACAATTTGTAAGTACTATAAAATTAGAACAATCAGTAGTTTGAACTTAAATTTTAAAATTTTAATGCTAGGTTTTACGGGGTTTCAGGTATTTGAACATGCCACTCAAACAGATCCACGTATTATTGAGATTTCTCATGGTCCTGGACGTATGATCAGGAGTTATCAAGGTTATTTTGTAAATGGTTTCAAGTTTCATATGTTGGATTATGGTCGATCTCGAAAAACAATGAACAGTGGTGTTTCTGTCAAAGGCAGCTGCTACAATGATATTGATCGTGATTTTTATGGCATACTGACAGATATAATCGAATTAGAGTATTTTGGAATTGGGAATAAAGTTGTGTTATTCAAGTGTCATTGGTTTGATACAGAACGAGGTCTTCATGTTGATCCCCGTCACGGTCTTGTTGATATCAAGTATAAATCTATACTTGCCAGTAACGAACCTTTTATATTAGCTGAACAGAGCCAACAAATGTACTTTAGTCCTTATCCTTCTACAAAAAAAGATCGTTGTCATTAGTGGGCCGTATTCAAAACAAAGGCACGAAGTAGATTTAATCTTCGACGAAATGACGGTGGACAGATTCTAGATTTGAACGAAAGAGTTTACCAAGAAGTGGAAGCTTCGAACCCTAGAATAGTTGCATATTCAGACGAATTGGACAACTCGACTGTTCATAGTAGTGGCGAATATGAAGAAGTCAATCAATTTGAAGAAGAAGAAGAAGAAAAAGAAGAAGAAGAAGAAGAAGAAGAAGAAGAAGAGGAAGTGGAAGAAGAGGAAGAAAAAGAAGAAGAAGAGGAAGATGAAGTATAGAATGATAAAACAGTTGGTAATGATAGAGAAGATGACAATGATTACAATAATGAATAGTAAGAATTAAACATTAGATTGTAAAATAGATATTATTGGACTTTATTTACTTATTTCTAAAGATAATTTTTTTTTTCTTCTGTATTGCAGATGAGAAGATTGAAAAAGTTAGCACAACGATCACATAGGTCCAACTCTCCTCTACCTGGATTGGAGTTTGACTATAATCTTGACTTTGACATTCAGCCTCAATCTCAGCAGCCTACTCCGTCTGATGCTCAGGCTCGTGATCGACCTTTAGCTCACCGTCCAAATCAGCCTCGTTCTCGGCCTCTTGCCCAACCAAATCCATCTTCGAGTCGACCTGATCCAGCTCCTGATAATGATGACGACGATGATGATGATGCCATTCCAGCTCCTCCATCAGCGGTAGAAGAACCATTACTCGGGCGAAGAATATCTAATGAGGAAGTTACACAAACTGCGGGTGGTAGTGGGAGTGGGAGTGGGAGTGGTGGTAGTGGTCGGAAAAGAACAAAAGGCCTAAATCAAAGCCTTGAAACACCGTAAAATCCAGAGTATAGGTTATTCCTGACGCCACTTAGTAACAGGTATATTGCTTCTACTTTTGTTTTATTTTCATACAACTATGATATTAAATATGGTATAATATTTGGCGATATCTTCTTTTTTGATTGGCAGTTCTTTTGAAGACTCGAAGGGTGTGAGAACTATATCCAATTTAATTAAACAACATTACTAGGAACCATGGCCAACATGAAAAACGGTTCCAAATGAAGTGAAAGCACAGATGTGGAATAAATTTCAAGTACATTACTTTGAAGTAAATAACTTGATAATTTGTCATAAACGTATCGAAATGATAATTATCATTTGTTTTTGTTTGCAGGAGAAGTTCAGGTGGTCTGCTGACCAAACCAATAATGTCTATACAATTTGGGAGCACTTATGTAAGTCACGTTTTAGAGACTTACTGTAGTTGGAGAGAAGACAAGCAATGCAATATTTTAATAGGGATAAAATATCTGAATGTAAAGGGTACAACAAGTCGAAGTGAATTTCAGTCCAAATATGGGATCAATTAATTGAGAATGAATGGGGGACTGAAAGGTGGGAGGCGAAGTCAAAAAAAGGAAAACAGAATCAGTTGACGGAAAAAGAAGGAACGATAACAAAGCATACGAGTGGTTCTGTTTCTTTTTCGGTACATGAGTATAGGATGGTAAGTCTTTTATAATAATTTTATTTATTTTACTGTTGACTTTCATATATTTTTATTTAAATGTAATTTTTATTCATTACTCGAATTTCATATCTTTTTATGAAAAATTGCATATCTTGTATTGTAGACGAAACGTCTAGGTCGAGCACCGACATATAAAGAATTGTTTGATCGGACGCATAGACGTTTAGGTGGAGATGGTGATTATGTGGACAACAAGTCCAAATCTGTCAGTGTACGTAATGCATTCTATTGGCTTCTAATATTGTTTTTCCGTTATTAAAGTTTACTGTTTATTATCCTTCTTCTAATTACATTGTAAGAAAAGTACGCTACTTCATTGACTCAGAAATATGGCGAGGATATAAGCACCCATCCTCCTTTTGATCGAGCTGCATGGTGTGAGGTAATTGGAGGGATGGAGAGTACGCGTACACATACGTATGGATTTAGGACTAGGCCACATCGCCTTGATTTACAAATGGGCACAAACATTGCATTTGCCTCTGGTTCCACCCAATCTTCTTGCGCATCTCATTCAGCTTATAGTCCTTTTCCTTATCCTACTCCTGGTGTGATGGGTACTCCTGACACAAATTCAGAGGTGTAGCAAGTGAAAGAGGATGTCAGAGTCATTTCAAACAATATTGATAATCTGGAAGGAAAGTTGTCTGATTTTATGGATCAGATGATGAACTTGATGGCAAGGAATGCCAATAACACAGGAGCACTTGGACTTAAACCGTCTGGATCTGGAGGTGTCACGCCCCGAAAATGCGGAAATTAGGGCTAATTTAAAACTTTTTATTCGTTAATTCACAATTAAAGGTGCATTCCTGTGCAGTGTCATACATCATCGTAATTATCATACCTCAGGATCTTATCACAACATAGTGTATATTGAATTATATACATTACTCAATTCTACGTTAATTAATCCTAATACATCCTATATAATGATATACATCAAGTGTCTGTAATCACATTAATAGTCTGGGTACATGAAAAGATAAAATATACCTCAAATACAATATATAGGGCCTGGAGCTCAAGTCCTCCACTAGCCACTACTCCGTACGCCGCAGGGAGATCCTTTTTCACTTGAAGAACTCTGGGGGGAAAGGAAAACAGGGTGAGCTTCTAAATCGCTCAGTAAGGGGGGTAAGGGAACTCAGTTATATAAACCATTTCACACATCACAAATATGTATTTGTTTATAAAGCTCATTTGAAATCCTAGCATGAAAGTTCTCAAAACATCATCTCATAACTCGTTAAATCATGTGAAAACATGAAGATAAAAGGCTCAACATCGAGCACTCACAAGCATGTGTAAAGATATGCAATAATGGCTGTTCTCAAATACGTGATAAAAATCACCTCAGTAAATCACACGTGACAAGGTCACAAAACACAACTCATGTGTAAAACGAGACTAGGCAATAAAACTCAATTAAAACTCGTCATGGCACATCAAATATGTATCTCCTCTGGGTGCGCATCCTAGGCATCCTCGTATAGAGGGAACGTCGACAATATGGTCGTATGCAAAGTATATTGGACTTATATGTTACCAGAACAAGGCCCGACCTTACTTGCTACCAGAGCAATGCCTCGCCTAATGCACACTGACACGTGGTCCCTGGGTCGGTTCCCAGGCGGCCCACTCTCTCGGTCTTACATGCTACCAGAGCAATGCCTCCCAACGCTACCAGAGCGGAGGAATAATCGGACTTATATGTTACCAGAACAAGGCCTGTGGTCCCTGGGTCGGTTCCCAGGCGGCCCACTCTCTCGGTCTTACATGCTACCAGAGCAATGCCTTCCAACGCTACTAGAGCGGAGGAATAATCGGACTTATATGTTACCAGAACAATGCCTGTGGTCCCTGGGTCGGTTCCCAGGCGTCCCACTATATCGGTCTTATATGCTACCAGAGCAAGGCCCGTGGTCCCTGGGTCGGTTCCCAGGCGTCCCACTATATCGGTCTTATATGCTACCAGAGCAATGCCCGATGTGTATTCAACATGACACGCCTAAGTCTCAGTTATTAGCCATTATCTTATAAAACGTTATGCCTTCACGTAGAACTCATAATGGTTTTCTCTTAAAACTCATTTAAAACATTTGTGTACTCAACACAAAACATATTAAAACCGAGTTCCAACCGGCAAAACACGCACACATTTTCTCAAATCTCAATATCGCCTTAACGTAGAGCCTAATTTACTTTTCACGCAACTCAAAGGTTTATAAAGCAATTTCACACTTAGCTTATAAACTCATAAAATAATGGGCTCCAACCGGCTATAAAAACCATGTGCAATTATATCACTACACAACACCAACATGCTTGTATTCTCAAATCATGGTTCATGCTAACAATTCAACAAAATACATACACAAAATGGTTTAGTTTTCCCTTACCTCTTTGCACCTCGTATAGTGCAATCGTTTCCCCCGTATCACGGACTAGCCTCGCATTCCACTCTGGAACTCCCGAGCTGTCCAAACGATGTTAAACATCAATACTCAATTATCTCATAAATCTCAAAATCGAGCATCATCGCTCATAACACCTCAATTTTCTCAATTCTCGTCACTCTACCCTAAACTACAACCTCATTCACAATATCTCAACGTCCTACATTTCTCAAGTTAAATCGTCTACGCTAACTCACCACATTGTCCAATTTTTCATTTATAGCTCACAATTTCCTAAATTCACCAAAATCGCTAAATATCATTATCACTCTATCCACATTGAAATTCATCAACCCCTAATCATTTCTCAACTATTTCAACACAATTACAACCACCAATAACATCAAAATCAGCTCAAATATCAAGATCGAGGTTTAGAAATTACCCAAAGCTTGTGAGACGCACAACTCACGCCTCGATCCGATTCGTTCTTCGATTTCCAAGTATGTTGTTCTCCCTTTGATGAGGAACAACTTTCCTTCTTACTACAATAGCTGATTCGGCCGGAAATGGGGGATTTGGAGGAGTGAGAAACTAGGTTTTCGAAAAATGGAGGTTTGGAAGAGAGAGAAAGTGAGATTTCAGGAGAAAACACGGGTTCCTTATATAGACTGGAGGTAGGAGATCGATCTGCCTTTTGATGAGATCGATCTGTGTTTGAAATTTGGGGACGATCTGGGCAATTTTATGCCTAGGAGATCGATCTGTCGAGGGGTGAGATCAATCTCTTTATGACTTTATGAGATCGATCTGCTCCTAAGGAGATCGATCTTCTCCCCAAACAGAAGCATTTGGAGATCGATCTCCTCCTCATGAGATCGATCCCTTCTCAAACAGATTCATAAGGAGATCGATCTCTTCCATTGGAGATCGATCTGCTCTTCAAATTTCCCCTTCCTCGTCATTTTTAACTCACCAGATCGATCTCTCCTTCTCCCAGATCGATCTGTCCTCATGCTTCATGCTCATTTTACACACTTAACATATAAATCTCCAATTATAATTCCTACAATTCACTTAGCTCAATAAATTACACTTCAATTTATTATTACATCATTAAATATGTCTGAAATTCTCAGATCTCACAGGAGGTCACCCTAATCAGTGAGAGTACACATTTTATTTTATTTTCTTATGAATTCTGGATGATATTTGTGATGATGATTTGATCGTATTGTATATGATGATGATTTTCAATTAATAGTTGATGTTAGTTTTGACATATAATTGTGATATATATTTTATGTTTGTTTTTATCGATTTATACAGCTCTGTTTCATTATTTTAGGTATACGGATTTAAGAGAAAAAATATTAAAAAATATATAGTTAAATTAGCTACGAAAATCCGTCGCTAAATCTTATTAGCGACGAAAAATTTAATTAATTAACAAAAATAAACATATAAATTAGCGACGGAAATCTGTCGTTGAAATACTTTAGCGACGAAAATTTCATTAAAAATCAGCGACGAATTTCCGTCGCTAAAATGTTTCAGCGACGAAACTATTAGCGACGGAAATTTCCGTCGCTGAAACATTTTAGCAACGGAAATTTCATTAAATCAAATAGTAATATCAGCGACGGATTTTCGTCGTTAAAATGTCTCAGAGACAGAATTATTACCGACAGATTTTCGTCGCTGCTTATTTTACCGACGGAACATTATCCGTCTCTGATTCTTTTTACCGACGGAATTATTAGCTACAGAAATTCGTCGCGGATTCTATTTAGCGACGGAAAAAACAGTGTCAGAATTCCGTCGAAAAAAGTTTTCACCGACGAAAATTATTTGCGACGGAATTACCGACGAAAATTTTTCTTCAGCGACGAAAAACTTTCAGCGACTTCAAATTTAGCGACGGAATTAGCGACGAAAAATTTCGTCGCTAATTTCGTCGCAAAAGCTCATTTGCAACGGAATGCTGGAATTAGCGACGAAAATTTCGTTGCTAATTCCGTCGCTGTTGCCTCTTTTTCTTGTAGTGATATGAATTTTAATCATTCGCAAGTGTAATTTATATGGATTTTTATAAAAAAAAAATATGTTATTAACTCACATGTATTTGCAAATATTACTTAATTATTAAGTATTGATTTTGTGTCAATTAAGCAATCTCTTTGGAGATTGTTTTGATATTTTTAAAATGTTTTAAAAATATCATAAGCAAGTAAAATATTTACTATGTGACAGCCAAATAAATACAATCATTTGAAATTATTTTTATATATAACTGATAAATGTGTGACGTTATACTTAAGAAAATTGCATGGATAATATATTTAAATCTATAATAAATGGACTATATAAGAAATCATTATGATCCTCAAATTAATATAAAAATTAAAGAGCTCAAAATTGAAGGCCTTAAAATAAGTTGCACCAATAAGCTTGAGACATGAGGCAAAATTGAAAGTTTAGCATGAACATTATTGATTAAAAAATTTAATTAAAAAATTAAAATTTGGAGAACTAAATATCTGATTTTTTTTATAATAAATAATTTTTTTTATAAATTAGATTAACATGTAATAAAATATTAAGAAATCAGACACTTATTTATTTTTATTATATTTAGAACAAATTACTTTTATCAAATTTTAACATAGTTTTTTCAATGACTATAATACTCTCCAATCCACATGTGGGCCAAAAAAATTTAATATAACATTAATTTTGATTTTTAGTTAGCAAATCCAACTGACAAAATGATGCTATCACATTACAGTTTTTAATTTCAAATGTATTCTCTTTCAATATTCAAGTAAATTAAGTACATAAAAATAGATTACGATTTCTTATATTAATTTTATTTGTTTTCATTTTAATTAGAAAAATATTTTTATTCTATTTATTTGTTTAACTTAAGAAATTTGTGATTTAATTTTTATTACTGATTAATAAAAACGCGCAAAACTTAATATTTTTAATTGCTGTTTTAAATTTTTATAACTTTTCAAATTTCAAATATCAAGGTTGAATGTTTAGTCTTTCAAGATTAAGTACAAATAAATTACATGTTTTAATTTCAAAAGTAATTTTTTTCTCAAATCTCGATGTTTTGTCTTTCAATATTCAAGCACATTAAATGTAAAATAGGCTACAATTTTTTTATTTTAATTAGAAAAGAATATTTTTTATTCTATTTATTTGCTTAACTTAAAAATTTTGTGATTTAATTTTTATTTTTTCATTTATTAAAAATATAAAAAATTGTTAAATCATTTCCAATATTTTATAGTATTTTTTATTAAATTTATCAAGCATTAATTTAACTTCTTTAAAAAACATTTTTAAAAACAATTCCACTATAAGCAAACATTTTTCTATAACAGTTCTTGTTTTAATTCAACTTTAACAAATCAAATAAATAAATAGATAAAGTTTTGACCACCAACAGTTATGAAACTTGTTGTTTTTATCATTTAAGCATTAAAAGACAACAAATGATATATTCACCTGAATTTTGCAAGATAATACATCTCATTCAAGTCCGACAAAAATATATCAATCGACAAAGGTACAAAACGTGGAATGTCAAATGATAAATCTGTTGTCCTCAAAACTAAAACGTCAAAACAACAACACGTATACAAATGTAATTTTTCAAAAATTAAGGGATAAATAAGTCAATAAAATTCATCGCAATTTGCTTTTTTTTTCAAATAATTACAGTGGCTCTAGACCTGATAATTTGTGTTGTATCGATATAACACGATACGAATTTATGAAATACGAACATGATATAAAATATAAAATGTGTCTGAAACGTAAACACGAACACGATACGTATTTTATACGTGTGACACGTGATACGACATGGTTGACACGTTATAATTATTTGTGTCACACGACATGACACGAATAGATACAAATGACACGGTTAAAAATAAAACATAATCAAAAATAAAAAAATCATAATATTTATTGATTTATAGTAATAATTTAATTTACATACATTCAAATATTATTAACAAATATAACATAATAATAATATTCAATCCATATCATCCATAATATTTATTTAAAATTACAAAATATACAAATAAAACATAAAGAGTTAACATTAAGTCATAAAACATAAATAGTCAACAAATATTCAAATATTAAATTCATATATACCAATTCAATACAATATAAGAAATAACAATTTTAAAAAAATATGTTTTTCGTGTCGTGTATATATTAACTGTGTATTCGTATGATACGATCTAAAAAAACATATTTTCGTATCTTATATGTGTTTAACTGTATCTGACACGACTAAATACGAAAGTTACTGTGTCAAAATTTATGTCAATACGATTAAATATGAAATATTAATTTTTTAAATATGTATATAATTTTTTTATTATATTTTTCATATCGTGTTACTAATATCATATTTACATTTATCGGGACTGAGTGGCTCCTTTAAAATTGCATAATCTTTTTGTTTGTAATAAGTTTTAGCCCACAACTTGAAAAGTCAATCAATTTCACCCGTTTTGACGTTTGACGTTTGACGAGAGACTCCGTCAACTCTGGTAGTGTTTTCATTTCTCACGGGTTAGGACTGATGCAAAATTTCTGGCCGACGAATCAAAGCGTCACCGCATGAAAGAAAATTTGTCAGAGGTTTCAGGATGTAAAAGCAATGGTATATACATGTATTATATTTACATATAGGAATATCAGTGTAGGTACATTTTTTTATAATTTAAATAATATTGAATAATTATTTATTTAAACATTTTGAAAATTTTTAATATATATAATATTAAGAATATTATAATTTTATTATAAAAATTAAATATATATATGAAATTTAATCATTTGCAAGTGTAATTTATATGGATTTTTATAAAAAAATATGTTATTAACTCACATGTATTTGCAAATATTACTTAATTATTAAGTATTGATTTTGTGTCAATTAAGCAATCTCTTTGGAGATTGTTTTGATATTTTTAAAATGTTTTAAAAATATAATAAGCAAGTAAAATATTTACTATGTGACAGCCAAACAAATACAATCATTTGAAATTATTTTTATATATAACTGATAAATGTGTGACATTACACTTAAGAAAATTGCATGGATAATAGATTTAAATCTATAATAAATGGACAATATAAGAAATCATTATCATCCTCAAATTAATATAAAAATTAAAGAGCTCAAAATTGAAGGCCTTAAAATAAGTTGCACCAATAAGCTTGTGACATGAGGCGAAATTGAAAGTTTAGCATGAACATTATTGATTAAAAAATTTAATTAAAAAATTAAAATTTGGAGAACTAAATATCTGATTTTTTTATAATAAATAATTTTTTTTTTATAAATTAGATTAAACATGTAATAAAATATTAAGAAATCAGACACTTATTTATTTTTATTATATTTTAGAACAAATTACTTTTATCAAATTTTAACATAGTTTTTTTCAATGGCTATAATACTCTCCAATCCACATGTGGGCCAAAAAAATTTAATTTAACATTAATTTTGATTTTTAGTTAGCAAATCCAACTGAAAGTGATGCTATCACATTAAATAAGTTTTAATAGTTAATATAATAACATTATTAAATTATAGTAATAAAATCCAACGTCAACTCACATAAATCATCATCGATATTTTTATCCTAATAAATTGAACAAATTACGTAAATTAATATATAAAATTATAATAAATCATCAAATATTAATATTAAATTATTTTTATTTCTTAAAATATAAAAAGAACCTAAAAATAACTGTAATTGTTTTCGGATACAAATCCTGAATAAATTTATAATCAATTAAAGAAAATACTTAAAATGTTTTGATGAGATGCAATGAATTTTAGATATATAAAACCAATCAATAAGAGACATAAAATTCCTACCACAGTTTTATTAATGGTTAATTGCGGATTTTAATAATAAAAACAAAATCACGCGGAAAATAATAAAAAAAAATTAATAAATAAGATAGTCTCACCCCCACCAACTCTATTCAACTCAACTCAACTTGCAAGAGAGGTGGGGATTGGATTGGGTCAAGGTACGCTGAGGTGGCGAAGGGTGAATGGTCAAGGTCAGTAGGCGGGAGTAGGTGAATGACAAATACGCGGTCACTTTTCGTCATACTTATTTAGCTTCCAAGTCTCATTTCTTCATCTCACCGCCTTCTCACCAACCTTCCCCACTCACTTTCTTCCTCTATTTCTTGTTCATTTTCTTCTGAATCTGCCAACATACGCTTCATCCCGCACAGCCCGAATTTTTGCAGGTTTGTTTTGCCGATTGCCATGCATCATCAAGCTTTTAATCTGTTTTTCTTTTGAGTTTAATTCCCAGAGAGCAAGGCATCAAGCCTGACGACCGACGATTGTTCGTTATCGGCTCTCAAAATATCTGTTCCTCTTGGACTTTCTCGTATTTTATCTTTCGGGAAACGTGAATTACCGATGATTTATTAATACGATATCAACATCCAACAAAGTACATTGAATTACGGGAAAATTCTAATTCTTATCTGAAGACAAATATTAATGAAGAAAAGATTTTTTGTTGAAGTGAAGTTTACAAACAAATTACAACAGTTGATTATTATTGTTATTGTTGTTGTTGTTTTGAGCTTTGGATGTTTTCTATACATGTATCCAAGCAAGAGTTTCGTTGGCAATCCTTTGCAGGAAGCAGGACAGGCGTGGGTTAAACATGATTGTGAACGTGAAAGAATCGACAATGGTACCGCCGGCGGAGGAGACTCCACAGCGGAGCCTGTGGAACGCCAACGTGGACTTGGTAGTACCCAGGTTCCATACCCCGAGTGTATACTTCTACAGGCCGACGGGTGCGACCAACTTTTTTGACCCGCAGGTGATGAAGGAAGCTTTGAGCAAGGCCCTGGTGCCGTTTTACCCCATGGCCGGGCGGCTGAAGAGGGATGAAGATGGAAGGATTGAGATTGATTGCAATGGTGAAGGGGTGCTCTTTGTTGAGGCTGAAACTACTTCTGTTATTGATGATTTTGGTGACTTTGCCCCCACCTTGGAGCTCCGGCAGCTCATCCCAACCGTCGATTATTCAGGTGGCATCGGTACTTTTCCGCTCTTGGTTTTGCAGGTAACGGTGGTTCAATTCTTTCTCTTTACTTATTTAATTTTATAAAATAGTGAATAAAAGTACGGAAAGCCTTATCCTTCTGATATTGGTTGAGAGCGATGACCTTTCGTTAGTTTTGTCCTTTTTTTTTTTTTTTTTTTTTTTTTTTTTTTTTGCAAAAAGGAAAAAAGAAGAAGGTAAAAGTAGAAACAAAGCAATATTTGAGAGGCTTAGCAAGTGTTTGCTATCCACTCATGGGTGAACCGAAAGGGCCCCTCATGCTTGGACTTGGATCATATTCTCCAAGAATGACTTCGGCCCTATCATGTAATATTTATCATTAAATAATTATTTAAAATATTAAAAATATTTAATATGACTTGTTATATTTTAATATTAAATTTTAAGTAAAAAAAAGCTTCAAAAAGTGTGAAGTTTAAATTAAAAACTAGCTTGAATAGATAGCAGGATTGACTTGAAAAAATAAAATAAATATTTATTAAAAAAAGATAATTTTAATAAAATAATAAAAAATTAAAAATAAAAGTGAAAGGGTAATTTTGCTTTCACACTTGTGCCTTATTATTTGTCATTGTTGGAATGGGGTTCTTCGACGGTAGCAAACCACCTACTAATATTTTGCTACTTGGAAACCCTATTCTTAGAATGCTTTGAATTTAAGCATTGACTAAGTAATATATTTTCTACTCTTACAGCTGTGAGGATTTAGGTTGAAGTGATTGTTTAACAGCTTTTATCATGTTACCTGGATAAGAATGACTTGCCCTACATGTAGAAATCATCAGCTCAATATTGGTTGACCATTAATAATTAGAGATACATGCCACCAATTTGATGAAGAATTGGTTTAGATGGACGATAAAATTAGTTTGGATGAGATTGGTCTTAAGCGAAATTGGTTAATTCTCTCTGTGGTGTGAACAACTAGACTGCTAACGCTAATTTATTAAACATGGTCAATATTGCTAATGCTAATCCTCTAGTCTTAAGCATATTTTAACACAGCAAACAAGTTTTTACCTCGAGTTAGATTTTAGTCATTATGAATGTGGAGTTCACGAGAAATTGTTTTGGTTTTTGATTCTGTTTCAGGTCACATATTTCAAATGTGGTGGAGCGTCACTAGGTGTTGGTATGCAACATCATGCGGCAGACGGATTTTCTGGTCTCCATTTCATCAATACATGGTCTGATATGGCTCGTGGTCTTGACCTCACCATTCCACCATTCATCGATCGCACCCTTCTTCGAGCCCGAGACCCTCCGCAAACTATGTTCCCCCACGTTGAATACCAAGCAGCTCCTGCAATGAACATCCAACCCCAATCCACAGGCCCTGAAAGCACATCAGTGTCCATTTTCAAACTGACCCGAGAACAGCTCAATGCACTCAAAGCCAAGTCCAAGGAAGATGGGAACACTGTTAATTATAGCTCATATGAGATGTTGTCTGGTCATGTTTGGAAATCAGTCTGCAAAGCACGTGGACTAGCTGATGATCAAGCAACAAAATTGTATATTGCTACTGATGGAAGGTCTAGGTTGCGCCCCCAACTTCCACCTGGTTACTTCGGGAACGTGATCTTCACTGCTACACCAATTGCAGCGGCAGGAGATCTACAGTCAAAGCCAACATGGTATGCTGCTGGCCGGATTCATGATGCATTGGTTCGGATGGACGATGATTACCTAAGGTCAGCCCTTGATTACCTTGAACTTCAGCCAGATTTAACTGCCCTTGTTCGTGGTGCACATACTTTTAGGTGCCCAAATCTTGGGATTACTAGTTGGGCTAGGCTACCAATCCATGATGCAGATTTCGGCTGGGGGCGACCCATATTTATGGGCCCAGGTGGGATTCCTTACGAGGGGTTATCTTTCGTATTACCAAGTCCAGCCAATGATGGGAGCTTATCAGTTGCCATCTCTCTGCAGACCGAACACATGAAACTGTTTGAGAAGCTGTTCTATGACTTTTAAAGGAAGAACCGCATAGAAACTATCTAGTCAGAACCTGGTCCATTTCAGATGTGCCAACGGTTGTTTGTTTTACCAATTTTTTCATACTTGTTAAATGTAATAGAGGCTAACATTTCACTTGAAATGTACCTCAATTTCAGACTGCACTAGGTACATGCCATATGCTTAAGCACTGAAAGACTTCGGACCGAAATTGTTTTCCTAATTTTGGTTACGGTTAATAACGATGTTGCATATTACAAAAATAGAATGGGCCATAACTATTTTGTTGTTGAATTGTAGAGCTGAATTGCAGGGCACACTCTACATTAGAGGACGGTATGTCCTTCAACTAGAGACGTAGGATATAAATGGTGGGGAAGTATTGGTGAACCAAGAAATTTTTGCCTTGTCAGCCCCGTCATTATTAGGTTTGTTTGTTAGAGTCCCTCTTTCTTTCCACTCTTAATCAATTTAAAGTACGATAGTTATAGCATTAGATGTCACGGTGCTGTGATTGAATCATAAGAATCCCATTGCCAAAAAATAAATGAGACATAATAGATCTTAGACTTTTGGATTCGGTCTATTTCTTACAGCGAACACAGCATAGTGTTCAATGAAATTCTGTGGTAAAAGCAGTATTTTTTTTCATAATAATGAATATCTTCGTATCATATTAAATATGTGACGTTTTCACTATTAATCGTCTTCGTTTAAACACCAATACCATTTGGATTGGCAGAAGCAATAGTTATTAGTTTTCGCATCTAATTTTCTTATAACAAGTATCATGTTTAAATTTACTTTCTCAAGTATAAATAACAAAGAAAATGGGAAGAAACTGCCTGGATTATTTTGACAAGGATTGTGTTCTAACAATCATTCATTACTAAAACAGCCATGTTGTTGTAAAAGACTGAAATCAACGGTCTGGAAGAACAAAATTGCATGTATCCTACAAAAAGAGGTCACACAGAAATTAAAAAAAAAAAACAACCACCACTGTCAGACAAAGGTATACCACTCCATAAAAAGGATAAAGTTCGATCTTTCTTGTTTCCTTTTCTATGGGGCTGTTGCTGATTGTTGCAGCCTTGAATAAGCCAGCAGATGGCCTAAAAGAGCTTAAGAAGTAAAGATGGAAATGCAAGGATAACAATCAAGCTTATATGCAGTACAGCAATTGATAGAAAGAGAGGTGGGATGACTAGAGAAGAGGCTGCATTTTTTGCTCGACGGGGTCCGTGGCCGATATTTGCACCTCCACCCTTTCCACCCTTTGCTTTCTTTGACATAACATTTTGGTGCTTCTTCTGGTGTTCTTCTTTGTCACCTTTTGCTCCCAACTCAACTGTCCTGTTTGCATGTCTCAACACTGAAATTGCAATTCATTTCAGGAAACTCTAACTTAGCAAATGATTTAGGGTAACAAACGACAAAACAGTGAAATTCCTACCAGTAATCTCTTGTCCTTGAAGAACAGGCTCCGAGAGATTGAAATCTTGAGATTCTAATGTAAGAAAACCTTCAAGCTTCCAGCATGACAGGGCAGTTGTGCATAAGAAAAATGCAAGAAACTTAAGCATCATTCTTTCTGGTGATAGTTTTGAACGATCCTTTTTCTTAAAATTCAAGAGAAGAGAGGGTGTTTTCGGAGTGGTAGGAACACACTATTCCGGTAATGAAAACGGAATATGTAGGATATAAAATGTGCAACGCCGGAGGGCTTGGAAAGATACGCCGAACAGAGTTGTAAATTTGGAGATGAGTCCTAAGAGTAAAGTGGTTCACTTGTGCAGGGGCTCGTAATGGTGTATGTGAATATAGTGTGAATATAGTGCTTAATAGACAAAAAGGTAGCGTTAAAAAGAAGCAAAAGATTTTTGAGTGTGCAGTAGCATGACGGTAAGATATTGATCTTACTGAGATCTTGATGTTATGTGTGTTTAGATTATGTATATGATGGGTTAATTTGATTAGTTGAAGGTAGATCTTTACTCTTAATATAGAAAAAGAAACATATATTGATGATTTAACATGGTTTATATATAAGTTTACGTGCCCTACTTTATAATTGAAACATAAAAAAAAAATAACCCATTCAATTTCATACTTTAGAAAAAAAAGAATGAGAGTAGTTTGTTATAGTGGGATTGAACTCTCGTCTGCGTCTAAATAAAATTTTACTGTTTTAAAACATCGTGTTAGTGACATGGTGAGACTATGGCTAACTTGATCTAACTAAGATCTTTTGAGTGTGCCAATGGCATGGTAGTAAGGTATTGACCTAACTGAGATCTTGATGTTATTGTGTGTTTAGATTATTTATAAGATGGACTAATTCGATTATTCGAAGGTAGATTCTTACTCTTAATATATAAAAACATGTGGATGATGTTTATATATACATTTATGTAACCTATTTTATAATTGAAATAAAGATTTAGACGATGAGGATGATATACAAAAAAAAAAATAAAAAATGATCGAATCAATTTTATATTTAAAGAAAAGGGATCAAAGTGGTAAAACCCTCTTCTCTCTCTTCCTTTCTCATATGCAGGTCTGATGATGATCAACGAAAGGCATTCAGAACGGGGTTCAATATGACAATAGTTTGTTATAGTAGGATTGAACTCTCATATGCATTTAACTTAATTTTTACTATTTTTAAATATCGTGTTAGTGACATGATAAGACTACGGTTAATTTGAACAGTTTCATCTGCATTGGTGCATTTAAAGAGAAGGAACATAGACCATTTCTATCATGTCAGATTAAAGCCATAACAAATGTAATGCTAAAAGTTAAAACCATGATGCTAATGTATAATTGTCTCCCATATATCTTCAATGCTAGGGGCATTTTATATAATGAAGGTGGAATCACAACATGGTGCAAGAAAACACCAGAATTCTTGTGAAAGTACTTGTTTCTGAAGGAGTAAAATCATAGTAGCTCGCAAAAGAAAGTACAGTATCCTATCACATTACTAGTCTAAAGTGAAAAGCTGAGAATATTGTGAAAACAAATACTAGGGGACAATTGAAAAGATCATATCTTTCCCGTGATGCAACAGTGAAGCATAAAAGCTCCTTCTTCTTTTTTTTTTTTTTTTTATCTTCGAAAGTATCAATATATGCTTGGCTTAACAGAGTAAAGGAACATAGTGCTTGTTAAGCAAAATTACCAATCGAATAGGATTCCTACTTTTTTTTTCTACCATTGGCCAAAAGTTGCAGATTTTCATGTTTAATGTGTCTACACTTTCCCTTACAAGTAGATGGTGGATACCCTTCTTCATTTTCTTTTAGACTATTAAATTATGGATAAAATTCAAGTAATGTTTCTCATAACAAAAAAGATTAAATTAAAACTAAAATTGAAATTGAAAATCATAGTGATCAATTTTTAATACGTAACCTTACGTTTTGTCCCAAAATTTTTACATTTGTAATTTGGTTATGTTCATGATATAAAAGAATTTATTATTTTTTGGGTAACATTTATTATTTGATGGATATCTTCTTACATTACTAAAATTACTGTTATTACCATGGAATCTTATTTAAAAAAAATTATGATCAGTGATTATTGATGAAATATCAAAAAATACCGATGAAAAAAAAAACCATTGTTATTATCTATGGATTATCAATAGAATTTACCTAGGAAAATTTATTTTTGTTAGTAATTGGTTAATAAATATATCGCAAAAAATGAAGAGATATCAGGGGAAATTTAATCTGACAAAAGAGAAAAAATTTCATAATTTTTTATCAACAGACACTGATAAAATTTTCCATTAATAGTATAATTTTTTTTTTTAAAATGCCTCAAATATTTTTGTTTTATAACTTGAAAATATTTTGACTTACCACATTTCTTACTAGAGTATATGATTTAACAGAAACATTAATTAAAATCTAATAACAAGAACCAGACAAAAATGTAAGAATTTTCTTTTATTTCTCATTTCCATTAATTATAATTTTTTAGTAATAACCACATTAAATATGTAACTCAATTTTGAGTAATTTGAATTATATTTACGTCATGTATGCATTATAATTAATGTGATTGGGCATGTAGGGTATTGCTAGTGTAAAGCATGATGTTGAGAGCCCATAGTAGGTGGATTCAACTAGGGTTAATAAATACAGAGGTTTAGTCGCTCTTTTACAATCGTTTTCCTAATCAGAGTAGTCAGTAACTATTAAAAGTGTAGGAAAGGAAGACTATTCTTCAAGCACGTTTTTTTTTATTTCTTATGCGTGTACTGTCAAGGTCAGAATATGAATGCAAGAGCGGTACATTTTGTTTTTTTTTTTTATTTATTTTATTTTTATTTTTTATTTGATTCATTGTGGTCCTAATTGATATGAAGTCTGTTAAAAGATAAATCTTACATGTGCAGAGTGGGTTCATGTCAGTCTTGAGCCCTATGTTTAATTTGAAATTTTTAGTCTTCAATTGAAAGATTTTAGTCTTCATTTTTGCATGAAATGCATAATATGAAATTTTGGTGCCCTAATTTTTAAATTTTTGATAAATAGTTGATCTAATTGTTATGAGGTTTTTGATTCAATATTGAAATTATTTACTATGTTTCTAATGAGACATATTTTGAGAAATTTTGTATAGAGTTGAGATTGATTATGGACAATTTTGATACATGATCTCTATTTAAAATTGAATTGGTAAAATTAAATACTTATCTCCACAGTGGTCCTTTAACAAGCCAATTAATTTATTTTGTGATTTTGGTGATGATCTTGTTATTTAAGTTAATTCATATAATCATCTACCTACAAGGGTTAATATGTGAGTTAATTTGAATGATTTTTGACCTACTATTATAATTGGTAGATTGAGAATCCTTTGGCCTATAGGTGTTCGATTTTTCAATTTTGTTTATTATTTTATTAGCTTGTTAATTTTGAGGTTACGAAAAATTTATTACTTTCTCCACTCTCAAGGGAGGATTAAATAATACTTTTAATTTCCTTATATTAAAATATAAATGATTATTTTTCACCTATTATGTTAATTAAATATTTGGTATCTGTTGATGTTTTCAATACCTTACAGAGATTCAAGAGAAAATGAAAGCCAAGTAGGGATATAATCAATCTATGTGTAGGAAATGAAGATCGAGTAACAGTGGAATTCATAGGCATAGTTGAACTAAAATTAGATTCAAGATTTATTTTATCTTTAAAAGACACTCTTTATGTACTGTCAATGAGGCAGAGTTTGGTTTCTTTGTCAAGACTATAGGATATTGATGTTTATTTGAGTTTTAATAAAGGATCTTATCAAATATCTTATGATTCTTTTGTCATTGGAAATCTTTCTAAATGTGATAGTTTATATAAGTTAAATCTTAATTCTAAATAATTTGATATGCTTCATGCTATGAATGTTGGTGTTGAAAGACCTTTGTCAAAAGGAAACTTCTTCTTTTTGGGACATATGTGCAAAGTCATATTTCAAAGGAAAGAATAAATAAGTTGATGAAAGAAAATGTCATTCCTTGTCTTGAAAATTCTGGTGAAAATGATTGTGCTAATTGTTTTAAAGGAAAAATAACTAAGAAAACTAATAGAAATTCCACTCGTAGTCAAGAGGTTCTGAAAATAATTCATATTGATATTAGTAGTCCTCTCAAGAACACTTTGTGTGGTAATAAACATTTCATAACCTTCATAAATGATTTCTCCCATTATGGCTATGTCTATACCTCAAGGTCTGATCGTGGTGATGAGTATTATGACAAAACATTTTAGATGTTCAATATAGGAGACTCTTTTATTTCTACTCCTAGTCCTAACAATATGGATGAATCTACAAGTTTAATACTGGAAATTTCATGTCAACCCAAAGCATGTCCCATCAATACTAGGGATTCTAGAGGAACAAAAAGGAAACCTATGAAGCCCTAGTCGAAATTAGACTCACTTTACTAAATTTATTAATAGTGAGGGTTTGCCAAAGGGTAGATGCAATTATTGTAATAAGAAATTTTGTTGTGATGGGAAAAATAGGGTATTGAATCACTAAAATATCACATGAAATCATGCCACCAAAATCCTTGTAACATTGATGGTGCACAAGCCCAACTAGTTTTGCAAAGTAAGGGTGTGGAAGTGGAAGGAAATATCACCATTTGAAAGTTTGATCAGGAGGCAACTAAAAAGAGTTTAGCCTCTATGATTGTGATTGATGAATTACCTCTTAGGTTTGTAGAAAGTGAAGGATTTAAAAAATTTATGTCTGTTACATGTCGTATATTTCATGTTCCTTCACGGCTTACAATTACTAAGGGTATTTATAAACTTTTGAGGTATTCATGTCTAAGAATTTAGTGACCACAAACACATGGCAATCTTTGGAAAGAGTTAACTATATGTGACTTACGGCTCACTTTATTTATAATGATTGGAAATTGAAAAAAAAAAAATCCCAAACTTTTGTCCAATTTCAAGTCATAAAGGTGAGGCCATTGGTAAGCTCATTGAGAAATGCTTGCTTAGTTGGGGGATTGACGAAGTGTTCACTCTCACAGTTGACAAGCAAGTGTAAGTGATGTTGCTATTAGATACTTGAAGGAAAAATTCAAGTATCAGGGTGTTGCATTGTAAATGATCAGTACATTCATATGAGATGCACTGCACTCGTAGTGAACTTAATTGTAATTGAAGGGCTAAAAGAAATGAATAAATTGGTTGCTTGTGTTAAAGGGATAGTGAGATATGTGAGTCAATTTCCTTCTAGATTAGAAAAATTCAAAGAGTGTTTTATGATTGAAAATATAAAGAGCAAAAGTTTGTTGTACATTGATGTTTGTACTAGATGGAGCTCTATCTACTTAATATTAGATAGTGCTCAAAAGATTGAATTAACTTTTAAAAGATTTAAAGAGCAAGATACCAACTCTAGGGTTGAGCTCGAGTCAGAAGGTTTATCTGCCGAGGATGATTGAAATCTATTAGATCTTAGGACAGTTTTTAGAGCACTCCTATGAACTCACATTACAAGTTTCAGGCTCTTTGTATGTTACAGCGAACATTTTCCTTGATGAACTTGTTGAAATGTCTTTTACATGAGTTTTGTGTAATGGCCATAAGAATGGAAGATAAATATAAAAAGAACTAAGGTAATATGGAAAAGATAAATACGCTTTTCTTAATTGCAGTTGTTCTTGATCTTAGACACAAATTAAATTAAGTGGAATTGCACATGAAAGCATTTATGATGGTGATAAAGATTTTTCAATGGTGAAAAGGTGTAAGAAGTTACTTATGAATTGTATCTTGCATATCAACTTTCTCTTTCTAGTGTCTAATCAAGTATGATGAGTGAGAGTGACGTAGAACCACAACAAAGGTAGAAAGAACAAATGAAGTCTCTATATGGGATGCACATGATTGAATATGGCAATGGGAATGAAAAATCAGAAATGGATAGGTATCTAAATGAGGTTGTCAACAATGATATAATGGAGATCTCGATATTTTAGGATTATGAAAAGTTAAAGGCCTTAGACTTCCTAATTTTTTCTCAATTGGCTTGAAATGTGTTATGTTATTCCTATTTCTATTGGTCCTTTTGAGTTCTCATTTAGTACTGGAGGACATATTCTTGATTCATTTAAGAGTTGTTCAAATTCCTGGTAGTCCTTATCCATATTCAAGATTGGATTCAAAAATCATCAAATCAAGCCAACGTGGTGTGAAAGCTACTAGAACTTGAAAATGCTGAAAATGGTATAAATATATTTTTCTTTTGTTTATTGTCCTATTATTTTATGAATAGAAAATAGCTTATGAATGTCAATCTTGATTTCTTTTTCTTTTTGTTCAAATATATCTTCGGCTGCAACAGATTCCTGCCTCCCCTTTGATTTATGGGCTTGTAGATGAAGCTTTGAACGGTGAATGTTTTAAGTTTGGATATGTTATTTGCTATCATCTTAGTTTCTCTCTCTGTTTTAGAACTGTAATTATAGAAACTAACACATTTTAATTTTGTAATGGGTTTAACTACATGAAGTCAATGAACTAATGGACATGTATTCTGCGACTGTTTTAAATTGTTAATTTAGTTTATATGGCTGTTTTCATTTTGATATATTGTACGTTATTGATGGTTGTTGAGTGTTACTGGTGTTGATATGCTGAAGAATTGATGGACTGATTGGTTGTTTACATTCTTAGCTTAAACTCTATAGTTATTGACTAGGAGTGTAAATGATACAGTGATACTCGCAAGTTATTCGGACCAAAAATAAAAACTCCTGGTAAAGATAATTATTCAGATTCATATCATGTTCAATTGTTGATGAAGACTGGTTAACTAATTATAGATACAGGGATGACCATTACCAATATGACGATCAACCCAGAATATTTACCTTGCAGAAGAGAAGAATATTTGCCAGATAGAAATTTGCATGATGGTTCTTCAAAGTTGCTTGGACTTGCCCATGATCTCTTCTGATCTTGGTTTCCTACACTTAAAAACTAACATCATCGCTTATCTGGTCCTTCACCATTACATCCTCTTTCTTTCCTTGAGATAAACACAACTGAATTTTGTGAACATCAGCAACTCTACACGCATAGAAGAAAAATTTGACAAAGAAACTTAAAACACCACCTTAATTTGAGCAGATTTTGAAGCAGTAGAATACAGAAGAATTTTATAGGCTGGTTTATCTACTTCAGATATATGAAAAATCTACACAGCATAACCGTTCATTGATGCTATAAGAATCCACAACCAAGCAAGAAAATTTGTTTGCACATTATCAATGGCAGAGAAACAGATTACAAATATCGGTCCCCATCGCCCATCTGAATGTACAGAGGTATTACTGAAGTACCTGGTGTACTTGACGTCATATTCTGCAGCTGGCAGCTGGATAACATGCACAAAAGGCATCAGCATAAAAGAAACCTCGCAAGACATGTTTAAACTTGGGTAAAGAGAAAGAGGTGAAAAAACCTAAACCAAATTTGGTTCAAAATCAAGAAGTGAACCATATGGTTAGTGAGAAACATGCCACCTTTAAGGACTAAAATAACCACATAGACATCTAAAATAAATTTAAAAGAGTTCATAAATGTTCATAACTGTTGTTTATTACTATCTCAAAGAGTCTACACTGCATGCCTCGTTTTCTTAATCCCAAATGATGAACATGCAAGGGGACAACAAATGTATGAAACAACTGACTCATCATCATTCAAATTTAGAGTACTCACTGCAGTAGACAAACTGGTTTAGATCAAGAGTAACCCTGCCTTGCTTTGCTGTATCAAATGCATTAAACAAATTCCTGCACCAACAACAATCAACAAAGGGAAAAAGGACAAAATTGAGATTTACATAACCTATCTGGAAAATACGAAAATAAGTATGAAGACACTATGTCAAGCAGATTTGAATGAAGTGAACTCAATCATTTGCTTCCCTATATTTGCATGTTCTCTGTTTGTGTGCGGCATAATGTACGTTGAACCATTAAAAAAAATAAAAAAGTCATTGTAGATGTTCTTCCACAACCTGTTATGGGCATTCATTTGTCCCACAAAAGTTATACATTAATTTATTTGGCTATGCTAGACTGGCTGTACATTCAGCACTAAACATGCTGTTCTACAGTTGGAAGAAATACAGTACCGAGCAGACTGCAAAAATATACAAAGTGATATGAAGTCATCCAGCTGAAACCTCCCATTTTTCTTCTGATCAAAGTTCTGGTGAGAAAAAAAATAGTAAAATCAATTCATGCCAAGCAAATAAACCAGAAAAGAGTAGAAGGGTGGACCAATACAGGGTATCATAAGAGCATCTTCAAAATTAATATAACAGCCATGGATATGAAGATTCATACTTTGAGAACACTACAACAACAAATGGAAATTAGAAAACCAGTAAAAGTTCGGAAGGGGAATCCTAGATACAAATAACCAAAAATTATGAATGTCAAAATGCTCAATGAATGTCAAACAGAATGGTATCTATAATACTTCTATAGTCTAGGGCAGTGGAAGAATATGACCGGATAGAGGATACCTCCCCAGCCATTCTCTCAGACAAATACAAAAGGAACAATAATCTATTAGACTATCACCAAGCCAGTAGTTATATGAAGTATGAACATAAAAGATATATTCAGAACATATATACGTACATGGACATACAAGATAAAAGAGATACTCCAAATTCTAGAAGGAACGTGCAACATAGAGTCAACTCAAAACATTAAAGAGTGTAAGGTTCTGAGCAATAACTTTATACTATGTTCTGGAACAAAAACTCAACTTCTCAATTATAATGTCAAATTATATGTTACCTCACAGGCTGTGTAGAATGCAGGAGAATCCAAAGAGAATCCTATTTTGTTTAGTGCCTGCAACCAGGGTTCGATAATGAGTAACCATAACAACTAGGAAGGAAAGAAGGAGAATGAAATAAGTGAAAAGGCAATATCGATTCAACATCTAGATGTGATGCATGAGATTAACTTTCAAAAGTAACTTTTTTTTTCAAAGTCTTCATAATGTACCTCAAAAACATCATCAGTGCCAAGGAACCCACGATTCCTGTAACATTGGACATCAAAGTGACTAGAGTTTTTAGTATTTTTATGTGAAAGAAAGGACATAGCAAGTGCGTAGATCGTGGCATAATTTGCAGCTACATGAAAACAAATATTTGTAATGATGGAAACTAAATAATAACATATAGAATACAAAATGTTCATCATCATTTCAATCCAGTATTGCCTTAAACATGAAGCAACTCTAAACAGCAATTAAAAAAAGCAGTACCCATCGAACATAAATTGCATCATTATGTTCTATATTCTGTGACCTACTAATAATAGAGTAAAAGGAAGAAAAAAGAAAGAAAGCCGCATCCAAGAGGTAGCAAATCACCTCTCTAGGTCTGCGAAGGCCTGCTGGACCTGCCGAAAAATCATTAAGATAGTAAGAGTAATCAAATAAAATCCAATAATGCTAAATGCTAACACATCCTCAGTATAGATTTTCATGATCTAACAAACTAATTTTTACATGAATTAGAAGATGAAATTCAAATGTGTAACTAAACAAATACCACAATGTTATAATTTGAAGTTTTGAAGATATATTCCCAAATTGGTGAATGTAGAAAATAGTAAACTAACCTTGATGAGAAATTTGTTGAGAGCGAGAAATTCTATGCATAGCAACAAAAAGAATGGAGAAATTCAAGAAAAAAATAGAATTAAAAGTTGAAATGCAAAAAAAAAAAAAAAAAAATTATTTCAGGCTAATAAAAAAAAAAAATCCGATCTTTTACCTTCAAAACTCATGCTACCATTTCTATCAAAATCATACATCCTGCCAAATGAAATATATATATATAAATAAATAAATAAAGGAGAACATTGGATTAAAAATATTGAGAAAAGAAAAAAGACCTGATCATCTGTTGGACGACGGAGAGAGGAAACTCGAGGTTGCCGATGGCAAAAGCGCTCTGGTGGATTTTTTTTTTTGGTCAAAGAGAAATTCAGTAAATTTAGATTATAAAAAAAAAGCGAGAATGAATAATAATAACCAGAAAAAAAAAAAAAAAGACCTTTAGCTGTGCTGCTGTGATGCTTCCGGTTTTTTCTGAGTCGACTCGCTCGAACCACTCCCTTAGAATCAGTTTGTCCTCCATTTTCCCTTCTATGCACGGTCAAAGAGTGAGCGAGATGGACTAAAGACGCCAGCTCGAGGTGGTATAAGTTTCAAACACCTACGACGTCGTGTTACTCGTTTCTCGATAATTCAATTCAATCAAATCTGATCCCAACCATCATCTTATTTTATATGTTTTGACACTTTAGTTATACTGATTCGACTCATTTTCGACGTCAAAGCCCTTGACTTTTAAAATCAAACCAAATTAGATTTCAAATAAATTTTTTAGATAAAATCAACTTAATTAAATTATTCAAAATTACATTTTTATCAACTTGTAGCATTCCTTTAATTTTGGTGTTTGGTATTATTATTTTCTTACGATATTTAACTGTGGTAAAAATAAAAAAATTATGCAAATAATTATACAAATTGAATTTAATAATAATAGTAAAAAATATTTTTTAATATGTTTTACTCATAACTAATACTCATAATCAAGAAGGATAATTACCAAAGGTTTATTAAAAAAAAAAACCTAAAAAAAGGAACTTTTAAAAAATAAGTTATTGCACGTTAGTAGAATTTTAATTTGTATTGTATTTATTTAGAATAATTATTTAATATATTATTAATAGAGTTTTTTGACTTCACAAGTGAAATTAAGATAGTGAATCATATTTTATATGTATTCTCAACTTAACTCCGCTTGTAAAGTTAAAAAACTCTATTGACGTTGTATTGAATATTAATCTACTTATTATTTGAGTAAATTCCATCTAAGTTTTTATTTTTTAAGATTTGACTTTAATTCAACTTTAATATATTAGTATAAAAATAGACACTTTGCACAAAACTTTTCTATTTGCATGACAAGTTAGTTATTCCATTAGTTAATTGTTAGATCAACCATTAAAAGTTTAATTTTGAGATCATTTTATCTTTGAAATCTTTTGAAATGTTTTAAATATTCAAATTAATAAAAAATGAATAAGAAAATATTAAAAATTATTAGATTTTGAAAGATTAAAATTTTTAATTAATTAATTAATTATTTAATTTTTTACCTAATAAATAATAAATAAAATAAATTAAAAAACTCTATTGATGTTGTATTGAATATTAATCTATATTATTATTTGAGTAAATTTCATCTAAATTCTTACTCTTTAAAGTTTGACTCTAATCTAATTTTAATCTATTAATATAAAAATAGATACTTCGTATCAAACTTTTCTATTTACATGACAAATTAGTTATTCTGTTAATCAATTGTTATGTCAACATTTAATTTTGAAATCGTTTTATCTTTTAAATCATTTAAAATATTTAAAATATTTAAATTAATTAATAATGAATAAGAAAATAAAAAATTATTATTTTGAAAGATTAATTTTTTTAATTAATTAATTAATTATTATTTAAAATTTTTACGTAATAAATAAAAATAATAAATAATAATAAATAAAATAAATTAAAAAAAGTAACTTTCCAAGTGCAGGTGCAACCTTAGCTGACTCATCACGTGCGCATTTTAATTGGCTGGTCTGGCCGCGTTGGGCGATGACGTGTCTAAATCTTTCCATTGTTCGTCAAGGTTCAGTCGTCACTCTAGAAGCCAGACACCCAAGCCAATTTAACCACCTCAAGCCCTTCTCCAGAACTCTCCAGGTTCACCCGCTCTCCTTCCCTTTTGCTTTTCACCGTCTTTCTACTCTCCTCTCGAAATTTCTTCACAATTCCAATCTCCTCCTATAAATATAACTCTGTTGCCTCGTCGAATCCTCAATCAGAACAAATTCATCAAAGCGATCGATAAGAGCTCTGCTCACAACAATCTCTTGAATACCCATTTATAAATCTCAGTTTTCTGTTACAGTCGTTCTTCTTTTTATTTAATTAATGGCAGCCAAAGCCGAAGGCAAGGCGATTGGGATTGATCTCGGGACGACATATAGCTGCGTTGGGGTGTGGCAAAATGACCGCGTAGAGATTATAGCCAATGATCAAGGCAACAGAACCACGCCTTCTTATGTAGCTTTCACCGACACCGAGCGGCTCATTGGCGATGCAGCAAAAAATCAAGTCGCCATGAACCCTCAAAACACTGTTTTCGACGCTAAACGACTCATCGGTCGTCGTTTCTCTGACCCTTCAGTGCAAAGCGACATGAAGCATTGGCCTTTTAAGGTCGTTGCTGGCCCTGGTGATAAGCCAATGATTGTGGTTACGTACAAGGGTGAAGAAAAACAGTTCTCCGCTGAAGAAATTTCTTCCATGGTATTGACCAAGATGAAGGAGGTAGCCGAGGCTTATTTGGGCCAAACCGTGAAAAATGCGGTTATAACCGTGCCTGCCTATTTCAATGACTCGCAAAGGCAGGCTACAAAGGACGCTGGAGCCATTACAGGGCTTAATGTTATGAGGATTATCAACGAGCCAACGGCTGCTGCAATTGCTTATGGTTTGGACAAGAAGGCATCGAGGTCGGGCGAGAAAAACGTTTTGATTTTTGATCTTGGAGGGGGTACGTTTGATGTTTCACTGTTGACGATCGAGGAAGGGATTTTTGAGGTTAAGGCTACTGCTGGAGATACTCATCTTGGAGGTGAGGACTTTGACAACAGGCTTGTTAGTCATTTCGTTCAAGAATTCAAGAGGAAGCATAAGAAAGATATTAGTAGTAATGCAAGGGCTCTAAGGCGGCTGAGGACCGCTTGCGAGAGGGCGAAAAGAACTCTTTCTTCGACTACTCAAACTACCATCGAGATTGATTCTCTTTATGAAGGTATTGATTTCTATTCTACTATTACGAGAGCAAGGTTTGAGGAGTTGAACATGGATTTATTTAGGAGATGCATGGAGCCTGTAGAAAAATGTCTTCGGGACTCCAAAATTGACAAGAGTCAGGTTCATGAGGTTGTTCTTGTTGGTGGGTCGACAAGGATTCCTAAAGTTCAACAACTATTGCAAGATTTCTTCAATGGCAAGGAGCTTTGCAAGAGTATAAATCCTGATGAGGCGGTTGCTTATGGAGCTGCTGTTCAGGCGGCTATTTTGAGTGGTGAAGGAAATGAGAAGGTCCAAGAGTTGCTTCTTCTTGATGTCACGCCTCTTAGCCTTGGTATTGAGACTGCTGGTGGTGTGATGACAGTCTTGATTCCAAGGAACACAACGATTCCAACCAAGAAAGAACAGATTTTCTCGACTTATTCGGATAATCAGCCTGGGGTTTTGATTCAGGTCTATGAAGGTGAAAGGGCTAGAACAAAGGACAATAACTTGCTTGGAAAATTCGAGCTTACAGGCATCCCACCGGCTCCCAGAGGTGTTCCTCAAATCAATGTCTGCTTCGACATTGATGCAAATGGTATCTTGAATGTGTCTGCCGAGGATAAGACTGCAGGAGTGAAGAACAAGATCACAATTACCAATGACAAGGGAAGACTGAGCAAGGAAGAAATTGAAAGAATGGTGCAAGAAGCAGAGAGATACAAGACGGAGGATGAGGAGGTGAAGAAGAAGGTGGATGCCAAGAATGCCCTTGAGAACTACGCATACAATATGAGGAACACCGTGAAAGATGACAAGTTTTCTGGAAAACTTGATCCGGCAGACAAGCAGAAGATCGAGAAGGCAATTGATGAGACTATCGAATGGCTCGACGGAAACCAGTTGGCGGAAGTTGATGAATTTGAGGACAAGTTGAAGGAATTGGAAGGCCTATGCAATCCAATCATTGCAAAGATGTATCAAGGTGGAGGAGATGTGCCAATGGGTGGAGCTACTGAGATGCCGAACAGTGGATATGGAAATGCTGGGTCTGGTGGCACTGGTGCTGGGCCCAAGATTGAGGAAGTCGATTAAGTTTTTCATCAATGGGATTTTCTAGGATGTTCTGCATTATAAAATTTGCCTCTGTTTTAGCTCTGTTTTTTTTTCCTTTAGCTGAGTGATAATTAAGTATGAGACAGCCATACAATAAATGAAAACTTTATAGTGTTATTCTACATAGCAATGTAATAAAAAGTTTAAGGTGTTTCTAGTTATTATTTTTTCTCCAAGTTTTATTGTTTCTTACTTTATTTTTTTTTTATTTAGGAGAATTTTTTTTTAATCACACATTATCACGTGTTTATTGAAAATTTTTAATTAATTAAAAAAATGACAAATAATTTATTACCATTGAGATTAATGATAAATTTTTAAGTTGATCATAAGATTATACCTTGTTAATTTTATGATTAATTTAAAAATAAATACGTTTGGTTTTGGTTTGACTAATACAAATTTAGATATTGTTTCTTAATTAAATTAAAATAATTAAGATATAAATTTAAATTTTGCCAGTAAAAATTAAATCAATTTAATGTTTAATTAAATTAAAATAATTAAGAGATAAATTTTAATTTTTAACCAATTAAATTTCGAGAATTTATGGATCTTTCAATAAAATTTCACTCATGAGTCATTAATTTTATTTATAATTAAATTAAAATAAGATCAAATAAATTAAGTTATTTTAAAAATCAAAAGTTAAGTATTTTAAAAACTCTCTCACTTGCCTATCAAGTCATACTTTTGAGAATTTTAAAAGGGGAGATGAAAATTTTGAAGACTTAAAACTTTTTTAAAGCCTGACGATAAAACTCCAAAGAATTAGAGAAATTTTGAAGAATTCAAAAAATGAATCATTTGAGTTTCAATGTTTTTTTTTAAGAATTTGCTTTTTGATCTTATTTTATTAAAAGAAATAAGATTAATTCGGTTTGGTACTATTAAGGGTTTGTTCGATAGGTCGGAAATAAAAATGAAAAAATAAAAAATTGGAAGGATAAAAAATAAAGATGAAAAATATTAAATTTTTTCTTGGGGGCTCTTAATAGGAAATATGGAAAATGAATGGAAAATATATTTATTTCTTTCTTAAAAGTGACAAAAAAGAAAAAAAATATAGTGATTTTACTCTATTACCTCTTATACAAATATTTATTAAGTGTAATCTTTTTAATTTTTTAGCTTTTATTGAGTTTTCATTTTCAATGATTTAATTTTTAAACAAAAAATTGAATAATTCATTAATAATTAATTTATAACACTTAACTATTAATTATAAATAAATCACTAAATAATTAACTAAAGATTAATTTATAATAATTAATTAATTATTAATTCTTACTTTTTTATTTTATAATTATAAGTTAATTATTTAACGATTAATAAGATATCAAATGCTAACAATTCCAAATGTTAATAAAAATCATTTTTATACAAGAAACCTGATATGCAATACAAGAAAATAAAAGAAACTATGAATATGTACATTAATGCATCAAATACTATAAACAAGTCTTCAATCCAAGAGTATTTCCCTTTTTTTTCATTTTTTTTAATGAAAATCAGGTTATGTTTAGAGCAACATAAATACTAGAAACACAAACTCCTATAAGTACACTCATGGCACCAATATGTATTGACAAGTTAGGAGATTTTTGCTTTACTCATCATCATCAAAATTAGCTTCTTACCTCTTTGAGTTGGAACTTCAAAGAAAGCTTTCATCCTATGCATTAAGTTGGAGATACTATGGCATATCAATCTTCAGCAATTCATCAAATATCCCAACTTCATAGAAATGTAAAACTTATAGGGGCCGTTTGTTATCAGGAAAGTAATCACTTTGTGCTGCAATTTAATTGGACGCAAAGTGATTACAACGTTTGTTATCAAGAAAGTTGAATGTAAAGTGATTGCAACTGCAATCACTTTACATCCAGAAGCTGCAAAGTGATTGCAGTCCATTTAGGCTGCAATCACTTTGCAGCCTTGGCTGCAAAGTTAATTTTACTCATTTTACCTCAATTACCCTTTTACCATAAAAGGGTATTATCATGTATGAAAAATATTTTACATGGATTTATATAAAGTATTATAACTTTCATGGATGTTATAAGTACTATGTTGATGTCATGATAATTGAAAATTTACAATTGATACATTAAAATTTCGAATTACATTAATAATATATGAATTATTAATATTATACTCTATAAAATTAAAATTAATAATAATACATGACAATTTAAAATTACAAATGATGAGTAATATTAATAATACAACTTTTATTTTAATTAATTTTCATTGAAAAATTATTTTTATATTCAGGGGTATTTTTGGAATTTACCACTACTTTCCCAGCAAAGTAACTGTATACCAAACGCTGCGAAGTTACTTTCCCTGTAATTTAAACAGAATTTTACATTGTCATACCAAACACTGCAAAGTTACTTTCCCTGCAATCACTTTCCCTGTAATCACTTTCCCTGCAATCACTTTCCTTGTAAGTTACCAAACGCCACCATAATGTGAATGGTAAGAAAGCCAAGATGATGAATACATGAATAAGGTATTGTTGTTATCAAGATACAACAATCATGAATTGTTGTCATCTTCATTTCGAATTTCGTGTCACGTGTTTTCGAATACCTCTATAAAAGAGAAAAAGATCAGAGAGACGTAGGGGTTATTCCTTGCGTTAGTATTCCAATACTTAAGTCAGTCAAAGAATTGGGCACAGATTCAGTAGGAAAATTCAAAATTAGGTTAACGAATCGTACATGACCCCTATTTATAGAGATTTACTTTGTCATCAATTACATTTTTGCTTTTTTTATCTTACTCAGAATTTGTATAATTTTTCATATGTTTTTTTCGTGCACCACGTGGTGTATTCTTCATGCATCACGTGATACACTTTTATTATTATTTTATCGTGGACAACAGGTATGGAAGAATATTCAAAGTGCACAAAGAAACACATCCCATACTAATTTATTCACAATTTTGATTTGATTTTTCATTTTCACAACATTATTCTTCCTTAAGTACTATCCCCATTGTAATAGCTTCAATTGACTAGCAATTAATAAAGAGGAGTTCTGATATCTATAGGGCATAATATGCACATTTATAATTTGTAATGTGATACATTTGCAAATTATTACAATGAATCAGCTTCAAGATAGATTTTAACATAAAGAAAAGATTGAACAGCAAGGATTAGATCAACATCATTTTGCAAACATTTTAATAAAACCTTCATTTTATTATAATCTATTCATAACCTATACAAGTGGCAGAGTAAAAAATTATATTTAGTGAGAGTTTAATTCAAATATATTAAATAATAATAAAATTTAAAACTTTCGTATTCTCTTAATTGTTAAAAATTTTACAATTGTCATTGATTTTATATTTTAAAAACATTGCACAATGTTTTTGTTATCAATATTTTTAAACACTTTTTTTTTCTCAATTTATACAATTAACTCATCTTTCAACTATTGATTTCTCATTTAATCACGTAAATAAGTCTTGAAGATGTTTATTGTTGAAAGTATTTTTGTATGTTATAATAGTGATATCTGATAGGATCAATGCTAATGTTAATATCAAATAAATTAATGGATAAATTTTATTATGTTAACCTCATATATCCTTATAATAAGATCGTCAATTCCTTTCAATTTTGAAAACTTAATACTAAAACATATATCTATGATATAATCCTGAAATTAAATTTTAAGTATAAAAAATTCCATCGAAACAATTTTAGTTTATGTAAAAACCTAACGTTTAGTTAATTTCATAAAAAAAAAAATTATATGTAGACATCATATTTTGTCTTGGTCATTGTAGACTTGTTGAATAATTTTGGATTAAATGGCTAGTTAATGAAACTTTAGGTATAATCCGACTTTTGTAGGCAGAGTTTAATTGAAACCATGCTTTCATTGATTTTGGGTTTTGATTAGGATTAAGTTGGGCTTAGGAGCCTGATTGGATAAAGAGGGTAGGCTTTGGATTTGTATTTTTGGACCTAAAAGTCCAGTGATGGAATTGCTTGTCCATTATTTTTCTTCTCGCGTTTTATTTATTTTATCATCTTCTTTATCTTCAATTTACGTTCCTCCGTTTTTTATTTATTATTTCTTATGTGTTTATTTTGTCAATCTCGTTTTTATCACTTATCTTTTTATTCTTTATTATCTTTTTATTCTTTTTTCTTTATCTTTCTTACTATTTTAAATTTTAAATAAACAACAAATCAAAATAAAAATGAAGAGTGGAAAAATTTTAAAAAAATCATCAAAGAATTCGGTCTAATATTTTCAAAAATTATCTCAAAATTTTTTTAATAATGATTGAAAAAAAAAGATTGAAAATCAAATTCATGATTGTATTGTTTCAATTCGATCTTGAAATTCATCTATATCAAACCATATTGTAAATACCATCAAATTGTAGGTTTCTTGAGACATACATACGTGGATCATACATAAGCATATAGAGATTAAACGCAACGAAAACAAAAATTTTTATCTTAAAAAATCGATCCTAATGGATCTCTTTGATAAAAAAACATTCAAAACATGCAAATACATACCAAGAATCATATGAATAATCATATAAATTGTTTCAAGAAACATACTTAAATTTTAGATACTTTAATCAAAAGGTTTACTCCTTGTTAATTATGCTTGATCTTCTTGTCTTGAATCGTAAAGGTAAGTTGTCCAAGTGTTTAGCCTCTAATAGTAATCCACACAAGTAGTAATAGAGCTTTCGGGAAGGTTGAATTATATTATGAACGTCACCATGCTAGTAGCTTAGCTTGAGTTTCAAAAAGTCACCACAACTTTCTCAATCTCTTGAAGCTTACAAATATGAAAAAAAAAGGCGACAAAGACTCGACAAGGTCTTACTATCATTCACCTTAATAATTTCCCCTTCCTCAACTTCTGTGGCCAGCCATGATGTTTTTATTCATAGGCTAAGGTAAATGTATACATTTACCTTTTAGATTTTGAACTTATTTTAAATGTAATTGGGTCCACCTCCTTATTAAACTATTTAATTAGAGTGTGGTCTAAATTATAATTAAGGGTTGGCGACTTCAACTTAATTATATGTTTTTTAATTAAGTTCACTAAACCAAACTCTTATAGTTAAGCCGAGTAATGTCTTTTAATTATAATTTGGCTCAATTACTTAATTAAAACCCTTTTAATTAAGTTTACTTAGTTAAACACATTTAATCAAGCTAAATTATAATAGTTAAACACATTTAATCAAGCTAAATTATAATTCTATCCAATAAGTTTAAATGGAAAATTCCAAATTTTCCAAGACAAATCCATTTTTATCCATTGACTACTCTTTTTTATGTGACCCATTAGGCTCTTAACAACTTGGTAATTAATTGAAACTTTATTCTATTCATATATCAAGAGAGACATTTAGTAATGCATCATAACCCTCAAATGTTAAAGAGGTTAAGAGTGATTCTCAACTTAAAACCTTTCAATTATAAGTCTCTCAGTGTAATTAATATCCTTCCATTGATTATATCTCATTGAATTAATCTGCATAGTACAATGTTTACTTATCAATTCATCAATTCATGGTACAATCTCATTGGGGTGATGAATTCTTTCTTGACCACTCATTCACCTTCGTATGATTTAGGCCACACCCAAAAACACCATGATTAGGCATTTGGCAATCTAAACCAATTGGGGTGAAATCAAAGTGTGATGTTTCACATATAGGATGATTTGTTGTCTCAAGTCAAAGGATCACTTACACGACTATCACTTGAGAATGTTTCCACAGAAACTTGAGTGAAACTACCAAATGAAATTTTCATGTCGAGTCATGTTCAATGAATTTGTTCTCTAACAAGAACTCACATGTTATCCTCAAGTATCATGCATACTTCAATTTATGAGATCAATTACTTACTTTACAAGTAAGGCTCAACATGTGCTAATCTCTAGTGCATTGTCAACATCCATTCTTAACAATACATTAACTTGGAACGTTTTTAAGGAACAAGGCTTTAATGCATAAGAATCTCATACTTATAACTCTTTATAATTCCTTTGCAATGCCAATTTTGTTCTATTAACGACATCATATTTTGTGACAAATAATCAATATTATTGTCGATCTAAATAGTGAACGAAAACTTTTATGTCACTTACTATAAGTGATCATGTGTTGTTATGGTACCATACCTCTCATTAAATTAATTGGGTCTGGGCATACACTAACAAAACTACCCTTAACAAAATTTAAAATTATCAAACTTGGCTTGTCTTTTGTCATCTAAAACCTCTCACCACACTCTCCTAATCTCCCTTTCTCTGTAGCTGATGTTCCCTCTCCTACTGTTGTTTGTACAACCATTCAAGTCATTGTTTGTAATAAGTTGGGTAATTAAAGCTTGAACCTAGAATGTGGAGCTCTTTGTTTTTCTAGTTCCTTTCATTTCATTCTAATTACATCAGGTATGTTTCGATCCCATCCTTATTTTACCATGTTCAATTTCTTTTAATTTTTCAGTTATTTTTTATCCTTTCTTTCATTTTTTTTGGTTCCTTTCATTTCATTCTAATTATGTATTTGATTTTTTTGGTTACCTAATAACCTTGCCATAGCCCATTAATTAGTCGGTTAAGATGCTCTTTTACTTCCTTTTCTATACTTCTAATTAGTTGGCTCTTTATTAATTATACTTGTGAATGAGTTTTCTGTAGTAGGAATGAAATAACTCTACTATGGTTTCTATAGTCGGATTGAAGCCACTTAAGCTTTCAAATAATTACTCAACTTTAAGTACCAATATATTGTTTTTGATGTAATTTGTTATGCTTTCTAATGTACTTATTTGAACTTACTATTCAACTTTAACCCTGGTGAATGCAAGTGTATAAATACTTTCTAATGTATGGTCATTAGTTCCCCCTTTTTAATTTTTCTACATCATATAAATATATGTATGTATGTATGTATGTATGTATGTATGTATGTATGTATGTATGTATGTATGTATATGTGTGTGTGTTTGTGTGTGTGGAAAAACTAGTTGTAATTTGAGTTTTACTTCAGTATCTTCAGTACTTTACCATTATAACATGCAATGCCATCAAAAAGAAGAGTTTAAGAATGGTAAGATTGATCATGGTTTGTTTCTAAGAATATGATTTGATAGTGATCATGCCATGCAAATGCAATTTTAGATGCATCTTTAAAACTAGTTAATCATAGACATGGTAAAGGGGTCGGGTTAGTGTAGAACTGGCCAAGTTAACACAGCCCCCTCCCGAAAACGACAGAATCTATTCTAGGACTCGACCTAATTCAGCCTTTGACTGAATTGGGCCGGTTTGCTTTTTGGAAGACTATGCTCGATAAGGGCTCGCACGTTAAGGACTAGGACTTTACCGATCCTGATCCGAGCTGGATCAGTTTAGGACCTGAACCGGTTTGACCCTTATGCCGTTGCTCTGCCCGGGGGGCCTCTCCCTTTTTTAAATTTAGTTTTCTTTTTAAATATTTATTTTTCAAAATTTTATCAAAATAAATTAAAAATTTTAAAACTATTATAATTTTTTTAAACTAATAACTTTATTAAGTAAGTTATAATAACTTTTTTATAATAACATTATTTATTATAATGATAATTTTATAATATTAGATAATAACTTTATGTTTATTACAATAACTTTATTAAATAAGTTATAAAGTTTTATTATAATAACTTTATTATATAAAAATATAGTAAACAACCAAATAAACTAATATTTACTTTTATTAATTAATAAATTTATAAAATGAAAAAAATTTAATGAATAAATTTCATATATTTTTTCTATTAAAATTAATTTTCTTAAAAAAAAGAAAAAAAAAGAAATTCGACCTATTGGATCGGCTTGGGACCCTCCTACTTGGGAATCAGTTTGAATCATTTCCCGTTGCTAATGAGCCAAGATCGATTGGAAATGGTCCGGAATCGGCCCAAATTGATTATTCTAAGGCTATGATTTGTTTTATTTGTAGTTCATGATCAACAAAACCCTTTTAGAATGTGGTTATACCAATTGCATCTACTTTATAGTTTCCTATGTTTACATAGATAGAAAGATTAAGAACGAACAAGAAAAAAAAGTTGAAAATAAACAACGAGACTAATTGATCATCCGCTTAGCAGGAGTTTTAAGTGTATTAAAGCTACTTTCATAGATACTAAGATTCACGTTGTTAGCTTCTTTTTTTTTTTTTTTTAAATTTCCCGAATATCTCTAGCTAGTTAAGTTTACCAGCTGTCAACAAGTATAATAAGTAGCTTTCTCTTGTGTTCTTCTACAAAAATGGAAACCTTTTCAGTTTTGTCATAATATAGATTATTTTTAGAGCCAGACTATTTTGCATTTAACAAGTTACAAAGTTACAAGAAGGTAGTTTGGTTATTTAGTAAGTAGTAACCATGACGAATTCCAATACATATTGCTTTTATTTGAAGCTTTTTAGGAAATTCTTCTACCATGCATGTCTTAGGCAACACTTCATCAAGTCAAGCATATGGGTCTAACAAAAAAGCACTATATCTATGTTTAGAGAACTTGTCATGTACTGGTAACTCAATCTATCTAGCAAGTGGAAAGTGGCAATTATCATTAGCCAAATTGGCAATCAATTTTTCACTAATGTTAATAATGAACTTGTCAATAATGAATTTCTTTTGGCACTTTGAAGAGATGAAGAATCCCATAAAAAAAGGAACATAAACCTTTTCTCATGACTGGAATGAGATGACAATGATGTATTGCTCTTACTTGTTAAGGTGGTTTGGTCATAATGAAACTTTCACATATGGTAATATCATTCTAATTTCATTCTAAACTTTATCTTCCCACCTCCTAACTATAATCAAAATCTTGGCTCTGCCACTACATAACAAAGAAGATATAAATCTCTAAAATGTGTTACTATGGAGTAGAGGGAGTATATCAATAATGGAACATTAGTTAAAGATTCTAATTAGCAAGTATTCATTCAAATGGAAAAATAATCGTAACAAGCATGAATGTATGATCATGTTTCCAAGTCACTCATAATAATGGAACACAATCAATTGCAAGACACTGATCCTTCCTATAGGTTATGACACAAATTGCTAGTATAATAGTTGCTTCTTTTGATTATTTTGCAGTTTTTCATATTTATATAACATGCAATTTTACATTTTTTGTGCATTTTAATTGATTAATTTGTTTGTACATAGCTTTTCATTTCTCATATGTAGTTTTATCTTATATGTTATTACCTAAGTTTTCTCATGTTTTCCATTCTGTTACAAGTCAAAGACAAAGCTAGTTATATATTTTAAATTATTTTTGTATTTCAATATGCAGTTTTAAAAATGGTTAAGAAGTTTAAAAGTATAAAAGGACTAGTGAGGTTAGAAGATAATCTCAAATGGACAGATCAGATGAATGATATATATATATATATATATATTATTAATGCAATGTTAGAGCAATAGGTGAATGGAAAAAAAGTTGATGGCACATTCACCCCTCATGCTTTTTGATAGATTGCATATTAAACATATTAATTGTCATATTTTCCCATGATTTAGATTCTTTTATATGTTTAATTTTTAGATTTGACTTATACTTTGTATTTCGTACTATTGGATGAATGAATATGAGTAAAATGGACTAAAGTTGCAAATTTTGATCAAGTCACAAAACCAGAAGATGTCTTGATGTTAGGCGTGGGCACGTCTAAGGTAGTGACGAGAACCGCAACTCAAATATGTGAATTCAAGCTAAACTCCATCACATGTAGCTGAAATTGACTTAACCAGTCTAAAGATGGCAAATGAAAGATTTTAATTATTAAGGGAGATATGACATGGCTTTCTTTGGACATAAAGAAATTAATGGTAAAAAAAGGAAAGGAGTTGATTTGTAATCAAACTCAATCAGAGAAGTTTTCTTTAGAAAAAAGATTTTGGAGTTAGGATATTTAGTATATATAGACTAAGAGAGGGGAAGGCTGGAGGCATCATAGACACACATTATACATTCTACATTCTATTTTTCTTTAGGCAATTGAAAACTTATTTTTCTTTAGTGTTTTTCTCTTAACTCTATGACCTGCTAAATTATTTAGTCCAGCTAAAGGATAATTAAAGTTTTGAGTTCTTCAAGATTTGTGAGATCAAATTAGTTTTTATCTTGTTCTTTTATATATTTATTATTTATATATTTTCTGTGCTTGTTGAAATTATTGTTTTGATTGATTGTGCAGTAGGGTCCATTGTTCAATTGCCAATATAATATATCACCAATTAGAAACCTGAATCCGTAATTGTTTAAAAATTTTAATATAAGTGGTAAATAACATGACTGATTACAGAGAGATTTTCAATTCTATGTTATGAGGATATATAATCTAGCTTAAATGAATCGACGTGTGTGTTTGTTGGTTAGAATTGATAGTTTCTCTAGTTTTTAATGCTGTTGGTAAATTAAATCTTAAGATCGTATCTAAGGTTGTTTAACTGGCAAGAGAAATAATTAGAGATCGTATCTTGATTATCAAAAAAGTAAGGAGGGACAGGTTGTTAGGTCGTACCAATAACCAAAACCAATTTGGTAAAGAATTAAAAGAATTCATCTTTGCATCAATGATCAATTCTGTAAACCCAATCTTAAAATTATTCCTACGGCTGGATGCTTCATCATATTGATTTTCTTCCAACGTTTTACATAATGATTTCTCTTTTCTACATCTTAATATATTAATTTTTCTTTTCATTTTTATTATAACAAATCCACAAACATATTTTCCTTTTAAATCTTTTGCAGAGAAATAAATCTAACCAATCTCTGTGGGAAACGACCTTACTCATCTATACTGCAGTTTTTTTAAGCAGAAATTTACATTGTTGGTCTCGAAAACCACCACTTTTGCAACATGGTGAAAATATTAACAGAGAAAGTTAATTTCCCAATCAATAAAAATCATAAGAAAAATCTTTTAAAAACTCTCAAGGAAACTTTTAGTAAATGTTTTGATTTGTTTTAATAGTTTGAGTGGGTTTGGATGGAATCTAGTGACCGTTTTTTTTTTTGGAAGTTGAGGCTGAAGTGTGGGAGATCTTTATTAAGGTTAGTATGCTACCATTTTTTATTTTATTGTTATACCAGTTTTGCTCTCTATTTTAATAAGATTCTTGTTGTCTTGCCTGTTATCAGTAAAATATGCTTAATAATCTGAATTCTCATAGTAGAAACTATGTTAGTTTAGCTGTACCATTACCAAGGTTTTGATTTGTTTAAACTTGATGTGAAGACAATATTCTTGCGTAGCGAGTTCAAGGAAACAATCTATATACATCAGCCACAATGCTTGGTAAGGAAGATCATATATGTTTGCTTGTTGAAAAAGTCCTTATATGGATTAAAGCAATCACCTAGGCAATGGTATAAGCAGTTGTACACTTTTATGATAAAATATGGCTATACTCGGTGTAATAAATATGCTTGTAACCATCATAGAAAACTTTCAGATGGTTTATACATATATTTGTTGCTTTTTGTTGCTGGTATGTTAAGTACTGCCAAAAACATGTTAGAAAACAACAAATTAAAATCACAGTTAAGTAGTGAGTTCGAGATGAAGGATTTGAGAGCAGTTAAAAAGATTCTAGGCATGGAGATTCACAGAGACTAAAAGAAGGGCAAGTTTTTCTTATCTTAGAAAAAATACATCAAAATGGTGCTTGAACGATTTGGTATGGATAAGACTAAACCTGTGAAAACTCCTCTAGTAGCACACTTTAGGATCTTGGCTCAACTATCACCACAGTTGGATAAAGTGGAGCAGTAAAAATCTCGTATCCTGTACTCGAGTGCAATTGGGAGTTTAATATATGCCATGATTTGCACTTAAATGCAGTCAGTGTAGTAACCTGATATATGGCTTGTCCTGGCAAGGAATATTGGCGAGCTATGAAGTGGATTTTCAAGTATTTGAGAGGTACTGTGGATTTATGCTTGATGTATGACCAAATTGTCAATTCTAGAGATGTCTGTTTTGTGGACTTTGATTATGTTGGGAATTTGGATAGAGGAAGATCTTTGACAAGTTATGTGTTCACTTTTTTAAGAGGAGCCATAAGTTGGAAGGTTGTGTTACAGTCCACTGCGGCCATGTCTACGACCAAGGTAAAATATATGGCAGTAGTAGAAGTAGTGAAATAAGCTTTGTGGTTGAAAGGTTTGTAGCAAGATTCTAATGTTGTATTTTATGATAACTAGAGTGCTATTCATCTAACGAAAAATCATAAATTTCACGAGTAGACTAAGCACATTGACGTCAAATATCACTTTGTTCAAGATCATGTTACACAAGGTAAAATTGTAATCAATAAGATTATTATGGATGATAATCCTATAGACATGTTAGGGAAGACAATCCCTGCGCATAATTCAAGTATTGTTTGGACTTAGTTGGTATCTGCGGTCAGTGAATGTCTGGAGGACATTTTAGACAAAGATGTTTAAGTTTCCAGAAATTTATTATAATGCAGCTTGGAAGAAATCTTCATGTCAATGTAGAGAATTGTTAAATGTGAATTGAAAAACAGCAAGTCGGTTGCCAAAAGAAAACCAATTTATACCTCCTTATGCAACAAAGCAAATTGTTTCTTAACTAGGAAGAACCTTAGGAGTCAGCTACCACTCTTTGAACCAATAAGAAGCTTTTTTCATGTCAAAGGATTTTTGCTCACATTCTTCTTGAAGCTTCATCAACTGCTTGATTTACAACTATAAAAGGGATAGTTTAGTGCATTGTAAGGGTGTGACTAAGTTGAGAGAATAAAGTAAGAAGTGAGTTGGGTTATTTGGGAGCTTTTGTTCTCACGTTTATGGGAAATGTATGTGAACTAAAGTGTGAAGCTCTAATAATTTTCATATTGTTGTTATATGTAAGACCCTCAAATTCATAAGTATATACATGTACATGCTATGTGAAGCATAAATCATGTAAAGTCCATAGAATTAATGTACACACTTGTAATATGAGTTGCGATGTACGTACAAGTTTCATTATATATGAATAAGAAGAAATGAATTTTTGTATGTGAGGAATGAGAATATATGAAATTTCGGGTAGTGTGGTAAAATGGATGGAAGTTTACATGAGTACATGAATCTTTATACTTTCATTTGGTGTTGTATTGTATACTTTTGGTTATACAATGAATGCATACAAGTTTTAATATATATATATATATATATATATATATATATAGTATGAATGGATGTCATTTTCGAGCCTTAAATGTGGTTGGATGAGAAAATGACCATAGCAGCAGAATTAAGAGAGTTTGAGATAGGTTACTGCAGAAAACTATAGTAAAATTTGAAAAACATGAATGAGAGATCGATCTCATGGGATGAGAGATCATCTGGAAGAGAAAAAAATGCTCTTATTTGAGCAATGGAACAAGACAGATCGATCTCCAATGGGGCCAAATTGATCTGCTGAGCATTCTGTGAAGAAGAAATCGATCCCTAGAAGGTCAGATCGATTTTGTCATGACCTTTTTCGTTTTTTTAAACAAAAAATCTCAATAAATTTTTCGTATTTTTCTTTCCTTACCCGGTCGTGAACAACTCATCACCACACAGTTGGGCTATGAGTCAATAATAATCAACTCTTAACATTCATTCCTAGTTAGTAAAAGCGATGTCATACATTGAAGTTAAATCATTCACTTATACAGGACATGTTTATTGACATCTACATCCCCCATAATTACAATTCAAATGACTACTGTGCTTTTACAATTGTTTAGATACAAAAAGAATCTCTGTGTATATACCTCTGAGTGATGGAGATGCAGCGGATGTCTCAACAAAATGCCTCAGTCCTCATTGGGCCACTATGTACGCTCTGTAGGAGGGGGAAAATAGAGAGGGATGAGCAACCACACGCTCAGTAATTCAATAACGCAAGCATTATAGATAACTACTTTATCTACATGCTGATAGTGTTATGCATAAATCATTTATAATAGGAGCATGATGAATTAAAACTATACCATATGAATATACATATATCATGTATCAAAATCCTGTAAAATTGGCATATAAAACATGGAAATATCAACATGTAAAATCGTCTCATACTCAGTCTCATTTAATCTCATGAAAATGACAATTCATTTAAGAAACCCCCTTTTTAAATCACATCACAAAGCTCTTTCTCAAACACATACATTCCCATCACAAACCATTTTCTCAATCACAAACATCATTACCATTTCACAAATCACATCCCACAAGGCTCGACCCTTCCCTCGGGTCTACGTTGGACAATCACAATCACACATATGTAATAAAAACCAGGTCACTATATCATAAGTGCTTATGTGGGCCAACTATATCATAAATCATCCTAGACCACACGCATCCAGGTGTGCGAGGTATCATGCTGGCACGAAGGTGGATTATCCCTCACCAGACTTTCTTATCACATAACCACCACGCGGTACATCGTACTCCATGTGATATACACGGTACAGCGTACTCCGCGGACTCATATCATGGTTGGGTGTGCCAGTCCTAGGTCTTACCTAGCCCACACCAAGAACTTTTCATACCCACGTAGGAGAGCTTCCCTGCCGAACAGAGCCTCCCCGCCCCTCCAAGGCTTAAGGATGTTGGCTTAAGGATCCTTCCGTAAGAGAGCCTCCCTACCGAACAGAGCCTCCCTGCCTAACAGAGCCTCCTCGCCTCCTCGGGCTTAAGGATGTAGGGCTTAAGGATCTTACCGTAAGAGAGCCTCCCCACCCAACAGAGCCTCCCCGCCTCCTCGGGCTTAAGGATGTTGGCTTAAGGATGTAGGGCTTGAGGATTTTACCACTTCCACGGCCTCATACGTACCACATTATGAAAACTTGTGTGAGTAAAGCTCTAGCATGACTCACGCATCATAAATAAAACACCTCGTACGAGTAACGCTCTAATACGATATTTATGCATCAAGTCATGAAGAAACTACGTACGAGCAAAACTCTAGTACGATTATATGCATAAGAAACCAAATCAAAATCCACGTACAAGCAGAAGCTCTAGTACGATTTATAAAACATCATCATAGTTTCAAACCAAAGTGCGAGCTAGGCTCCAGTACGTTTCAAACATATGAAAACATCAATACCCAGTGCGAGCGAGACTCCAGCACGGTTTAAATTCACATAAACAGGATAGGCGGCTCATGAGCTTTCAAAACCAATCTCAAAACATATTTAGCACTTCATATGTGCTATCACACAACATCAAACAACAATAGCCAGCCTATCTATCAACTCGCTCAAAACAAAACACATGTTTTGTGAAAGCATTCAAAACACTTGATTTATGCAATTATTAGCCTTACTATCCCATTTCTTTTCAATACCATTTCAACAACCAAATCTCATACAAATACTCATAGTTACTTCCATACATCGTCAAACACATTTCTATAAACTCAGGCACATTTCCAACGCTCTATACACCCACAAAATACGAGCAGCTACCTCTATATACTTACAGAATTCCCTTACTTGGAATCGCGACGCGTGATTCCACTTCCTTAAAGCTGCTTACTCGTGCAGTTCGATTCGTCTCCAACAAACTCTCAGAAACTGCACATAATTGTATTTTGCATCATTATAGTCCATTATATCACAACTCTCACGTTTACTATAGTCGATTCGACCTATAGTCTCTATTAACCCTTATGAGGCCTCGTTTCATTACTTTACCCATAACTCGAGTCTATGGATCCTTTTAGGTATATTAACTCATTCCAAATCGATATTAGATCGGTACTAAGTCCATAGTGTTCATATTTAATTGATTTCTTCACTATGACATTTATCAAGCATTTTACATACTCATTTCCATAAATTTCCTAAACTTACAATGTGACTTCATTTACCCATCTCAAATCATCCACATTACTCCAATAACAACTTAACAATTCCCATAAATCACTAACTTATCCAATCTACACTTTCTCATACTAGACTCATTCCATTTCTAGGTCACATACTAATTCCATCTCATCCTAGGTGTTTCCTATCATCCATTCACATGCAAATCAACTCCAAAATCACTTAAATAAATAATGTACTTAGATTGGAGTATTAGAAACTTACCAAATCAAATTTCTTTTCTTGCTCCAAAGGGAAATGTTCCTTGCTCCTTCAATACCAACAATGAGGTTTTGGGTTTTCAACTATGTTGTTCTCTTCCTCAAGATGAATAACTTTGTATCTAATAGCCTCCCTTCTATTCTTACTGGAAATGGACTGATTTTAGAGAGATAAACTTAGGTTTTGGGTGAAAAATGGAAGGGTGATGTTGTTTTCCTAAAAATTTTAGATTTCAGTGCTCCTTTTATAGAAATAGCTTGAGGAGATCGATCTGCACTAGGAGGAGATCGATCTGGTCCCCTTAATTCCCTCTTTTTCATGACATTTTAAGCATGAGATCGATCTGTCCAAGCCTGAGATCGATCTGCTCCAAACAGAGAGCTAATGAGATTGATCTGTATGCTTGAGGATCGATCTTTTCATTACAGAATGTTGAGGAGAACGATCTGGCCCCATTGAAGACCGATCTGCTCTATTCCATTGCTCAAATGAGAGTGTTCTGACTCTTCCAGATCGATCTCTCATCCTATGAGATCGATTTGGCCTTCATATTTCTCAGATTTTCTGTAGTTTTTCTGCAGCAACACACACCCAAACATCCTTAATTTGCTGCCATAGTCATTTTCTCATCCAACCACCTTTAAGACTTAAAAATGTCATCCATCCATACCTTATACACATTAAAACTTATGTGTATTCTTTGCATAGCCAAAAGTATACCATACCAAGCTAAATTGAAGTATTTAGATTCATGCAACTTCCTTCCATTTACCACACTACTCATTTTGAGTTCCAATCGCATTCATCACTTATAAGAACTCATTTCTTCATATTCATACACAATGAAACTTGTATGTACATTACAAACTCATATTACAAATACACCACTTATGCTTACATTGCAAATACATCACCATACTCATGATTTCATTATGTTTACATCCAAAAATACGGGTCTTACAGATTTCCTTAAGCTACTGACTTGCAACAGATCGATCTCATATAAGAGAAGATTGATCTCCTTAAGGTTTTATGTTGCAACAGATCGATCTCATGCTAGGAACAGATCGATCTCATTACGCCTGAAAGGTTGATTTTGAGAGAAAAAAGTGTAGGGCAGATCGATCTCATTGGAGAGCATATCGATCTCATTGAGATAATTCTATAAATACTGGACTTCTACACTGCATTTTTTCCGAGAGTTACTATTCCATTCAAGAGCAAAAGTGTAACCTAGCCAAGAAACACTAGAAAACTTCAGTTTGTGATTAGTTTTAAGAGAAATATCAGTGAGCAAAGTTGTTCTTAGCAAAGAATAGAACAACATACTTGGAAACAAGAGATTGAAATCAAGAGTTGAAGGAGCAAGGAGGATTTTACCATTTTGGTAAAAAAGGAAGGAAAGTTCAACTAGATAAGATTCAATACACCACTTTGATATATGTTAAACTAGGTGTATTAGTGAGTTGATAAGTGCATGTTTGATTAGTTGAAAATACCTTGAAAATGAAAAATCACCATGATCTAGATATTGGTGAGAAAATGAGAACATGATGAGGAAATGGTGTTAACATTGATTTAATGATAGAATATCCATGTATGAAAGATTATGAGTTAATCTTATGAAATGCATAAATTGAAAATAAGGAGAAATAAAGATAGTTATGTGAAAATGAGATTTTTTACCATATTGGGAGAAAATAGTGAGATGATGTGCTTAATTGAGATTTGACAATTTAAATGAGTATATAGAGAGGTACTAACGCCAATAATTATAACAGCTTCGAAAATCATCGTGGATGTTGTTCGGACTGTAAGAGTGAGCAGAAACGAGGAAGAGAGGTCACTTAACGTGATCCGAGGTAAGAAAATTTCGTGAGTAGCTAGAGATTGCTACACGTATTTCGAATAGAATTTTTGATATTATATTCTATATGAATTCCCTTAAAGAGACATGTTGTTGTGATAGAGATAAATGAGAATAAGTGTATTTTATCCAAAAATATGGTGAAAATACCTAAGAAGCATGTTATGACCCAAAATGCATGAGCTGCATGATAGATTGGCTAATGTTTTCATGTATATGCGAAAATAACATATTTGAGTGCTTATTTGATTTCTTTGGGTGAAATGTGATTTGAATAAGCCATCTATCTGATTTTATGTGAAAACCATAAGTGCTAGAGAATACTCGCACTATATTTTGAGATATGCATCACATAGTACTAGAGGATATACTCGTACTTGATTTTAAATGCGATTTATGCATGTTAGAGTACTGGGAGCTTAGCTCGTACTTAGTTTTGTGATTGATGCATATAGGTATTGAGAGCTTGCTCATACTCAGTTTTACATGATAGAGTGCTGGGAGCATTGCTCGTACTCGACTTTTCATGATTTATACCTGATATAGTACTGGAGCGATAGCTCGTACTTCATTTGAAAAGAGAATTATGCATTAACCTAGTGCTAGAGGTTATTCGCACTAGTGTTTGATATTTTGAGATGTATACACAGTGTTTAAGAGGCAGAGTGTTGATTGTGAGTCACACTCAAGACACGCACTGTAGTTTTACGTGATATATAAGACATGTTAGCAAAACCGTGACGATTTCCTCCGTATAGACTGAGTGTCACACTATTGAGATGTTCGCACGTGGATTTAGAGAGTGACATTTATTCCATAGTATGAGGGCTAAGACTTATGGCAAACACCCCGACTATGATGTATTTCCATAGTGTGAGGACTAAGACCTATGACAAGCATCCCGACCATGAGGAGAGGGTCCACGGGTGTACGTTGTACCGTGCGAGTGGCATGGAGTACACTGTACTGTGTGTTGTGTGGAGTTGTGGAGTTGAGGAGTTTATAGCTGGCGGTTGTGATGGACTGACCCCCTCCCATTGCAGCAGTGATTACCCGCACACCGAGATCTGTGTTGCCTAGGATTTCACCATTATAGGATATGACCTTAGTCCAGGAGAGTATTGCATTTAGTCACTGAGTCTCGCATGATATATCACTTGTTTTCATGATACGGTTAGACCTGAGAGAGATAGGTCGAAAACTGATTTTTGTGTTGTGTTGTGAATTGCCATGTTTACTATGATTTATGTGTAAATGACAATGATTTCTATAAAGACATTCCAAAATTATAAATATGCACTGTTTTGCATGAATACCTATATTTGATAACTCAACATGATTTTAAGTACATGGAATTTATTTTGTACTATTATTATAAAATTTTGATATATGCTTTGAGATGAGAGAAGGAAAGGTAAAGCCTTATTTTCAGTAGATAGTGCGGTTGTCTACTTGTTTGCCTGATTTCCTTACTGAGCGCGTTGTTTGCTCATCCCCCTTTATTTCCACTCTCTACAGATCATCCGCAGTAGATTGAGTCCGGTTGAGGTATAACATTCCTTTCGTCCGCTGCCATTTCCCATAAAACTAAAGGTATACACATCGCGTACTATTTTGTACTGAACAATGTATACGCACAGTTATGTAAACTATTGTACGGTCGGGATGTATATGTACAAATAATGTATAAAAGTTTATGTTATCGAAATGAATACTCGATACTATGTATATTGTGAATGAATGTGAGTGGATGACTAATATCGAATTACAGTCTAACTGTAAAGGAGAGAAATGTAAATAAAGTAAAAAGTGAAAAATTTGTAGTGATTTTTGATAAGTCACAGAAAGAGGTCGTGACATTATAGTAAAATTTCTCGTCTTTGCCCGTGGATGTAAGCAATCCAACTACATAAATCATGTGTCCTTGTTGATTACCATCTTGAGTTATATTTCTTAACGCATATTCTTAAAGAATTGTTTGTAGCTAAATTTAGCTTTGCTACTTAACATTCATCATTAGTCCTTATACAACTTTTCGAATATAAAGAACATAGAATAAAAAACGTAATTTCTTATCAATTTAGAAAAAGGATAACGATCAAAATTTTCATTTTATTAAATGGTGGATCATCTTTAATATTTATTTTTATATGGATGCAATTTAATCATTATATTTTTTCATTTAAAACAAGGATGATAAAAAATTCATATTTTATTAAATGTTTATTATATTTTGAAGCAAATTAATAAAAAAAAACACAATCATAAAATTGTATCCTTTCAAAAAACAAGTAATAAATTTAATTTATTGCCCATTCAATTCCAAAACATAGTAAGAACTGAGTAATGAACAAATAATAATAATAATAATAATAATAATAATAATAATAATAATAATCTGAATTCGGGTTTGTCGAACTCAGGCTCAGCATGAAGTTTTTTCACGTGTAAAATGCGAAATGATAATACCAGTACTAGAAATACTACTTTATTTATTATATGAGGTCAACGCGTTCCTACAGAAATATCTGTGCAGAATAAAGTCTTCGCATTTGCAGTAGGTGGAATTTGACGAAGCCTCTTAGTAAGACCAGGCCAACTGACCAGGGTTTGACAAGACTTTTACGAGATGTTTAATTACCGATTCCTGTATAATAATAATAATAATAATAATAATAATAATAATAATAATAATAATAATAAAATATGCAGGGAATGCAGAAGGATGTTTCAAGTTTTTCTATAAATTTAGCTTTAATGGCTTTCCTTATTGATACTGACAATTAATTGATAATTGCGGTTTAACATGGCAACTTCAATTATCACAAACAGTTTTCTTCTTCTTACTTGTTTAGCTCTTCTTGCAACTGCTGCTCAGGCAAGACCTTTACAACCTGCTGGTAATTAATACAACTATGCCAATCCTAATTTTCAAGATTCACGGAACTTGTTCGTACGATTTGAAGTTATCTGACAGACTCTAGCTTTTTTTTTTTTTTTTTCAGCAGAAAATTCACGTAACAAGTTCATGGTTATAGTAATGGTGAATAATGTTGGGAGTGCTTCAACAGGAACCAGAGCTGATGACCGCGACTGCGATGTGGTCGCAGAATCTTCAATCAAAGGAAAGGTCGCTCCTTCGCCGCCATCTCCGCAATCATCTCCACCAACTCACCAAGTAACTACCAATCATCCAGCTCCAATTCCCCAGCTGGAGTTTGTTTCGCCTTGCACAGAAGGGAGTCCATGCACCATGTTTACTAATCTGGGAAAGACACCAAAATCACCTCCTTCCCCAAAGCCTGCACCATCAAAACATCAAGGAATAATCGAGCAGCCGATCCCGATACAACAAAGATCACCTCTAGGTTCTCAGATTGCTTCAGTTTGAGCAGTTATTTCAATCCTCATTAGATTAACGTGACATGTTAAATTAGTACGTGAAAATAGTTGTTGGCTTCACCCGCTCAAGTGAGGCTCTCCATTTCCTGTATTATTTTTGTTGAAATATTAATTCATCACATATAAATTTTAGCACAAAAAATAAATAGATAACAAGGTATAAATGGATTTTGGATTAAATGGCTCACCCACATCTTTAGAAGTTTAATTCTTGTAAAATTTGAGTTCCACATTTACAAATTTCTCCTCTTAATTCTACATGCCCACAGAGAAAACATTATTTTTCTTGCAAATTAAATCTCAAAGTAAAATTAAATATGCCTTCAAAAGAACAATTGTAACCTTTGGGTAATGATACCAAAAAACGAGTATTCTGCTTCTGTAAAGTGTGAGTATCGATGTAGACCTAAAACGTAACCAAACTTTAAATATGAATATAGATACCTTTATAAAAAATATCGATATCTCGAATATTAAACACAATTTTGGCTAAAACAAACAAGCATTCAAGGCCATCAAACATGCAAAAACATAATTTATTATTTAAACACATGCATATTTGAGTTTTAATTATGCTCCAATCAAATATAATATTAATTCACTTAAATTTTCTTAGATCGTATGAAAACTTTAACTATTTCAAAGTTAACCATTTTTATTCATATCTTTTTAAAAAAATTAAAATTTCAACACAAAGCTAGAGAATTAAATAAATTAAAATAAAATAAATTGCTAAAAAATATTTAAATTGTTACTTAGATCGGTTAAAATTTATTAGTTTTAAGATAAATTCGGATTAGTCTAATCATTCACATCACTTTTGCTTTTTCTCATTTTGAAGTTTAATATTGGAATTATTTATTTCTCACCTAATTTTCTCTTTTATAAATTTTGATATTCATATTCAAACAGATGTTTTTGAAAGATTTCAAATCATATATTAACCTTTTTTAATTCTCTTTTTGTGTTTAATTTTTTTTAAAATTATAATTTTTAGAATTTCTTGCTTTATTCCATGATTTGAATTTTTTTGTTTTAATTTTTATTTCCCCCCCCCCCCTCCTTCATATATCTTTTTCATATTTTTTGTATTGCAATAAGAAAAAATTAAAAAAAAATTAATTAAAATTTAATAATCTAATAATTTTTTTTTGTTACAAAAAGTTTAGAGGTTATCCATCTCCAAGTCAAAGGTATAATTAACGTCAATCCATTATTAGGATTAACGAATTTACTGAATTTTTACCAATAAATGTTTTAAAATTTATAAATTGCATATTAACAAACTACCATTAGTATTTGAACTTAAGAGTTCGAACTCAGTATTCGAATCTTAATAATTTGTGTTAGATTCATTGGTAGAAATATTAAGATTTATTCTTTAAAAAGTTTGGTCATAGCATCAACTAATTATTAATTTATTTCATCACCCAAGTTGTAATTTTCTACACACATGTCAACATAAACTTTCTTGGGGATTCTCCTTGTATAAGTTTATAGATTATTCTTTAAAAATTAAATTTTTGGACAAAACATAATTAATTATTAATTTTAGTAAATTAAGTTCATCACCCAAGTCGTAATTTTTTTTTTTGGTAACACCTAAATTGTAATTTTTTGCACACACGTCAACATAAACCTTTTTTAGATTCATTTTATATAAGGTTATAAGTTTGTACTTCTTTTTTATTGTAATATAATTTTTGAATAAATTCAAATGTGACCGATAGTTATTGTAGAGAGAGAGAGAAATGTTGGAACTAATTAATACTAGTACTGTATTTTTCATCTTTTTTTTAATTCCTAAGGCCATTTAACTCAATGCAATGAACATATCAGCTTCTACTGTTCCTATGTTGAACAAGGCGACTAGACGAACTGAAAGGCGTTGACAAGCTCAGAAGAGGAAGAAAAGGTTTTGATTGGCGTAGTTGATTATCTCATACTGAAAGCTCACATTAATAGACAAAACAACACTACCAACACTTTATATTAATGGAAACAGCCAAACTGTGGTTAGCTGACTGCCTACAAGAATTATTCATTACTGGGCGAGACCTGGGAACTAATAAGAAGACTTTCTTGTTTTTAAACTGACACGAGAGACATAGCTGCATGTTTCACAATCATGGGGAACATATATATGACTAAGCTCACCGCGTTTTTTATGTTTCAACACGCCCATTTCCTCCCCTTCACTCTGGTTGGACAGGCTCAAGTCAATCACTTGGAAAAACAAGCAGGAAGAATAAATCAAAACTGCTGATTGGAACAAAATTTAATTTGACTGGAAGAGACCAATTAGAAAGCTTGAATCTATAAATACCTCATTCACACTCAGTACTTTCGCATCATAAAAGCTTAGGAACCTACTGACTACCGAATATATACATATTGAAGACAGCTTCCAAAATGAACTGTCTCGATAGTAATATTTTCTTTTTGTTTCTTCTAGCACTACTTATGATTGATGCTCAGGCAAGATTTTTACCAGGTAAAATTTACTTCTTTGTTGGGGTATCAAATAGCGGCCGCTATCGCTATTATTTAAATAGCGGGTGTGAAATTTTTCACACTCGCAATGATCGCAATTTTTTATTATTACCGCTATTAAGAGCCGTTATTACTGTTATTGAGAGTCGTTATTACCACTATCGATCGTTATTACTGCTATCGAGGACCGTTTAACTGCTATCGAACGTTATTACCGTTATCGTCGGTTAAAAAAGTTATACGAAATAAAAAAAAATCACGATCGCGATAACCGTAATGACCGCAATAATCTTCGTTATGTCTGAAACCGCAATAAATACAAAACAATCGAAAACGTGACCACAACTACAATTTAAATCTGTGTTCTTTGCTTGACATACATAAATGGTAGTATATGTTGATTATTGATCATCTTATTTCGAAGACAACTATATATATTTTGATGCATTTACAATTTGCAAATTAATTATGACATAATCTTAATCAACTCTCTCCTAGTATGCGTATGCTACAGATGAGATGTCTTTGAACATTGACTTGATAAATATTGTGAATAGTGGTGTAAGGACCTTAAACCTAGTACCTCCAATATCATCACAACGAACAAAAGAAACAAGAAGAAGATCAATATCAATCTTCCAAATAATATTTGATATTTTTGGATGGGCTATGAGTAACAATACTCCTCCTCCAAAGGCATCATCACCGGCTAGTAGCCATGATGAGACTGCAAGCACCACTCCATGCAACAAGCCCATACCTTCATCAATTTTATTGTTACTTCCTACACCAGGCAACGTACCATCACTCCTAAAACTTCATAAAAGATCACAACCTCCTCCAAGGCCATCATCAACATCGCCCTCAAGCTCATTATATTCATTTCCTACACCAACAACGCTAACAAGACCAATATTTGAAAATGCACCGCATCCTCCTCCGTTAAGGCCATTATCAACAGCTCCCTCAAGCTCATTGTATTCATCTCCTACACCAACAGCACCAACATGACCAATAGTTGAAAATGCACAACATCATCAACAGCCCCCTCAAGCTCATTATATTCACTCTTACACTAGCAACACCAACAAGACCAATATCTACACCACATCCTCCTTTGCTAAGGCCATCATCAATAGCTCTCTTAAGCTCATTATATTTATCTCCTAGAAATGCAACTCCAACAAGACCAAGATTCGAAAGTGCACACACCCTTTTTCGATAAGGCCATCATCAACAGGTCCCTCAGGCTTTGTACATTCATCTCCTAGAAGAGCAACTCCAATAAGACCAATATCTGAAAGTGCACCACACCCTCCTCCGGTAAGGCCATCATCAACAACTCCCTTAGCTCATTAAATTCATCTCCTACACTAACAATACCAACAAGACCAATATCTGAAAGTGCACTGCATCCTCCTCTGCTAAAGCCAATATCTAAAAAAGCACTGCATCCTTCTTCATCAATGCCATCATCAAAGAATAATGAGATCATGATTAATGGAATCATTATAATGTAGTAAAATTTAATTACATAATATCTGTACCCAAAATCTCATATTCAATCATCAAAAAAATTAGAATATAGAAATATATATATGGATCCATTGGAATTAATTGATTAGGGGTTAACAGTCTTCTACGTCTATTAAACCAGCAACTCCAACAAGACCAATATCTGAAAGTGGAGCGCATCTTCCTCCACTAAGGCCAATATCTAAAAAAGCACTGCATCCTTCTTCATCAATGCCATCATCAAAGAATAATGAGATCATGATTAATGGAATCATTATAATGTAGTAAAATTTAATTACATAATATCTGTACCCAAGATCTCATATTCAATCATAAAAAAAATTAGAATATAGAAATATATATGGATCCATTGGAATTAATTGATTAGAGGTTAACAGTCTTCTACGTCTAAACCTTATTTTATGAGAGAAAGCACTAACTAACTCACTGATGGGATATGAGAATGAGAAAAATTTACGTTTAGACTAGAGACTATAAACTATTTATAACTGTAGTATATTTTATTTTATTTTGCCTCATCATTAAAATAGAATAAAATATTGAGTCTCTACACATTGCAAAACTCATACTAATTGAGATGCTTTAAAATCCAATAACTTTATTTGATCACTTTTAAATGGACTAAACAAATTAGATAGTGTGTAATGTACAATCAATTGTTATATGTAGGTCCACATAAATAATTTTTCAATAATCTCTCACTTTGGTCACATATGTTACTTGACAATTGTACATTTTAAAAATAATTTTAAAAACTCTATATTTGCTATCTTTACAAAGTAACATTTCTAAACAATTTGGTCCATTAATTATATCAACATAGGATCAAAGCGATCTTCCTTATATATATTTCATAATTAGACCCATCAACAGTCACATATATTAATCTAATCAATGACGTAGATCAAGTATAAATGTGTAGTATGGAAATTACATGTAATGTGATCTCTTAACATGTCTATTTTCAACTGATCCTACTTTATAATTCAAAGAATAACATACTTTTCAAAATTTTATGCATACTGCAACTGAATGAATGTGATTTTATTTCAGATTTTTCAGTAACAAGAATACTTAAGTCTAATCAGAAAAATATATCAATGACAAATGAACATCAAGAAACAAACTTCCACTATACAAGTTATATATATCTTGAATACATGATATATTGGATGATTGTGAGTGAGTGTGTGCTCTTGTGGACCTCACGAACCTGTCCATTTTGCTCAAGTGCGAGCTTGTGTCAAAAACCAAAAAATCAAGTTTTAACTCATTTTTCCCTATTTAGATGTTGTTAATTCTTATCACATTTCAATGACTTATATAGATATAGTAAGTATGAAAGCAATGATTCTTACGTCTGACTTGAAAATCTTGGCACATAGGTAGAGGACTTGAAAGTCTTGAATTTTGGAGATCTGATCTAGAAGTCCTAGACTTTAGAGATTTGACTTCTAAGCTAGTAAAGCCTTAAAAATCTTTATGGAGGCTAGCGTTTTCTCCTTTCTTGGAATTATTCACTTAATAGCTTAGAAGAACCCTCTATTTATATTTCTTACGTGATAGAAACTTTCAAAAGGAGTTAAGTACTTTTGTTTTTATCTCTAAATTATTTTAGAGAATTAAATAATTTAAAATAAACTAAATTGGTTAGAAAATATTTAAATTGTTATTAAGTTTAATTAAAATTTATTAGTTTAAATATAAATTCGGATTAAATTGATCATTCACATCACTATTGCTTTTTTTCATCTCCGAGAGTTTACTAAGGAATTATTTATTTCTCACCTAATTTTCTCTTTTATAACTTTAGATATTCATATTCAAACAGATTTTTTTTTTAAGTTTTCAAATCATATATTTATTTTTTTAAATTCCCTTTGTGTGTTTAATTTTAAAAAAATATATAATTTTTAGAATTTCTTGCTTTATTCTATAATTTGGATTTTTTTGGTATTTGGTATTTTAATTTTAGTTTTTGATTTGTATTTTTTCAAAGAAAATATTTTCAGTATTAATTCTCTCTTCAATTTTCATATCTTTCATTTTGTATTTTAACTTTAGGGAAAAAATAATAATAGTATTTACAAGTGAAAAAAAATGTGAATATTTGATTTAATTCTTTCCAAATTTTTGTTTGAACATTTATTCTCTCTCTCTGCTCTCTTCATATTTCTTTTTCATATTTTTTGTATTATGTTAAGAAAAAAATTAAAAATAATATTTTCTAATAAAAAAACCATGAATCTAATAACTACTTCAAAGTATAATTTTTTTAAAAATTTTTCAATTTTAATAAATATTTGGATTAAAGAACATGAAGAAAAACAAAAAATGAATGAAATAATTAAACTTAAAAAACACAATGAAAAGAAAAAAATGGAAAAGTATTATATATGGTCGACTCGGGTCCTTGATGGAGCACAAGTTTTAGTTATAAGCATATGGTTGTTTGATGTTAAATTTAGAGGAATTGAGTCCTTGATTAGATTCAGCTTCAATTAATCAGATTCATTTCAATCAAAATTTTTTATTTTATGTTCTTAATCTTTTATTTGAATGATCAGAGTTTATGGTTTTATTTTATCTTGTTATATAGCTCGATTTATATTCAAACTCTTTAATGATTTTTTTTATTTGTTGAATTTATTCATTATTTATAAATAAAAAATAAAAAATGAAATTACATTTTTATCCATGGACAGCTGTCGGGCAAAGAACCCTTCTTGAGATTCTTTTTATATAAGGTTATATTGAAAAAAATAGAAAATTAAAAAAGTCCAAATAAAAAGACAAAAATATCGTCTAAACTTTTTAATTCTTAAGTGACAATATGATAATTTTTAGGGGTATAAGACAAAAAATCAAATGTCAAATAAAGAACCCTAACGTGATTCATGTTTAATATATTTTGGTTAAAGAATCATCATAAAATATATTATTTTTAGTTATAAAATATATGAAAAAAATAAAAAATAAAATTAAGAAATAAAAAAGGCCCAAAGTAAAAGACAAATATTTTCAAAATCTTTTAACTTTTAAAGGACAACTTGGAAATTTGAGATATATTAAAGTAAAAAATCAAAGTTCCAACTATCTTAAAAATCATTTTAAAATATAATTTTTTAATTTACAATATTTGAAAAAAATAAAAATTAGAAAGTAACTCAAAGCAAAAAAAAACAAAGATATTTGAAACCTTTTAATTCTTTAGGGATAATTTAATAATTTTAAGAATTTTTTTTTTTACAAAAAATTTAGAGGTTATTCATCTCCAAATTCAAAGTATAACACCAACTCATTACATGGATTATCGAATTCATTGAATTTTTACTTACGAATTTTTTAAAATTGACAGATTGCTTACTAACGAATTACTATGAAAATTTAAACTTAGGGGGCGTTTGGTTCGGGGGAAAAAAATTACATTGGGAAAAAATAATTACCTTTTATCTAGAAAAAAAATTTTAAGGGGTAAATTTTAGGAAAAAAATACTTTAGATCAAAAAAAAAATTTTGACTCAGGTAATCTAAAAATATCTCAGGATCTGAAGGTAATCATTTTACCCCAGATTTTCCCAAAATTGAGCACTGTAGATAAAATAAAATGACTGACAAAGAGAAAAAGAATCGAATCAAACGGGAGAATCGAATGACGGAAAAAAAAATTACGGGGGGAAAAAAAAATCCCCCCAACCAAACGCCCCCTTAAAGTTTTGAACTCAATGTTTGAACCTTAACCATTTATATTAAATTCATTGGTAGTAATATTAAGAATTATTTTCCTTAAGAATTAAAAAGTTTGGTCATAGCATCAACCAATTATTAATTTTATTTCATCACCCAAGTTGTAAATTTATTCACACATGTCAATATAAACTTTCTTGAGAATTCTCCTTGTATAAGTTCATAGATTATTCTTTAAAAATCAACGACTTTGGTGATCATAGCATAATTAATTATTAATTTTAGTTCAGCACCAAAGTTGTAATTATTTGCACGCACGTCAACATCAGCTCTTTTTGAGAATCCTTTTATACAAGGTTATTGATTGTGCAATAAGGTCCATTGTTCAATTGTCAATATAATATATCACCAATTAGAAACCTGAATCCGTAATTGTTTAGGAATTCTAATATAAGTTGTAAATAACATGATTGATTACAGAGAGATTTTCAATTATATGTTATGAGGATATTTAATCTAGCTTAAATGAACCTACATGTGTGTTTGTTGGTTAAAATTGGTAGTCTCTCTAGTTTTTAATATTGTTGGTAAATTAAATTTTAAAATCGTATTTAAAGTTATTTAACTGACAAGAGAAATAACTAGAGATCGTATCTTGATTATCAAAGAAGTAAGGAGGGACAGGTTGTTAGATCGTACCAATAACCAAAACCAATTTAGTATAGAATTAAAAGAATCCATCTTTGCATCAATGATCAATTCTGTAAACCCAATCCTAAAATTATTCCTACAGCTGAATGTTTCATCATATTAATTTTCTTCCAACATTTTACATAGTGATTTCACTTTTTTACATTTTAATATATTAATTTTTCTTTTCATTTTTATTATAACAAATCCACAAACATATTTTCCTTTTAAATATTTTGCAGAGAAATATATCTAACTAATCTCTGTGGGAAACGACCTTGCTTATATATGTTACAATTTTAATTTATTTTTGAGCAGAAATTTACATTATTGGTCTCGACAGCCACCACTTTTGTAACATGGTGAAAATATTAAAAGAGAAAGTTAATTTCCCGTTCAATAAAAATCATCAGAAAAATCTTTTAAAAACTCTCAAGGAAACTTTTAGTAAATGTTTTGATTTGTTTTAATAGTTTGAGTGGGTTTGGATGGAATCTAGTGATGGGTTTTTTCAAAAGTTGAGGCTGAAGTGTGGGAGATCCTTATTGAGGTTAGTATGCTACCATTTTTTATTTATTTTACTGCTATACCAGTTTTGTTCTCTATTTTAATAAGATTCTTGTTATCTTGCTTGTTATCAGTAAAATATACTTAATAATCTGAATTCTCATACTAGAAAGTATGTTAGTTTAGTTGTATCACTACCAGGGTTTTGATTTGTTTAAACTTGATGTGAAGACAACATTCTAGTATAGCGAGTTCGAGGAAACAATCTATATACATCAGCCACAATGCTTGGTAAGGAAGATCATATATGTTTGCTTGTTGAAAAAGTCCTTATATGGATTAAAGCAATCACCTAGGCAATGATATAAGCAGGTTTACACTTTTATGATAAAATATGGCTATACTTGATGTAATAAATATGCTTGTAACCATCATAGAAAACTTTCAGATGGTTTATACATATATTTGCTGCTTTTTGTTGTTGACAAAAACATGTTGGAAAACAACAAATTAAAATTACAGTTAAGTAGTGAGTTCGAGAGGAAGGATTTGAGAGCAGTTAAAAAGATTATAGGCATGAAGATTCACAAAAACTAAAAGAAGGGCAAGTTTTTCTTATCATAGAAAAATTACATTAAAATGGTGCTTGAACGTTTCGGTATGGATAAGACTAAACCTGTGAAAACTCCTCTAGTAGCACACTTTAGGATCTTGGCTCAACCATCACCACAGTCTGATGAAGTGAAGTGGTAAAAATCACGTATCTTGTACTCGAGTGCAATTGGGAGTTTAATATATGCCATGATTTGTACTCAAATGCAGTCAGTGTAGTAAGCTGATATGTGGCTTGTCCTGACAAGGAATACTGGAGAGCTATGAAATGGATTTTCAAGTATTTGAGAGGCTTTGTGGATTTATGCTTGATGTGTGGCCAAATTGTCAATTCTAGAGATGTCTGCTTTGTAGACTTTGATTATGCAGGGGATTTGGATAGAGGAAGATCTCTGACAGGTTATGTGTTCACTCTTTTAAGAGGAGCCATAAGTTGGAAGGTTGTGTTACAGTCCATTGTGGCCTTGTCTACGACCAAGGCAGAATATATGGCAGTAATAGAAGTAGTCAAAGAAGCTTTGTGGTTGAAAGGTTTAGCTAGTTGTCTTGGTTTGCAGCATGATTCTAATGTTGTATTTTGTGATAACTAGAGTGTTATTCATCTAACGAAAAATCATATATTTCACGAGTAGACTAAGCACACTGACGTCTATTATTACTTTGTTCGGGATCATGTTACGCAAGGTGATATTGTGATCAATAAGGTTATTATGGATGATAATCCTACAGACATGTTAAGGAAGACAATCCCTACGCACAAGTTCAAGTATTGTTTGGACTTAGTTGGTATTTGCAGTCAGTGAATGTCAGGAGGACAATTGAGACAAAGATGTTTAAATTTTCAGAAATTTATTATAATGCAGCTTGAAAGAAATTTTCATGTCAATGTAGAGAATTGTTATATGTGAATTAAAAACGACAAGTTGGTTGCTAAAAGAAAACCAATTTATACCTCCTTATGCAACAAAGCAAATTGTTTCTTAACTAGGAAGAACCTTAGGAGTCAGCTACCACTCTTTGAACCAATAAGAAGCTTTTTTCATGTTGAAGGATTTTTGCTCACACTCTTCTTGAAGCTTCATCAGCTGCCTGATTCACAACTATAAAAGGAATAGTTTAGTGCATTGTGAGGGTGTGACTAAGTTGAGAGAATAAAGTAAGAAGAGAGTTGGGTTATTTGAGAGCTTTTGTTCTCACGTTTATGGGAAATGTATCGTGAACTTAAGTGTGAAGCTCTAATAATTTTCATATTGTTGTTATAGTAAAATTTTTCTTCTTTGCCCGTGGATGTAAGCAATCCAACTACATAAATCATATGTCCTTGTTGATTACCATCTTGAGTTATATTTCTGTTGTGCATGATAAAAGAATAATAAAAGAATGCATCACGTGGCACACAAATAAAACATGTGAGAAATGATACAAACCCTGAGTAAGATAAAAAGGGCAAAAATGTAATTAGTGATAGAGAAATCCCTATAAATAGGGGTCAGGTATGATTCGTTAACCTAAGTCTCTATTTCCCCTACAGAAACTCTGCCAAATTCTGGGTCTGACTTAAGCATCGGAGTGCAAACGCAGGGAAAGCCCTGCGTCCCTCTGATCTTGATTTTTCTTGCAGAGATTTCGACAACACGTGGCACGAAAGACGTCTGCAATTCGACATTGTTGCAACCGAGCGACAACAATTGGCGCCGTCTGTGGGAAACGGAAGAAAAGCTTTTGACAGCGATGGTACAGATACGTTCAACAGTAATCAGAAGTGAAGAAAGTGAGGACATGAGCTCCCCAATGGCGGACTTAGGTGATGGAGTTCAGACCGAGAGAGGGTCGGAGATGATGACGATTCCCGTAGCTGAATTCGAAGCCATGCAGAAGCAGGGGGAAGAAACCGTCAAAGCCCTGCGGACTATGGTTGATTTGTTCAAAGGAGCTTTTTCGCAAGTGAACCTGCCGCAGACTGTCCGAAATTTGGTAGGAGAAGGGCGAATTGCGCGAAATCCTGGCGCGCAAGACTCTCAAAGCAGGGGAGCGCGAGACCCTGCGCGAGACTCTCGAGGCACGACTGCAGGAGACCCTCATGGCAGGGGAGCGCGAGACCCTGTGCAAGACTCTCGCGACATGGCTGCTGGAGACCCTCACGGCAGGGGTGTGAGAGACTCTCGCGGCATGGCTGTTGGAGACCCTCACGGCAGGGGTGTGAGAGACCCTCGCGGCATGGCTGCTGGAGACCCTCACGGCAGGGGTGCGCGAGACCCTCACGGCAGGGCTACAGGAGACCCTCGCGGCACTCTGGCGGCAAACCCTCGCGGCACTCTGGTGACAGACTCTCACGGCATCTTGCCGCAAGACCCTCAAGGCGTACCTGCATTGGACCCTCGCGGCATGACTGACCTTCATGGCATGCCTGCATTGGACCCTCACGGCATGCGTGTATTGGACCCTCGCGGCATGCCTGCATTGGACCCTCACCGCATGCCTGCACCTGACTCTCGCGGCATGCCTGCATTGGACCCTCGCGGCATGCCCGCACCTGACTCTCCCGGCACGACTGCATTGGACCCTCACGGCATACCCGCATTGAACCCTCACGGCATGCTCACGGCGGACTCTCACGGTAGTGGAGCGCGAGACCCTCACGGCAGGGGTGCACGAAACTCTCACGGCATGGCCGCGCAAGACCCCCCGTTTGCTTCGTGCGCCACATGGCGCGTTCTTCATGCGCCACGTGGCACACTCATAACGCAGGGATGCCGGCTTACGCGAGACCCTGCTGCGCGAGACCCTCATGACAAGGGTACGCGAGATCCTCGAGGCATGGTCGCACGAGACCCTATGTGTGAAACTGAGGAAGATATGAGGCGTCAGGGTATGGGAGACCCTGTGCGTGAGGCCTCGGAAGGCTTGCAGCACCAAGTTACGGAAGACCCCATGCGCGAGACTCCAATGAACTGGAGACATCAGAGTGTCAAAAAACTACAGCGTCGTGGTACAAAGAATTCAACACGGGAGATTGTTGGTGGTCGGAGACGCCAAAGTACTAGAAACCTTGAGGGTCCGGCTCGAGTAGACTCTGGATATTTGGGCGTCGAAGATCCTTGGCCCCAGAACACAAACAGCCCACCAAACAACGGAATCAAAGATGTGGGAATGACAGGGTCTCATGTTGAGAGAGACTCGAAAATAGATCCAGCACGAAACCTTGAAACTGGAATGACAAACTTTCAATCTCAGACTCATCAAAACCGAACTCAAGGTAACAGGAAAGAAGCTATGGACTGCGACCAAGCTGATGCATACGATGCTAAGAAAGTGCAAAACAGACCTGTCTCCAAGGCACAAGTTGCCACTTATATGAAAAGAATTGTGGAACGAATCTTAGAAGAGAAAAGGTTGGTTCAGACTGAAGAAAACCAGAGAAGGAGAATCCCATTCAGTACAACGATCATGGGAAAACCGCTGCCCCCAAAATTCAAAATGCCGCAGATGACGATGTATACGGGAAAAACTGATCCTTATGACCACATTCAGAACTATGAGTCATTGATGCTATTACATGGATGGGAGGATGAGATCATGAGTAGAGCATTCCCCTCAACTTTAACTGACCATGCACTAAAATGGTTTAATAGTTTGCCAGAGGGGTCTATTTCGTCTTTCAATCAATTAAGAAGTGAATTCCTGAAAGCCTTTGTGATAAAAAGCCAGAAAAGGAAGGAGGCCACCTATCTGCTTACCTTAAAGCAGGGGAGCAAGGAATCACTCAAAAGCTATGTGGATCGGTTCCGTAATGCTACTCTTGAAATACATGATCTACAAGTTGGAGTAGCTGTGACAGCTATGCTACAAGGGACAAGGTCTGAAAAGTTGCAAGAGTCGCTATCTTTAGATCAGCCAACGACGATCTCAGACTTGTTCTCTAGAGCAGATAAATATATCACTCAAGAAGAAGTGATGAAAAGGATACCGACGCTGAACTACATATAAGGGAGTTCAAAGAAAAGAAACCCTTACCATCGTCGGGCTACCTAAGCCATCACCAATGCCGTGAAAGAAGATGGAAAGGTCACAAGGCAAGAGGATAGCAAAAAAGCGGAATATCAACCACTTGCAACTACACTGGCAGCGAGACTTTAAGACATTTAATATTATTTTTTGTTAATTCAACTATGGGTTGAAATTTAATTTGTTGAACTATCATTTATGCCATATTGATATTTTATTGGCTGTTGAGATTCCCACATAATTGATAAATGACTAATCACACCAGCTACACATGTGCAGGGGCTTGAAGCGAAAAATGCGCGAGGTAAGCCACGCACTCTAGACAAAGGGCTTGAAGCGAAAAATGCGCGAGGTAAGCCACGAAGGCAATGTGCAAGAGCTTGAAGCGAAAAGTGCGCGATGTAAGCTAAGCACACAACAAAGGGCTTGAAGCGAAAAATGCGCGAGGTAAGCCACGAAGACAATGTGCGAGAGCTTGAAGCGAAAAATGCGCGAGGTAAGCTAAGCACTCAACCAAGGGCTTGAAGCGAAAAATGCGCGATGTAAGCCATGAAGAAAATGTGCGAGAGCTTGAAGCGAAAAGTGCGCGATGTAAGCTAAGCACACAACAAAGGGCTTGAAGCGAAAAATGCGCGAGGTAAGCCACGAAGACAATGTGCGAGAGCTTGAAGTGAAAAGTGCGCGATGTAAGCTAAGCATACAACTAAAGGGCTTGAAGCGAAAAATGCGCGAGGTAAGCCACGAAGACAATGTGCAAGAGCTTGAAGCGAAAAGTGCGCGATGTAAGCCATGAAGAAAATGTGCGAGAGCTTGAAGCGAAAAATGCGCGAGGTAAGCTAAGCACTCAACCAAGGGCTTGAAGCGAAAAGTGCGCGAGGTAAGCCACGAAGAAAACGAGCAAGGGCTTGAAGTGAAAAATGCGTGAGGTAAGCCACGCACTTAAACAAGAGCTTGAGAATTATACGACCAGAGAATTTGACTTCAGAATCTAATGTAAGGACTTGATCTGAGGCTACAATGAGAACATATGTACTCTTCCGTAAGGTTATACCTAGCGAAAGAGTGGGGAGCAATTGTTGTGCATGATAAAAGAATAATAAAAGAATGCATCACGTGGCACACAAATAAAACATGTGAGAAATGATACAAACCCTGAGTAAGATAAAAAGGGCAAAAATGTAATTAGTGATAGAGAAATCCCTATAAATAGGGGTCAGGTATGATTCGTTAACCTAAGTCTCTATTTCCCCTACAGAAATTCTGTCAAATTCTGGGTCTGACTTAAGCATCGGAGTGCAAATGCAGGGAAAGCCCTGCGTCCCTCTGATCTTGATTTTTCTTGCAGAGATTTCGACAACACGTGGCACGAAAGACGTCTGCAATTCGACATTGTTGCAACCGAGCGACAACAATTTCTTAATGCATATTCTTAAAGAATCGTCTGTAGCTAAATTTAGCTTTGCTACTTAACATTCATCATTAGTCCTTAGACAACTTTTCGAATATAAAGAACTTAGAATAAAAAACATAATTTCTTTTCAATTTAGAAAAAAAGGATAACGATCAAAATTTTCATTTTATTAAATGGTGGATCATCTCTAATATTTATTTTCATATGGATGCAATTTAATCATTATATATTTTTTTCATTTAAAACAAGGATGATAAAAAATTCATATTTTGTTAAATGTTTATTATATTTTGAAGCAAATTAATAAAAAAAAACACAATCATAAAATTGTATCCTTTAAAAAGCAAGTAATAAATTTAATTTATTGCCCATTCAATTCCAAAACATAGTAAGAACTGAGTAATGAAATAATAATAATAATAATAATAATAATAATAATAATAATAATAATAATAATAATAATAATAATAATCTGAATTCAGGTTTGTCGAACTCAGGCTCAGCATGAAGTTCTTTCACGTGTAAAATGCGAAATGATGATACCAGTACTAGAAATAACACTTTATTTATATGAGATCAACGCGTTCCTACAGGAGTCTTCGCATTTGCGGTAGGTGAAATTTGACGAAGATCAGGGTATGACAAAACTTTTACGAGATGTTTAATTACCAATTCCTGTATAATAATAATAATAATAATAATAATAATAATAATATGCAGGGAATGCAGAAGGATGTTTCAAGTTTTTCTATAAATTGAGCTTTAATGGCTTTCCTTATTGATACTGACAATTAATTGATAATTGCTGTTTAACATGGCAACTTCAATTATCACAAACAGTTTTCTTCTTCTTACTTGTTTAGCTCTTCTAGCAACTGCTGCTCAGGCAAGACGTCTACAACCTGCTGGTAATTAATACAACTATGCCAATCCTAATTTTCAAGATTCATGGAACTTGTTCTTACGGTTTGAAGTTATCTGACAGACTCTAGCTTTTTCTTTTTCCCCTTTCGATTTCTGCAGAAAACTCACGTAACAAGTTCACGATTATCGTAATGGTGAATAATGTTGGGAGTGCTTCAACAGGAACCAGAGCTGATGACCGCGACTGCGACCAAATCGCAGAATCTTCAATCAAAGGAAAGGTCCCTCCTTCGCCGCCATCTCCGGAATCATCTCCACCAACTCACCAAGTAACGACCAATCATCCAGCTCCAATTCCCCAACTGGAGTTTGTTTCGCCTTGCACAGAAGGGAGTGCATGCACCATGTTTACTAATCTGGGAAAGACACCAAAATCACCTCCTTCCCCAAAGCCTGCACCATCAAAACATCAAGGAATAATCGAGCAGCCGATCCCGATACAACAAAGATCACCTCTAGGTTCTCAGATTGCTTCAGTTTGAGCAGTTATTTCAATCCTCATTAGATTAACGTGACATGTTAAATTAGTACGTGAAAATAGTTGTTGGCTTCACCCGCTCAAGTGAGGCTCTCCATTTCCTGTATTATTTTTGTTGAAATATTAATTCATCACATATAAATTTTAGCACAAAAAATAAATAGATAACAAGGTATAAATGGATTTTGGATTAAATGGCTCACCCACATCTTTAGAAGTTTAATTCTTGTAAAATTTGAGTTCCACATTTATAAATTTCTCCTCTTAATTATACATGCCCACGGAGAAAACATTATTTTTCTTGCAAATTAAATCTCAAAGTAAAATTAAATATGCCTTCAAAAGAACAATTGTAACCTTTGGGTAATGATACCAAAAAACGAGTATTCTGCTTCTGTAAAGTGTGAGTATCGATGTAGACCTAAAACGTAACCAAACTTTAAATATGGATATAGATACCTTTATAAAAAATATTGATATCTCGAATATTAAACACAATTTTGGCTAAAACAAACAAGCATTCAAGGCCATCAAACATGCAAAAACATAATTTATCATTTAAACACATGCATATTTGAGTTTTAATTATGCTCCAATCAAATATAATATTAATTCATTTAAATTTTCTTAGATCGTATGAAAACTTTAACTATTTCAAAGTTAACCATTTTTATTCATATCTTTTTAAAAAAATTAAAATTTCAACACAAAGCTAGAGAATTAAATGAATTAAAATAAAATAAATTGCTAAAAAATATTTAAATTGTTACTTAGATCGGTTAAAATTTATTAGTTTTAAGATAAATTCGGATTAGTCTAATCATTCACATCACTTTTGCTTTTTCTCATTTATGAAGTTTAATATTGGAATTATTTATTTCTCACCTAATTTTCTTTTTTTATAAATTTTGATATTCATATTCAAACAGATGTTTTTGAAAGATTTCAAATCATATATTAACCTTTTTTAATTTTTTTTTTGTGTTTAATTTTTTTTAAAATTATAATTTTTAGAATTTCTTGCTTTATTCCATGATTTGAAATTTTTTTGTTTTAATTTTTAATTCCCCCCCCCCCCCCCCCTCTCTTCATATATCTTTTTCATATTTTTTGTATTGCAATAAGAAAAAATTAAAAAAAATTAATTAAAATTTAATAATCTAATAATTTTTTTTCTTACAAAAAGTTTAGAGGTTATCCATCTCCAAGTCAAAGGTATAATTAACGTCAATCCATTATTAGGATTAACGAATTTACTGAATTTTTACCAATAAATGTTTTAAAATTTATAAATTGCATATTAACAAACTACCATTAGTATTTGAACTTAAGAGTTCGAACTCAGTATTCGAATCTTAATAATTTGTGTTAGATTCGTTGGTAGAAATATTAAGATTTATTCTTTAAAAAGTTTGGTCATAGCATCAACTAATTATTAATTTATTTCATCACCCAAGTTGTAATTTTCTACACACATGTCAACATAAACTTTCTTAGGGATTCTCCTTGTATAAGTTTATAGATTATTCTTTAAAAATTAAATTTTTGGACAAAACATAATTAATTATTAATTTTAGTAAATTAAGTTCATCACCCAAGTCGTAATTTTTTTTTGGTAACACCTAAATTGTAATTTTTTGCACACACGTAAACATAAACCTTTTTTAGATTCATTTTATATAAGGTTATAAGTTTGTACTTCTTTTTTATTGTAATATAATTTTTGAATAAATTCAAATGTGACCGATAGTTATTGTAGAGAGAGAGAGAAATGTTGGAACTAATTAATACTAGTACTGTATTTTTCATCTTTTTTTTTAATTCCTAAGGCCATTTAACTCAATGCAATGAACATATCAGCTTCTACTGTTCCTATGTTGAACAAGGCGACTAGACGAACTGAAAGGCGTTGACAAGCTCAGAAGAAGAAGAAAAGGTTTTGATTGGCGTAGTTGATTATCTCATACTGAAAGCTCACATTAATAAACAAAACAACACTACCAATACTTTATATTAATGGAAACAGCCAAACTGTGGTTAGCTGACTGCCTACAAGAATTATTCATTACTGGGCGAGACCTGGGAACTAATAAGAAGACTTTCTTGTTTTTAAACTGACACGAGAGACAATGCTGCATCTTTCACAATCATGGGGAACATATATATGATAAGCTCACCGCGTTTTTTATGTTTCAACACGCCCATTTCCTCCCCTTCACTCTGGTTGGACAGGCTCAAGTCAATCACTTGGAAAAACAAGCAGGAAGAATAAATCAAAACTGTTGCTTGGAACAAAATTTAATTTGACTGGAAGAGACCAATTAGAAAGCTTGAATCTATAAATACCTCATTCACACTCAGTACTTTCGCATCATAAAAGCTTAGGAACCTACTGACTACCGAATATATACATATTGAAGACAGCTTCCAAAATGAACTGTCTCGATAGTAATATTTTCTTTTTGTTTCTTCTAGCACTACTTATGATTGATGCTCAGGCAAGATTTTTACCAGGTAAAATTTACTTCTTTGTTGGGGTATCAAACAGCGGCCACTAACGCTATTATTTAAATAGCGGGTGTGAAATTTTTCACACTCGCAATGATCGCAATTTTTTATTATTATCGCTATTAAGAGCCGTTATTACTGTTATTGAGAGTCGTTATTACCACTATCGACCGTTATTACTGCTATCGAGGACCGTTTTACTACTATCGAGCGTTATTACCGTTATCGTCGGTTAAAAAAGTTATACGAAATAAAAAAAAATCACGATCGCGATAACCGTAATGACCGCAATAATCTTCGTTATGTCTGAAACCACAATAAATACAAAACAATCGAAAACGTGACCACAACTACAATTTAAATCTGTGTTCTTTGCTTGACATACATAAATGGTAGTATATGTTGATTATTGATCATCTTATTTCGAAGACAACTATATATATTTTGATGCATTTACAATTTGCAAATTAATTATGACATAATCTTAATCAACTCTCTCCTTGTATGCGTATGCTACAGATGAGATGTCTTTGATCATTGACTTGATAAATATTGTGAATAGTGGTGTAAGGACCTTAAACCTAGTACCTCCAATATCATCACAACCAACAAAAGAAACAAGAAGAAGATCAATATCAATCTTCCAAATAATATTTGATATTTTTGGATGGGCTATGAGTAACAATACTCCTCCTCCAAAGGCATCATCACCGGCTAGTAGCCATGATGAGACTGTAAGCACCACTCCATGCAACAAGCCCATACCTTCATCAATTTTATTGTTACTTCCTACACCAGGCAACGTACCATCACTCCTAAAACTTCATAAAAGATCACAACCTCCTCCAAGGCCATCATCAACATCGCCCTCAAGCTCATTATATTCATTTCCTACACCAACAACGCTAACAAGACCAATATTTGAAAATGCACCGCATCCTCCTCCGTTAAGGCCATTATCAACAGCTCCCTCAAGCTCATTGTATTCATCTCCTACACCAACAGCACCAACAGGACCAATAGTTGAAAATGCACAACATCATCAACAGCCCCCTCAAGCTCATTATATTCACTCTTACACTAGCAACACCAACAAGACCAATATCTACACCACATCCTCCTCTGCTAAGGCCATCATCAATAGCTCTCTTAAGCTCATTATATTTATCTCCTAGAAATGCAACTCCAACAAGACCAAGATTCGAAAGTGCACACACCCTTTTTCGATAAGGCCATCATCAACAGGTCCCTCAAGCTTTGTACATTCATCTCCTAGAAGAGCAACTCCAATAAGACCAATATCTGAAAGTGCACCACACCCTCCTCCGGTAAGGCCATCATCAACAACTCCCTTAGCTCATTAAATTCATCTCCTACACTAACAATACCAACAGGACCAATATCTGAAAGTGCACTGCATCCTCCTCTGCTAAGGCCAATATCTAAAAAAGCACTGCATCCTTCTTCATCAACGCCATCATCAAAGAATAATGAGATCATGATTAATGGAATCATTATAATGTAGTAAAATTTAATTACATAACATCTGTACCCAAGATCTCATATTCATGCATATTTGAGTTTTAATTATGCTCCAATCAAATATAATATTAATGCACTTAAATTTTCTTAGATCATATCAAAACTTTAACTATTTCAAAGTTAACCATTTTTATTCATATCTTTTTAAAAAAATTAAAATTTCAACACAAAGCTATAGAATTAAATAAATTAAAATAAAATAAATTGCTTAAAAATATTTAAATTGTTATTCAGGGTTAAATTTTATTAGTTTTAAGATAAAATTGGATTAGACTAATCATTAGCATCACTTTTGCTTTTTCTCATTTATGAAGTTTAATATTGGAATTATTTATTTCTCACATAATCTTCTCTTTTATAACTTTTGATATTCATATTCAAACAGATGTTTTTGAAAGATTTCAGATCATATATTAACCTTTTTTAATTCCCTTGTATTTAATTTTGTTTAATTTTTAAAAAAATTATAATTTTTAGAATTTCTTGCTTTATTCCATGATTAGAATTTTTTTTTGGTATTTGGTATTTTAATTTTAGTATTTGATTTGTATTTTTTTCAAAGCAAATATTTTGGTGTTTGATTCTAATTTTCCAAAAATTGTAGTACACATTTTAATATTTTATTTAATACTTTATAAAATTTTTGAAATTTTATTTTTTTTCTCTCTTCTATTTTCATGTCTTTCACTTTCTTTTTTTTTGTATTTTAACTTTAAGGAAAAATTAATAATAGTATTTACAAAAGGAAAAATAACCAATATTTGATTTAATTCTTTCCAAATTTTTTGTTTGGACTTTTCAATCTTCTCTCCCCTTCCTTCATATATCTTTTTCATATTTTTTGTATTACAAGAAGAAAAAATTAAAAAAAAATAATATTTTTTAATTATAATTTAATAATTTTAAGAATTTTTTCGTTACAAAAAGTTTAGAGGTTATCCATCTTTAAGTCAAAGGTATATCGCCAATCCATTATTGGGATTAACAAATTAATTGAATTTTTATTATAAATTTTTTAAAATTTATAGATTACCTATTAATGAATTACTATAAAGATTTAAACTTAAGAGTTTTGAACTCAATGTTTGAGCCTTAACCATTTGTATTAAGTTCATTGGTAGTAATATTAATAATTATTTTCCTTAAGAATTAAAAAGTTTGGTCATAGCATCAACTAATTATTAATTTTATTTCATCACCCAAGTTGTAAATTTATACACACATGTCAACATAAACTTTCTTGGGGATTCTCCTTGTATAAGTTTATAGATTATTCTTTAAAAATTAAAATTTTGGTCAAAGCATAATTAATTATTAATTTTAGTTCATCACCCAAGTTGTAATTTTGTTTTGGTAAAACCTAAATTGTAATTTTTTGCACACATGTCAACATAAACTTTTTTGAGATTCATTTTATATAAGGTTATAAGTTTGTACTTCTTTTTATATTGTAATATAATTATTGAATAAATTCAAATGTGACCGATAGTTATTGTAGAGAGAGAGAGAGAGAGAGAAATGTTGGATCTAATTAATACTAATAATGTATTTTTCATCTTCTTTTTTTTTTTTTTTAATTCCTAAGACCATTTAACTCAATGCAATGAACATATCAGCTTCTTCTGCTGTTCCCACGTTGAACAAGGCGACTAGACGAACTGAAAGGCGTTGACAAGCTCAGAAGAAGAAGAAAAGGTTTTGATTGGCGTAGTTGATTATCTCATACTGAAAGCTCACATTAATAAACAAAACAACACTACCAATACTTTATATTAATGGAAACAGCCAAACTGTGGATAGCTGACTGCCTGCAAGAATTATTCACTACTGGGGGAGACCTGAGAATTAATAAGAAGACTTTCTTGTTTTTAAACTGACACGAGAGACAATGCTGCATGTTTCACAATCATGGGGAACATTTATATGACTAAGCTCACCGCGTATTTTATGTTTCAACACGCCCATTTCCTCCCCTTCACTCTGGTTGGACAGGCTAAGTCATTCACTTGGAAAAACAAGCAGGAAGAATAAATCAAACCTGCTGCTTGGAACAAAATTTAATTTGACTGGAAGAGACCAATTAGAAAGCTTGAATCTATAAATACCTCATTCACACTCACTACTTTCGCATCATAAAAGCTTAGGAACCTACTGACTACCGAATATATACATATTGAGACAGCTTCCAAAATGAACTGTCTCGATAGTAATTTCTTCTTTTTGTTTCTTCTAGCACTACTTATGATTGATGCTCAGGCAAGAATTTTACCAGGTAAATTTACTTCTTTTTCAGGTATCAAATAGCTGCCATTATCACTATTCTTTAAATAGCGGGTGTGAAATTTTTTCACACGCGCAAGGATCGCAATTGTCTATTATTACCGCTATTGAGAGTCGTTATTACCGTTATCGACAGTTATTATCGCTATCGAAAATCGTTTTGCTGCTATCAACCATTATTACCGTTATCATCGATTAAAACAGTTATACGAAAATAAAAAAATTTACGACCGCAATGACCGTAATGATCGCAATAATCTTCGTTATATCCGAAACCGCGTTAAATGCAACGCAACCGAAAATGTGACCACAATTGCAATTTAAAACTCTGTTCTTTGCTTAACATACATAAATGGTAGTATATGTTCATTATTGATCATTTTATTTCGAAGACACCTATATATATTTTGACGCATTTACAATTTGCAAATTAATTATAACATAATCTTAATCAACTCTCTCCTGGTATGCATATGCTACAGATGAGATGTCTTTGAACATTGACTTGATAAATATTGTGAATAGTGGTTTAAGGACCTTAAACCTAGTACCTCCAATATCATTACAACCAACAAAAGAAACAAGAAGAAGATCAATATCAATCTTTCAAATAATATTTGATATTTTTGGATGGGCTATGAGTAACAATACTCCTCCTCCAAAGGCATCATCACCGAGTAGTAGCCATGATGAGACTGCAAGCACCACTCCATGCAACAAGCCCATACCTTCATCAATTTTATTGTTACCTCCTACACCAGGCAACGTACCATCACTCCTAAAACTTCATAAAAGATCACAACCTCCTCCAAGGCCATCATCAACATCGCCCTCAAGCTCATTATATTCATTTCCTACACCAGCAACACCAACAGGACCAATATCTGAAAATGCACCGCATCCTCCTCTGTTAAGGCCATTATCAACAGCTCCCTCAAGCTCATTGTATTCATCTCCTACACCAACAGTACCAACAGGACCAATAACTGAAAATGCAGAACATCCTCCTCTTCTAAGGCCATCATCAACAGCCCCCTCAAGCTCATTATATTCACTCTTACACTAGCAACACCAATAGGACCAATATCTATACCGCATCCTGCTAAGGCCATCATCAACATCTCTCTTAAGCTCATTATATTTATCTCCTTCAGATGCAACTCCGACAAGACCAGGATCCGAAAGTGCACGCACCTTTTTTCGCTAAGGCCATCATCAACAGGTCCCTCAAGCTTGGTACATTCATTTCCTAGAAGAACAACTCCACTAAGACCAATATCTGAAAGTACACCACACCGTCCTCCGCTAAGGACATCATCAACAACTCCCTTAACACATTAAATTCATCTCCTACACCAACAATACCAACAAGACCAATATCTGAAAGTGCACTGCATCCTACTCTGCTAAGGCAATCATCAACAGCTCCATCAAGCTTAGTATATTCATCTCTTAAACCAGCAACTCCAACAAGACCAATATCTGAAAGTGCAGTGCATCTTCCTCCGCTAAGGCCAATATCTAAAAAAGCACTGCATCCTTCTTCATTAATGCCATCATCATAGATTAATGAGATCATGATTAATTGAATCATTATAATGTAGTAAAATTTCATTACATAATATATGTACCTAAGATCTCATGTTCAATCATAAAAAAAATTAGAATATAGAAATATATATATGGATCCATTGGAATTAATTGATTGAGGGTTAACACTCTTCCACGTCTAAACCTTATTTTATGAGAGAAAACACTAACTCACTTACTGATGAGATATGAGAATGAGAAAAATTAACATTTAGACTAGGGACCATAAACTATTTATAATTGTAGTATATTTTATTTTATTTTGGCTCATCGTTAAAAAAAAATATTGGGTCTTTACACATTGCAAAACTCATACTAATTGAGATACTTTAATACTCGATAACTTTATTTGATCACTTTTAAATAGACTAAACAAATTAGATAGTGTGTAATGTATAATCAATTGATATATGTAGGTCTATATAAATAATTTTCCAACAATCTCCTACTTTAGCCACATATGTTACTTGACAATTGAACTGTCACGACCCAACTATCCAAAAATCAGAGTGAATTTTTTTCGCGTTTTTGTTTATTTTCTTACTTAATTCTTACCTGTCCTCGAATCGTGACCAACACTCCACTACTAATTGGGCTGTGCGTCAATGCCAGTCCCACCATACATCTACCCTAGTACTTATTTCTTCTCCAGTCATTTATAATTGTTATATTATTTATACATCCCCTAAAGTTACTTACAATCATGTTACTGTGCTATGCTTATGTAGATATAATAAGTACAAGTGTATATACCTTATGTTGATGGGCAGCAGCGGATATCCGGAATGCAGTACTGAGTCGCCTCAACTTCAACTGGAGATCATCTGTGGGAGAAAATGAAAGGGGTGAGCACATCAAGCTCAGTAAGGCAATCCTACGAACAAGTAGGTAACCATACTACCTACATGAACGTAGTGCCATGCATAAACCACCCTTTCTCCACACATTTTAAAACAATGCTATGCATTATGATGATATGTAAAATACATTTGCACGAAAAATCAACATGCAATTATCATAAATCATTTCTTTCTCAATTAATATTTTGACAATAAAGTCAGGACTCGACCCCTCCTGCGGGTGATCCTGACTCACACAAAATCATGAAAACATTTACATCACACGTGGGTTTTGAAAAGCATGGAAATACCATCATGCAATTTAGTTTTAAAACCCAGTTTAAATCATCATAGAAATCATCAACATGCGAGACTAGGCAACGTCTGTATATAGGTAAATAACTAGGACTATGGCCACATCTGTCCTCGTGAGTTCCTCAGCTACACGGATCCTAGTGTGCGGGTTCTCACCATGATCGGGAACCGCCCGGGAGGTGGGTCAGTCCATCCCGTCAGTCTTATCCGATCCCCGGCATCCGAAGATGCTGCATCCGGAGATGCCGTATCCGAAGATACAACACGGTACATCGTACTCCATGCTACTTGCACGGTACATCGTACTCCATGAACCCATGTAATATCTCTAGGTACTCCGGCCCAATTGGCCTGCTTCCCACAGAGGTTTGTTTCTCAATACTCATGCCATGTCTCAAAACGCACGTGCGAGCCTATTAAATCGGTGACACACAGTCTACCCGATGCTCCAAGCACGGCTCATCGCATGTTCTCATAAAATCTGTGTGAGCGATGCTCAGCACTCTCATCAAAACACGTCAACTGGCAGAGCCCGCTTACATCCCCACAAGGCCGCCAACCTCATCCCTCACTCTCACCCCACCTAAGAGGTCTCTTGAGCCTGTTGGGCCTTTTGGCTGACTCCAAGGGCAGACAGCGGTACTCCACAAATCCGGTAAAACTAGTGCGAGCTAAGCTCAGCACTCTGTATATTATAAATCACATGAAAATTTTATAAATACTGGTGCGGGTTAAACTCCAGCACTCTGTCTCGAAAATCATGTAAAAATATGGTGCGAGTCAGACTCTAGCACCGTGTCACGAAAGAGCATGTGAAATCTGGTGCGAGTTATACTCTAGCACCTATGCATGTAAAACTCTAGTGCGAGCTCTCGCTCCAGCACTAATGCATGCATCACACAAATCGAAATTACCGTGCGAGCTGAGCTCTAGCACGTCATATGTCAATAAAACACGTAGGCGGCTCTATTTACTCAAAACAGTTTTCAAATCAATTTCACGTTGAAAGTATGCAATGCGGTGCACTTTCTTTCAAGGCGAGCCAGCCTACTCATGCATGCGTTGAAATATCTCCAGAACGAGCAGGAACCTCTTGTCCTTGCTCCTCCCAATTTTTCCTAGATTTTTAGAATTTTACCCTTAACAAGGGTATTTTAGTAATTTGCCCATTCGGGGCACTAAAATTATTATTTGACCTCTAGACCCTTCAGGATATTTTAAAGGACTGCATATGAATTTAAAATTGCGTACTGTTACCTCTAGCAGTCCGCAGAATTCCCTTACCTCGATTCTCGTCGAGTCTGACCTTTCTCTTTTCCAATGTAGTCCCATCGCGCAGTCCGATATGTTTCCAATCCAATGCCCGGAACTGCGTATTAATATTCCTCAGGTCAGATATTATGATTTAATTGTACTTAATCTTTTCTGGGCTTAATTTAAATCATTGGGCCCGTTTACCCCTATTGGGCCCGATTGCACCTTAATGGGCCTTAATCGGCCTTAAGCCCGTTTTCCACTTAATTTTCTCTTTATCGAGGCCTATTGGGCTCATTGGGCCCATCAATAATTTATTGAGCCTCGTTCTAATTCTCGAATAGCTAAATTTAATATTTACGACAATTAATCTAAATTTCCATAAATTAATTCAATTTATGCGTAAATTTAATCAATATCACGCATAACGAGGAAATTGTCGTAAATAGGGGTCACTTACCCGAGATTCCATGCTAGTCCGCAAATCGAGGCTGTCTCGAGCCCTCGGTGGATACCAATCGTCGAGCTACACAATTCCACAATTTTTCCTAGTAAGTTCTCAGCCCAAAATTAATTAAATAAAATATTCCAAATTTAAATCGGTCAATTTGACCGCTTATCGACTTACCCGAAGCTCGATTGCATCACCGGAATTTTCCCCAATTTTTTTCCTCTTTTTCCTTTTCCCTTTTTCTCCCTTTTTTCCCCTCTTTTTGGCTGAACCGGTTCAGTCCGGTTCGGACCGGTCAGACCGCCGGTTTTTCTCCGGTTCGGCCGGTTCACTGCCGGTTCACCGCCTTGCCGGCCGGTTCTCCGTCGGCTTCCACCGCCAACAGCTCCGCAAGGCCGTCCGCATCTCGAATCTGGGCTCGGATTCGCCCAAGGCCGCCGGAATGCCGCCGGTCCGGCCTCTTCTCTCCTCGCCGTCGGACCCATTCTCTTCCCTTGGCCGTCGCCGCCGATTCCGGCCGTCTCGCTGAGTGCCACCGGTGCCAAAAGCACCGCCGTCGACTGGGCTCTCCAAATCGGGCCTTGGTTCTGGTCGGATCGCCGCCGTTCGCCGGGACCGAGCCCCTCAATCCCGTCGGCCTTCTCCTCCTCCGATCGGCTTCCTCCGGCGTCGGTTGGCTACACCGCCGGTACCATCGTGCTCATCGGCGTCCCCTCTTTCTTTTCCGGCCCTTGGCCGGGCCGTTGGCCGCCGGACGGTGATCGGGCCTCCTTTGGTCTTCTTCGGGTCTTCCGTTTCTCTCTCCCCGATGACTTTCCTCTCTTTTTTTTTTTTTTTCAATTCTCTTCTTTTTTTTTTTTTTTTTTTACAATTTATTATCTTATTTAACAATTTATTTTTATTTATTAAAATACACTAAAAATACCCAAATATCCCTTAAAATTATTATTTTATTCTAAATTAATTAATTTAATTTAATTTAATTTATTTATTATATTTTAACCTATTTTTCGGGTATAATTGCTCCGTATTTTCGGGATATTGTCCCGAGTGACTTTTCAGTATATTTTTCGATTATTTTCGGGATTATTTTTCTGAACTAAAAATCCCGATTAATCCCGATTAATTCCAATAAATTAATATCTTGATCAATTTAATCCGAAATAATTTTATTTCATCTTTATTGACCAAGATTTCTTAAATCCTTATTTTTAATTAAATTTCCTTATCGAATTTACTCCGGCTTTCGGTCCTTTGACCGTTTTACCCTTACACATGTTCGGGATTAATTTAACCCGACTTCCTTCATACTTCCTCTATCTTTTCTTATTTAGTTTTCGTATTTTTATTAAATTCGGGTCTTACAATTCTCCCCCACTTAAGGAATTTGGTCCTCCAAATTAGAACCAAGTCATATGAGTCCATATACAACTCCGGGTATATCGATCATATCATACTCTTAAAATTTATGCGACCTTCTTCGGAGTGTATTACTACCAAAGGACTTTAATTAGGGAGATTATCTTAAACCCCAATACTGTCTCTTTCCTGTTCAATGCCCGAATCAACTTCTTCAATATACTCATATTTTCATTAAACTGAACTTTTGGAGTTCATATCCTATCACCTCTGCTGGATCTGGATAGTAGTACCGAAGCATCATAAGCTGGGACACATTGTGGGTGCCTATTAATCCAAGTGATTAACAACAACCTACAGGTCTTATCTCCCACTTGTCCAATCTCTCAAGAATTCGATCCAGCTCAACTCAATTTACTTCTTCCAAAAGTTCCGCTATGTCCTTATTCTCTTAGGACGTGTAACTTTCAACCATAATAATTCACCAAGGGTGAATTCCAATATTTTTCTATCTGTTCTGAGGTGTTCTTAATCTCTCATCCTTAACTAAACATCCTCAGAGACTTATTATCCAAAGTCAGAAATAATTTCTACCTGTCACCCACTCTTTCTTATCCAATTTGGGGAACAGCCCCTACAGCTATACACTGCCTCATATCTCGTTATCCCGATACTCAATTGCCAATTGTCGTTATTGGCGACTTCAATTAGAAATCAACTGATCATTCCAGGAGCTTATAAAATCAATGGCACACGCTTTCATCGGATCCTCCAGAACTTGTACAGTCCTCCCTGACTGACCATCTGTCTGAGGATGTAAAGCTGTGCTAATACTCAGTCGGGTTCCCATAGCTTCCTAAAAATATTCCCTGAGGTAGGAAGTGGAGCGGGAATCCCTATATGATACCATGCTCACTGGAACGCTACTTAATGTTCCACAATCTTTCTTATACCTGAATCCTCATACACACTCTGAGTATCTGGGGAGTTCATAACCAGAAGGTGGGTGGACTTAGTCACTCTATCGACTACCATCCAACTAGTCTCCTGATTTATCCGGGTCTCCTATAACCCATCACGACATTCATGGAGACTTACTCTCGTTTTTCGTGCCGTGTCGATATAGGTAGGTGCTGCAATAACTCTGCAGACTTTTAATACTCTACCTTACTCTGCTGACACACTAGGCACTTTTCTACAATCTCCACCAATATCTCTTTTCACATCTGACCACCCATACCCCTTTTGAGATTTTAATATATATTATTATTACCTTCCGCATGCACTGTATATCCCGAAGAGTGAGCTTCTGACAATATCACTATCTCATCAACTGTGGTCCTGGGGAGCACTCATACTGTCTCTGAATCCTCAGTAACTCATTATCACCCACTGTGAACTCTATCACTGTACCCTTCTGAATCAGACCCAAACTATCGACATCCGGTCGATCATCACGCTAAGCCTGGCAAATCCGGGCACTCTCATCCGGTACTAGTCATCAGGCTAGCTGTCACACAATCACTGTCATCCTCAGAAGGGATCACATCAATACTGAGGTCCACAACTGCATCTAGCAGCTCACGCTCCCTGACCATCATATGTGGTACCATCCCGAGGCTCTTTCTGCTCAAGGCATCAGTCATCACATTCGCCTTTCTTAGGTGGTACAATTCTCATAAATCAAAATCTCTCAGAAGCTCTAACCCAATATGTATTTTCATATTCGCCCCTTTCTGTGAAAACAGATACTCGGGCTCTATGATCAGTGCATATCCATAATTCCTCACCCTGTACATAATAGTACCATATCCTCGGTACAAATACTGTTGCCAACTTTAAATCATGGGTCAGATAGTTTATTTCGTGATCGAAGAGTTGTCTGACTCCAAAATTGACTATCTTCCCATTATACATCAATACACAGCTCCATCATAACTTTGAGGCATACATACTCACTGAAAAACCTCTTGAGCTGTTGGGCATGGTGAAATTAATCATGGTGGTCAGTTCATACTTCATCACGCCAAATTCACGTCACATCTATCATCTTATTTATCATCTTATTCCAAGATCACGTTTTCTTAGTTAAACGTGTCAACAGGGTATACCATTTTAAATCTCGCAATAATCCATCTGTAAAAGCTATCTTCCAATTGTTGCTTATAATTCGCCCTAGGCTTTAACTACTCCCAGCATATCACCGTTAATGATGATTACACTCGATCTAATCCTTGACTTATTTACGCAAGGCGTACAAGATCCTTCTCAACCGCTTACGTTTTCCAGGTGCTAACCTGCGCTATTTCCTTTTCTTATCTTAACGGCTCTTATCAAATTTTACTACGTTAACCTTTATAATTTGTCGAATTTTAATGTTCTTATCGTCTTAGTAAGGTAACCTAATGCTAAAGGTATTTATTACGATGATCGATTTCCCGTTATAGATTATATATATATATATATATCTAGATGCTGTCAAGTCTTCAGGCGGGGAGGTATTTTGAAATACCTTTATTAGCCTTCAGACTTAACCACAACTACCGGTTATGGTTATACCCATCTTTGTCCTTGGTTATAATTTGTATTCGCTACTAATTGTTTAACCTCAATTACTTCGCATATTAAAGGTATTCCTTATCTAGCATATATCTCTACTCCAATACATCTTGTACTTAGGATCTATCTTATCTCGAAGATTTTCTCCTTTGCGTATCAATTATAATGAAACTCTTGTCTTTATTCATTCTGTGAGTACATCCTTTACTCCTGTAATTTCAACCGTTACACCCCTGTTTATCAACTTAAAATCTCTATATCTATATTCCGTTAATTCATCCTCCTCTATTGGGGTACTCATTTACCCATATTGTAACCGATGACGTAGGCATTCATGCCTTTTACTCACTTATATGCGAATGAAGGCGGTATGAATAAATATGTGGCACAGGATTAATGAACATATGTACTTCGTTATTCATAACAAGTGTGGTATCTTACACCACATCCATGAAACATCAATAGCATCCTGGTCCAAGACATCCACTCGCCTTCGTCCAATAGCCTACTTTCCTTTTTCTCTTCGGCTATGGCCTCCCTTTTCGTTTTCAGCTATAACAACGAAATTTTTCTCTGTCTCTTTACCTTTTTGTGGGGCGATTTCGCCCAACTCTGTGTAATCAAAATCAATGGTCCATCATACCACACTTAACGACCATTTTCATCAATACCGTGTAGGTATAGACGCTCCTTCTGTGGTATCCACCACACATTCCACAGTAATGACACTGCTACTCTGCTTCGTAGCAGGTCGGGGTCCTCCAATCACAATGCCCACAAGAGTGCCCAAAATTAGATGCACTAGGGCCTTACCAATTATCTTAGCCCATAACTCGTTACATCAGATCTTTTACCAATTACCAATTTTCCCATTTTTGACATCCTTGTCATTTCTCGCTTTTCTTTCTGTCTCTATCTCGGCCCTCACTACCTTTCCAAGTCTCAGAGGCGTGCAATTCATGTTCTTATTTACCCAACTGTAAATCTGTGCACTGCCTCGGTATAGGTAATATCTCACGGGCCAATCGGACTCTAATTGAAAATCTGAGCCCTTCCATAAACTTTTAGACATCTCGACTGTCACTTTTCATAGTGTCGAGGTAATATCTGCCCAGAATATAATCGAGTCTCCATACTCGTCAATAAATTAAATCCTCTGGGTCAGAGTAAGGACTTTAATCCAAAATTTCCTTTAAATCATGTCCAGGATATCCTGTCACCGGAATACATCCATAATCATTTCTCATATCAGCTCTTAAGATGGGTCGAGCGGGTTTTCACCAATGCTCCGCTGCGCCCTCTGATCTCGTACATAATCTGAGTAATTAGCTCCTCAAAATAATCTCCACACTCCGCTCCAATCTCGCGAAGCGTGTCTCAATACTGTCCGATCTCTCTGTCGGACTCTGTGAGGCATGCTCAACATTCGCCTCTATTTCAATCTCATACTGATTTTCATAGCCAAACTCAGCACGACTTAGCAGACTCAGGTCTACCTCTACGACCTCTGCCTCGTGCACTATCTCATTTAGCGCGACTCATATTAGGCATTCCTGCATTCTCAACCATTTCTTAGTCAAGCCCATCTCGATATACACTATTGTATCTAACTAAGCACAGTAACACGGGGATGTAATTTCTTAACTTCTGACACTGACACACATCAGACCAATTACGCTCTGATACCAAAATAATTGTCACGACCCAACTATCCAAAAATCAGAGTGAATTTTTTTCGCGTTTTTGTTTATTTTCTTACTTAATTCTTACCTGTCCTCGAATCGTGACCAACACTCCACTACTAATTGGGCTGTGCGTCAATGCCAGTCCCACCATACATCTACCCTAGTACTTATTTCTTCTCCAGTCATTTATAATTGTTATATTATTTATACATCCCCTAAAGTTACTTACAATCATGTTACTGTGCTATGCTTATGTAGATACAATAAGTACAAGTGTATATACCTTATGTTGATGGGCAGCAGCGGATATCCGGAATGCAGTACTGAGTCGCCTCAACTTCAACTGGAGATCATCTGTGGGAGAAAATGAAAGGGGTGAGCACATCAAGCTCAGTAAGGCAATCCTACGAACAAGTAGGTAACCATACTACCTACATGAACGTAGTGCCATGCATAAACCACCCTTTCTCCACACATTTTAAAACAATGCTATGCATTATGATGATATGTAAAATACATTTGCACGAAAAATCAACATGCAATTATCATAAATCATTTCTTTCTCAATTAATATTTTGACAATAAAGTCAGGACTCGACCCCTCCTGCGGGTGATCCTGACTCACACAAAATCATGAAAACATTTACATCACACGTGGGTTTTGAAAAGCATGGAAATACCATCATGCAATTTAGTTTTAAAACCCAGTTTAAATCATCATAGAAATCATCAACATGCGAGACTAGGCAACGTCTGTATATAGGTAAATAACTAGGACTATGGCCACATCTGTCCTCGTGAGTTCCTCAGCTACACGGATCCTAGTGTGCGGGTTCTCACCATGATCGGGAACCGCCCGGGAGGTGGGTCAGTCCATCCCGTCAGTCTTATCCGATCCCCGGCATCCGAAGATGCTGCATCCGGAGATGCCGTATCCGAAGATACAACACGGTACATCGTACTCCAGGCTACTTGCACGGTACATCGTACTCCATGAACCCATGTAATATCTCTAGGTACTCCGGCCCAATTGGCCTGCTTCCCACAGAGGTTTGTTTCTCAATACTCATGCCATGTCTCAAAACGCACGTGCGAGCCTATTAAATCGGTGACACACAGTCTACCCGATGCTCCAAGCACGGCTCATCGCATGTTCTCATAAAATCTGTGTGAGCGATGCTCAGCACTCTCATCAAAACACGTCAACTGGCAGAGCCCGCTTACATCCCCACAAGGCCGCCAACCTCATCCCTCACTCTCACCCCACCTAAGAGGTCTCTTGAGCCTGTTGGGCCTTTTGGCTGACTCCAAGGGCAGACAGCGGTACTCCACAAATCCGGTAAAACTAGTGCGAGCTAAGCTCAGCACTCTGTATATTATAAATCACATGAAAATTTTATAAATACTGGTGCGGGTTAAACTCCAGCACTCTGTCTCGAAAATCATGTAAAAATATGGTGCGAGTCAGACTCTAGCACCGTGTCACGAAAGAGCATGTGAAATCTGGTGCGAGTTATACTCTAGCACCTATGCATGTAAAACTCTAGTGCGAGCTCTCGCTCCAGCACTAATGCATGCATCACACAAATCGAAATTACCGTGCGAGCTGAGCTCTAGCACGTCATATGTCAATAAAACACGTAGGCGGCTCTATTTACTCAAAACAGTTTTCAAATCAATTTCACGTTGAAAGTATGCAATGCGGTGCACTTTCTTTCAAGGCGAGCCAGCCTACTCATGCATGCGTTGAAATATCTCCAGAACGAGCAGGAACCTCTTGTCCTTGCTCCTCCCAATTTTTCCTAGATTTTTAGAATTTTACCCTTAACAAGGGTATTTTAGTAATTTGCCCATTCGGGGCACTAAAATTATTATTTGACCTCTAGACCCTTCAGGATATTTTAAAGGACTGCATATGAATTTAAAATTGCGTACTGTTACCTCTAGCAGTCCGCAGAATTCCCTTACCTCGATTCTCGTCGAGTCTGACCTTTCTCTTTTCCAATGTAGTCCCATCGCGCAGTCCGATATGTTTCCAATCCAATGCCCGGAACTGCGTATTAATATTCCTCAGGTCAGATATTATGATTTAATTGTACTTAATCTTTTCTGGGCTTAATTTAAATCATTGGGCCCGTTTACCCCTATTGGGCCCGATTGCACCTTAATGGGCCTTAATCGGCCTTAAGCCCGTTTTCCACTTAATTTTCTCTTTATCGAGGCCTATTGGGCTCATTGGGCCCATCAATAATTTATTGAGCCTCGTTCTAATTCTCGAATAGCTAAATTTAATATTTACGACAATTAATCTAAATTTCCATAAATTAATTCAATTTATGCGTAAATTTAATCAATATCACGCATAACGAGGAAATTATCGTAAATAGGGGTCACTTACCCGAGATTCCATGCTAGTCCGCAAATCGAGGCTGTCTCGAGCCCTCGGTGGATGCCAATCGTCGAGCTACACAATTCCACAATTTTTCCTAGTAAGTTCTCAGCCCAAAATTAATTAAATAAAATATTCCAAATTTAAATCGGTCAATTTGACCGCTTATCGACTTACCCGAAGCTCGATTGCATCACCGAAATTTTCCCCAATTTTTTTCCTCTTTTTCCTTTTCCCTTTTTCTCCCTTTTTTCCCCTCTTTTTGGCTGAACCGGTTCAGTCCGGTTCGGACCGGTCAGACCGCCGGTTTTTCTCCGGTTCGGCCGGTTCACTGCCGGTTCACCGCCTTGCCGGCCGGTTCTCCGTCGGCTTCCACCGCCAACAGCTCCGCAAGGCCGTCCGCATCTCGAATCTAGGCTCGGATTCGCCCAAGGCCGCCGGAATGCCGCCGGTCCGGCCTCTTCTCTCCTCGCCGTCGGACCCATTCTCTTCCCTTGGCCGTCGCCGCCGATTCCGGCCGTCTCGCTGAGTGCCACCGGTGCCAAAAGCACCGCCGTCGACTGGGCTCTCCAAATCGGGCCTTGGTTCTGGTCGGATCGCCGCCGTTCGCCGGGACCGAGCCCCTCAATCCCGTCGGCCTTCTCCTCCTCCGATCGGCTTCCTCCGGCGTCGGTTGGCTACACCGCCGGTACCATCGTGCTCATCGGCGTCCCCTCTTTCTTTTCCGGCCCTTGGCCGGGCCGTTGGCCGCCGGACGGTGATCGGGCCTCCTTTGGTCTTCTTCGGGTCTTCCGTTTCTCTCTCCCCGATGACTTTCCTCTCTTTTTTTTTTTTTTTTTCAATTCTCTTTTTTTTTTTTTTTTTTTTACAATTTATTATCTTATTTAACAATTTATTTTTATTTATTAAAATACACTAAAAATACCCAAATATCCCTTAAAATTATTATTTTATTCTAAATTAATTAATTTAATTTTATTTAATTTATTTATTATATTTTAACCTATTTTTCGGGTATAATTGCTCCGTATTTTCGGGATATTGTCCCGAGTGACTTTTCAGTATATTTTTCGATTATTTTCGGGATTATTTTTCTGAACTAAAAATCCCGATTAATCCCGATTAATTCCAATAAATTAATATCTTGATCAATTTAATCCGAAATAATTTTATTTCATCTTTATTGACCAAGATTTCTTAAATCCTTATTTTTAATTAAATTTCCTTATCGAATTTACTCCGGCTTTCGGTCCTTTGACCGTTTTACCCTTACACGTGTTCGGGATTAATTTAACCCGACTTCCTTCATACTTCCTCTATCTTTTCTTATTTAGTTTTCGTATTTTTATTAAATTCGGGTCTTACATGAACATTTTAAAAATAATTTTAAAAATTCAATATTTGCTATCTTTACAAAGTAACATTTCTAAACAATTTGGTCCATGTAACGACCCTTGACCCTTAAAAATCGGGATAAAATTTTTTTTGAATTTTAAACTTAATTTTAATTTACCCGCTCGTTACCTTATTCACTTAGGTTGTATTCCTGTGCAGTGTCGAAACATTTTCTTAATTCTTTTCTTGTAATTTATAATTGATTTTTATATTTTAACTTATATGGCCGATAGAAATTTCGGCAGCATAACGGCTTATATATAAGCCTACCCACCTGCAAATCAGTTGTATTCACAATCCTAGATATCCACAACTACCAAGCATACTTTCCAAATCCATCTTTACCACACAATGTATCTATTTCGATTTAATACTAGTCATCTCAAAATATAATCCCAGAGTAGTAATGTCTACATCGTTCCTTACAAAATTACATCCCAACTGATAATTCTAATATATGTCTGTGCATACAATTATGTCTGGTACAGGAATGTAAATGTATACCTTTCGCGTGTACAAAGTAGCTTAGGGTAGCTCTTTCCACCAGCTTACGTCGTGTACGCAGCAGATAGTGTCTATAGATTCACTGCAAATGATCTGAAGGTAGAGGGGTGAGCTTTTGGGGAAAAGCCCAGTAAGAGAATATTCTTAAAGCAGTTCTAATATATAAATGCATTGGTAATTGTTCATAAAATGAAACTTAATGCAATACATAAACTTTCATTTCATGCATACGCGTCATAAAGCGTGCGAGTATTTAAACCAAAACACGTACTTAACCAGTTTGCAACTTTTCATGAACATTTCATAAATCATTTCGTAAACGTTTCATGAATAATTCATAGTTATTTCGTAAACATTTCATGCATATTTCATAATCATTTCATAAGACTCTCATGCATATTTTGTAATCATTTCATAAACATCTCATGCATGTTTCATAACCATTTCATAAAACTCTCATGCATATTTCGTAAACATTTCATAAACATCTCGTCATAGTCGATTTTATAATTAAAATCGAGGAGACTAGGCTATAACTAAGTCATGCGATACGTGTCATTCTCCATTGGAGAGTCATCATACCTATGGCCATGGTAAGGGGGGGCTGTAGAATGGATCAGGTTCGTACAGCAATAATAATTATAAATAGGGGTAGTATCTTCTTATTTCTTATCATATACTAGCACATAGCTAGGGCACGGGCACCTGTGGCACTCACCGTGCGGGGAACATTCATCCGTGCTGCGCGGGCACACAATACTACCGAAACATTATAGTAAACCACCAGTAGCACGACATCTTCCACGAAGGTTGAGTCAAGTGCTAAAGGGGCCAACGTACCGGCACCTCAAGTGGTGGAGCCGGAACACCACGAGAAGTAGCCAAGCATGAAACCTAAGTCTCAAAACATATTTTTTTTTTTTGTAAATACTTTGGAAACGTCAAAAGTACCATTTCAAAGCGTAAATATGGGTTTTCAAGCCATCATAAAACTTTAATGCATTTTCATAATTCGAAAGTTTATTTCATAAACATAGATGTTCTAGCGAATATTTTGTAAAACGAAATCATGTTTTGTAAACAGTTTCACAAGTATGGACGCATTGATAAATCATCTCAAATCATGTGCTCTTTCATAAAATCATTTATCAGAGAAACATAAATGCAATATTAGAACTAAGTTAAGTAATACCCCTTACCTCGATTTATCGGGTATCTCGAATTCGAACGGTGACGTCTCCTAATACCTCCTTTAATCCTTTCTACGATTCACCTACACCGAAATCGTTTACTTAGCATCTTATCCACACGAATTGTCCGAATTGCGTTAAAATCATAACCTAGCGTCACTGCTGCATGTGTACGTATTATTGTATATCCTTAGGCCAACACGCACGTTTATATATTTCTTCACTATTGATATATTTGCTCCTACAAGTATTAACGTATACCTTTATTTTATACATCCACAAGTATACACGCATAAAAATACATATTTATATATATATACACTCCTATATGTATATATATAAATATACTTTTATTGTTTTCATGTTTCCTATCTCATATATATATATCCTTTGTATATACATATACTTGCACACATTCACCTTTCATACCCCCGCAAGTATATGCACCTAAATAAATATATATATATATATATATATATATATTATCATTGTTTTCCATTTTTCCTTATCACATATGCATATACACATTTTTTTGTACAATTACTAGCATACTCAATTTATTATATAGACTTAATTGTACATATACCTAAATAAATAAATATGCATTATATATATTTCTACTTCTCATCTTTCCAATTTTTTTGTCAAATTAATCTACACTAAACATGCTTTTATTTCAATTAATTCCTACAACATCATGCTTCCATAATACAATTATACATACATTAAACTAAATAAAATTCGGATTTTTACCTAGGAATTAACTGGTACAAGGATGAGGGATATCAACTGGGTATATATATATATATTTTTTTTTCTGGTATACTGTCACTGTAGACGTACTGTGGCGTCGGAACAGGGTGACTGGACGGGTAGTACTGGCGATGGGAGGTTACCGGAGCTCGGGTTCGGAGGAAGGCCGGAGTGGGTCTTCTCCGTTTGCTGCAAAAACGCGAAACAGAGGAAAAATCCCTCTGTTTTCGTTCTCGTTTTCCAGGCGAGGGGAGAGGAAAAAGGGGGGAAATAGTGGCCGACAGTCGGGAGGGGGAGGAATTTCGGAGTCCGGTCTTCTGGTTCAGTCGCCGGCGAGCGAAAAGGGAGAGAAGAAGGCTCGGGTTTCTCGGTTTCGGGCGATGGAGAAGGAAGGGAGGAAAGGGGGTCGCCGAATGCCGGGGAGGAAAGCTGTGTCGATCGCCGATGGGGGAAAGGGTGACCGGCAGGCGAACTGCGGCAAGGGCTTTCCGGCGGTGAGGGTTTCTGAAGAGAAGAACAGTGGGGGGGGGGGGAATTTCTAATTGGGATCGCGCGACAATCGCGCGATCCCGTTTTTTTTTTTTTTTTTTCTTTTAATTAATTTTTTTATTTTTATTTATTTATTTTTTTTTCTTTTTTTTCTTTTAATTAATTTTTTTATTTTTATTTATTTATTTTTTTATCTCATATATATTATTTATATTTATATTTATATTTATATTTATTTTATATTTTTATTGTATATGTTATATTTGTATTTATATATATATATATATATATGTATATTTTTAATTATATTTTTATTCATGGAAAATTACATCTATATATATATACATATTTTTTTTTATTATTATTATTATTTTTTTGTTTATTCTAAATACAGAAAATTTGCGGTGTTTACATTCTCCCCACCTTTAAAGAATTTGGTCCTCCAAATTCCTCCGACTCCATCGGAATAGGTGTGGGTACTTTTCCTTCATAAGACTCTCTAGCTCCCATGTAGCTTCCTCTACCGAATAGTGTTGCCAGAGAACCTTTACCAGAGGTATCGTCTTCGATCGAAATACCTTTTCCTTTCTGTCCAATATCCGGATAGATCGTTCAATGCATATCATATCCTCTTGAATACTTAAAGGCTCATACTCAATGATATGTGAGGGATCCGGATTATACTTCCTTAACATCGAAACGTGGAAGACATTATATACTCCGGAGAGTTTATAATATCAAAATTTAAAATTTTTTTATTAGCCAAATACACTATTAACTCCAACAAAAAGTTAAAGCCTAGAAACAATAGGAAAGATCCATCGATAATTTTCAATCATTATAACTTCAAATAATAAAATCCATATTAAGATCACCACTCCAAACACCACATATACATCACATAATATCATTAATTCCTCAATCTTTGGAACCGTTATCACAATTTAATCACTTTTATCATTAACAAATTAATAGCACTCCATGTAGAAGTTTAGAGATTATCCTGCAACGACTTGAATAATTTATCAATTCATATCCTCAAGTTGATATACTTTTCTCTTTCTTTTACTAATCAAAATCACTTTAAATTGAGTAATTATCCTCTTTAAATGCAAGATTGATTCCAGCCAATAGAAAATCTTACATTATACAATAATAAATTTTCTGCTGATGATCTCTAATTACTGCCTAAAATCTACGTTCCCACATAACATTTCTTTGCACTTGATATTGAACAATTAATCCATCTTCCATAGTTCATACGATTTCGTTAGAATGAAATTCATTTCTTAATCTTCACAAGTAATGGTATCCCGACTTCTAACACGAATATAACGACTATCAATTTCAATTTATCCTTTAATCACACTCATTCTCGATTCGCACCACTTGGTTCCGAATCACTTCACATACAAAGATATTCTTACTTTGCATACACTTCTTATTCCAATGTAATTTCTATTCAAAATCTATCATATTCAAACTTGCCTTATTTCGTACCTCAATTATATCAGAACTCTTTCTTTATTCCAATTAAGTCTCACATTTAAGACATAAAAAATATAGGAGTTACAATCCTTAGATTCAATATGTAATCCATATTCCAATGTTTCCTTATATCTCAACTTTAAATCATCCTTAAGAGTTTTGGGTCTTTCCCTACTGATTTATAATCCATGTCCTGAGATTCCAATTAACACCCGTTCTTAACATATCGTGACCAAAACGACTCCGGGTCTCCTTAAAATCTAACACCAGTACACTCCAAAACGAATGAACCTGATCCGATAATCTCTTTTTCATGTAAGCCTTATAATTATTCTCTCAGTATATTTAATCTAAGCAAGGTCACTCAGTACAGTGGTTTGAGTAATTAATTCGATACCACCTGCTAAATCAATTCTAGAACTTCTCCTTTTTGTTTAGGGGTAACTTGATAAATCATTTCATCATGTATCAGAAAATTTTCCCTGTTTACCGAGATGTTTCTATACTCTGAACACTCCCTATCTATATCAATCATATAAGCAGTGCGACCTTTAAAGTCTTATTTATACTGTTAGTTCCCTCATTTATTCTTCCAGTAGAGTGACTATGTTCTTTCATTGTCACCGTTTTCCTTGGTAGATCTCTTCTCTGTCATTCTCTTTATCTTTCTCTTTCTTAGTGACTTAAGAAATATACAATCCATATTATCATAATTGCGCCTCGCGCTCTGTTACCTCAAAGTACTTTCAAATAGAGTCATCTTAGCTTGACTAAATATCTCAATATCTCCTATAGGTTTCTGAACTTCTTTTATCTAACAGTTCTTACAACTCTTTTTTTTCAATTACTAAAGATCCATAAAATTCATTCGACAAGGAGACTTCGAAATTGACTGTGTCTCTAGTGCCAAACCTACAGTGAATTCCAACTCTCTCTCCAATGGTAGCCGGTAGTTCCTCAGGAAACATTCGAAAACTTGCATACCACAGATATGTCCTGAATACTTGGACAATCTCAACTAGTGCCAGAGATGAATGCAACATAACTTTCGCATCAACATGTTCATCAAAAACTTTCATTAATAATCAAAATCATACACTTCGTTTCTTAACTGCAAAACATACATTAAACTTACTAGGAATGGAGAAGGTTACAGTCTTAGAGTAGCAGTCTAAACTTATATGGTTGGTGGTTAGTGAATCCATACTAAAAATTACATCAAAACCATACATGTTCAACAAAATTAGATCTGCTAATATGGTCCTATCTCCTACCTTGATTTCACAATCCTTACACCATATCAGTTCAAGGCAAAGGCTCTCCCATGAGTGACAGGCTTCTTGCCTTTCTCTGCTGCGGTAGCCTGTCTCTGTGGGACTTGTCTCTGGGGAGCTTGCCTTTCAAGTTGTCGTGGTAGCTCTGAGGGTTGAGAAATTTGCTTCTGTGGACAATCCTTTACCATGTGCCCCTTTTGTCCACAACCAAAGCAACTCCCTGAGGACCAGTGACACGTAATTCTATGAAATTTACCGCATCTAGTGCAAAATCTATCGTACCGTTGGAAGCCTCTGGTAGTCTGTGGAGAAGGTACAGGAACTGTGGGCCTATCAATCCTAGCCTGAGACTCGTTTGTCCTCTGTCTTTTAGGTTGGCCCCTCTGAAGGTCCTGTCTCACAAACTCCGTTCGCTTACTCTTATCCTTGTTCTTTCTCTTAAATGTTGGAGGCTTCATTTTCGGAAAATTCCTCTTTCTACCGACATTCCTCTCCTCCCTTCGGGTCTGTACAAGAGGCTGATGCGCCATAGGTACTGGAGGAACTTGTAAAGGAGGAGGTGGTGGTGCTTGTAGAGGAATCGACACCGGAGTAGAAAATGGTGTCGTGCCAACTGAATCGAAAACGTTTGTCCCTAGATGTTGGACAATCATGGCAGCTATCGACTCCAAACCTCGCTCGAGGCGCTGCTCCAACCGTTGTTCAAATTGAGTCATACGTGTATTGAGGTCCTCTAAATGCGGTGGAGGAGGTGGAGGTGGCTGAGCCTGCCTCCGAAGACGTCCACGTCTTCCACTCATCGTGTAGTGATCTAATACCTGCGCGTAATTCCATAGATCAAGTCTTACATTCATTAGGTATACATTACCTACTACCAGACAAGCACAGACATTGGGATGTAATTTAATCCTTATTTTCGACACTGACAGTACTAGACAACCTTCGCTCTGATACCACTTAAACTGTAACGACCCTTGACCCTTAAAAATCGGGATAAAATTTTTTTTGAATTTTAAACTTAATTTTAATTTACCCGCTCGTTACCTTATTCACTTAGGTTGTATTCCTGTGCAGTGTCGAAACATTTTCTTAATTCTTTTCTTGTAATTTATAATTGATTTTTATATTTTAACTTATATGGCCGATAGAAATTTCGGCAGCATAACGGCTTATATATAAGCCTACCCACCTGCAAATCAGTTGTATTCACAATCCTAGATATCCACAACTACCAAGCATACTTTCCAAATCCATCTTTACCACACAATGTATCTATTTCGATTTAATACTAGTCATCTCAAAATATAATCCCAGAGTAGTAATGTCTACATCGTTCCTTACAAAATTACATCCCAACTGATAATTCTAATATATGTCTGTGCATACAATTATGTCTGGTACAGGAATGTAAATGTATACCTTTCGCGTGTACAAAGTAGCTTAGGGTAGCTCTTTCCACCAGCTTACGTCGTGTACGCAGCAGATAGTGTCTATAGATTCACTGCAAATGATCTGAAGGTAGAGGGGTGAGCTTTTGGGGAAAAGCCCAGTAAGAGAATATTCTTAAAGCAGTTCTAATATATAAATGCATTGGTAATTGTTCATAAAATGAAACTTAATGCAATACATAAACTTTCATTTCATGCATACGCGTCATAAAGCGTGCGAGTATTTAAACCAAAACACGTACTTAACCAGTTTGCAACTTTTCATGAACATTTCATAAATCATTTCGTAAACGTTTCATGAATAATTCATAGTTATTTCGTAAACATTTCATGCATATTTCATAATCATTTCATAAGACTCTCATGCATATTTTGTAATCATTTCATAAACATCTCATGCATGTTTCATAACCATTTCATAAAACTCTCATGCATATTTCGTAAACATTTCATAAACATCTCGTCATAGTCGATTTTATAATTAAAATCGAGGAGACTAGGCTATAACTAAGTCATGCGATACGTGTCATTCTCCATTGGAGAGTCATCATACCTATGGCCATGGTAAGGGGGGGCTGTAGAATGGATCAGGTTCGTACAGCAATAATAATTATAAATAGGGGTAGTATCTTCTTATTTCTTATCATATACTAGCACATAGCTAGGGCACGGGCACCTGTGGCACTCACCGTGCGGGGAACATTCATCCGTGCTGCGCGGGCACACAATACTACCGAAACATTATAGTAAACCACCAGTAGCACGACATCTTCCACGAAGGTTGAGTCAAGTGCTAAAGGGGCCAACGTACCGGCACCTCAAGTGGTGGAGCCGGAACACCACGAGAAGTAGCCAAGCATGAAACCTAAGTCTCAAAACATATTTTTTTTTTTTGTAAATACTTTGGAAACGTCAAAAGTACCATTTCAAAGCGTAAATATGGGTTTTCAAGCCATCATAAAACTTTAATGCATTTTCATAATTCGAAAGTTTATTTCATAAACATAGATGTTCTAGCGAATATTTTGTAAAACGAAATCATGTTTTGTAAACAGTTTCACAAGTATGGACGCATTGATAAATCATCTCAAATCATGTGCTCTTTCATAAAATCATTTATCAGAGAAACATAAATGCAATATTAGAACTAAGTTAAGTAATACCCCTTACCTCGATTTATCGGGTATCTCGAATTCGAACGGTGACGTCTCCTAATACCTCCTTTAATCCTTTCTACGATTCACCTACATCGAAATCGTTTACTTAGCATCTTATCCACACGAATTGTCCGAATTGCGTTAAAATCATAACCTAGCGTCACTGCTGCATGTGTACGTATTATTGTATATCCTTAGGCCAACACGCACGTTTATATATTTCTTCACTATTGATATATTTGCTCCTACAAGTATTAACGTATACCTTTATTTTATACATCCACAAGTATACACGCATAAAAATACATATTTATATATATATACACTCCTATATGTATATATATAAATATACTTTTATTGTTTTCATGTTTCCTATCTCATATATATATATCCTTTGTATATACATATACTTGCACACATTCACCTTTCATACCCCCGCAAGTATATGCACCTAAATAAATAAATATATATATATATATATATATATATATATATATTATCATTGTTTTCCATTTTTCCTTATCACATATGCATATACACATTTTTTTGTACAATTACTAGCATACTCAATTTATTATATAGACTTAATTGTACATATACCTAAATAAATAAATATGCATTATATATATTTCTACTTCTCATCTTTCCAATTTTTTTGTCAAATTAATCTACACTAAACATGCTTTTATTTCAATTAATTCCTACAACATCATGCTTCCATAATACAATTATACATACATTAAACTAAATAAAATTCGGATTTTTACCTAGGAATTAACTGGTACAAGGATGAGGGATATCAACTGGGTATATATATATATTTTTTTTTTCTGGTATACTGTCACTGTAGACGTACTGTGGCGTCGGAACAGGGTGACTGGACGGGTAGTACTGGCGATGGGAGGTTACCGGAGCTCGGGTTCGGAGGAAGGCCGGAGTGGGTCTTCTCCGTTTGCTGCAAAAACGCGAAACAGAGGAAAAATCCCTCTGTTTTCGTTCTCGTTTTCCAGGCGAGGGGAGAGGAAAAAGGGGGGAAATAGTGGCCGACAGTCGGGAGGGGGAGGAATTTCGGAGTCCGGTCTTCTGGTTCAGTCGCCGGCGAGCGAAAAGGGAGAGAAGAAGGCTCGGGTTTCTCGGTTTCGGGCGATGGAGAAGGAAGGGAGGAAAGGGGGTCGCCGAATGCCGGGGAGGAAAGCTGTGTCGATCGCCGATGGGGGAAAGGGTGACCGGCAGGCGAACTGCGGCAAGGGCTTTCCGGCGGTGAGGGTTTCTGAAGAGAAGAACAGTGGGGGGGGGGGGAATTTCTAATTGGGATCGCGCGACAATCGCGCGATCCCGTTTTTTTTTTTTTTTTTTCTTTTAATTAATTTTTTTATTTTTATTTATTTATTTTTTTTTCTTTTTTTTCTTTTAATTAATTTTTTTATTTTTATTTATTTATTTTTTTATCTCATATATATTATTTATATTTATATTTATATTTATATTTATTTTATATTTTTATTGTATATGTTATATTTGTATTTATATATATATATATATATATGTATATTTTTAATTATATTTTTATTCATGGAAAATTACATCTATATATATATACATATTTTTTTTTATTATTATTATTATTTTTTTGTTTATTCTAAATACAGAAAATTTGCGGTGTTTACAGTCCATTAATTATATCAATATAGGATCAAAGCGATCTTTGTTATATATATTTCATAATTAGACCCATCAACGGTCACATATATTAATATAATCAATGACGTAGATCAAGTATGAACGTGTAGTATGGAAATTACATGTAATGTGATCTCTTAACATGTCTATTTCCAAATGGTCCTACTTTATAATTCAAAGAATAACATACTTTTCAAAACTTTATGCATACTGCAACTAAATGAATGTGATTTTATTTCAGAGTTTTTAGTAACAAAAATACTTAAGTCTAATCAGAAAAATATCTCAATGACAAATAAACATCAAGAAACAAACTCTCACTATACAAGTTATATATCATGAATACATGATATATTGGATGATTGTGAGTGAGTGTGTGCTCTTGTGGACCTCACGAACCTATCCATTCGGCTCAAGTGCGAGCTTGTGTCAAAAACTGAAAAATCGAGTTTTAACTCATTTTTCACTATTTAGATGTTCTTAATTCTTATCACATTTCAATGACTTATATAGATATAGTAAGTATGAAAACAATGATTCTTACGTCTGACTTGAAAATCTTGGCACATAGGTAGAGGACTTGAAAGTCTTGGATTTTGGAGATCTGATTTGAAAGTCTTAGACTCTACAGATTTGACTTCGAAGCTAGTAAAGCCTTAAAAATCTTTGTGGAGGCTAGCGTTTTCTCCTTTCTTGGAATTCTTCACTTAATAGCTTAGAAGAAACCTCGATTTATAATTCTTACGTGATAGAAACTTTCAAAAGAAGTTAAGTACTTTTGTTTTTATCTCTAAATTATTTTAGAGAATTAAATAATTTAAAATAAACTAAATTGGTTAGAAAATATTTAAATTTTTATTAAGTTTAATTAAAATTTATTAGTTTAAAGATAAATTCGGATTAGATTGATCATTCACATCACTATTGCTTTTTTTCATCTCTGAGAGTTTAATATGGAATTATTTATTTCTCACCTAATTTTCTCTTCTATAACTTTTGATATTCATATTCAAACCGATTTTTTTTTTTAAGTTTTCAAATCATGTACATTTTTTTAAAATTCCCTTTTTGTGTTTAATTTTAAAAATATATATAATTTTTAGAATTTCTTGCTTTATTCTATAATTTGGATTTTTTTGGTATTTGGTATTTTAATTTTAGTTTTTGATTTGTATTTTTTCAAAGCAAATATTTTCGGTATTAATTCTCTCTTCAATTTTCATATCTTTCAGTTTTTTTTTTTTTGTGTATTTTAACTTTAGGGAAAAAATAATAATAGTATTTACAAATGAAAAAAAAAATGTGAATATTTGATTTAATTCTTTCCAAATTTTTGTTTGAACATTCAGTCTCTCTCTCTGCTCTCTTCATATTTATTTTTCATATTTTTTGTATTATGTTATTAAAAAAATTAAAAATAATATTTTCTAATAAAAAAAACCATGAATCTAATAACTACTTCAAAGTATAATTTTTTTTAATTTTTTCAATTTTAATAAATATCTGGATTAAAGAACAAATGAAGAAAAACAAAAAATGAATGAAATAATTAAACTTAAATAACACAATGAAAAGAAAAAAAATGGAAAAGTATTATATATGGGTCGACGGTCATTGATTGGAGCACAAGTTTTAGTTATAAGCATATGGTTGTTTGATGTTAAATTTAGAGGAATTGAGTCCTTGATTAAATTCGGCTTCAATTAGTCAGATTCATTTCAATCAAAATTTTTTATTTTATGTTCTTAATCTTTTATTTGACTTATCACAGTTTATGGTTTTATTTTATCTTGTTATAAAGCTCGATTCATATTCAAACTCTTTAACGATTTTTTTTATTTGTTGAATTTATTCATTATTTATAAATAAAAAATAAAAAATGAAATTACCTTTTTGTCCATGGACAGCTGTCGGGCAAAGAACCCTTCTCGAGATTCTTTTTATATAAGGTTATATTGAAAAAAATAGAAAATAAAAAAGTCCAAATAAAAAGACAAAAATATCCTCTAAACTTTTTAATTCTTAAGTGACAATTTGATAATTTTTAGGGGTATAAGACAAAAAATCAAATGTCAAGTAAAGAACCCTAACGTGATTCATGTTTAATATATTTTGGTTAAAAAATCATCATGAAATATATTATTTTTAGTTATAAAATATATGAAAAAAATAAAAAATAAAATTAAGAAATAAAAAAGGCCCAAAGTAAAAGACAAATATTTTCAAAATCTTTTAACTTTTAAAGGACAACTTGGAAATTTGAGATATATTAAAGTAAAAAATCAAAGTTCCAACTATCTTAAAAATCATTTTAAAATATAATTTTTTAATTTACAATATTTGAAAAAAATAAAAATTAGAAAGTAACTCAAAGCAAAAAAGCAAAGATATTTGAAACCTTTTAATTCTTTAGGGATAATTTAATAATTTTAAGAATTTTTTTTTTACAAAAAAATTAGAGGTTATTCATCTCCAAATTCAAAGTATAACGTCAACTCATTACATGGATTATCGAATTCAGTGAATTTTTATTTACGAATTTTTTAAAATTGACAGATTACCTACTAACGAATTACTATGAAAATTTAAACTTAAAAGTTTTGAACTCAATGTTTGAACCTTAACCATTTGTATTAAGTTTATTGATAGTAATATTAAGAATTATTTTCCTTAAGAATTAAAAAGTTTGGTCATAGCATCAACCAATTATTAATTTTATTTCATCACCCAAGTTGTAAATTTATACACACATGTCAATATAAACTTTCTTGAGAATTCTCCTTGTATAAGTTCATAGATTATTCTTTAAAAATCAACGAGTTTGGTGATCATAGCATAATTAATTATTAATTTTAGTTCATCACCCAAGTTGTAATTATTTGCACGAACGTCAACATCAGATCTTTTTGAGAATCCTTTTATACAAGGTTATTGATTTGTACTTCTTATTGTGTAATATAATTATTGAATAAAATCAAATGTGACCAATAGATATGGTCACGTAGAGGGTGAGTCCTAAAGCTAGTTAACTCAGTGCGATGAACATATCGACCTCTTCGATTATTCCTATGTTGAACAGGACGACTATAGACAAACTGAAAGGCGTCGGCAAGCTCAGTAAAAAAAGAAAAAGGTTTTGATTGGTGTACTTGATTATGTCATGCTGAATAGTAAACAAAACAAGGCTACCGATACTTGATAGAAATCAAGTTGGTAAATACGATAACAGGAAACAGCCAAACTGTGGTTAGCTGACTGCATGTTTCAAACAGTGACACGAGAGGTGCTGCATGTTTCATATGCTTGGGGAATATATGTATGACTAAACTCACCACGTTTTTGATTTTTCAACACGCCCATTTCCTACCCTACCCACCGGTTGGACAGGCTCAGGTCAGTCACTCGGAAAAACAAGCAGGAAGAATAAATCAAACCTGCTGCTTGGAACAAAATTTAGCTTGAATCTAATTTGGGTTGTATTGATTCTAATTTGACAAAACTCCTTATTGTTATTGAGACCTTATCAATTTTCGCCAAAGGCAACCATTATTTGCTACCTTATCTCATAATTGAAAGCGATTATCAAGTGGAATTGTCTCGTGGATCCATAATGTCAACAATTGTCCGTAGAGATAGCACAATTTGATCAATAAGTTGTGCAACCTCCTCTTATATTTTAAATTTAGTTCGATTGTTCATGTCTTTAGAGAAGCCAATTTTTGACTGATTTCTTAAATAAATTTAGTGTTAACAAAGTTATTGATTTTGTAGCTTGGTTATAACCTCATTAATAAATGCTTTGACTGCTTATGATTGATGCTCAGCCAAGAATTTTACGAGATAATATTTACTTCTTTGGTTAACATACATACATGGTAGTATATATTGATTATTGATCATCTTATTTTGAAGACGACTATATATTTTTTGATGCATTTACAATTTGCAAATTAATTATGACATAATATATAATCTTAATTAACTCTCACTTGGTATGCATATGCTATAGATGAGATGTCTTTAAAAATTGACTTGATAAATACTGGGAATAATGGTGGAAGGAGCTCAAGCCTATTACCTCCAATATCACCCAACCTACCAAGGAAACAAGAAGATCAATATCAATCTTTCAAATAATATTTGATATTATTGGATGGGCTATGAGTAACAATGCTCCAAATCCAAAGGCATCATCACTAGCTAGTAGGCATGACGAAACTGCAAGCACCACTCCATGTAACAAGCTCATACTTTCATCAATTTTATTGTTACCTCCTACACCAGGCGTCCTACCCTCTTACCCAAAACTTCATAAAAGATCACTACTTCCTTCGAGGCCAATATCAACATCGCCCTCAAGCTCTTTATAATCATCTCCTATAGAACCAACTCCAATAAAGCCAATATCTGAAAGTGCACCACATCCTCCTTCGCCAAGATCATCATCAACAACTTCTTCAAGCTCAATATATTCATCTCCGTCACCAGCAACACCAATAAGACCAATATTTGAAAGTGCACTGCATCCTCCTCTGTTAAGATCATCATCAACAACTCCATCAAGATCAATATATTCATCTCTTACACCAGCAACACCAATAAGACCAATATCTAAAAGTGCACTGCGTCCTCCTTCTCTAAGGCCATCATCAACAACTCCCTTAAGCTCAACATATTTATCTCCTACACCAACAACATGAATAAGACCAATATCTAAAAGTGCACTGCATCCTGCTCCATTAAGACAATCATCAAAAGCTCCCTCAAGCTGAGTATATTTATCCTAACACCAGTAACACCAATAAGACCAATATATGAAAGTGCACCGCATCCTCATCCACTAAGGCCATCATCAACAACTCCCTCAAGCTCTGTATATTCATCTCCTACGTCAGCAACTCCAACAAAATTGAATAATTAGCGTTGGATTTTGCGACGAATATCCGTCGTAAATATTTAAAAATATATAACTTTTTATACCGACGGAATTAGCGACGAAATTTCGTCGGTTATTCCTGCCTAATTTTTTGTAATTTTTAGATTATATTTAGTTCGTCGCTGAAATACTTCAGAGACGAAAGTCCGTCACTAAATATTTTCGTCGCTAATATAATTGTTTCAATGCAAGATTCATAGTGATGATTTTCTTGGAAAGAACTTAGGATTCTAGGTCCTAAAATGTATCTTTAGACCATATGTTAGCTTAGGTCATACTTTGAAAATCATAGCAAAGGCATTTTATCATGAAACAAGGGTTTTATAGCTGCTTTAAGTGCTTTCCAAATGATTTTGTATGGTTTTAGGTTTAAAACCCAAAAAAATGCATAATTGTGCATAGAAGACCGATCCCCTAGGTCATGGGATCGATTCCCCTTCACAGTTTTAAAGGGTTTCTACATTCTGACTTTTTATGATCAATATCTTGACTATAAGAGATCGATCCTCACCCTTTAGATTTGGTTTTAAAGCTTGACAAACTCGTCTTTGAGGTATTACTCGGCCTACTACTATTCTAAAAGGTTTTGAAAGCTTACGTACTATGTTTTATAACTGTATTTTGGTTTGAAATGAGTGGGCCATCGTATGAAGTATGAAATATGATTCTGAAACTAAATTTTTAGACTAGGCGCTCATTATTGATGCTTGTATGGTAGTCATGCAGGTTAGTATCTCTATGAGACATGTGACATTCCCCAGAGTTAGCTTTACTGCATGGTAAGTGCCAAATCATACCCATGCATGTGCTTGGCCCTAGCTTTATGCTCAGCCTATGCATGACATTTTCGAACGATGTACAACCTGGTCCAATCTATAGTATGACCATGGCCATTGGTTCACTTTTTCTTCTTTTAAAGACCTATGTTTTTAGAGCATGATTTCTATAGAGACATTACCTAGTCTCCATCTACGATTTTGGACTGTGTTTTCAGATATGATTTCGGACTGTGCTTTCAGTTATGATTTTCGTCTATACTTTCAGATATGATTTTGATCTACAATTTTGGTTATGTTTTCGATGTATGCTTTTGGATATGATTATGCTCTATGTTTTGGACTATGTTATGATTATGTTTTCGGACTTGACCTATTATGCAAGCTTTAATAATGCATGGTTTCTTATCATAAGCATCATGTTTTCGTTATTCTGCTCCTGCAAGCTCACCACCTCCCAGATTTCTTATAATGACTCATGTAGAGTACACCATTTAGGCTAGTGGATAAGGAGTCTTCCCAAGCTAACTATTGTACTATGTGAGGTATATAGCCTTTCTTTTCTATGGTTTAATTCATAGACATTGCAAGCACATTCTTTTAGCCATTGGATGCTTAGGTGGGATGTATATGGATTTCAAGTATAATCTTTTTGTATTAGTGATGTTAACTATATAAATATTTGTATTATCATGTGAATGAGAATGAATGGATAGGATAATGGTATGAGTAATGGTAGGACATCGCTTATCTTTTGACTGAGACCATAGACTAAAGTAATTCATTAATGAAATGGGTAACAATTAGCGAACTAAGTTAATTGGATTTTACACTGAGTGTCAACAACTATAAGAATGAAAAGAAAAAGTTAGTTTGAATTTTCACATCCTGGATGTTGCAATTTTTTTTTTTAATCAAAACTTGAGTTGTCTAATGCATGTTAGTGTAGGTAGGCTAGAATTAGAGTCGCTTCCTATGTGTTTGTGCTTGTCATTTTCTGGTTTTAAACTACGCATAACTGCTAAAAAATTATACTTAATCATCTGTTTGGGTACATGTGAACAAGTATTCTTCATGTGTGGGAGATGTGTAGGCCATGGAGGTAGGTTCAGCTACCTCTACTACTTCCTTCGCAGCTCGAGAGTCCTAACTTTCACATTTCAAGGTTCAAACAGCTACTTGACTAAGGATTTTAGGCATTGATTGTCATGTTTGGCCATCATTTCGGGGGCAATGATTTAGAAACCGATAGGCAGAAGGTACCGCTACAGCCTCAAGCACCAGAACCGTCACCCTTACCACCACAAACACCTCTGCCTCTTCCTGCATAACAGTCCCTCCTACCTGAGCGACAAATGCAAGCATCTCTATCAGTACCGAAGATAAGGTGGCCAGAAATATGAGTCTACTAAAGGATTTTTTGAAGATGGACCCTTTGGTATTCAAGAGAGTTAAGGATTCAATCAAGGTTGACAATTGAAAAGTAGATGTGGAGAAGTTTTTAGACTACATAGGGTGTTCTAGCACAAAGAAGGTCTTTTCAGCCACCTACATGCTCAATGAAGATGTTGATCATTGGTGGAAGTCTACTAAGATAGTGTTGAGTTGTAGGCATCCGAAGATCACGTGGGAGATCTTCCTCACAGTCTTCAATAAGCAGTATATCCCATGTACTTCCTAGAAGAAAATACAGTGTAAGTTTTTGAACTTGGTTTAGGGTAGTCTTAGGTTGAATGCTTATGAGTCTCGCTTCATCGCACTGAGCCGATTTGACCCAGAGACACTCAGTAATAAGGAAAAAAGACAGAAAGGTTCTTGGTAGGGTTAAGGCCTGCCATCAAAGACAAATTGTTGGCTTTTCACTTGACCACATTTAGCGAGGCGATGGCTTAATTGGTTAAGCGGGGCATTGATTCACCCAAGCAGAGCATGAAGCTAAGGGTAGGGGCACAGATAGGGGTAAGAGGTCAGATGAATATATATTAGCCTAGAAGAGGGGTCAATCCAAGAGATAAAAGACTGATAAGTTTCAGACCAAGGTACTAGGCCTTTGAGTTCTTTCATCGCCACCACTCAAGCTATTGCACTGGGATCCTTTACTATTTGGAGCACACAATAGCAGGATTCAGTGTGCTAGTCATGTAGTAGAAATCATGGATCTCGACCTTACTTCTGGCACAGTCGAGGTTGCTTTAATTGTGGACAGACTGGGCATATAATCAAATATTGCCCTACTTTTAAGACCCCACACCCACAGCCTAAAAGACCAATCCTACAAAGAAAGGCTACTACCACAAAAAAGAAGAAGAAGCTACTGAGTTAAGGGCATGTCTTCGCTCTGGATAAGGAGTCAACTAATGCCTCCACTAATGTCATTAGAGGCAAACTTCTAGTTTTTGGTATTGAGGCATCTATGTTATTTGACCTTAGTTTCACATATTCATTTGTATCCTCTGCATTTGTTAGCAAATTGCATTTAGAGCTTGAGCCTCTAAGACAATTATTGCATATAAGTACTCCTATGAAAGAGTCACAAATGACTAATCAAGTATAGAAATTGTAAGATTAAGGTGAGAGATAAGGAATTGGTAGTAGATATAGGCTTGTTGTTTATGTATAATTTTGATATTATCTTATGCCTACATTGGTTAGCTACCAATCGTATCAACTTAGACTGCCATGCTAAGACTGTAACCTTTTCCCTATCGGATAAGTGTGATGTATGTTTTGTAAGTAAGAAATAAAAGTATGGTGTTAAGATTTGTGAATTTCATAAAGTTTGCTAGATGTGAATGGTATATTGCCTTTGTATAAAAGATACCAGAATAAGGCACCTGAAACTTAAAGATATCCCGATGGTTAATGAGTTTGTGGATGTATTTTCAGATGAGTTACCGAGGTTAACACTAGATAAGGTGGTTGAGTTCATTATTGATTTAGTGACCCACATTTAACCCATATCCAAACCTCATTACTAAATGGCCCTGGTAGAGTTAAAAGAACTTAAAAAAAAAAATTCAGGAGTTATTGGATAAGGGGTTCATTAGGCCAAGTGTTTCTCTATGAAGAGCACCGATGTTATTTGTAAGGAAGAAGGATAGGAGTTTACGATCGTGCATTGATTATCGGTTGTTGAATAAGGCAACAATGAAGAATAAATACCATCTTCTCATAATCAATAACTTATTTGATCAATTGATAGGGGTATCTATTTTGTCGAAGATTGATTTAAAGTCGGGATATCACTAATTGAAGATTCAAAAAAAGGATATCCCCAAGATCGCTTTTGCCACTAAGGGTCCTTGTGATACCTTTTGGACAGATGAACGCCCCTGCAGAGTTTATGAACCTAATAAATGAAGTGTTTAAGTCATATCTGAACCAATTTGTCATTGTGTTCACTGATGACATATTAGTGTACTTTAAGTCCTAAAAGGAGTATAAGTAGCACCTACGGACAATTCTCCAAACACTTAAGGAAAATAAATTATATGGCAAGCTGGACAAATGTGAGTTTTGGTTGGATAAGATAGCATTTTTAGGTTACCTAGTTTTGAAAAAAGGGGTATCAGTGGATCCATCTAAAATTATGGCAGTGATTGATTGGGAACGACCGAAGAATGTTACCGAAATTCGGAGCTTCTTGGAATTGGTTAGGTGCTACAGAAAAACTGTAGAAGGGTTCTCAAAGATAGCTGCACCATTAACCCGCCTCACGCGAAAGGACATTAAGTTTAAGTGGTCGGATAAGTGTGAAAGTAGCTGTCTGGAGTTGAAACAGAGGTTGACCACAACACCGATCCCAACCATACTCAATGGATCAAGGGTTTTGTAGTGTACAGTGATACTTCTCTTCAAGGGTTAGGGTGTATGCTTATGCAGTATAGTACAATGATACTTCTCTTCAAGGGTTAGGGTATGTGCTTATGCAGTATAATACCTTCATATGCAACAAAGCAAATTGTTCCCTTAACTAGGAAGAACCTTAGGAGTCAGCTACCACTCTTTAAACCAATAAAAAGCTTTTTTAATATTGAAGGATTTTTGCTCACATTCTTCTTGAAACTTCATCAACTGCCTAATTCACAACTATAAAAGGGATAGTTTAGCGCATTATGAGGGTGTGACTAAGTTGAGAGAATAAAGTAAGAAGAGAGTTGGGTTATTCGAGAGTTTTTGTTCTCACGTTTATGAGAAATGTATCGTGAACTTGAGTGTAAAGCTCTAATAATTTTCATATTGTTGTTATAGTAAAATTTCTTGTCTTTGCCCATGGATGTAAGCAGTCCAACTACATAAATCATGTGTCCTTGTTGATTATCATCTTGAGTTATATTTCTTAATGCATATTCTCAAAGAATTGTTTGTAGCTAAATTTAGCTTTGCTACTTAACATTCATCATTAGTCCTTAGACAACTTTTCGAATATAAAGAACTTAGAATAAAAAACATAATTTCTTATCAATTTAGAAAAAAGGATAACGATCAAAATTTTCATTTTATTAAACGGTGGATCATCTTTAATATTTATTTTTATATGGATGCAATTTAATCATTATATTTTTTCATTTAAAACAAGGATGATAAAAAATTCATATTTTATTAAATGTTTATTATATTTTGAAGCAAATTAATAAAAAAAACACAATCATAAAATTGTATCCTTTTAAAAAACAAGTAATAAATTTAATTTATTGCCCATTCAATTCCAAAACATAGTAAGAACTGAGGAATGAACAATAATAATAATAATAATAATAATAATAATAATAATAATAATCTGAATTCGGGTTTGTCGAACTCAGGCTCAGCAAGAAGTTTTTTTACGTGTAAAATGTGAAATGATGATACCAGTGCTAGAAATAATACTTTATTTATATGAGATCAACACTTTCCCACAGGAATATCTTTGTAGAATAAAGTCTTCGCATTTGCGGTAGGTGGAATTTGACGAAGTCTCTTAGTAAGTGACAAGACTTTTACGAGATGTTTAATTACCGATTCCTGTATACTAATAATACTAATAATATTAATAATAATAATAAATATGCAGGGAATGCAGAAGGATGTTTCAAGTTTTTCTATAAATTGAGCTTTAATGGTTTTCCTTATTGATATTGACAATTAATTGATAATTGCTGCTTAACATGGCAACTTCAATTATCACAAACAGTTTTCTCCTTACTTGTTGATAGTGGTCCTATCATCAAAGTCCACGTGTACAAGGATCAACCAACTAGAAACCGTCACGTGTCAAACACAAATATAAGTCACGTGGCTGTTAGAGCGGTGGCGACACAGTCACTGAAATTGCGATAGAGTCTCCACGCGACACTGTTGCTTGGTACGCGACAGAGTCTCTTAGCGATAGAGACTCTGTCGTTGAGTCTCTACGCGACACAGTAGGCAGCGATAGACCTCTACCGCATGGATTGCGACAGATCTCTACCGCATGGACTGCGATAGAGTTCTACCGCAGAGACTGCGGCAGAGATCACGAAAACTCTGCCGCATGTCAAACTCACCCGCAAGTCATTCAGCTCCATGCCGCGACAAAGTGCCTAATGACTCTGTCGCAGCCCAGACACGCGCCTGGGCTCCAAACCCGGATAGAACGTGAAGCCCAATCCGACCCGGGAGAAACCTATAAATACACCAAGTGAGTATTCAGAAAAGGGGACAGAAAAACTTGAATCTCTCTGATTCTGCTTAAACCAATTTCCTTTCTCCTATATACAGAAACACAGCTTTCTAACTTAATGATCGGAGTGCGCGTGCAGAGACAAATCCCTGCATCTCTCTGATAGTCGTTGTTTTTGCAGAATATTCGAGGCACACGTGGAAGAAATTTCATCAATACGTGGAAAGCATCACCCCGTTGTCGTTTAGCGCAACATCAACACGTGGAAAGCATCACCCCGTTGTCGTTTAGCGCAACATCAATTGGCGCCGTCTGTGGGAATCAGGACAAAAAGTCAGATTCCCCATTAAAATGGTGAGGACACGTTCTACAGCAGAGGATGCAGGGGGAGAGAATTCTGTGAGTCCCCCTGTCAGATCAGAGCAAGGACAAAGACAGGATGAAAAGGGTGGCAGAGTGGCCTCGGTTTCTATGGAAGAATTTGAGGCTCTGAAGCGTCAGAATGAGGAGACGACGACAGCGTTGAAAGCTATGGTAAACTTCTTCAAAAACGCTCTCCTGCAGTTTAGCTTACCTCCAGAAGTGCAGCAGATGGTGGGTGAGAAAACCCCGGGGCAGACCTGCGAGAGGGGCCAACCCTCCACCATGGCGAATACTGGACAAGTTGAAGGGGCACAGAATACTGCAACTGGACTGATTCCGAACTTTATCGCGAATTTGGAGGATAACCCTGCAATGACTTTGAGAGTAAACTCTACCGCGTTTCAGAGGAATCGCCCTGTGGCGGGGTTACAGGAAGTGAATACTGCCGCAGACCTGACTTAACAGAGCTCTCCCCCGGAGCATAGGCGGCAGAGCTCACCCGCAGATGTCAGGTGGCAGAGCTCACCCGCAGCACATAGGCGACAGAGCTCGCCCGCAGATCATAGGCGGCAAAGTTCCCCCGCGGCACATAGGCGGCAGAGCTCACCTACGGATCTTAGGCAGCAGAGCTCGCCCGCAGATCGCAGGCGGCAGAGCTCACCCGCAGCACGCAGGCGGCAGAGCTCACCCGCAGCACATAGGCGGCAGAGCTCGCCCGCAGATCATAGGCGGTAGAGTTCCCCCGAGGCATTTAGGCGACGGAGCTCTCCCGCATGGCGCAGTATTTCCCCAGAGGAGTTAGAGCATGAACTCGAAGATCATAGGTCTGGGGAGAGACGAAGACGGAAGGGTCCTGACCCCCGAGACTATTTCGAGGGTACAAGATCAATTCCCGAAATGGAAGGTGCTGGAAGGAGTGCTTACCACTCGGACTCTTCTAGTCCCGAAGGAAGGGGAGCATACTCGACTCGAGGGTCGAAAAGTGTGGAGAAAGTTGTCGAAAGAATTTTGGAAAAGAGGAAATTGGTGTCTCCGGATGATAGTCAAAGAAGGAGAATTTCGTTCAGTCCACAGATCATGAACAAACCTTTACCGAAAAAGTTCAAGATGCCTTCTATGGCCACTTACATAGGCAAAGCCGACCCCTACGACCACATACAGAGTTATGAGTCCCTCATGTTGCTGCATGGATGGAATGACGAAATTATGTGCAGAGCTTTTTCCCTCACATTGTCCGGGCACGCTCTGAAGTGGTTTAATGGGTTGAGCGAAGGTTCCATCTCATCCTTCGACCAATTGCGAAATGAATTTTTTCAAGTCTTCATGATCAATAGCCAGAGAAAGAAGGACGCTACTTACCTACTCACTCTTACACAAGGGAATAAAGAATCCTTGAAGAGCTATGTAGATCGTTTCCGAGATGCAACCTTGGAGGTGGAAGATCTACCAGTAGGAGTAGCCATGGCTGCAATGCTGCAAGGGACGAAGTCCGAGAAGTTGCAAGAATCCCTCTCCCTCGATCAGCCGGAGACACTTTTCGACCTGTTTGCTAGAGCCAATAAATATGTGGCTCAAGAAGAAGTAATGAAGATGGTACAGCCCCGAGAGGCAAGGGTGGTGCATTGATTCCCGTGGAAATTGGAGCATTGTCACCCAGGGTGGTGCCTTTAGTGGAAGAAGAGAATTCATAAGGACTAAGGGAAAGCTTAGATCTACTTGATGAGCATAGAGAGGCCGCGGCTATTCGGTTGGCATCCTACCATCAGAGGGTAGTCAACTACTATAACAGTCGAGCGAGAGATAGACCGATGTCCGAGGGGGATCTGGTGCTCAGAAAATCACATATCACGAATGCCTTAAAGGAAGACGAAAAATTTAGAGTCAATTGGGAAGGTCCATTCAGAATCAAAAAAAAGATTGGGCCCAACACCTGCATCCTGGAAACTCTGCAAGGGAAGAAAATAGGGAAAACATGGAACTCAAATCACTTAAAATTATTGTTCTTTTATTGTGTCTCCTACTTTTATATATCTAAATCTTGTGACAGGATTCAGACAAGCCGTAAGAGCCTGAGGCGCTATGCGCCACTGTGGCCAGGCGTAAAAATCAGACGAGCTGTAAGAGCCTGAGGCGCAATAGCGTCACTGTGGCCAGGCGTGAAAAACAGACGAGCCGTAAGAGCCTGAGGCGCAATAGCGTCACTGTGGCCAAGCGTAAAAGACAGACGAGCCGTAAGAGCCTGAGGCGCAATAGCGTCACTGTGGCCAGGCGTAAAAATCAGACGAGCCATAAGAGCCTGAGGCGCTATGCGTCACTGTGGCCAGGTGTAAACGATCAGAGGAGCCGTAAGAGCCTGAGGCGCAATAGCGTCACTGTGGCCAGGCGTATAATCAGACGAGCCGTAAGAGCCTGAGGCGCAATGCGTCACTGTGGCCAGGCGTAAAAGATCAGACGAGCTTTAAGAGCCTGAGGCGCTATGCGTCATTGTGGTCAGGTGTGAAAATCAGACGAGCCGTAAGAGCCTGAGGCGCAATAGCGTCACTGTGGCCAGGCGTAAAAGACAGACGAGCCGTAAGAGCCTGAGGCGCAATAGCGTCACTGTGGCCAGACGTGAAAATCAGACGAGCCGTAAGAGCCTGAGGCGTAATAGCGTCACTGTGGCCAGGCGTATAATCAGACGAGCCGTAATAGCCTGAGGCGCAATGCGTCACTGTGGTCAGGCGTAAAAGATCAGACGAGCCGTAAGAGCCTGAGGCGCTATGCGTCACTGTGGCCAGGCGTGAAAATCAGACGAGCCGTAAGAGCCTAAGGCGCAATAGCATCACTGTGGCTAGACGTAAAAGACAGACGAGCTGTAAGAGCCTAAGGCGCAATAGCGTCATTGTGGCCAGGCGTAAAAATCAGACGAGCCGTAAGAGCCTGAGGCACAATAGCGTCACTGTGGCCAGGCGTAAAAATCAGACGAGCCGTAAGAGCCTGAGGCGCAATGTGTCACTGTGGCCAGGCGTAAAAATCAGACGAGCCGTAAGAGCCTGAGGCGCTATGCGTCACTGTGGCCAGGCATAAAAAATCAGACTAGCCGTAAGAGCCTGAGGCGCTATGCGTCACTGTGGCCAGGCGTATAATCAGACGAGCCGTAAGAGCCTGAGGCACTATGCGTCACTGTGGCCAGGCGTACAATCAGATGAGCCGTAATAGCCTGAGGCGCTATGCGCCACTGTAGCCAGACAATGGAAACATAAAGGCCGTAAGAACTGGAGACGCGCTCGCGTCGTGATAGTCAGGCCTCAGAAAGGTATGTAAAATTCTTTCCGAAAATATATCTTCCTATCAAGAATTGGGGAGCAATTGATAGTGGTCCTATCATCAAAGTCCACGTGTACAAGGATCAACCAACCAGAGACCGTCACGTATCAAACACAAATATAAGCCACGTGGCTGTTAGAGCGGTGGCGACACAGTCACTGGAATTGCGATAGAGTCTCCACGCGACACTGTTGCTTGGTAGGCGACAGAGTCTCTTAGCGATAGAGACTCTGTCGTTGAGTCTCTACGCGACACAGTAGGCAGCGATAGACCTCTACCGCATGGATTGCGACAGAGCTCTACCACATGGACTGCGATAGAGTTCTACCGTAGAGACCGCGGCAGAGATCACGGAAACTCTGCCGCATGTCGAACTCACCCGCAAGTCATCCAGCTCCATGCCGCGACAGAGTGCCTAATGACTCTGTCGCAGCCTAGACACGCGCCTGGGCTCCAAACCCGGATAGAACGTGAAGCCCGATCCGACCCGGGAGAAACCTATAAATACACCAGGTGAGTATTCAGAAAAGGGGACGAAAAAACTTAAATCTCTCTGATTCTGCTTAAACCAATTTCCTTTCTCCTATATACAGAAACACAGCTTTCTAACTTAATCATCGAAGTGCGCGTGCAGGGACAAATCCCTGCATCTCTTTGATAGTCGTTGTTTTTGCAGAATATTCGAGACACACGTGGAAGAAATTTCATTAATACGTGGAAAGCATCAACTCGTTGTCGTTTAGCGCAACATCAATACGTGGAAAGCATCACCCCGTTGTCGTTTAGCGCAACATCACTTGTTTAGCTCTTCTTGCAACTGCTGCTCAGGCAAGACCTCTACAACCTGCTGGTAATTAATACAACTATGCCAAGCCTAATTTTCAAGATTCATGGAACTTGTTCTTACGATTTGAAGTTATCTGACAGACTCTAGCTTTTTCTTTTTCCCCTTTCGATTTCTGCATAAAACTCACGTAACTCCGGAATCATCTCCGGAATGGTGAATAATGTTGGGAGTGCTTCAACAGGAACCAGAGCTGATGACCGCGACTGCGACCAAATCGCAGAATCTTCAATCAAAGGAAAGGTCCCTCCTTCGCCGCCATCTCCGGAATCATCTCCACCAAGTCACCAAGTAACGACCAATCATCCAGCTCCAGTTCCCCAGCTGGAGTTTGTTTCGCCTTGCACAGGAGGGAGTCCATGCACCATGTTTACTAATCTGGGAAAGACACCAAAATCACCTCCTTCCCCAAAGCCTGCACCATCAAAACATCAAGGAATAATCGAGCAGCCGATCCCGATAAAACAAAGATCACCTCTAGGTTCTCAGATTGCTTCAGTTTGAGCAGTTATTTCAATCCTTATTAGGTTAACGTGACATGATAAATTAGTACGTGAAAATAGTTGTTGGCTTCACCCGCTCAAGTGAGGTTCTCCATTTCCTGTATTATTTTTGTTGAAATATTAATTCATCACATATAAATTTTAGCACAAAAAATAAATAGATAACAAGGTATAAATGGATTTTGGATTAAATGGCTCAGCCACATCTTTAGAAGTTTAATTCTTGTAAAATTTGAGTTCCACATTTACAAATTTCTCCTCTTAATTCTACATGCCCACGGAGAAAACATTATTTTTCTTGCAAATTAAATCTCAAAGTAAAATTAAATATTCCTGCAAAAGAACAATTGTAACCCTTGGGTAATGATACGAAAAACGAGTATTCTGCCTCTGTTTAGTGGTAAAGTGTGAGTATCAATGTTGTCAAACTTCAAATGTGGATATCGATACCTTGACCAAAAATATCAATGCCTTGAATATTAAACACAAAAGCCATCAAACATGCAAAAACATAATTTATCATTTAAACGCATGCATATTTGAGTTTTAATAATTCTTCAATCAAATACAATATTAATTCACTTAAATTTTCTTAGATCATATCAAAACTTTAAGTATTTCAAAGTTAACAATTTTTATTCATATCTTTTTAAAAAAAAAAATTAAAATTTCAACACAAAGTTAGAGAATTAAATAAATTGCTTTAAAATATTTAAATTATTATTTAGTTTGGTTAAAATTTATTAGTTTTAAGATAAATTCGGATTAGACTAATCATTCACATCACTTTTGCTTTTTCTCATTTATGAAGTTTAATATTGGAATTATTTATTTCTCAATTAATTTTCTCTTTTATAATTTTTGATATTCATATTCAGACAGATGTTTTTGAAAGATTTCAGATATATTAACCTTTTTTAATTCCCTTTTTTGTATTTAATTTTGTTTAATTTTTTAAAAAATTATAATTTTTAGAATTTCTTGCTTTATTCATGATTTGAATTTTTTTTTTGGTATTTAGAATTTTAATTTTAGTATTTGATTAGTATTTTTTTCAAAGCAAATATTTGGTGTTTGATTCTAAGTTTCCAAAAACTGTAGTACATATTTTTAATATTTGATTTAATTCTTTATAAAATTTTTGAATTTTTAATTTTTTTTCTCTCTTCGATTTTCATGTCTTTCACTTTTTTTTTATATTTTAACTTTAAGGAAAAATTAATAATAGTATTTACAAAAGGAAAAATAACGAATATTTGATTTAATTCTTTCCAATTTTTTTTGTTTGAACTTTTCATTCTGTCTCTCTCTCTCTCTCCCCTCCTTTCATATATCTTTTTCATATTTTTTGCATTACAATAAGAAAAAATTTAAAAAAATAATATTTTTAATTAAAATTTAATAATTTTAAGAATTTTTTTGGTTAAAAAAGTTTAGAGGTTATTCATCTCCAATTTAAAGGTATAACGCCAATCCATTATTGGGATTAATGAATTTATTAAATTTGTACCTTTGAATTTTTTAAAATTTATAAATTATTTACCAACAAGCTACCATTAGGATCTGAACTTAAAAGTTTTAAACTTAGTATTCGAATCTTAACCATTTGTGTCAAATTTGTTGGTAGTAGAATTAAGAATAATTTTTGAAGAATTAAAAAATTTGATCATAGCATCAACTAATTATTAATATATTTCATCACCCAAGTTGTAATTTTCTACACACATGTCAACATAAACTTTCTTGGGGATTCTCCTTGTATAAGTTTCTAGATTATTCTTTAAAAATTAAAATTTTGGTCAAAGCATAATTAATTATAAATTTTAGTTAATCACCCAAGTTGTAATTTTTTTTTGGCAACACCTAAATTGTAATTTTTTGCACACACGTCAACATAAACTTTTTTGAGATTCATTTTATATAAGGTTATAAGTTTGTACTTCTTTTTATATTGTAATATAATTATTGAATAAATTTAAATGTAGACAGAGTAAATGTAGATACGACACAAATACGATACGAAAAAATTATATACGTGTTTGAAAAATTTGTATTTCATGTTTAGTCATGTCGATACGAATTTTGACAAGGTAATTTTCGTGTTTAACCGTGTCAAACACTACTAAACACGTATAAGACACGAAAACATGTTTTCTTAAATCGTGTTACTCGAATACACAGTTAATACGTACACGACACTAGAAACACGTTAAAGAAAATCGTGTCACATGAATACACGATATACGTGTAAGACACGCAAATAATATATACTTGTGAGGGGAGTTGAATTTTGACCAAAAAAGTTTTTTTTTTAAGCATTTACTAAGATTGGAAATTAATAATAAAATATTTTTTTAAATGAGTTGTATAATAATAATAAATATTATGAATGGTATGAATTGAAAATTATTATTATGTTATTTTATTTAATAACATTTGAACGTATGTAAATTAAATTATTGTTGTAAATCAGTAAATATTATGATTTTTTTATTTTTGATTATGTTTTATTTTTAACTGTGTCATCCATGTCGTGTCTATTCATGTCGTGCTTAATCGTGTAAGTTATATTTTTCTGTGTTTATCGTGTCGTGTCGTGTGACACGAATAATTATAAGGTATTAATTGTGTCGTATCATGTGTCATACGTATAAAATACGTGTCGTGTTTATATTTATGTAGTAGATATATTTTATAATTCGTGTAGTATTTATCTTTTATAAATTTGTATTATCTTTTAATTCGTGTTGTGTCGTATCATAATACGTAAATACGGATGGTCAAATATATTCAAATGTGACCTATTGGAGAGAGAAAGAGAAATGTTGGAACTAATTAATACTAGTACTGTATTTTTCATCTTTTTTTTTTTAATTCCTAGGATCATTTAACTCAATGCAATGAACATATCAGCTTCTTCTGCTGTTCCACGTTGAACAAGGCGACTAGACGAACTGAAAGGCGTTGACAAGCTCAGAAGAAGAAGAAAAGCTTTTGATTGGCGTAGTTGATTATCTCATACTGAAAGCTCACATTAATAAACAAAACAACACTACCAATACTTTATATTAATGGAAACAGCCAAACCGTGGATAGCTGACTGCCTGCAAGAATTATTCACTACTGGGCCAGACCTGAGAATTAATAAGAAGACTTTCTTGTTTTTAAACTGACACGAGAGATAATGCTGCATGTTTCACAATCATGGGGAACAAACTGAGTAATGAACAAAATTAATAATAATAATAATCTGAATTCGGGTTCGAACTCAGGCTAAGCATGAAGTTTTTTTACGTGTAAAATGCGAAATGATGATACCAGTACTAGAAATAACACTTTATTTATATGAGATCAACGCGTTCCTACAGGAGTCTTCGCATTTGCGGTAGGTGAAATTTGACGAAGATCAGGGTATGACAAAACTTTTACGAGATGTTTAATTACCAATTCCTGTATACTAATAATAATAATAATAATAATAATAATAATATGCAGGGAATGCAGAAGGATGTTTCAAGTTTTTCTATAAATTGAGGTTTAATGGCTTTCCTTATTGTTACTGACAATTAATTGATAATTGCTGTTTAACATGGCAACTTCAATTATCACAAACAGTTTTATTCTTCTTACTTGTTTAGCTCTTCTTGCAACTGCTGCTCAGGCAAGACCTTTACAACCTGCTGGTAATTAATACAACTATGCCAATCCTAATTTTCAAGATTCATGGAACTTGTTCGTACGATTTGAAGTTATCTGACAGACTCTAGCTTTTTTTTTTTTTCTTTTTTTTCTGCAGAAAATTCACATAACAAGTTCATGGTTATCGTAATGGTGAATAATGTTGGGAGTCCTTCGACAGGAACCAGGGCTGATGACCGCGACTGCGACCACATCGCAGAATCTTCAATCAAAGGAAAGGTCCCTCCTTCGCCGCCATCTCCGGAATCATCTCCACCAACTCACCAAGTAAATACCAATCATTCAGCTTCAATTCCCCAGCTGGAGTTTGTTTCGCCTTGCACAGAAGGGAGTCCATGCACCGTGTTTACTAATCTGGGAAAGACACCAAAATCACCTCCTTCCCCAAAGCCTGCACCATCAAAACATCAAGGAATAATCGAGCAGCCGATCCCAATACAACAAAGATCACCTCTAGGTTCTCAGAGTGCCTCAGTTTGAGCAGTTATTTCAATCCTTATTAGCTTTTTCTGAAGCAGATCATGATATTAACGTGACATGATAAATAAGTTTGTGAAAATAGTTGTTGGCTTCACCCGCTCAAGGGAGGTTCTCCATTTCCTGTATTATTTTTGTTCAAATATTAATTCATCACATATAAATTTTAGCACAAAAAATAAATAGATAGCTATGTATAAATGGATTTTGGCTTAAATGGTTCACCCACGTCTTTAGAAGTTTAATTCTTGTAAAATTTGAGTTCCACATTTACAAATTTCTCCTCTTAATTATACATGCCCACGGAGAAAACATTATTTTTCTTGAAAATTAAATCTCAAAGTAAAATTAAATATGCCTGCATAAGAACAATTGTATCCTTTGGGTAATGATAACAAAAACGAGTATTTTAGTGATAAAGTGTGAGTATCGATGTATACCTGAAACGTAACTAAAATTCGAATATGGATATCGATACCTCTACCAAAAATATCGATACCTTGAATATTAAACATAATTTTGGCTAAAACAAACTAGCATTCATCTGTCCAAGGCAACACAAAGGCCATCAAACATGCAAAAACATAATTTATTATTTAAACACGTGCATATTTGAGTTTTAATAATGCTCCAATCAAGTACAATATTAATTCAATTAAATTTTCTTAGATCATATCAAAACTTTAAGTATTTCAAAGTTAACAAATTTTATTCATATCTTTTCAAAAAAATTAAAATTTCAACACAAAGTTAGAGAATTAAATAAATTAAAATAAAATAAATTCCTTAAAAATATTTAAATTGTTATTCAGTTCGGTTAAAATTTATTAATCATTCACATCACCTTTGCTTTTTCTCATTTATGAAGTTTAATATTGGAATTATTTATTTCTCACCTAACTTTCTCTTTTATAACTTTTGATATTCATATTCAAACAGATGTTTTTGAAAGATTTCAGATCATATATAAACCTTTTTTAATTCCCTTTTTGTGTTTAATTTTGTTTAATATTTTAAAAAACTATATTTTTTAGAATTTCTTGCTTTATTCCATGATTTGAATTTTTTTTTGTTTGAACTTTTCATTCTCTCTCTTCCCCCTCCCTTCATATATCTTTTTCATATTTTTTTGTATTACAATAAGAAAAAATTAAAAAAAAATTTAATAATTTAAAAAAAAAATTGTTATAAAAAGTTTAGAGGTTATCCATCTCCAAGTCAAAGGTATAATGTCAATTCATTTTTGAAATTAACGAATTTATTGAATTTTTACTTATGAATTTTTTAAAATTTATAGATTGCTTACTAACGAATTATCATTAGGATTTGAACTTAAAAGTTTTGAACTCAGTATTCAAATCTTAACCATTTGTATCAAATTTGTTGGTAGAAATATTAAGATTTATTCTTTAAGAATTAAAAAATTTGATCATAGCATCAACTAATTATTAATTTATTTCATCACCCAAGTTGTAATTTTCTACACACATGCCAATATAAACTTACTTGGGGATTCTCCTTGTAAAAGTTCATAGACTATTCTTTAAAAATTAAAAATTTGGTCAAAGCATAATTAATTATTATTTTTAGTTCATCACCCAAGTTGTAATTTTTTTTTGGTAACACCTAAATTGTAATTTTTTGCACACATGTCATCATAAACTTTTTTGAGATTCATTTTATGTAAGGTTATAAGTTTGTACTTCTTTTTATATTGTAATATAATTATTGAATAAATTCAAATGTGACCGATAGTTATTGTAGAGAGAGAGAGAAATGTTGGAACTACTTAATACTACTACTGTATTTTTCAGCTTTTTTTAATTCCTAAGACCATTTAACTCAATGCAATGAACATATCAGCTTCTTCTGCTGTTCCTATGTTGAACAAGGCGACTAGACGAACTGAAAGGCGTTGACAAGCTCAGAAGAAGAAGAAAAGGTTTTGATTGGCGTAGTTGATTATCTCATACTGAAAATTATTCACTACTGGACGAGACCTGAGAATTAATAAGAAGACTTTCTTGTTTTCAAACTGACACGAGAGATAATGCTGCATGTTTCACAATCATGGGGAACATATATATGACTAAGCTCACCGCGTTTCTTATGTTTCAACACGCCCATTTCCACCCCTTCACTCTGGTTGGACAGGCTCAAGTCATTCACTTGGAAAAACAAGCAGGAAGAATAAATCAAACCTGCTGCTTGGAACAAAATTTAATTTGACTGGAAGAGACCAATTAGAAAGCTTGAATCTATAAATACCTCATTCACACTCACTACTTTCGCATCATAAAAGCTTAGGAACCTAGTGACTACCGAATATATACATATTCAAGACAGCTTCCAAAATGAACTCTCTCGATAGTAATTTCTTCTTTTTGTTTCTTCTAGCACTACTTATGATTGATACTCGAGCAAGAATTTTACCCGGTAAAATTTACTTCTTTGCCAGGTATAAAATAACGGCCGTTATTTAGCAGTAGCAGCAGTGATCGCTATCGCTATTCTTTAAATAGCGGGTTTGAAATTTTTTTCACACTCGAAACGATCGCAATCGTCCGTTATTACCGCTATCGAGAGCCGTTATTACCGCTATCGATGACCGTTTTACCGCTATCGACCACTATTACCGTTATGTCGGTTAAAAAAGTTATACGAAATTTAAAAAAAAAATTCACGACCGCGATGACCGTAATGACTATAATGACCGCAATAATGTTCGTTATATCCGAAACCGTAATAAACGTAATGCAACCAAAAACGTGACCGCAACCGCAATTTAAATCTTTATTCTTTGTTTAACATACATAAGTGGTAGTATATGTTGATTATTGATCATCTTATTTCGAAGACAACTACATATATTTTGATGCATTTACAATTAGCAAATTAATTATGACATAATCGCAATCAACTCTCTCCTGGTATGCATATGCTACAGATGAAATGTCTTTGAACATTGACTTGATAAATATTGTGAATAGTGGTGTAAGGACCTCAAACCTAGTACCTCCAATATCGTCACAACCAACAAAAGAAACAAGAAGAAGATTAATATCAATCTTCCTAATAATATTTGATATTTTTGGATGGGCTATGAATAACAATACTCCTCCTCCAAAGGCATCATCACCGGCTAGTAGCCATGTTGATAATGCAAGCACCACTCCATGCAACAAGCCCATACCTTCATCAATTTTATTGTTACCTCCTACACCAGGCAACGTACCATCACTCCTAAAACTTCATAAAAGATCACAACCTCCTGCAAGGTCATCAACATCGCCCTCAAGCTCATTATATTCATTTCCTACACCAGCAACACCAATAGGACCAATATCTGAAAATGCACCGCATCCTCCTCCGTTAAGGCCATTATCAACAGCTCCCTCAAGCTCATTATATTCATCTCCTACACCAACAGCACCAACAGGACCAATAGCTGAAAATGCGCAACATCCTCCTCTTCTAAGGCCATTATCAACAGCTCCCTCAAGCTCATTATATTCACTCTTACACTGGCAACACCAACAGGACCAATATCTACACTGCATCCTCCTCTGCTGAGGCCATCATCAACAACTCTCTTAAGCTTATTATATTTATCTCCCACAGATGCAACTCCAACAAGACCAAGATCCAAAAGTGCACCGAACCCTCTTCCGCTAAGGCCATCATCAACAGGTCCCTCAAGCTTTGTACATTCATTTCCTAGAAGAGCAACTCCAATAAAACCAATATCTGAAAGTGCACCACACCCTCCTCTGCGAAAGCTATCATCAACAACTGCCTCAGCTCATTAAATTCATCTCCTACACCAATAATACCAACAGGACCAATATCTGAAAGTGCACTGTATCCTCCTCCGCTAAGGCCATCATCAACAGCTCCCTCAAGCTCAGTATATTCATCTCTTAAACCAGTAACTCCAACAAGACCAATATCTAAAAGTGCAGCGCATCTTCCTCCACTAAGGCCAATATCTAAAAAGCACCGAATCCTTCTTCATTAATGCCATCATCAAAGAATAATGAGATCATTATTAATGGAATCATTATAATGTAGTAAAATTTAATTACATAATATCTGTACCCAAGATCTTATATTCAATCATTAAGAAAATTAGAATATAAAAATATACATGGATCCATTAGAATTAATTGATTATGGGTTAGCAATCTTCTACGTCTAAACCTTACTTTATGAGAAAAAACTCTAACTCACTCACTGATAGAAAATGAGAATGAAAAAAATTAACGTTTAGACTGGAGACCATAAACTATTGGCTCATCATTAAAATAGAATAAAATATTGGGTCTTTACACATTATAAAACTCATACTAATAGAGATGCTTTAAAGTTCAATAACTTTATTTGATCTCTTTTAAATGGACTAAACAAATTAGATAGCGTGTAATGTACAATCAATTGATATATGTAGGTCCGCATAAATAATTTCTCAATAATCTCCCACTTTGGCAACATGTCACTTGACAATTATACATTTTAAAAATAATTTTAAGGGCTCAATATTTGCTATATTTACAAAACAACATCTTTAAACAATCTGGTCCATTAATTATATCAACATAGGATCAAAGGGATCTTCGTTACATATATTTCGTAATTAGACCCATAAATGATCATGTATATTAATATAATTAACGATGTAGATCACGTATGGATGTGTAGGATGGAAATTACATGTAACGTGATCCCTTAACATGCTTATTTCCAACTAATCCTACTTTATAATTCAATGAATAACATACCTTTCAAACTTTATGCATACTGCAACTGAAAGAATGTCACTTTACTTCAGAGTTTTTAGTAACAAAAATATTTAAGTCTGATAAAAAAAAAATCTCAAAGACAAATGAATATCAAGAAACAAACTCCCACTATACAAGTTATATATCATAAATATATAATATATTGGATGATTTTGAGTGAGTGTGTGCTCTTGTGGACCCCGTGAACTTGTCCATTCGACTCAAGTACGAGCTTGTGTCAAAAATTGAAAAATCGAGTTTTAACTCATTTTTTCACTGTTTACATGTTCTTAATTCTTATCACATTTCAATGACTTATATAGATATAGTAAGTATGAAAACAATGATTCTTACATCTGACTTGAAAGTCTTGGCACATAGGTAGAGGACTTGAAAGTCATGGATTTTGGAGATCTGATGATTTGGAAATCTTAGACTTTATATTAAATATCTAGATTAAAGAAAAAATTAAGAAAAACAAAAAATGAATGAAATAATTAAACTTAAATAACACAATGAATGAAATAATTAAACTTAAATAACACAATGAAAAGAAAAAAAAATGGAAAAGTATTATATATGGGTCGACTCGGGTCATTTATTGGAGCACAAGTTTTAGTTATAAGCATATGGTTGTTTGATGCTAAATTTAGAGGAATTGAGTCATTGATTAGATTCGGCTTCAATTAGTCAGATTCATTTCAAGCAAAATTTTTTATTTTATGTTCTTAATCTTTTATTTGAATTATCAGAGTTTATGGTTTTATTTTATTTTGTTGTAAAGCTAGATTCATATTCAAACTCTTTAATATTTTTTTTTTAAATTTGTTGAATTTATTCATTATTTATAAATAAAAAATGAAATTACCTTTTTATCCATGGACAACTGTCGGGCAAAAAACCCTTCTCGAGTTTCTTTTTATATAAGGTTATATTGAAAAAACTAGAAAATAAAAAAAGTCCAAATAAAAAGACACAAATATCCTCTAAACTTTTTAATTCTTAAGTGACAATTTGATAATTTTTAGGGGTATAAGACAAAATATCAAATGTCAAGTAAAGAACCCTAACGTGATTCATGTTTAATATATTTTGGTTAAAAAATCATCTTGAAATATATTATTTTTAGTTATAAAATATATGAAAAAATAAAAAATAAAATTAAGAAATAAAAAAGGCCCAAAGTAAAAGACAAATATTTTCAAAATCTTTTAAATTTTAAAGGACAACTTGGAAATTTGAGATATATTAAAGAAAAAAATCAAAGTTCCAACTATCTTAAAAATCATTTTAAAATATAATTTTTTAATTTACAATATTTGAAAAAAATAAAAATTAGAAAGTAACTCAAAGCAAAAAAACAAAGATATTTGAAACCTTTTAATTCTTTAGGGATAATTTAATAATTTTAAGAATTTTTTTTTTGTTACAAAAAAATTTAGAGGTTATTCATCTCCAAGTTCAAAGTATAACGTCAACTCATTTCATGGATTATCGAATTCATTGAATTTTTACTTATAAATTTTTAAAAATTGACAGATTACCTACTAACGAATTACTATGTGTTACTGTCACTATCAACGATTACGTATTGCTGACGTCTTTGCCTCGATAATCGTGACTCGTACTTTTGAATATTCTGCAAAAAAAGAAATGATCAGAGGGATGCAGGGGTTGTTTCCTGCGTTTTCACTCCGATACTTAAGTCAGAAAGTAATTTTTTCATAGTTTTAGTAGGAAAATAGTTATCTAGTCTCAGGAATCATACTTGTTCTCTATTTATAGGGAATTTTCTCCTGTCGTAATTACGCCTTTGTCCTCTTTTATCCACATGTCTTATTATGTCCGATCCCTCTCGGATATACCACGTGTCTTCATATAATTAGCTAAAATAATATTCGAATTACTATTTATAACAATTGCTCCCCACTCTTTTGCGAATCAATTATGGATAAGCGGAAGAGTACATTTATAAAAATTATCATTATTAAATTATTATTATTATTATTATTTTGCGCGGCCGTCACGTTGCGATTGGCGCGGCGTGTGGTACATATATATTGAAGCGGGATTGCAACTTCGTTTCATTTCAGGCAAGATTTCTGTTTTAGGTGGGGCAACCCATAGGTATTCGGGGCAATTTGCATTTGGCGGCTTTTTACTGACCTTCGCGGCAAGCTTTACCCATCGCGGCAGGCTTTCACCCTTCGCGGCAACATACACATCGCAGCAAGCTTTACCCTTTGCGGCAAGCTACTCATCGCGGCAAGCTTTTTACCCTTCGCGGCAAGCTTTTTTACCCATCGTGGCAAACTACCTTCCCGACAGACTATCTTTGCGGCAGACTACCTTCGCGGTAGACCTTAGCGGCAATCTACCTTCGCGGTAAACTCTAATGGCTAGACGAGGTACCGACAAATAACTAAATCTGGGCTCTCCTTCTAGACTAAAGGAATCTGACCTTGAGTCTGTTCGTAATAATTTTCCTTTGCCCGAGGATTATTTCTATAGACTTCCTACCGATAGGGAAAGCTCCCCTCAAGCAGTCAGTAGCGGCGTTCCCGTTCACTTGGCTTCGCTAGAGTTCGGACTTCGTTTTCCCTTACCTGATTTTGGAGTTGCTTTTCTTCAGCATTTTAGCATAGTTCTCGCTCAACTTCATCCTAATGGATGGGCGCAGGTGGTCGGGTTTTCAATCATATGGCATAGTTGCGGTGTAACACATACCGTTCCCTTGTTTAGTTCAATTTTTTGAGTCCGTAGTGTTCTGAACTCGACCAGATTTAGTATTCATAGGGTTACCGGGGTAGGACAAAGTAGCAAGTTTTTTTGAAAACTACCATCTAAGTTGCATAATTACACGTCAGATTAGGTTATTGTTGAGTTTTCGTTATCTTTAAACATTCCCACTCATTGGTGTCTTCGGATGGCCCTAACATTTGTCGTCCTTTGGACTTAAGATATTTCTACAGCTCTTTAATCTCCCAGTTACAAGTAGATGATGGGAGCACGCTGTCATCTTAACTAACTTCAGAAAACATAATTGCTGTTGGTTGGGGGCGCCTTTCCACTGTTCCCATTTCTGCGCCTGCACCCGTCTTGCCTCTTACTTTCGTGGAAGAGGGTCAAGGTGTGAGGAACCTTTCTGGGTCCTCTGAAGAAAATTCTGATGAGAATTTGGAATGAGATCAAGGGGAGGCTTTTGGGAGCCCTTTTCTAGATTTTCCTTCCGATGAGAGTTTAGCTAACATTCACTCTCTTGATGCTTATCTTAACTCGGGTGATTTCACATTGCATTCATATGTATACATAATTGTTCATTTCTTAAGTAGTCGTTCTTGTTCTTTTTGGTTTCTTTTCTTTCAGGAACGAGCATACTCGGAAGAGCTTTTACTCAGCGAGACGAATCAGAGAGTGCTCCTGAAGCCGTTTGCCCACAAAAGCGAAGGCGACCACAAGTTTTCGGACAAGTTAAGGAAACTTCTTCTCGAGTTTGAGCCCGAGATGACAGATCAAGATCCCCTCCTACAATTTCTTCTCCACATCATGAAGGATCGGGTTCTCAAACTCAGGGCAAAGGCAAGCAACCTGTAGTAGAAGCTCCTGAACTTGATCCTGAGTTAGAGGAGCATCACTGGAGGAACAGGGCAGAATGCAATCTTACTCGTCCCTCTTATACTGATCGACGATTATTGCATATTGAACCGATTATGTGAAATGCTCAAGTGCTTCCACCAATAGCGGAGCTGAACTCCTCCCGATATCAAATAGATGGTGGCGCAGTTGTTCTAGGCCAGAGCTTTATTGTTTATCCCGGTGTGAATGACAATAACTCGATCCATGATCTAGGAGTAGCATCTCGCCTAGGCTGGTCAACCATTCTTCCTCGGGACGAGGCAAAGTTATTCAAAAATTTCACTGCTTCTGACGACCGGTCTGATTATTTGGTCATGCAGGTATTCCTCTATCTCTTTTATTGTTTTCTTCTTTGTTAATTTTACCTTGATGTTTGCTGATAATTTCAGGCTGCTCAACAAGTGATTGCCAACAATGCGTGGCATAGAGCTTATCGATCTCAAGCTGATGTTGAACTTGCTTGATTGAGAGCTTCATATTTAGCCGAATTATTGGAACAAAGGAAATTGAAGCATAGAGAATACTCAAGCATTTCTCCTTTCGGTGACTCTAGCACAATACCTGCTCCACTTCCTTGATGGTTGGATGCTCCATCAACAAATAACTTCCACCATGCTATCTCCTGTTCTGTTAAGTCCTCCCGATAGGTACATTCAACTATGAAATCTATCAATGCTTTCGCCTTGATGGCTTGACGAGGCTGAAAGTTGATGTCATACTCACTAAGCTCCACTGCCCATTTCACCAATCGTCCTGAATGTTCAGGCTTTTGTAGTATTTGTTTCAGAGATTGATCTGTCAGTACCACTATGGAATGTGCTTGGAAATAAGGATGCAGCTTTCTCGCAGCAATGACAAGTGCCAAGGCCACTTTCTCAACTTGTGGATATCGTGTTTCAGCACCTAAGAGTACTTTGCTCACATAATAAATCGATTTATCTCTGTCGACGGTCTTTCTCAAAAGTACTGCGCTCACTGCCTTGTCTCCTATACTCAGATACATAGACAATTGCTCTCTAGTCAAGGGTCTTAAGAGCAATGGGAGCGCTCTCAAATACTCCTTTAATTCCTCAAAGGCTCTTTGACATTCTTCGGTCCACTGAAAATTCTTCCCACCCCGAAGTGTCTTGAAAAAGGGTAAGCTTCTCTCTGCTGATTTCGACAAAAAGCGATTCAGAGCAGCTACTCTCCCCGTTAATCTTTGCACTTCTTTGAGGGTCACTAGGGGTCTCATATCTAAACTCTCTTGGACCTTTTCAGGATTAGCCTCAATCCCTCGACTAGTTATCATGAAGCCCAATAATTTTTCAGATTGAACCCCGAAGGAGCACTTATTGGGGTTAAGCTTCATGTCATACTTCCTTAATACTGCCAAGACCTTGGATAGTCTCGAAGCATGTGACTCCCCTTCTTTACTCTTTATAATCATGTCATCTACATAAGCTTCCATGGTGTCTCCAAGCAAATCCCTGAATATTTTGTTCACCATCCGTTGATATGTAGCCCCTGCATTTTTCAAGCCAAACGGCATTACTCTGTAACAATATGTGCCCTTGTCTGTAATAAAAGATGTTTTTTCTTCATCTGTCGGATGCATTGAGATCTGATGATAACCAGAAAAGGCGTCCAAGAAGCTAAGTAACTCGTACCCAGTAGTCTCATCCACCAATTTGTCGATTTGAGGCAGTGGGTATGAGTCTTTCGGGCATGCCTTATTTAGATTAGTAAAATCTACGCACATTCTCCATTTTCCATTAGCTTTCTTCACCATTACCACATTTGACAATCAATCTGGATACAGAACTTCTCGAATAAAATCGGCTCTAAGCAGTTTTTTAGTCCCCCCCTCTATTACTTGCTGCTTTTCTAGGGCAAAGTTTCTTTTCTTTTGCTTGATAGGTTTGGTGCCAGGCAGCACATTAAGCTCATGACATATCACTATGTGGTCAATCCCAGGCATGTCAGCAGGGGTCCATGCGAAAATATCAACATTGTCCTTCAAACATCTTATCAACTCTTCCTTAGCGTTGGGTTTCAATTGGCTTCCAATGTACAATTTCTTGTTCTCATCTTCAGCTACCAACGTAATTTCCTCCAATTCTTCCACGGGCTTGGGCTTGGACAATTCAGTTATGGTAAGGGTTTCCTTTCTTTGCATACCCTTACATGTAGTGGATGCCACATTGCATGTCCTCGCCCTCCTTTGATCTCCCCTTATTTGTCCTGTCCCTTCCTGCGTGGAAAATTTCATTAGCAAGTAACAAGGGGAAAGCACAGCCCTCATATCATTCAACAATGGTCTTCCAAAGATGATGTTGTAGGCCAAGGAAGTTGATCTTACCACCATGAATAGAACTTTCCTTGTTACACATCTAGGACTCTCTCCCAATGTAACAGGCAATTCAATGGATCCGGCTACCTTTACCTTCTCGCCAGCAAATCCAAAGAGTGGAGTAGTTACTGGTTTAAGCCGATCTTCGCTCAAATTCATTCTTTTGAAAAAATTCATATAGATAAGATTTACTCAACTCTCATTATCTACCAGAATCCGGCTCACTGGGTGCTTAACCACTACTGTCGATATGACCATGGGGTCATCATGGGGAATAATCACATCCCCTTGATCGGCTGGCGTGAACATAATTGCCTCTTCATTCTTGTCAACTTTCATAACGAAACGAATCTGGTACGCCTATCTAGCGTAAGTCTTTCTCGAGGTCGATGAGTCACCCGCTCTTCCTTCTCCTCCAGAGATCACATTAATAGCAGCTCCGGTAGGTTCATTATCAACCTCCCGATTCTTGTGCTCTCTTGGTCTCACTTCATTTCTTCCTTCTTCATTTCTTCTTATATTCCCCCTATTATCAAAGCGCTTGTCTCGCCATCTACGATCTTCCTGTCCCCTAGTAAGGTTCTGATTCCGTAAGAAATGATCTAATCTCCCCTCTCTGGCCAATTTCTCCAGCTGGTTCATTAGATCTCTGGATTTCTCAGTCGAGTGGCCATAAGCTTCATGAAAACTGCAATAGGACCTCAAGTCCCATCCCAAGTTCCCTTCAACTTTTCTAGGGAATTGAATCATTCTTGTCCTCTCTATTGCTGTCAATATTAAAGCTCGTGACTCAGTGAAGGGCGTATAGGCAGAGTATTTTAACTTGAGAGCTTTACTCAGCTTCTCCGGCCTTTCAATACTTTTGTCAATGGGCTCCCTCTCCTGTTTCCTTTCATCTCTGGCATCTTTTGTCAGGATTGTCTTTATCACTTCTTCTTGAGCAATGTATTTGTTTGCCCTAGAAAATAAATCTGATACCGTTGCTGGCTGATCTAGAGATAATGACTCCTGTAGCTTCTCGGACATCGTTCCCTGCAACATAGCGGTCACTGCTACCCCAACTTGTAAATCCCGAATCTCTAGTGTGGCATCACGGAATCGGTCAATATAACTCTTGAGTGACTCTCTATTTCCTTGTTTCAAGGTCAACAAATAAGTAGCATCTTTCCTCTTTTAACTGTTCATCATGAAGGCTCGTAGGAATTCATTCCTTAATTGATCAAAAGATGAAATAGACCCCTCTAGAGAACTGTTGAACCACTTTAGAGCATAACCGATTAAGGTTTGGGAGAATGCCCTGCACATAATTTCATCCTCCCATCCGTGCAGTAGCATCAGTGTCACACCCCACTTCTGGGAACCCTTCTATCCATACATTCTCTACTACGATTGGGCTGTGAGAAGATGCAATTACTAAAATTCATTCATTTACAGCGAAAGATTTAAATCTTTAATTCACACTCCCAGGTATGTGTATAGATATACAAAATCAATTGTATAAATACCATGTGCTTACATATCATCCCCATAATACTGTTTACAATTCCAAGATATAACTGTGCGATACGATAAATTAGATACAAAATACTCGTGTATACAAATCTTATACCTTTACGAAATTATGGGAGCTATTCAACACAAAAGACCTAGAGACCACCGCTCTCTTACTTCTCAGTACCTGGAGGGAAAAATAGTGGGATGAGAAAACCACAGCTCAGTAAGGAAATGTATGCTAGCAGGTAGATATCGTACTACCTACATAGCCCATGCATGTATAAACCAAAACCATGTTTTCAGTACAAATGGAAATACCATACGAAAAGTGTATTTAAACATATATTTCTCAATAGCATTTTCGTGTAAATCAAATATCAAGCTTCTATTTAAAGCATGCTCATAAATAGTGCCCTCATGGCACAAATGTGAAATCAAAGATTTATCAAAAACACAAAATCTCTTTCTTCCCTTAATTCACTTTTTCTATAAATCTCTTTCTTTTCTGATATTATCTCTGTTTCTCGAATCTCTGAGACAGGCATGGAATTTTCGACAATCAAATATCCACGACATATGGCCATAGTCAGTGATCCCGAGCCTCACTGATCAGGTGTGCACAGGGCATCACTTCGCCTGAAGGGGAATGGGTCAGTCCTGCCCTCCAGCTCATCTCAATCAACCACATCTCCTCGTATACTCACGGTAAGAATACGCCGTGTGTCATCTACGCGATACTCGTACTCACATGCACCCAGCACGGTACATAGTATACCAACGGATAACTACACTGTTCTACATACGACCGTGGACCCAAGTCCATACTCCAACTCCGATGGACTTTTCATCCTAAACCATGTCTCATATACCAGGCGAGCAAGCAGCGTGACACACAGTCATCGCAAGGCTCCAGCGCGGTACGATCTATCATTAAGGCCCAGCCCATTTAAATGGTCGTCGGCTGGTATCCCCTTGGGTCCCGACCCCCAGGTTTACCTCAACTCAATAAAACAGGTGCGAGCAAAGTTCCCACACTTTCTCAAAACCCTCGCGCGAGTTAAAACTCCAGCACGGTACATCAAAGGCATTAAAACGGGTGTGAGCTAGCGCTTCAACACCAAATCTCATCTCAAAACTGATAGATGGCTATTTTCTCTTTTTAAAACTCAAAACATATTTATTCATACAGCATACCTCTTCATGCTAAAACATGTAAAATTAGCCAACCTATCATCAACATTTCTCAATCTTCAAGATCAATGTAAATTAGAGAAAAACATTGAAAACATGCATATCATGATATTTCCTTACTCTATCCCATTTCTCAATACATATATACATCATAGTACTTTTCATACTTCCATATCATTTCATAGAATTATAATATCGTACTAGTTCTAGCAATATATCTACGAAATTGCTGTAAAATACGTACAAACATCTCTATAGCTAACACACAGTCCCTTACCTCACTTTATTTGTGTGCAACTATCCTCCTCTACGCTTCTCGCATTCTCATCTCGACTTGCTCCGGCGTATCATCCGAAACTGAAATTCATCCATCTAACACTTGAGTTAACGTTTCTAACTCTTATTCAACTAAGCATTTATCCAATGCCTTAAATACACATTTTACCCCTTGTGGTAAATCTCATAATTTTATCCCAATATCAACATGCCCAAACCATGCCCACAACATAATCATCCTCTCCAGATATCTCATTCATCATTAACACTTTTACATTCCACTTTCTCACACTAGACCATTTCTAATTTATATTCATTTCATGCCATTCTAGGTAGTTCTACCCACAAGGTGCACACCCAATTAACTTCATAATCATTAACTAGACCAATGTACTTGGATTTGTGCACTAGAACTTACCTCATTGGATTTCCTCTTTGCTCCAATTAGAAATGCCATTTATTCCTTCAATCTGACAAATGGGAAAATGCCTCTAGACTATGTTGTTCTTCTCTTAGACGTGAACGACTTTGTCTCTAATAGCTTTTTCTCAAATCTTACTGAAAATGGCTGGATTTAGGAGTGAGAAAGCTAGGTTTTTGAGTTGAAGTGGAAAGAAATGGTTTATCCCGAAAATCTGCAGATCCAACTACTCCTATTTATAGTTTTAACTTGATGAGATCGATCTTCCTTGGGTGGAGATCGATCTGGTCCTCTAAAAATTCCTCTTTTCTAAGACATTTTAAAAGCAGGAGATCGATCTGTCGAGGCTTGAGATCGATCTAATTCCTTTGGAGATCGATCTGCTCCATTCCATTACTCACATAAGAGTATTCTGGCTCTTCCAGATCGATCTCTCATCCTATGAGATCGATCTGGCCTTCACATTTCCAAATCTTCTGCAGTTTTTCTACAACAACTCCCTTCAAAACTTCCTCAATTTACCTTCATAGTCCTTTCCTCATTCATCCCTCATTGAGACTTAAAAATATCATCCAATCACACTTAGTACGTATTAAAACTTGTGGAAAAATCTTTGTATAACTAAATATACACGATATTACCCGAATGGAAATATACACTTATGTAAATCTTTCCTTCCATTTTACCACACTACTCTTATTCCATTTCAATCACATTCTTCTCGTATTTAAGTTCATTTCTTCATACTCATTCATAACACAACTTGTACGTACAATCACGACTCTTATTACAAGTGCGTACATAATCTTATGAACTTACATTGCATATACTTTGTATTACGAATGTATTATCATACTCATGATTTCATTTACATTTCTATGTACCTATATACAACTGTACATATACGGGGTCTCACAATCAGTGACTCATAGTTTTGAATGTGGTCATAAGGGTCGATTCTTCCCGTATATGCTGTTATCTGAGGCATTTTAAACTTCGGAGGTAATGGTTTTCTCCTGATAACTGTACTGAATGGAATCCTCCTCCTCTGATTCTCTTTAATTGGAACCAACCTCTTTTCTTCCAGAATGCATTCCACCATTTTCTTCATGTTGGTAGCGTCATGTGCGACTGAATCAGCTCGATCATAATTTATCGTTGCAGTTTCAGGATTCCAAGTTGGATCCATCTTCGATCTTCTTCTCTCGGGCGGGGATCCCGCCACTCCGGACTCTTCCTCGTTTATGTACCCAGAGTCCACACCTTTGGGACTTCCAAGATTCACCATATTTCGACGTCTCCAACTTCCATCAACTTCCCGTACTGAATCTCTCATTCTATGACGCTTTGGTCCCTCCACACCTTGATGTCCTTCACCTTGGCGTCTCACTCTTCATACAGCCTCCTGCATAAGGTTTAAAGCAGCCTCATGTAACAAATCTCCCGCGGCTACTTCGACAGGGTCTTGTGTGGGGTTGACTGTACCTCTTACGCCATGAATGTCATGCAGGATGCCACTAGGGTTCGACATTCCCAGGGGGCTTCGCGTCATGCTACCCAGGTGTCCCTACTCGCGAGTCTCTCCAGTGTCGGGAAAGTCGACAAGGCCGGGGTGGTCTCCACTGCCAGGAACAGATCGCGGCACTCCGTGATTCTCCCTCTTGTCGGGAATGTCTTGCGGCATGCTTGCCGCATGCTCCAATCCAGGAAGGCTTCGCGGCATGGGTGCCGCATGCTTCAATCCGGGAATGCTTCGCGACATGGGTGCCGCATACTCTAATCTGGGAAAGCTTCGCGGCATGGATGCCGCATTCTCCAATCCCGACAAGCTTCACGGCATGCTTGTTGCATGTTTCAATCCGTGAGGGCTTCGCGACATGGGTGCCGCATGCTCCGATTCGTGAAGGTTTCGTAGCATAGGTGCCTCATGTTCCAAGCCGGGAAGACTTCGCGACATTGGTGCCGCATTCTTCGCTCCATGAACGTTTCGTGACATGCCCTCAGTATCTAGCGAATTTTGCCTTTCTCCTACCAAATGTTGGACGGATGACGGCAAATTCACATGCGGGAAGACACCTTTGAATATGTCGACCATTGTCCGCAGAGCTTGGCCAGTCTCTTCTCCTTGTTTCTGCATTGCTTTGAATTCTGCGACGGGAATCGACATCATATTGGCTTTCCTCTGCACCCTCGTGGCTCCTCCTCCACCGGTCATGGGAGAACTCGCCATGTCCTCACTATCCTCGTGTCTGACTGCTGTCGAACGGGTCTATACCATCGTGTCAGAATGACTTTTTGCTCAGTTTCTCACAGACGGTGCCAATTGTTGCTGTCACTATCAACGATTACGTGTTGCTGACGTCTCTACCTCGATATTCGTGCCTTGTACTTTGAAATATTCTGCAAAGAAAGAAATGATCAGAGGGACGCAGGGGTTGTTCCTTGCGTTTTCACTCTGATGCTTAAGTCAGAGAGTAATTTTTTCAAAGTTTCAGTAGGAAAATAGTTATCTGGTCTCAGGAATCATACATGTTCCCTATTTATAGGAAATTTCCTCCTATTGTAATTACGCTTTCCTCTTTTATCCAAATGTCTTATTATGCCCGATCCCTCTCGAATATACCATGTGTCTTCATATAATTAGTTAAAATAATATTCGAATTACTATTCATAACACTATGAAATAATTAAACTTAAAGGTTTTCAACTCAATGTTTTAACCTTAACCATTTGTATTAAGTTCATTGGTAGTAATATTAAGAATTATTAATTAAAAAGTTTGGTCATAGCATCAACCAATTATTAATTTTATTTCATCACCCAAGTTGTAAATTTATATACACATGTCAATATAAACTTTCTTGAGAATTCTCCTTGTATAAGTGCATAGATTATTCTTTAAAAATCAACGAGTTTGGTGATCATAGCATAATTAATTATTAATTTTAGTTCATCACCCAAGTTGTAATTTTTTGCACGCACATCAACATCAGCTCATTTGAGAATCCTTTTATACAAGGTTATAGATTTGTACTTCTTATTGTGTAATATAATTATTGAATAAAATCAAATGTGACCAATAGATTTGGGTACGTAGAGGGTGAGTCCTAAAGCTAGTTAACTCAGTGCGATGAACATATCAGCTTCTTCGATTACTCCTATATTGAACAGGACGACTAGACAAACTGAAAGGCGTCGACAAGCTCAGTAGAAAATGAAAAAGGTTTTGATTGGCGTAGTTGATTATGTCATACTGAAAGTTTAGTAAACAAAACAACGCTACCGATACTTAATAGAAATCAAGTTGGTAAATACGATAACAGGAAACAGCCAAACTGTGGTTAGCTGACTGCCTGTTTCAAACACTGACACGAGAGGTGCTGCATGTTTCATATGCTTTGGGAATATACGTATGACTAAACTCACCACGTTTTTGATTTTTCAACACGCCCATTTCCTACCCTTCCCTCCGGTCGGACAGGCTCAGGTCAGTCACTCGGAAAAACAAGCAGGAAGAATAAATCAAACCTGCTTGGAACAAAATTTAACTTGAATTGAATAAACTAATTAGAAAGCTTGAATCTAATTTTGGTGTTGCTGATTCTAATTTGTCAGAACTCTTTGCTGTTATTGAGACTTTATCAATTTTCACCAATGCAACCTTTATCTGCTGCCTCTCTCATAATTGAAAGTGATTCTCAAGTGGTTGTCTCGTGGATCCATAACGTCAACAATTATCTGTGGAGATACCACAGTTTGATCAATAAGCTGTGTAATCTCCTCTCATGTTTTAAATTTAGTTCGATTGTTCATGTTTTTAGAGAAGTCAATTTTTTGACGAATTTCTTAACTAATTCTAATGTTAACAGAGTTACTGATTTTATAGCTTGGTTATAACCTCATTAATAAATACTTTAATTTTCAAAAAAAAAATAATGCTCGATACTTAGAGGAAGATGACTACAATGCTGCGTGTATATACATGTTAATGAATTGTGAGGAAATAGTCCCCTATATTGAGTAAGTTATGTAAATCTAACCCATCGTTTAATGTAAAATAATATGGCTGATATAGTTGTTCTCTTATTTAGTTTCAAATGTCATTGTAGGTCATTTGATCATATGATTAAAAGAGATCATCTGAATATCAGCGATGCACAATTAGAGAAAGCACGTCATGATCATTTTCTAAAATGGCTTAAACAATTTGCAAGTACTACAAAAATAGAACAATCAGTAGTTTGAACTTAATTTTTAAAATTTTAATGCTTGTTTTCGCGAGGTTTCAGGTATTTAAACATGCCACTCAAACAGATCCACGTATTATTGAGATTTCTCATGGTCCTGAACGTATGATAAGGAGTTATCAAGGTTATTTTGTAAATGGTTTCAAGTTTCATACGTTGGATTATGGTCGATCTCGAAAAACAGGTGTATGTGTCAAAGGCTGCTGCTACAATGATTTTGATCGTGATTTTTATGGCATACTGACAGATATAATCGAATTAGAGTACTTTGAAATTGGAAATAAAGTTGTGTTATTCAAGTGTCATTGGTTTGATACAGAACGAGGTCTTCATGTTGATCCCCATCACGGTCTTGTTGATATCAAGCATAAATCTATACTTGCCAGTAACGAACCTTTTATATTAGCTGAATAGAGCCAACAAGTGTACTTTAGTCCTTATCCTTCTACAAAAAAAGATCGTCATCATTGGTGGGCCGTATTTAAAACAAAGACACGAAGTAGATTTAACCTTCGACGAAATGACGGTGAACAGATTCTAGATTTGAACGAAGGAGTTTACCAAGAAGTGGAAGTTTCGAACCCTAGAATAGTTGCATATTCAGACGAACTGGACAACCCTATTGTTCATATTAGTGGCGAATATGAAGAAGTCAATCAATTTGCAGAAGAAGAAGAAGAAAAAGAAGAAGAGGAGGATGAAGTATGGAATGATGAAGCAGTTAGTAATGATAGAGAAGATGACAGTGATTACAATAATGAATAGTAAGAATTAAACATTTGATTGTAAAATAAATATTATTGGACTTCATTTACTTATTTCTGAACATAATTTTTTTATCTGTATTGCAGATGAGAAGATTGAAAAAGTTAGCACAACGATCATATAGGTCCAAGTCTCCTATACCTAGATTGGAGTTTGACTATAATCTTGACTTTGACATTCAGCCTCAATCTCAGCAGCCTACTCAGTCTGATGCTCAGGCTCGTGATCGACCTTTAGCTCACCTTCCAAATCAGCCTCGTTCTCAGCCTCTCGCGCAACCAACTCCATCTTCAAGTCGACCTGATTCAGCTCCTGATAATGATGATGACGACGATGATGATGCCATTCCAGCTCCTCCATCAGCGGTAGAACAACCATTACCCAGGCGAAGAATATCTACTGAGGAGGCTACACAAACTGCAGGTGGTAGTGGGAGTGGGAGTGGTGGAAGTGGTCGAAAAAGAACAAGAGGCCTAAATCAGAGCCATGAAACATCGCAAAATCCAGAGTATAGGTTATTCCTGACGCCACCTGGTAACAGGTATATTGCTTCTACTTTTATTTTATTTTCATACAACTATGATATTCAATATGGTATAATATTTGGCGATATCTTCTTTTTTTTTTTTTGCAGTTCTTTTGAAGTCTCGAAGGGTGTGAGGACTATATCTAATTTAATTAAACAATATTACTCGGAACCATGGCCAACATGAAAAAGGGTTCCAAATGAAGTGAAAGCACAGATGTGGAATAAATTTCAAGTACATTACTATGAAGTAAATAACTTGATAATTGGTCATAAACTTATCGAAATGATAATTATCATTTGTTTTTCTTTGCAGGAGAAGTTCAGGTGGTCTGCTAACCAAACCAATAATGTCTATACAATTTAGGAGCACTTATGCAAGTCACGTTTTAGAGACCTGCTGCAGTTGGAGAGAAGATAAGCAATGCAATATTTTAATACGGATAAAATATCATACTGTAAAGGGTACAACAAGTCGAAGTGGATTTCAGTCCAAATGTGGGATCAATTAGTTGAGAATGAATGGGGGATTGAAAGGTGGGAGGCGAAGTCAAAAAAAGGAAAATAGAATCGGTTAACGAAAAAAGAAGGAACGATAATAAAGCATACAAGTGGTTCTGTATCTTTTTCGGTACATGAATATAGGATGGTAAGTCCAAATAATAAAATTTATTTTATTGTTTTATTTATTTTAATATAATTTTTATTCCTTACAAGAATTTCATATCTTTCTATGAAAAATTGCATATATTTTAATATAGGCGCAACGTCTAGGTCGAGCATCGACATATAAAGAATTGTTTGATTAGACGCATAGACGTTTAGGCGGAGATGGTGATTATGTAGACAACAAATCCAAATCTGTCAGTGTACGTAATGCATTCTATTGGCTTCTAATATGGTTTTCTCATTATTAAAGTTTACTGTTTATTATCCTTCTTCTAATTACATTGTAGGAAAAGTACGCTACTTCATTGACTCAGAAATACGACGAGGATATAAGCACCCATCCTCCTTTTGATCGAGCTGCATGGTGTGAGGTAATTGGAGGGATGGAGAGTACGCGTACACATACGTACGGATCTGGGACTAGGCCACATCGCCTTGATTTACAAATGGGCACAAACATTGCATCTGCCTCTGGTTCCACCCAATCTTCTTGTGCATCTCATTCAGCTTATAATCCTTTTCCTTATCCTACTCCTGGTGTGATGGGTATTCCTGACATAAATTCAGAGGTGCAGCAAGTGAAAGAGGATGTTAGAGTCATTTCAAACAAGATTGATAATCTGGAAGGAAAGTTGTCTGATTTTATGGATCAGATGATGAACTTGATGGCAAGAAATGCCAATAACACAGGAGCACCTGGACCTGAACCGTCTGGATCTGGAGGTCACCCTAATTAGTGAGAGTACACATTTTATTTTATTTTATTTTCTTATGAATTCTGGATGATATTTGTGATGATGATTTGATCGGACTGTATATGATGATGATTTTCAATTAATAGTTGATGTTAGTTTTGATATATAGTTGTGATATATATTTTATGTTTGTTTTTATTGATTTCTACATGTCTGTTTCATTATTTTAGGTATACGAATTTAAGCAAAAAAATATTAAAAAAAATCTAGTTAAATTAGCTACGAAAATCCATCGCTAAAGCCTTTTAGCGATGAAAAATTTATTCCATTTTTAAATATATTATATCAGGTTTCAGCTACGGAATTCCGTCGCTGATTACAGAATATATAAAACTTTTCAGCGACAGAAAATTTAATTAATTAACAAAATTAGCGAAGGATTTTCGTCGCTGAAACATTTTAGCGACGGAAATTTAATTAATTCAAATAATAAAATTAATGTAAACATAATCTACTTTCATTAAGTGATTTATTAGATAATCGAAGAGAGAGGATCTTGAATACTATTCGAAATTCAGAAGAACTACGCAGGGGGGCTATTGAACAGCTGGAAAAAGCCCGGGCCCGCTTACGAAAAGTGGAAATGGAGGCGGATCAGTTTCGAGTGAATGGATACTCTGAGATAGAACGAGAAAAATTGAATTTGATTAATTCAACTTATAAGATTTTGGAACAATTAGAAAATTACAAAAACGAAACCATTCATTTTGAACAACAAAGAGCGATTAATCAAGTCCGTCGCTAAAATGTTTCAGCGACGAAATACCGTCGCTAAAATGTTTCAGCGACGGAATCTATTAGGGACAGATTTTTCGTCGCTGATTGATATTACCGATGGAAATTTAGTTAATTCATATATATAAATTAGAGACGAAATTTCTTCATTGAAAGATTTCAGCGATGGAAATTGAATTATTTCAAATACATATATTAGCGACAGAAATTCGTCGCTAATTCCATTTAGCGACAAAAAAAGCAGCGTCGAAATTTCGCCGAAAAAAGTTTTCAACGACGAAAATTATTTGCGACGGAATTACCGATGAAATTTTTCCCTCAGCGACGAAAAACTTTCAGCGACTTCAAATTTAGCGACGGTATGTTCCGTCGCTAATTTCGTCGTAAAAAGTCATTTGCAACGGAAAGCAAAAATTAGCGACAAAAAATTCGTCGCTAAGTCCGTCGCTGTTGCCCATTTTTCTTGTAGTGTTAATATGGTGTGTAGCCCATAGAGTATCCATGGACTGGCTGCATGGACTGGATACAAAGACATGAAATTGAGAAGGTGGAGTATGAGGGCTAGGATATATATATACACCCGTATATAAAAATGTTATATGATAGTGAGAGGCTACCTGGCCTAGGAATGAATTTAAATAATTTTGGATTTAAGATGCGTGCTTTAACGATTAATGAAGCATATGAGGACAAGTTATTAAGACTTTATTGAATTGATTTGTAGTGAATCTAGAAGTGTAGAAGATGAGCTTGATTTTGGGCTTGAGGAAGCTAAATCTCTAAACTTCGGGGTAAGTGGATTAAGTAAAGTTTCGTTAGTATCATCTCGTAGGAGATGTTTTAATTGCTATTACTTAATTATCTAGCTTTTGAATTTAAGCGTTGTGATGCTATTGCTCGAGCTATCAAGGTAAGATGTAAGGTATGAACGAATTGTGAAATTAGATAATGCTTGGGCTGAGAATTGAAAACTGTGTTCTGACTTGTGTGTTGTAACCGGCCAAGCTCGTATGTTTTGTGGAATAAATGTCCATATGCTAAGCTATTTCATAAATCTTACCTGTTAAGTCTGTGTAAGTTAAGTATACGTTTGCATGGTCTGCATTGAAATCTCACTAGGTAGCCATGCAACTAAATGAGCTATTCCATTAATGCATAAGAAAGTTCACACATAGCATATTTTGACTCGAACTACTTTATGCATAAGTTTTATATCGACTTGTATTATGTTTTAGCTCAAAAAACAAGGTTTTGAACAAAACTTGTAACTAAAGCCTTTCATGCATAGCATGTTTGGATGCAAGCTACTTTATATTTGATTTTATAATAAAATAAATAATGGTTATAATTGAAAAGTACTTGTTTTAAGTTGGCTTTTGAAACAAGCGTATTTATATTGATTTGAAACTCAACTATTTTTAATCAGTATTTTGAGGCTATGGAAGCTACAAATGTGCTCTGTTTTCAACTCTATGTTCGAGTAAAGGCAGATCCATTGACCTTCAGGTCACCCGATCCCATCTAGCTTCGCTCTTTGTTCCATTACTCGTCTATCGAGCTCTGTGCTCTAGATTTTTTGTATCTATATCTATATTTATGCCTATCGAGCTTCGCACAAGGTAACCTACGCTTGTATGGAAAACCAACAGACAAGTTCCAACTCTCAACGAATCAGTAGAACTGGAGATCTCTATGGCCATTGATCTACTGTGGGACTTACTTCTAGAATCTTGAGGGAGCTATGTGCTACATGGATACTTTCGGGACTATGGGAGCCACCTCTAGAATCCCGATTGAGCTACGTGCTGCATAGTGTGTCGTTTGTGATACCTCCATCACTAGCTAGGATGGATATGTGTATTTGTTATCTAGGATTCTTGCCTAACTCTATCAATATTAGTTTTTGTATTTGAGACCTTGTGTCTAACTATCCGTATTAGTTTTTTGTATTTGAGGCCTTATGTCTAACTATTAGTATCAATTTTTTTTTTTTCATATTTGAGACCTTGTGCCTAACTATCAACATTAGTTTTCAGTGTTTCGAGGCTTTATGCCTAAACTTTATCAGTATTGGTTTTTAATTTTTTGAGGCGTACACCTAAAGTAATCAATATCGATTTTGATATTGTTTTCAATGATTTAAGACTTACACCTTTTATCTGTTTTGATACCAAAAAGTGCATAGTGAATCTGTTTGAACCAACTAAATCAGAAATTTATTTTTTCTATAATGATTTCATTAGACTAATCAATATTGATTTTAGTATTCTGACACTTTATGCCTAACTTGATTGATTACTAGATTTCGTACGATTATACATTTTAAACTAAGTGCATTAGAATCTATTTTGTTATTAGCATCGTTTTCAGTACTTTGAGGCTTATGCCTAACTTTACCAAATTATCGATTTTTGTACGATCCTCTGTTTTTGAAACTAAGTGTATAAGAAATCTGTTTTGGAATAAGTGCATAAAGAATCTGATTTAAACTAAGCACATTGACCATTGTAGTGCAGTATATACAGTTTACATTGTAGTATTGCATTAAATGACTATGTCTTATAGGCACCATGTTGAGGCTCAAGGAAATGAGGTACCTAAGGTATCCTTCCGATTGACACCCTGTATAGCCTCAACCTTAAAGTGTGAATATGTATTAGTACACTCGGCATTCAGGAATAGTATCATGCATACATGTCATTTTATTTTTTGATCATGCACACATGTGAATGTAGATTGATATGAGCCTAGCATCCATTTACTTAAACTACTTACTGGGCTATTTTATGCTCACCCCTTCTTACTCTTGCAGACAGTATGAGTTAGGCTCCTGTTTACGCGCATAGAGCGAGCCCTCAAGGGGTGTACCTCAATTGGTACTGTTTTCGTCCTTTAAGGTTGCCTTTAATCATTGGAAGGTAAAATTTTATATGCAGCAAATTGTTTTACGAACAATATACTTGGTTGCACAGTACATTTGAGGCTGCCTTTAATCTTTGGAAGGTAAAAATTTATATGCAGTGAATTGTTTTACAAACAATATACTTGGTTGCATAGTACATTGTTAGTTTTGTAAGTGGGATGTAACTTAGTTTCAGTTTAGATGGTCTTAAGCAAAATGTGGTTATCAAGTAAGCTCTTGAGTATGTGTATGGTCGTAATTATCATTGATAACTTGATTCTATATATAAGTACGCAATGAATATCAACTTGTGAATGTTAAGTTTTCTTTGTATGTGTGTGTGTGTGTATATATATATATATGGAATTTAATAGTGGTGGATATTAGAACTTCACTAATTTTGGATTGTTAATTTGGATTGTATGAGGATATTGTGATTTGTAAATTGAAGTGGAAATTCGTTGATTGTGGATTGAGGAATATGTGTATATGTATATGTTTAGTGTAGGTTTAGAAAACTAGGGAATGATAACCGATATGAGGGGGAGTTTTTCATCATGTTTCTTTTGGATAAGTAAATAAGAATGCTTTCAACGAAAAAAAATAAGAGAAATGCATTATTGATTGCACTGACAGCGAATCCAAACCTTAAAGTGAAAAAAAAAATCGTAAATTTGTTAAGTGGATTAAGTGTAAGTGTTAAGTATCCGTCACGACCTTTAGGTCATGACATCTACACACCAAGTGGGAGTAATCACATCGTGTCACACCTTAAAAGCACACTAAACGTTACCATTTCCCTCTACCCCTTTGTTTTTTTGTTTTTTTTTTATTCTTTTTAAAGTGTTTTTTGGTTTTTTTTTAGATTAGGTTATTTTTTATTTTTTATTTTTATTTGAAAATTTTTAATTATATAAAGTATAAAAAAGTTTATATATAGATTATTATTTTATATTTTTGATTTATAATTATTAAATTTTTATTATTTTAAATATATTTAATACAAAATAATATATCCCTCTTTATTAAAAATTTAATAATTTTTAATCATTTATTAAATTTTTACACTATTCTCATTCATTTTACGATAAATTTCATAAATTTTACGGTTAATTATAATAATTTTTATGTTTATTTTAGTGTTTACACTTATTCTTATTTATTTTACGATGAATCTCATAAATTTTACAATTAATCATCATCATTTTTATGCTATTTTTATTATTTTTACGCTTATTATAATTTATTTTACAAAAAATATCATAAATTTTTACAGTTAATTATAAAATTTTTATACTTATTTTAATGTTTTTATGCTTATTATTATTTATTTTATGATTAATCTTATCAATTTTACGGTTAATTTTCTTACGTTTAATTGAAATTTAAGTTTTGCCGTCATAGATAGTTGAATATTCGAAAATTTAAGACAGATGGCGAGGTCTAATTCGATAGCACATCATCAATGGCAATACTCCGAAAACTTTCTCTACGCGTCCTTTAACAGCAAATGGCTTCAGTCCTCTCATTTACCTTCTTTTTAAGTCTTGGATTTCCTCAATCGTCTCCTTCTTCTCATCCGCATTTTACATTTCTTGTAACACGCCATTTCTTTTCTTTGCTATTTGGTTAGGAGCTCGGGTTTTACGGCAAGAAAGATCGAGAAGGAAGTAGTCAGCTTATTGGATATGTTATAATCTGAAGTTTCAGGGCTAGCTTTTGTCATAGGAACTGATTTAAACCCAGTTCTTGCATATTTTTAGTTTTTCATGTGTTAATAGAATAAAATGTATGGAATAGAAATCTAAACTCCTCATATATTACTAATTAGCATCAGTACCAAAGCATAGAGTTTAAGTAACAATTGTAATCTAGATATTCACATTCATTTTGGGATTAATTTAAACAGAAATGCATGAAAACTAGAAATCCCTTACTGTTGTTTCAGTTTTGCAAATAAATTAGTCAATTCAGTAGGGCATTTGTTATGTATATGAAGAAAAAGAGTTGTTCGAGTTGTCTGTAAAATCTATCTTGACAAAATTGGGTTCTTACATGAATGATATATGAATTCATTTTAGTTGGGGTTTGTAAGGTGCTACAAATTTGTTTATATGGAGTCTTAATTACTATGCTCTGTTCAAGATGAAAGATTACTCTGCTTTTAGGGGTTACTTTGAATTCTGTAATTACTGAGCAAGTGGACTTGATTACTTGTTTGCTTAATTGTAAAGAATTAGTGCTCAACAAACAACTAATGATGTTGCATTGTTAGAATGCAAGAAGAAGTGAATAAGAGTGTTTTGTTAGTTATATAGTTTGTTTAGTTAGAGATATGATTTATTGATTTTGAATTTCCTGTGTTTGGATAAGTTCAATTACTAGTTTAGCTAGTTCTTGTTTTTATATGCATATGTATTATTGTTGTTGTTTTGATATTATTAATTAGTTTTAAAAATATTATATTTTATTATTTTTAATTGATACAAAAGATTTGTATATATAAAAAATAAATTTGAGTTTGAGTTCGATCATGAGAATCGAGCAGGATAAATAAGCCTAATCAAGTGAGTTTGAGTAGCTCATTTTTTATCTCGAAGCGAGCTCAAGCTAAGAAATTAAGACTGGATCGAGCTTGAGCTGAATATCAAGTATTGAGTTCTGGAGTCGGGTTAAAACTTGAACTTGAGCACCTTATTGTACCGACTCAATTCGGCTAAATGACACCCCTAATCAGAGCTCAAGCACCTCTACTGTATCGATTCGGCTTGATTACACCCCTAATCATAACTAGGGTTGTAGAGCCGAGCTGAGCTCAATCAAGTTTTAATTGTTAAGCTCAAGCTCGACTCGAGATAAAAACAAGTTACTCAAACTTGCTCAATTAGACTTGTTTATCCTACTCAATTCTCAAGTTCGACCTCAACTCGAAATTATTTTTTTTATATATATATAAATATTTTATATTAATTAAATATAATAGAAATAATATTTTTTAAAACTAAATAATACCACTACAACAACAGTAATACATGTGCACACAGAAACATGAACTGGTTAATCCAAACTAGGTGGAAATTTAAAATCAATAAATCATATATCCAACTAAACCAATTATATAACAAATGAAACTCTATCATTATTCACTACTTCCTGCATTCTAACAATGTCACATTTTCAGTTGTTTATTGCACAACTCAGAGCAACCCCCAAAAGCAAATAAATATTTCATCTTGAATAACATGGTAATTAAGACTCCACATCAACAAATCTATGGCACCTTGCAAACTCCAACTAAAACAAATTCATATACCATTTTGGTAAGAACCCAATTTTGTCAAAGATACAATTTAAAAACAACTCACACAACTTTTTCTCTTTATATACCTAACAAATTCCCTACTAAATTGACTAATTTATTAGCAAAACTGAAATAAAAGTAAACAACTTCTTGATGTTGCCTCAATGACAGCAACAAGAATATACCTTTTTTGTAGTCTGATTGCACTAACGACAAAAAGGTGACGTCGATGCAATTCGTTCCACGTGTTCTTCATGTATCCTGCAAAAACAACAGGAATCAGAGGGGGCAGGGATTTGTCCCTGCACGCGCACTCCGATGATTAAGTAAGTAATCGGAGTTGTGAATGTATGAAGAAGAGAATGTATTGCTTAAATTAGAGAGTTTAAGGCTTTTCCCTTCTTTTTGGTTCTTTGGTTTTTTTCTCGGATCCCCCTTTTCAGAGAGCTCACCTGGTATTTATAGGTTTCTTCAAGTCGGTTCGAGCTGAGGCCCAGGCGGGTGTCTGGGCCGCGACAGAGTCATATAGCACTCTGTCGCGCTTCAAGTAAAGCAGCTTGCGGGAGACCTCTACCGCAGTCTGTGCGGGAGACTATGCAGCAGGCTGTGCGGGAGACCTCTACCTCAGGCTGTGCGGGAGACTATGTCGCAGGCTGTGCGGGAGACTATGCCGCAGGCTGTGCGGAAGACCTCTACCGCAGTCTGTGCGGGGACTATGCCGCAGGCTGTGCGGGAGACCTCTACCGCAGTCTGTGCGGGAGACTATGCCGGGGCGCAATGCGGGAGACCTCTACCGCAGTCTGTGCGGGAGACTATGTCGCAGGCTGTGCGGGAGACCTCTACCGCAGTCTGTGCGGGAGACTATGCCGCAGGCTGTGCGGGAGACCTCTACCGCAGTCTGTGCGGGAGACTATGCCGCAGGCTGTGCGTGAGACCTCTACCGCAGTCTGTGCGGGAGACTATGCCGGGGCGCAATGAGGGAGACCTCTACCGCAGTCTGTGCGGGAGACTATGCCGCAGGCTGTATGGGAGACCTCTACCGCAGTCTGTGCGGGAGACTATGCCGGGGCGCAATACGGGAGACCTATGTCGGAATTTGGGCGATGGAAGTCTGCCGCGCCTGCTGTGCGGCACATTACAAGGCGACAGACTCCTATCGCATCGAACACTCTGTCGCACTGCTAGGAACTGTGCCACGTGGCCGCTCTGTCGCCAAATCTGCCACGTGGCTCGTTCTTGGTTCGACACGTGGCAGGCGGATAGTTGCACACGTGGATTCTGGTGACACGACCACCATCAATTGCTCCCCACTCTTTGGTAGGAATCTTTCCTGCGAAAGAGTATCTGGGTCTGGACTTTTCTCGGGTCGGGTCGGATCTCCGCGCGTGTGTCGACGCAGGCGAGCCGCTATATATACTGGGCCCCTGCTGTCCTTGTCTCTATTGAGTTCTCCCGCAAAAAGACACTCAGCCGCGATTTCTCTGGACACTCTCTCGCAACTCTGCCGCAACCCCACCGTACTCTGCCGCAACTCTGTCGCGTACACATCACTGTGTCGCAACACTGCCGTAGCTTCTTCATACTATGTCGCCAGTTCCTCCTTTTCTTCATTTTAGGTAATTTCATAGTCCGTAGCCCCACTCTTTTGATTTACGGACTCCTAAAATGGCTGGCCATGGTATAGGAAAACAAATTGATCTAGGCGTTAAGTCGACTTTAAAGGAAGCCGACGTCCAAGACCTAGAATCCCAATTTCCTTTACCCGAGGGATACTCTTATAGGCTCCCAACCCCTCAGGAGAGCGACATACGTCGTGTGTCCGACGGGACTGTCATTTTTAGGGCAGCTTTGGAGTTAGGACTCCGCTTCCCATTGTCCGACTTCGGGGCTTCCTTCCTTAGGACGCACAGGGTATCCCCGGGACAACTGCATCCTCATGCATGGATGCAATTGGTAGCATTCACCGTGCACTGCCATTTAAGGGGCGTCCCTCCGTCCCTTCCTCTTTTAGAAGTATTCTTTAGGCTTCGAGGGAGCCCCGGCTTAGTGCCTTACTCGCTTCAGCGGGTGTACCAGCCCGATTTTGAGAACCGATTATTCGAGAAATCGGCTAACAAGCTTCATGGTTTCGAGACGGAATGGCTGGTCGTGGAAGTGCCCGAGGGCCTGGATATCCCCACTCGTTGGGAGACTAGGCGTGAAGTCCCCAAGGGTCCCCGGATAGCCACACTTAGGGAGCAGTTGTCTTCTAACGTCAACAAACTGCTAGTCCCTCATCCCCTTAGCCTCGACACCCTTATATCAAATGAAAATTTGATATTAGCTGGCTGGGGTGTGGGTCCGGTCCCTGTTGCCGGACCCTCAGTTCCTTCGTCAGATCCTCTGCCTTCAGTTTTCCCCGAGTTAAATCCTGAAGCACCTAGGCCACAAGAGGATATTGGGAGCACCAACGTAGAATTAAGTTCTGGCAGCGAACCCTTAGCCGATCTGACTGGTTGGGAAGGGTTTGGCTCCACTTTCATGGTGCTCTCGGATGACGACGCGATAAATATCGAGTCCCTTCAGGAGCATTTAGACTCTCCTGAAGGTACCCTTTCATTGTTTCCCGTTGCTTATCGTTTCTGATCAATTTTTGACCATTGATGTATTTTCTTCCTTTTTTGCAGATATGAGTCATTTCCGACGATCGTTGGGTCGCCAGGTCTCTGAGGCTGGTCCTTCCAGCGCTCCTGTCAGGAAGAGGCATCGTTTGGTCGACGATGTCCCAAGTGAGGCACCGGTCCCCTCTCAGCCACCTCGTGCTCGGACCCCTCCTGTTTCTAGGCAGGCGATGCCTCCCCCTCCTTCGGAGCAGAGGGATCTCTCTCGGGATAGGGGGAGAGTTGCCTCATCTTCACGGGGGGCTTTCGGGTCATCCGGGCGATCACGCTCCGAGGAGCGTGCGAAATGCAATATCATTCCGTCTCAGCGGAAGAATCGAAGGCGCTTGTACATCGAAGGTTCGATGGGAAGCAGGCCAATACTGCCGAGGATAGGCCCTGCTGACGAGAGGTCCTACCCCATGGATGGGGGAAACATTATGAGGGGCCACGAGTTTCGAGTCTACCTCGGGGTTTGTGACAACGACATTTTGGACACTCCTGGGGTGGCCTCCCGATTAAGCTGGTCCACTATCCTCCCTCGGGACGAGGTAAGGATATTCAGAAACTACCCGGAGGAGGAGGATTTAGCCGACATGGAGGCATTGAGGGTAAGTTTCGTACTCCTCTTCGTTTGACTCCTTTTTGCCACATTCTTTGAATCTAACTTTTTGCATTTCTTTGCAGCTAGCTCAACGAACTGTGGCCAACAATGCCCAGCACCGGGCTTATCGGGAGCGTGCCGATAGGGAAATTCGGGAGTTAAAGGACCAAGTTATGGAGTTACAGAACACCGTCAATAACCTGTCCAAACTTTCGAATTTAGTTCGAAGCTTGGAGGAGCAGCTCGCGAAGGTTCATCAAGACCTTAATCACGCCTAGGGGGATCTCACTGTAGAGACGGCCCGATCTAGCAAATTTCAAGAGGATCTGCAGGAGGCCCATTCTGAGCTAGACCGTATGCAATCCAACTACGGGTCTCTGCTTGCTCGGAATCAGGAGCTCGAGCAGCGTGTTGCCGAGTTGGAAAGTCAGGCAGCTCCTACGCTGACCCCAGTGGAGATTAATAGCATACGGGCCGAGGCCGTGAAGGAGTACCGCCTTTCCAAGGATTGCTTGAGGCGGAAGGAAGATTTCTCCAACCCTTATGTGAAGTACGGGTTCTACCTGGCCCGATCATGGTTAGAAGCACATAGGGAAGGAGAGGAATTCCCCGAGCTCCAGTACACCAACGAGGCGATGCTATTTGAGGCCCCCGACTGGACTAAATATGAGCCTGAGGCCGAACCTGCAAACGAGTTATTCAAGAGGATCGCCCAAGATGACCTCGCCAACCTCGCTGGTCCTTGGGAGCCCATGGATTTGGACGGTGCTCCCGAGCCTATCGAGGCTCTTATTGATTTAGACGGCGAGGAGGGTCAGCAGTCCTTGGGAAGTGATGGTCCGTCTGCAGCTGATCCCCAGTTTCCTCCCGAAGAGTAGATAGCTATTTTTGTTTTTTGTATTACTTTTCAAGTACTTTGTTGTTTTTTATTTTAACTTTGTACTTTTGTTGAATGTAATCGTAAAGATCTGTTAAAGATCTGTTTGCAATGACTTTTGAATGAAATGAAATTGAGATTTTTGTTCATGCTTTGTATTGCATTACTTCTCTATTTATCATTTATCATTCTTTGTCTGTTTGTTTATTTTGCTTGAATGTATTCATTTGAATGTATTCGTGCATGCTCCCCAATTCTTTATAGAAAGGTATACTTTCAGAAAGAATTTTTTGTGTGAACGTATAATTGTTTAAGGCTTGGATACTGTGACGTGTATGCGTCTTTAGTTTTTATAGCCTTGATATTTTTATCGCCTGGCCACAGTGACGAATAGCGCCTCAGGCTCTTACGGCTTGGTTAATTGTACATGCCTGGCCACAGTGACGCATAGCGCCTCAGGCTCTTACGGCTTGGTTGATTGTATACGCCTGGCCACAGTGACGCATAGCGCCTCAGGCTCTTACGGCTTGTCTGAACTACGCCTGGCCACAGTGACGCATACCGCCTCAGGCTCTTACGGCTCGTCTGAACTACGCCTGGCCACAGTGACGCATACCGCCTTAGGCTCTTACGGCTCGTCTGAACTACGCCTGGCCACAGTGACGCATAGCGCCTCAGGCTCTTACGGCTCGTCTGAACTACGCCTAGCCACAGTGACGCATAGCGCCTCAGGCTCTTACGGCTCGGTTGAACTACGCCTGGCCACAGTGACGCATAGCGCCTCAGGCTCTTACGGCTCGTCTGAACTACGCCTGGCCACAGTGACGCATAGCGCCTCAGGCTCTTACGGCTAGTCTGAACTACGCCTGGCCACAGTGACGCATAGCGCCTCAGGCTCTTACGGCTCGTCTGAACTACGCCTGGCCACAGTGACGCATAGCGCCTCAGGCTCTTACGGCTCGTCTGAACTACGCCTGGCCACAGTGACGCATAGCGCCTCAGGCTCTTACGGCTCGGTTGAACTACGCCTGGCCACAGTGACGCATAGCACCTCAGGCTCTTACGGCTCGTCTGAACTACGCCTGGCCACAGTGACAATGCTAGGTCGTTCGAGCCTCTCCACCTTCACTGTCCTTCCTCGTGTTTCGGTGGAAGAGACTAACTTAGACAATGTATCAGCATGTGTGTTTTCAGACCGGTTGATTTGTATCAGCTGAAAGCTTTTGAAAGTCTGGGCCAGAAGTTGGACTTTCTTCAAGTAAGGGACCAACATTGGTTCCCGTACCTCGTACTCTCCGCTGAATTGGTTCACCACCAATTGAGAATCACTGTGTGCTACCAAGTGGTGAACCTGCAGCTTCTCTGCTAGCGTCATCCCTGCTATCAGAGCTTCATACTTCGCTATGTTGTTCGTACTTGGGAATCCGAACCGTAGGGAGTATTCCAGGGATCTTCCTTCGGGTGATATCAGGACTATACCCGCTCCACTTCCGTTGGCACTTGATGCCCCGTCGACATGCAGCAACCATGGGTGAGCCTCCCCTTCACTGCTGTCGCTCGGGATAGTGCATTCTACGATGAAGTCAGCCAGAGCTTGACCCTTGATAGCCTGCCGTGGTTGGAATGTGATTTCGTATCCCCCAAGCTCCACTGCCCATTTCACTAACCTTCCTGAGTGTTCAGGTTTCTGGAGGATCTGTCTTAACGGTTGATCTGTCAAGACGGTGATAGGGTGTGCTTGGAAATACGGGCGCAACTTTCGCGAGGCCATCAAAAGGGCTAATGCTGACTTTTCGGCCAACGGGTAGCGGGTCTCTGGATCCAATAACACTTTACTCACGTAGTAGATGGGACGGTACACCATTTCATCTTTCTTCAGTAGCACCGCACTGACGGCAAAGTCACCGACTCCCAAATACATATAGAGTTGTTCTCCTTCCAGGGGCCTCGTTAACAAAGGCAACTATTTCAAGTACTCCTTGAGGTCTTCAAAGGCTTTTTGACAATCTTCCATCCATTCGAAGTTCTTTCCCCCCCGTAGAGTTTTGAAGAACGGCAGGCTCCTTTCTGCTGATTTTGACAAGAAGCGATTCAGAGCGGCTATCTTGCCTGTCAATCTCTGGACCTCTCTTACGGTGGTTGGGGGTTTCATGTCAATGACCTCCTGTACCTTCTCAGGATTTGCCTCAATGCCCCTGTTAGTGATCATGAAGCCTAAGAACTTCCCTGATCTTACCCCGAATGAGCACTTTTCAGGGTTTAGCTTCATGTTGAATCTCCTCAATACTTCGAATAACTTGGACATTTGATTAGTATGAGACTCTCCTACACGGCTCTTGATTATCATATCGTCCACGTAGGCTTCCATGGTATTTCCCAGAAGATCCTTGAACACTTTGCTCACCATTCGTTGATAGGTGGCTCCCGCGTTCTTTAGACCGAACGGCATTACCCGATAGCAATAGGTTCCGTCGTCGGTTATAAAGGAAGTCTTTTCTTCGTCTTCTGGGTGAAGCATGATTTGGTGATACCCGGAGAATACATCTAAGAAACTGAGGAATTCGTAGCCGGATGTTTCGTCTACTAGTCTGTCTATCCGAGGTAGGGGGTATGAATCTTTAGGGCAGGCTTTGTTCAGGTCGGTGAAATCCACACACATTCGCCACTTCCTGCTAGATTTCTTTACCATCATTACGTTGGCCAACCACTCAGGGTAGTAGACCTCTCGGATGAATCCGGCATCCTGGAGTTTACTCACTTCTTCAGTGATTGCTTTTTGTCGTTCCGGGGCGAAACTCCTCTTCTTCTGTTTGACAGGTGTGTGCCCGGGTATGACATTAAGCTCATGGCAAATCACTTCGGGACTAATTTCGGGCATGTCCACCGGGCTCCAGGCAAAGACATCCGAGTTTCTTCTCAGGCACTCGACTATCTCATTCTTGAGTCGTTCGTCCAGTTGAGTCCCTATGAATGCCTTTTTCCCTTCATCCCCTTCGATTAGCTCAATGGGTTCTGTCTCCTCTACCGGCTGAGGTTTGGGCGGATCGTCTATGCACAAGGTTTCTTCCTCTGTGCTACCTTGTTGGCAGTGGAAGCGAGATAACAAGTACGGGCACTCCTTTGGTTTCCTCGTACTTGCCCGACTCCGTTGGGAGTGAGAAACTTCATCAATAGATAGCAAGAGGATATCACCGCCCTCATGTCATTCAGCACAGGTCTGCCCAAAATCATGTTGTAGGCAGCGGAGGTTGACCTAACCACCATGAACAATACTTACCGGGTCACGTTCTTCGGGTGCTCTCCGAGAGTCACAGGCAACTCTATGGACCCGGCAACCTTCACTCGCTCCCCCGTGAATCCGTATAGTGGCGTCATAACGGGTTTCAACCTATCTTCGGATATGCTCATTTTTTCGAAGCAGTTCCAATAGATCAGGTTCACTGAGCTCCCATTATCGACCAGGACTCTGCTCACCGGGTGTTTGGCCACTACCGTGGATATTACCATGGGGTCGTCATGGGGCATGACAATATCACCTTTGTCAGCCGGAGTGAACATGATGGGCTCTTCATCCGCCTGTTCCTCCATCACAACGTTAACCTGATACGCTTGCCTTGCGTAGCTTTTGCGGGAAGTAGAGGAGCTTCCTGCACTTGAGTCCCCGCCTGTGATGACATTTATTGCGGGGGCTGTAGGTTCGTTGTTTGGCGGATTAGCACGGGGGATTGGCCTGACTGCTTCATTTCTAGGCCCATCCCTTCTATTGTCATTATTTGCCCCCGTCCGTGGACGATCATTCCTTTGGTCACGCGGAGGATAACGGGGTCTCTCGCTTCTCCATAGGAAGCGGTTGATCTTCCCTTCTCTGGCCAGCCTTTCTAACTGATCCATCAAATCTCTGCACCTCTCTGTTGGGTGACCGTGAGCACAATGGAATTCACAGTAGGCTTCGGGGTTTCGTCCTACATCTCCAATTTTCTTCTTGGGGAATTCCAATAATCCTGCCCCTTCGATGGCTGCCAGTATTGCAGTGCGAGGCTCGTTTAACCTGGTATAACCTTCATACCTGAGCCTAGGGGCTTTGTCAGCTCTCACGGGTCTTGGGGAACTTCTCTCGGGTGCATCTCTCTCTCTCTTCTTTCCTTCCTTTGCCTCCCTGGGCTGTATCATTTTCATCACTTCTTCTTGAGCTACATACTTGTTAGCCCTGGCAAAGAGGTCAGAAATTGTCATCGGTTGATCGAGAGAGAGGGATTCTTGTAGCTTCTCAGAGCTCGTCCCTTGCAGCATTGCAGCCAAGGCTACGCCTACCGATAGATCTTTCACTTCCAAGGTTGCATCTCGGAAGCGGTCTACAAAGCTTTTCAAGGGTTCTTTATTCCCTTGTTTAAGCTTGAGTAGGTAGGTAGCATCTTTTTTCCTCTGGCTGTGGATCATGAAGACTTTCAAGAATTCATTTCTCAGTTGGTCGAATGAGAAGATCGAGCCTTCGCTTAACCCGTTGAACCACTTCAGAGCATGTCCGGACAATGTGAGAGAAAAAGCTCTGCACATAATTTCGTCCTCCCATCCATGCAACAGCATGAGGGATTCATAACTCTGTATGTGATCGTAGGGGTCCGCTTTACCGGTGTAAGTAGCCATAGAATGCATTTTGAACTTCTTCGGCAAAGGCTTGTTCATGATCTTCGGACTGAATGGGATCCTCCGCCTTTGGCCATCGTCCGAAGATACCAGTTTTTTCTTCTCGAGGATCCTTTGGACGACCTTCTCTACGTCCTCCGACCCTTGAGCTGAGCATGGCCTTGTCCCTTCGGGTCTAGAAGAGTCCGACTGATAAGCACCCCTTCCAGCACCTCCCATTTCGGGGCTTGTAATTTCGAGACCTTCTCGTGGGTCTTGGCCTCTCTGTCTTCGTTGCTCCCCAGCCCTATAGGTTCCCGGATCACGTTCTGACTCCACGGGAGACGAGCTGCGGCAGGTGGGGGAACTCTGTCGCCTATGGGCTGCAGGGGAACTCTGCCGCCTGGCGGCCAGAGGAGAAGTCTGCCGCGCATCGGGCAAGGGTGAACTCTGCCGCCTGTTAGAGGCGGGAGAGCACCGTCGCATTTCTGATATGGGATACCTCTACCGCATGTAGTCCGCGGGAGAGTTCTGTCGCCTTTGAGCCACGGGGGAGCTCTGCCTCACATTTGGCGAACTCTGCCTCCTATCGGACAGAGGGGAGCTCCGCCGCTGTTGAGCCGCGGGTGAGCTCTGTCGCGCGTTAACCGCTGGCGAACGCTGCCGCACGGGAGCTACGGGCGAGATCTGCCGCCTAGTGACCAGAGGTGAACTCTATCGCTGTTGAGCCACGGGTGAGCTCTGTCTTGCTGGATTGGCAGTAGCATTATCTTGCATTCCTACACCTTGTCCGGCACTTACCAGAGTGGAGGGCTAACCTCTCTCGTAGGTCTGCCTCGGTGTGCTTTCCCCCACTAACTGCTGCACTTCATGGGGTAAGTTGAATTGGGGGAGAGCGTCTCTGAAGAAGCTCACCATAGCTTTCAATGCGGTTGTAGTCTCCTCATTTTTGCGCTTCAGGGTCTCAAATTCTTCTAGGGAAACCACGGCTTCTCCCTGACCCCTTTCACCATGTCTTCGTTTTTGTTCCGCTCTGACAGGGGGACTCACATAATTCTGCCCTCCTGTCACCTCCGCTGTAGAGCGTGTCCTCACCATTTTGATAGAGAATCTGGCTTTTTGTCAGACTTCCCACAGACGGCGCCAATTGATTTTGCCTCAATGACAGCAACAAGAATATACCTTTTTTGTAGTCTGATTGCACTAACGACAAAAGGGTGACGTCGATGCAATTCGTTCCACGTGTTCTTCGTGTATCCTGCAAAAACAACAGGAATCAGAGGGGGCAGGGATTTGTCCCTGCACGCGCACTCCGATGATTAAGTAAGTAATCGGAGTTGTGAATGTATGAAGAAGAGAATGTATTGCTTAAATTAGAGAGTTTAAGGCTTTTCCCTTCTTTTTGGTTCTTTGGTTTTTTTCTCGGATCCCCCTTTTCAGAGAGCTCACTTGGTATTTATAGGTTTCTTCAAGTCGGTTCGAGCTGAGGCCCAGGCGGGTGTCTGGGCCGCGACAGAGTCATATAGCACTCTGTCGCGCTTCAAGTAAAGCAGCTTGCGGGAGACTTCTACCGCAGGCTGTGCGGGAGACTATGCCGCAGGCTGTGCGGGAGACCTCTACCGCAGTCTGTGCGGGAGACTATGCCGCATGCTGTGCATGAGACCTCTACCGCAGTCTGTGTGGGAGACTATGCCGGGGCGCAATGCGGGAGACCTCTACCGCAGTCTGTGCGGGAGACCTCTACCGCAGCCTGTGCGGGAGACTATGCCGCAGGCTGTGCGGGAGACCTCTACCGCAGTCTGTGCGGGAGACTATGCCGGGGCGCAATGCGGGAGACCTCTACCGCAGTCTGTGCGGGAGACTATGCCGCAGGCTGTACGGGAGACCTCTACCGCAGTCTGTGCGGGAGACTATGCCGGGGCGCAATGCGGGAGACCTATGTCGAAATTTGGGCGATGGAGGTCTGCCGCGCCTGCTGTGCGGCACATTACAAGGCGACAGACTCCTATCACATCGAACACTCTGTCGCACTGCTAGGAACTGTGCCACGTGGCCGCTCTGTCGCCAAATCTGCCACGTGGCTCGTTTTTGGTTCGACACGTGGTAGGCAGATAGTTGCACATGTGGATTCTGGTGATACGACCACCATCACTTTTAATTGTCATTCATTTGTTTAAAATAATCCCAAAATGAAAGTGAAAATCGCTACTTAAACTCTATGTTTTGGCAATGATGCTAATTAGTAATATATGAGGAATTTTAATTTCTATTTCCTTACATTTTATTCTATCAACACAAGAAAATTGAAAATATGCAAGTACTAGGTCTAAAATAGGTCCCTACAATAGAAGCATAACTTCGAAACTTCTAGATTTGAGCAGATCTAATAAGTTGACGACTTTTCTGCTAAATCTTTCTCACCGTTGAACCCGAGCTCCAAACCAAACAGCAAAGAAAAGAAAAGGCATCATTACAAGAAATGCAAAATGTGGATGAGAAAGAAAGAGGGAGATCTAAAACTTGAAAAAAAAGGTAAATTAGAGGATCGAAGTTGATATTTACAAGTTATTTAAGTTTGATTCAAAAAAAATTCAAACTCGACTTGAGTTATTCGAGTGAATCAAATTTGAGTATTAAGATATCCGATTTATTTAGTTCATGAGTTTTATATATATATATATATATATATATATATATATAATGACATTTATGTCCTATATCAAATGTTTAAGGGTCATTTGACATATTTTTTCTTATTTTCTGATTTTGCTTTTAATTTTTTTTGGAAACAGTAGTAGAAACATGTTTGGTAGCATGTTTTTATTTTCGAAAACGAAAATAAAAATAAAAATTTTTAAAATTAGTGGAAACAAGAATTTTTTGTTTTTTTTTTTAATTTTTGAAAACATGTTTTTATATATGGTATTGTACATAAGTAAGTAAACAATGTCTATACTTTAATATAATATTAATATACTTTTATAATAAAAATATAAAATACAATTAATTAATTTTTTAAAATAAAATATTACAAAAATTAATATAAAATATTATTTAATTAAAAATAAAAATATTTTAAAATAAAATATATTTATATTGATATAGAAAAAAGTTGAAAAATGTAAAAAGTAGTTAAATATAAATTATATTAGACTATATATTATTTAATTTAAATTTTTATAATAATTTATTGAATATATTGTATATTTAAATAATAATTATTATATTATAAAATTTTAATAATTAATATTATAGCTAAAAACTACTATCTAATATAATTAATTATTATTTTACCACTCAATATTATTAAATAAGTGAATACTTATCATTAAATACTATCATCTATGTTAAATATAACATATTTTAATAATGATGTAATTTATTATAAATTAATTAGTTAAATATATATTATTTAATATTTTAGTATTATTACAATTAAATTAATAATATTTTTAAATATAATTTATAATTATTAATTCATATTATAATTTAATACATAAAATTTAAAATTTTACTATGTCAATTATTTCAAATAAAAATAATATTAAAAAAATTATTTTATATTATTTTTAATTTAATTATATTAAATTTTAACATAAGTATTAAATAATTTTATTTAATAAATATATAATTTTTGTATATTTTTTAAATTTTATTTTACGAAATAAATTATTATATCTGAAAAGATTAAATATTTAATTTCAATACAATTATTTTATCTTTTCAGGCTTTAAAAACAAAATAAAACAAAACAAAAATAAAAACAAAATTTTCCAAAACAAGAAATGGAAATCAGGAAAACTGAACCAGTAGAATTTCATTTTTCACTCTCAATCTGCAACCCGCCACAACCCTGTTCCTCAAACCCAAACCTCGCCACCACAGTCCACACTCAGATCCGGCGACCCCCTTAGCTCTGTCGCCCTCTTCCTCAGTCCTCACTCGCGGCGGGAACGTCCTCTTCCTCACAAGTCACGACCCCGGGCCCCCTCATCCTCACGCTTAGGCCGGTCAGACTGTCGCTCACGGCGGCCCTCACCTCACGCCCCCATCTGTGAACGCCCCTCACGCACCCCTTCCTGGTAAGAAATTTTGTTTTGTATTTTGTTACGCATAAGTAACACTGTAGCCTGTAACAGAGTTTCGATTATTCTCGAGATTTCGATTACTCTCGAGATTTCTTAACATGGATTTTGTGATTTGGATCTGGTTCCTTTCGTTAGTACTTCTTCATGATCTTGATGAAGTGTTATCTATTAACTTTAACGATAGGTGATCGGTGTTTTTATTTGCCCTTTTCTTGTTACCTGTAAGCTCCTCATCACATGTTATACGGACAATATCCTCATGGCATTTTTTTTTTTTGAAAAAAAAAAATGATTGATAACAATGCTTGATATGAACCATTTTTACAAAGGGCTATTACCTTCTAGAAAATATAGTTTACATAAAATTGCAAAAGAATAAAATAGAAAATGTATACTTTTATTGCAGAAAATTGGGGCTAAATTATTCTAATAATAATTTAGAACATTAACAAGGACATTGCAATAGGAGCTTTTGTTTACTGAATTTGATGAAAATTTATATATATATGTAATGCCCTAGAATTATAGCTGAATGATTAAATGAATTTTTTTTTTGGATGGATAAATTGATTGATTACTCGAAAATCCAAACAAAACAATGTTGATATGAACCATATTTACAAAGGGCTATAGAAAATGAATACTTTTACTGTGGGAAAAAAAAAATAAAGAACTACAATTATAGATTCTTTCTCAATAAAGCCGTTATATTGTATTTGTACCAATAATCATAGGCATAGCTGCCCATTACAAAGCTCTGTGCACAAGCCAAACGTTACATGAATCTATACCCTCAATTTCTTCTGGAGTTGAGTAAAATTTGCGTCCATTCCAAACTTAGAAAGATTCCTTTCTGACTATATGGGGACCAAAGGAAACCTAAGTAGCCCGTTCATGTATATCTCATGCTAATGTTAGTTTGCTTGGCATTTTAGTTATCGCTTGCGCCGCTTAACTGCGGTTCTTTTTTCATTGAAGTTAATATTACGGTTGTTGAAATTGATCATGTTGAAGTGATAGAATTTAGTCATTTTGATGTGTTGTTAGTTTGGTTGCTTCAATGGATGGTTCTCCTTGCTTCAACTTATTGTATGCTTTACCCACACCCTGCATGTTTCTTTGTTCTAAGATTTGTTACTTAAGACAGCCCCTCAATAGCTAAAGAAAAATAATGGAAGCAATCAGCAAAATGCTTCAGAAAACTAATAATTATAGTGGGAACAAGCATGGTAAGCTTTTCTGGAAAAATAGTATTACCTGGATGGGCTTTATAATACACTATATTAATGTTTATTTGTGGTCTTTAATGTGCCTCCCTTTTGGCTCTACCCCTCTCTTCAGCAGCATTTTCAGCTTTCTTGATTTATTTCAGTGTAAGAAATGATCTGTTCGTATTACAACATATTCAGTAAAGTATGAAGACATTTAAAAACAGCAGCGATATTGTTACTGCCACTATCGTGCTTGTTTATGTGGTCTGTTGTCATGCTCTTTTATTTGATTGCTGTCTGCTGAAGCTTCATTTTGTATTTGATTATTATTAATGTAAAATGTTTTCAACTTATGCTTTAAACTTGGCACATGCATTATGTATTTGATTATAGGCCTATTGCAATTTGCAGATAAGATTTGTGATCTGAGCTTGTGATTTGAGCAAACACAAAATTGACCAAAAGAAAGAAAAAAAACACTCTCTGTATTCCACGGCCCCTCCAAAAACACTCTCTCTACCTCTCCGCTTGACGTTGCACTGCCGTGTTGCCGCTGGTTAATGACCTCCCTTCTTTCTGTTCCTTTTCCCTTTTCTTCACACGAAATTCTGGGTTCCTCGACAAAAAATTCTGCCCTGTAAATAGGGCCTATCGAAAGTGCGATCCATTGCAAAGGGAGTCGAAGTCTCAAAGTCAGGTTTTAGACCTAAAAAAATCAATAGTAAAGATGGAGGAGAAGAGTTCCCAATCAAGAGTATCGTCTTCCCAAGTTTTTTTTACCCATGTTTTCTGCGGATTAGTCTTGGCTATTGGATTTTGGGTGGCTCACAATGTCTACTCCATCAATCTTGTCTCTGATCCCACCAACACCCTCCGTTTGATCTGGGTATTCTTTTTCTTCACTTTCTTCATTGTCGCAAATATCTTCTTGTTCTAATGATTCTTTTTTTTTACTTGCTAGGCTATTGAATGCCCGGTTGTTATCCTTCTTTTCAGTTGCTTTAGACAGAAACCGGAAAAATGCTCGGTTAGCCAACGATCACAGTGAATTTTATTACTATTTAATGCTTTCAAGTATTACATTTTTAAACTTATTTTATGTTATTTTACAGTATTTGAAAGCTTTTGCCCGAGGTCTGCTGGGACTTCCTGCTGGTTAGTGTGAAGCTGATGACTTTTCAATACTAAAATTTCACCGATATATTGATATAATTTGTATGTCTTTTGCTTTCTAGGGGCTCTATTAAATGCGCTTGGAGCATTAGCTTTGGGTGCACCTGTCGGCTTGCAGTATGTGATGTCGTGATCCTAGCATGGATATAATCTGCATCTTAGCATTACTATGGTTGAAATAATATTATCTAAGGCAGCCCGTTATTCTTGCTATTCATTATGGATTATAAGTCGGTAATGGAAAAATCATGCAGTAATCTTGTTCCTCTCTGGTTGGATGCAGATACTTAGAAAGGACCGTTAACTGGTCACTCCTGATGTCTCTATTAACTGTAAGTATCCAAGTTTTAATACCTTTGTCTATTTATAGTATGCTTTTGTGACGTTTTCTAGGAAATTTGTAGCATTACATCCTTGAGTGCTTAATATTTGACTCTGTTGGGTGCTGAACATGCATACATATGTATAGAGGTGGCAAACGGGCGGGCTCGGTTCGGGTTCTTTTCGGGCTCGGGTTTTTTCGGGTTCGGGTTCTTTCGGGTTCGGGCTTTTTCGGGTTCGGTTATTTTCGGGTTCGGGTTTTTTCGGGTTCGGGTTTTTTCGGGTTCGAGCTTTTTCGGTTTCGGGCTTTTTCGGTTTCGGGCTTTTTCGGGTTCGGGTTTTTTCGGGTTCGGTCTTTTTCGGGTTCGGTCCCGGTTCTAGTCGGGCGGGTTTAACGGGCCGGTTTGAAATATTTTGAAACTTTATTAGTTATAATTTTTTTTAAAAAATTTTGAATGCGATAATTAATTTAATTTTTATATGATTTTATATTTTAATAAATATTTATATAAAAACAAATTTTTATATTTTAATATTTATTATTTGACAAAAATAATTTACTCTTTTTTAATTTCTTACAATATTTATTATAAAATAGTAGATATAATTATATTCATTAAATGCAAAAGAAAATATTACATATAGATATTATAGGAAGAAAAGTACCAATTAATATTATCATTTACCAAAAAAATGCTTAATATGAATAAATGATCAATTAATTAGCTCTATTTTATTTCTAATTTATTTTTTATTTGTATATAAATCATAATTAATATTATTGTATTAAATATAATCGTTTACATTAATTAATCAAATGTTTCATTAAAATTTAGAATATTAAATTAAAAAATATTTTTTTTAATATTTAATATAATTATATCATATACAATTATACAGTACCATATGATTGATATTTTGTAGTTGATATAATACACTAAAAAAATATATTTATACAAAAAAACTTTGTGAGTTTAAAAAAAAGCATAATATAAATAATTATGAAATTAAAGTAGATAATTATGATTAAAATAATAAATTTTTAAATTTTAAATAGAAGTCACTAAAATTAGATTAATAAAAGTTTCATAATATTTTTTTTATTTCCTCTGTTAGTTTGTTTTTAGTTTTATAGATTTCCTCTAACTTCTAGATGTTATCTTCTTCACTTCTTTTCTAAATGAATGTTTTGCTTATTTCTTTGGCCTTAGCCAAGAAAAATTGAAGAGCATAAAAAATCTGACTGGACTATAAATATAATCTATTTATAGAATAATTGAAATTGTTGATAGGCTTTCAAAGAATAAGAAAAGAAAGGATATGATTTCATGATAAATTATTAAATTATTGTATAAAATGAAAAAAATAAATATTGCACGTTAATGTATATATATAATTAATTTAATAATTTTCAAACAGAATTATCATATTATATAATAACATGGTTAAAAAATTAATTATTTATTATCAAAATAATTATTAAAATAAATATTTACTAATTAGTTATCATATATAAGTATAACAAATTATTAATTTTTAATAAATTAGTTACATAATTTAAATAAAAAATTAACTTAAAATAATTATTTTTGCACAATCAAGTAATGATGCATGTTTGTCTTGATTGTCACGTTACATAATGCACAAGAAAAATATCTACTGATATTATTTTAGTGGACTGATATAGATATGAACCGATAAGGTAGACAAATAAATAAATAATCATATATGCTTAACAAAATTATACCTAATTAATTGTTATCAATTCGTTTAAATTATACCTAATTAAAGTTCTATAATTGTAGCTAAATTCTCAATTGATAGATGCAATTAGTTTAAGTTTAGAAAAATTATTAAATATAATATCGAAGTTTAAATAAAATAGGTAAACCAAAAAGCTGATATAATTTAATCATAATGATTATAAGACAAAATATAATTAAAATGATGAAATATGAATTAATGAGGAAAAAAATTATATAATTTAGTAATAAAATTTATACAAAAGACAAGACATTGCAAAAATTTAAATTTCCTAGTTAGAAATAAAATTTGAAACATATAAATATTTATTGTTAATTTGATAACATATTTATATAAATTTTTTGTTCAAAAGTGTAATATAAATTGCTTTAGTAACTTATTAAATTATTATTTTTTTATATTAAGTAATTCTTTTTTGAGTTTTAATTTACATTTGTTATTATAATTTCATATATGAACTTATTTTGTTATTGTAGGGATTTAGAAACTTCAATTCTAGATTATTGGAAGAAAAATCAATTTCGACACCCTATACTTTCACTTATGGCTAAGGATATATTGAGTATTCCAATTACCACAGTTGCATCTGAATCAGCATTTAGTATGAGTGGTAGAGTTATTAACAAATGGAGAAATTGTCTCATAACACATAATGCAGAAATTTTGATTACCATTCGTAATTGACTGTATGGATATGATATAGATAAAGGTGGTAAGATTTTAGTGTCATTATTATTTTATTAATTTTTTATTATTTAAATTCTTATATGATTATTTTTATATATTTTATTAGATGAAGAATATGAAACAATGAGATTTGGAAGGAAAGTTGGATTAAATTGAACTAGTTGGTTTATGGATGAGGATGAAGAGTTCTAATTGTAACGTATGTTGATATTTTATTTCTTACTATTTATATTGTTAAAAAATTAAATTTTTTTATTAAGAGTAATTATGATTGATCATTGCCTCATTAATCTTATTTAAAGACAATGTCGCTCTTGGAGAGTTTAGTTGTTTCCTGCATTTACAATCTTTTCGAGTATGTTATTCATCAAGCCGCTAGCGTTGAATGGAATGATCGTATTTTCCTGTTTTGTTCATCATGCAATGTATGACTAGGGATTGATTTTTCCATGACTAGGTGGCTGTGTATGAGAATGATTGTATGTTTTCTATTTTGTTGTTCTTGGAATGTTATATGTTATAACTTTAAGTATTTGATGTTTTCTTTGCTGGTTTGTTTTTTACTATATTGGATTAATTTAGAACATAACAATCATTAACTTGTTAATGACATGAGAATTTGGATGCAAACATGTCCTAGTTGAGTCTGAATTTTTTTTTACAGTGAAAAAGTTATTACAACCTTTAAAAGGGTATGATCCCCTTTTTTAACTTTCAATTCTTATTTTTAGTATAATCACCATTTAAAAAACAAATTACTATTTTTCTATTTACGAGTTATAGGAGTAAGAATTTAAATTCTAATTTTGTTAATAATGTATTCAATGTTTTATATGAAATATCAAATTTAAATAAATGTTACAATTATATAATGATTTATATATATATATATATTTGATTTATTATTATATTAAAATTAAAATTTTAATATGAAATAAATATAATAAAATAGTATAATAATTGTTTTTATAATAAAATCAAATGTTATATTTAATAATATATTTATTATTTATTATTACAAATATAATAAGCATAATATTGAAAATTATTTGATATTGAATATTATATTGTGTTTTAAAATAATTTTATTTAATAATTGAATGTAAATATTTAATATTTATTTTGTTGATAATAAATTATTGATATAATTATGTAATAAATAAATAATGATTGTTCTAAAATTTTATAAATTTTAATTAGAAAAAGTGTATTATTATTTAATTATTTTTTAATATAATAATTATATAATTATAATTCGGGCTTTCTCGGGTTATAAATTCGGGCTTTTTCGGGTTTCGGATCGGGCCGGTTTCGGGCTCGGGTCGTATCGGGTTCGGGCTTTTTCGGGCTCGGGCTTTTTCGGGTTCGGGTTTTTTCGGGCTCGGGCTTTTTCGGGTCGGGCTTTTCTTGGGCTCGGGCCTTTGACTTTTTGGTCAATTCGGTCCGGTCTCGGGTTCGGTCTAGGGCGGGCTCGGGTGGGTTTTCGGGCTCGGGCCAACTTTTGCCAGCTCTACATATGTAGCAATATGTAGCAATATGTTTTTATATTTATTTCATTTAATTTTGTTTGTAAAAATCCCAAAGGTGTCTCTTAAATGTGATTCTCTTACTTTCTTTCCTTGTTTTTCTTTCATCGTATGCCTGTTTCTTTTTAGGCAACAGACAGTATTGAGATGAGTGTCTGCTGTGTCATATTACTTGAATTATTGTTGTGTTCTGTTCTTTAAACTTACTACTAGTGTGAACCTTTCTACTCCCTATTGGCAATAATTATGTTTTGGTGCATTTTTGTAGTTTGTGCCTGCAGCTACTGTTTATGGCTCATCCTGGACAGATTGGCATCGCAATTTTGCATGTACAAAGTAAGTTTTTCTTCTTTAAATGCTGGCTCCACGTTTTCCATGAGCATTATGCATCTTGTTTTTTATGTTTGCTTGTTTTGCATGGTATATGAGCCTTGGTAATGACTTTGATCCTTTCTGTATTATAATTTTATAAGGTTTTAACCAACTCAGACTCTATTTTCCTTCCTTCATTCTTTGAAAAATGTCATATGTTAAACTTTTCTACAGATACATTTTCTTAGATAGCCCACAGACAAAGGTTTACCCACAATTTGGTGTGCGTTAGTGTGTGTATGGAGGGAGAGAGAAAGAGAGAGAGGGGTGGGGGTGACTCAGAGAGCTAGCAATAGGGCGATCTTTACAAATTTATAGCAATTTGTTTGCTTAAGTTGCTAAATCATTGCATTAATCACATTATAACAAATGGTTGAATCTAAATCTCAATTTCATAGATTGAAATGAGAGTAAAGTTTCATAACATATAGTTTTTACCATCAACAGGTGAATGCTTTAATGGGAGAGCTGATTAACTGAAATGAGGTTTTTGTCTTATCCATTTAGGCATCACCTTTTACCTTAATAATGTTCGATGGGGATACTCTTTTTTTGTGCTAGGGTTTTAGCATGTGCTGATATTGGTATTTGATTTCACTTTCTGAAGGGATCTTTGGATTTCATGCTATCTCTACTGGCACATGGAACTTAATTGGAGCTTGTTACCTAAATAATGTTTGATTGAATTACATTTTTTTTGTGCAAGGGTTTTAGTATGTGCTGATATAGGTATTTGATATCATTCTCTTAGGCCAAAGGGATCTTTGGATTTTATGCTTTGTTTGCCAGCACATGGAGCTGTAATTGGAGCTTGGTTTGGTTCTTGGCCTATGCCACTTGATTGGGAAAGGCCTTGGCAGGTGCCATCTCCTCTCTTTAATTAGTTGTGACTTTAAAATTTCATGTTTTCAATTTAATTTTTAGTTTGCTTGTGTTCTTTAATGGATAAAATAGGACTAGATTTCTAATTGCCATCTCTATTCATTGCCGTGCTCAATTTTTGGATTCTTGTTTGGCATAATATTTACCTTTTTTTGTCAACCCCCCTCTCCACTCCTTTCCTTTATGATGGATTCTGCCGTTATATTTTTTATGGGATTAATGAGTTCAATCTTAGAATCATTATGTTGAAACTAGTTCTTATATCGGATGCATACCTTTATCTGTAATTGAACCCCCAAGTCTGAGTAGCATAGATATGGACAAGTGGGTTTAACTGATGAGGAAAACAGATATTGGTACAAAACACAAAATGTTACTTCTAAGTGTCTTCTTCCAAGAAATTTATGTTTCGAAGATTTTTTTTTTTTCCAATTAATAGAGCTGATACGCCTAAAATCAAGGGTATTAGTTAAGCAAGTAGATCTTACGATGACTTACTGAATGAAATTACCATTTTTTTTTTGGAGAAACTTGTTTAATGAAACTTAAATATAATGTAATTCCAGTCCTACTAGAGGGTCATCTTAGTTACAGAATTATCATCTTCCAGGTATGCCCAAACTTCTGCACGTATTCTGTTGGACATATTAATCCAATAGATTCTATTCCTGCAGCTGCACGTTAAGTTGAAGTTTAGTGATGAGAAATTCTTAAAACTTATTAGATGCACTTGATCAAGTAGGTTAAAATTTTCTTTTATTTGCAATTATTTGCAATTGTATTTTGGTGGCATGCTTGAGCCTATATTTTCCTTAACTATCTAACATTATTCCAGGTTAATCAGAGGTTGCTTGTGAATCTTGCTTTCTGTAGTGGGATTTTTGTCAATGAGTGATTTTAAGAAGTGACTAATGTTAATTGTGCTTTGTTCATCTGACTTATGAGATATTTTCAGGCATGCCTTTTTTGTGGTTACTGTTGCTCCCTTTTTTTTTTTTCCATGATTCATTTTTCTCTTTGGAGGTGGTTTAAGATCTTGGTCTTCTGGAGTCTAAGATAATTAAGTCATAGATGAAGTCCAAGAGTCTAACATCTACTTTCTATACTATGAGTCTATATATTCATCGTTGTTCTCATGCATATGGACCAAATGACACTGGCCTTGGGGGCTTTCGTTGGAACTGTATCACCATGTGTGGCTGTGCTTATCATTCGGAGGTCGTTATGATGTACTATCACAAGAGAAAGGAATGAAATGGTGCCATGAATTGGGGTCAATAACAGATCTTTTTGTCTTCCTACACTCACCGCTAGATAATTTTGAGTAGCTAACATTCAAAAACATCCTGTCGGCAATTAGGGTTGCTGATTCCTGTGGTTTTGCAAATGTATATGTTACATCTGGCAGCTCCAGAAACTGGTTTTTCTTGGTCTTTAGTGGGTTCCACCTCTGTTATGACATATGAATAGAGAAGGGTTTTAGGATGGCTGTAGTTATTCAAATATGATGGAAGGATAATGTTTTATATAGCTTCTCTTGTTGGGCTTGGACAACTAAGCTTGGGTGTATGGTTGTTTCTTTTTTTTTTCCTTTTCCTGTCAAAGTATGAGATACTTTCCATGATTGTTGAGTATCTGTACATAGTTGTGGAGGGACATTCATTTGATTTGACTTGTTTGTTTGATTGTAGATTGCATTGCATCTAGAGAAATTCTTGCTAATAGAGGCTTTGATGTTTTTAATCACCATTTGTTGTAGGATTGGCCTATCTGTGTGAGTTATGGTGCCATGGCTGGTTATGTGGTTGGGATGGTGGGATCCTTTGGTCTTGCACTTATGCGCGGTGGACAAAAGCAACTCAAAGCAGAGTAGACTATTCTTTTCAGTCCCTCTTTGATGATTCTTGTAGCTTTTCATATTTGAGTTATGGAGCCGTGGATGTTTAAGTTGGCTTGTCAGATCTGGTGGGTTCTGTAGTTATTCTTTTTCATTCATATTTGAGGATGATTTTTAAAAAAGAAAAGCCAACAACCTCTTAGCCTAAAAAGTAAGAGTTTCAATATGCAAGAAGATTTTGGTTTTAATCCAATGAAATTTAACACTCACTCCATCCATCAAAGTCTCTTCCCTCCCCCACTTCAAATTATGGAGGGGTGTAAAACTGAGGGATTGAGCTGGTTAGACTCGTACAGAATGGGTCTAAATTGGTTTAGGTCCACTTTTAAACGGATCAAAATTTGTATGTTTGGTTTGGTTCTAATGCAGGTTGGGTTGGTCCATGGGTCAAGTTATTTATTTTTTAAAAAATAAAATAAAATACAATAAAATAAAATTTGAAAAAGTATGATTAAAATTCATATATAAATATAATTTAAATAAAATTATAATTCATTTATAATATTTTAAAAATAAATAATTGTAAACTTATAAAAACGTAAATATTTATAAAATATTTAAACTTTTTCAACTTCTTTTTCTTAATATTATATATATAAATGTAAATAAAGTTAAGAATTCAAAAAAAAATTATATGAACTAATATTTATGTGCAGATAATCAGTTTTATCTTGGCAAATCATTGTTAGTCATTTGTTTGCATCAATTTTTTTTTTTTTTAAAACATGGATTTATGAACCAAGATTGACCTCTATTATTTTTTAAGTTATCTTGTGTAGGAAACCTCAAATTTTTGTGAAACTATTAACGTTCATTTAACAAAAAGATTACAATGAACTTTAATAGATTAATAGAGGAATTTGACTTGTCTTTGACACCAAAAAACCTGAAAATAATAAAGATCGAGCTTGGGTTCATAATTCAAGTTCCTTATTAGAAAACCTTATTCATAAAAATAAACCCTAATGATATGCCATATAAAACCAATTGCATGCGTATAAACAACATCATAATATATGATAACATAATTAATGCTAGTGAAATTAATGGAGGAAGATCTTGGTTTAATTCATCTATAGTAGTTGAAGTATTAATAATGTTTGTATTATATATTTGAAGGTTTCAACTCATGCTTAGACAAACACAATCATTTCTGAGATGCGGAAGATAAATAGAGAAATACTGAAATCTTAATGGATCAACTTGATAATTTATACATAGAAATTGAGACAGAGGTCTATTATAGCAAACAATGGATACTTTGTTAAGAGATCTCGTAATCTTAAGAATTTGTTCCTCACTTGCTCTAACACACTTCAAAGCTAGGTTATTACAAACCAAAATCATTCAAATGCTCAGTGATCCACATCAGTAGCTATGGACCTTCCAGAAGTTGAATTGCACTATACTCGTCTCTATGCTAGTAGATTGCGTTTTGTGAAATCACCACCCAAATCTTTAAGTTATCAACAAGAAAAATATTTTTATTTTCTAGCTTAAAGACCTCAATCAAGAAGACATAAAAAATCAGAACACTAAAGTTTTATAGTTGTCGTTTTCTCTAGCAATAGTATTTTTAAGGGTGGTTGACCATAATGATGCTTTATATATTAGGATAAATGAGCTTCATTAGCTAGTACATATACCTTTTAGCTCCTGGACTTATTATAATTTCAATTGGGTCCATCACTTCATTAAACTATTTAATTGGAAGTAAGACCCAAATTATAATTAAAGGTAGGGGACACAACTTAATTAAATTAAGCTCACTTAACTAAACTCTTTTAGTCAAGCTCAATAATCCTTTATAATTATAATTTAGTCTAATGACTTGGTTAAAACATTTTTAATTAAGTCAACTTAATTATACATCTAATTAAGTCCAATTATAATCCCTTATAGTAAGTCAATATGGTAAATTCCAAATTTCCCAACAAAATTCATTTTAATCCATTAGCTACTCTTATGTGTATAATCCATTAGGTTTCCAACATGTTGACAATAAATTAAACTTTATTCAATTCATAGATCAACCTCGGCATTTAGTAACGCATCATGACCACTCAAATGTTAGAAAGATCTAATAGTTTGACTTAACCTAGTTAATGTGCAATATCTTAAAGTAATTCGATCCTTTTAAAGTAATATCTCGTAAATGGATAAAACATGGTTTAACATTGACTTTATGTACATTTTCATTTTTACCCTTATACTTTTACCATATGCCGGCAGATATTACCTTGGCCAAGAGCTTAAAAGTTAATGTGAGCTAGGATGGCTGAGATAATGTCTCCTAAGTCACTTAGAGTGATGAATTTTCATCTTGACTACTAAATCATCTTTTTGAGTTTTATGACTTATCTAAAATCACACTTTTAGGCATTTGGATTCCACCCATAGAAGTAAAATTAAAGTATGACAATCCTCTGTGGATTAAAAGTAAAATTAAAGGTTTTCACCACATGGTTTAGGCATTTGCACAAGATGACCTGATATATTAATTCAAAGGACTACTTACACTACTAACACATAACAACATGTTCCATAGACACTTGAATGACATTACCAAATAGAGCTTTCATTGTAGGTCATGTTTAATGAACTTATTCTCTAATAAGTATCTATATGATATCCTTAACTATCATTATATTTCAACCTATGAAATTGGTTGCTTACTTCGTAAGTAAGAAGGCTTAACAAGTGTTAGTCTTTGAGCATTGTCAATCCTCTATCTTGACAGTTCAATGACTAAGAACAACTTTAGAACAAAGATTTGATAAATAGGGATTCTCATAATTACAATCCTTTATAATTCCATTGCAAGGCTATCATGTTCCATGAGTTTTATCTACATAAGTATAATAATCATAATTATTATATAAAAAACTTATGTATAATGAAATATCTTAATATTATTATTTAAACATAAACAATAATAGTCTTGACATGGAGTATCTAAAATAGTTTCATCATAGCCAAAAGTCGATTGGCATGAAGGGCTTACACCAATAATATTATGATGTTATTTATATGCATCCACTTTTTTTCTTTATTTGGCACATAATTATTAAAGGTTTTTGTTTGCTCAATTTTTTTAAAAAGTAACTTGGATGTAAAACATTTACCCAAGGTAGATCTATATATTTTGTAAGAGTTTTGTGTGTAGAAAACATCTTACCCACGAAACTATTGGCATTCATGTAACTAATAAATTAAAATGAATTTTAATATATTCATGGCGACATTTGAGATTTCTTATACACGAGAACTCCTTCAAACAAAATAAATCTGCCTTAGGTTAATGTTTGATTATAACCTTAAGTCCGACTTACTTCTTAGAATTAACCAAGCTAAAACAAAACCCTATTAATTATTTGTCAAATAAAAAGAAGTAGCTCATATAAACAACATCATAATAATATAATACAAATATGAATGCTAACTTGCCCAAATGAATTAAACCTCGATCTTTCTCAATTGAATTTGACATCAAGCTCTTCCGAACAGATATACCATTTTTAATCAAATTAATCTAGTTCAATCCATTTATTCATATTATTATATATATTTTTTTACTTTTTTCTTAAATAATCTTATGCTCTAATTGAATATGTTTGAAATTTAATTGTTGTTGATGTAATACTAATGTTCTTTTATCAACAAACTGACAAGGTTGATATTTGAACTAAATCTAGGCTTATTGGTTGCTGCCTACCAGTAATAAAGTTTAAAGGAGAATGTCTATATTACTTTTGAAATTACATATATGTGGTCAAAGCAGTTATTGTTATGAAAATGTGATATTTGATCAATTAATATTATTCTTGTCAAAGTTGTCTAATGACATGTGGTTAATGAAATTTGATTTTTGCTAATTGTTTTTATATTTATTTATTTATTTATTTTTGTTTGTTATAATTTGTGTAATGAAATTAAACTAGTTAATATCATACATTATACCAAAGTCATAAACCATAGAGGATAATTTCACTGGTGGGTTGGGCTATTACTTAATGTTATCAAAGTTGTTTCGCGTGACTTCTTGAATGATGGTGGGACAAATCTCAGCAAGGATGCTAACTCCCAAAAGGTTGTGTTAGGCAAATCTCACATCGGTAAAGCACGAGAGAGATACTAGGTATATAAATTAATATGCTCCATACCCCTAGTGATGTTTTCTAAAACTGTGAGCTCTAACGGGTTAAAATAGATAATATCACTGGCAAGGTGGGCTGTTACAGAACGTAATCTATGATACTTGAGAAAAGTAAACTAAAATAGATTACGGTTAGAACAACATAGTTTTTTCTCTTAGACTATAGTTTTTAAATTTAGTCTTTTAACTTTTTTTTTTTATAATAGTGTTAATCCACCTTAAAATACCAAATCATCAACAAAATATCATGTCATCAAGATTAAAAATAGTTTGTATAATACTCAGAATAAAAAATATTAGATAGAGATCCCTAAACAAGATTTTTGATAAAAACCAGACAAGATAACTGTAATACCATGTTAGAAAGGAAGAAATCTTTTATTTATTGACTTAAATGAAAATTGTGCAAAACTATCCTATTTATATATAAAGGATTTTCACCTATTAGGAAGAGAATCAACTCATAGTGACTAATCCTAGATATTACTTTAGTTACAGTATCATAATCACTTAAATTACATTTAGCTACATAATTATAGAACCTTACATTAACACCCCATCAAACTAAAGGTGGTATTGTTCAAGGTTGCATTGTATATGCCACTTTAAGTTTGTTAACTAAGTCTTGAAAAATGTGTCTTGGTAAATAGATCAACAGTGTGATCTAAAGAAGACACTAAAGTTGAAAGATTAGTCCATTGGGAAAAAATGTAGCATACAAAATGACTATCGATTTCAACATGCTTGATGTGCTCATGAAACACATCATTATAAGCAATTTGGATGGCAACGCGATTATCGAATGAAGTTTAGTGGTGGAGAACAGTGGTTGATAATTCTATAAAATATAAATTATTTCGATATTAATTTATATGAATTTTTTTTTTAGTTTTTGGAATTTTGATAAATTTTCTTCACTAATTATTTCATTTTTTTATACAAAGCCATGAAAATATACCCCTTGTCCCTACCACCTTTTGTCTTAAGCTTTATCTCCACCACATTCCAACTAAACTTACCACACTTAAGCCTATGCAAGCATAAGCCTTCCCATGTAAGCCGAGACTAATATACTCTTCCTTGAAAAATCCTCCATGCATTATCTCTTGAAGGGTTCAACTAGCTTAGAGTTTGAAGCTAAGGAGGACTCATTTCTAAGCCAATGAGGAATAAAAGAGCTAAAAGTCGAACAACCTCTTCAATATGCAAATTGGTAAAGATGAAGTTTGTATTTTCTCACATATGATAAAGCTATAAAATAGGAAAGTCAAAGTTAAGAAGAGAGACTCTCATCCAAACTAGGCTGACCACATCTCCAACATAAAAACCCATGCAAGCTTAAGCAAGCCATGTACACTGCCCAAGCAAAAGCTAAAGAGAGTGTCTAAGCCTGAGTTGGAACCAAGTAAGAGGCTTACAAAGTCAACAAGTAAGAATGGAGAATAATTCAAAAATATATTTGGGTGGGAAGATATTCAAGAAAGAAGGAAGATTTGAGAGAAATTTTCGTAAGAGCACAAGAGCACATCTAAATTAAAGATTTAAAAAATCACAAAGATTCACTTGTGGCTCTCTAAAAGCCATTCTAAGTGATAAGTCTCTAAAGTGTAGACTTTATAGAGTATTTTATTGCATGAATTTTGATTAAATTTTGCATTTAAAATTTAATTTCTTTCCAATTTATTTAAATTGTCTTCACGCATAGGAAATTCAAGAATAATGTGAAAATTAATAAAATGACAAGAAAATCAAGAAAAAATGGTCAGATTTAATGTTTGAACCCTAAACCCTAACCTTACCCCTAAAATCCGTAAACTTATCAAACCCTAAACCATATTCCTACAAACCTACCCTTAACCCTAAAACCATAACCTTAAAAAAAAAGGAAAAAAATTCCAAACCTTACATCTAAACTTTTTCCTAAACTCTAAACCTAAAAACCCTGAACCATAGGCTAATCATATCCTAAATAACCTATACCTATGATATCTTAAAACATTACCCCACATCCTAAACCCTTCTCCTATGCAAAACCCATGAAAACTCTTTTTTTTTTCTTTTTTTTAAGCCATAAAACCAAACCCAATTATACCAAGAAAAGGAATTATGAAGCCATTGTTTGGGAATGATTTTTTTGACTCGGAAGAATACAGAAAGGGGTCCAAAGAAGCTTGAATCTGCTTCCAAAGACCCCCGAAGAATCCTACACTATAAAAGAAAAAAAGATAAACCAAAAATCACTAAGTGGGTGCTTGGTTAAAGCACTTCCCTCTTCACTTATTTTCATGCCTTTCTTTCCATACTTTCTTTGGCTTAGGTATTAGTTTAGGATGTTATTATAAAGGGTGGGGTTACTTCACAATGATTTGACTCATGCTAACATAATTGAATTATAAGCATACAATGCAACGAGAATTAAAACATATAGAAATGTTGAAGCATTCAAGGATCATCTTAATAACAAAATAAAATCAATTTTGTCATTATAATAAGCATCCATGGAGATTAAAATTTTCATATTTTAATTCTTGAATCTTGGATTACTTGTTTTACAAAATGAATTTCCCAAAATTGCTTTCATATTTTTAATCCTTAGAAAATGCCCATGCGTTGCCATGGGTTGCATCTACTCTGAAGATCAAAGCGATGCTTTGATGAAGAAAATTCAAATTGTTCAAAAATGAAAATAGTTGGCAAAAAGTACAAAGATTATTTACATTTTTGAGCTGTTTTGAATCAACAGATTTGGAATAAATATAGAAGTCTATCAACACTACATTAAAAATCACATGGTTTCAAATATGCATGATCTGCAATGGTACATTGTGGCTTCGATAACTGACGATTGAATTGACAAAGATGCATTGATCGTCAGTCCTTATGCGATTGTCAATCACAAATTTTTTCCAACCACCCAAAATAATTTATTGTGAATGCTACGAATATATTTGACGTAATTTGTTTGAGTAGACAGAATGTAAAATAACTAAATGTTTCGGCATGTATTTTTTGTGAAAGTCTCTTGGAACATCCTGCAAAAACAGAAAAGTAATGTTAAAGTTGTCATGAATAATAAGTGATTGAATTGTTTGAGAACGTTACCAGAACACAAGATGTTTCAACATTATCTTTGTCATTGTGCATTTAAAGAATGGAGGATCAACGTCTATAGAAGATATTGATATCGTTTAGAAATAACTGAAGTAATCTCCTTCATCGTCATTTACAAGAATGCTATTGTCTGTGGAGATGGTGCCTTTAATGTTGATGACTTCTTGATTGTGATAAATCATGGTTTAAGTTGATTTCACAAAAAGTGATTGAAATATTCATAGGAGATTGGAAATAAAGCAATGATAAAATATGAGTGGGAAAAAAAGAAGACAAGTAACATAACATTTTTTAAGAGATGTATATTTGAATGGAATGAGTGATTTGCAAGCAATTACCCTTGCTGTGTTGAATTTTCTCTATTCTTAGCAAAGCAACTGTCAAGCTATAGAAAAATGCGTTAAATGTAAAATCTCCATTGTATTTGAAAGCGACTAATAAGTCTCTATAACATAGAGCATGTGCTTCTGGAAGCTCTCCATTTGCTTCTAAAACAAAGTCCTTCATTTTCACGCATGATTTGAACTTGAAAAGTTTATGAGATGAGACCTCTAAGGGTGGGTTCATGGATTTAAATTACAGTTGCGGTCACATTTTTGGTTGCATTGTATTTATTGTGATTTTGGACATAACAGAGATTATTGCGGTCATCACCGCCGTCGTGAATTTTTTTTAATTTCGTATAACTTTTTTAACCGACGTTAACGGTAATAACGATCTTCGATGACGGTAATAACGATCGATAGCGGTAATAATGACTTTCAGTGACGGTAATAACGAACAATTACGATCGTTACGGGTGTGAAAAAATTTCACATCCACTATTTAAAAAATAACGATAACAGCCACTACCAATAGCAGCCGCTATTTGATACCCTATGTGGGTTACAGGTTTTTGAAGGTCTACAAAAGATCATGAGGCAACATTTGCAAGATTGGATGATAAATTGGAAGTGGGTTTTTTTTTTTTTTTGGTAAGAGACAAATAAGTGGATTAGCAAGCAAAAAGAGACATTATGTCGATAAAAGAAATTTAGAGTAAGGAGTAAATATTAGGATATATTGAGTTATTAAAATGGATAATTGTAGGATATAGCACATTGATCAGTATGTATGATTGAAATTTCAGTAGTGTATCAACATTGATAAAAGAGTAGGTTTTTTTCTCTAGGATGATGGCAACTTTTTTTTTTTTTTTGCGTTTAATTTTCTTTTAAAGATCAGGATAAATTTATAATGTTCTTATTTAAATGTAAGAAAAAATGTGACAATTGGTGGAAAAAATTGGAAAGAAAAAATATATCATGCTTTATGTGGAATATAGAACAGAGATGAAGAAGTCTTATATGAGTATATATTTTCCAAGTGTTTTATACCCTTGTAAGGTTTGATTCATCATTTTTTGGCAAGTCAATGCAAAACAGTGAGAACGGATATTGACAGAGGTGATAATACATCAAATTATACAAATAGTAATCTTTAGAATGATTTTTTGTTATCAGTATAATAATCAGTAATTTGCTTGATTTTTAAGGTGATACATTGTCGATATAATGCTTGCTTGAAAATTGGTAATCTCAAAGATGGCAAAGAGAATGGATTATACTTTGTAATGAATACATAAGAAATCAAGACAAATAAAATAGCTTTTGTTTATGGTGAGAAGCAGGGTATGAAATAGGTGCCGCCAAACAAAATAGCAATCGCTATTAAGCGGTAGCGACCACTATCGTTATCGTTATTTTTCAAATAGTGGGTGTGAAATTTTTTACAATCGTACGATCATAATTGATCTGTTATTACCGCTATCGATAATTATTACCGCTATTAAGGACCGTTATTATCACTATCAATTGTTATTACTGCTATTATCGGTTAAAAAATTTATACAAAATTAAAAAAAATTCACAACTGCGATGACCGCAATAATCTCCGTTATGTCCGAAACTGCGATAAACACAATGCAATCAAAAACATGACCGCAATCGCAATTAAAATCCCTTATGAGAAGCTTAACTAGTAGCTTTTATTTTTTTATTTCTGTGAATAGATTTCTGATGTTTTCATTTTCATGCAAAGTAGTTTTCAATTGCAGGGAATAATGCATTATGCTTTATGATGAATACAGAACAGAAATGAAAAATTGTTAATTGTTAGAGATAAATATATTTGTTCAAAGTTTATATCTATCTTATACTCTCACAAGGTGTAATTTATCAGTTCTATGCAATTACGTGTAAAACAATCACTACAAGAAAAAGGGGCAACAGCGACGGAATTAGCGACGGATTTTTCGTCGCTAATTTTTGCATTCCGTTGCAAAATAGTATTTGCGACGAAATTAGCAACGAAATTTTCTGTCGCAAAATTTGAAGTCGCTGAAAGTTTTTCGTCGCTAATGAAAAATTTTCGTCGGTAATTCCGTTGCAAATAATTTTCGTCGTTGAAAACATTTTTTCGACGAAATTCCGACGCTGTTTTTTCCGTCGCTAAGTTGAATTAGCGACGGCTTTCTGTCACTAATATATGCATTTGAAATAACTAACAGTCCGTCGGAAAAACAAATCAGCGACGGATATTTTTCCGTTGGTAAATATATCAGCGACGAAATTTCGTCGCTAATAATATCCGTCGCTGAAACAATTTAGCGACGGAATTTCATCACTAATAATATCCGTCGCTAAAACATTTTAGCGACAGAATTTCGTCGTTGAAAATTTTTAGCGACGGAATTCCGTCGCTAATTTTAATTTTTGATTTATTGAAATTTTCGTCGCTAAAAATATTTCAGCGACGGATATCTGTCGCTAATTTTTGTCAATTAATTAAATTTTTCGTCGCTAAATGGGTTCAGCGACGAAATTTCGTAGCTAAATCTAATATAATTTATTTAACAAGGATATAATATTTTCGTCGCTAATAGGCTTCAGCGACGGATTTTCGTAGCTAATTTAACTATATATTTTTAAATACTTTTTTTGCTTAAATTCGTATACCTAAAATAATGAAACAGACCTGTAGATCCAGACAAAAACAAATATAAAATATATATCACAACTATATGTCAAAACTAACATCAACTATTAATTGAAAATCATCATATACAGTCTGATGAAATCATCATCACAAATATCATCCAGAATTCATAAGAAAACAAAATAAAATAATAATAATAACATGTACTCTCATTGATTAGGGTGACCTCCAGATCCAGACGGTCCAGGTCCAGGTGCTCCTGTGTTATTGGCATTTCTTGCCATCAAGTTCAGCATCTGATCCATAAAATCAGACAACTTTCCTTCCAGATTGTCAATCTTGTTTGAAATGACTCTGACGTCCTCTTTCACTTGCTGCACCTCTGAATTTGTGTCAGGAGTACCCATCACACCAAGAGTAGGATAAGGAAAATGACTATAAGCTGAATGAGATGCGCAAGAAGATTGATTAGGTGGAACCAGAGGCAGATGCAATGTTTGTGCCCATTTGTAAATCAAGGAGATGTGGCCTAATCCCAAATCCGTACGTATGTGTATGCGTACTCTCCATCCCTCCAATTACCTCACACCATGCAGCTCAATCAAAAGGAGGATGGGTGCTTATATCCTCGCCGTATTTCTGAGTCAATGAAGTAGCGTACTTTTCCTACAATGTAATTAGAAGAAGGATAATAAACAGTAAACTTTAATAACGAGAAAACCATATTAGATGCCAATAGAATGCATTACGTACACTGACAGATTTGGACTTGTTGTCCGCATAATCACCATCTCCACCTAAACGTCTATGCGTCCGATCAAACAATTCTTTATATGTCGGTGCTCGACCTAGACGTTTCGCCTACATTAAAAGATATGCAATTTTATAAGAAAGATATGAAATTCTTGTAAGGAATAAAAATTATATTAAAATAAAAGTCAACAGTGAAATAAATAAATTTATTATTTGGACTTACCATCCTATATTCATGTACCGAAAAAGATATAGAACCACTTGTATGCTTTGTTATCGTTCCTTCTTTTTCCATCAACCGATTCTGTTTTCCTTTTTTTGACTTTGCCTCCCACCTTTCAGTCCCCCATTCATTATCAACTAATTGATCCAATATTTGGACTGAAATCCACTTCGACTTGTTGTACCCTTTACAATCAGATATTTTATCTGTATTAAAATATTGCATTGCTTGTCTTTTCTCCAACTGCAGCAAGTCTCTAAAACGTGACTTGCATAAGTGCTCCCAAATTGTATAGACATTATTGGTTTGGTTATCAGACCACCTGAACTTCTCCTGCAAAGAAAAACAAATGATAATTATCATTTCGATACGTTTATGACCAATTTTCAAGTTATTTACTTCAAAGTAATGTACTTGAAATTTATTTTACATCTGTGCTTTCACTTCATTTGGAACCCTTTTTCATGTTGGCCATGGTTCCGAGTAATGTTGTTTAATTAAATTGGATATAGTCCTCATACCCTTCGAGTCTTCAAAAGAACTGCCAAACAAAAAAGAAGATATTGCCAAATATTATACCATATTTAATATCGTAGTTGTATGAAAAATAAAACAAAAGTAGAAGCAATATACATGTTACCAAGTGGCGTCAGGAATAACCTATGCTCTGGATTTTGCGATGTTTTAAGGCTCTGATTTGAGTCTCTTGTTCTTTTTCGACCACTACCACTACCACCACTCCCACTCCCACTACCACCCGCAGTTTGTGTTGCCTCTTCAGTAGATATTCTTCGCCCGGGTAATGGTTATTCTACTGCTGATGGAGGAGCTGGAATGGCATCATCATCGTCGTCATCATCATTATCAAGAGCTGGATCAGGTCGACTTGAAGATGGATTTGGTTGCGCAAGAGGCCGAGAACGAGGTTGATTTGGATGGTGAGCTAAAGGTCGATCACGAGCCTGAGCATCAGACTGAGTAGGCTGCTGAGATTGAGGCCGAATGTCAAAGTCAAGATTATAGTCAAACTCCAATCCAGGTATAGGAGACTTAGACCTATATGATCGCTGTGCTAACTTTTTCAATCTTCTCATCTGTAATACAGATAAAAAAATTATGTTTAGAAATAAGTAAATGAAGTCCAATAATATTTATTTTACAATCAAATGTTTAATTCTTACTATTCATTATTTCTATCACTGTCGTCTTCTCTATCATTACCAACTGCTTTATCATTCCATACTTCATCCTCTTCTTCTTTTTCTTCTTCTTCTTCTTCTTCTTCTTCTTCCTCTTCTTCCACTTCCTCTTCCTCTTCTTTTTCTTCTTCTTCTTCTTCTTCTTCTTCTTCTTCTTCTTCTGCAAATTGATTGACTTCTTCATATTCGTCACTAATATGAACAGTAGGGTTGTCCAGTTCATCTGAATATGCAACTATTCTAGGGTTTGAAACTTCCACTTCTTGGTAAACTCCTTCGTTCAAATCTAGAATCTGTCCACCGTCATTTCGTCGAAGGTTAAATCTACTTCGTGCCTTTGTTTTGAATACGGCCCACCATTGACGACGATCTTTTTTTGTAGAAGGATAAAGACTAAAGTACACTTGTTGGTTCTATTCAGCTAATATAAAAGGTTCGTTACTGGTAAGTGTAGATTTATGCTTGATATCAACAAGACCGTGACGGGGATCAACATGAAGACCTCGTTCTGTATCAAACCAATGACACTTGAATAACACAACTTTATTCCCAATTTCAAAGCACTCTAATTCAATTATATCTGTCAGTATGCCATAAAAATCATGATCAAAATCATTGTAGCAGCTGCCTTTGACATATACACCACTGTTCATTGTTTTTCGAGATCGACCATAATCCAACGTATGAAACTTGAAACCATTTACAAAATAACCTTGATAACTCCTTATCATACGTCCAGGACCATGAGAAATCTCAATAATACGTGGATCTGTTTGAGTGGCTTGTTTAAATACCTGAAACCCCGTGAAACCTAGCATTAAAATTTTAAAAATTAAGTTTAAACCACTGATTGTTCTATTTTTATAGTACTTACAAATTGTTTAAGCCATTTTGGAAAATGATCATGATGTGCTTTCTCTAATTGTGCATCGCTGATATTCGGATGATCTCTTTTAATCATATCATCAAATGACCTACAATGACATTTGAAACTAAATAAGAGAACAACTATATCAGCCATATATTTTTACATTAAATGATGGGTTAGATTTAGATAACTTACTCAATATAGGGGACTATTTCCTCACAATTAATTAATACGTATATGCACGCAGCATTGTAGTCATCTTCCTCCAAGTATCGAGTATTATTTTTTGTCGGCCCAATTGGTCGACCTGGACGTCTAAAAATTGACAAATGTCCCATCGGATCGACATCTCCTCCATCATCATTACGTGGTGGACGGGTCAATCTTGTTTGAACTTCAGGTTCAAAATACAAGGCACAAAAGCTTCCAATCTCCTCCCTTATGTATGCCATACATATCGACCCTTCTGGATGAGCTGGATTTTTCATTTTCTTTTTTAAGTGATGCAAAAACCTGAAGTGAATATTGTAAGCTATAAAATTTTATTAATTTTTTTAGATAGAATATTTGGAATGATAAATATTACTATAACATTTAATAATAATTAACTATAAGTGATTACCTCTCAAAAGGATACATCCATCGATATTGCACTGGACCGCCCACCATAGCCTCATATGGCAAGTGGATTGGAAGATGCTCCATACAATCAAAAAATGAAGGGGGAAAGATCTTCTCTAATTTGCAAATGGTTTGTACAATGTTCCTTTGCAAAACTTGCATGTGATCTACACGTATTTTCGGTGAGCATACATCTCTGAAAAAATGAGATAGCTCTGTGATTGCATCCCAAATTGGATTTGGGACAAAATCACGAATAGCTATGGGAAGTAAGCACTGCATAAAAATGCGACAGTCATGAGATTTCATTCCGTAGAACTTGCATTTATCGACATTAACACACCGAGCTATATTTGATGCAAACCCATCAGGAAGCCTTAACTCTTTAACCCAAGCACATAGTCTTTTTTGCTCCTCCTTACTTAGAGTGAAAGAAGCTGTAGGCTTCAATGTTTTTCCATCACTGTTCACCAATTCTAATTCTTTTCTTTTGCAAATGAAGGCCATATCCATTCTTGCATTTCTATTATCTTTAGTTTTGCCCTTAACATCCATCAGGGTGTTAAACAAATTGTCAAAAACATTTTTCTCAATATTCATCACGTCCAAATTGTGTCGAATAAGATTGGTATGCCAATAAGGCAATTCCCAGAATATACTCTTCTTCACCCAATTATGACATACCCCAAACCCTGCAGGTTTTTGTGGACCACATTTTGTACCGTATGGTAAATCGTCGATGGCATCTAATTGTTGCAATACTTCTTCACCTGACAATCTCTGCACTGGAGGATGATGGTCTACCCTTTTACTAAATTTGTCACGTTGCCTCCTGAAAGAATGATTAGGAGGCAAAAATTGACGATGACAATCGAAAAAGCAAGGCTTTCGTCCATACTGTAACCTAAAGGCCTTTGTACGTTCCATGCAATAAGGACAAGATAATTGACCATGGGTGCTTCACCCAGACAACATTCCATAAGCAGGGAAGTCATTAATCGTCCATAACAATGCGGCCCTTAACATAAAATGTTGTTTTCTGTGAGCATCATAAGTCTCAACACCATGTTCCCACAATACCTTTAACTCATTAATTAAAGGTCTCAAGAAAACATCAATGTTATGTGATGGACTTTTCCTTCCCGGAATTATCATATTGAGAAACAAATATGGTTGCTTTATGCACATCCATGGAGGTAAATTGTAAACAGCAAGTATTACTGGCCAACAAGAGTATGATCTTGATGACGGGCCATAGGGACAAAATCCATCACCACACAAACCAAGTCTTACATTCTGAGGATCAGCAGCAAATGATTGGTGAATACTATCGAATTTTTGCCATACCTCCCCATCAACAGAATGATTGAGCACTCCGTTAGTATTTCGACTTTCAACATGCCATGTCATAAACTTAGCAGTTATTGACGACATAAAAAGCCTTTGCAACCTCGGAATTAATGGCAAATAATGTAAAACCTTATAAGGTATCTTTTTTCCTCGTCCACCAACTGTTGAGCACGGTTTATATCGAGGATGACCACATATTTGACAATACTCCTCCTCTGCATATTCTTTATGAAACAACAAATAATTATTCTTGCATGTGTCTATTTTAACATAACTAAGACCCAATTTTTCTAGCTTCTTATTCATTTCATAGTTGATTTGTGGCAAATTATCATCTTCTGGTAACATAGGCTTCATAATCCCCAACAAACGATTGAAGCATGCTTCACTTATATTAAACTCTGACTTCCAGTTCAAAAGTTGTGAAACAGCCGATAATGTTGTGTGCATTGAACAACCAGGCCATAGTGGTTCTTCTGCATCATTCAATAGAGAATAGAAGTATGTAGCAGATGAATCTGGATGTTGCTCCTCACTTCTTGAATTGTTCACAGAATTACCAATTACATCATCATCCATTTGAAAAGCATCCGTAATCATTCTAACATATGAATTTTGTCCCTCAGGTCTCACCCCAGATAGTGGATCAACTGTTTCATTTATATTTTGTGATGACTGTCCTTCTTCAATTTCTCTGTGTTTATGCCAAGTGGTATACCCAACAACAAAACCTTTGTAATAAAGGTGTTTCCGCACCTTATCGACTTCTAAGAATTGTTTATTCATACATTTGCTACAAAGACATATAATTCGATTTCCACTAACTACCTCCGGATGACAAAATGCAAAACTAATTAACTCTTCAACTCCATTCAAAAATTCATCTCTAATGAATCCATCTACATCTAATCGACAATACATCCAAGATCTATCCTTATCCATTTTTCACACAAAATACAGTATCTAAAAAAATAGAATAACAATTACACTTTATCACCAAATAATTTTTTTCAATTAAGTAAAATCAATTTAATTTGTAACAAGCATATAACAAAATACCACATCTACAATAACAAAATAAATAACTCAAAAGGATAAATCCGTCCTTATTACAAAATAAATCAAATTAGCTAACATACATATATTTAGGTTTAAATATTGGAACTGAATGTGTGGAGTATTTTATTACCAAGTCCTAAGTTTCCTGTTAAAATTTCGACAGTATAACGACTGTAATTTGTCTTTACCCAACCTACAAATAATACTATATAGCAGTACAAATCATCAATACAATTCATGCATATTAAATCATCTCAACAACCTTAGTTATCCACAACTAACAATCATGCTTTCCAATCACATCAGCAACCACAATATCATAAAACCAATTTTTTATGAACAATAAATCATTACAGTTATATTCATAAATTTAGCTAAAATAATTATAAATCAATTAATAAAATGAAAATAATTTGACACTTATCACATTAAATTAATCATTTCACAGAAATCTGAACCGAAAAATTATGTCACCAGCGTGTTCATATTTAGCATCCTTCAATACCAAATAATCACCAACAACAATAATAATAATAACATTTATATAACAAATTTATTAGTTATAATTAATAAAAAAATTTGATATCATAATAATTTTACCTTCAGAATGAACTTATTTGCTCTTGGCTTCTAGTTCAATATGACTTCAAATTCTGTGGTTTTTTTGCTTGTTTTCATGCACCCACGTTACCTCTCTTCCTATGAAGGACAGAAACAGCATGGATTTTGTTAAGGCATACATATAGTTTTATTTTATTGTTCAAATACTCAAATTCTTCAAATAATCCAAATTTAAACTACATATTCAATTAAATATTCCATATTTAAACTACAAATTCAATTAAATAAACTACAACTTCAAATAAACTATAACTAAATTTAATCTGCATATAATACTAATTAAATTGATAAGATCAACAGGCAACAACCACCTCAAATTTGATAAGATCTACATTAACTGCCTTTTGGAGGGAGGTGGGGCTGGCAAAAAGTGATTGGCCGAATAAACGATTGGATTTTAATTGTACAGTCGCTCGCTCATTGTAACAAGCTTTTTTTAAAAAATATTTTTCATTATAATTTTTAATTTAATTTAATTTAATTTATTATCTAATTAAATTTTATTAATTATTTATATTAATAAAATATTTTTTAGTTTTAAAATTGGTTTTGAACTTTATCACTAGAATTTGAATTTTCAAGCGCATAATACATTAATCAACACATTGCATTATAACATATGTTTATTATAATTGTCGTATATTTGTTTACTTGTTAAATGGTATAAGAAGAAAACTATATAACAAAGTGTGACGAGTTCACGCCGCTAACAATCACTAGTTCACTACTCCTTTTCTCATTTTTCTTTCTTTTTTTTTTCTGGTAAGAAGGAGAGAACTTCATTTTATTCCGTAATTAGTCTATTACAACCAATTCCAAGCTGATCCTGTTGTAATACAATAGCTAAACCTTATGGAGGTTCCTTTACAATCATGATGTCTACAGCACTAGCATGACCTAAGTTTGCCATATAATCAGCACACTTGTTTGCTTCTTTGTATGCATGAGTTATCAGATAAACCCAATCCCAATTCAAAAGCACCTTTCAAGCATTGATAATCATTTCGATGTAGTTTTCTGTTTGTTAAGAAATAATGAGTTCACACGGCTTACAATCACTAGTCACTTTGTGCTATAACAAGCAGACAGCAACTGATATTTATGTAAAGATTAGGTAGACCAACAAATGTGTTTCCAGGGCTAACAGTCACCTCTCCTCGATGTTCTTTTCTGTTTGTTAGGATATGATGAGTTCACACGGCTTAGCGGCTTACATTCACAAAAATTGTCTCAATTTTAACCCTATTTTGTAAAAAAAAAAAAAACCATCGTATGAACAAAATCAGAAAACAGTTGAGAAACAGATAACGTTAGACAAGAAATTCTTACCAGCTAGCGTCGGAAATGCTCAACGTCAGAAAGAGAGGAATGGGGGCGTCGTCTGGGCAAGCGCCACTGGATGCGGGGTTGCTGGATGCAAGGTCGCTGGATGCAGAATCTGTGCAGAATGCAGAAGCGGTTTCGAGGAAAAGGGGTAGCGTGTAACGGTGCAAGGGGAAGAGGGCGGTGAGGGCTAGGTGAATCTTGGTCTGGAAAACTGAGATTGCAGAGGAATGCGACGGATTTGGCAAAAAAGGTGGAAGAGAAAACTAGGTTTGGAAAAGAAAACTAGATCTGGAATTCTGTCTTGCGAAAGGGGGGGCTCGTTAATTTCAATGTGAAACAACTATTCAGCGACGGATTCAGCGATGAAAATCCGTCGCTGAATTCCTTTTCAAAATTCCGTCGCTTAAAGTATCGGGGACGAAATTTCGTCGCTGAAACTTTCAGCGATAGAAAGGATCAGCTACGAAATTTCGTCGCTGAAAGTTTCAGCGACATAATTATTTGCCAAACACTTTCAGCAACGAAATTTCGTCGCTGAAATAATTCAGCAACGGAAGACCAAAGTCAGATTTCAGCGACGGAATAAATTAACGAAATATTCAGCGACGAAATTCCATCGCTGAATGTTTTTAGCGACAGATACCCCATGCGATACGTTTAGCTACGGAATTCCGTCGCGAAAAACTTTCAGCGACGAAATTTTTTCCAAGATATTCAGCGACGAAATTTCGTAGCTGAATATTTTCATCGACGGAAACGTCCGCGACGAAATTTCGTCCTAAAATAATTTCGCGACGGAAAAATTGACGAAAAATTCAGCGACAGAATTCCGTCGCTGAATCCTTGAGGCGATGGAATATTTTTGTGACGAAATTTCGTCTCTGAAGTGTTTCAGCGACGAAATAAATATAAATTAAAAATTACAACAATTTAGGTAGGAATAACCGACGAAAATCCGTCGTTAATTTCGTCGGAAAAAAAAGTTAGATATTTTGAAATATTTGTGACGAAGTTCCGTCGCAAATCCGTCGCTAATGGTAACAAATCAGCGACGGAATAATTCCGTCGGTGAATATGAATGACCCAAACAGAGAAAAATTAAACTTTGCAGATACATGTTGTACGTAGGGTTTGCATATGTTTGTTTGATATTTAGTTATGGCAAAGTTTGGTAAGGAGATATGAATTATAGTTTACAATGAATGGATGCAGCAACCAAAGATGAAGATAGCATGATTTCCTTTTTTTTAGAAAATAGCGAGATTTCTAATTTAACATTCAAGCACATTCTTTTACGCTTGTTTTTCTTATTATTAGAGAACATAATAGAATCCACTGTAACATGAAATCCATCATCATCATCATCACGAACATCATCAATAATTTATATTACATCCAAGATTTGCAAAATGGAAATTCAAAGGTGTTACTTTTCAGCTTAGCCCTGTGCAAATTACATACATACATACATACATACATGCATAAGAATGTGAAAAATAGAGTATGACCAATGAAAACTCACTTGAGATGAGCAAAACTCAAGGGCTGAAACCCTAGCCTTCAAGCAACACAAAGAGATAGATAGCCTTCTCAAAAACCATTCCCATTATTCAACTTCCCATCCATAATCTTCTAGCATTCATCTTTTTGTGCGTCTTCCCCTATTGATACCTTTTTCTTCTTCATCTTCAACCTCTATATCGTAAAATGTTGTATCAAAGACCTCCATAATGTATCCACCAACACACAACATTTTGGTTAAAACCATGAATTTTCTTGTCCGATATGTGTGGTTGAGAATGATGTGTTTTAAATACGCTCATGATCTAAATTAGTGACCAAGCAATTTGAGCATACAACATAATTATGCTCTAGAGAATGATGAGATATGAGTTTTTTTTTATGACTTTCTACTAATACGTACATATATATATATATGTGTGTGTGTGTGTGTGTGTGTGTGAGTGCGCATGATTATGAATTCATATTCAAGCTATGATCTATACAATGTATGCCTTTGTATGGAATAATGAAGTTAGAACATTTTTCTCTCAAAGGCAAAGGTTATATTCTGTTTTTCTTCTTCCCCTTTTATCATAAAAACAATGCAGTTAAAAGAAGATGATTCATTGCAAGAAACTAAATAAAAAGCTATCTGACAATTAAAATGATCCAAATTTGTTTGTATTATGTTATCTCTATGCTTTCATTGTCCATAATGTTAAGGAAAATACTGGCAAAATTTACTTTCTACTGCATTTTCATACATCACTTGATTCTTTATTTTTTATTGGAATGAGGCAGTGAATGTTAAGTTTAACGTACCAACTTCAACTGTATATCTTTTCAGAATATTTCAAGCTATGGTCTAAACAATATATGCTTTTGCATGGAATAATGAAGTTAGAACATTGTTCTCTGAAAGGCAAAAGTTATAATCTTCCTCTTTTCTTCTCCCTCTTCTATCATAGAAGTAATGCTGCAAAAAGAAGATTTGTTGCAAGAAACTATATGAAAAGGTTATTTGACCATTAAAATGATTTAAAATTGTTTGTAATATATTAAGGCAAGAGAAATCATTTAGATTGTAAATGCGAGACAATAAGCAAATCATGGAAAATTTAGAATCAAATCGAGTCCTTATCAATTTTCGCCAAAGGAACATTTATCTATGGCTTCCTCTCATAATTGAAAGCAATTCTCAAATAGTTATCTTGTGAATCTATAACGTTAACAATTATCCAAAAAAATGTCACAATTTGATCAACAAGTTTTGCAACCTCTTTTCATATTTTAAATTTAGTTCGATTGTTCATGTGTTTAAAAAAACTAATTTTTTGACGGATTTCTTAGTTAAATCTGATGTTAACAAAATTATTGATTTTGTAGTTTGGTTATAACCTCATTAATAAATGCTTTATCTTTCAAAGGAAAAAAAAAAAAAACAAAAGCCAAAAAGTAGTTCCAATATCAAATATTTGAGCAGTAAAAGATATATTGAACTCTACACCAACCGATGTTTTTTGGTTCAATATCTCCTTAAAGGGCATTCAAGAATTAAAGGGCATTCAAGAATAAATAGCCTTAAGGTAAGTGCATAGGAAAATGAACAAACCGAGCCTAATCCAATACATCAAAGGGCTATTACTCGGAAGGTGCAAATAGAACAAAGGATTCAAAGTAAGTACATAATTCACCTTTGGATAGAATCAACTTGCAAGAATACTTGAAAATGGTAAGAGATAAATGGTGGTGAGAACAAGTTACATTCCTGAGGGATTAATATTCAATGGGATCTAAGGCTCTACTTCAGTAATTCCAAAAAAATAATAAGGAAAAAGTGAAAATGAAAAAGATTGTATGGTTATGGTTTTATCATTTAATGAACAACAAACATTACAATCTCTAGAAATAAATTTGATTATTGTAGAGATTTCAGGAAATGCTGACCTACAACCATCAAACCTAGGTTAGAAATTCCGTTGCTTATTGGTAACAGTAACTGTACCAAACGAAAATTTGTTACAAATCCGTTACAAATTGTATTTTTTTGCTACAAAAAAATTCCGTCGCTAATGTTTCGTTGCTGAAGATATGTTTTTTTATAGTGCCCATGTAAAATCCAATCTCTTGGTTAGAATCTGATCAAGCAACAACAGAAGCAAAAAATTAAGAGCAACAAAAAGAAAAGAAGATTCTTAAATAAGAAATTAAGTACGAATAAATATAGTGAGATAACATTCACAACATCAAGAATAAATAAATATAATAATTAGTAGCTTTCCAATATATATAATATGTATGTATAAATATATATATATATATATATAAATATATAAGCAAATACATACAAATGCACCATCAAAATCCAAAGCTTATTAGAAAAGAAAAGTTGATCGTGTACCTTCCAAGGCTTCTTTAATGTAATTCGGCAAGAATTTTTGTTTCGTCAAATTCTCTGTTCTGTCTTGATTTACAAAAATAGTTGCGCCAATGATTCTCAGCTCCTCTCACGGTCTGCCTCAATTCATCCCTTTGCTCCTTCAGCTGCAGCAACTGTTGAATTATATCCCTCACCTTTCGGTGTCATCCTGAGTGTTCCTCTACCGGTTTTACTGTTTGCTAGTCCCTCTGCACTGGTAGCCTTACTGTTAGATTCCACGTCACTACATTTTACCAGCTCAGCCTTCAATTGCATAACATTACCCCCTACTACAACTGATCTTTGTCCCCAATGATCAAAATCAGGAAATTAGGCATTCAAGACTGAATACTCTTCTGAAGTTGCATTTTCAGGCCCAAGATTAACCCACTCTACCAACCATTGGGTCACGGCTCTATTGTCCCTTTTAACCATTTTTTTATCGAGCACTGCTGCAAGATAAATTGAGGTTGACCATGTTCATTTACTTCTGAAGGTGTGATTGAAGGAACTACTTTAGAGCCAATTTTGTTCTTCAACAAACTGACATGGAAGACATGATGGATTTTGGCAGTGGTTGGCAATGCAAGCTTATAAGCTACTGGACTGATACTATCAATTATAACATAAGGCCTATAGTACCTAGATGAGAGCTTCAAGCTCTTCATCAAAGCAAGTGTAGTTTGTTTGTAAGGCTATATTTTTAGATAAACTTTCTTTCCTATCTGAAATTCTCTTTCACTCCTCTTCCTCTCTGCATACCATTTCATCCTGTAAGAAAAATATCATATCATGCGTCAGTCATATACCACGTACAATATCATATTCACAATCATCCTATCTTAAAACAATTATGTATAAAATTAAACATACAATTTACGAACAATAATTTACGAAATTTAAATACTTATAGTTTCAAATGAAATTGTTTGCTTGATTCACTGGTCAGGCATAAAATCACACAACGAAAGTTGTACACGTTTCACAGCCTAAATCTTTAATAATTGCATAGCACAAAAAAATGGAGAACAAATAATACTTTTTCTTTTCTTCTTTCTCTCTTTCTCTCTTTCTCTCTCGGATATGTCTTCTTCTTTCTTTTTTTTTTTTTTGGTTTTTAAACTGCCCAAGGCAGTTTTCACGTTGGACATGGGACACCCGTTATGGGCGTCCCACGTCCAACATCTCCCACTCGCACATAATGGGTGTGTCATTCTCATAATCAATTTCAAGATGACACATCTCTTTTCTCTGCAAAGTTCATACAAGAAAATAGGTCGTGCAACTAGCATACTTTATCGTCTCGAGAGCTTGTTGCTATACAACTGTTAGGTATATATAGCAACCCAAAATACAAGTAGAGTTAGTATGCAGTACCTTAGATCCATTCAGTCACATTTCAAGTTTCTCATGATCTCTCTTTTATCAAACAATATGATATTCTTTTCTATTCACAATTATGTCTAACTATTTAAACATAATTGGTCGACTAGTGAATACCATTAAATGTGACATCATAATGGTCTTCCCTTCTTCTAGAATCTCTCCATTTCAATTCAACTGCTATCCAGATACATCCCATTAGATCGAATTATCCATAATCATTGGTAACATACCAAGATAGCTAACATTGAACTGAAAATTTAAGAAACAATCAAAAGTCATAAGGGTACTAAGTTAAGATCCTTTTGACCTCATGGGTCTCACACAATATTGAAGTAGAGATCAATTCTTCTGTTACCCTTATTGGTCGAATAATGCACATGTGGTATGAAACACATGCTACAGTATTACTCTCCTTTTTCCATAGAGCGTATGTCTTTATCATAATTCCAATACCGTACAGGTGATAGTTCAGATACATTCAGTATCTAACTTGAGTCCACAACTCTACTTACTTTGAAAAATAACAACAGGACTTCCACCTGGCATTCAAAGACAGATAAAATGAATGGTGGGGTCATTCACTTTCGGTCATAAATCTCATTATCATATGACCTCATCTTGACTCACAGTCAAGGCGATTCCGTTTTAAGCCTAAGCTCTCTAGTTCTTGCCGCTTAAAACTAATCTCATCTCTATGGCACTGAGCCATAGAGGTGATTACCTGTGTGAGAAGGCCAATCATCTGTCCGACATACCTTTAACATGATATTGTATATGTACTTAACATATATATGTGTGTATGCTTCATAAAACAAAGTACTGAACTTTATAGGCATTAATTGAAATTAAAATTAGTCAACATCAAATACTAAAGAGAATATAATTATAAATCGTTTACTAAAAACATCTTAGCAAGTACATCAAAATCTACGCAATCCTAAAGTTCTAATATGTCCATTATACACATCTCTAGGTATTGGCTTTGTAAATGGATTTGCAATCATCTTATGCGTAGAAATGTACTGCATGTTGACTTCTTTTCGTGCAACCATGTCTCTAACAAAATTATACTTGGTATCTATATGTTTGGTTTTTGAATGATATTTGGGATCTTTAGTTAATGAGATTGCTGCTTGACTATCACAATTCACTAACACTGAGTTTGATTCATCATAATTAAATCTAAAATGATTCAAAAATCTTTTGAGCCAAACAGCCTCTTGCACTGCTGCTGAAAATACTATAAATTCAGCTTCCATTGTGGAAAGAGCTATACACGTCTGTTTCTTACTACTCCATGAGATTGCCCCATTATTCAGTAAGAAAATATAGCCCGATGTAGATTTTCTTTCATCTAAATCTCTTCTCCAATCAGCGTTTGTATAGCCAATCAAATGCAGATCACTTCCATGATAGCATAATGAATAATTTGTAGTGCCTTTAAGATACCTTAATATCCTTTTAACGGCTTTCCAATGGGGCTGTCCTAGGTTGGATTGGTACCTACTTACCATTCCAACTGCATAACAAATATCTGGCATTGTGCACAGCATAACATACATAAGGCTTCCAACAGCACTGGAATAAGGAACTCTTGCCATTTGTTCCTTTTCTTGAGGAGTCTTATGACACATTCTTTGACTTAGGCCTCCGTCTTTAGCAATATGAGTATCTATTGGCTTGCAGTCTTCATGTGGAATCGTTCAAGAATTTTCTTAATATATTGCTCTTGTGAAAGAGCTAACAATTTCTTGGAACGATCCCTTTCAATTTTAACACCAAGTATGTAAGTTGTTTCATCCATGTCTTTCATTTCAAAATTTGAGGACAGCCAATTTTTCACTGTAATAATATACTCCTTGTCATTTTCAGCCAATAGTATGTCATCCACATAAAGTGATAATATTACAAACTTGTCTTTGGACCTTTTAACATACACGCAGTGGTCTTCATCAATCATGATAAAATCATAAGAAATTATCGCTTGATGAAATCTAATATACCACTGCCTGGAAGATTGTTTAAGACCATAAATTGATCTTAATAGTCTATACACTTTGTGTTCTTGACTTTTTTCAATGAAACCTATAAGTTGTTCCGTATAGATTTCATCTTCCAATTCTCCGTTTAGAAATGCAGTTTTTACATCCATTTGATGTAACTCCAAATCTAAACTTGCAACTATGGCTAGAATCAAGCGTATTAAGGTAAATCTTACAACAGGAGAGAATGTTTCTCCATAATCAACTCCCTCTTGTTGAGTATACCCCTTAGCTACTAGACGAGCTTTATATTTTTCAATTGTCCCATCTGACTTACGCTTAATTTTGAGAACCCATTTGTTCCCAATTGCTTTGCGTCCTTTTGGAAGATCAATCAATTCTCAAACATTGTTTGATCTCATAGACTCCATTTCTTCTTCCATTGCTTTCATCCACTTATCTTTTGCATTACAAGAAAGAGCCTCTTGAATGTTCTTTGGCTCTTCTTCATCTTGTGGGGTAATCATGAAAGCTTCTCCCTCCATGTCAAAACGACGTCGAGGAACTTTGTCACGACTACTACGCCTGACTTGTGATTCTTGTGAAACAAATTCATCATCTTTTGTCATGCTCCCACTTGGATGAGATACTGTTGGTTCATTATCAAGTTTATACATTAAACGATTTGCAACAATCAAATCATTCTGATCTTGAATCTCATAAAGAGATTTTTCTTGATTTATCTCACCCCTATTTGGAAAATCATTTTGTAGAAAAGTAGCATCCCGATATTCAAATTCAGTTACACTTCCACTTACTTGTTCACCAATGAACACATATCCTTTTGAATGTTCAGAGTATCTTACAAATATACTCTTTTTCCCTCTTGAACCTAACTTGCCGTGTTGATGAACAGACTCATGAACATAAGCAGCACAACCCCAAGGTCTTAGATTACTAAGATCAGGTTTTCTTCCCGTCCATAATTCATAGGGAGTGGATGTAACTGACTTGGAGGGTACTCGATTGAGTATGTAGGCAGTTGTTAATAATGCATCACCCCAAAAGGTGATTGGCAAATTTGCTTAGACCATCATAGACCTAACCATTTTCAGAAGGGTTCTATTTCTTCTCTCCGCAACACCGTTTTGTTGTAGAGTTCTTGGAATGGTCAACTGCTTATCGATTCTTTTTTCATCAAATAAAAATCTGAATTGTTCAGATAAGTACTCACGTCCACTGTCTGTTCTTAACGCCTTAGCGTTTTTATCTAATTGATTCTCCACAAAATTCACATATTTTCTAAAGCATTCTAAAGTTTCAGATTTGTGAGAGATCAAATAAACAAATCCGAAACGTGTGTAATCATCAATGAATGTGATGAAATATACACCTCCACTTCGTGATCTACATTCATTGGGCCACAAATATCGGAATGAATCAATTGCAATGGAATTTCAGCTCTAGTTTCTTTGCCAAATGGTTTTCTTGTCATTTTTCCCGCTAGACAACTTTCACATGTCGATAGATTAACTTTTTCTATAGGGCCTAGTAATCCCTCTTTAGCTAATCTATCCATTCTTGGTTGCCCAATATGGCCTAATCTAGCATGTCAAACATTTACATCAACATCAGAAGATGTAACAAAGGAAAAATTATTACTACACATATCACCACTTAAAGTGTAGTCAACATCTATTACAATAAAACCATCCAACAAATATCTAGAACTATAATAATTCGTTTCCAAAAATAAATTTAAACCAATGCTATGAAAGTTCAAAATAAAATCCAAATTAAGAAGAACAGTAACGAAAACTAAATTCCGTCGAATCTCATGAGCAAATAGGATATCATGTAGAATAAGGGTTTTTCCACCACGCATACATAACCTGCAGGTTCCAATACCCTTTACTTCAACCCGTGTGTTGTTTCCTACATAAATCCATTTTGATCCTCGTGGAATCCGATGAAAATCCACAAACACATTCCTGTCTTGTGCTACATGGTCTGTGGCCCCTGAGTCTACAATCCACAAAGGATGAGATTTAGTCAATAATATAGTACTAGAAACACATATAGTACTTTTCAAAATATCTGAAGTATTCACAAATACTTTAAGGGTTTCTACCTTTTTCGGCTCGTTACATTCACGAGCAAAATGACCATTCTTACCACAGTTAAAGCACTTGACTTTTGACTTGTTCTTCTTCGGATGAGCCATAGGACCATTTCCTTTGCCAAGATAATTGCCTTTTGTCTTTTTAGGAGCTTTTCCTTTATGTCCACCAAATGACTTTCGCTTGAAGTTCGAAGCTTTTTTAGAACTTGTACCAGCTATATACACGTCAGCATTAGGCCTAGTTGCCTCAATGCGATCTTCCTCCAATTGTAGGTGACATGAAGCATCATCAATGGTCTTAATGCTTTCATTATAAGTAAGGTGAAGTTTCATATGCTCCCAACTGTGTGGCAATGACCGAATGACAGCTTGAACCTGTTGTTCATTTGTTAGAGTGTGACCAGCCTCTTTCAACTCACTAATCATATTTGACATTTCTCTTATGTGTTGTTTCATGCTGTGATTTGGACGTTTTTTATACGTGTCAAATTTGATTGTAAGCTGTCTTAGTTTAGTGATCGAAATGCCACCAAACTTTGCCTTTAAGTCTGTCCACATCTCTTTTGCATTATCATGCTTTCTGAATTCACGCATGATGTCATTCTTCATACTGCTTAGCAACGTAATACGAGCTATGGAGTTTTTCTTTTTCAAGGCTTCATAAGCCGCTTGGTCCCTCCTATGTTGTGCAGTATTTCCTTCCTCAGGCTCTTCCATGGCATTATTCAGAACTTTAAGAACCTCTTGTTTTTCTAACACATACTGAATTTTCATACTCCAGATTTCATAGTTATCCCCATTCAGTTTTTCATCTTTGTTTAACTCAGCAACAATGGTTTTAGAAGCAAAAGCCATTTTAAAAGATATTCTACACAGAGACATATATGCACTTAATTAATGTCTAGCATTACACACACTTATTTTTGCCACAATTTCAAAATTAAATTAATGATAATTATTCACATGTCATGGAATCAAAAGTTCACTAAGTTTCACAATCATCCTCCAATTCGATGTGTTTAATTATCACCAATTAATTTTATTGTGCAAAATTTATTATTCTAAGGTAATTACATTTTTTTTATTAAAATACCTTAGAACTCCCACTGCAAATAAATCAATTATATATATACAAATAATAACATATATTGATTGCATAAAAATAATAAAAATATTTACATAAACAAGTCTTTTAAAATAACAATATTTGTTCAAACATAGTTAAATAACAACACAATCAAATAAAATAAAATAAAATAAAATAAAACTAGTTCCTACGAATTATTTTTCTAATTACTAGAATAGATTCTTTAAATTCTTTAGACACTTTAAACTCTAAATCTAAAAGCCATGAAGTACCGGAAACTTTGTATTTCCCTTTGCAAAGGCTAGTATTAAATGAGAGGGTTGCAGTCCTTCTTGCCCCTATCTTCATATATTCTTTCAAAAAATTTGTCACTAACATTGCATAATTAAGTTTTGGATTTGGCTTCCAAAGATCATCTAAAAGACCCTTTTGACTTGGAGTGATCAACGTACTCCTTAACATAAGGTATTTGTTATAGTCACTCCTCAAATGTAAACTGTCACTCCAGATAGACTCTTGTATTTTTTTTATTAACAATAATGATATATCTCTCCATATTATCATTGGGATCCATCCAATAATTGGCTAGTTCGTTTAGCAATTTCCTAGCTCTGCGATACTGAGGCCTTGTCCTAATAGCCCTAGGAGTTCTCATCATGATTGACATGATTCTTTGTAACAAATACAAAAAAAAAAATGATGAACACATATATATAACACAAACCTCGTAGCGATTAAAAACGAATTTTAATCATCCTTGTGTTATATGGACTCCTCACGCTAGGGCATTCGCATGTTTATGATAGAAATCATAATTTTCAATTCCTCAACTTTCTAACCAATAATATTTTCTTATTTGAAACATCCTATACACATCTGCATCAATTTCGAATAAATCACACACATTTGTGTGATCTCCAATGGCATCGCATATTAATTATGTTTTTCGATTGTTTTACACGAAATAATAACAATTAAATATCATTTTCTTACATGCATTTATCATACCATAAATCAAGCAACTTGGCTCGGATACCAATGTAGAAAAAATATCATATCATACGTCAATCATATACCACGTACAATATCATATTCACAATCATCCTATCTTAAAACAATTATGTATATGATTGAATATACAATTTACGAATAATAATTTGCGAAATTTAAACACTTACAGTTTCAAATGAAATCGTTTGCTCGATTCACTGATCAGACACAAAATCACACAGCGAAAGTTGTACACGTTTCACAGCCTAAATCCTTAACAATTGCAGAGCACAAAAAAAGGGAGAACAAAGAATACTTTTTCTTTTCTTCTTTTCTTCTTTCTCTCTTTCTCTCTTTTTCTCTTTCTCTCTCGGATATGTCTTCTTGTTTTTCTTTTCTTTTCTTTTCTTTTTTTTTGCTTTTTAAACTGCCCAAGGCAATTTTCACCAGTTTTCACGTTGGACATGGGACACCCATTATGGGCGTCCCATTTGATCAACCATAAGCTGCTTAGCCGCTCTCTTTCTTTCAATATTTCTTCCATAGTAGCAACTTTGGCTGAAGTACTAGTATCCTAGATGAATCTTGGTGGAGGGTAGCTATATAATGCCTGAAAGGGTGTCATCTTGAAGGCTATATGATAGCTACTATTGTACCACCACTCTGCCAAAGCTAACCACTTGTGCCAACAATGTGGTTGCAGGAAACACATACACTTGAGATACTATTCAAAGCACTAGTTGAGTCTTTCCGATTGGCCATCAGACTCAGGTGGTAAGCGATGCTTACTTACACCTTAGTTCCCAACAACTTCATTAGTTCCTGCCATATAAAACTCATGGGTGCTCCATGAAGCTTATATACCTGGTCTAGATATACTTTAGCTACATCCAAAGTAGTAAATGGGTGGGACAACAAAAGGAAATGAGCATATTTAGTGAATTTATCTATTATAACTAAAATGCCATTGAACCTTTATGATGGTGGCAAACCTTCTACGAAGTCTATTGTGATGACTTCCCAGCTACCATGAGGAATGGGAATGGGCAGTAGTAAAGCAAGATAGGGTAGGTGCTCATTTTTATTTCTTTGACAAACATCACACTGCTGCACATGTTCCTACACAAATTCATCATTCCAAACCAATAAAAGTAAAGCCTCATCTTGTAGTAGGTAGCTTGAGATCCTGAGTGACCACCTTGAGGTGAGCCATGCAATGTCTGTAGAATCTTTTCCCTCAAGTCTCCATTACTGCCTACTTAAACTTTACCGTTGTAACTCAAGATTCCATTGGCATAAGAAAAATTAGGAATTGCATCAGCTGAAACAATAAGAGCAGTAATCTTTTCTGGAGCTTGGGCATCATCAAAAACATCACACTAGAGGTGATAAAGGTTTAACTCGAAAAACCTACATGTCTGACTTGAATCCAAGCCCGACTAATTTGATTTGACTAAAAAAGTTAACAATCCGAACTTGACTTGAGAAAAATTGACTCGAATTCAAATTAATATAAACCCGACCTGATTTGAATCCGTAATGATCCGAACTTGAAATGTATCGATTTTTCTTTGACTCGAACTCGACTTGACCCGAACTCGAAATGATCAAAAATCGAAATGATCCAATTTTTCTTTTAATTCAAAATTATCTGATACAAAATAACTTAATCTGAACTCAATCTGACTCGCCCATTTTCCACTTCTACTGACATCGATAAATACTAATACAAAATCAAAATTAATACATCCACTAACAACTTCGGTTAGATATAACATTTCTAAATACAATACAAATATACGATACAAATAGAAAATACAAAAATGTAACATTTAAATAAAATATGTATATGAATGTGATAAAAATTAAAAAAATAAAATTTTGTATTTTTCAAATCAATATAAATTTTGGTACAAAATTTTCATATTTTATCCGACACAATATATCAAAATAATTTTATATGATATCATAACAAATAATAAATATAAATAGCAAGATCTACCTCGGATAGTATGAATCTAGTCAGCTACTACAAATAAAATTTAAAAGGCAGAGTTGAGCCCATTCAACCGAGCCGCTTTCACCGTTCGGACTTCAGAATAATTGAAAAGGCGGGAAAATCTACTTGTCGCGCAAGCCAGAGTTCAGCCACATCTAAGCCTAATACTATTCACGATCTTAGGACGCCTGACTAAGCCACGTCTTCAACTTACAGTGATTTTCATTAAAAAACCCATTATTTTAGGGTATAATAACAATAATGCCCCAAACATCTAACAGCCTGTCGTTTGTCAATTGGATGTTGGCAGTGATGAGAAGGCGGACCCAGAAATGCTAACGTGGCCAGTGGAAGGAAGACACGTGGGACCCACACCGAACCCTTTAAAAACTCTTAGAGCCCTAAGCGCCAAAACCACCCAAGAGCTTGCTCTGGTCTCTTTCTCAGCTTTTCACTGGTAAGAGTCCTTCGAGTTTAAGGCTACCAATTCTCTTGCTTCAGTTGTAAATTGAAATCTTTTCAGATTCATAATTTATTTTTTATGTATCTTAATTTTTTCTTTAATTTATAATTATTGATCGAATATTAGATTTTGTATATTCTATATTTTCTTTTCTAAAAATTTTCTTTACTATTTAAATCTTTAATAAATTTCATGTTGAAACCAATATTTTTTCCTTGAAATTTTCTGGTCTGTTCTTGATCGGTTTTCTCTCTAAATTCTGATTTCTGATTTTTAATTCCTGGATTTCCTTGTGTGTATTTTAATTTGATATTGGGTTTTGTGGTGTTTGTTTGGATTGCTAGTACCAAATTTCTGATTATATCAAACTTTCTAATAAAAACAAGTATGAAAATTTACCATAATATGTTAAATCGATTTAATGGCTGAGTGTTTGTGTTTATAGAAATTAGGCTTCACTTTTGAATTTTGTTGAAGTTTTATAGTTTCATATTTTTAAATATTTAATCAACTGTTCTATCTAATTGGTTTTTTATTACATCTTCAAGGTTTATTTTAGTGACTCTTTTTAAAAAAAAAAAAAAAAAAAAACCTTGTTAGATTTTCCTGCCTAGTATGTTTTACCATTTGATTTATTTGTTGAAGAGATAAAGAAATCTGTTATATCAGTTAGTTTTTATGTGTCTTAGATGAATCAAAAAGTAAGAGTCATAAATTTAGTAGAAGACAAAGTACAGTTTTTAGTAGCCAATGTCTTACCTTAATTCCTAACAGACTGTAAACATGGGACAAGAAAAGTTCAACAATGTAGATAAGGTACCCTCTTTCTACCCCCAATTACAAAACACTGAAGAAATTGGATTCCATAGTTTGAGTAATGAAGCTGTTTGCTGTACTGGGTTAACTGGTGTTGGAACTATTGATATGCCCTTAAATGTGTTATCAAACTGTCCTTTTCAATCGGGAGATATGCCATTAATGGATATTGATTGGATGACGAATGCCTCCCAACTTTACAGCTATAAAAATTTCATGGTTGACCCTCATCTTATGAACAAGATTGATTATATGACTTGCCAATATTCAACTCTTCAAAATATAGCAGCTAATACTAGAGGTTTGCAAATGAGCGTGCAGGGTGCCAAATGGATGATAGTAAGCCCCAATCAACTGGAAACTTCATTAGCTGTGGAAGTAGGGAACATTTATTATTTGGTGCTCAAGACAGTAGGGAAATGGAAAGTAATAGTAACAATGTGGTGGACTGTGTGGTTCAATCAGATTACCCAGAAACACTAGATGGGAGTTTTCTGACTCTAGCAGTTGATGTTAATACAGAGTCCAGGTCTAGCCTTAATGCTTCAAGCAGAGATATCATTGATAAAATTGATGGGGCTATCAATCCGCAGTTAAATCCATCCCATGGGCAAAGCGGGTATGGAAGTTCCTTCTCCCATGATTTTAAAATGGCAACTGGTTTATCAGATTTCCTATCTCATGCTGGTGGATTTTCTAGCATGGAAGAGAATGCAGTTGGATCATCCAGTCTAAAACATAATTATGGTGGACCTCCTAGTATAATGCAGAATGCAGGTGAATCATCTAATGTCAGTGCATTTGCCAGTACAATGGAGAATGTAGATGTTTGGTCCCTTTCTGATTATGATCTTGGAGATGCTGTTAGTACTAGCCACAACTTTAGTTTAAGTCCATTGCCAATGCTACCAATGCCCCAAAGCCTTGTTCAACATCCTTTTCTTACACTAGGTGATCAGAATTTTGGTGCTGGATTTGCAAATATAGATCTTAATCCAGGCTTCCGTGATCTTTCTGGTGTATCATCAATGGTGCATAGTAGTAGCCAATCTGGACTGCCTCCTAATCAAGGCTTTCATAGTCTTTCTGGTATATCACCAATAGAGCATAGTAGCAGCCAATCAGGACTACCTGTTCAAGGACAGCTCAGAATGGCTTCCCAACCTAGTCAACTGCAAAGATGTAATATGGGAAGTATACCAAGCTTATCCGGAACATCTGTGTCTTCTCCTGTTATTGGGAACATTGAAAGCACCAGCAACCAGTATCAGTCAGGTGGGTTATAAATATATCCATATTCCCCTTTTTGTATAACACTTGAGCACAATATTCATTAGGTAGATCAACTAATATTTGATAAGTTAACTTTTCATTAGAAAAAAAGAAAATCATATCATTGAATACAGAGAACTTAGTACATTAAGAATCCTGTATGCAGTTGGCATTGGCAGTGCCAGTTTCTGGTTACTTTATATTTGCAATTTTTTATAATATTCTAAATTCGTAGTTATATTTTCCATATTTCCTCTTGTTATTTATCTAGTTATGCACAAAATCAAGGCTAAATTTTGTATATTTGTGGTTAGCACCTTTTTTTTTTTTAATGAAGTTGCTTTAAGCTCTCTTTTAAATCCAATTAGATTTCTGATGCTACCTCTTCTATTTTATATTTTGCTAAAACTGTTTCCATGGTTATAGCAATGACAAATACCATGAACCAGACAGGCTTGCACAATCAAGAGTGGTGAGAGTCTTTATCTATGTAAGATCAATATATGATATATCATGATGAAGATATGGTAACTTACTACTCTTTACATGGGAAATTAGAGAAATAAAACTGTGAGAGGTCCATTCAACATTCAACTCATCCTTTATAGCTGACCAAATGTATCCTGTTTTTTTTTTTAACCTATTTTGCATGGTAATTTTGAGGTGTGATAGAACCTGAATGCTGATGTGAATGATAAAGTGTTTGTATACAAACGAATACCTTAGAATTCTATTACTACTGTGGGCCTTTTTATGTAGAATAGCAGGGAAACTTCTTATGTAACAATATCTTGACATTCTGGAAGTCAATGAACTGCGGATGAGCTTCTAGTTACATGAAAAGACATAGAGTTGTATGTAATTTTATGACCCTTTTTGGAATGACTACATCATCTTTGTACACACCATTTGTAATTCATGAATCACATATAGCAAGATGGATGTAGAACTGTTAAATTGTAGTTTTCAGAAGGAAGAAGGAACAGCAAAATGTGATTACATTGACATAACATATTCTCTTGATAATAGCTGAAATCATGATGGTGATAATCCTATATTGTGTTTAGGGAAGCACAATTTCAAATGGGAAGGCCAAAGATTAATGGTAGTGTAATACACACATATTAAATGAATAAAAGTAAAATCAGATAATTGCAAAGAATGGCCACATTGAAGAATTTCTTATATATATATATATATATATATATATATATATATATATATATATATATATATATATATATATATATAAAATTTTTAAGCACTGAAAATGTTTAAGGTCTATAGAACAAAGTAAACTTATAATTCTTTTCTCTTAATGCACATGAGGATGAAAATCTAAAAGAGTGTTTGAAGATTTGCAGAGAGTAAAATAGACCTGTGGAAAGGTGAGGAAAGTATAGTAGAGTGGAGGGAATTAGTCTCTTTAACTTGTTTGCAAGTGGAATAAAAGTAGAGAGCTTGTATGCCAGTACCACTATTTATGTATACCTGGATTTGAAATCGTTATGAAAATAAAATGTGAAAGGTAAAAGAGGGATCACGCTGACATTTTTAAAGTGAAATACTCTACCATCCAAAACCTCGGGGTGGGAGAATTTTCAATGTAAATGTAGCTTTAAGTCCTGTTTTTTTTTTTTTTGGTTATTTCTATCCTTATAAAGAATAGAGCAGCTCTTAAAAGGAATTCGTCATAGCTGATACTTTGTAAGACATACTTTTCATTCTTGGATCTGTTTAATTGCTGCAGGATTTAGCTAGATCTGATTAGTCAAATTCTATTCAGTTATAAGCTACCAGTTCTTAGCTATTTATATTGCTCTAATTTCAAAGATGAAAAACTTTAGATCACCAAGGTTTCAGCGGTGCTTATGTGTTTTAGAACTCTTATGCTGAACTGAGATAACTCTTATGTACTTGTGGTTCTGAAAAATATTGGTAAGCTTTGGAAAGTGACAGTGGCTTGCAATTTGGGAATTAAACTCTATTTTACAATACTATTATTAATATTATCTCTGGTGGTTGTGTTTCTCAATTGAACTTTAGAGATTGTCTAGAGTTTCCTCAGATTCAGAGGGTGCTGGTGGAAATTATGATTCAGGACAACTTTCTTAAACAAAGAAAAAAATGTTTTTCTTTTCTTTTCTACTTCTGAAATTTCAAAATACTCAAATTGGATGCACAGAAAATGTACAGAGGGGAGAGGACAGACTAGGGATGTAAACGGGTAGGGATTAATCGGGTATCCGGGACTATCCGTCCCGTTTAAGTCGGGTTCGGGTACCCGATAAACGGGTTTTAATCGGGTTAGGGTAGCAATTTTATTACCCGTGACGGGTTCGGGTAGGATTCGGGTAGTAACCTTCGGGTACCCTAAACCCAAACCCGATTAACTTTCACTTTGTTTTTTCCCCTTACTTGTTATGTTTTTATGATTTATTTATTTGCTATGGTTTCAAATGGTTTGTTGAATTCTTAAAATTTGTTTAATTATGATAGAATATGTATGTTGTTATTTAATTTTTATTTTTGATTTATACAAAATTAGATGATTTTTTTCCAAGGCTTCGGGTTCGGGTTAATAAACGGGTTGTCAAATTATGGGTTGAATAATCAGGTAATTAAACGGGTTCGGGTAATTAACCGGTAATATAAAATTTATTCGGGTAGGGTTCGGGTAGTATCTTGAAAAAATAGTCGGGTTTTAATAGGGTTCGAGTTTTATGATTGTTAATTGGGTTCGGGGTCGGATACCTCAAAATTAGCGGATACCCGCCCCGTTGACATTTCTAGGACAGACTACTATAATTGCTAATAACTAAAAATAACAGAGCATAGACTTTTTGCTTTTAGTATTTTTCTGTACATTTTTCTAGAAACTAGACCTCTTTGTTCATTCTTATTTTTGTTACACCATGATTAAAAAAAAAAAAATCCCCCTAATCCCTTCTTGCATGAAATTTCTCTCTTTTGGGAATGCTGCTTTCGCAAGTTCAAATAATATAGGTCTATTTGAACTGAATCTCAAACACCTCAGCTAGGAACTTTATCTATTAGATAGTTTTATTTAGATGTTTGATTTCTAAACCAACATCTTCTTTTCTAGTTCTAGAGCTTCTATGCTAAATAATGCATGCATTTCTACTGCAGATCATCTTTTTGATAGTGATGGAAGTGCCTCTAAAGTTGCTAGTAGGGGTACCAGTCATGCATCTAAGTTTGCATTACGCTCTGAATTTGCATAGAATCTTTTAACTGATTTTTTCCCCTTTTTTACTATAAGAAATGATGCAATACAGTACAAACACCCGAGGTCAGTCATTGGCAGTTTACCTTTCTATTTTTTTCTCTACATGCATTTTCTGGCAATTAAAGCTGCTGTTTATATTTTTTTTTTCTCTAAATAGATATTCTTGGCCCCTTCTCCAGGCCTTAGATCCATTTTGACTTCCAACAAAAATTTCCCTGCTCAGTCTCAAACACTTTAAAAAGGGGAATTGCATGCTATTTTTATGGTTTTTTGCGCTGTACCATTAGCGTTTATTTCTGTAAAAAGTGTCTTTTTGCTGCAGAACATCCTTGCTGAAACTGTGCCTGTACATCCTTTGCAGATAAGCCTTCTGCTAGTGAAGGAATTGCTGCTGAAGTCGCTAGCATTGTTCCTTCTTTTAACGATATTGGGGTTCAAGTAGCAAGTAAGGGAACTCAGCTTGCATTTGCATTTAGCATTTCATATTTAAAATGAATGTTTCATCAGCTTTGTCCATGATAGTAAAGTCTTGATGAGGCTAACGATACTGATTCAGTTGTATGGGTTTGGTTTGGACTGGATCTCATAATACTAATTTGACTAGATCCTCAATTATATTACAATTAAGATAATATAAGATTGAAATTGTTAAGTTCACTGATCACCTTAGAAGTTCGCGAGGTTAACATGTCATGCTTAAGATCCTGTTATCAAAAAAACAATAATTTTTTGTCTTCATTTCCCCTGGAAACATATTAATTATTGTCTAAGACTCTTTTTACAATATCTCAGTCTGTTGTAACTGATTTACACATATAAATTGACAATTGATGTAAAATAGGTTAATCTGATATGTGGAAATAGTCCAAGAAAGCTTTGGCTGGTTCAGGCCATCAACCGAGTCATGTTACTTATTGTTCTGGTTGTGTTTGTAATACTCCTGATAACTGCTTGCAGTCTATCTTGGTTAATCTCAGAACAATACTCCTTTCCAGGCTTCAAACAATCTTCTTGTTCCTGCTTGTACATGTGGAAATTAGAAAAATGTTTAGAAGAATGAATATAAATTTTGCTTTACTGCCAACAAATTAAACTTTTACCATTTACAGGTAAAATAATTCCAGTTGCAGGGGAAAGTCCACCTGCACTGACTTCTAACCTTCTTGCAAGACCATCTCTCAAGAGGAAAGCAGCCCAAATCCCTCCAGCTACTCCTCAGGCTCAAATAAAAAAGACAAGCTCAGTGAAACCTTCCATTCTTTCACCTACCTCATGTGAAGCCCAAAATGCTCCTTTTGTTGCACCTCTTCCAGCGGTAGTATCCGAAGCTGCAACTGTTCCATCCCTAGCCCAACCTATATCTTCTGTTCCACCTGGAACAGTGGCAGCTCCTTCTCTCCCACCCTTGGCTCACAGAGGTCCTCCTCTCCCACTGGTACGGATTACTCCCCTCCCTTCTATAGCCCGGAAGTCTCCAACTCCCCATATAAAGTGGCAAGGTACTTCTTGGCCCTTATTTTATTTGATGTCATGTGCTACTATTTTTGTTCATATCCAAAAGGCCCTTTTCCTGTCATATTTAATTCTTAAAACTCACTTTATATAAACTTTTGAAGCCATATTTTCTTTTAAAATGATACATCATTATAGTCCTTTCTCAATATATAGGGATACAAATAAATTGAGCCACGCTCTTCAGAGTGCTGTATTTATTCCAAGCTGTGGACTACAATAATATAAAATTTGTTTCTTCAATTTACTCTATTTACTGCTGCTACTTTCCTTCATTCCTCTTTGTTTCATTGTGTACATTATCAAGGACCTGCTTGGTCACAACAAAAGGATTTACTTGTGTGCTCTATTTCATCCAAATACCAACAAAGTTGGACATCTGATAGGTTGATCACATTGGATCAACATCTTAACTATCTTGGTTACCCTCTGGCTAATTTTTCCTGCAAATTTGAGTTGATGGAGAAATGTTTTCACTATGTTTTCTGGTCTGGTGTAATGATGTTAACTGATTATACGGTATGAAGAAAAGTTATACATTGCAAGAAGTAACAATTAGGAGCATTTATTTGCAGATACAGAGCTTCTTCAACTAAGTGGATATAATTGTTTGTTATGCAAGAGGGATCTTTCCTTCACACCAGAAGGTCCTGTTTTCCAGCCAGCTACTCCACCTCCTGTTTCTGTTTTGTCATGTGGTCATTGTTTTCATGATCTCTGCTTGCAGCGAATCGCCTCTACAGACGAAGCCAATAATCCACCTTGCATTCCTTGCGTGATTGGTGAGACTTAACTCATACTCAGTGTCTCAATGTTTTGGCAATAATTGTTAGAATAGTAGGAAGATGAAATGGATTTCAAGGAAAAGGGCAGTTACTTAAATTTGTACATTACAAGTTACTACAGATGATCTTTTAATGAACTTTTAGATTCATGGCGATTTTGCATTGGTTGAGATATTAACCCCTTCAATAGCTAACATTGCCTCTTGCTTCTCATGTATCGTAACCTTTATCTGCTCATCTCTCTTCTTCCTCCTTCGTTAGATCAACCAACTACCTTAAACCAAAGTTGGCTTTTAAGATTCTCTGTTATGATGATTTTCAGTCACATTCTGGGTCCATTGTTACCGAGTAAAGCAGAGGCATCTCTCTTTGCTATTTTTCTTTCACTCCCTTTTCTTTCTTGGCCTCATCTGTACATCTTTCTTCACAGTTAAGGCGAGGTCTCACCCTTTGTTGGAATACTGGCGGAAAAGCTTTGTTCAGTGCACTAAAAGGGTAAAAAGGTAGTTGGTGACCACTAACTAGGAGGAGCTATATTTTCTTCCTACATAAATGACTATAAATACGTATGCTAAATATAGAAAATATTTACAAACATTGCCAGAAGAGTTTCACTAACATAATTTACAAAGGTTAATATGGAGACCACAAAATACAAGTTTTAGTATGAACATGGGTTCTTCATCAGCACTAATAACTCCAGAATTCTCAGGCTTTATACAAGTTTAGTTAGCAACCTTCAAACATTCTTCCTATTATTGTAGAAGAAAAAGCTTTTGCTCTACCATTATCTAGCTTCAATGTCAGAATCTTCCATGATGTTGAACAAGAACTGTGGCAGTGAAGCAATCCTGGGAAGATTAAGAAGAATATCCCCCACCGAGTCCTTCCTTGACATGGCCCGTGGACCGTTGGACCCAGAAACATCATCTAATTCATCCATCGGTACAGGAAAACCCTCTAATGTCTTACTATCGCGTTCTGCTGCGGAGACTGAGCTGCCTTCAACATTTTTACCATAAGCATGGACATCAACTGCACCATCTTCTTTGGTCTGAATATTTGGTGCCACAGGAGAATCCTTCTGCAGAAGACAGCAAAGAGAATTTACCCTAGACATGAGCCGCTGTTCATCAGAGGCTGATGTATGCTGTGAGTCATTGAGCAAGCATTGTGTAATCTCCTCCAAAATGTCTCGGCTCTGTCGGTCATCAATGGAAGATGTCATCTGTTCAGAAATGCAATTTCCAATATGATTCACTAGATCACTCATCGATATGGACGCATTAAGCCCAGGAAATCTAATCTGATCCCATTGACTGAGCAACTTTTCTTCCTTGGCCGTGCTGCCTCTAATTTCTTCAATTGCATGACTGTCCATGGCTATAAAGAAAAAGAAAAGTTAATGTGGAACGTTAGAATGTGCCTATCACACCATTACAAACTCCATATGATCAACATATACTGTCCTGAGGACTACAACATTATAAATGAAACATAAAAAAGACAGTTATATTATGGATGAACAATCAACAGCACCACAATGGGATTCTAAAACTGTTAAATCTCCTTCATGATAACATAATTAATGCCGGTACTTACATAACATACATGACGCTTTTAGTGTTAATACTAGAAATATTTTTGTGAGTTGACCATCCACATTTATGTGATTTTTTCAAAAATATTGAAAAAAAAGATTATAGGCCACTCTACATTTATTGTAATATGATACTCACTGTTTTCCTACTTCAATAATACTAATTTCATCTGCATCATTATAATTGTGTGCTAAAAAATCTCATTACTTTTTGAGTTATTTCTAGATACAATAAAAGAAAAGCTGTTATTACAAGTAACAGACATGTGACGCACGGGCAATGGAACTGCAAAGTTGATGGATTTAAGGCAGCTTTAATTATATTCTGGAGGTAGGGAAACTCTTTTAGACTCGTGGCTTCAAACAGAATGTTATTGTTCTATAATAGCTTTCTTGAATACTACGTAGAACTTAAAGATCAACTACTTAGGTTCCATCTTAACTGAGAACATAACTAAAACAGCCTTTCAATACCAAAGCTTCGGAGAAACTATTTTACATTGCTAGTCATTGAGGGTTTCCAGCTTAAGGTCATAAACATCAAATATAATTTAGAAGGCAAGAACTAGTCAAAATCATTTTCTTTCCACTTTTCCGTTCACACCTATCTATCCTGTCATTTTCCAATCTCAGTGTCAGAAAACTGATAATTTAGAAGGCAAGAGTATAAAAAGCACTTTAAGCTTCTTTTTAAAAAAAAAAAAAATATTTTGGGAGAGATGGTTTACCTAAAGTGGCACAATCATGTTAATGTCCCAGAATTTTACCATTAGAATAACTGACTCAAGCTTGAAATCATCACTGCTAGGGAATTTGTCAGATCTCACCGTTCATTTGAGCAATTAATATATGTATTGACAGTTTCAAAGCGCAAACGAACAATCATAGAATTGAATTAATTAGATCATAATACCAATCTAACATAGGGAAGGAAAATTATATTAATTATCACCAAGAATAATACTTGTACTCTAAATAAGTGGGTGTCAAGCAGGATAACAAGACCTTACTAAAGAAACCAGTAACTACTTCCAAAAATGATGAAAATGTAGGAATAATCATGTCATTGTATCAAGACTTCATTCTCGAATGATATCAGATATACCAATATTCTCAGTTCATAAATTTACCTGAGCTAGGTGATGGAGTTTCCTGGCAAAAACTTTCAGCTGCTCTACCACTGAAATCTTCCTCTTTTTTGCAGGAAGAAGATTGACCAGCAGATGGCGATGATGGATCCTGCAATCCAAAGATAGTAGGCCCCTCCTCACTTTTTAACTCAACCCCATGGCTAGCATCATTTGAATCATTAAAACCAGAGATCCTGGGTTCAAAATATGGTGATTCTAACAAAATTTTTGGATGTTTACTTAGGAAGTTGAGACGAGGATCACATTGAATAAGTTTCTCAAAATGCCTTCCCAAATGGCCCTGTGGACACTGTAGGAAATGTTTCCTGTGACAAATAAGGAATGCATCAGTATTACATGACATTTAATGCTCATATTATACAGCAATCGACAACTGAGTCAATGCTCATATGATCTGCTGCAGCTAGAAACTCAAAGCTCAACGATAGTACCTGTGTATGCTTGCTTGTCCACCAGTAAAATCCGATGTAGCTTGCCATAGAGTATGCTTCCTAGGTTGAGGATTTGTCTCCCTAAAGAAAAGCGGCTGCCTTGCCAACTGTAACAAAAGACAATTTCCTCTAAAATCAGTATTAAATCAAAAATTTGAAAATGATCAAAAGGTTACTTTAAAGGAAGAAACAGATTTTCCCATAATTGTTTTCTCTGCTATTGCCAATTATGGAGAAAAACAACAGCCTAATGCATAAATTTGGATTACCACTACATCTAAGATCCCTGGTGCATCATCAGGATAATTTGCCTTGATAGCTACAATATCTGACCACTGAATTTCAATTTTGTTCTTGAGTCCACCATCAAGCACTTCCCATACAAGCTTGTGCTTAGCAAAGTAACATTTTGCCACCAAATCCCCTTCATATCTTGACTTATACTGCATCCCAAAATAACCTCAGTCAATTAAAACTTGACAGAAAAACCCTCATATTCCTATCCAAACACAAGAAAATCCAAAGAAATCATAATAATACCTCCCAAGAACCGATTTGCAACACAGATGCAGGAAAATTGGAGGCCTTGAGCTTGTCCTGAACGCCGGAAACTATAATTCCCTTACTATCTTTCTTCTTGAGAGCTGTTAACTTATTGGCATTCTTTTGTGAAAGTTTCATTTGAATCAAGTCCAAAAAAGATGGACTTTTTTTCAGACGCAAGCCAAGTGGACTTGGCTCATCAAGTGGATTATATAACGATGGTGGGATTGGAAAGTTCCCACTTTCAATATTACCTTCCTGCTCCGACAAACAAATCCAAGCAAACACTTAGAAAACAAATTAAAGAAATCAGATTCGAGACAACCAAAAACTTTTTGTCAAACTGATAAAAACCGAACAAAGAAAAAACAACAAGAACAACAAAAAAGGAGCATTTCTTTGAGCTGAAACCCATAATAGAATCAAACACAGAGATGAAAAACACCAACAAATCTTTCTTAAAGAATGAAAAAACAAAAATTGCTTTAGATAATAATACATACAAAATTTATACCTGTAAAGAAGGGTCAAGTTTTGATCTTTTTTTGTGAAGAGAAGCCACCTCATCTTCCAGAGCTTCTTCCGTCTCCAGTTTCACAGCTACCCTTTTTCCTGAACTCATCAGCTGCACCATTTGATCAAAGCTTACTTCTTCTTTTTTATTATTATCTTTTTGGGTGTGAGGGATTTTTTTTATTTGCTTCTTCAATACTTCGCAGAGTCTGAACAGAGAGACAACCAGAGGACCTCTTTTACAGCAATGGATCGCTGGTTGACGGTTTGGCTTGGCTTGGCTTTACATAGTGCACGTGCCAAGAGAATCGCCACGTGTCCTTTCGATAACACCGCTAGATGGTGGACAATTTAAATGACGAAAATGGCCTTCTCTCTTTGGACGGCTGCTTCGGTTCCTGCGGGGGTTTAGTTTTGACATTTCAAGGGAGATGAGAAGGGACTCTGACGTCAGCTATTTTGGAGGCTTTCGGTGGCGGATTGAGTCACGTGTCGGCATGTGCAGTGGGTTCTTCAATGGATAAAGCATGGGGCCCATGGTTCCTGAACGTTCCTGAGTGGATTGTGTCTTTTGTCGGTATTCCTCCTTTTCTGTGAGAAGGCAACGATTGGGCGAGAGTGACACGTGGAAGAATCTGGAGGGATGAAGGGACACGTCGGACTGTGAAATGGGATTCCCCGAAACCTTTTTGTGGATAATGTTTCCAATTTGGATTTGTCATCTTTGAATTGACCCAATATATATTATATTGTTTTTTTGCGGATATTTGTATTTTTAATTTCTTAATTTTTATTTTTGGTGTTTCCGTTACATCATGTACATGTCATATTTCTCTTTCACAAGCTTTTAATAATTTTTTTTTTACTCTTTCAAATAAAAACATATATATTTCGAGCATTCAAAGTTTTTTTTTTTTAAGAGTTAATCAATTTTATCACTTCATTTAATAATTACACAATTACAATTAAATTAATATTTTTATATTCAAATTGAACAGAAAATCAAATTTAATAATTTAAATAGTAAGATAATTTATTTAATTATATGATAATTTATTTAATTAAATGGATTTAATAGAATAAGAATAGAATTTAATAATAATAAAATTTTTTAATTTCTAATTAGAATTTTTAATCTTAAACTAATAAATAAACAGAGAATTTTTATTCTTATTCGAAACATCTTGTGATCTTTAATTAATTCTACGCTTCAATATAATTACCAGAGTAAGCGCTATAACCTGTTTCCAATACTTAGCGGCTTGATCGAACCAAGCCTTCGTTATTTCAGAATCCTTTGTTGAATGGCCTGTTCTCCTCGGTCGGAATAGTTAAAAAGATTGGCTTTAATCAAGGGTTTTTTTTTGGTTTTAAGACAAAAGGGAGTTCCACTATAAAAATTAAAAAATACCAACTTAGTAAATTGAAGGCCCGTCAAAATAAAATAACGTCCAATTTGACATCTAATTCTTAAAAACTATTTAACATTCTTCATAACTAATTAAAAGAATATAAAATGATAATTTTAAAATAATATGAATTATATAATTGATGACACCAAAAAAAAAATCATATATAAGTTTTAAAAGAACTCGACACAAATTTTAAGGAAAAATTTCAAAAACAACTAAAAATTTGTCATATTTATCTGATGGTGCTAACTTGTTTTGTAATTATCCAAAAGGAAATAAGAACTTTTGAAATTAATAAAAAGGAAGTTAGAATGATCATTTCTCCCTTAATAAATTCTTAAAAAATAACCATATTTTGTTTTTCAGTTTTTTTTAGGTAAATTCCTTTTAAGTATCTAAACTTTGCACCTAATTCAACTTAATCAATTAATATAAGAAAATAGACACTCTCCCTCAAACTTTTCAATTTCACAATAATTAAGTAAATTGTTAAAAATTTGAATTTGAGATCATTTTGCTCCTAAATCATTTAGGATGTTTTAAATACTCAATTTTAAACAAAAATGAAAAAGAAAATGTTGAAAACTATTGGGTTTTGATAAGTTTGTTTTCTTTTTTACTTTTAATTTCTTTTTTTATTTATTTAAAATTAATTTTTATTTCTTTATAACTTCTAATTTATTTTTTATTATTTCTAATAAAAATGTAAATAACTTAAGGTAAAATAACATAACACAAAATGATTCATATTTAAAATTATTCCAAAACAAAGTAATTTAAAATTTGAAAAAATTGAAACATTGATTGAAATTATTAAAATTTAAAAGTATAAATTTTTTTAATAATTAATAATAATAAATATAATACATTTAAGAAAAAAATCATGGTATTGAGCAATACTCATGAAAAATAGTGAGAAAATTATAAAGAAAGAACAAAAAATCGCGGAAGATAGAGGAAAAATAGAAGAATAAAGAGTTATCTATATTGAAAAGTTTAAGGTTGGGTAATTTTGAATGCTCGAGATTATTTTTAGTCTTGAAAAAGATGTGCATATATTCATATAGGATATCCATATAAAAATCAAGAAATGTATACATTCTTTATAGCTTTGTTTATATAGGTATTTGAATACTTTATTTTAGGTATTTGAATTCTTAATCTTAATTTTCAAAATAGAAACATGTAGTTTTCTTGTCTACATTTCATTAAGGGTGTAATAGTCATTTCCATTTCTTTCCTATGAATTTTAGAAGTTTTCATTTCCTTTTCAGTAATTAGAGTCCTGTTAAAGCCAAACTAGAAAAATTCCTATTCTACAGCATGTCTTTGAAAATTTTCCAAATTTTCACATGTCACTTTTCATGTTTACACTTTTAACATATAATTCAATAAATTTACTTAACCCAATAAACTCGAAAAATCTAACAAGTCCAATCACCTAACAAATTCAATATGCCCAGTTACCCGTACAAAATAGGCTTGAATAATTAGTCCTTGAACCAATTGGGATTATGAACCTAATTTAAGTAATGAATATTAGAACCTAATTCTAAGGGATGAAAATTGACATTAGGTGTATAGATCTAAAACCCACCAAAACATTGCCACTATTAAGGTCGCTTGAAAGGAGAAAGCATCGCTCGGAGGTCGTGCGTACCTGGTTGGTATTCCTTGGAGTGTTTTCTATAAAAGAAAGAAGACCAAGTTAGTGAGAAAGAGGAAAACATAGAGAGATGGGACATATACTCTTTTGCACACACTTTCTCTTGTTTATATGGTTAATGGGCCACCATTTATAACTTTGGAGCCAAGAGTAGGGACCTCCCATATTATGTATAATTTATTATACACATCTTATTATAGGTTAATATATGTATAATATACATACATTATATATAAAAGGTCACACTTTATACAATATTATACAACTAAATATGATGTCAAATATATTAAGACTTAACTAGTCTACTAAATTATAGAGATAATTCAACACACTCCCACTTGGCTAGTTAAGTCATTAAACAGAACATCGTATAATACAAATAAGCATTCATAAGCCTCAAAATATATTGTACCAATAGAGTACATATGTGTAGACTTATAAATACTTTTAATCAACACTAAGCATTTATGAGCCCCAGAATGTATTGTATCGACATGGTACAATGGCGTAGACTCATAAACACTTCAATAATAGTTATATAAAAGTGTGAAATGGAAATGCTATGGAACAGAGTTATATATCCATTTTCATTAGGTCCATGCATCTAAATTGAATGATGCATTGCTTCAACAGAACCACATGAGACTAACACAAAATGTCTCATCCAACAAAATGCCATATTCATCAAAAGCGCGTAAACGGAATATATATGGCAAGTAAGAATCCATCAACACAGTTGCAACTGATTTCATTATACAAAGCTTCCATTAACTCAATACAGCAAAAGGCTTTATATGCCTCATACAAATGTTATATCTCAAAAAGCCAAACTCTTAATTAGTTGATTAACCAGAATGAACTTTTTAATTATGTGCTCTACAATCCAATCAAACAATGGATTCCATTACTTTCTCTCTATCAAACTGAAAGATGATATCTATACCTTTGGAGCGTGAGGACTCTTAACATTTTGAGAGAGAAAGCAAGTGTTGCAGCATTATAACAGTACATCTCTAGTGACTCTGAAATGGCTACCATAGAAACCATCCCTAAGATGAAATTTCGCAGCCAAAATGGCCCATCATATTCTTTACAGCATGCCACATACTTAGCCTCCATAATTAAGGATGCTATAAGTGTTTTCTTCATACTTTACAAAAAATAGCTCCTCCATATATTTAAATATATAACCAGAAAATGGTTTTCATCATCTGGATAGCATGCAAAATCAACATCAAAATATCTAACCAAACCTAGAATGTTAGATCTACTAATATCCAAATACTTTTTTTGCAACTTCTAGTTCTCTATTACAGGATCGCTCAATTATCTCTGAAGTACACCTATAACATACACTACATTAGAATGTGTTCAGGCAGCATACAATAATTACCCACAGTAAGGCATACAAAACACTCAACATGAGCTCTTTCATCATCACTTTTGTTGGCTCTACCGAGAGGGGGGTGAATCGGTTTTCTAATGTTTATGGCAAATTTTAAATTAATCCTAATTTAATTAGCAAATGATAGTGAGCAATATAATAAAATTAAACAATTTAATGCAAGATAGGAAAAAGAGAAACAAACACAATCGCTTATAGAGGTTCGGCCAAACTCTTGCCTACGTCCTCTCTCCTTGACCCTCTTGTCAAGTGCTTTCTTTCTCTCCTTCAACAGAAGTTACAATCTTCCTTTTTCAGGTTAAGGAATAACCTCTCTACCCTTTGCAATACAAAGATGTATTCACCCTTTTACAATTTTATCTCACTGAAGAACAATCCTCTTCTCTTCTAAGGTAAGGATGAATACAGAATTAAGCTTTTAGTGTGGGTAGAACAATTATAGCTTTTGCACTTAAGCTTATACAACAAACTCAATAAATGAGGAATGAAGACACAAGGAATGAAAGTATTAAACTCTTGAGAATGTAAGAAATGTGCAGCAATAGTGTCTCTATTCTCATTGTCTTCAATGCTTGGTTAAATACTGAATGATTGGTAGTTGGAGCATTAAATGCTATTTTTCCTGTTGAGATTTTGCAGAAACTAGCCGTTGGGTACCTCCAGTAGAGTGCTAGATCGATCTGCCATCTTGGCCAGATCGATCTATTAGTTATAAATCCTGCAAGATCAAAGCACAATAACACAAGGAGATCGATCTCATAGGTTAGCAGATCGATCTGTTAATTTGAAAATGATAAGGGAGATCGATCTGTCGAATAGGCAGATCGATCTTTCAATCTCTCTGTTTGAGGCAAGATCGATCTTCAGATCGATCTGCCATGCAATCTCGTAGTGGGGAGATCGATCTCTCAATACCCCAGATCGATCTCCTTAGCTCTCTGACTTTGAGAAGATCGATCTCTTTCTTACCAGATCGATCTCATAAGCTCTCTGTTTGAGTGTGGATCGATCTTACAGATCGATCTACAGTCTATGCTTTAAGGGAGATCGATCTCTTCCTAGATCAGATCGATCCCTCAACTCCAGTATTAGGCAGATCGATCTCTTAACCCTTATAGATCGATCTCACTCTTCCTTAATACCTTTGTGCAGTTTCAAAGCTTGGCAGATCGATCTCATGTCTTCCTGAGATCGATCTCTCATCCAAGACAAACCCAGGAGATCGATCTTTCATGAGTCAGATCGATCTCTCATCAACAGAACTTTAAGTTCTGGTACTGATAACCTCTAAACATGTTTTTATATCATCTTTATATTATTGAATTTACTTGTTTTGTCATTTCAAAATACATTAACTCAACAATCTCCCCCTTTTTGATATGACAAAACTTATTCAATCAACATGTTTAGTTAATTTGCAGAAGCTCCCCCTTTTTGTGAGCTCCCCCTTTCTTTTAGCTTTTGACCTTGTTACTATCTTAACTCCCCCTCATTTTAATCATTCTTTTAAAACTTTAGAGATGTTTCTTAAAGCCATTTTCATATCTTTTAATTAACCATATGTTCTCTTTTCTTCTCCCCCTTTTTGTCATATCAATAGCAAGAAAGAAGTAATATTCATGTTATTTCAAATTAACATTTTCATTAAAACTCAGTCAACAATAAGACAAATGGCAGCTCATTCAAGTAATTTCATTGCAAAACAACAACGAGTAATGGAAAACATATAACAGAACTAGATCTAGCAACTAAGTCCTATGGTGAAGGAGGGACGCAATCCATGAGATCCTCAATGTGTGTGCGAGCGACCTGAAGCTCATCATACATTGCCTCCTGAGTCTCATGAAGATTTGCATAACCTTCATCCACTTTGCGGTTTAGCTCCTCGAACATCCGCTGCTGAGTTGCATGAAGGTTTGCAAAGCCTTCATCGATCTTCTTGTTGAGGTCACTCATCATCGTCATAATGAGCTCCATACCAGCAGGTGAGGGTGCAGGTGCAGTGGGCTGAGCAGGTGAAGATGGTGGACGCGCAGTCGATGCAGCCGGTGGATCGACAGGCTCATCAAGGGGATCTTCCTCCATAGCTGCTACAGAAGGCTGTTCCCGTTTCTTCTTCCAGTCGCCCCGGAAGTCTTTGTAGTAGCCCATGTAATAGAGTGTCCCAATGTTGAGGACGCTCTTCGGAGAGGGCATTTCGCAGGTTTCACAACTGCTATCTATTCCGAGTCGTTGGAGAAGGTACGCCAGTGGTTGCGGGAACACGATCGTTGTGGCTTGACCTCGTACAATCTTTAACCAGTCTTGATAGATAAAGTGGATGAGGTTGGGTTTTTGACTGGTGGAATGAATGTGGTGAAGCCAGAACCTATCTAACCGTCTAACAGTGGAGTGACGGGTACCAAAAGGATGAAGGTTCCAAGAAATAATGAGGTGGAGTAACCGGGGGTGCATTGGGAGGTCACTCACCTTATCCCCGGGAATATCAAACTCCAAAGGGACTTCCTCATCTTCGTTTGTCAAGCCCTCATCGCGTAAGTGAAACGCTTGGGTAAGGACTTCAGTGTCAATGGCAATGGATTTTCCCATGACATACGTTGAAAAACCGAGAATATTACAAGTGTCATTGGGATCATAGGTGAGTTCGACATTGGAAAAGAATGCTCGAACGATATTCGGAGGTACGGGTGTAGTGATTTTTAGAAAATACATCCAACCAAGATCTTCAAATTTAGACAGATACAGAAAATCAATTCGATTTAGGAAAGAGAAATCGATTGTACGCCAATGTTTAATTGGCATGGTTGAAAAGTATTCCTCATATCGCTTCCTTTTGGCAGGTGTTTTAAAACACCTGTTGAAGGTAGCGGCTGAAGAGGGAGGAATGGATTGGGAGGATAACCCGGGTTTTACATTGGATCGGGGAGGTTTTGGCCTACTCTCTTAAGCCGAGGCATGGTTCTAGACACTAGATTTACTTAAAGACAGGTTTACCACAAAAAACCAATGGAACAGTGACTAGATTTGCCCTAGAGTGAAATTGAACACAAATCTTAAGAAATTTTTGAGAAAATAATAAGGAATGTGGGTTACTATACCAGTAAACGAAGAAGAGAAGCAATGAAGACCGTACCGAGATCGATCTAAGGACGAATCGAGAGAGAAGGTGCGACAGGAGCTTTAGGTATTTGGGATTTGGAGTTTTGAAATTTGGGAATTTTTCGCCAATATTTATAGTCCAGGGCACAGGAGATCGATCTGTCGAGACGACAGATCGATCTGTCATTTCCAGAAGCCCAAGCAGATCGATCTGTCGTATGCACAGATCGATCTATTGTAGAACAGAGGCTAGAGGAGATCGATCTACCAGATGCATAGATCGATCTTCAGAGGATAGAGGCTTGAGGAGATCGATCTGTCGTATGCACAGATCGATCTTAGGATACAGAGGCTAGAGGAGATCGATCTGTCGTATGCACAGATCGATCTGTTATCGAACAGAGGCTTAAGGAGATCAATCTTATGGATAGAAGATCGATCTGCCTAGCTTAACCTTAATGCTTTAGGCTTATTTGAGGTATGGATATCGATCTATATGAATAGGAGATCGATCTCTCATACTTGTTGCCCAGAAAACTCATTTGAAAATCACTTTTAAGTCAATTTGAAATCAAGATTTTGAAGCACACACATCTTAGGGAACATTCATAAGTCCTAATTCACCTCTAAGAATGCAAAACCTATCTCTATCAAGGAGTTTGGTGAATATATCAGCTATGTGATGTAACGTGTCAATGTACTCTAGAATTATATCCCCCTTTTGCACATGGTCTCTAAGGAAGTGATGCCTAATTTCTATGTGCTTGGTTCTAGAGTGTTGAATAGGATTTTTAGATAGATTAATAACACTGGTATTATCACATTTAATAGAGACTTGTTTCATATCAATACCATAATCTTTCATTTGTTGTTTAATCCACAACACTTGAGCACTACAACTGCCTGCTGCTATGTATTCAGCTTCAGTTGTGGACTGAGCCACACTGTTTTGTTTCTTGGAGAACCAAGAGATTAGTCTATTTCCTAAGAATTGGCAAGTACCTAAAGTACTTTTCCTATCTATTTTGCATCTCCCAAAATCTGCATCTGAAAATGCATGAAGTGCAAAGGTAGAGTCCTTGGGGTACCAAAGTCCTAGATAGGGAGTGTCCTTAAGGTATCTAAAGATCCTTTTAGTGGCTAATAAATGTGATTCCCTAGGAGAGGATTGAAATCTAGCACAAAGGCATACACTAAACAAAATATCTGGTCTACTTGCAGTTAAATAAAGCAATGAGCCAATCATAGACCTATAGAGTTTAGTGTCTACACACTTACCACTTTCATCCTTATCAAGCTTGATGTTGGTGCCCATTGGAGTTGCTTGAGGTTGGCAATTGTCCATTCCAAATCGCTTGAGCAAATCCTTAGTATACTTTGCTTGATTGATGAAGGTTCCATCTTTTGTTTGCTTTACTTGAAGTCCCAAGAAGAATGTGAGTTCTCCTATCATGCTCATTTCAAACTCACCTTGCATGATCTTAGCAAACTCTTGACATAAAGACTCATTAGTTGATCCAAAAATAATATCATCTACATACACTTGTACAACTAATAAATCCTTATTTTTATTTTTGATGAATAAAGTGATATCCACTTTTCCTTTTGAAAATCTCTTTTCTAGTAAAAATTTTGACAACCTTTCATACCAAGCTCTAGGAGCTTGTTTCAAGCCATAGAGTGCCTTAGATAATTTTAAAATATGTTCAGGAAATTCATGATTTTCAAAGCCGGGAGGTTGCTCAACATAGACTTCTTCATTAATGAAACCATTTAAGAATGCACTCTTTACATCCATTTGATACAATTTGAAGTTTTTATAACATGCAAAGGCAAGTAACATTCTTATTGCCTCTAGTCTAGCTATCGGTGCATAGGTTTCATCATAATCTATACCTTCTTCTTGTCTATAGCCTTGTGCAACTAACCTAGCCTTATTCCTTATGATCACATTATTTTCATCCATCTTGTTCTTGAATATCCATTTAGTTCCAATTATAGAGTGATCACTAGGCCTAGGAACTAGTTTCCATACTTTACTTCTCTCAAATTGATTTAATTCTTCTTGCATTGCTAGGAACCAATTATTGTCATCTAAAGCTTCATTGACATTCCTAAGTTCTATTTGAGATACAAAGGCTATATATTGACACATATTTCTTAGAGATGATCTAGTTCTAACTCCAAGAGTTGGATCTTCTACTATTTCACAATCTTTTACATATCCTAACTCTCTTGGTGCTCTAGACTCTCTCTCTAATATCTCTATTTCTTCTTCATCTTCTTTATTCAAGTTAAGTTTTTCTAATAAATCATCTTCTAAGTTTGAAATTTCCTCCAAGTTTTCATCAAATATTCCAACATCCTCATCATTGGTTGAATCTTTAGATACATCATTTGATTCATCAAATATAACATGAATAGATTCTTCAACCATTAATGTTCTTTTGTTATATACTCTATAAGCCTTTGAATTCAATGAGTACCCTAGAAAGATTTCTTCATCACTTTTGGCATCAAATTTTCCTAGATTATCTTTCCCATTATTTAAGATAAAACATTTGCAGCCAAAGGGATGGAAGTAACTAATGTTAGGCTTTTTACCTTTGTAGAGCTCATAAGGAGTTTTCTTAAGCATGGGTCTAATCATAGCTCTATTGATTATATAGCAAGATGTGTTTATAGCTTCAGCCCAAAAATACTTTGGTAAATTATTCTCACACAACATGGTTCTAGCCATTTCTTCCAAGGTTCTATTTCTTCTTTCAACTACTCCATTTTGTTGTGGTGTCCTAGGGGCTGAGAAGTTATGACTAATTCCTTGATCATTGCAATACTCGTCAAATCCTATGTTTTCGAATTCCTTGCCATGATCACTTCTAATGCTAGTTATTGTATACCCTTTTTCATTTTGAGTAATTTTTGTATAGGCTATGAATTTTTCTAAGGCTTCATTTTTTACTCTTAAAAAGAACACCTAAGTAAACCTAGTGTAATCATCAACTATTACAAATCCATAGTGTTTCCCACCTAGACTAGTTGTTCTAGTTGGTCCAAATAAATCTAAGTGAAGTAATTGAAGAGGCCTAGTGGTGGATACTACATTCTTAGGCTTAAATGTTGTCCTTTTGTGTTTTCCTTTAACACAAGCTTCACATATTTCTTCATAATCAAAGGATAGCTTGGGTAAACCTATGACTAGATCCTTTCTAGCTAACTTAGATAGCACATGCATGCTAGCATAACCTAGTCTTCTATGTCATAACCAAGATTCCTTTTTATTGTCTACCATTAGGCATATATTTTCATTTTTGAGTTCATTAAGATAGACAATATATATATTACCTTGCCTATGACCTAGAAAAAGTACCTTGTTTGACTTAGGATCTACAATATGACATTTCATGCAATCAAAAATTACTTTGTAACCTTTGTCACAAAGTTGACTTATGCTTAGTAAGTTATGCTTTAGACCCCTAACAAGTAATACCTTTTCTAATGAAAAATAGTCATTACCTATTGAGCCACTTCCTTCAACTTGGCCTTTGGAGTTGTCCCCAAATGTGACCTCTCCACCAACTTTTGATTTAAAAGAGTTGAAGTGGCTTCTATCTCCCGTCATGTGCCTTGAGCATCCACTATCCAAGTACCATGCTTCCTTTGTTTTAGCTTTGTGGCCATGCTTAATTACCTACAAAAAGATTCCAGCTCAAGTCTTACGTACCCAAATTCTCTTAGGTCCTTTGAGGTTAGTGAATGCAATTCTTGATCCCTTTGGGATCCATTTAGCTAATGCATTAACATTCTTGGAGTGAATTACTTCTTTTGGAATCCATATCCTTTTTATTTTTTCTTTAAGAGATCTCATTTTTATATTGCAATTATGTGATGCATGTCCCTTCCTATTGCAATATGAACAAGAAGTTGATAGTTTATTTATACTATTTCTAGCAACAAAGCTTTTAAGATGAGTCTCTCTACTTTTTACATTATATCCTAACCCATTTTTGTCAAAGAATGCCTTTTGGGTCTCTAGCATGCTATCCAACTTTTGTTGACACATGTGGAACCTATTAAAGGAATTATGTAGATTGCCATTTTTCTCTTTAAGATCACAAATTTCATGATTTGAAATTTCTAATTTCTTTTCGCATTCTAATTTATCCCTTAGCATCAACTCATTTTCTTTTCTTAATTTGGATATTATCTTTTTATATTTCATGCTCATGCATTCATACTCTAATGCAAGATCATCAAATGCATCTTGCAATTCATCAAAGGAATAATCATTGAGGTTTGAAGTTACCTTTTCATCCTCAATAGCCATGAAGCACAAGTTGGCAATGTCCTCATTTGAGTCATCATCGGAGCAGTCACTGTCGCTCCATGTTGCTACCATTGCCTTCTTTTTGTGGAACCTATCATTGGACCTTTTAAGAAGAGGGCAGTTAAATTTTATGTGTCCTGATTTTTTACATTCATAACACACAATTGAATCTTTTCTACCTACTTCTTCTTGATCTCTCTTATTGTTTCTTCTATTACTACCACTAGCTCTCATCCTCATGAACTTGTTAAATCTTTTGGCAAACATTGCCATCTCAAGGTCCTCTTCACTACCACTCTCATTCTTAATTTCCTCTTGAGCAGTGGATTTTAGAGCAACTCCCACTTTCTTGGGTGGCTCTTCATTTCTTCTTAATTTCATCTCATAAGTGAGTAGAGATCCTATTAATTCATCTAAAGACAATGTGTGAGGATCCTTAGATTCCTCAATTGCAGTCACTTTAGCTTCCCATGATTTAGGTAAGCTATTTAATATTTTCTTGACCATTTCAATATTAGAGTATATCTTTCCTAAGGACTTTAATCCATTAATAACATCCGTGAATCTAGTGAACATATCACTAATTGATTCTCCTTCCTTCATCCTAAAAAGCTCATAATCATGTGTGAGCATCCCTACCTTAGTCTCCTTCACTTGGGTAGTACCCTCATGAGTTATTACCAATTTGTCCCAAATTTGTTTGGCATTATCACACCCGGAGACTCTATTATATTCATTTGGACCTAAGGAACAAAATAATGTGTGCATAGCTTTAGCATTTAGCTGAGCACATTTAATATCATTTGAATCCCATTCATCTTCTTCTTTAGGGATATCTCTTCCCTCTATTCTCTTTGTAGGGATTTGAGGTCCTTTAATTATGATCCTCCACACCTCATAGTCATTTGCTTGAATGAACAACATCATCCTAGTCTTCCAGTAAGCATAATGTTCTCTATTGAACATAGGAGGTCTAACCGTAGAGTGCCCCTCTCCTACCAAACTAGTTGCTACATTGTTGTGAGCCATTTGATCGTTTCTAACTCTTAGGAAGTTGCTCCTATGTGATTAAAGAGTCCTAGCTCTGATACCAATTGTTGGCTCTACCGAGAGGGGGGTGAATCGGTTTTCTAATGTTTATGGTAAATTTTAAATTAATCCTAATTTAATTAGCAAATGATAGTGAGCAATATAATAAAATTAAACAATTTAATGCAAGATAGGGAAGAGAGAAACAAACACAATCGCTTATAGAGGTTCGGCTAAACTCTTGCCTACGTTCTCTCTCCTTGACCCTCTTGTCAAGTGCTTTCTTTCTCTCCTTTAATAGAAGTTACAATCTTCCTTTTTCAGGTTAAGGAATAACCTCTCTACCCTTTGCAATACAAAGATGTATTCACCCTTTTACAATTTTATCTCACTGAGGAACAATCCTCTTCTCTTCTAAGGTAAGGATGAATACAGAATCAAGCTTTTAGTGTGGGTAGAACAATTACAGCTTTTGCACTTAAGCTTATACAACAAACTCAATAAATGAGGAATGAAGACACAAGGAATGAAAGTATTAAACTCTTGAGAATGTAAGAAATGTGCAGCAATAGTGTCTCTATTCTCATTGTCTTCAATGCTTGGTTAAATACTGAAGGATTGGTAGTTGGAGCATTAAATGCTATTTTTCCCGTTAAGATTTTGCAGAAACTAGCCGTTGGATACCTCCAGTAGAGTGCCAGATCGATCTGCCATCTTGGCCAGATCGATCTCTTAGTTATAAATTCTGCAAGATCAAAGCACAATAACACAAGGAGATCCATCTCATAGGTTAGCAGATCGATCTGTTAATTTGAAAATGATAGGGGAGATCGATCTGTCGAATAGGCAGATCGATCTTTCATTCTCTCTGTTTGAGGCAAGATCGATCTTCAGATCGATCTGCCATGCAATCTTGTAGTGGGGAGATCGATCTCTCAATACCTCAGATCGATCTCCTTAGCTCTCTGACTTTGAGGAGATCGATCTCTTTCTTACCAGATCGATCTCATAAGCTCTCTGTTTGAGTGTGGATCGATCTTACAGATCGATCTACAGTCTATGCTTTAAGGGAGATCGATCTCTTCCTAGATCAGATCGATCCCTCAACTCCAGTATTAGGCAGATCGATCTCTTAACCCTTATAGATCGATCTCACTCTTCCTTAATACCTTTGTGCAGTTTCAAAGCTTGATAGATCGATCTCATGTCTTCCTGAGATCGATCTCTCATCCAAGACAAACCCGGGAGATCGATCTTTCATGAGCCAGATCGATCTCTCATCAACAGAACTTTAAGTTCTGGTACTGATAACCTCTAAACATGTTTTTATATCATCTTTATATTATTGAATTTACTTGTTTTGTCATTTCAAAATACATTAACTCAACAACTTTGAGGACATTAAGATTTTCATAGTATGTCACTTTTCACGAAGGGGCGCCTTAATAGGAGAACAATATATGTTAAACCTATTTAACAAACTAAATATTGGTTTCTCAGACCAATTGAGTATACCTATAAATATGTCACGACGAATCTCAATTCCTAAAATAGAATAAGGCATCACTTAGATTCCTCATCTTTAAGTGACAAGAAGATATGAAATTTGTCTCAAATAATAGGTCAGTGTCATAGGCTACTATTGATATCATCAATTTAGAGCACCACAAGCACTTAACTGCTCGCATTGACCTTATAATGGATTTAATTATCAACATGTTCTCCTTAAAGTGACAATATCATAAAACTTAAATATCACAGTCTGGATGCTTTTTAAGATTCTCAAATGAACTCTTCGAGTTCATAAACTGTATGTTCCACCTCAAGAACCACAAACTTTTAGGTTGCTTTATTTAGACCTTTTAATTTCAGATGATGTAACTCATAATCAGAATGAGCTATTGATTGCCATTATGATTCTAAAGGAATTTTATGTAGAAACAGAAGAGAAAGTTTTCATAAAACCAAATCGTTCTCTTTATTTAAAGCCCTTAACCAAAATTTTGGCTTTAAATTTTTCTAGACTCTCTTTTGGTCTAGAGTGATGTGACAACTCAAATAGATCCCATGCATCTTTATACAACATAGATGCCGACTTATCCTATGTGGCAAGTATCCAACTCAAAGAGTTCAGATCAATAAAGTCTCATGACTAGCATCAAAATCAAATGACACATGAATCATACATTCATGTTCCTCTATAATTTCAGGTGCAGGTTTAAAAGTACAATGTTGGGATCAACTGTTGATTCCTTTAGTTGTGGCCTTTTCTATCAAAGGTAACACACAATAATGTGCACTTTCTTGATTGCTTTGTGGAATTCATAACTCACATTCTCAAAGTCATCCTTAAAATAAATTACATTATCAAACTCAATGATTCTAGTACTATATAATAGAAAATCAAAATCTAGAATTTTTATAGCTGATACAATAACCAACAAAATTGCCACTGATAGCTTTCTTGACAAGATTTCTTGACTAAGTGTTCTGGACCTTTACCTTACCTTTATAACCCTAAACACGAAAAGCAGCATAAACTTGGCTCTTTTGTCTGACTACAACTTATGATAAATTCGAGAACAATTTAGCTTGGATCTCAACTTAAAATACGAGTTGCAGTTTTCATAACTTCGCTCCACTTGAATTCTGAAGATTTGGGGTTACGAACATAAATCATACCATATCCAGAATGTACAGTTAATTATTATTGCAATCTCGTTCTGTTCCAATATTCCAAGCACAATATTAGGCGAAAACACATAATCCTATTATGCACTTACCTAAAAATCGATATAGGATTTCTCTTAACTTTATTATACTGATCATAGTATTCATCACCTCTATCTGATCATTTTCTTAAGCAACTTACCTGATGTACGCTTCATAACGAAAATAATTAAAAGGCTTAAGGCATCTAGAGGATCAGACCTTTTACTTCACATGACCTAAATTAGAATGGTCTTTAGTGAAAGTGATGAAATGCCTATATCTACTTAATACTAATTGTGGAAATGATCTACAAGTGTCAGTATGTATGAGTTCCTAATCATCTTCATATCTACTGATCATATCCTAAAGACTAGCAACAAGATTTACCATAATGCAATCTCTAATGTGCCAAAATAAAAAATGTCCCTAATTCTTATGCCACAATATGATAGATTTCTTATCTATTCCACCATAATCAGAATCAACCACCACATTATTAATGGTCGAAGAAAACTTGCCCAATACTCGGGTACAAGTCTATTGTACATAATCTATCACATAGAATGCCAAAATCAGTACATATGTTGTTACTAAACAAAAATACTTTTCCGTTATCAGAATGAAAAGTATAAATTGACAGTAGTTCTAAAACTGTCCGGTAGGTAATCTGACACCTTTTATGTTTTCAGCATGGCTTTTAACCATATTACCCATATTCACAACTATTTCTCCTTATTTGCTCTTTGGTTGCTTATAACTTTATCGATAACAGCACTGGTATCTAACCACCAATAGTTAGAGGGCATAATTGCTAGATTGAATCCAAAATAAAGGCTAACAGAATACCTTTTTCACACAAATCCTAATCTAGAATACTCTTGTAATTTACCCTCTTGTGCCTAAATTTGTGACAAAAGTGGCATATATATTTAAATTACTCTGATTTTCAATATTCAGAGGTATTGGTGAAAGTAGAATATGAGATGAACTCGGCAAATTTCTTCTTTTAAATGACCTTCTCATAAGACCTCTTAATGATATTATTTTCTAGTAGCAATATTGGCAAATGTCATCATGAAGGCCAAATGAAATCTCTTAACATGAACGATCTTTTCTTCCTAGATGACAATATCACTATTGATATTTAAATGCCATACTTTCTTCTGTCCATTAAGGTACACTGAATAAGATTTGCAAACATGAAAGATCTCCCATTCTCTACCCCAGAACAAGTAATACAGTATCTGCCACATACAGAACTTGTCCCTTATTGCAACCTTCATCAATATTTGCGAACTATTCCTAAATGGCATCCATAAACATTTTGTGATTATCATTGATCGAAATACTCTCTTTGATAAGCTCATTAATGGTATGCCATATATAATCAGAGAATTCTTATTTGAGTGTTCCTAAAATTCACATTAACAATTTGTCCATTAAAGAGCTCACAATAGTGGGTACAGAAGATGGATCAACTTTTACGGCTACTTCCAAGTTCTAATGCCTCATAATCCTAAAGAGTGATTCACACCATTTTTTTTTTAATTTGATCCTGTTAAAAACTTCATATGTGACACTTACATAGATAATCATAATAAATGGATGCTAGTGGAATAACCAAAAAATACTACATTTATTCCATAATAAGTTATAGAGGATAAAACAAAACTGGTTGAATTTAAACTTGAATGATTGTCTACCGTCAGAGTAAGAAAATTATGTTATATCCAAACCAGAATCCTCTCATTCCTAAGCATTCTTGAAAGCAACAAGCAATTCGACAGGCAGAGAATTATCACTTCAAGAGATCTTGGTAAGTTATGCAACTATCATTATATCATTGCCTTATTATTATCTTTTTAAAATTACCAAAAAAATCGTCAAAAAATCTTCATGACCATTCTTGTGATAGGCAAGTACTAATCAATATGATTAATGATTTTTTAATTTAATGAATATTTACATAATTAATTGACTAAAATTAACTCTACCTAAAATATGCAATTCTTGAAGCATATGTAGTAATATTGGGTCCAACATTAATCAATTTTACTTATTTGTGAATATCAAATAATAAGGCAATGTTGTTTTAGAGAGTATGCTTATTCAAATAAATTATTAAGTGAAAGGATAGATCTGAATCTAGATAAAATTGGCTTAAAAAATACCCAAATAATTTATTTATACCCATTTAATTAGGCCAATTATCAAAATTTTATGGGCATTAGTATATTCCAAAATTATGTGAATTATGAATTAAAAAGGTAATTGAATTTTTATAAATTACCCCAATATTAATTCATTCAAAAAAATTCACTTATACCCATTTAATTTTGGGTATAACAAATAATTATGACTATTATACAAATATTAGGCCTATAACCAAAATGGCCTCAGAATTAATTAACCAAATGACCCTATAATTAATTAATCAAAATGGTCAATTAAATCACTAAACATATGCCCATAATATAATAAAATACTTTGGCCCAAAATTTAAATAAACTAAATGGCCAAAAATTAATTAAATAATAATAGCCTAAATTTAATCAATAAATTATGGCCCAATTAAATATAAAATCACATGGCCTAAAAGAAAAGAAAACTAAATGGCCTAAGAAACACCAAAGGAAGGCCCAATGCATGATGGACTAGAAAATGGGCTAAATTTTATTTATTTTTATTTATCATTTATTTTTTTACTCGCATGTGTCAGACAACTACTAATGGCAGGTGCTTTTCATGTGCCATGCGCTATTAAGGATTTTTGGCACATGCTTTTCACGCTCTAGAGCCTAATCTTATGGTGTGTGCGGTGCAGGTGCCAATGTGAAGATCGCACGTGCCTTGTCTTTATCTTACCTCTTTCGATATTTTGCAAAAAAATGGATTTTAAACCTGACCCAACCGAATCTCCCTTAAAATAGACAATTTCAACCTGATTTCATGATATTTTACATATTTCATTGTCCTCAATCAATCATCTTAATGTTTCAACCAAAAAACACATGAATCTTGGGGTTTTTTAAATAACTAGAAAGTTTCAAAAAATAAAAAAATGGACAAAATATTGCCATTTTTTCTCCGATGGCTAATGGCTTTAAGGTGAGAGGGCTCTGATGCTAATTTTTAGAACTTAAATACACTCACCATGTTGTTAGCACAATTTCTAAGGGATGAAAAACTGACCTTATGCAGGTAGAACCAAAACCCAACAAAGCACCACCACTGTTACGGCTGCTTGAAGGGAGAAAGCGTCGCCAAAGGTTCGCCCACAGCTGGCTATTGTTCCATGGAGTGTTTTTAGTATAAGAAAGAAGACCAAGTTAGTGAGGAAGAGGAAAACATGAGAGAGATGAGAGAGATACTCTTGTGCATTCTCTCTCTTTTCTAAATGGTTAATGGGCTACCATTTATAATTTTGGTTCCAAAAGTAAGGACCTCCCATATTATGTATCATGTATTATACCTATCCCATTTTTAGGTTAATTTATGTATAATATACATACATTATATATAAGGTCACACTTTATACAACATTATACTACTAAATATGATGTCAAATATATTAAGACTTAACTAGTCCACTAAATTATAGAGATAATTCAACATTGAAACCAATTTGGACTTTTAAAATAATAAATTCACTTAACTGATAAATTCGAAAAATCTAACAATTCCAATTACCTAACAAATTCAATATGCCGAGTAACCCAGATAAAATATAGTGTTTATAGTTATAATTGTAATGAAATGTAGAATTTAAACACTTACGGTTATGGTTGAGATTGTTTACTTGTTTCATTAGTCAGGTAAAAAATCACAAAGTAAAAATTGTACAATTTTTTAGAGCTTAAATTTTTTCTATATAATTGTAGAGAATGATTAGACAAGAATTTTTTTTGATGTTGTTACTTTTTCTTTTTTTTTTGTACTAAAAAAATGATGAAAAACTCTTACCCTGCTTTTATTTAATGAAGTTCGCAAATCTCCTTATATTAAGAACTTGGCAGTTTTTTAAGATTGTTAGAATACCATTGACCATTAATTACAGATTATTAGAATATCATTGAGCATTGGTTATAGTTGGCCTTTAATTGTAATAATGATACTATAATATTCTGTAATTATGTAGTCAAACGTAATATGAGATATTATGATTCTATAAATTAGAATAATATTTAGGATTATGTAATTATGTGTCGATTCTTTCTCAAATTGGTGAGAATCATTTGTATATAAATAAGACATTCCTGTACGGTTTCATTCAAGTTAATGAATAGAAGAAAATAGTTCTTCTAATCAAGAGCTTATCTCTAAATTTTGATTTTTTTCTTATTGTATAATCCTTGATGGTCCACTCTTCTTCTTTTTCGTCATCTTCTTTGGTTCTTATTATTTTCTTGGTACTATACATTATTCACTTTCATTCAAGATTTCCATTCACTGATAATACACCATTCAAAAACAGTTTTCCTTTAACCGAAGATTTTTTTCATGGAGAAAATAGATATTTCTCGTCTTATTACCTTGAAGTCTCATCTATCTATACTTTCCACTGGCTACTCCTACTTTTGGTCCATCATAACGAAAAGTGACTTATAGGTACTACCACAAATTAGGACATGTCATCTCTGAATGCTTCAAGTTGCGTTCTAAATAAGGAACTGGATGGTCAATCAAACCAAGTCTAAGTCTAGTAAGGCTTCTGCTTACAACACAACAGTTGTTACCACTAAGGGTTTGTTTTCAAGTAACTCCTTTACCTTAAATGAATTTCTTAGTCAAATAGACCTTAATACTCTAAAACAAGCCCTGGTCAATCTATCACTGGTACATCCACTTCCTCCGTTTTATCTCTCACCTTAGGTAAATCTTCATATTGGTATGTTGGCTCTGCATGTTGTAATCATATGACTACTGAGTCTCATCTTTTTGAAACTAAAAATATTATGTCTTCCTCTCCCTTATTCATATTGCTGATTACTGATGTTTCTCTGCTAGTCACATTGGTGATATCTCCACTCCTAATTTGTCTTTACTTGATTCTTTTCTTGTTGCCAAACTCTCACTAAATCTTATTTTTGTTGGACAAATGTGATCTTGGCCTTGACGTACACTTTTCTCATCATGGTTGTTATGTGTAGGATCCGTAGACGGGAAAGATCCTTGGTATCGGGCGTAAAGTTGATCGTTTGTTTGAATTGTCATCTCTTCATCTACCTTCACAAAAATACATCTATGCTTCCCAATGTGTCAAAGTGAGTTGCATCTATGTCTTATTTTACTTGGCATTCTCGCCTTGGTCATATTTTCTCCTCTAAATTAAAGTCTTTATGTTCTAATGGTCTTTTAGGGAACATTAAACATGAAAATTTTGATTGTGCTTTTAGTGAACTTGGCTAATTTCATGTTTTACCTTTTAATAATGGTAATTCTGTTTCTTTTGCTACCTTTGACCTTGTGCATATTGATATTTGGGGACCTTTTGCCATAGCTACTATAAGAGGTGTTATTTATTTTGAGATTTTTATTGATGATTATTCTCAATTCACTTAGATATGTTTTATGAAAAATCGTTCCCAATTGCCTGAAATTTATGAAGCCACTCTCGTGAATACTCAGTTTTCTTTTGTCAAACTCTTTGAACATATAATACTATGGATTATAAAGATGTTGAACTTCTCACTCTTCTCTCCCAACATGACACTACTTTTATAGATCCTATCTTAGTACGTCTCAACAAAATGGTCATGTAGAATGCAAACACAGACATTATCCGCTCTCTTTTGATCTCTTCCTCATGTCCTGAACGATTTTGGGGAGAAGGGGTTCTCATCGATGTCTATACCATCAATCGTATCCTTTTTACGGTGATTGCACTTATGAACGTTTGTATGATAAAATTCCTGATTATAGTTTTCTTAAAGTCTTTGGATCTGCTTGTTTTGTTTTTCTATAGCTACATGAGTGGTCAAAACTAGAACCTCATTCTAGACTATATTATTTTTTAGGTTATGGTATTGAACATAAGGGCTATAGATGTTGAGATCCTATTTTTACATGCCTTCGTATTTCTTGACGTGTTACATTTTAGGAACATAAAATATTTTGTATTTTTTTTGAGTTTCAATTGTTAAAAAACAATTCACCTTTCTTCTCCAATCTATCTTTTGAGTTGTTTCCCGACACACATTCTTTTAACAAAAACAATGAGACTCCTCCACCTTTCGTTAACCTTTTTAATGCAGGACAAACTGATGATCACACTTTAGTCGGCTTTGAAGCATCTAACTCGTTTGCAAATTTCGAGTCTCCACCAAGTTGTCCTTCAGATTTTTAGTCTTCACCTAATTCTTCTTCTTCAAATACTAAAACTACTAAAGTACGTCAACCACCATCTTACCTTCGTGATTATTATTGCTACTCTATTATTGTTTCTTTGCATGAACCTTCTTCTTATAAGGAAGCTAGTATTAAATCTCATTGATAGCAAGCTATGAAAAAAGAATTGCAAGTCTTAGCAAAGACTCACACTTGGGACTTGGTTGACTTACTGACTAGTAAAATTGTTGTGGGATGTAAATGGGTTTACAAAATTAAAACCTGTGTTGATGGATCAGTTGAGCCCTATAAAGCTCGATTAGTGGCATAGGGCTTTACTTAAGAGTATGACATTGACTATGAGGAGACTTTTGCTCCAGTGGCTCGTCTCACCTTTGTTGCCGTCTGATAGTTGTTGCGTCTATTAAAAAGTGGCAACTTTTTTAGATGGATATGAAAAACGCCTTTTTGAATGGGGATTTTTCCAAAGAAATCTATATAAAACCCTCACATGGATATAACCATTAAGCTGATAAGGTTTTGTCACGCCCCGAAAATGCGAAAAATAGGGCTAATTTAAAACTTTTTATTCATTAATTCACAATTAAAGGTGCATTCCTGTGCAGTGTCATACATTATCATAATTATCATGCCTCAGGATCTCATCATGATACAATAAATACGGTATTATACACCTTACTCAATTCCAAGTAAATTAATCCTAATACATCCCATATACTGTTATACATCAAGTGTCTGCAATTACATTAATAGTCTGGGTACATGAAAAGATAAATATACCTCAAAGTACAAAATATATAGCCTGGAGCTCGAATCCTCCACTAGCCACTACTCCGTACGTCGCAGGGAAGTCCTTATTCACTTGAAGAACTCTGGGGGGGAAGAAAAACAGGGTGAGCTTCTAAATCGCTCAGTAAAGGGGGTAAGGAACTCATTTCATAAACCAAAATACACATCACAAAAGGTTTATTTGTATGTGAAACTCATTTGAAAACCTTAGCATGAAAGTATTCAAAACGACACTCTCATGTGTCAAGTCATGGGAAAACATGAAGTAAAAGGCTCACTCTAGAGCAATAACAAAGCATGTGAAAACAACGCGTTAAACGCTTTCTCAAATACGTGATAAAATCACAGTAAAAATAATGCACGTGGCACAGCCACTAAACACGCGTGGCATAGCCACTGATTTAATTTCTCAACGTGGCACAGCCACCAATGGGGTATAACGTGGCACAGCCACCAATGGGGTTTCTCAACGTGGCACAGCCACCAATGGGGTATAACGTGGCACAGCCACCAATGGGGTTTCTCAACGTGGCACAGCCACCAATGGGGTATAACGTGGCACAGCCACCAATGGGGTTTCTCAACGTGGCACAGCCACAGAATAGGTATTCTCACGTTACCAGAACGGAGAAGAAATCGGGCTTACATGCTACCAGAGCAATGCCCGGTGTGTACTCACAACTACACACCTAAGTCTTATCACATAAGACTGGTTTGCCTTCACGTAGAACTCGTAATGGTTTTTCTCTCATAAAACTCATTTGAAAACCGCTTTGTACTCAACACAAAACGTAATAAAACTGAGTTCCAACCGGCAAAGCACACGCACACATTTCTCAAATCTCAATATTGCCTTAACGTAGAACCCAGTTATATACTCATAAAAACATTGGGTTCCAACCGGCTATAAAAATCGTGTGCAGTTGTATCTCAACACAAAACACTCAACATGCTTGTTTTATAAACCGTAAATCATGCTATAACAGTTCATAAATCACATACACAAATGGTTTAGATTTTCCTTACCTCTTTGCACCTCGTATAGTGCAATCGTTTCCCCCGTATCACGGACTAGCCTCGCATTCCACTCTGAAACTCTCGAGCTGTCCAAACGATGTTAAAACATCAATACTCAATTATCTCATACCCTCAATTCTCAAAATCGAGCATAATTGCTCATAACACCTCAAATCTCTTGATTTCTCGTAACTCAACCCTAAACTACAACCTCATTCACAACATCTCAATGTCCTACATTCCTCATGCCAATTATCTTGGCTAATTCTCCACATTGTCTATATTTCCATTTATAGCTCAAAATTCCTAAAATTACCAAAACGCTAAATATCATTATCACTCTATCCACATTGAAATTCATCAATCCCTAATCATTTCCCAACTATTTCAACACAATTACAACCACCAATAACATCAAAATCAGCTCAAATATCAAGATCGAGGTTTAGAAATTACCCAAAGCTTGTGAGACGCACAACTCACGCCTCGATCTGATTCGTCCTTCGATTTCCAAGTATGTTGTTCTCCCTTTGATGAGGAATAACTTTCCTTCTTGCCACAACAGCTGATTCGGCCGAAAATGGGTGATTTGGAGGAGTGAGAAACTAGGTTTTCGGTGGAAATGGGTTTTGGAAGAGAGAGAAAGTGAAATTGCAGAGAAAACACGGGTTCCTTATATAGACTGGAGGTAGGAGATCGATCTGCCTCTTGATGAGATCGATCTGCGTTTGAAATTTGGGGACGATCTGGGCAATTTTATGCCTAGGAGATCGATCTGTCGAGGGGTGAGATCGATCTCTTTATGGCTTTATGAGATCGATCTGCTCCTAAGGAGATCGATCTTCTCCCCAAACAGAATCATTTGGAGATCGATCTCTTCCTCATGAGATCGATCCTTTCTCAAACAGATTCATTTAGAGATCGATCTCTTCCATTGGAGATCGATCTGCTCCTCAAATTCCTCTTTCCTCATCATTTTTAACTCACCAGATCGATCTCTCCTTCTCCCAGATCGATCTGTCCTCATACTTCATGCTTATTTTACACACTTAACATGTAAATCTCCATTTATAATTCCCACAATTCATCTAGTTCAATAATTTACACTTTAAATTATTATTACATCAACAAAATATGTCTGAAATTCTCATATCTCACATCCTCCCCACCTTAAAAAGAATTTGGTCCTCCAAATTAAACTCAACTAGTCGAATAGATGGGGGTATTTCTCCTTCATGAGACTCTCTAGTTCCCACGTTGCCTCTTTCATTGAGTGATGTTTCCACAAAACTTTCACTAATGGGATGCTCTTGGTTCTCAGTACCATCTCCTTTCTATCGAGAATCCAGACGGGTTCCTCAGTGTAGCTCATATCCTCTTGAATGTCCATCTCGTCATACTCTATGACATGAGAAGGGTCCGGGTGGTACTTCCTCAACATAGACACATGAAAAACATTGTGTATTCCGGACATCTGTGGGGGTAATGCTAATCTGTAAGCTACCTCTCCCACTCTCTCAAGAATCTCGAATGGTCCTATGTATCGAGGACTCAATTTTCCTTTCTTCCCAAATCGCATGATACCCTTGCTCGGTGATACTCTCAGAAATACTGCATCACCAACGTCAAACTCGAGTGGCCGTCTACGCACATCCGCGTAGCTTTTCTGTCTACTCTGTGCAGCCCGTAACCTCTCACATATGAGTTTCACACTCTGTACGGCTTGCTCAACAAGCTCGGGAGCATTTATCTTTCTGTCACCGACTTCTTCCCAAGCTACAGGGGATCTACACCTCCTACCATATAGAGCCTCAAAAGGTGCCATTCCAATACTCGCATGATAGCTGTTATTGTATGCAAACTCTGCTAGGGGCAGGTGATCATCCCATGATCCCTTAAAATCCATCGTACACGCCCTCAACATATCCTCCAGGGTCTGAATAGTCCTCTCTGACTGACCATCTGTCTGAGGATGATAGGCGGTACTAAAACTCAATCGAGATCCCATGGACTCCTGAAACTGGGTCCAAAATCTGGAAGTAAACCGGGAATCTCTATCAGAAGTAATACTCACTGGAACCCCATGTAATCTAGCTATCTCGCTGACATATAGCTCAGCTAAGGCATCCACCGTATCTGTGCTCTTGATGGCAAGGAAGTGGGCACTCTTGGTCAATCTATCCATAATGACCCATATCGCGTCACGACCTCTTCGGGTCCTCGGTAAACCCATAATAAAGTCCATAGTGACATGCTCCCATTTCCATGTAGGTACAGGTAAAGGCTGCAGTAGTCCTCCGGGCTTCCGATGCTCAGCTTTCACTTGCTGGCATACTAAACACCTGGCCACATACTCTGCTGCGTCTCGCTTCATACCACTCCACCAATACACCTTTCTCAAGTCTCGGTACATCTTAGTACTCCCTGGGTGCATGGTGTATCGCGAGCAGTGAGATTCTCTCAGTATCTGTCTCTTTAGGGTATCATCGTTCGGTACACAAATCCGTCCTCTGAACCTCAATAATCCATCCTCACTGATGGTGAGATCCGACTGCGAACTCTGCTCAGCTTGGCTAACCATATCTATCAGTCTCTGATCACTGCGCTGCCCAGTTCTAATCTGATCCATGATCCTGGGCTCTATCCGCAGGCTAGCCAAAAATCCAGTCTCCACCTCTTTAACTCTGATCCGAAGTTCAGCGAACTGCTCTAACAAATCCCATTCCCTGATCATCATAGCAGATATCATACTCTTTCTGCTCAGGGCATCAGCAACCACATTCGTCTTACCCGGATGATAAAGAATCTCGCAGTCATAATCCTTAAGGAGTTCCATCCATCTCCTTTGTCTCATGTTTAACTCTTTCTGATCAAAGAGATATCTCAAACTCTTATGATCAGTGAAGATCTGGAATCTTTCCCCATATAAGTAATGTCGCCAGATCTTCAAAGCAAATACCACAGCGGCTAACTCCAAATCATGCGTGGGGTAATTCCGTTCATGGTCTTTCAGCTGTCGCGATCCGTATGCGACCACTCTTCCGTGCTGCATAAGCACACACCCTAATCCTTGGTGAGATGCATCACTATACACTGAGAATCCTCCTGATCCCTCAGGAATAGTTAACACAGGTGCCGCTGTCAACCTCCTCTTTAATTCCTGAAAACTGAGCTCACATTGGTCAGTCCATATAAATGGATTCTCCTTGCGCGTGAGCTTCGTTAAAGGAGCGGCAATCCTTAAAAATCCTTCCACAAATCTTCTGTAATACCCCGCCAAACCAAGGAAGCTTCGCACCTCAGTGACTGTCCTCGGTCTCTCCCAATTAAGCACAGCCTCCACCTTGCTTGGGTCCACTGATACTCCTTCCTCTGAGACTATATGACCAAGGAAAGCTATCCGGTTCAGCCAAAACTCACACTTACTAAGCTTTCCTTATAATTGCTTATCCCGGAGTATCTGAAGTACTAAACACAAATACTGTGCATGCTCCTCATACGACCTAGAGTACACCAGGATATCATCAATAAAGACTATCACAAACTTATCCAGATAGTCTCTGAATACCTCGTTCATCAATCTCATAAATGCTGCAGGGGCGTTCGTCAATCCAAAGGACATCACCAGAAATTCGTAATGGCCATACCTTGTCCTGAAGGCCGTCTTTGGAATATCTTCTTCCTTGATCCTCAATTGGTGATAGCCCGATCTCAAATCAATCTTAGAAAAGACTGATGCCCCTCTCAGCTGATCAAGTAGATCATCAATCCTGGGTAGTGGGTATTTATTCTTCACCGTGGCTTTATTCAACAGCCGGTAGTCTACGCATAATCTGAGACTACCATCCTTCTTCTTAACAAATAGTACTGGCGCTCCCCACGGTGAAACACTGGGTCTAATAAACCCTTGATCCAATAACTCCTGTAGTTGTCTCTTCAATTCCTCAAGTTCCACTAATGCCATCCTGTAAGGAGGTTTAGAGATCGGCTGAGTATCTGGTACCAAATCAATGGTAAACTCCAGCTCTCTCTCTGGTGGTAAACCTGGCAATTCATCTGAAAAAACATCCAGAAATTCACAAACCACAGGTATATCCTCAATCCTCGGATGTTCCCGCTCATCGTCTGAGATGAGTGTCTCATAACCTTCACATGAATAATCATATTTAATATTCTCCAAAATAATATCAAAATTCTCAAATTACTACTAGAATTCCACATATTCATTTTTTCAATACCTCAATCTTACACTATAAGGTTCAGGTAGGGAGAAAGTTATGTTGAGTTAATGTATTTTGAAATGACAAAACAAGTTAATTCAATAATGTTAAGATGATATACAAACATGTTTAGAGGATATTAGTACCAGAACTTAGAGTTCTGCTGATGAGAGATCGATCTGGGGTATGAGAGATCGATCTCCTGGTTTTTTACTTGATGAGAGATCGATCTCATGATGGAAGAGATCGATATGGCAAGCCTTAAATCTGTACAAAGGTATTTAGGAAGAATGAGATCGATCTGCAAGGGTTAAGAGATCGATCTGGATAATGCTAGAGTTGAGAGATCGATCTGGTCGATGAAGAGATCGATCTCCCTTAAGAGCTTAAGACTATAGATCGATCTGACAGATCGATCCACGTTCAAACAGAGAACTTATGAGATCGATCTGGTAACGAATAGATCGATCTCCTCAAAGTCAGAGAGCTAAAGAGATCGATCTGTGTTGTTGAGAGATCGATCTCCTCTCTACGAGATTGCATGGCAGATCGATCTGGAGATCGATCTTGCCTCAAACAGAGAGATTAGGAGATCGATCTGGCTATTCGACAGATCGATCTGCCTCTTTATTTTTGAACTAACAGATCGATCTGGTAACCTATGAGATCGATCTCCCTGTGTATTTGTGCTTCAATCTTGCAGGATTTATAACTAAGAGATCGATCTGACCAAGAAGGAAGATCGATCTGGCACTCTACTGGAGGTACCCAACGGCTAGTTTCTGCAAAACACAACGGGAAGAATAGCATTTAATGCTCCAACTACCAATCCTTCAGTATTTAACCAAGCATTGAAGACAAAGAGAATTGAGACACTATTGCTGCATATTCCAAACATTCTCAAGCTTTAATTCTTTCATTCTTTGTGTCCCTATTGCTCATTCATTGAGAATTATTGTAAAAGCTTAAGTGCAAAAAGCTAAATTTGTCCTACCACTTTAAAGCCTTATATTGTATTCAGTCTTATCTTAAAAGAGAAGAGGATTGTTCCTCAGTGAGAGTAAATTGTAAGAGGCTGAATACTTTTTCTGTATTGCTAAGGGTAGAGAGGTTATTCCTTAACCTGCAAAAGGAACTGTGTAAGCTCTATTGAAAGAGAGAAAGAAAACACTTGACAAGAAGGTCAAGGAGAGAGGACGTAGGCAAGAGTTTGGCCGAACCTCTATAAACGATTGTGTTTGTTTCTCTCTTCCCTACTCTGCATTAAATTGTTATACTGCACTATATTGCTCATTATCACTTGTGATTAAATTGTGATTAATTTTAATTTGCCATAATTGTTAGAAAATCGATTCACCCCCCCTCTCGGTAGAGCCAACAATTGGTATCAGAGCTAGGACTCTTTAATCACATAGGAACAACTTCCTAAGAGTTAGAAAACGATCAAATGGCTCTTAACAATGTAGCAACTAGTTTGATAGGAGAGGGGCACTCTACGGTTAGACCTCCCATGTTCAATGGTGAACATTATTCGTATTGGAGGACTAGGATGATGCTATTCATTCAAGTAAATGACTATGAAGTATGGAGAATTATAGTTAAGGGACCTCAAATCCCTACAAAGAAAATAGAGGGAAGAGATATCCCCAAAGAAGAAGATGAATGGGATTCTAATGACATTAAATGTGCACAGCTAAATGCTAAAGCTATGCACACATTATTTTGTGCTTTAGGTCCTAATGAATATAATAGAGTCTCCGGGTGTGATAATGCCAAGCAAATATGGGATAAATTGGCAATAACTCATGAGGGTACAACCCAAGTGAAGGAGACAAAAGTAGGTATGCTCACACATGATTATGAGCTTTTTAGGATGAAGGAAGGAGAATCGATTAGTGATATGTTCACTAGATTTACAGATGTAATTAATGGACTAAAATCCTTAGGAAAAATATATTCTAACATTGAAATGGTAAAGAAAATTTTAAATAGCTTACCTAAATCATGGGAAGCTAAAGTGACGGCAATTGAGGAATCTAAGGATCCTCACACATTGTGTCTAGATGAATTGATAGGATCTTTGCTCACTTATGAGATGAAACTTAAAAGAAATGAAGAGCCACCCAAGAAAGTGGGTGTTGCTCTAAAATCCACTGCTCAAGAGGAAATTAAAAATGAGAGTGGTAGTGAGGAGGATATTGAGATGGCAATGTTTGCCAAAAGATTTAATAAGTTCATGAGGATGAAAGCTAGTAGTAGTAATAGGAGAAACAATAGGAGAGAACAAGAGGAAGTAGGTAGAAAAGACTCTATTGTATGTTATGAATGTAAAAAACCTGGACACATAAAATTTAACTGCCCTCTTCTTAAAAGGTCAAATGATAGGTTCCATAAAAAGAAGGCAATGGTGGCAACATGGAGCGACAGCGACTGCTCCGATGATGAATCAAATGAGGACATTGCCAACTTATGCTTCATGGCTATTGATGATGATGAAAAGGTAACCTCTAATCTCAATGAATACTCATTTGATGAATTGCAAGATGCATTTGATGATCTTGCATTAGAGTATGAATGTATGAGCATGAAGTATAAAAAATTAATATCTAAATTAAAAAGGGAAAATGAGATAATGTTAAAAGATAAATTAGAATGTGAAAAGAAACTAGAGATCTCAAATCTAGAAATTTGTGACCTTAAGGAGAAAAATAGCAATCTACATAACTCCTTTAATAGATTTCACATGGGGCAACAAAAGCTAGATAGCATGTTAGAAACCCAAAGGGCATTCTTTGACAAAAATGGCTTAGGGTATAATGAACAAAGTAGGGAGACCCATCTTAAGAGTTTTATTGCTAGGAAGAGCATGAATAAAACTGCAATTACTTGTTCATATTGTAATAAGAAGGGACATAAGTCACATTATTGCAATATAAAGATGAGGAATCTTAAAAGAAAAATTGTAAAAAGGATATGGATTCCAAAAGAGGTAATTCATTCCAAGGACTGTAATGCATTAGCAAAATGGATCCCAATGGGATCAAGAATTGCATTTACTAACCTCCAAGGACCCAAGAAAATTTGGGTACCTAAGACTTGAGTTTGATTTTTTGTAGGTGATTGAGCATAGCTACAAAGCTAAAACAAAAGATGCTTGGTACTTAGATAGTGGATGCTCAAGGCACATGACGGGTGATAAAAGCCATTTCAATTCCTTCAAATCGAAAATTGGTGGAGAAGTCACTTTTGGGGACATTTCCAAAGGCCAAGTGGAAGGAAGTGGCTCAATAGGTAATGATCATTTCTCTTTAGAAAAGGTATTACTTGTTAGGGGTCTTAAGCATAACTTGTTAAGCATTAGTCAACTTTGTGACAAAGGTTACAAAGTAATTTTTGATTGCATGAAGTGTAATGTTATAGATCCTAAGTCAAATACAATTCTTTTTCTAGGTCATAGGCAAGGTAACATATATATTGTCTATCTTAATGAACTCAAAAATGAAAACATATGCTTAATGGTAGACAACAAAAAGGAATCTTGGTTATGGCATAGAAGACTAGGCCATGCAAGCATGAGTGTGCTATCCAAGCTAGCTAGAAAGGATCTAGTAATAGGTTTACCCAAAATACCTTTTGATCATGAAGAAATATGTGAAGCTTGTGTTAAAGGGAAACACAAGAGGACAACTTTTAAGCCTAAGAATAGTGTATCCACCACTAGGCCTCTTCAGTTACTGCATTTAGACTTATTTGGACCAACTAGAACCACTAGCCTAGGTGGGAAACACTATGGATTTGTAATAGTTGATGATTACACTAGATACACTTGGGTGTTCTTTTTGAGAGTAAAAAATGAAGCCTTAGAGAAATTCATCACTTACTCAAAGGTGACTCAAAATGAAAAAGGATATACAATAACAAGCATTAAAAGTGATCATGGCAAAGAATTTGAAAATATAGGATTTGATGAGTATTGCAATGATCAAGGAATTAGCCATAACTTTTCAGCCCCTAGGACACCACAACAAAATGGTGTAGTTGAGAGAAGAAATAGAACTTTGGAAGAGATGACTAGGACCATGTTATGTGAGAATAACTTGCCAAAGTACTTTTGGGCTGAAGCTATAAACACATCATGTTATATAATTAATAGAGCTATGGTAAGACCTATGCTAAAGAAAACTCCTTATGAGCTCTACAAAGGCAAGAAGCCTAACATTAGTTACTTCCATCCTTTTGGCTGCAAATGCTTTGTTCTAAATAATGGAAAAGATAATTTAGGAAAATTTGATGCCAAGAGTGATGAGGGAATATTTCTAGGATATTCATTGAATTCAAAGGCTTTTAGAATATATAACAAAAGAACATTAGTGGTTGAAGAGTCTATTCATGTTATATTTGATGAATCAAATAATATATCTAAAGATTCAACCAATGATGAAAATGTTGGAATATTTGATGAAGGCTTAGAAGATGACTTTCTAGAAAAGCTTGACTTGAATAAAGAAGATGAAGAAGAAATAGAGGTTTTAGAAAGAGAGCCTAGAGCACCAAGAGAGTTAGGATATGTAAAAGATTGTGAAATAGTAGGAGATCCAACTCTTGGAGTTAGAACTAGATCATCCCTAAGGAATATGTGCCAATATATAGCCTTTGTATCTCAAATTGAGCCTAGGAATGTCAATGAAGCCTTAGAAGACAATAATTGGTTCCTAGCAATGCAAGAAGAATTAAATCAATTTGAGAGAAGCAAAGTATGGAAACTAGTTCCTAGGCCTAGTGATCACTCAATAATTGGTACTAAATGGATATTCAAGAACAAAATGGATGAAAATAGTGTGATCACAAGGAATAAGGCTAGGCTAGTTGCTCAAGGCTATAGACAAGAGGAAGGCATAGACTATGATGAAACATATGCACCGGTAGCTAGATTAGAGGCAATAAGAATGTTACTTGCCTTTGCATGTTATAAAAACTTCAAGTTATATCAAATGGATGTAAAGAGTGCATTCTTAAATGGTTTTATTAATGAAGAAGTATATGTTGAACAACCTCCCGGATTTGAAAATCATGAATTTCCTGAACATGTTTTTAAATTATCTAAGGCACTTTATGGGTTAAAACAAGCCCCTAGAGCTTGGTATGAAAGGTTGTCAAAATTCTTAATAGACAAGGGATTTTCAAGAGGAAAAGTGGATACCACTTTATTCATTAAGAATAAAAATAAGGATTTATTAGTTGTACAAGTGTATGTAGATGATATTATTTTTGGTTCAACTAATGAGTCTTTATGCCAAGAGTTTGCTAAGATCATGCAAGGAGAATTTGAGATGAGCATGATGGGAGAACTCACATTCTTCTTGGGACTTCAAGTGAAGCAAACAAAAGATGAAACCTTCATCAATCAAGCAAAGTATACTAAGGAATTGCTCAAGCGATTTGGAATGGACAATTGCAAACCTCAAGCAACTCCAATGGGCACCAACATCAAGCTTGATAAGGATGAAAGTGGTAAGTGTGTAGACACTAAACTTTATAGGTCTATGATTGGCTCATTACTTTATTTAACTGCAAGTAGACCAGATATTCTGTTTAGTGTATGTCTTTGCGCTAGATTTCAATCCTGTCCTAAGGAATCACATCTATTGGCAACTAAGAGGATCTTTAGATACCTCAAAGACACTCCCTCACTAGGACTTTGGTACCCCAAGGACTCTACTTTTGCCCTTCATGCATTTTCAGATGCTGATTTTGGAGGCTGCAAAATAGATAGGAAAAGTACTTCAGGTACTTGCCAATTCTTAGGAAATAGGTTAATTTCTTGGTTCTCCAAGAAACAAAACAGTGTGGCTCAGTCCACAACTGAAGCTGAATATATAGCAGCTGGTAATTGTAGTGCTCAAGTGTTGTGGATTAAACAACAAATGAGAGATTATGGTATTGACATGAAGCAAGTCACTATTAAATGTGATAATACCAGTGCCATTAATCTGTCTAAGAATCCTATTCAACACTCCAGAACCAAGCACATAGAAATTAGACATCACTTCCTTAGAGACCATGTACAAAAAAGGGGATATAATTTTAGAGTACATTGACACTCTACATCAAATAGCTGATATATTCACCAAACCCTTTGATAGAGATAGGTTTTGTATCCTTAGAGGTGAATTAGGACTCATGGATATGCCTTAGGACTTTTGTGTTTCAAAAATCTTGGTTTCAAATTGATTTTAAATGAGTTTTGCAAAGATTTTCTGGCAATGAGGATGAGAGATCGATCTCCTTGCAATATAGATCGATCTCCATACCTCCAACAAGCCTAAATCATCAAGGTTAAGCTAAGCAGATCGATCTTCTAACCATAAGATTGATCTCCTTACGTCTCTGTTTAAAGGCAGATCGATCTGTCCACACAACAGATCGATCTCTTCAAGCTTCCGCATTCTACAGATCGATCTTTGCATTTGGAAGATCGATCTGCCTAAGCCTCTGTTAAACGACAGATCGATCTGTATGTAACAGATCGATCTCCTTAAGCCTCTGTTTGTGACCAGATCGATCTGGCCTTACGACAGATCGATCTCTATTGGATTCTGGAAATGACAGATCGATCTGTCGCCTCGACAGATCGATCTCCTGTGCCCTGGAGTATAAATACCCGCGTAAAATTCCCAAATTTCCCAAACCCAATCTTCAAAATTCCCAAAATTCCCTCGCATTCCTTCCTTTGATTCGCGACCAGATCGATCTCTGTACGGTCCTCCTTGCGTCTCGGTGTCCAATTCCGGTATTGTAACCAACATTCCTTACTGATTTTCAAAATCTTTCTTCAATTTGTGTTTTTAATTCTAGGGCAAACCTAGGTACTGTTTCATTGATTTTCTCGATTTTGAATCTATTTAGCGCATCTGTAGAGTCTCGAATCATGCCTAGGAAGTCAGTAGCAAACAAACCTCCTAGAACCACTGTAGAGGCAGGTTCCTCATCACAACCCATTCCTCCACCTCCTGTCGCTTCTTTCAATCGGTGTTTTAAAACACCAGCAAAAAGAAAGCGATATGAGGAATACTTCTCAACCATGCCAATTAAGCATTGGCGAACCATAGATTTTTCATTCCTCAATCGCATAGACTTTCCATACATGTCAAAGTTTGAGAAATTTGGTTGGATGAATTTTTTGAAAATCAACACTCCCGTTCCTCCAAATTTAGTTCGTGCATTCTTTTCCAATGCCGAACTCCTTTTTGACCCAAATGACACTTGCAAAATTATCGGTTTCAAAACCTATGTCATGGGTAAATCAATTATCATAGACACTGAAATTCTAGCCAAAGCGTTTGATATACGCGATGAAGGCTTAACGAATGAGGATGAGGAAGTCCCCTTTGCGTTTGAACTCCCCGGGGACAAGGCAAGTAACCTTCCAATGCACCTTCGGTTACTCCACCTAATAATCTCTTGGAACCTCCGCCCTTTCGGTACTCGTCATTCTACCGTTAGGCGTTTAGATCGTTTTTGGCTCCATCACATTCACACCACAAGCCAAAAACCCAACCTCCCTCACTTTATATACGAAGATTGGCTGAAGATTGTGCGTGGACAAGCTACCACAATCGTTTTTCCACAACCGACAGCTTATTTTCTTCACCGCCTTGGTATCGACTGCAGCGGCAAAACCGGCGAACTCCCCTCTCCCAAGAGCGTGCTTAACATTGGCACCCTCCATCATATGGGGTACTACAAAGACCTCCGGTGAGAGTGGACGAAAAAGAGCGATCAGCAACCTGCAGAGGCTATGGAGGAGGACCCCACTGCTGAGCCAGTGCACCGACCTGCTGCACCAGTCCGGAACCATCAGCTCCGCTCACTGCACCAACATCGTCTCCTGCTGACTTGGAGATGCTCATGACGATGATGAATGACCTCAGTCAGCAGATGAATGACGGCTTTGCCACTCAGCGGCGTATGATCGAGAACTTAACCCAAAGAGTGGATAAGATTCAAGAAGCTCAAGAGGCGATGTTCGATGAGGTCCAAGTCACACGCACACACGTTGAGCATCTTTTGGATCGTGATCCTCCCTCATCTTAGGCCATAGGTGTTTGTTGTAGTTTAGTTTCATCATGATTGATCTTTAATGTTACTTGCACTACATTTGCTTGAATGAAATGTGATTTAACTGGTGAGTTAATGAAAATGTTGATTTTGAAATGCCATGAATCTTCTATTTTGTGTGATTGATATGACAAAAAGGGGGAGAAGAAACATGTGTTGTGGTTGTGTTAAATGTTTTAAAAGTTATGATTTAATTGAGGGGGAGTTAAGATTTAACTGAGGGGGAGTTAAGTCATTAACAAAGTCAAAAGCTCACAAAAAGGGGGGAGTTTTGCAAATTCACTAAACATGTTTATTTGATGAGTTTTGTCATATCAAAAAGGGGGAGATTGTTGAGTTAATGTATTTTGAAATGACAAAACAAGTTAATTCAATAATGTTAAGATGATATACAAACATGTTTAGAGGATATTAGTACCAGAACTTAGAGTTCTGCTGATGAGAGATCGATCTGGGGTATGAGAGATCGATCTCCTGGGTTTTTACTTGATGAGAGATCGATCTCATGATGGAAGAGATCGATCTGGCAAGCCTTAAATCTGTACAAAGGTATTTAGGAAGAATGAGATCGATCTGCAAGGGTTAAGAGATCGATCTGGATAATGCTAGAGTTGAGAGATCGATCTGGTCGATGAAGAGATCGATCTCCCTTAAGAGCTTAAGACTATAGATCGATCTGAGAGATCGATCCACGTTCAAACAGAGAACTTATGAGATCGATCTGGTAAGGAAGAGATCGATCTCCTCAAAGTCAGAGAGCTAAAGAGATCGATCTGTGTTGTTGAGAGATCGATCTCCTCTCTACGAGATTGCATGGCAGATCGATCTGGAGATCGATCTTGCCTCAAACAGAGAGATTAGGAGATCGATCTGGCTATTCGACAGATCGATCTGCCTCTTTATTTTTGAACTAACAGATCGATCTGGTAACCTATGAGATCGATCTCCCTGTGTATTTGTGCTTCAATCTTGCAGGATTTATAACTAAGAGATCGATCTGGCCAAGAAGGAAGATCGATCTGGCACTCTACTGGAGGTACCCAACGGCTAGTTTCTGCAAAACACAACGGGAAGAATAGCATTTAATGCTCCAACTACCAATCCTTCAGTATTTAACCAAGCATTGAAGACAAAGAGAATTGAGACACTATTGCTGCATATTCCAAACATTCTCAAGCTTTAATTCTTTCATTCTTTGTGTCCCTATTGCTCATTCATTGAGAATTATTGTAAAAGCTTAAGTGCAAAAAGCTAAATTTGTCCTACCACTTTAAAGCCTTATATTGTATTCAGTCTTATCTTAAAAGAGAAGAGGATTGTTCCTCAGTGAGAGTAAATTGTAAGAGGCTGAATACTTTTTCTGTATTGCTAAGGGTAGAGAGGTTATTCCTTAACCTGCAAAAGGAACTGTGTAAGCTCTATTGAAAGAGAGAAAGAAAACACTTGACAAGAAGGTCAAGGAGAGAGGACGTAGGCAAGAGTTTGGCCGAACCTCTATAAACGATTGTGTTTGTTTCTCTCTTCCCTACTCTGCATTAAATTGTTATACTGCACTATATTGCTCATTATCACTTGTGATTAAATTGTGATTAATTTTAATTTACCATAATTGTTAGAAAACCGATTCACCCCCCCTCTCGGTAGAGCCAACAAGTTACAATCTTAGTGTAGCAGTCTAAACTCACTCGATTGGTCACCAACCAATCCATCCCCAGAATTACATCAAACCCATGTACATTCAACATGATTAGATCTGCTAACATCACTCTATCTCCCACCTTTATCTCACATCCTCTACAGATTAACTCAGTTCTCTGGGATTCACGCATAGGGGTATTTACATGTAGTATATATTCTAGAGGTTCAAACTTCAAGTTTAATCTACATGCAAAATGCTCAGAAATAAACGAATGCGTGGATCCTGAATCAATCAACACATGAGCCTTATGATTACAGACAGAGAGTGTACCTCTTATAGTTTCTGTCGAAGTGTCTGTGGTCTCCTTATCCAGGGCAAACACACGTCCCTGTGCCACAGGTTTCTTCCCTTTCTCTACTGCAGTGGCCCGTCTCCGGGGATCCACTCTCTGAGGCTGTTGTCTAGTGGGCTCCAGAGCATGTGGTATCTGAGGTTGGGGACAGTCCTTCACTCTGTGACCCATGTCACCACATCTAAAACATCCATGGATCGACCCAGTACAACTTCCTTCATGTGATCGGCCACAGTCTCTACAAAACCTTGTCTCCGGCCTGACATATCGAGGGGTCTCCTTGATAATAGGATAGGCTCTGGGTCTCTCCAATCTGTCCCTCTGCACCTCAATCCTTCCTCTTCTGAAGGAACCTCTCTGAGCCTGTGTTTGGAAAAGTGCTGGCCTCTTGCCCTTATCTCTATTCACCGCTCTGAGCTCATTCTGGGATTGTACCATCTCAATTCCTCTTTCAATCTCTTGTGCTCGTCTCAGAGCATCTCCAAACTCAGTAATGCATAGCCCTATCAATCTATCTCTGATGACTGGCTTCAACCCATACACAAACTTCTCTATGCGGAGCTCTTCACTCTTGAAGGTCTCTGGGTCATATCTCAATAGCGCTGTGAATTGGCTCTCATAGTCATCCACAGACATGTCACCCTGTACCAAACTCAAAAACTCGGCCTGTTTCTTTCTCTGAGCAGCCCGTGGTACATATTGGGTCCTAAAAGCTGTCTGAAACTCTTCCCAACCAATCACACCATGGTGGGACATCAAAATACCCTGGGTAGTACCCCACCAATCTCGAGCTCTCCCCTTCAGCATATAGGCACTCATACTGACCCTCTCAGCATCGGTGCACCCCAGGAAATCAAATATAACTCTTAATTCCGTCAACCACTACTCAGCCTCTGCAGGATCCTTCTTTCCCTTAAATGCGGGTGGATTCATCTTCAGAAAATCCCTTAGTCGGACCATACTTCTATCCTCAGGCTGGGCGACGGAAGGCACTGGGGGCATGGGAGGTCCTTGTGGTGGTGTAGGGGTAGTATCCGAGGCATTAACTCCAAAGTGTTGCGCGAATAACGCTGCCATCTGCTCAAAACCTTGCCTCACATCGGTCTCAATCCGATTAAATCGAGAGTTAGGACTCTCTGGTTGTGGGACAGGTGGCGGAGGGGACTCTGCCTGCCTCCTCGAACGACCTCGTCGTTTACTCATTCTCTATCTCAACTCGTCTCCTGCGCGTACATATCAAAATTGATTGAAACCTCAATCCTCAATTTCAGTTCATGACTAGACTATTACAGACACTTGGAATGTATTCTATTTCACTTAACCGACACTGACAGTACTAGACACCCTAAGCTCTGATACCAAGAAAACTCTGTCACGCCCCGAAAATGCGGAAAATATGGCTAATTTAAAACTTTTTATTCATTAATTCACAATTAAAGGTGCATTCCTGTGCAGTGTCATACATTATCATAATTATCATGCCTCAAGATCTCATCATGATACAATAAATACGGTATTATACACCTTACTCAATTCCAAGTAAATTAATCCTAATACATCCCATATACTGTTATACATCAAGTGTCTGCAATTACATTAATAGTCTGGGTACATGAAAAGATAAATATACCTCAAAGTACAAAATATATAGCCTGGAGCTCGAATCCTCCACTAGCCACTACTCCGTACGTCGCAAGGAAGTCCTTATTCACTTGAAGAACTCTGGGGGGGAAGAAAAACAGGGTGAGCTTCTAAATCGCTCAGTAAAGGGGGTAAGGAACTCATTTCATAAACCAAAATACACATCACAAAAGGTTTATTTGTATGTGAAACTTATTTGAAAACCTTAGCATGAAAGTATTCAAAACGACACTCTCATGTGTCAAGTCATGGGAAAACATGAAGTAAAAGGCTCACTCTAGAGCAATAACAAAGCATGTGAAAACAACGCGTTAAACGCTTTCTCAAATACGTGATAAAATCACAGTAAAAATAATGCACGTGGCACAGCCACTAAACACGCGTGGCATAGCCACTGATTTAATTTCTCACGTGGCATAGCCACAAAACACTCGTGGCAAAGCCACTGATTTAAATTCTCGCGTGGCATAGCCACAGAATAGGGTTTCTCAACGTGGCACAGCCACCAATAGGGTATAACGTGGCACAGCCACCAATGGGGTTTCTCAACGTGGCACAGCCACCAATGGGGTATAACGTGGCACAGCCACCAATGGGGTTTCTCAACGTGGCACAGCCACCAATGGGGTATAACGTGGCATAGCCACCAATGGGGTTTCTCAACGTGGCACAGCCACCAATGGGGTATAACGTGGCACAGCCACCCCCCACCAATGGGGTATAACGTGGCACAGCCACCAATGGGGTTTCTCAACGTGGCACAGCCACAAAATAGGTATTCTCACATTACCAGAACGGAGAAAAAATCGGGCTTACATGCTACCAGAGCAATGCCCGGTGTGTACTCACAACTACACACCTAAGTCTTATCACATAAGACTGGTTTGCCTTCACGTAAAACTCGTAATGGTTTTTCTCTCATAAAACTCATTTGAAAACCGCTTTGTACTCAACACAAAACGTAATAAAATCGAGTTCCAACCGGCAAAGCACACGCACACATTTCTCAAATCTCAATATTGCCTTAACGTAGAACCCAGTTATAAACTCATAAAAACATTGGGTTCCAACCGGCTATAAAAATCGTGTGCAGTTGTATCTCAACACAAAACACTCAACATGCTTGTTTTATAAACCGTAAATCATGCTATAACAGTTCATAAATCGCATACACAAATGGTTTAGATTTCCCTTACCTCTTTGCACCTCGTATAGTGCAATCGTTTCCCCCGTATCACAGACTAGCCTCGCATTCCACTTTGGAACTCCCGAGCTGTCCAAACGATGTTAAAACATCAATACTCAATTATCTCATACCCTCAATTCTCAAAATCGAGCATAATTGCTCATAACACCTCAAATCTCTTGATTTCTCGTAACTCAACCCTAAGCTACAACCTCATTCACAACATCTCAATGTCCTACATTCCTCATGCCAATTATCCTGGCTAATTCTCCACATTGTCTATATTTCCATTTATAGCTCAAAATTCCTAAAATTACCAAAATCGCTAAATATCATTATCACTCTATCCACATTGAAATTCATCAATCCCTAATCATTTCCCAACTATTTCAACACAATTACAACCACCAATAACATCAAAATCAGCTCAAATATCAATATCGAGGTTTAGAAATTACCCAAAGCTTGTGAGACGCACAACTCACGCCTCGATCCGATTCGTCCTTCGATTTCCAAGTATGTTGTTCTCCCTTTGATGAGGAACAACTTTCCTTCTTGCCACAACAGCTGATTCGACCGGAAATGGGTGATTTGGAGGAGTGAGAAACTAGGTTTTCGGTGGAAATGGGTTTTGGAAGAGAGAGAAAGTGAAATTGCAGAGAAAACACGGGTTCCTTATATAGACTGGAGGTAGGAGATCGATCTGCCTCTTGATGAGATCGATCTGCGTTTGAAATTTGGGGACGATCTGGGCAATTTTATGCCTAGGAGATCGATCTGTCGAGGGGTGAGATCGATCTCTTTATTTCTTTATGAGATCGATCGATCTGTCGAGGGGTGAGATCGATCTCTTTATGGCTTTATGAGATCGATCTGCTCCTAAGGAGATCGATCTTCTCCCCAAACAGAATCATTTGGAGATCGATCTCTTCCTCATGAGATCGATCCTTTCTCAAACAGATTCATTTAGAGATCGATCTCTTCCATTGGAGATCGATCTGCTCCTCAAATTCCTCTTTCCTCATCATTTTTAACTCACCAGATCGATCTCTCCTTCTCCCAGATCGATCTGTCCTCATACTTCATGCTTATTTTACACACTTAACATGTAAATCTCCATTTATAATTCCCACAATTCATCTAGTTCAATAATTTACACTTTAAATTATTATTACATCAACAAAATATGTCTGAAATTCTCAGATCTCACAGGTTTTCTATCTTCGAAAAGACTTGTATGGACTTAAGCAAGCCCTTAGAGCATGGTTTGCCAAATTCAACTCATTGTTAGATAGTTTGGGTTCTCCTCTAACTCTAATGATAATGCTCTCTTTATCCGTAAAACTAAGAGAGGATATACTCTTTTGTTGTTATATGTGGATGATTTTGATCACTACTGGAAATGATTTGCAAGGTATTATAGAGTTAAAAATAGTTTTTTTTAGTATAGAATTCGAAATAAAAAGGATCTTGGACATTTGAGTTATTTCCTTAGGTTGAGAATCTCTTCTGACAACACATGTTATTATTTGTCTCAGGCTAAATATGCTACTGATTTTTTTGTCTCGTGCTAGCTTGATAGATAATAAAACTGCCAACTCTCCACTTGAGGCCAATGTTAAACTTTCACCCATGGAAGGAACCATTTTGGATGATCTTACTCTTTATAGGCAATTGGTTGGAAGTCTTATCAATTTAACTGCCACTCGACCAGACATAGGATATGCTGTTCATATTGTTAGTCAATTTATGGCTGCTCCTCGCACTACTCACTTTGCTGTTGTGCTTCATATCCTTTGATATATCAAAAGCACCTTGTTTCATGGTCTTCATTTCTCTGCTCACTCTTTGCTTATATTACGTGCATATTTTGATGCTGACTGAGCGGGTGATCCCACAGGTAGACGTTCCACCACTAGTTATTGTTTCTTTCTGGGAGATTCTCTCATCTCTTGACACAATAAGAAACAAAAAGTAATTTCTCATTCGAGCACAAAAGCATGAGTATAAAGCACTTACTAATACTACTTCTGAACTTCTGCAAGATATGGAGGTCTTTCAGTCTAATGCTACAAACATCTATTGTGATAATCAAAGTGCCATCCAAATTACCCACAATGATCCTTTTTATGAACACACTAAACACATTGAGATTAATTGCCACTTTGTTCGTCATCATCTTGTTAGTGGCACCCTTCATCTCACTTCAATATCTTTTATTGATCAAACAACTAACGTATTCACTAAAGCCTATCCATTAAGGCTGTTTCATGACTTACATTGCAAACTCAAATTAACAAACTCTTTGCATAATTGAGTTTGAAGGGATGTTAGAATATCATCGACCATTTATTATAGAATATTAAAATATCATTGATCTTTAGTTATAGTTGACCCTTAATTATAGTAATGATATTGTAATATTCTTTTAATTATGTAGTCAAACGTAATATGAGAGGTTATGATTCTGTAAATTAAAATAATATTTAGGATTATGTAATTATAGACTGATTTTTTTTTTTTAAATTGATTAGAATCTTGTGTATATAAATAAGACACTTCTGTACAATTTTATTCAAATTAATAAAGAAAAGAAAAGAGTTCTTCCTATGAGAAGTTTACGGTAGTGTTTTGGAATTCAAAATAAAACTGCAAAGAAAAACCACTGCCGAAGGCAGGTTTTGTATGCATGTTGGGTTGGTCCACCCATTATGGGCGGACTCTCCCAACAATTATTAAGGAAGGGTGATAACTCTGTCATTGTTTGAGTAATCAAATTGTCATCAGATTTTTTTTTTTTCAAAAAAAAAATTTACATTATATTTTTATTTAATTTTAATATTGAAAATATATTAAAAAATATTTAAATTATTTTAGAAAATAATTAAATGACAGGTCAGTTAAGATTTGGAAGTTTGAAGTTAGAAATAAAACACGCGACCCGGTCTCTCTGATTGGAACTGACTTGGTTGTGTGACCACCTTTCTCATTTACTCTCATTAATACATTGAATTGATAGAGTGAGATAGGTGTTCTTTCAGAACAAATATTACTAGGAGTTAACGTCTTGTCATGGTAATATTACTATATTATTATAGTATTACGAAACCAAACACTCTTGCTGCCTGACAGACTGAGTGGGCATCTTCCCTTCCCACACAACGAGACAGTCGGTAATTGCGCCCGTGGTGGGCTGGGAAGGACCAAGCCAAGCAAGCACAGCAGTCACCACCCCTCCTACTCAACTCAACTCAACTCAACTCGCTCCAACATTTCAACCGCCTTTTCTTTTTGTATTCTTTTCACGCCATTTGACATTAACCACCAAACTTCCCTTATTTCCCCGGAAAACCCTAAAACTAATTCTGCCACCGATTCCTCCTCTCCAGACTTCCTATCACGATCGAGCTTTGCTGCCGACAAAGCTTTCTTTCTCATACATCAAACAAGGTAATTTCAAATTTTTCTTTTTTTCTTTTTCTTCGAAAGAGAAGTCTCTGTTTGGTTACTTGGATTTCTGACTATTGCCTTTTGAGTTTTCTAGTTAAAGGAGAATCGGAGCCCCAATTTTTGTAGATTTGTTGCTGTAGTTTGATTCTCAGGGTAATTAGTTTTTTTTTTTTTTTTCTAGCAATTTAAAAAAATGATTAGCGATCATGCCTTTTAGACTCTCTTAGTTTTAATTAAATTTATTTATAGGGTATCTAAATGAAAGAAGTCATATAGATGAAGGCCATTGAAAAAAACAGTACAGCTCTGCGTGATATGTGAGTCATGCTTCTTTAGGCTCTTTAAATGATGTAGGTGACGTAGGTACCACGATGAATGTAATTAATTACGTCTCTCTGAGTAGTTGGTTAGCGAGTCTTGGCTCATTTATGTTCAGCGGGGTAGGATTTGCTATGATTTTCAACAACTTAAATTCTTTCGGTCCCTCCTATTAGTCCAGTGCCTAAAGTAGGAATCAATTTGATTTCACCGGACTGAAGGAATCAGCTCATATGTGTAAAACCATTCTGTTTTCCTTTAGTTTCAACTGGTATTATTTAAAATCGAACATAGAAATTTCCAAATACTATAGGATGCTAAGCACATAAATTTTGAAGATCTCGTTCATGTTATTTTGAACCATCATCATATTGAATTAAGTTTTGCATCAATGGTGTTAATAAGTTTCAATTAATAGTTGTGATGCTATTTTCTTTATCTTGGTTTTGGAACAAAGAAAATGTTTATATTTAGTAACTTTTAATACATAAAATGTAAGAGCATAGTTGATATTGAGTTATAACTCCCATCTTAAGTCATATTTAGTTTGAATTCCTTTTTTTTCGTATGAACTTGATATCAATTGACAACATAGTTAGTCTTCGTGGAGTGGGAGTGCACAAAATAGATGGGTTAATGCCCCATTGTTCCTTATTCTGAGTAAGATGTTGAAACTTTCATAACACTTAGCATTCCACCCTTTTTTCTTTGTAAAAGAGAATCATCTACAAATGCATAAAATATTCAATATGAAAAGAATATTATTAGATCCGCGTTGTTTGTAAAAATCAAATTTGTTATATACAATAATATTTAGACTGTAATTGGATTATTAGTTCTTAGTCTTTAATTGAGGTCTTTAATTAACTTTATCAAAACTGGCAAAGATGCCTATGAAGTCAAATGAAATAAAAGTGAGAAAAGTGCTAGAAATTTATTTATGTTTCATATTCGAAACCCAACAAAACTTGACTGAACCATCTAACATTCAAATTTTCAAAGAAGCTCCCAATGTGATTTCCAAGAATATATCTTGTTTGAAATGTAGATAATTAAAAAAGTGGGATTTGCTTACGGTTCCCTATGGAACCTGTTTAACGAGCTTTAAATGCTACTACTTGTCACCATTTTTATTAGTAAAAAGAAAAATTACAGCTAAACTAGTAATGGTCTTTAAATGCTTCTTAACCTTTTCTTCCTTTTTGCAAAATGGCCTGCAATATCTTTCATCATAAAAAAGCTAAAGTTATCTATAATAATTTCTAACATGTAATAATATCCTTATAACAACTAATAAAATCATCTTTCTAGGAAACAAACAACAACAACAACAACAACAACAACAATAATAATGATAATGATAATGATAATGATAATAAACATGTCAAACAAATTATTCCAAAGATAAACTTTAAAACATAGATAAAAAGACTACCTTTATGAGCAATTTGATGCACTTTAAAATTCAAGTCAATTGGTACGAAATGCCAATAATAATTGCAAAAGCAGCAGGTAAGATTGGTGGAGTGCACAAAAAGGTCTGAATAGTTTGTACTGCACTACAGAAGCCAGGGGTGTAAAGGATTCAAGCTTTTCGTAAGCCACTTGAGCTCAGCTCGATGGTTACTTGAGTTTGGCTTGTTTATTTTCGAGTTGAACTAGAGCTACTCGAGTAACGAGTCTAATCGAGTTCGAGTATTCTAATACTTAGCTCAAGCGGCTCGCGAGGCCAATTGAACTTTTCTAAATATAGATATTTTATATTTTATTATTAATTTACCAATTTACCCTTATAATATGTGATTGAAAAATGACAAATTGAGTCTATTGAGTTGAATTCGAGCCTACCGAGTGAAGTTCGAGCAACTCAAGTATTTTGTTGAGTCGAGCTCTAGGTTCAAAAACTAAGCTTGGTCAAGCTTTGAGACTTAAGTTTTGAGTTAAGTCGAGCTTGAGCTTGGTTTTTGGTCATATCGACTCTACTTGATTACACCCCTAACAAAAGCGATTTCATTACTTTCCACTTTATTACTATTGGCTCTTTGGAGTGTGTTTCTTGGAGAGAAGGGACACAATGCTTAAAGGCTATTTCAGTCTTTTTGAAATTTAACATTTTTTTGGCTAGAAAATTGAGGAGATAAACAAACAATAGACAAAGATATTGAAGGCATTTTGGAGTGGTAAAGTTAAAAAGATTTTAAAAAATCATGATTAGTCTGCTTGCAATTTTTCTTTTGTTGAATAAAAATGATGCCAAGTGGCAGTATTTAAAGCGTGCCACAAGAAAACCTTAAAAAAATAGGGCACCCGTTAGCGAGACCTCTAAAAAGTTTTTGCTTGATGCAGTTGCTCTAAATTCAAAGAGGATGCATATAATTATAAAAATAGAAGAAATAGTACCTGCTAAATTATAGGCAATTATCTCAATGACCTAGTTATTCTTTATGTAATGTCTTGAAGCAATGATTTGGAAAAACAAAATTGTGAATTTTTTAATACGTAGATGGTGACTGCAAATTAAAGGTACCAAAACACCACTAATAGTAAGAAGAATCTAATGAATCAATTCAAATGAAAATGATAGTTCTAATTTGTAATTCAGTTTACCATATGGTAAGGTTGCCAATGTATGCTAATAAAGTGTTAACACCAATTTATAATTAAAACATCAAACAAATAGGCATTTATTAAAAATTATTGGAAACCATAAGAAAAAGAGTTTCAATAGCATTGGAAGACAACAGGCCTTATGTCCCAATCCCAGATTGTCAATCTTTAATCTTTAGGCTGCTTTTGATTGGTGCTTTTGCTACTTGCTTTTTGAAACATTGCTAAGCAAAAGCAAAATGTAAACAACTTCATAATTAATTAAATATAAGATCAATTATAACATAATTAATCTATAAAAATAGAATCATGTTTTGTGTCTTCTAAAATTACATATTTTGTGTATGATCCTTCAAAAATTTCTTGCGTTTGTGTTTTGTTGTTTTGCTTCCGAAAGCAAATAGTAAATAGTGAAAGCTCCGATCAAAATATCACAAAAATGGACCACAAAATAAAAATGTAATGAATTCGTGATCATGTTAAAATTTTGTGCCAATTCTTAATAATACAACGAAAATCCAGTGGGATCTTGGGTCAAAATATGTGGGAAAAGCTTAGGTCCTCGTATTTCCATTTGCTATAATATCCTGGTTTATGATATAATCTATAATTTTTATAATAATATGCTTGTCAAAGGAGATGAAATTGGAGTTTTGGACATTGAGTTCAATAACCCAAGAAAACCTGCAAAATGAAATGTGTAATGATGAAAAAAGTTACATTCTTAAGCAAAAGGAGAAAACAAAGGAAAAAAATTAAACTTAGTCAATGTGGCTGCTGCACCATTTGTATATGAAACGTTATATTAGTACACTCCTTAATAAATTTCTGTTTAATAAAGGTTGCTGTACTATTTTTCTTTTCAATTTATGCCAAAGATAAAGCATAAAAATAAATACTCTATAATTTTCCTTTTCTTCTTATCTAGTTAAAATCTTAGATCTTAACCCGTTTTCTGATTGATATGAAGTGGGTAGCAGGGAAGGTATTCTGGAGTGTGCACTATCCTTTAGCGCTCCTTATATAATTCATTTTCGATTGTAGGAAAATATATTCGGCTATGGATGATGATGAGCCAGCAATGAGATGCTTCTGAGGCACTTGGTTACTTTCCAAGTGCTTTGATCTCTGTCTCTCTCTGTCAGGTTAACTCTCGTTTAACCTAACCTTTCTAAATCCTAATGGAAAATTAATGATGTAAATACTGGTAAAAGCTATGTTTGATAAGGATTAAGGTGGTTTTAGTGGTTGGAATGGGTTTTAATTATATTTTGATTTCATCTGGGACTTAGGACTTTGAGATGGGTTCTTGCTGGTCATCTGTAGCCAAAGGAAAAAGTGGCAACAAAAGGGATGACCAAGTGACAGATGCATCCTCTGCTACAACAACAACAACATGTGCTTCACCCAAGAAGCAGAAGCAAAGGCAGGGGTCAGGGAGGTGGAGGAAGAAATCAAGTGGGTTAGTGCCCATGGATGAGGCAGAGCTCCATCTTATGTCGGGGAGGATGTTTCTGAATGGTGCCAGCAATGTTGCATGCTTGTATACCCAACAGGGGAAGAAAGGGACAAATCAGGATGCCATGCTTGTTTGGGAGGTTAGTCTTAGTGCCTATAATTTCTTCTGAATAGTACTTTCTTGCTGTTTCATTTTCTTAAACATAAACTCTCTATCATTGTTATCTTGATTTTGTTATATATTGATTTTCTTTCTTTAGATGAAACATTTAGTTATTCACACTTTTTCCTCTATGGCATCAATATGTGAAGACTTGGTTTCAATGTTTATATAATAGAATTTCAGTTCAAGAAGTGACACAGTATTCTGCGGTGTATTTGATGGTCATGGTCCTTACGGTCATATGGTTGCCAAGAAAGTCCGAGATTCTCTTCCTAGTATATTGTGTGCGCAATGGAAAGATAGTCTTGCCGGTGATCAGAGCAGTCTTGATAAGAGCGAAAATGCTCCTGAAAGCACTATCTCTGAGGATACTGCATCTTTGAGCATGGATGAGGAATGCTGCGAATCATTGGAGATTGAAGAAAATGAACAACTCCCAGAGCTGTATTTACCTCTTAAACGGTCTATGTTAAAAGCATTCAAGTTAATGGATAAGGAGTTAAAGTTGCATCCAACAATCGATTGTTTCTGCAGTGGGACGACTGCTGTTACTTTGATAAAGCAGGTATTAGTTACGACATGAACTAAAATTCAAAATTAGTCATCTCCTTGGATCTGTTAATCAAGCTTTAAGATGTAACACCCAGGTTGAACTTTTAAATTTTGGATGGTTAATGGATTTGCATTATTTTTCTAAACAAAGACAGTGGGTATTTTCAAAATTTGATGCAAATGCTAATATATTGCAAACAGAAATAGATTAGCGTGTGTATGGAAATTTAGGACTTGAAGTTTGTTAAATTGCGCGTACAAATGTATGCATCTCTGCATTTTACAAGTAGTAAAGTTTTCCCAATAGTTTCGTTTGAGGTATCTTGTAAGCTTTATTTCACGTCATCTAACCATTTTATTACGAATATGGCTTTCTAGGGTCAGGATCTTGTAATTGGAAACGTTGGTGACTCGAGAGCAGTGCTGGCAGTGAGAGACAAAGATAATTCTCTGATTGCTATACAATTGACTGTTGACTTGAAGCCTGATTTGCCAAGTTCCTCTCTCTCTCTCTCTCTCTCTCTCTCTCTCTGAGACACACGCATTCCCTCTATTTTGGTTAAAATAGCAACAATAACTTGTGCTAACCTATTTGAATAACTACTGTTCATGTTTCTATAGAACTAAAAATTATTGCTTTATTTATGTTTAGGGGAAGCTGCTAGAATTCTGAAATGCAAGGGAAGGGTCTTTGCCTTGCAAGATGAGCCTGAGGTCGCACGTGTATGGTTGCCCAATAATGACTCACCTGGTTTGGCAATGGCTAGAGCTCTTGGGGACTTCTGTCTGAAGGATTTTGGTTTGATTTCCGTCCCAGATGTTTTCTATCGACGCCTTACCGAAAGAGATGAATTTATTATTCTTGCCACTGATGGGGTATCTTCATCTTCATAGTACTTCAAACTAGTTTGCTTGAAATATTTGTGTTGGACTCTGATACAAAGCTGCGGGGTAACCATTTTTTGTTCATTATAGCCTGTAAGGAAGTCCATTTATAAATGCTCTCCCTTCTGCCTTGATTTTCGCATATTATCTTTATGTTGCCACCATGTGACAATGTGCTTAGATGTAGCAATTAGCAAGTTTTACTCCTTTTGTTGGATAAGGGGAAAAATACCTGCCATTGTAAGGGCAAAATATGTTTTGTCTTTTATCTTTTCCCCTGAAGCTCATATAAATTCTCTGAAAGCTGGTTCATAATTTCGGTGCAGGTTTGGGATGTCCTTTCAAATAAGGAAGCCATCGATATTGTGGCATCGGCCCCTAGTCGCACAACAGCTGCCAGAGCTCTTGTAGATTGTGCCACTCGAGCATGGAGGCTTAAGTACCCTACTTCTAAGAATGATGATTGTGCTGTTGTATGCCTCTTTCTGCAATATTTGCCCGCAAGTAATGGAGCTGCGGAAGAGAATGACAAAACAAGGATTCCTAATGACTCTGGAGAAAGCATGGTGGCTGTTGATGATAATACGAGAGACTGTCATAGTTCTAGTCTTGGCCAATCTCAATCTGGCACATTTCAAGGTTATACTGAGATTGTTCCTGTAACTGAACCAACGGAGGAGAGGTTGTCTTTGAATTCCCCAGGACAGTCTAAGAGGAGTCTCGCTGAGTGCATTTCAGTTGCTGACGATGAGTGGTCGGCCTTAGAAGGTATTACTAGGGTTAATAGTTTATTAAGCCTTCCCAGGTTTCCATCTGGGGACAAACGATCAACTAGTTGGAGAAAGTGGTTATGAAAACTTACAGCCAAGTCATTTGTTGTTTGGTGAATTTGAAGCCTATTGTTGTTGTATCAAGTGTTTCTTTCCTTTGTCGCCTGTGAATTTCAATTCTCAAAGTCGATCGACTTGAGTTAGCACACTTTTTCTTGCTGTGTTGTTCATCTGCTTGGTGATTTTTGTCAGGCAATGTTCAGCCACGGCGGATTGACTGAAAAGGTGGAAAATTTAGTTTTTAATATTATAGTATTTACTTTTTACAATTTTGAATGACTGATTAGTACAAGATGTTCTGGTTTTGAATGATTTAGTTTATACGTATGAAAATCGTAATCTGAAGGAGATCCAGGCAAACGGAACTTGGATGCGTTTGTGTTTGCTAAAGCTGACAAAGCAGTGCCTGAACCTGATAACATGTTTTTTAATTGCTAACTAACAAGGCAATCAATAGAAAGTTAGCAACTAAATCAGGATACAAAAACATCAATATGCTACTTACTTAGTACATTACTTAATAAATAAAAATAATAAATAAAAATAATAAAATAATAAAACAATATATAATAAGTAAATAAAAAAATAAATTCAAAAGAAAAAACTGATATTTTAAAGTTTAGTAGCTCTTAGTATATCTTCATTTATTATTGATTGATTTAAATATTTAAAACACTCAAAGGGTAAAATGATATCAAAATTAAGTTTTTAACTGTTGATTTAATAATTGATTAATGAAAGAATTAATTTGTCATTCGAAATAGAAAAATTTGGAGCAGAATGTTCATTTTTGAAACCAATGGATCAAAGTTGAATTAAGCTCAAACTTTAAAGATCTAGATGAAATTTATCATTTTTTTTTTTGGTGTAATCATATGTATCCTCAGCCATTTCACGGTCCAAGACTAATTCTATTCAAGTTAAGAGTGAATTCAGATAAAATCTTTTCAACAGTGGTAACTTTAGAATTTGAATCTTATTCAAATGCTTAGGGAATAAGTCTAGCACTAGGAAAACACCAAAATGCTAGGAACAAATTCTTCAACATACAGCTAACCAATAGCTTCATGTCAACAGTTGCATTTCAACAATATCAGATTCTGTCTAATTAACCGCAACAGTAAAGACAAGCATTTTCTGAGCAACTACTTCAGCAACAAATCAAACATTAAAATTCCAAAGTAAACCTCAGCAGCAAATTGTGCAATTAATCTCTTAATTTTATGTAATTGAAATCTTAGCATCTGTAATGTAAAGATTGGCCCATGTATAAGTTCTGTAATAACTTGGTAAATGATAAGCTCTTTTGTATTTCATTTTTCATTTTCTATATGGCATCATAGCATTTATTCGTTAATAGCATAATTAATCCTTTTTAATGGCAGCAGACAACAAGCCTTTTTGTTCCCATTTCTATCAATGCAACAGCACAACATTAATTATTCTTCTTGGCAAATCCAATTTCATTCTCTTTTGGCAAGTTATAACCTACTTGGCTACTTAATTGGAAAAAACAGTTGTCCATAATCGGCTCAATCTGTCAACAATGCGTATACTTTTTGGTAAAGAAAAGATAAATTTATCTAGCATGCTATGGTGGCCTCAGTAACCAAGTCTCTTGTTCTTCTTAGTGCAACAACAAAAACGTCCCAAGAAGAATGGGAAAAGTTGTCCAAGATCGATGCATGCTAGTAAAACTTGATCCAGGATTAGGTCACTGAAGCAAAAGCTGATTGTATCCACTCAAGAAAACAAGTTAGCTACAGATTATATGTAGTTCATGAAGAACATAGCAAATGAGCTCGTAATGGCCTAAGCACCAGCTGATGAAGATGATCTAACCATCTTAATTTTAAGTGGACTAGGGTTTGAATTCAAAGAAATTTCCACTACCATTAAAGCATCTGAAACTACTATCTCATTTGAGGAGCTTCATGACAAGCTTACAGATTACAAAGTGCAGATCAAACAAGATGAATTCAATTTTGTCTTAGCAATAACTGCTAACTATACACGATATTCTCGAAGAGGAGAAGGTCAATGCTTATATAAAGGTGGCAACTTCAAAGGGAGTTGTGCAAATAATTCCAACAGAATTCAATCATGTTGCCGAAAGAAAAATATTTCTTCCACACAATGCCTACCATCCAAGCAAACTAATTTGTCAGTTATGTGACAAACCAGGTCACATAGCAAAGACTTGCAGCTCTCATAAATCATACTTTCATGAACCAATAGCTAATGTCACAACTTCCACCTCCAAGAACAGGAACTATTGAATCATGGACTCAAGAACTTCACATCATATCACAACAGATTCAAATAACCTATCTTTCTACTCACATTACGAAGGCCCAAATGAGATAGTCGTTGGTGATGGTACAGGTTTGCGAATTACTCATACAGGTTCTTCTATAATTTCAACTACTCCCAAGCTCCTCAAATTATCAAATGTTTTGCATGTTCCCTACATGAAAAATATTCTCAGTATAGGTTTGCTAATTACTCATACAGGTTCTTTTATAATTTCAACTACTCTCAAGTTACCTACATGAAATATGTTCTCATTTCAGTTTTCCAACTATGCAAAACAGACAATGTTTGTTGAATTTTTCCTCATTTTTTTTACGAAGGATTAAGCATAAGGACCCCTATGGGTAAAGATCTTAGGAGGAATAGTGATAAATCTATGAAAATAGAGTTATTTTGTGCTTAATTGTCTTAGTTTTACTTAATCTTCTTGTGAATTGTGTTAATTATCCCCTAATTTGATTAATTTCCTTTAATTTTGTAGATAAATAAATTTTAGAAGAATTCTAAATGATTTGATGGAATTTGGTTGAAACAGAGTAAAAATTAGATCAGATCCACTATAAGACGAAAATCTAGCGCTACGAGCCAAAATAATAAGACAGTTTGTCTTGTAATGCATCTCACCTCTCTTTGTCACTTAGCACTATACGTGTCGTTGTCTTATTCACTTTTGGAAGATAAGAACAAAGGGACACATGTCCACCATATGCCAACACATGAAAATCACATGCATTTGGCACATGGATGTTTAAGTGGATAAAATGACAAATAGATGGTACTAGAAGGTGTGAGTTGTCTATGGGTTGATGTGAAACACTAAATAACATGAAAATATCTCTCAAGAAGAGCCATGCAATTGAAGACAAGTGGGATCGGTGCCAACTCATCTACAAAGTCAAATTACCCTTGTACTCCTAGTTTAAGTGATTATATAAAGAAAATGATAGGGATTTTTAGAGAGGTCTGCTACTATAGGGTTTTAGGTTTATTTTCAATGCTTTTTAATGTTTTTCAATGGTTTAGAGTAGCCACCATTTTTATTTCCCAAGTACGTTACATTTCCATTGTTATTTCCTCAGTTTTCCTTGTATTTTCTTTGTTATAACTACTTCAGTTATTCATCACGTGCATGATCTACATGGGTCCAATTTCATCACCAAAAGTCTCTACCGCTTCATCTAGCTACATCACATACTCCTTTAGCCATCTTGGACGCGGATGCTACCTAGCAGATCTCCTGAGTGGCTCCTTATTAACTCTTGGCTCCATATCAATCTCCAAACCATCAACACTGACCTTGTTCTCATGGTCAATTTGAGAAAAGGCGTCACAAGACTAAGAATATCGAACCCAAGTAGCTCTTTTGGCCGTAGACCTTCTCATTGTACCAGTAGTTGCAAAATTTGTCTGCCTTTCAGAGGAATGTAGTGTTGTGGTATGATAGCCAAGGGTTGTACCACTGGATGACTTTCATAAAAGGAAACAAGAAAAGTAGCGGGATGAAGTAGCAAATCATGGCTTTAACAAAGAAACATGAAAGGCTGAATGAAGACGTGCAGAAGGTGGATATTCTAATTGATAAGCCACGGGACCAATTCATTAAAACACATGAAAAGGTCCATAATATCTTTTGTTCAACTTAGAATAAGGATTTTAGGGCAGCGAGGTATGACGATATGGTTGCAGACGAACAAGAACTAAGTCCCCCACGTTAAATTTAAGCTCCCTCCATTTGCGATCATCCATTTGCTTCATCAGACTACGAGTTCCTAGTGGATTATGATGTAAGCTCTATAGTAACTGAGTACGTTGAGTTAGAGTAGTTTGAACAGCTTCAACTGGAGAAGTGGCAGATAAAGAAGTTAACAATGATGGTGGTGACCTTCTATACAAAATCTCAAATGGAATAAACCTAGACGCAGAATGCATTGAGGTATTGTAGGAAAATTCTGCCCAATGAAAATAAGATGCCAATCGTGAAGGAGAATTCATTACAAAACATCGCGAATACTGTTCAAGGCCTCGATTAGTGACCTCAGTCTATCCATCAAATTGTGGATGATAAGAGCTGTTAAAGTTCAATTGTGTACCACTCAATCGAAATAATTCTTTCCAAGAAGAACTTAGCAAAATAGGATCGCAAGTACTAACGATTGTCTTATGAAAACCATGTACTTGACGATGTCAGTAGCAAAAAGATGAGCTACTGAAGTTGTTGTTAAACATGAAACCAAAGCATATTTAGAAGGGTTAATATCACGAATAGTATCTGAACTATATAAGTTATTGAAATGTTATCTCCGAACTAAAAAAAATGTAATGTGATATCTAGACTATTTTTTTCATTAATGCATTTAGTACATGACTGTTAACATTATCAATACATGCTTATGAGGATGTGAAATCAATAATTCGTTTTATGTCACATGATATTAATATAAAAAATAACTTTTATATTTTTATATTTTTTTCTTTTTCCTTATTTCTTTTTCCTTTTTGTCCTCTCCTCCTTGCCTCCCTCATTCCCGATCCATCACCCCCTCGATTTTTGGCTGAGTCTGGATTCGGAGAAAACGGGGGAGGGTTGGGGGATTGGGGGACGAGTCGAGGGGGGGGGGGTGTGGGGGAGGAAAGAAAGGAAAAAAAAAAGAAAAATAAATATTTTTGAATGAAATATTAAAAAATAATTTTTTATACTAATGATACATAACATGCTATGAGAAATATCATGTGGCATCTTTTTTTGGCTTGACGTCAATGTAAGCATTTTTTGACGATAATAGCAGTCTGATACTAAATGAATTAATGAAAAATAGTTTAGGTACTAAATTGTATTTTTTTTGAAGTTCGATAATGACATTTCAATAGCTTATATAGTTCAGAGACTATTCCTGATATTAACCCTATTTAGAAAAATGATCAACAACAACTAAAATTGTGGATTTTCCATTTGATAAGGGAAGACCAACAATGAAGTCCATTGAAATACCCTTTCAAATGGCAGAAAGAACTTTTAAGGTTTGTAGCAATCCAACAGGTCTTTGATTCTCATGTATAGCATGTTGATAAATGGGACAAGATAGGACAAATCGTTTAATATCAGCTTTCATCCTTAGCCAATAAAATTGAGAACCTAATTGAGTTACTGTTTTCTTGAACCCTCCATGACCAACACCAGTATTGAATGGAATTCTTACATGAGAGAAACTTTAAGCGATAGGTCCCTTTCTAACACGATTCTATTATGAAGAAAAATCAAACCATCATGAAACTTGAATGGTGAGAACTTAGTAGGATTGGCAGTGATGTTGGCTAGTAATTGCTTCAAAGCATCCAATTGAGTTCTCTTTCGTTAAAGCATCAACCAAAGAACAAACAGGGGCTGATAAAGCCAAGAAGGAAATATCAAGCAAGGCATCCTTTCGTTTTGTGGACAAGTCAGTAGTTGTCACAGCATGTCACGGGGTCGTTCTCTCCTATAGAACTTTTCCCAGTGATGGCCTAAGTTTCCCGCAACTTAGTACAGCCAATCTTCACACTAACCCAAATCCGGGTCAATACGCAGCGATATAGCACTCGAGTAGAAAAAGGACTCGACAAAGTATACTTATAAAGCAAATAACACTCAAGCTTTAGGGAAAAGAGTCTTTCTATTAATCCGCAATAAAAAGGAATACAATATTTAGCCAAGAAGACCGCTCTATACTATCACTCTCTTTTTCCCTGAATGATTCTCTCACTAACTGATGAATGAATATTCTACCCCCTCCCCTGGGGTTTATATAGGCAAGTGAGGACATCCCCCTCACGTAGGCAACTGAGTTTGATTACAACAGAAACTCTATAGGATTAATTCCTACTAAACTAAGGACTCTCCGGATGATCGCCACCTCAATGCTTTTCAGAGTTTATATCTGTGATAATCTCCAGTGATTCGGTCTGCCAAGACTTCTCCGCTTATCCCGGCTTATGACCCGCATTTATCCTTATCCTTATCCCGATTTTTAAGGATTCGCCTAGCTTGCCACCCGCAAACTACGATCATCGTCCGTTAGCGTTTTCGTTTCATGCTTGGCAATCCGCCCAAGCCGAGTGCCTGTCTTGCCTGTTTCGGTGCGCGTCCCGTTGCGCCCCGTGCAAAGCTTTCCCGCGCTCCGCACTCGTCACAGCGCCCCCAGTCGAACCTTTGCTATCTGGGCGCCTGATCAAGTAGTTAGGGTCTAACAACCCTCCCCCCGTCGGAGGAAGCCGATGCCCTCATCGGAATGAGCTCCAAATACGCCTTGATCTCATCCTCGAATTGCCACAAAGAAGTGTCTTTCTCCCAAGTAGCGCCTGCCTCATCTTCACCTTCCCACTGCACCAAGTAGTAGGTTCTCCGATTCTTCCTACTAGTTCCCTCAACCTTGCGGTCAAGTATCTTTGCCACCTTCTTCTCGAAATGGCTTCTCACAGTAGGTGGAGCTTTCCTTACCTGTTGTCTTTTCGGATCAACATCTTTGTGGTAAGGCTTCAAAAAGCTCACGTGAAAAGTAGGATGCAACTTTATCCTCTCTGGCAGTTTCAGCTGATAAGCCACCGCGCCTACCCGCTTTATAACTTCAAAAGGGCCATCGTATCTTTGCACTAGACCTTTGTGATACCGCTTGTCTGTGACTTGTCTCCATATATGAGGCGTTAGTTTGAGCAACACCTTGTCACCCACCTCAAATTCTAGTGCCCGCCTATGCTGATCCGCATATTTCACCATCCTCCTTTGTGCCTTCTCCAAGCTCTCCCTAGCCTGTTCCATCAACTCCTGACGGTCTCGCACAAATTTGTATGCCGCTGGGCATTCCCCTTGGGACTTAGTTTTTGCTATCTCCAAAGGTGTAATAGGTTGATGTCCAAATACTAACTCCGCTGGACTCATACCTGTGGAAGATGATCTATGCATATTATAGCAAAACTGTGCAGAATCGAGCAGACTCACCCAATTCTTTTGGCTTGTGGTCACATAGTGCCTTAAATACTCTTCCAACAATGCATTAATCCGCTCCGTCTGGCCATCTGTCTGCGGATGATTAGCCGTTGAAAATTTTAATTCTGAACCTATCAACTTGAACAAGTACGTTCAGAATCTCCCAGTAAACCGAGTATCCCGATCGCTCACTATATCCTTGGGCAATCCAAAGATTTTCACCACATGATTCAAAAACAACTCTGCAGCTTCATGTGCGGTACATGCATGTGGGGCTGCTATGAACACAGCATACTTAGAAAAATGATCTACCACCACCATTATAGATTTCATCTTGTTTATCTCCGAAAATCTCGTAATGAAATCCATAGAAACTGATTCCCATATCCTCTCAGGGATAGGCAGTGGTTGAAGCAAACCCGCTTGCTTCTTCCGTTCGGTTTTATCAATCTGGCATATGTGGCATGTACGGACATATAGTTCGATGTCTTCCTCCATCTTCGGCCAATAATATGTCCTTGACAACAATGCCAACATCCTCTCCACTCCAGGATGTCCTGCCCACTGAAGGTCGTGGGTTTCTTTCAGCAACTCTTTCCTTAGTCCCCCGCCAGATGGAACATAGAGTCGATTGCCTTTGGCATACAGCAAATCCCCCTTAAGCCAATACCTACGAACTTTGCCCAACTTTACGTTCTCCCTGAGCTGTTCATAAGTCTTATCTACTGATGCCTGCTGCCTTATCCTGTCAATCAGGTTAGTCTCATAGCGGATAATGAAGCAACATAAGACTGGACTATCTTACGACTCAGCGCGTCCGCCACCTGGTTCTCCCTTCCTGGTCTATGTACCCAGGTGAAATCGAACTCTGCAAGGAATTCTTGCCACCGTGCCTGCTTTGGGCTCAGCTTCTTCTGTGTCTTGAAATAAGTGTTAGCCACATTGTCTGTCACCACCACAAATTTCGTTCCCAACAGATAATGCTTCCACACCTCCAAACAATGCACAACCGCCGTCATCTCCTTCTCATGAGCTGAATATCGCATTTCCGCATCCTTCAGCTTGCGACTTTCATAAGCAATGGGGTGTCCTTCTTGGACCAACACCCCTCCAATGGCTCGGTCTGAGGCATCCGTGTGAACTTCAAATGGTAGCTTAAAATCTGGCAGTCTCAACACTGGCTCGGATGTCACTGCCTCCTTGATCTCTCGAAAAGCCCGCTCACATTCATCAGACCACACCCATTTCTTGTCCTTTTTTAAAAGATCAGTTAAAGGACTTACCATCTTGCTATATCCCTTGATGAACCGTCTGTAATAGTTGGCCAGTCCTAAGAAAGACCGCAACTCCGGGACCTTTGCAGGGGCTTGCCATTCAACAATGGCTTGGATCTTTCTCTCATCCATCCGTATTCTCCCACTGCTAACTTTGTGACCTAGGAACATAATCTCCCGCTGGCAAAACTCACACTTCTCTTTCTTCACATAGAGAGAGTATTTTCTCAAGGTCTCAAACACCACCCTGAGGTGCTCCACATGTTCTGCAAGCGTCTGGCTATACACCACAATATCGTCTAGGTATACCACCACAAAGTGATCCAGGTACTCATAAAGGACATCATTCATCAAGTTGCAAAATGTCGCAGGTGCATTAGTTAAACCAAAAGGCATAACTAAAAATTCAAAAGAGCCATACCTCGTCACACAAGCTGTCTTAGCTTCATCTCCTTCGACAATCCTTACTTGCCAATATCCTGATCTCAGGTCTAACTTGGTAAAATATGCCGCTTTCGACAACCAGTCGAACAGATCAGCGACATTTGGAACTGGATACTTATTCTTGACCGTTACCTTGTTCAGGGCTCGGTAATCAACACACATCCTTAGTGTACCATCCTGCTTCCTTTGGAATAAAACTGGGGCTCCATATGGTGCCTTCGATGGTTGGATATATCCCGCATCCAACAACTCACCAAGCTGTTTCCTTAACTCGGCCAACTCCAAAGGACTCATCCTGTAAGGTGCTCGTGCAGGTGGTCTAGTTCCCGGTTCCAACTCGATCTTATGATCAATGGCGCGTTTAGGTGGTAGCGCCTTGGGTAATTCTGGGGCATTACATCCTTGTAATCGTTCAGCACCGCCGCTACTTCATCCGGTACCTCGACAACCGTGTCTGGTTTCACCTCAACCAGGGCAGCAAGTATGGTTGTCTCCCCCTTCTTCAACCCAGTATTTACTTGTGAAGCCGACTGCAGCAACGGCTTCCCAGTACCTTGTCCTCTCTCCGCAGGGACAAAGTTTGGACATGTCTCGTCAGATATCATCAATCCACCCAAGTGTGGAATAGCAAATACCTTTGCTTGCACAAAGAATTCAATGCCCATGATTACATCAAAATCATCTATAGGTAAAGCCAAGAACTTACAATCCTGTTGCCAAGTCCCTATCTTCACCGATGCGGTAGCCGTTCCCTGGATACCTTGGGCTTTAGAATTTACTGCTTTCACCTGATTGTTACTCCTTGTGACTTTCAGGCCAAGATGCTCAACTGCGTTCAATGAAACGAAGTTGTTGGTTGCTCCTGTATCAAGCATCGCTCGAATCGATCTCCCATTCACCTCAGCTTTGACATACATTAGTCCCTTATGAGGAGCTTGTTGCTCAGTCCGAATAGCGTTGAGCAACTGCATCGGGGCAACTCTTGGACATTCGTCATCCGAATCCTCCTTACTCATGAGGGCCGCCAACTTGGTCCGTCTAGGGCAATCTCGGGCCTTGTGATTCCCATTACACAAGAAACAACTCCAATCTCCTTTGCTTTGGGGTGGATCCGGTCCCCTCGGCTTAGAAGACTCAGCCTGCTCCTTGTTTCTTTGGTGCTTCTTCCAGTCCTTCTTGCCTTTCCCCCTATTTCCATCAGGATGATTCTTCTTCCTTTCCCCAATGTTCAAAGAAGAACCCAGTTTGTAATCCGCCAAACTGTCTGCAGCCGCAATTGCCTGTGGCAGATCCTTCACGTTCTGCCTACGTAACTCAGCCTGAACCCATGGCTGAAGTCCTGAGAAAAAGTTGAACAACTTATCCTCCTCTGACATATTCTTAACGTCCAACATCAAAGAGCTAAACTCCTTGACATAATCTCGCACAGAACCCGTGTGCTTCAATTTCTTGAGTGCCTCTCTCGCGACCCATGCCGCGTTCAAGGGAAGGAATTGATCTCGTAACTCCTTCTTCAGTGCGTCCCATGTTTCAATCCTTGGACGACCAGCACTATCGTCATCTGTCAGTCTGCTTCGCTACCATAGCTTAGCATCACCCGAGAGGTACATGCTAGTGATTGTAACCTGGTCCTGCTCCGATATTCGGGCAGCTTTGAAGTACTGCTCCATATCCTAAAGAAAATTCTCAAGCTCCTTCGCATTGCGAACTCCTGCGAACTCCTTAGGTTCAGGCACCTTGATCTTCTTCTGAAGATCGCTACTATCACCTCCCCTACTACTACTAGACGCCTCCCCATGGTCTGTAGCAGTCATTGCGCGTTTCATCAGTAAAACGTCAGCCTTCAGGGAATTCAATTGCACCTCAAATTTATCCGATAGATCGCGAACATGTTGCATTACGTTGGTGTAGCGATTAACATGCTCCTTTTGCATGTCGAATGCCAGCTGTGTCAACTCCTGGACACTGCCTGCCATGGCCTGAATTTGCTCAGCCATTGTACCTACCTCCTCTTGCGGTACGCCCACCATTGCTTCAAGTACAGCAACTCTGTCAGCCAACTCGTGTGCCATGATCCAAAACTCAGCTCTGATACCAAATTGTCACGGGATCGTTCTCTCCTATAGAACTTTTCCCAGTAATGGCCTAAGTTTCCCGCAACTTAGTACAGCCAATCTTCACACTAACCCAAATCCGGGTCAATACGCAGCGATATAGCACTCGAGTAGAAAAAGGACTCGACAAAGTATACTTATAAAGCAAAGAACACTCAAGCTTTAGGGAAAAGAGTCTTTCTATTAATCCGCAATAAAAAGGAATACAATATTTAGCCAAGAAGACCGCTCTTAGCTATCACTCTCTTTTTCCCTGAATGATTCTCTCACTAACTGATGAATGAATATTCTACCCCCTCCCCTGGGGTTTATATAGGCAAGTGAGGACATCCCCCTCACGTAGGCAACTGAGTTTGATTACAACAGAAACTCTATAGGATTAATTCCTACTAAACTAAGGACTCTCCGGATGATCGCCACCTCAATGCTTTTCAGAGTTTATATCTGTGATAATCTCCAGTAATTCGGTCTGCCAAGACTTCTCCGCTTATCCCGGCTTATGACCCGCATTTATCCTTATCCTTATCTCGATTTTTAAGGATTTGCCTAGCTTGCCACCCGCAAACTACGATCATCGTCCGTTAGCGTTTTCGTTTCATGCTTGGCAATCCGCCCAAGCCAAGTGCCTGTCTTGCCTGTTTCGGTGCGCGTCCCGTTGCGCCCCTTGCAAAGCTTTCCCGCGCTTCGCACTCGTCACAGTGCCCCCAGTCGAACCTTTGCGATCTGGGCGCCTGATCAAGTAGTTAGGGTCTAACACAACATCAATATAATCTGGTCCAGACTGGGCATCCACAACACGAATACCAGCCCTTGGATTATATTGTATATCAAAATCAAAACCCGAAAGCTTGATAAGGAATAGTTGTTGTTCTGGTGTTTGAATAACTTGTTACATGAGGCCTTTAATGCTTTTCTGATCAGTTCAAATTATAAATTTTGAACCTAACAAATGCTGACATCGTTTGGCCACAGCTTTAGCTATGGAAAATAATTCTCTAACATACGTTGAAGCAAGATGCATCCTTGAACTTAGCTTCTTGCAAAAAAAATGCTAGAAGATATGAGTCTCGGAGAAAGACCGTACATACTGTAACTCCTGAAGCATCTGTCTCAATTAGGAATGGCTTAGAAAAATCAGGGAGACGAAGCACTGATGCAGAAGTAAGAGCAATCTTCAGATAAACAAAAGCTTGCTAAGCTTGTAGAGTCCATTCAAAAGCATCTTTTTGTAACAAATTTATGGATGGAGCTGCAATATTTGCATAATGCCGGATAAAATGTCTATAATATCTTGGCAATCCTAGGAATGCCCGAAGTTGTTTAACATATGGTGGAATAGGACAAGATTTAATAGCAACAATCTTCATAGGATCAAGAGTTACACCATCCCTAGAAACAATGTGGCCAAGGTATTTAATTTGTGACTGAGCAAAAGCACACTTACTCATCCTTGCAAAGGATCTGTTGGAGCGAAGGCACTCTAACACCAACCATAAATAAATGGCATATATGTTTTGATAAAGTATTGCTGTAGATTAAAATATCATCGAAAAACATAAAAGTAAATCGATGGAGAAATGGTTTCAAGATTTGATTCATCGTTTCTTGGAAAGTGGCAGGAGCATTGGACAAGCCAAATGGCATAACAACGAACTCAAGATGACCATCATGCGTACGAAATGCTATTTTGCAAATATCCTATTCAGCCATACGGATTTGATGCTAGTCAATACGAAGGTCCAGCTTTGAATAAAAGGCAGCTCCATATAACTCATCTAAAAGTTCATCCACAATGGGAATAGGTAAACGATTTGGAATAGTGATTTGATTCAATGCTCGATAAACAAAGCAAAAACGCCATGTGCTATCTTTTTCCTTTACAAGACGAACCAGGGAAAAATAGGGGAAGAATAAGGACTACGGTTGGGTCTGATGACACCCGATTGAAACATTTCCTGAACTAGCATCTCAATTTTAGTCTTTTTGAAAACGGGGATATCTGTAAGGTCTTACATTAATGGGTTTAGTACTTGGACGTAGATGAATATGAAGATCTATGACTCTCTATGGTGAAAGAGAGAAGAGGACTTCAAAAACATATTTATACTCACCAATAAGATTTTGTATTTCAATAAGATGACGAGACTCTTCAACATCTTTCTCCATGTTCCTTTGTCATATGGTGAACAATTGAAAGCATGAGTGTATGGAGTTGGAAGTTACCAATTTCTTGAATTGATGAAAATGTATTGGAACCGGGCTAAGCGTTGAAATACCTTGCAACTTCACAGGTTTGCTATTCGAAAAAAACTCATGATAAGAGTTCTATAATTGGTCACAATATTTCCTAAAAGCTCTAGCCATTGAACACCAAGAACGACATCCGCACCTTGGATTGGAAACACATAGCAATAAAAAAAAAAAAAACCGATATCCTTGAATTCCAATTGGAGTTTGAGGACATATTCTTGAACATGTCAAAGAGTCTCCATTGCCAACCATAACTCAAAAATGCTTGGAAGATGAGACCAAAAGTTGCAATTGTTGCACCTAACGATATTGAATAAAATTGTGAGTAGAGCTTCCATCCACTAAGATTTGAATAATTGTATTGCTAATACATCCTTGTAAATGTAGCACATATAAGGATAATGCTTGGCATGACAACTGATCTTTGGAGTAATTTCTTCTTCAAATAGATTAGACTCACCAGATGTCTCCATGTTCAACAGATTATTATTAGTAGAAAAGTCATTCGAACTAGGATCCATTAATAACACATGTAAATTTCCCTTAAAAATATGATTGCGATGGAATTTCTCATCACAATTATAACAAAGGCCCTTCTCACGTCATTCCATCATTTGAGCAGTAGTTAGTCTCTTAACAGGTAAAAAAGCTTTGGTTGTAAGCTGTACATGCAAAAGGGGGTTGTGGAGGTGTAGAAAGAAGGCCAGGTAGAGGTTTATAGGGTTGAAAACGATTGTGATGCGATTCAATTATTTTTTCTTCCATCAATTTAGCCTAGCTTGCTGCTTGCATCAACGAAGTAGGTTGAAAAGCATGTACCTTTTGTCGGATATTTGGCCATAAACCCGATTCAAAGCAACTTTGTAAGAAAGATTCAGAAACTCTAATCACCTAATTAGAAAGGGACTCAACTCGATGCAAATAATCGTCCACAGTTGATGTTTGAGACAATTTGGAAATTCTCCCTGTAAATCACGATACTGTGAAGGAATAAAATGACGCAACAACTCCTCTGTAAAATCTTTCCAAGAAGTCAATGGATGATTCTTTTCTAACCAATGGAACCAATCTAACCCAGGATCAGCCACATAGAAGGATGAAATTTAAAGCCATTGAGCATCAATGGCTTCATGGAAGTTAAAGAATTGGATAGCCTTGTAAATCCAATCATGAGATTCAGTTCCATTACATCGAGGAAGGTTCAACTTAATTACTTTGAGCAGCAAAGAAGTAGAATGGTTAGAATTGGAAGACATCTCAAAACGATCTTCCTTGAGTTTAGAGCTTTCCGGTTTAACTTGCGTCTTGTTACGAGCATTCTGCTCCAGTCTACCTTTAAGATTCATCAACTTCAAACTAATCTCCTTCATAAGAGTAGAGAGGTTTAGCATTTGTTCTTCATGAGTATTAAGTCGAGCCATACAATTTTCTGCCATTCATGTTGAAGCTCTAGTGCCCTAAACCATGGTGTGTTTGGTGATGAAAGCACCAATTTATTAGGTAATTCAAGTGGCTTATCACTCCAAGAAGAGAATTGAAGAAAATAGAGAAAAGCAGAGAATGAAGAGAAATCTTGGCAAGAATGATGATCCTTTTCGCCAATTCCTTGTATTCATATGGATTCTGTTACATAGCAGTTACAAACTCATTCAATTAGCATTGTGCAGTTGTTCAAAAATACAATTAACTAACTATCTAGTTAACTACTTCAATTATTCATCATGTGCATGTTCTACATGGATCCAATTGCATCACCATAAATCTCTCTTGCTTCAACTAGCTGCATCACATATTCCTGCTGTCATCTTGGACGTCGATATGCCTAGCAGATCTCCTACATGGCTCATTACCAACTCTTGGTCACACCACCGAAAACTTCTCTTTTATTTAATTTTATTTTCTTTTTTTTTTCCTTTGCTCACTGTTTTTCATGACCCAAAGAACGCGAATTTTCAAAAAATTTATTACGAAAGTATAAAAATTTGGACTAAATTTTTCATTTTTCTTTTAACACTCATTTGTCATGTGAGTGCAATCTTACAATGTTTTTAGGTCTCAAACTACCTAGTTGAGTTTAAGGTTATGAACCTAAGGTCCTAATCTAATTTCTTATTAATTTTTGTAATAATTTCTTAATTCAATTCACATCCCGACATGTGCACTGAAGGATAATTGTCTGAAATTAAATACAATTAAACAGTATATATAAATATACCGATTTAAGCTGCGAGATCTTGAAGCCTTTACTTCGAAGCCGATACTGACATCGATGTCAATGCACCTCTAGTCTTAGGGACTAGAAAAACTTGACATCGAAAGCCAATACTGACATCGATGTCACACTTTACTTCGAAGCCGATACTGACATCAAAAGTCACACTTTTCCTAGGTTTAGAGACTAGAAGATTATCTAGATGCTGTCAAGTTTTTCAAGCAAAGACGTATTTTGGAATACCTTAATTGGTCATCAAACCTGACACCCAAACTAAATATATCCATAGGGTTTCAAAATTCGAAACATAGTTGAATGTAAAAAATCAAAGTTTAATGTAATATACATTCATCTTTAAGACAATCATTCTCGAAATCATATCACATAATCCAAATCGTATCACATATCGAAAAATATTCATATATCGGAAACATCTCTTATTCAAAACACAACTTGTATTCGAAACTTATCACACATCGAACATATCTTATTTTGTAATATATTTTATATTCGAAGCATATTTCTTATCCAAAATATATCACATCGAAATATATTCATATATTCGAAACATATATTTCATATACCGAAACTCTCTTTATAGTTCAAAACGTAGTTCTTATTCCAAAACATACTTCACAATTTGAAACATATTTCATACTTTTTTTGCTAACTATTCTAACTCGTTAGTAGGGACACTACTGACTATTATATCCCGTCAACTAGGGTTACATCACTAACTACTATCATCCCCGTTAGCAGGGGTCAAAACATATTTATTCCATATCGTTAGGATATGTTCGGTGAACTATGCTCATGTTTGTAAAAACATTTCCAAATTCATACTTAAAAATATTTTTTTCACATTTCAAAATACATTTCAATGCATATTTCAAGATCTGAAACACACTTCATATGATCATTATTTTAACCTGTGATCGAAAAAATATCAGAATCTCAAAATACATGACCATTGCTAACTATTATAATCCTATTAGCTGGGTCCGAAATCGTCAACTATTATATTCCCCGTTAGCAGGGCTGAATTACTACTAACTATTATATACCCCGTTAGTAAGAACCAAAACATTGTCAACTATTATGTCCCGTTAGCAAGGGTCGAAACATTGCCAACTATTATGTCATGTTAGCAAGGGCCGAAACATTGCTATTTATATCGCCAATAACAGGCTACATCATTGCTAACTATTATATACTCCGCTAGCAGGAGTCGAAAATGATCATGGTTAACTATTATCGCCTATCAACTAAAGTAAAATATTTAACTGTAAAAGTTATTAGAATGTATGTTGGGGACGTGTCAAGCATATAATAGCCAGGACTTAGTTTCCGTTGCATATTGATGCGTTACTATAGCTGTTTTCGTTGTATATTGATGCGTTACTATAGCTGAATTCCCTGATCCTATTTTTATTTTATTTTATTTATGTTTTGTTTCCCAGTAGCTGACCTTTTGTATTATAGTGTTAACCTAACCTGACCGACCCTAGTACGTATTACCCAACCCAACCAAACCATTGACATCTTGCTGAATTCTTCTCCTTCTATAGAGAGGAGTTGTTCAAATTTTGTTCATGTAAATATATTATATATATAATTATATATTTGTCGTAGTCCAAGCCTTTATGTGGTTAGCTGAAAATTTAGGCATACGCCGCATAATATGGCGCACCACATAACAATAGTAAATGTTGCATCCTAAGCTACATAGCTCCTTTGCTTGGGACCATCTCAGTTCAAAGTCCTCTATGTATTTACAGCTCACCATAGCATATATAAATAATATTCATATATCCAAATATGTTTTCATCTAGAAAAATCCATATAAATATATATAACCCCTCTGCCAAAGAAATTGATTATGATCAAAATTGAATTAAATTAAGCATGAATGAGGAGAAATATGATCCTAATTCGTAAATTGTTTAGATCATCTTATGTTGAAATTTATCACTAATCTTTTAACTCAATCAATTAATTTAGCACTATATTTTTAATTTTAAAATATATTTATCGTTGCACTTGAATTTAAGAATAATTAAAAATGAATATAATAAAAATTAAAACAAAATTTTATATTTTTGTATCGATATAAATTTTAATTTAAAATTTTATATTTTTTAAAATATAAATATAATTTTATATAATATAAATATAAATTATAAATTCAACCGTACGTATTTGTAATCAAATAAAAAATAAAATCGAAGACAAATGAAAAGGTAGTAGAGAAAAGGCCGCTTGAAGACGGCCGCGATAAGACAACTTTGTCGGCTCTCTCTATTATATGCCATCAAAAGCACTTAAAGGAAAAACAAAAACTAGACCCTTTTCTGCTTTCATTCCCTTTTAAACCCTCTCTCGTCGTAGCACCCTTACTCATTACTCTTCTTCTCTCTTTCTTTTCCCCACCGTAGGTGTTATAGTACTTCTCTGCATCTCTGCTAATTTTTCATGGCGAAAATCTCACACCAAACCCAGAAAAACAGAAGTGATCATCAAAACACTAGTGCAGCTGAAATGAAACGGACTCGTAAGAGTGTTCCGCGCGACTCTTCTCCCCAACGTAGCTCGGTTTATCGAGGGGTTACAAGGTTAATTAGCAAACTATATTTAAATATATGAATTTCTATTTCTTTTTCTTTTTCTCTTTCTCTTTTCTTGAAATTCTGTTGCCTTAATTTATTGGTTTAATTAGGCACCGATGGACAGGGCGATTTGAAGCTCATCTCTGGGATAAAGATTGCTGGAATGCGACACAGAACAAAAAAGGGAGACAGGGTAATGATGTTTCTCCATAGCTAACCATGTGTTTTTTTTTTTTTCTTTTTTTTTTTTTTACTCAATTAATCTCATGGTTGGTTTTGCTGATACTGACGGTACCGGCGACGATGAATTGAACTGAAATTACTGCAGTATATCTAGGTGAGTTCTATTTCAAAATGGCCCATGTCAATTGCACTCATATATAGTAAAGAAATTCTAGTTGGCCATAATTCTTTTATGCGCTTTGAGAATTGAATGAATATATAGTAAGCATGGAATTGTGTTGGTTTATGGTTAGGTGCTTATGACGGTGAAGAAGCGGCAGCACATGCATATGACTTGGCTGCATTGAAGTACTGGGGACAGGATACTAGTATCCTTAATTTTCCAGTAAGCTTGATTGCCTCCAAAACACTATTTTTTTTCTTCTTCTTATTTTAAAGCTGTTGGATTCCCATCGAGATTTATTATTTTTGGATGTAGTTATCAACTTACGAAAATGAGCTCAAGGAAATGGAGGATCTGTCAAAAGAAGAATACATCGGATCTTTGAGAAGGTAATTAATTCGCATACCCTTTGCAAATTCGTTTTTTATTTTTATTTTTATTTTAACAATTAAAATTTGACTTAACAATTAAAATATTTAATTTTTTTTTTCACTTCTTAATAAATAATTTTTTCCTTTCGAAAGTGGTTGCAAAATGAATTTGAGTTTGGTACATATGAGTACTCCAAAGAAGGCATTCTAAAATCTTGGTCTTATTTTTAATGATTAAAAGTAGCATTAAACCGATCCTAATAATGTATATAGTTGTTACTTCAAACTAAAATTATAAACAATAAGAATTGACTTTTTAACTCATTTAATTTCTTGTTTAATTTACAGGAAAAGCAGTGGATTTTCACGTGGAATCTCAAAGTATAGAGGCGTAGCTAGGTGAAAATTTTCTTACATTTTAATTCGAGTCTACTCAGATGAAATGAATTGTTTTTTCAGTTATTTCTAGCTCTTCCAAAATTTCCTTTTTTTAATTATTTTTAATTATAAATTTTTTTTTTTATTATTATTATTATTATTTTAATTTGGAATGTTCAATGAATTTTTTTTTCTTTTATGTGTGGTCATTGATCGATGTCATGAAAACAATATATAAATATATATATATATATATATATATATATAATATTCTTCAAATTACATAATATGAGAGTTTTATGTATTAAATTTGTTTTTTTTAAATATTTTTAATTTTCTTGGTTGATACAATTAAATTCATTTTATTATGAACCTGATTTTAGTATTTAAAAAATAAACTTATCCTCATAAATTTATATCATAGGATATTGAACTTTAATTTCGTACTAGTTTAATTTTTCAATTAGTTCTTTATCCGCACATTTAATCAAAGCAAATGAGTTTTTTTTTTTTTTTTTTTTTTTTATGAAAAAGGAAAATGAGTTGTACTTTGATTTAAATATGTCAGGTTCCGAAAAAGAGTGAACCAACCATTCCTCACACTCCATCTTAAATTCTAACTGTAAATTTTCTTTTAGGTGGCTATAGCCTATATTTATAAATGAATCTTGAAAATTGTAGGCACCATCACAATGGAAGATGGGAAGCTCGGATTGGCAGAGTATTTGGCAACAAATATCTCTACCTTGGTACATATGGTAATTAAAACTCTCATTTTCTATGACCTATATTATTTTCTAGCATTAATTAGTCAATTGAATTTTTCTTTTCGGCTATATGTAGGAAAATAATGTAAGTTTTAGTATTGCTTAATTAATTAGCTCTAACTAGTTAATTTAGTCATAAAATATTACCTCTTATCTTAAAGAGATGACAAAATTTTCTTTAAGTTGTAAACTAAGACTAATTATGTAATGTTATAAACTCAAACGTACACAAGTATGTAATTTTCCCTTATTCTATATGTCGAAAACTAATTAATTTGTGTTTAATTTCTTTTCTTTTATAAACTATATAAAAAAATGGTTCAATTATTGGTTTAATTAATTTTTTTTTTTGAACTTCTCAATGTCTAATTGCAGGACTTGAACTCTATGTCCTTGTCAATTTCATTAAATTAATTAATTAATGGGAGGCTTTAATTTCAAACCATAAAAATATTTGAAATTAAAGTAGTATCTATTATTGGGACATAAACTATATAAATGGGCTAAACAAGTGAAGATATAGGGAAAACGATGAGAGTGAATTGTAATCAAATCCTGTTGGTTGCGATATAGTTCACCAAACCTCAACCGCCCACTCAGCTATTTAAGATTTGAAAAGTTATTGGAGTAAAATCTCCAACCCTCCACCGAAATCTGCATGCAAATTTATTTCTCTATTTTATTGTAATTTTTTTTTTCTTTTATTAATTCTTAAAGTACCACTTATTTTTTATGGCTTGTTATTTATTATTTTCAGCGACGCAAGAAGAAGCAGCGACGGCATATGACTTGGCAGCCATAGAGTACCGAGGACTGAATGCAGTTACAAACTTTGACCTTAGCCGTTACATTAAATGGCTGCATCCAAATCACCAAAGTAACCCTAATAACTCTGAATACCCTAAAAAACACCTTACTGGTGACACCAAAGCGACCTCATGCCCTAAGCATGACACTGTTTTGGGGTTTTCCATCCAACCTCAAGGTTGTAGTACTAGCGATACCATGGTGACTCCGCCCCGACTTGGTTGTAATAGCGGTGGTGGCTCAGCTTCATCAGCACTAGGGGTTCTGTTGCAATCATCGAAAGTAAAGGAAATGCTAGAGATGACCTCTCCTGTTGATTGTCCATCAACACCAGCAAAGCCTGAACTGCCACGTCGGAGCTTTCCAGATGACATTCAAACTTATTTCGATTGTCAAGACTCCAGCAGCTACACGGAGAGTGACAACATTATTTTTGGTGACCTAAATTCATTCGCTACACCAATGTTTCATTGTGACCTTGATGGTTAATTAGAGTTTAAAAAAAATAAAAAAGTCTACCCTTATGGTATGAACACTCTTATTTTGTGAATATATCGAAGTTCAAAGGTAATAGTTAGTAAAGGAAAGCACAAGGACCAACTGGTTAAAGATAGGGGCAATTAGATTTTTTTTTTTTTTAAATTACTATGAATGTTTCTATTCTTTCCTTTTTAATTTGGATGAAGGGAGTTTGGTAATCTGGTTATTTGTATTGTTCCATTTAAATGTGGATAAATATGGAGATAGACATATTTATCATATATTCTTGATAAAAATTGACATGCTAGAGTTTCATTATGACATTCTTTTTACGAAAGTTCTATTCGAATAGATGATGAGATTGATTTCACTGATATTGAAATAACGGTATCGGTGAGATTAGTTAATATAACAATGAGATTAAGTACTATAGTGGTAAGTTTAAAATCACTGGTGGGATATATGTTTGGATGTAAATGTAAGGGTAAGGATGAAGTAGAGCTAATTATAGGTCGAATCAAGACAAGTTTATACCGGGTTCAGACCATATAATAATGACTTATATACAAGTTCAAACTTGTCTGGCCCGCAAATTCGAGCTTAACTTTTAGTTCAAGATTATTTTTTTATTTTATAATGCAATCTCGAACACCTCCTGAATATTATATAATATATTTTTTAGTATTTTAATTTTTGTTTATTTATTTTTTATTCTCTTAATGCCTTTGAAGTTTAATTTGATTTGTTAAAATTTGTATGTCAATTTTCATATTAAAAATATATGATCATATTTATTAATCAATAATGTATTATATACGTATAATTACATTATACATAGTAAATATATTAAAAACACTTTTAATTTTAATTATGTTTATGCCAGACTGGGTCAGGCCCGAACTTTGAAGCGTCAAGCTCAAACTCGACCCGATCTTTGATCGAGTCCAATTTTTTTTTTTCAAATCCATTAATTGCATCCAATATTTTTGTTCAACCTCTACCAAATATCAAGTGTACTTCTAGGTTTGGGCAGACAGTCCGACCCTTGAGCAAGTCTAAGATGAAGTGAAGTGTAGTGAGAAAATTGATCATTAAGGACTTTAGCTTAAATTTTGTATAAAATAAAATTTATAGTAAAACATTTGATATTTGTGAAATTAATAAATATTTTAAAATTACTGTATTTATTTTTACATGAAATAATAATTTTGCTCATATAAAAAATAACTAATTTTTTTAATTTAAAAATAATATTTTTATGAACATATATATTTTAATTTTATTTGATATTTTATGTATAATCTAAATAATAGTCATGACTTTTAATTCAAATAAAAGTTAGTTTTTTCTTCAAAATAAAGTTTTAAAAAATAAAAAATAGAAAGAATAAAAAGAAAAATTTAAATGATAGGGGCAACTAAAAACAATTATCACCTCCGAGAAAAAAGCTCATAAATTATGTTTAAAAAAATAATCTATGACGTATGATTACGTTTTTGACCATAGTCTTTTCTTATGTATCATAAACTTCCTAAGTATAATATAGAGTATACTTAATTAAAAAAACGTTAACTTCTTTAGTATAATATAGACTCCACTCTTTATTTTAAACTTAATGTTTAATTTATTAATAAATTTTAAATTATTTTAAAATAAATAGGCTTTTTGCATTAGCAGACTACATTTTTTACCAAGATCAAGAGAAGTATAGTCTATTTTGATGAATAGACTACGTTTTAATGATTAATTAATTATATATATATATATATATATATATATATATATATATAGTATAGACCGCGTTTATAAAACACTATGTCTAGACTACATTTTGGTTATATATTAACAAATAATTTCTGTATAAGGTAGTAACCAAATTTAACTATTTTATAATGTCATTAGACAAACTATAACGAAGTAACTACTATGAAATATACATATATCATATATTTTCATAACAATAAACTATTATACTAAAAACATGTACACTTTGGTTATCTATCCCCTATATGCCATTAACAAAAAAACCTAGCTTTTAATATGTCATTTATATATAGATAAACAAACAAATTTACTTCAACAACAATTAAGAAAAATTTTCAAATTTAATATATAGATCGAAATTTCATTATGAACAAGTAACTATCAGGGATTAATGTCCATAGTAAGTTGATATGGTCGGATTAAGTTGAGAATTACTGAAAATGCTTTACACAGTGAGTGCTCTGTCATTTGACTCCAATATATGATCAGTTGTTTCTCATCCAAATTCAAAAGATCACATTAATTAATAAGAGGCACAATATAGTAAAATCACATAAACAAAAAGAAAATAAAGTTAGAGAAATAAAAAACCCTTACCCCTAAAATAGTAGTCTAGCTAGTACTAGTTGGACCTCTTCATAGGCTAGGCTTAAATTGTCCACATTAATGCAGCCCTTAACATAAAAATTTTGATTTCTACAAGCATCATAAGTCTGAACAGCTTCATCCTATAAGTTATTCAGCTTGTCTATCAAGGGTCTCAAGAAAACATCTAGGTTTTGTGATGGACTGCTCATTCTCGGAATTATCATATTCAATAACAAATTTGGTTGTTTCCTACACATCTAGAGAGGTAAGTTGTAAACAACAAGCAAAACTAGCCAACAAGAATACGACCTCATAGCCGGCCCAAAAGGACAAAATCCATTAGCATATAAACCAATTTGACATTTTAAGGTTTGACAGCAAAAGGTGGATGAGTACGATTGAAATACTGCCAAGCCTCACCATCAACTAAGTCATTGAGCACTCCCTAAGAATTTCGATTGTGCATGTCATGTCATAAACTCGGCTATTATACTTGACACGTAAAGCCTTCTAAAGTCTCGGGATTAATGGCAAGTAACATAAAATCTTTTAGGGAATCTTTTTTCCTCTTGCCCCACATGGTTTATATCTAGAATGCCTACAAATTGCAAAAAAAAGCATTAATTCCGCATATTCTTTACAAAAAAATATACAATTATTCTTGCAAGCATTGATCTTCACATAACCAAGACTGACTTTCTTCATTTTCTTCTTCATTTCATAAGTTTTATAGTTAATGATCATTTTTTGGAAGCATAACCTTCACAATCTCCAACATAAAATTAAAACATGCTTCACTCATATTAAATTCTGACTTCCAATTAAAATTTTGCAACAAAACAAAAAATATCGTATGTTTAGTACAATCCGTCCATAATGGTTTATTTGCATCATTTAATAGAGAATCAAAGTTTTCTCTTAATTTGATGATCACCAAATCTTGGCTCATTAGCATTTGAGTCAATATTGGAATAAAAAGCATCTATGACTATTCTCCTGTAAGGATTTTATTCTGAATACATTTCAAATATCGGATCACCAACCTAATCTCTACTTCATGAATACTATCATTCATTAGCTTCTCCATGTTTAACCCAAATAGTATAACCAACCATAAAACTTTTGTAAAAAAGATGTTCCCACACGTTATCGCCTTCTAAAAACCGTCTATTTTTACATTTGACACAATGACATTTTATTCTATTTCCATTAGTAAATTCCCTATTTGAATATAGATAACTAATAAACTCTTCAATTCCATTCAAAAATTCATTTGTAATATAACCATTACCATCTAATCGACAAAATATCCAAGATCTATCCATTATACGTTCTTAACAAATTATATGTAAGTAAAATAAATAACCATAAGATTCAAACTTAGAATAATTACCATAATCCGACTAATAACTATAACATTAATCCAACCAATGCAATTAATATCGTAGTCAATTCTACATCAATCATAACTTAAGTTTTAATCTCAATTCAATAACACTTCCTAAGCAATTAATTATGATAGAAAATAACGTAATATGAAATTATTTTTATATTAGCTTATAATTGAAATTGAGTGTAAACAGTTCTAGTGAAATTAAACACCCTACAAAAATATAAAATTTTATATTAAATACTATTATCATGTAACAACAACAACAATATTTGACAAAAACAACAATAAATTACAAAATTATATATTCAAGATTAAACTGTTTATATTTATTATGAAAAACATATATATATATATATAACAAATATACATAAAAATATATCATTATCAAATTATGTAACAGAAGACAAAAATATACAAACAACAATATATATATACACAATATATATATATATATATATATATACACACACAAAAAAAAATACATATACACACACAGAAGCATAAATATTTATAGAAATATGTAAAAAAAATATATATTTCAAGTATATTTAATAGAAAATAATAAATAAAACAACAAAAATATATACAAATTTAACAAAACTATAACACACAACATAACAAACAAAATCATAATAATATAAATAAATAAATATATATATATATATTTATATATATATATATATTCAAACTTAGATTACAAAAATTTTGGAAAAAAAAGAGCGATTACCAAATTAAGAGGGGAGGTGTGGTAAAAGAGGGGAGATAGGGGATAAAGAAAATTAAAAAAAAAAAAAATGTTATAAGGATGGAGAGAGGAAAAAAAGAAATAAGAGATGAAATATGGAGAGAGAGAATGTGAGGACGTTGGGAGCCATATCAAAAGAAAAGAAAATACGAAGGAAGGCACGAATATTAAAAATTTTCAATGAAATTTTCTTCAAAAATGTACTTTGCCATTAAAAAAATTTACCTCGGTAATCCACAGCTTGCGGTTACTAATTAAGGTGGAATCAGCAATGGAAATTATCGTTTTTTGATTCTTAAATTGTAAAAATTGAATACAAACAAATTTCATTTTTTTTTTTTAAAAATGAATACACTACATACGGAATCAATGACGAAAAATTTCGTCATTAATTCTTAAATAACAAAAAAGTAAAATGTTTAAATAAATCTTTTTTAAAGGATTATAATATAAAATCAGCGACAAAAATTTCTATCCCCAATTCCCTTTTAGTAAACAATATAATTCGAATGAAAAAGTCTTTATTATGGAATCAGCAATGAAAAATCCATCATTAGTTACGTAGCTAATTTACGGGCCAAATGATCAAGGTTAGCATGCCATAATTAGCAATAGAAAAAATTTTGTCAATAATTCAATGGTAAATTTTGGAACTTAATCTATCATTGTTCCTCGCAAATTTATCATTGATGTAATTTTTAGTGACAAAAATTTTTCATTGCTAAAATATCATCGTTGATGGTAATTTTTTTTTTAGTGTAAATTTAGTTTAAACAAAGATGGAGATACCTAAGGGGGATCATTTTCGATATTTAGGGTCGACATACAGATGAATGGAAAGATTGATGACGATGTGACCCAAAGGATCCAAGCTTGTTGGAACAAGAGAAGAAATGCCACAGGTGTGTCATGCGATAAAGGAATTCTTATATGATTGAAGGGTTAGTTTTACAAGACAGTAGTTAAACTAACATTGGTATATGGTAGTGAATGTTGGTTGACTAAGAGACTACCTAAACATAAGATAAGTGTAGCAAAAATGTGAATGTTGCGGTGGATGTGTGGATATAAAAGAAATGATAGAATAAGAAATGGAGACATCCGTAAGAAGGTTAAATGGAATCTATTGAATACAAGATGAGTGAAAGTCGTTTACATTAGTTTGGACACATACGACGTAAACATGTAGATACTCTATTTAAGAGAATGGAGACTATGAATGATGAAAAAAGAGTTAAGGCTAGACGAAAACTAAGAAAGACTTTGAAGGAAATCATTCGGAAAGATATGGTGGCATTAAAATTGAAAGAACACATTGCCTTGGATAAGAATGAGTGGAGGATGAGTACTCATGTTGACAACTTAATGTGAGTTCATATATTTATTCACATAGCTTATTCCAATATATTGAGATAAAGACTCTAATGATGATAATGATTAAACAGTATGGGTCTAATGGTGGAATGACCTTATAAGGACACTGGGTTACCTACTTTGAATTGAGTCATTTCTAAAAGATTGTTTATACTCTAAGGAGGTTATACCTATGCACTAGAGTAGAAGTTTTAATACTAATTGTTGGCTCACTTATTAAACCGAGAGGGGGTGAATCAATTTTGGCACTGACTTAGATTTTACTTTTTAATTCTAAGTTCTTCTACACTACCTATCGTAACTATGCAAACAAAACAATTATACAACAAGTAAAATAAGAGTATAGGGGAGAAAAAAATGTACATAGGTATTTTCTAGAGGTTTTATACCTTGTTTACATCTTTTCCCTTAATCTCCTCTTAAAGACTTGCCAAATTCACTATGAGTTTTGGACTTTACGCCTCTCCATTTTGCAAGCTCAAGAAGAAAACCTTCTCTCCAGGCTCAAGAATAACCTTACAACATCTTCCTTTTCATAGGCTTAAGGAGAAAACTTAACCCCTTCCTTTCTTCATGTTCAAGGAAGAGACCTTTAACAAAATTAAAGAATTATGGTGTTTAATGAGGCTGAACAATGGGTTTAGCTTTTCAACTACTAAAGTATCTATATTTAAAGAGACATTTATTATAAAGGATATCTTGAAAATCAAGAATATAAGGAGAGGATAAGACTGGATAATCTCATCCTTATCACTTGGTTATTAAAATTTAAATAAAACTATCCTAGACATATCAACATCTATTTAAAATAAAACAAAATAATAAAGTTGGAATTAAATAATCTTACACTCCCCTTCAAGTTGGGTAGTAAATAGTTAACATGCCCAATTTGTTAACAAATTTTTCAAATGACACACTAAACAAAGCTTTAGTAAAAATATATGCTACTTGATGACTTGTAAGGATATATAAAAGAGTAGTAATTCATTCTTCAGCTTTTTCCTTGATGAAGTGTCGATCAATCTCCACATGCTCTGTTCGGTCATGGTGAACTGGATTCTTAGTAATACTAATAGCGAGTTGATTGTCACATAACAGCTTAACAGATCTGTTTATAGGCATCTTTACTTCTATAAGAAGTCTTCTTCACCACATACCTTCACACACACCTAAAGCCATAGCCCTAAACTCTACCTTTGCACTGTTTCTTACTACCATAGATTGCTTTTTAGTTCTCTAAGTAACCTTATTACCCTATAGGAAAGTACAATAACCTAAAGTTGATTGTTTATCAATCACTGGGCCCCTTATCTACATCTGTGAGAACTTCAATACTTCTACTATCATCCTTTTTAAAAAGTAAGCCCAAACCTGGAGTCATCTTTAGATGCCATAGGATACGATACATAGCTTTAAAGTATTCTTCATTTGGGTTGTTCATGAATTAACTGACAACACTTGCTGAGAAACTTATATCAGGTTAGGTATAAGATGGGTATATAAGTCTTCCCACTAATCTTTAATACCTTTGTCAACCGGTGGACATCTTTCTTTTTTTTTTTTTCCAACTTTACGGGTTGCATCTATAGGTGTATTAGCTGGTTTGCACCCTAGCATACTTGTTTCTTTGAGTAAATCAAAGGTATGTTTTCTTTAAGACATCATAATACCATTTTTTGATCTTGTCACTTCCATTCATAAGAAATATCTAAGTTGCCCAAATTCCTTGATTTCAAATTCTTTAGCCAACAAGGACTTTAACTTGTTCATCTCTTCATTTTAATTTCTAGTCAGAATAATATCATCAACATAAACAATAGGGATAACAATGTCACCTGTAGGGGAATGTTTAATGAAGAAGGTATGGTCATCTTGTCTTTGTTGAAAACCTTGATGCTTGAGCACCTTGGTGAATCTTTTGAACCATGCTTGAGGAGATTAGTTCAAACCATAGAGGGATTTTTATAATTTACAAACCAGATTCAGATTATGATTTCCCTTGAATCTAAGTGGAACCTCCATATAAATCTCCCCCTCTAAGTCTCTATTGAGGAAGACATTCTTCACATCTAGTTGTTGTAACTCTCAATCCAGGTTTGCTGTAATAGGAAGAAGTACTCGTATAGTATTTAGTTTAGCAACTAAAGCAAATGTCTCCTGATAATTAATAACATAGTTTTGAGTGTAATCTTTGGCAACCAACCTAGCTTTATACCTTTCAATATTCCCATCAGCTTTATGTTTCAAATTGAATATCCATTTGAATCCCACTGGGTTCTTTCCTTTCGGTAATTCCACCATTTCCCAAATACTGTTTTTTCTCAAGGCTTGAATTTCCTCATTGATCGCTTGTTTCCATTCTGGTTTCTTAAGAGCTTCTCTTATTATTAATGGAATCTCAACATTAGATGTTTTAGCAGTAAAAGCTCTAAATTTAGAGGATAATCTTTCATAGGACAAGAAATTAGCTATAGGATGTTGAGTGCAAGTCCTAACTCCTTTCTTCTTTATAATTGAAACATTTAAGTCATCAAACTCTGAGTCAATAGGAAGTACCTTGGTGTTACCTAAAGTGAGTTCTTGGTTTTTTGAACTTAGTCAGAATCACAGTGCTACTTAGGAGTAGAATTGGACTTTACTCTTTCACAAATCTTCGGTCTCCATGTGTTTACTTGGAGTTGAAGAGATGCTGTTTGAGTTATAAAAGGCTCAGTTTGGACTGCTAGCTATTTGGTTTGAATCTCATTCTGGGTTGTTGGTTGTATGGTTTGGATTTTTAGCTTGGTTTCAGGTGATATTGGTTGCTCGATTACATGTGTTGTTGGCTGCTCCATTTTAAGACAGTATGTGGGTGATTGGGTTATTGTGAAGGAAGTAAAAACTGATATTCATTGTTTGGTAGTGTCATTCTCCCCCTTAAATTTTGTAAAATATAGTGATATTCAAGAAAGGTCACATCATGGTATTATAAAAGTGATGAGCTGTTAGTGAGTAACATTTAAATCTCTTTTGGTTTGATAAATAGCTAAAAAAATATACATTTGGTAGCCTTAAGATCAAGTTTGCTACGATTTTGGAAGTGGATATGAACAAATATGGTGTAGCCAAGAATTTTAAGTGAAAGGGTAGTTAAGAATCAAAGTTGTGGGTAGGAATTTAAGAGTGATTTGTACGGTGTTTGAAATTTTAACACCTTAGAAGGCATTCGACGGATTATATATACGGCAGTAAAAACAACTTCCCCTATAAAATGTCTTGGTACATTATAAGCAAAATAGAAGGAATTTCACAATCTTTAGATATGACGATTCTTTCTTTCAGTTATCTCGTTTTGTTGTGGGGTGTTAACACACGAGTGTTAATGGATAATTCCATTGGCTAAGAGATATTTGTTTAAGGTGAGGTTCAAATAGTTTTTTGGCATGGCAAATAAACCACCTAGACCTAGTAATGTTTTTTTTTTTTTTTTTGCAGGTCCCCAAATATCACTATGAACAACATTGAATGGCTAAGATGTTTTATATGACTGGGTTGAAAAAGTAGTATGAGCATGTTTAAATAAATGACAAATTTCACATAGGAAAGGAATTTGATTTTTATTAAATAAAGTTGGAAACATCTTTTTCGTATACTGAAAAGAGAGATGACCCATGTGATAATGCCATGAAGAAATAGTGCTACTTTTATTGGGAATAAAAGAAGAAAAATATAGTTTAGGAAGAGCATTGTAGGCCGTTTGGACTTGGGACTTGGAGAAGTTACTTTTTAGAAGGTATAGACTGGCCCTCTTTTTAGTATTACCAATCATCTTCCCTAAGTTCAAATCCTGAAATTCACATTAAGTATGATAAAATTTAGTGACACAATTCATGTCCTTTGAGAGTTTATTAACCGGAAGTAAATTACACTTCAGGTTAGGAATATAAATAATAGAATTTAAGATTAGATTTTGAGAAACCACTTTTGTTCCAACATGCTTTATACTTGACAAAGATCCATCTGCAATTTTAACTCATAAATCATTGGCGCACGAATGAAGCTCATGAAATAAAGTGACATTCCCAGTCATATGATCTGATGCTTCGGAGTCAACAATCCATTATTTTTCTTTATCAAGTTCATCATTAAAGGCACTCAAAAAATTACTTCTTTACGCAGTAGAACTTTTGCTAACGTTGAGACTGGATTGTGATTGTTTAGTTAATGATGAAAGAGGTCCATTTGCTCTTTTGAGAAAACAGAATTCTCAACAATAATCTTTTTTGTGGTGGCTGGTTCAGCCTTGACATTGTAACTACAGTTTTGTCGAGACTCGTTGGATGGTTTCCAATCAGCTAGTTTTCCATGAAATTTTCAGCATTTGTCCTTGACATGCCTTAGTTTTTTGCAACGTTCACATCAAGGATAACCCTTTCTTGCCTCAATTTGACCTTGAGAATTGCTGCCTCTAACAATGAGGGTTGATCTGTCCAATCCTTCAGAGGGAGTTGTTTAGAGCATCATAACCCCTTTTTTTAGCTTTCTCCTCGGTGTACATAAAAAAAACCTCATGGATAGAGGGTAATGGTTTGAGACTTAGTATTCTTCCACTGACTTTGTCTAAGTCTTTGTTGAGCCCAAACAACTTACAAATCTTCTCATTCTTTATAATCTTCTTGTATAAGATACTACTGTCTAGACAATGCCACTTATGCTCCTCAAAAGTGTCCTCAAATGTGTAAGAGAATTGAAATAAGTTGTGACAAAGTGTTTACCTTGCCTCAGGTCATGGAAGAGCCCTTTCATCTCAAATAATTCAGCAATATGATATTTATCTGAGTACATCACCTTTTTCTGCATCTCGATTTCTTTAGCTGTTTTGTAGAAAAAAAAATCTTGGCTTATATCATTCTCCATGGTATTGATGAGTCGACATCATCATATTGTTCTTTGAACTTCATATTTTAAATTTCAAATCCTCAAATGAAGGAACACCATCAACTTCAATGAAAAAGTTATCTTTATCCTTTCCACAAATGAACATCATAACAGATTGAGACTACTAAATATAATTTTGACCATTAAGTTTTTATCGAGTGATAGGAAGAGAAGTCTTAGATAACCCATGATGAAAAGGGTTGAAAAAACAAAAGTCGAACCTAAGAAACTTGAAGTTACCTAGACAAAAGTTTGTTTGCCCAATGTCATGTCAAATTTTGACATTCCTAAAGAAACAGTTATTGCTCTGATACCATAAAGAAAGAGGGTGTTTAATGAAGCTGAACAATGCATTTAGCTTTTCAATTTTTGTTTTACTGAAGTATCTCTATTTAAAAAGATATTTTTTACATAAGATATCCTGAAAATCATGAATACAAAGAAAGGATAATGCTGGATAATCTGATCTTATCACCTAGCTATTAAAATTTAAATAAGACTATCATAGACATATCAACATCTATTTAAATAAAATAAAACAGTAAAGCTAGGAAATTAAATAATTCTATAAAAATCTTCCTTTTATGACTCAAAGAGAACCTTAAGACTATCCACTTCTCCCTTACAATTTAACTCCTAAAGGTTGACTCCCCTTTCCAATAGTTGGATAAGTTTACAAGGAGTATTCTTACGGCCTCTACGAAAGTAGGATGAATACACGAGTTTAACACTAGGAAGGAATTATAAATGAGACTATAGATTTGTATAATGAAATCGTCTCTCTCTTTTTTCTTTTTTTAAACTTGAAGCTTGATACGAGTATAATAAAGGATAGGGAATTGTAGCTCTCTCTTGTTAACTTGTTCGCTTCACCCTTTTACAATCCCTCATAAGTTCATGGTCATTGGTGAAGTATCTTTGAATTTCTTTTTGTTAGTTGACATAGATTTTTTATCGTTGAATGCAACTAGACTTGAGGGTACGTATCAATACATTTCTTCTACATATTACTATTTCATGAAGAATTCTTGCATATTTAAGCAAACATGTAACGATACATTACCCTAACATATCAATACTAGCACAAAGCATGAAACTTTTGTTTCATGGCAACGATGAGTTATCGATACACCTTTTAGGCCCTTCAATATTTAAATAAAGGGTATCGATATAAATTCAAAATGTATTGATACTTTGGACAGTAAGCATATTGTATTAGCATTTAACTTTTAAGGTAAAAAAAACTCTTAGACTAAAACATCAAACATGCATAAAAAAATAAATCATTCAAATCAAATGCATAATTGAGTTTTTATCCATTCTTCAAATATCTAGCATGGTTGGAGACTTTTACGGTAAGTTTATAAAATTTGACCTTGTTGTAAGGTTGGTGAATTCTTAGCTTTAGATTAGAGATTACTAATCTAAACCATTGATTAAATTTTAAAAGTAAAAAATAAGTTTTACTTGGTAACTGTTTCAACTAGTTATAATAATTATCATTATATATTAAGTGTATTTAACCTTTAATTTCTTAATTCTCACGATTATTTAAATCGATTAAAAAAATATACTGAATGAAATTAACAATAAATTTATTTTGATGAGTTATTGAAAACTACACTTGTGTATTTTTTTCATTTCACGATAATTTGATCAAGAAATATGTTTTATTTAGGTCACTTTTTGGCTTCTTTGTCATTTTCGCAAGAAGGAACTTCATCGTTTGGATATTTTCATGTGCAAAGGAGAAAGAGTGTTTTGCAATGCTAGTTCATTAAATGTTATATATTATTCCTTTTACTAGAAAAAAAAAAGGTTTAATACAAATTAAAACCCCTTTCCCATTTCTTTATAACACAGATGAAGGTTTAACGTAGAAGAAAAAACAATAATATAAATTTCATTATGGTTCTAAAATGACTGCTGTTATGTTTCTAAAATCATTAATCTTTTTTTCTTAAATAATTATGTACAATGATTATTCCTAATATTAACATAAAAATATGGGAATAAACAAAAAAAAAATGTACTTAGAGTGTTATTAAAGCACTAAAAAAAATTTCTCCTAACATTTCAAATAGAATGAAAGGTAATAATAAGAGTAATAATATATTCATTTAACATAAATTATTAAGTAAGATCAAATTACTTATATGTTTTCACAAATAGTTATGTATAATGATTAATTATAATATTAACATAGACACATCAAAATAAATATAAAATTATTATCAATTGGCTTTAACATGTCCTTTAAAATATTTTTATTAGTTAATTATAAAATAAGTAAAATTATTTTTCATGAAAAGAAAATTTACTTGTTGACCTGTTCTACCATTATTTTTATATTTGTTAAAATTATACTATTAATTCAATTTCTTAATATTTCATGAAATCTCATAACCTCGTAATAAAATCGATATTTTACTGTAATCAATCCTAATATGATTTTATACTATTCATTTCATATATTAAAACTTAAGTGTGAATCATGTTATTAATTGAAAATTACATTCTTAAGTTTATGAAAAGCCTTATCAAAAACCTAATTATTTCAAAATCAACATTCTTCTTAAACAAGAGTATACCGATCTCAACAGTTTTATCAATATTCTATTTTGACAGAGCATGGATTAAGAACAATTTAAAAACAATATTTTGATGCAATGATGATTTCATAATTACACTTACTGTAATTTACATGCAAACATAATTATTCCATGAACTTTATTTCTGTAGGAAGTATTATCAAACATGTATACAAACTTATAAAAGATGTCTTTGTTAATAATAGTAATGCTTGATATAATATGTATCTATAAACAATCCGATTGGTTTTTAGGACAGGATGCAGGAAGGTTCCAATTTATTCAATATTTAACAATGCCGCCATATAATTCACTTCTCCAGAATGCTTGAACCAGGAACTTCATCAAACTTACAACACCTGACATCAAATACATTTCAATAATTTGTAAATACTAGCAAAGATGCTATTACGAAAAAGCATTATTTTGTGATTGCAATTCTAATCATTAGCAGCATGGCTGCATGGCTATTTGCGGCAGGTAGTCAACTGCATTTACATAACAGCAATCTTCATTCCAACAAAGATTTGGCTAGGGGAAACGTGGGAGCTATATCCACGGGTACCTGAAAGATAAATGCGAGCAAAAGAATACAAGTAAAATACTTGAAATAGGCCCCTTCACCAAAATACTTCTATAATAATAATAATAATCATTTATAGGAGATCATAGCTCGGAAAGTTATTTTTATTTCCTCCAACCAATCAAAATCATAACCTTGACATCATCGACCTTCAAAATTTTACGACTATATGACAAATATTGGTTCATTCCAATTGCACATATGAACCTATATTTAACATCAAAGCAATAGAGGGTGTGATGTAGGCAAGTAGATTCCCTAGTCATGCGCATCATGTTTATAAATCTAGTCTGTGAACAGGAGAAAGAGAGAGGATCATTGTAAGAATTACAGAATTAGGGTAACTCTTTTATACACACACATAAAACTTGTCTAGATAAAGGAGAAGGGTTGGTAGTAGGTTTGAACAACCAACCACTTAAAACTTATCCAATTTTTATGAGATGAATCAATATATGAAATCTGTTGGGGCGTCCTCTACTCAACGACGCACTGCATCAAAGCCCGGGTATAGTGAAAAATGTGCAAGAGTTGCTAGTTGGTCGCTCGAAAGTGACACTCCACATTGACGACTGGATGTGGTGACCAATAGGCAAAGGTTCCTATACCATAATAGACCGAGATAAGTAAAGAAGCTAGTCCATAATCATAAGCTTAGGTTAGGATCTTGGAAAATAAGTTAACTTAATGGTAAGTTAGTGGAGATTTGTGAGGTTATGTGAAGGAGAAGGGTTAATATCTTGTATCTCCAGAAAACCAAATAGGTTGGGGAGAATGCTAGGAAGATAACACATTGGCAGTATAAGCTTTGGTAAACAGGAAATGATAGAGACTGAAATGGTGTAGGTAAAATCATAGACAGAATATCAAAAGAATGTTGTACAAGTTAAGAGACAAGATGATAAAATTATTTTGGTAAAGCTAGTTCTATGAGGGACATTTTGAATGTTATTAGCGCATATGCACCACAGATAGGACTTGATAATGTTAGTAAAAGACAGTTTTGGATAGATTTAGATAAGATAGTAGAAGAAGTGGCATAGGAGAGAACCTTTGTATTGGTGGTGACCTTAATGGCTATGCAATTGCTAGTAGGGAGGGTTTTGAGAGTGTATATGGGGGTTTTAGTTTCAGTGTAAGAAATGAAGGTGGAGATGCTATCTTAGATTTTGCTTTATTTTTTGACCTAATCCTAATGAATGTACTATTTAAAAATAGAGAACCTCAGCTTATAACCTTTAAGAGTGGATTGAATGCAAGTTAGATGACTTCTTTTTGATTAGGAGGAGAGATAGACGATGTTATCTAGACTGTAAAGTTATCCCGAGTGAGAGTGTTACTGTGTAACATAGATTACTAGCACTAGACCTAAAAATTTATAAATGACATCGTGAGAACCAATAAGAAAGAGCTACAGGGATTCGATGGTGGAAGCTAAAAGAAGATTGTCGTGAAGTATGTAGAAATAGATGGACCCAAAAAGAAGACTGGACAATAGAAGAGAACTCGAATACAATGTGGAATAAGATGAAAAAACACATTCGAAATGTGGGTAAGAAGATACTAGGAGTATCAAACGAAAAAGCACCGACTAGAAAGGATGCAACATAGTGGACTAAATAAGTTAAGGAAGCTATAAAGACTGAGATTGTTACAGGGCTTTGAAGACAAACAACACCGAAGAAAACTTTACAAAATACAAGTTAGCTAGGAAGGAGGTAAAGAGCACGGTGGCAGAAATTAAGGAGAAGGTTGTGAAAGAGATTTATAATAAGTTGGACACAAAGGAGGGAGAAAAAGAGATATATAGATTGTCGCGAGCAAAAAAGAGGATTCGGGACTTAGGAAGGGTGAAATGTATGAAAAATGAGCATCAAAGAGCTCTAATTAAAGACAATGATATTAAAGAAAGGTGACGTGATTATTTTAACACACTATTCAACAACAGACAAAGTCAAATTGTGGACAATATCTCGATGCCTTCCGAGGATATGAATTGATGCTTTATGCGCAGAGTCAAAGAGATAGCGGTAAACGAGGCACTGAAGAGGATGAAGACAGGGAAAGCTATTGGGTTGATGACATTCCTATTGAAGTTTTGAAATGTCTTGGAGAGGATTGAGTTAGGTGGTTGACAAATCTTTTTAATAAGATTTGGCATGCTAACAAGATACCTGAGGAATGAAGAAAGAGTGTGTTAGTACCTCTTTATAAGAACAAGGGAGTTATTCAAAATTGTTCTAATTATCGAAACATAAAACTAATGAGTAAGATGAAATTATGGGAAAGAGTGATAGAACGAATATTAAGGAAGGCAGTAGAGACTCAATTTGGTTTTATGCCTGGCCAGTCAACTATGGAAGTGATACACTTGATTAGACAACTTGTGGAGCGTTCTCTAGTATAAGGGAAAAATGTTCATATGGTCTTTATAGACTAGGAGAAAGCATATGATAAAGTGTCTAGGAAGGCGTTATGATGGTTTTTAATGAAGAAAAGAGTCCCCGTGAAAAACCTGCTAGAAGTTGCACGGAAAACCAGCAGGTTGGAAGAAAAAATCAAGCAGTGACAACAAGTCAGGGAGAGATGTCCGTGCGTTTCAAGTGAGCAATTCAGATCCGGGGCAGCAATCATCCTCTGAGCCTCTTCCTTTCACAAAGGAACAATTAGAGCATTTATATAAAATGTTTCAATCCCAATCTGTAGAAAATTCTTACCCATCCTGTTCTCTAGCTCAGTCAGGTATTTTTTCCACTGCCACTATTGCTTGTTCAAAGTCCAATGGCATTTGGATATTAGATTCAGGTGCCACTGATCATATGACTGGTAGTTCGCAATTTTTTTCTTCATATACACCTTGTGTAGGTAATCAAAAGGTTAAAATTGCAGATGGTTCCTTTGCTACTATTGCTGGGAAAAGAACAGTGTCTATTTCTCCTTCTCTAAACCTTCGAGATGTTCTGCACGTTCCTAACCTATCATACAATCTCTTGTCAGTTTGTAAACTAACCCTTGATCATAATTGTCGGGTTAATTTTTGGTATTCTCGTTGTGAATTTCAGGATTTAACCTCGGGGGCGATGATTGGGGGTGCTAAACAGGATGGTGGCCTCTACCTCTTTAATACAAGATCAACCTTTGAAAGGCAAGACCAACAGACCTGTTTTAATTCTGTTTCTAGTGACAGTGACATTGTGTTATGGCATTATCGATTAGGACATCCTAGCTTTCCATATTTACAACGTTTGTTTCCAAAATTATTCATGAATAAAAGCCCTTCAGTTTTTCAGTGTGAATCTTGTGAATTAGCAAAACATCATCGTGCTATTTTTCCATCTCAACCATATAAGAAATCAAAACCATTTTCCATAATACATAGTGATGTTTGGGGTCCTTCTAGAGTAACAACTTTTTCTGGAAAGCGTTGGTTTATTACTTTTATTGATGATCATACTAGGGTCACATGGGTTTTCCTTTTAAAAGAAAAATCTGATGTTGCAGCTGTGTTCAAAAATTTCTATAACATGGTTCAAACACAGTTCCAGACTCAAATTAGAATTTTTCGAAGTGATAATGTCAAGGAATTTTTTAACAATGTGTTAGGGAATTTTTTCGCTGAGAAAGGTATTGTTCAACAAAGTTCGTGTAATAATACACCCTAACAAAACGGTGTGGCTGAAAGGAAAAACAAACATCTCCTTGAGGTTGCTAGGGCAATCAGTTTTCAAACTAAAGTTCCTAAGTATCTATGGGGGGATGCCGTTTTAACAGCCACTTATTTGATTAACAGACTGCCTACACGAATTTTGAATTTTAAAACACCCTTACAGCTTTTCACTGAGTGTTTCCCTAACCAGACATTCCCTTAAAAATTTTTGGAAGTGTGGCCTTTGTGCATAATCATGATCCTAAACGTTCTAAACTTGATCCAAAGGCACATAAATGCATTTTTGTAGGCTATCCTACTAATCAAAGGGGTTACAAATGCTTTGATCCGGTTTTGAAAAAGATATTTGTGTCGATAGATGTTACTTTTTTTGAAGGAACCTCATACTATAGTCACTCTCATCTTCAGGGGGAGAAAAACACTAGTGAAGATGGTTTTTTAAATGGTTCTGATTTAACATTTGAATTTATCCATAATGATGTTCCTCACAACTGGTCAATAAATGAAAATGAGGCAGAAATTACAGAATTAGTGGATACAAATGAGTTAAATATTGAAAACGTTGAACAACCAGTGGTAATGCCATCTCAAAATGAAAATGCTGAAACAACAGAGATGGATGCGAAACAATATAAAGGTCTTCTATACTCAAAGGAACATCTTGCACTGAAAAGGAGAGGCACTATTCCACAGCGTCACCAAGAATCTGACCAGAGGATAGATCATGAAATTCATGATAATTCTTCAAAAGTTCCTCCAGGTAATTCTGAGTCTAATTCTTCTAGTTAGCTTGATCTTCCCATTGCTCTTAGGAAAGGTGTTAGATCTTGTACAAAACATCCTCTCTCAAATTTTGTATCTTATAAAAATATTTCACCTTCATTTTATGCCTTTATTTCACAAGTGTCTAGTGTTTCCATTCCTAATAAAATCCAGGAGGCTCTAAATGTTCCTAAGTGGAAAGAAGCTGTTTTTGAGGAGATGAGAGCTTTGGAAAAGAATGCTACTTGGGAGAAGGTGGATTTGCCGGATGGAAAGACAGTTGTTGGTTGTAAATGGGTGTTTACTCTAAAATACAACTCAGATGGATCCTTAGAGAGATACAAGGCTCGCCTAGTAGCTAAAGGCTTTACTCAGACTTACGGTGTGGATTACTTTGAGAATTTTTCTCCAGTGGCGAAATTAAATACTGTTCGAGCGCTCGTCTATTGCAGCTAACCTTGATTGGACACTGAATCAGTTGGATGTGAAGAATGCATTTCTAAATGGAGACTTGGAGGAAGAAGTCTATATGGAGCCTCCACCTGGCTTCACTGAGGAGTTTGGAACTAAGGTATGCAGGCTGAAAAAGTCTTTATATGGACTTAAACAATCTCTTAGAGCCTGGTTTGAAAGGTTCACAAGGTTTATTAAATGTCAAGGATACAGTCAAAGACAATCTGATCATACACTTTTCATAAAGAGATCCACCAAAAACAAGGTCTCGGTTTTAATTGTCTACGTGGATGACATAATCTTAACTGGAGATGATTTAGAAGAGATGAGTAGACTAAAGAAGAGCTTAGCCAAAGAATTTGAGATTAAAGACTTAGGCCGGCTAAGGTACTTTCTTGGAATGGAAGTGGCAAGATCAAAAAAGGGCATTGTGGTTTCACAACGAAAGTATATTCTTGATCTCTTGAAAGAAACCGGAATGAGTGGTTGCAAACCTTCAAACACTCCAATAGAAGTGAATGCTAAGCTTGGAGAAATTAAATATGGGGTTCCAGTTGATACAGGAAGGTACCAAAGACTTGTTGGAAGGCTGATTTACCTATCACACACACGTCCTGATATTGCCTTCGCGGTGAGTATGGTAAGCCAATTTATGCACTCTCCATGCGAAGAGCATCTTGAAGCTGTGTATCGAATTCTTCGATACCTAAAAGGCACACCAGGGAAAGGACTTTTCTTCAAGAAAAATGAGAAGAGAGGGGTTGAGGTATATGTAGATGCAGATTGGGCAGGTTCAATTACTGATAGAAGATCAATTTCAGGGTATTGCACATTTCTTTGGGGCAATTTAGTTACTTGGAGAAGCAAGAAGCAAAATGTAGTTGCTAGAAGCAGTGCTGAGGCTGAATTCAGATCAATGGCTCAAGGAGTGTGTGAGATTCTTTGGCTAAAAAGGGTTCTAGCAGATCTTGAGAGACCGGTGAGCCTTCCTATGAAGTTGTATTGTGATAACAAGGCAGCTATCAGCATTGCTCATAATCCAGTTCAACATGACAGGACAAAACATGTTGAGATTGATAGACACTTTATAAAGGAGAAACTTGAAGAGGGAATAATCTGCACTCCGTTTGTACCAAGCAAGCAGCAAGTTGCAGATGTTCTAACTAAAGGCTTGTTGAGGCAATCATTTGAGCTTCAAGTTAGCAAGTTGGGCATGATAGATATCTTTGCACCAACTTGAGGGGGAGTGTCGTAAATTAGGAAAGTCTTGACTTTTAGAGATTGGAATAAATTTAGAAAGGTTATATCCTAGAATCAAGGGAAATAACTAGAATCATGGACTGATTGTGAGAAATTTTAGGATTAACCTTTTCTATGTTTTCTTATTTAAGTTGTAAGCTTAGTGCTTGTTTTTGATATGAATAAAAAGTATTTTTTATTTTCTCTCCCTTTATATTTTACTACAATATTGAAATAATTAAGGACATGTATGAAGATGGAAGAACACATGTGAGGTTGTGTGGAGGGCAAACAAGTGAATTTCCTATCACAGTAGGGCTACATTAAGGGTCGGCTTTAAGTCCGTTTTTGTTTGCTACAGCAATGGACAAGTTGACAAAATCCATCCAGGATAATGTACCTTGGTGTATGACGTTTGCAGATGATATTGTCTTGTGTGCTGAGACTAGATTGAAGGTTAATACTAAGTTAGAACTGTGGAGACAGACGTTAAGAGTCAAGAGGATTCGGATTAAGTAAAGCAAAGACTAAATATATGGAGTGTAATAATTCAGTCCAAACAGAGAGGAAGATAGAAACATAGTGATGCTAGATGGGGTGGCAATCCCTAAGCAGGATCATTTTAGCTATTTGGGGTAGATCGTTCAAATAGATGGAGAGAATGATGGTGATGTGACCCATAGGATATAGGATATACGCTAGTTGGAGCAAGTGGAAAAGCCTACAGGTGTGTTATGTGACAAAGGAATTCCTATAGAGGTGAAAGACAATCTTTACAGGACAGTTGTTAGATTTACATTACTCCATGGAAATGAATGTTGGGCAACTAAACGAGTGCATACACAGAAGATGAATGTAGCAAAAATGCGAATCTAACGATTGATGTGTAGATATATGAAAAAAATAGAATGAGAAATGAGGATATTCGTAAAAACGAGTGGCACCTATCAAAGACAAAATGGGTGAAAGTCGTTTACTTAGTTTGGAAACATACGACGTAGACCTATGGACGCTCCAGTTAAAAGAGCCTTATGAAATATGTAAAAAGGGTCAAGGCTAGGGAAAGACCGAAAAAAATTTGGAAGAAAGTAATCCGGAAAGATATGGTGAAATGAGAGTTGGAAAAACACTTGCATTATATAGGAATGAGTGGAGGAGGAGAATTCATACTGACAACTTAGCGTGAATTTGTATATTGATTCATATAACCTACCCCAGTATTGGGATAAAAGCTCTGATGATAATGATGATGATGATATATATTATTTATTGTAAGATAGGATTCTACAACATTGGTAGTATCTCAAGTTTCCTCCTTAACTTCATCTTCTGTCTTTCCATTTTCCACCTCTTTAACCATTTATGGTTTAAGGCACCAGCAAGGAAACTCAATAACAATTTTTTGTCGATGCGTATGCATCTAGAGAACACATATATCCCGTTTTCCCCCCAAAAACATACTAGAAGATAGAAGCGATATATTAGTTGTCATCCAGCTGCAAGTATCTAACAATAAATGTAGACTAGAATGTTGCAGGACATACATGAATGCTTTCCAACTTTTGCAACGCAACTTTCAATGGCTGTGTCATCATGCAGTATTTCTGAAGAAGCAAACTTGCACCTTCTTTGTCACCCTTTGCCTGTATAGTAAGTATTGTCCTACTCAAGCTTTCAACTGCTTCTTCAACCTTCCAAAAGAAAACAACATTTTTGGTGGAAGTCTTAGTTAAAGAAACGTATTAAAGAGAAAATCTGAACATGCTGTACCTTGTCAAAATTAACGGAAAATGTCTCATCAGGATGCAGTATAAAGGCTTCTTTTTCCAATAACCAGTTAAATTGTAATGCTTGTCCTTTTCTGAACATCATTCAGTAACTCTAAAATGGTCAGTAACTGTAATAAAAACATTTTGCCAATGAAGAACAATTTACTTACCCATGAGCTTCCTCTAAGCCAAATCGTACTGAACGAAAGCATCCAGCAAGGAATGAAACATACATGGACTTTCCCAAGCCTTTAGGAAGTAAATGCTGCCCCAAAATGCCAAAACAGACCATTAGAGACCACGGGTAAGCCTTCTTTTTTCAATCGTTCTGCATAATATCATGCAGTAAAGCACAATTTTCACTTAGAAAGACAACTAATGCACAACTCTAAGACTTATTTTTCATAAAATATGGATTACATATGCAGTTATCCCTACCAGATTTCTTCATGATAATATAAAATTCAAGCTTGAAGGTTTGATTCCTTATTTCCCCTATAATGAATTTGAGAGTTAAGCTTGATGAAAACACCCATCTCAAATTGATTATGAGTGGCATCATGCTACTCAAAAATGGAGTGGTAAGCCATTTCCAGCCTAAAGCCTTAGTACAAACAGATAAATTCAATGCATGTGACAGATTATTCAGCGCTGGGACTTGCCGGTTAAAGGGTTACATTCGAACACCAATGATCTGAACAAACTCTTCTTAATCCAAACTCTAGCACCCTTAATATTTTCCTATTACAGAAATTAGTCCAAAGCCGAGGCATTTCAAAGAAAGAATGTTACAGAGGTCTAGAGAAAATAAAAAAATAAAAAAAAACAATACTTGACAACCTTAGTCAACCTTCTGTTCTTTTGTGTTGCCAAATGTCAAGTCACCACTATTTGGTTTAAACTAATTACAGTCACCAGACCGAATGAATTGAAAAGATCAGATGCGGATGATGACCATTTATTTTTAAGTTGTGCTATTACAGAATTTGCACACATGCTGATGGTAAGTTGAAGCTGACAACGGTTTCATAAAGTGATTGAACAATGACATTGAATTTTCAAATTTTTTTCCCAGTATGCCCTATTGCCAAAGATAAGAAAACAAAATAAGAAAAAAAAAAAACCCTATAATTGAATATCAGAGTGATGCAGAAACATTCTTTCAACTTTGGTCAAAATTTGTGGAGTCAGGGATTCAATTCTGTACATATATTTGAGACAATGCTGCAATTAAAAACTTTACAGGGTGTTTTGAATGAACAAAAAGTTTTTAGTTAAAAAGAATATTTCTGGGCTGTACATGGAATAAAATCTGGTGTGCTTCAATGAATTGTTTTTACTTACAAATAAACATGTAGAGTAAGTATTTACTCAGCAGCTATTTCATTAGTTAATACCAAAGAACCTTTTGGCTGACTTGTGAGAAACTTCAAAGAAATCCTCATATGACTTATAAATTTGAGAATTCCACAATCTATGGCCTCTAATCTTTAAGCTTACTATCCAATCTTGAGTCAACTTGTAAAACTTTCCTTTTAGAAGGGGGTTAGTAGCCGGGTAGGCTATGAATTTAAAGTCACGTTTGATAGCATTTGAAAATTGAAAATTGAAAATTTTGAATTGTTTATTCTTGAAAAATAGCACCAAAACTTGTGTGGTTGAAAATACTAGTAAATTGCAGCAAAGAACTAAAATTCTAATCTCAAAGATCTCTTCTGGGAAAAAAAAAAAAGAAGAGAAATAACTGCCAACTGCATCAACTAACATGGAACGATCATCTATGCTTGATAGTCACCAGAAATGATATCATCATAATGAAATATGAAAACATGACTTGGTTACCAACCTTTCTGATTAAAAATTTCAGTGCCCAAAGGCCCACTATGTCGGCTTTTGCTTCTTCCAAAGCTGAGTGTAAATCTTGCAGCTCCTGCAAGAAAACTCGAAAGAGAAAGCATAGTACACTATAGAAAATTAAAATATAACATTTATGTTAATGAAATAGTAACTCGTGGAAAGTCCAAAGAGAAAACTTCAAAGAACAAAGTCAATAGACAGCTTGATGCAGCACAAAGAGAGAGAACAGGCATGGGAGAGAGAAAAAGGAAGAAGAGAGAGCCAGAGAATTTCTGAATTCCAATTTGAATAATCAAGTTCAAAGATTATTGATGTTTAGAAAATATATAACTCAGGTGTGAACAAAACTTAGTGTTTTTCTATCCATTTTCATCTTTACATTTAATACATAGTTTGCTTATATATGTGGATGTACAAGCTAGAGTAAGCAGGATGGTTGATATTTAACTATAACTGGCCTGATATGATTATATAACTCGAAATGTTTTCTTTTTGGTAAATAAATTTTTATGCTTGTAAGATGCTAGACATGGATTCTAGAAACAGATAAAATAAAACATAAATTAAAAGCAAACATTATAACTAACCAATCTAACGGTAGACTTTCGGCCATCAGGAAGGGTTATGGTATGAGGCCCAATCCCGTGGCAGCACTCATGGCAGATCGTGTGAGTGAAAAAAGACTCAAAATCTACGAGTTCATGTTGATCCTTTGCAATACATGCATCAGCTATGGGCTGAAGAATCTGTTTAAACCTGGTTAGGATGGAAAAATCTAACCATGGTTAAAAATTATGGAAATGTAAGAAACAGCATATTAGTACATTAGAGCAACTTAAACAATGATCACAGAAACTTGAAGGAAAAAAGTTGTACTTCGCTTCAGAAACATTCTTAAGGATAACCATTGCTGTTCCTCTATCTTTTACTATACGCTCATCATTTGGTAAATTGAAAGCAATAGTCTGAGGACCCTTCACATCCTGATGTAAAATACAAATATGTTAACCTCATATTTATCTGAGATAAATGATTGAATATATATAAGAATTGAAACAACAGGTTTAGAAAATAATTGCCCCTATTCATCTTTTAGTTACATTAGGGTTTACATTATATAGATGGAGAACTATCTTAAAATAGACACAATAACTCTAAGAATGAAAATACAGGAAATTATCAAAAATAAAAACGAAGAAAGTTGACCCTAATCAAATTCCAATAATTTCGGGCTTTTCCTAGTCTTTCCGACACTCCCCCTCAAGCTGATGAACCAATATCCCGAACTGCCTACCAGATTTCCTTGGTCGTCTTGTCGAACAAGTAAGTTCGATCAATCCTATATTCCATAGTGACAGTCAGGCAGGCCATGACAGTGAAGTCCTCAGCCTCCCCAGCACTGAAATTGTAAGCTGTAGTTGAGGGCATGGGAATGACACCCATTAGATAGCCCATCTTGCCTTTGCCCTTAATTACTAACAGAATAGACTGAAACAACTCACGAAAATTATTCTACATTCAGTCTGTGTTGGGTTATTTGAAGACAAAGGGTGTCTAGTGAAGATGATAAAGAGGGTAAAGGATTATTCAGAAGTTTAGAAACAGGAGGGGATTCTGTTATAGATGTGGATGGGGCAGTACCAGCCATTGGTCTAACAATTTTTTCAGCTCAACAATGAATGGCCGATAGAAAAACAATAAATAAATAAGAAAAAAAAAAAAACCTTTTATCTTGGCAGGAACACAAGCTCTAATACCATGAAACAAAAGGTTTAGAAGATAATTTCCTCTATTCATCTTTTACATACATTAGGTTTTACATTATATAGACAGAGAACTATCCTAAAATAGCCACAATAGCTTTAAGAATGAAGAAACAAGATATTACCAAAAATAAAAAAGCAAAAAGTTGACCCTAATCAAACTCCAATAATTTCGGGTTTTTCCTAATCTTTGCAACAAAAATGGACGCTATAGAGGAAAATGAAACTAAGAAAAAGAGATACAAACTAGTGATTTTTCCAAACCATAAATTACAATGTTATGGGATGAAAAATAAAATGAACTTAAGGTTTTTTTTTTTTTTACCCTTTCTGCATCAGAAATTTGTTCAAATAGTAATAATTCATGGATGTTTTTCTTGTTGCATTTTTGTTTCCGATCACATTACTTGTATCCACTTTAGAGTCATTAAATTAGTTAATGAGCCAACATAGAATTTCATTCACACACAGACACAAAAAAACACTTCACTATGTGTTATATCTGATACTTAATTTAATCTCTTGTTGTACTAGTGCCTAAGCTATCGTCATGTTAACTAGTGATAAAATCTGCAAATGGATATTGCAAGATTAAAGGGGATGGGGAAGAGAAGGATCTAAACCATCAACTAATATCTGTAGCAACAACACTTTGAACAAAGTAGTCATACAACATGCAATCCCTAAAATGCTTAGTTACAAAATGCATGCATATGAACATTTATTTGTGCGTGAACATGTGTATTGATGCCAACAAAACCATATGATTATCATGAAAGACTGTTCGCAATGCTCCTTACGAATTACCCCTGCATTAAAAAGTAGCTGGACAACACGAATTGGAGCAGCAATGATATCCTTTGATTTGTATGCATTTTCCATAGGAAGGTTTTCTTCCAGAACCTAAAACATTGTAGATTTTGTCAGAAGCAAACAAGTGAAATGTGCTAGAACTTTGGCTATGAATGACATTACCTACCTGCAAGTTATCACCAAACAATTTAAGTTGAGCAGTAGCTTTCTCATCCCGAACTCCAATAAATGCTTCAAATGTAGCCTAAGCAAATAAGTGCATCTAATGAGTACCATCCCAAGAACACTCATACATTGCAACACAATAACACCAGTTAACAAACTGCTTATGAACTTTTATACAAGGACATGGACATCAGCACGAATAAGTGCAAGCGCACATGGAAGCACTCAAATCTCTAAGTGAGTCATGACTTGCCACAATGAGTGAAATAAATGTCTAAATAAAGGACATAGAAAGGATGGACAATTGAACTGAAGAATATAAAAAAATTTAAAAAATACCAACAAAACAATCAAAACATATGATATAATCAGTCAAAAACTCAGTTCAAGCAAAAGCTTGTGGAATACATTTGAATATACTGTTAGGAAGTGCAATGGTATAAGTTTGTAGGGCACAAGCATATGACTACAAGAAATGACGTTAGCCTTTGAATTAAAATTAGAGGAAAGTAAAGACCTCCTAATGCATAATGGGTGTAGTAAAATATAAAGGGAGAGAAAATAAAAAATACTTTTTATTCATATCAAAAACAAGCACTAAGCTTACAACTTAAATAAGAAAACATAGAAAAGGTTAATCCTAAAATTTCTCACAATCAGTCCATGATTCTAGTTATTTCCCTTGATTCTAGGATATAACACAATCAGTCCATGATTCTATTTATTTCCCTTGATTCTAGGATATAACCTTTCTAAATTTATTCCAATCTCTAAAAGTCAAGACTTTCCTAATTTACGACAATGGGTTCCGGCTTCCATGGTCGTAGACTACGCCACATAATGGCATCTCTCATTTTTTTTATTTGATTGTCATTACTAAAGAGCAATTTGGAAGACTATGCTGAATAATGCAGTATTCAAATGGTATTGTAGTCGGAATGAAAGAAGAAATTCGTAAATATACAAGGGAGGATCCTAAGAGCTCCATATTTAAAGTCCTATACTAAATAGGCTTTGGTTGAAAGGATTAGCAGCATTGTTGGAAAGCTTATCCAAATCATAGATTGTATGGGTTATTTTTCTATTTTATCCTTCTTTTTTTTTGAGTTTGTTTTACCTAGGAAAGCATATTGTATATATATTGATGTTTTTAACAATAAAATGAAGTGATCTTGAATAATTTTCCTCTTCAACAATTCTCATTTCATGGTATCAGAACAAGGCTTTGAATCCATTTGAAGTTGACTATTTAAGGACTGTTGTTGCCTTGTTCAACGCGATATGGTAGGGGTTCCTCAATTGGGTGCTGTAATTGCATCAATACGGTAGAATCATCGATCGCTCTAGCCAACCAGATGGTGGTGGTAACATACCCATCAATATCAACCAATAATCACTCAACATCGGCTGAATTGAACCAACTTCCATGAATGGTTCTAGTTCGTGTTGTTGGTGAAAAAGGAAAAGCGAAGGTAGGTTACCTAAGTGAGGCCGCACCTATGCCAAAGAGCAATTGTGAGATATGAAGTTTGGGACGCAAAGAAAAATATTGTCATGGCCTAGTTGATTAATTCCATGGAACCAAAAATTTTGTAGAACTTATTTTACAAAACTAATAAGGAGATTCGGGATGTAGTATAGGAAATTTACTCAAAAAACATGTCTCAATGTTTTGAAGTTCGATTTGCAATACGCACAACTCAATAATCGATGATTGTCATTGAGTACTACAAAGTCTTGACTGAGTTGTGGCAAGAGATGGATCTCTTCTATGATAATGGTTGAAATTGTCCTGATGAGGGGGCGAAGTATGATTGGATGATGCAGGAGGATAGGGTGTTCAACTTCCTTCAAGGGTAGAATAGAGATCTGAATGAGGTACGGGATCGACTACTTGGAACAAAGTCACTTCCAATAATCTGAGAAGCATTCGCAATGGTTAGATATGAGGAAAGCAGAAAAAGAGTGATGATGAACAAAAAACCAAGATCCAATGTTGATTCTTAAGCTTCGGCTCTTGTTGTGAACCACAGTGGGAAACCTCCCTCAGTATCTCAAAGCCATCGAAAGGAGAGATTATGGTGTGAGCATTGTAATAAACCATACCACATGAAGGAAAAATGCAGGGAAATCCATTTAAAACTAGCGAACTAGGAACCACACAATAAATGCAAGGATAATCAATCAGCTTACGTTGTTGAGACAACTCAGAACTTTAACAAATCAAATCAGCTAAATTTCTCTCCCACAAGTAGAAACTCCACAACAACTTTTGAATCAAGCCATAAAGGTTTTAGACTCTACTACCCTAAATTCTATTGCTTCCATGGCCCAACAAGGTAATGATATACTCTTTTATGACTCGTTCATCTATGGAAAATCAATGGATAATAGAAACACGAGCTTCTAATCACATGACTGTTTCTACAACACTTTTTTCGACATATGAGACTTGTGGTGATGACATAATGGTCTCTGTAGCAAATGGAACTCATTCCAAAGCTGCTAGCCAAGGAACTGGTGATGATATAATCTCCTCAAAGTCATTTCACCTGATACATAGTGATATTTGGGGTCCAACAAGTTTACATAGTCTTATTGGTACAAAATGGTTCATCTCATTCATCAATGACCATACACGGGTTAGCTAGGTTTGCTTTATGAAAGATAAATATGAGGCATTCACCATCTTTCTTCAATTCCATAAATTTGCCAATAACATTTTCCAATCCATTATCCATATTCCTTGTACTAACAATGGGACAAAATACTTTCCTAATGATTTTTCTAGGTATCCAATGAACATTGCATCATTTATTGAAGCTCCTGTACCTATACCCTAACAGAACAGAGTTGTTGAATGCAAAAAATCAATAACTTTTGGAAGTAGTCCATCCACTTATGTTCACGAGTCATGCACCTAACTTATTTTAGGGTGAACTTGTAACTGCAACCCAACTAATTAATAGATTTCCACCCAAAAGCCTCAAATTTCGAACACTAGTAAGCATTCTCCTTGACACATTTCCTCATATTCATCTTCTAAATTCTCTTCAACCTAGAGTCTTTGGTAATATTATATTTGTTAGGAATAATAATCATCAAAAAGGAAAACTTGATGCCAAAGCTATAATGTGTTTGTTAAATACTCTCATACTCAGAAGAGCTACAAATGTTACTGCCCTTCCACTAAAAAAATTCTATGTATCTTGTGATGTCTCCCTTTTCAAAAGTCACCCCTTTCATCCCAATCCCTCTCTTCAGGGGGAGACACCGAAAGAAGAGACTTGTTGGGATCCTTCTATAGCCCGATTATCAAGCCAACTTTGAATCCTTTCGTACCTTCTCTTCTAGGTCCGCCTCCATCAACCTCTCAAAATGAGTCCTCCCGTTGGCCTGTACCTCAATCTGAACCATTCCAGGAAATTGATGCAAGGTAAGGTTTGTACCAGAAGGCCAAAAGTTTCATAGAAATGCCATGACACCGAACCAAGAGCAAGTCCAACACTTGAGGCAAAAAAGTGGAGAAACAGACTAAGTTGATGATCTTGATGTGCCCATTGCTATTAAAAAAGGTGTAAGCTCATACACTAAATATCTTATTGCAAATTTCCTTACCTATTAGAAGCTATCTCCTAAGTATAGGTCATTTACAACAGAGGTAGCTAGTGTAGCCCTTCCAAAAGATATTAAGAGTAGACTACAAGATCCAAATTGGAAAAAAGTTGTGTTTGAAGAAATGGAGGCATTGATCAGGAACAATGCATGAGAAATAATCGAGTTACCTAAGGAAAAAAGGGTCGTCGGATGCAAGTGATTGTTCATTGTAAAATATAGGTTTGATGGAACATTGAAGCAATACAAAGCAAGGTTGGTGGCACAAGGATACACTCGAGCATTTGGCACAGACTATGAAGGAATGATTGCACCAGTAGCTAAGTTGAATTCAGTCCAGGTATTACTCTCACTACTAGTCTTGATTGTGAGCTCATTAAACGGATATTAAGAATGCACTTCTTAATGGTGAGCTGAATGAAAAAACTTATATGAAGATTCCTCTAGTCTTTGAGGGCAAGGAGGAGGATAAGTATGTAGAATGAAGAACTCTCTTTATGGGCTTAAGCAATCCCTAAGGGCCAGGTTCGAAAGGTTCAATGAGACTATGAAATGCTTAGGATATGTTCAAGGGCAAGTCGGCCATACCTTGTTTGTCAAACAAGTAGAGAATGGGAAGCGATCTATCTTAATTGTCTCTGTTGACAATTTCATTATAATAGGGGATGATACATATGGGATAAAGAACCTTAAAGAGCTACTAAAGGCAGAACTTGAAGTTAAAGAGTTCGGGATTCTCCGATACTTCTTAGGAATGGAAGTGGTAAGAAGCAAGCAAGGTATCTTCATCTCCCAAAGAAAGTATAACTTAGATTTCTTAAAGAAAACAAGGAGGTTGTGAAGCAAACCTATGGGAACACCTTTGGACCTAAGCTAGAAAGGAAGAAAAAATGAAGATAAACCAATAGACAAGGGTAGATGCCAAAAACTCATCAGTGAACACATCTACATATCCCTTACTAGGCTGGACATCGCCTTTGCCATGAATGTGGTTAGTAAATTCATGCATTCACCTTAAAAAATAAAAAATAAAAAATAAAAATCTTTGATATGGTTGATCAAGTGCTAAGATAACCTAAAGGGCACACCAGGAAAATGCCTCTTGTTTAGAAAAAAATAACAAAGAGGAGTTGAAGTCTCCGCAGATGCTGACTAGACAAGTTCGATGGAGGATAGCAGTTCAACTATTGGATAATGTTCTAAAGTATGGGGTAATCTAGTGAATTGGAGAAGCAATAAGCAATCTGTGGTGGCTCGAAGTAGTGCGGACTGAGAGTTTAGAGCCATAGCACAAGGAATGAGTGAGCTTTTGTGGCTAAAAAGGCTAAAGTTCCTTGGTCAAGTTCTATGAAGCTTTATAGTGACGGTAAATAAGCTATTAATATTGAACAAAACCCGATACACCATGATAGAACTAAACATGTGGAGAACGACCAACACTATCAAGGCGAAGATAGAATATGGAATAATGGAGCTGTTTTATGTCCAAACTAAGTTACAAGAAGCTGACATCTTCACCAAAGCAGTTTCATAACCAGGATTTGAGTCATTGGTTGGCAAGTAGGAATGTGTGACATTCATTCACCAACATGAGGGAGAGTGTTGCAAAGTTTATCCAAATCCTAGATTTATGGATTATTTTTTAATTTTATCCTTCTTTTTTTTTTAGTTTGTATAATTAAGAGTTTGTTTTACTTAGGAAAATGTATTGTATATATATTGATGTTTTTACTAATAAAATGTAATGAACTGGAACAATTTTCCTCTTCAACAATTCTTGTTTCAAGAATCTTGAAGAGCAATCATCCTAGAAAACCTGTAATTACAGCAATACCTCAAGATGTAGTTTTTGAAAGTGAGCAGTGCATTGAAAGTGGACTACCCAAGAAATGCTACATTCTTTGAGAAATGGTCCATTTGTGTTTGTATTTGCCTTTTTTTTTTTGGAGCATTGTGTTTGTAATCGTTGGTTGATACCCTTTTTCATTTTGGCTCATAGTAACCTGGAGAAAATTTCTCTATAATATTTTACACAATTTAGTAATAAAATAAAACTAGCAATTCACCAGTAGCTTAAAGAAACTTCCCAGTAGACACATTCAAATAAAATCAGTTACTTTAAAAATTAAAATAGTCTAACCCACACAGGTTTAGTTATAAAGGGGTTGAATTGGGTGCGTGCATCTTTGGTATTAGTTCCCTATAAAGGGACCTTCGATTTAAGGAGTAGTTGTTTCGCCTGGTGTCCGTGTTAACCAGGGTTTATTCGTAAGGAGAGAGAAAAAATTTGAAACTCTAAATTTTATGCTTTTACATTTTTCTTTGATTTGCAATCAGATTCCCGACTCTTCATTAACTGCCAAACTAGAATAGATAGTTCTTGAACTTTCATAAAACTTTTTTTTAAGCAAATAGATATCCTACCAAAATACAAACATGAGGATGGTAATACATAAATAACATCATGAATTCATTCCCGAAAGGGAAAAAATGATAAAATGAATCATGCTTTATTGATCATACTAAGTCATTTTGAAATTGGTGCACTGTCAACAAGATTTTGTTTTTCCTATACAACTTTTGAAGAATTGAAAGCCATAATTCTTAGTGCAAATGCAAGACCACTCACAATAATGTCATCATCATCAGAGCTTTTATCTCAATACTAGAGTAGGCTATATGAACTAATATATAAATTCACGTTAAATCATCAGTATGAATCTACTCCTCCACTCATTGTATGTAAGGTATTTGTTCTTTCAACTCTCGTTCGACCATGTTTTTTGGATAACTTCCTTCCAAGTTTTTTTCGGTCTTTCCTAAGCTTGACTCTCCTAACAAGAGTGTCTAAAGATCTACGTCGTATCTGTCCAAACCAACGTAAACGAGTTTCACTCATCTTGTCTTTGATAGGTGTCACTCCAACCTTCTTGCGAATGTCTTTTTTTTAATTCTATTTTTTCTCACATATCCAAACATCCATTGCAGCATTTGCTTTTCTGCTACACTTATCTTCTGTTGCACAATCTTTTAGCCACCCATAGAGCAATGTTAGTCTAACAACCATTGTGTAAATTTGCCTTTCGACCATATTGGAATTTTTTTTTTAATCACAAAATACACCTGTAGCGCTTCTCTACTTACTCCAACTAACCTAGATCCTATGAGTTACATTGTCATCAATCTCTCCATCCATCTATAAGATCAATCCCAATTATCTGAAATGATCCCGCTGCAATGCCCCATCTAGAATCACTATGTTTTATTCTTCCTCCTCGTTAGAACTCAATTTACATTCTATATATTCAATTTCACTCTGCTTAATCTAAACCTCCTTGATTCTAGCATCTCTCTCCATAGTTCTAACTTCGCATTAACCTCCACTCTAATCTCAGCACACAAGTTAATATCATCTGCAAACATCATACACCAAGGCATATTATCCTGGATGGACTTTACCAACTCGTCCATTACTATAGCGAATGCCAACCCTTGATGTAGTCCTAATGTGATAGAAATTTCGCTTGTTTTCCCTCCAAATGTCCTAACATGTGTTCTTGCATCTCCATACATATCCTTAAAATTTTCAATACATTTCATGGGGACTCTTTTCTTCATTGAGAACCGCCATAATACTTCCCTAGACACTTTATCATATGCTTTCTCCAAGTTTATAAAGACCATATGAAGATCTTACCTTGTACTCGAAAACGCTCCACAAGTTGTCTAAACAAGTGTAATGACACTCACAAAATTGTTATGCTACTTAATATTTTATGTGTATCTATTTCACTAAATCTAATGATCTTTACTTAGGAAGAGATTACACTACGCTTTGGAGACAAATTGTCTGCAAGTCAGACGTAGATCTTGGTTCTCTTAACCAATTGCAATCCTATTTTCCATTTTATACTCTTTGGCTTTACTTGGTAGGAAGTATGGAAAGTGGTAAGAATGGAAATTTGTTAATTCAATGGTTAGGTTTCATAATCACTTTCATAATTTGTTATTTAACCATTGGATTGAAAATTTTCAATCCTTATCCCTTTCTATCCTTGTTACCAAACAAAGACTTCAAGATGATACAATGAACTTTGCAAGCAGCATTCTTTCATTGCAAAGATATAGTTGCTGTCATTCCAAGTTTTAATGACTTTATGATCCAAGGAAAAGATTTATCTGTGGAATCTATTAATAAGTTGAAACCTTAGTAAAGGAAAAGTAACTTGTGCAAGAGAGAGAAGATAATTTGAAAAAAAGGCTAGACAAATTGACTCACAGAAATCTCAGTCAAATCTCACTATTCAGATTTTTTTTCTTTTACAAAAAAAAAAAAAGAAAGATAAGGATAGAATGAAAAAGAGAGACACCTTTTCAGAACAAAATATAGAAAGTACGTTGTTCACTAAGACATTAAAAGGTGTAGACAAGAAATGATTCATTAAGGAGAGAAACTACTATATAAAAATTCTTAAGACATGGATACTAATTAAACCTCACACATTATTTTTACCCTGGCATAAATGCAATCTACTGAGAACATGGTTTCTTTTGATCCAAACTTGCAGTAATATAATAAGTCGACTAATTTGTGACCATGGAAATTATGCTAAAATTCTCCACATTTCAGCAAAAGTTAGTTGCTTTTACTTGGTCTAAAGAATTAAACACTTCAAGTTTAAGAAAAGCTTAAGAATCAAACACTTTAAGTTTAAGAAAAGCTTGTTTCAATGCTACTAGTACAAAAGAAAAAAGATACATTGTACATAAATCATTAGACTGAATAAAAGGGATTGAAGTAGAGGAAAAAAAAAGTGTTTAATATAACTATCATTACCTTGTAGCCAAACAATGCATCTTCATATGTTTCATACGGGCCAATGGTGACATCCAGCTTAGAATCCTAAACCAGGAAAATGAAACAAGGGGAGAAAGCAGAGCCAGTGAATTCATTAGAATATGAATTGAAAGGAATGCCAAATATATCAAAACAAGAAGTCACTGATATTTTTAAAATAAAAAAGGAAATAGCTGAATTAAAAGTAGAGAAAGAAAAGTTGTAGCAATACAAGAGAATTGATGGCTACTAGGTACATTGTAACTTAGAAAAAATTCCCCATGTTTAGCAAGTTATGCAAATGTTCAAAAATCGGCCTAATTTGAGGACATTGTCATCCTTGTGTACGGAAACTCTGATATCTAATGAGGGTAAGATTTCTTCTTGATATTAGATATATCCAGTAAAATTCTCCCCTAATCAAGATAAGTACTTCTAGATCACATTGCTTTTATAGACAGCCATGCATATTGGATCTAATTTTGCGGGTATCCTTTTAAAATTATACCATAATAAATATATGTTCTTACCATTTATTAATGTCGAATATGAGAAAGTAACATAACCAAAGGAGAAAGAAAATGACATAAATTTACAAACTACTAACCAATTCCATCCAAGCTATATCAGAGTCATAATAGTCATTTGAAAGGAAGGCATCAGCCTTGGAATGGAGCAATCTCTTCAAACTATAAAGTCAAGTACAAGTGAAGAGATATTAGTGGATGACATAAGCTTTCAACTTATGACTAGTAAATAAGACCTCAAAAGAAAAAACTTAGTCACAAACATACCTAGGTGAACTGACCAGGTCTCCAGCTTTATGCAACAGTTCAGAAGCAGTTGCCAAGAAAGAATGATACTCTTGGGAGTAAGGAACGCTATAAAGATCATGAGGAGATCCCGCTGAATGATTTGTGCCATCAAATATATGCTTGTAAAGGGAAGAGTCCCAATTTACTTGACTATGCCTTTTAATAACACTGAAAAAGCTAGTTGCATCTTGTTGCTGGTCTGCGTTTAGACATTTTTTCCATAATTCAAATTCCTACAACACAAATGAAACTTGTCAATCTCTTTTCATATGAAAAAGTAATACTAAAAGATGGTTAAATTGGCAAATTTTTTGCATGGTCACATATATAATCATAAGCCATTCTTCTTCGCAGCAGATGTGAGTTTCTTATAGTACCATTTTGTCCATATCTGGAGGGTAGAAGCTTGCACCAGGAGGTTTTAGCATTGGAAATGCAGCTCTGTACTCTAGACCCTTCCACCCCGAAATTGGCTTTGTGGCTTCAGGAAGCAGCTTTACAGCTGAATCTGCAGTCGTTAAAAATGCCTCATTTCCATCAATGCAGGACCTGTTGATAAAGAATGAATTATCATTGATAAAGAGACATCGCCTCCAAAGAACTATGCATCATCATATAGAAAGACTTACCAAGGGCTCTTATTAATTAAATAATACATCAATTTCAATCTGTCCAATTGTGAGACATTAGCATGCTCCTTTAACCATTCTCTCAAAACAGGATTGCTGTACCAAACCTGATTATTTGATGTGGAAATGAACAAAGGTCAATATAAGCATGTGGTGCCATGCCATCAAAACTAAGCATTTAATTAACGTTGCGAAATTTTGCATCATATCATCTAATACTTTTTCTTGGACTTTAAGGTGATATCCTGGATTTATGGGATTTAAAATTAAGTGAAATTTTTTTTTTTTAATTCTTCTCACTAATCCTAAGGATCTTCCTTTAAAACCTGGAGTTCACGGGTCCAAGTAACGAACACAACCTCACCTTTAATGCAGAGGTAAGGTTGTGTACATATGACCCGCCCCAAACCCCACAATGTGGAAGCCTTGGGCACTGGGTTTGCCCTTTCATGTATTTAGATGATTTGCAAATAAATAAAAAGTACAAGACTATGATTCTTGTTTCATCTTGTTTCATGAGCCACCACACCTGAAGACCTGATTTTTCAATTTTAGCAAGTCTAATAAAGCAGCCATATTTTTTCTTGGGTGGGTCGTGCGCCACAAGAGACGTCTAGGGCTTCCTAACTGTCAACTACAGCAGAATCCTCTGCCACTCTCACTGTTTTAAATTCATCTGCAACCACCTTACAATCAGCCTTGTCCTCCATTGATACCCATTCCATGCAAATCACACAACATCGACTTAATAGAACTAATTTTCATGAATGGTTCCAGTTAGACCTCTTAGTGATGGTGATAAAAGGCAAGGGTAAAGTTGGCTATTTGACTAGAGCTACTCCTATGCCACCGATGGGTTCAACAACTTACAACACATGGGATGCCAAAATTTTCGTAGTTATGGCATGACAAATCAATTTTATGGTACCAAAGTTGGCTGATCCTACCTCTTCTAGACAACAGCTTAGGATATTTGGGAAGCAAGCAGTGCAAGAAATCTATTCTGAATTGGAGAACACAGCCCAATGTTTTGAGATTTGCTCAGCTCTTCACACAACAAGGCAAGGAACCATGACAATTACTGAGTACTACATGTCCTTACCAAGTTATGGCAAGAGATGGAACATTTTTGTAGACCAATTGGTATTGCTTGAAAGATGGAGTCAAATACAACCGTATGCTAGAGAAGGATCGTCTTTGATTTCCTTTGTGGTCTCAACAAGGGCCTTAACGAGGCACGTGGATGTTTACTTGGTGCTAAACCTCTTCCAACCATTCGGGAAGCCTTTGTCAAAGTTCGGTGTGAAGAGAGTCAAAAGAGAGTGATGTTGAGCACTCCTTCCAATCCTATTCCTGATTTAATATCTCAAAGCTCGAGTCTTGCTGCTAATCGCAATGGGATACCAACATCTGATTTCCATGGCCAGCATTCTAAAGACAGTGGTGTGATCACTGTAACAAACCATATCATACCAAAAAATCTGTTGGAAGAACCATAAGAAACCTGCAAATTGGAAGCCCGAAACTAGAGAGTCCAATTGCTCAGCCAATGCTATTGTCCCTACTCATAATGCTGCAAAACAAAATCAATTAAATCTTTTTGCAAATCAGATTGAATTATTGCACCATCGTTTGAGCCAAACCAAGCTTCCTACCGGTTCAAACTCCACATCTCAATCTTTCACCTATTTCAGTTGCACAAGGTAATACAAGATACATCTTGTTAAAATGGCGTTATCCCACGTCTATTAAATTTTAAATTCCCTGTGACTTTATATTCAAGTTGGACTCCTCCACCTATTGCTAATTGGTTTTAAGATGAAAATCTAACATAATATCAGAACTCACATTCTGTTCTGTTGATTTCTTCCTGTTATCCCTTCTAAAATTGTCACGTGATAGGCTTTATCTCCATCTTCACTTACATTTGATAGGGGACTATTAAAGTGATGTTATTCCACATCTATTAAATATTAAATTCCCTGTGGCCTTATATTCAAGTTGGACCCTTCCTCCTATTACCAATTGGTTTTAAGATGGAAATCTAACACATCTTATGTCCCATAAAACTTAAGGGGATTCTTTGACAATAGATATAGGCGCATCTGACCATTTGACCGGGTCTTCTACTATTTTTTTCACATAAGAGGTTTGCGGTGATGACAAACCCATTTCGATGGCTCATGGAACAGTTTCTTATTCTATTGGCCGAGGGACGGGCTTTCTTCCAAACTTGACATTGTAATCAATTTTAGATGTCTCTAGTTTTCGGTCTAAATCTTTTATCTGTCAGCAAGTAAACTAAAGGCCTTAATTTTGTTTTGACATTTTCCCTTCTCATTGTTAATTTTAGGACTCGTCTTTAGGGAAGACGATAGGGAAGATGATTGGCAATGCTGAGGAGCGAAATGACCTATACGACCTTCCTGATTCTAGTTCTCCCTTATGATACCAATTGCATCGAAATGACCTAATTTTGATGCCATGTCTAGCGTAAACGCCTTGGGCATCCTAATTTCACTTATTTGAAAGAACATCTTTTTTATCAACGAAGACATTAGTTCGTTTCATTGTGAACATCGTATCTATGCCAAACAACCAAGAACAAACTCTCCTATGCACTCATACAAGCCTTCCAAACCTTTCCATCTTATTCGTAATGACACTTGGGGTCCCGCACAATATCTAAATTCTTACAAGTACCCATTGGTTCATTACATTTATTGATAATCATACACGATTTTGTTGGGTTTATCTCATGAAAGAAAAGTCTGAGGCTAGTTATTCCAACATTTTCCCAAATTGGTTCATAATGTTTTTCAGTCATCCATTCATATTCCTCGCCCCGATAATGATAGGGAATATTTCCTACTTATCTTAATCAATATCTTTCTGGCTATGGTATTTTTCATCAAAGTTCATGTGTTAATACCCCTCAATAAATGCGATAGCAGAGCGAAAGAATCAATATCTCCCTTAAGTTGCTCGGCCGATTATGTTTACTAGCCAAATTCATTTTGGGGAGAAGCCATCTTTTCAGCCTCTTATTTTATTGTGGAATTCTATCCTTGGATCAATGCAATTTGGTCAATAGGATCATTATTAGTTTCTTATTTCGGAGAAGATATCTCCATCTAAGCTATAAATTACTTTCTGGGTCTTTTAAAAGATAATGTACATATTTTATCAAGATTTTATAGGATTATCTAATAGGAAAAAGGGGTACTAGCCTGCCTATAAATCCCTTATTCTATTCTAGTGTTTAATGAAGAGAAACAATGTAGTAATCTTCAAATTTCCTTCAATTTCTACATGGTATCAGAGCTCAATCAGAACCTTTGAAAAACTCGTAAAAAACCGAATCTTATTCCACAACAACGAAAGCACTTTTTCACTCTTTCATATACTAGGGGATTTCACTTGGAAAAGAAAATGTTTCATACTAATGAATTCGGGTCCATAACCGTGGGTTCCAATGCACGAGATCTTGTAACACTTACCAATAAGACCCTATTAATTAGTATTACACAGAAGAAATCCATTATAGACACTAATACAATTAGATTTGCTTTTTATAGACAAATTTGGGATTTGCGATCCCAGGTAAGATCGGTTCAGGATCATGAGATCCTTTTCTATCAGATAGGAAGGACTGTTATACAAAATGGAGTTTTTTTTGTTTTATATTCATCTGAAAGAAATATGAGAAAGAAAACAATAAATCAAAAAAAAAATATATATATATATATATATATATCAGACTAGAGTAATCTAATACACACAGAAATTTGAAGAATACATAAAGATATTGATTTTTATCAATCTCACAAACAAGATCCAAGAATAAGATTAGTTGATGGAGAGAGGGGTAGATCTGGGGATCAACCAGTAGCGAGAGGAGGGATCGCTTCTTCCTTGAATTTAACAGTTCGTTCCAAAAATTCATCTATCTGATTAATGAGGCATAAGACAATTCATGGTTCAGGTTCAGACGACTAGTCAAAATAGGAAAGACTAAACGAATAGCATAAAGGAGAGCTCCACCTCTAAAATGACATCCATTCTAGGGACTGTCATGGGCAATACTACCAAAGTCACTAAAGGAATCACCCTCCCAATCAGCAGACACAAGTTAAATGGCAAAAACTACATCCAGTGATCCCAATCGGTGATGATTTTTCGTTTATGGAAAAGGCAAAGAGGACTCTCACCGACATGGCAACAACACAGAGAGAAGTTCCGAACTTCAAATCTTCGAAGCTAGAAAATAGCATGGTGATGTCATGGCTAATCAACTCCATGATCAATGAAAACTTCTTGTGGTACATAACCATTAAGGAGATTTGGGACGTTGTGAGAGAAACGTACTCGAATATCGATAATACTATTGCGATTTTCGAAATCAAGAATATTCTTCATGACCTACAACAAGGAGATATGACCATCACAAAATACTACAACATTTTGACCCATCATTGGCAACTAGATATGCTTGAAGAACTTGAATGGAAGTGTCCAAATGATGGCAAGCAATAAAGGAAGATAGTTGAGAATGACCGTATTTACGATTTCTTGTTTGGCCTAAATAAAAATCTTGATGATGTTTGTGGAATGATTCTCACCATCAAGCCATTACCAAGTGTTCCAGAAGTCTTCTCAGAGGTATGTAGAGAATAAAGTAGGAGAAAGGTGATGTTAGGGCCATCCACTAGCCCTTCAATCCAAGATGGTTGCTTTTACTCTTGTTGCTTTTGAGCTTGCTCTCAACACCAATAACAATTGCCGATATATATATGTATACCAGACGCACCAAGTACACTTGCTAGAAGATTCATGGAAATTCAGCTGATTTGATGCCCTTGTTGATTACCCAACAAAGACAAACGAGCAAATGTGGCTATCAATGAAAGCCAAGTTGTTGTCGAGCCAAGTCTATGCAACAAAGAACAATAAGAACTTCTACATAAAATGTTCCTAAAATCTTTGCAAACTACTGCCAATACTGCTTTCCTAGCACAGGAAGGTAATTTTGAGTGCCTTAAATGTCAAACAAGAAAAATCATGTTCTTGGATCTTGGATTCAAAGGCATCTGATCACAGGACTATAGATATTTCTATACTTTATAAGTATACACCATGTCATGACCACGTTATAGTTCAAATCACTAATGGATCCCTCTCAAAGGTGGCCAATACAGGTTCAGCCACTAGTACAAAGGACAAAACACATGATTAAGTTCTTTATGTTCCCAATTTAGACTGCAACCTTCTATCAATAAGCAAACTTACTAGTAGTGTTAATTGTGTTACTAAATTCTTCCCGAACATGTGTGAATTTTAGATCTTGGACTCGTGGAAGATGATTGGCAATGCTAGAATGTGTTCAAGACTATACTCTCATAGAGATGATGATCCAGAAAGACAATCACAAAATATTATTTGCGTGGCTTCTTCATCTAGTAACAATAAAGATAGTGTTCTCATGTTGCAGCAGTAACTGTTGGGACACCTTAATTTCTTGTATCTCTAAAATTTATTTCCTTCATTATTTATTGAAAATTTAAAGTCTTTTCAATGTGAAATATGTTAGTTCTCCAAACATGTTCTAAATACCATTCAAAATTAGCCATACAGATCTTCTCATCCATTTTTAATAATCCATAGTGATATTTGGGGACCATCAAAAATCAATAACATCACAGGTGCTAGATTGTTCATCACTTTCATAGACTATCATACCAAGATCACTTGGTTATTTCTTATGAAACAAAAGTCAAAAGTAGGCAAAATATTTCAGAATTTCAATAAGATGGCTCAAACACAATTTCAAGCAAGAATACAAGTGTCTAGGACTCATAATGGGAGAGAATACTTCCATTCTATCCTTGGATCATATCTCTTGGAGCAAGGAATTTTGCATCAAAGCTCGCGTGTTGATGCTTCACAACAAAATGGAGTTGTAGAAAGGAAGAACCATCATCTGATGTAAGCTACCAGATCCCCAATGAAATTATGTATTGAAGCAATTATGGGGTGAAGCAATGCTTAGTGCCACCTATTTAATTAACCAAATGCTCTCCCATATGCTTAAATTCAAGACCCCATGTGAAGCATTACTTGATTTATACACTCATATCCGAATCATTTCGAATATTCTTGTCAAAATCTTCGAGTGCACGATGTTTGTTCATATCACACAGATCGCAGAAAATGGGATCCCAAATCCAACAAGTGCATGGGTATTCCCCAAGTCAAAAAGGCTAAAAGTGTTTCTCTCCATCAACAAAGAAATTTTACAACTCCATGGATGTTACATTTTTCGAAAATTAGCCTAATTATACCAAATTGAATATTCAGAGGGAGAATCCCATCACGAGTGAATATCAACTTTGGGAGAATATAATTACAAAGTCACCATCATCATTATCTCAAATCACTCAACCCCTTCAATCCTCCAAATCCGAGTCACCTACTCGAAAGTGAAGAATCCCAAGTATATGTTTAGCACAAACCATCAGCCATTCCTCCTCAAGTTCACACAAGTGAAAACAAAAGATATAATTGTCTACTCAAGGAGACAAAAATCTCAAAAAGAGGTTGGGGTTCATGCACATTCAAATCAAAGTCCAGAGTTTGAACTGAGGATAGAGACTATAGAAACTCACACAAGTAACACTTTTGACAAACCTAGTCCCACTGAGATTATAAATCGTCCTAATCAAGATTGACTACCAAGAGACATTTGCAGTAGTAGAGGCAATATGAGCTGAGTTAGACTTCTGATTCTTGTTTTGCAATTTTCGGCACATACGTTTAGTATGACCAGGCTCACGACAATAATAACAGGCAACTCCCCCTGCATCCCGACTCCAACTACCCCCTTCTGTTATTATGCCGCTGGGAGTACCTCCCAGTATCTAAATCACTACGACTGACAAGTGCATTTGAAGTCTGAACAGAAGCAGTCGTATCTGTACGAAGTACTCTGGTAAAGGCCTCATGCAAAGTGGAAAGTTCAGCACTCGATAATATCTGGGATTTAGCAACTTCAAACTGAGTTAAGATCAGCCAAAAAACTCATTACCGCCATATGTTCTCGCTGAGATTGCTGGACTTTAATATCAGTACTGAAAGGCAGAAAAGTGTTCAACTCTTCATAAGTTTTCTTAAAATGCATAAAGTACGCCTGAAGCGTCTGATCTTGTTGCTCAGCACGATAGAAACTTTTACAAACCTCATACATACGTGAAAGATTCTCTTTCCCAAAAAACAAGAATTCTAAGTAGTCCATCAGTTCTTTGACATACTCGCAATGGTTAATCAAACTAATTACCTATGTATCTATAGAATTCCGGATCTGCAAAAACAAGCGAGCATCATCTTGTAGCCACTCCTTGCGAGTTGCATCGTTAGGTGGATTAGCAATGAGATGGTCGTCTTTTGACCGACTTAGCAAATAAATTCTAACCGTCTTACACCAGTCTAAATAATTAGAACCCGTCAATTTAAGGTCTGTGATTTTGGTTAACATGGGAATCACATGACTTACAACCAAACTCTTTTGATCATCAGCCATGAGAAGAAGAAAAGTCTTCACAAAGCAAATCCAAACAACAGCAACAAGGCGATGCAGTGTCTGTGCAGGGAAGGAGCAAGAATGCTGATAGCAGGCAGTTTAAGCGATGAAGGCAGCTTAGGTACAGGGAACAGGAAGGAGGGAATGGTGTTGTGAGCAGGAGGACGACAGGGAAGAAGCAAGTCAGCAGCTTTGGGGATGATGGAACCAAGGCCGTCTGTCACACAGCCGAGATCTCCAACCAGCAGAACCTCTCTCAGGCAGCAGATTAATCTCCAACCTCGTAGCCCAAGGATGCAAAAGTGAAGAAGCTAACAGCAACAAAGAGTTTTTCTTCGTAACAGGGCAGCGGCAAGGTGAGGCAGGCAGCTTCCAGGCGTAGCAAACAGCAGCCAAGCATAACAAAGGGGCAGCATGCAGAAAAAAAAAATTCTTTCTCAAGTGGCCACTCACAGGGGTGACCTAAAAAAAAATTAAATCTGCTCACTCTGGGCAGAAGAAAAACCAGAAAAGTTTCAAACTTTTCCTCACAAGGCTTTTGATACCATGTTAAGATGAAAAGATTAATTTTCCATATCATAGAAAGGAGTACAAATATGTATATATAGAGAATTGTAAAACCTAAATTAGGAAGGCTATTAACTAAACCTAGATATTTCAGCCTATAATTAAGCTATATACAATCTGTTAATTACGGTAATAAACAGGGTGAAATACTAGATTTTATGGGATTTCAAATTAAAATATTTTTTATTTCCTGAATTTTTTTATTCTTCTTCCTAATCCTAGGGATCTTCCTATAAAATTTTCTCTTAAATATATAGATGATTTGCCAATTAATAAAAGGTATGAGACTGTGATTCTTCTTTCATCTTTTTTTATTTTTCATTCCAAGTAAATTAACAATTCAAGTTCTTCAGAACAACAGAATGATGAAACATTCACAAATCAGAATTTCTACACAATATTCCAAATTAGGAAACAATTATTTGATTGAGAGAAAGTTACATCAACAAATAAAGTTAGTTTGTGAGCAGCTGAAAATCCTTTAGTGAATATGAATAATACCACTTCTAACTTCATTGTAAATATGGATATCAAAATATTTTCCACAAGCAACTAGTTAATGCGCTTTTAGCTATTACCAATTCAAGGCTGTATAGTGAAAGAAGGTTTATATTTTTCCACTGTAGAACCATAAGTTGTTAACTTGGCATTTTTTTTTTTTGGAGAAAAATAGACTAAGGCCTTAATGTTCCTTATACTATACCCTGTAATATAACCTGACATATTGAATTGCACCTGTAAACCTCACATTGAATTGAAACCAATTTTTCCTATGAGAAGCAACAAGGGAATGAGATACCCCAAAGGCCAGTGAAGAAGCACTAAGATCAATCTAAACCACATAAATTGCAATACTGAATTTGCAAAGCATTGTTATGATCAAGCTCTCTACCTGTTTTGTAGCTAACCGGTCAAAAATCAAGTCATTTATATGGCTTTCAATATAAATGTTGTAATCAATTAAGAGTTCTATTAACTTTTGAAGTGTCCTTGTGAATATTTTGTGCTAGACTGACTATTATCTGCCGCTGTTTTACACAATTTTGCCTCTTGTTCATGCCAAAAGAAACCAACAATGATACACTCGCCGCTGGCATATATAAATATACTAGCAGATGAGAGCACATGTTTGTATGCATCTATGTACTTGTTTGTGTGCATCTGTGTACTTGTGTGTGTGACTTTTCCCTACTTATATGCATAAATACAACCTGCAGATAAAAGATTTCATCCATAATCATTGCAGCCTTAGTAAGTAATATCAAAGCCTCCTTGTCAGCATCAGTAAGCCCGGTCAACTGCAATGAGGGAATAGATTTAGTAAATAATCCAATACATACATGGAAAAGGTCTGACCGTAATATTGAGAAGAGAGACAAAAGTAAATAAAATATTTGAATAAAATAATCAGCTAGCTTGCAGTTTTTTTATTTCCTGCTTTAAATGTATAAGCTTCAGCCTTTCACCAATTTACTGTTAAAACCAAAAGTGTCCATAGTATGTAAGGCAGACACATACTAGTTGTATAACAGCAGGTTTTAAATGCAAATTGACTACATAAAAGCCTGAGGGTAAAATGTTGAAGATGGATCAGAAGTCATAACAACCAAGCAAGCAGAGTAATTAATATTAAAATTGCATAAAGATGACAACCTCTGCAGTCAGAGAAACAGGAGCATATCGATCAAGTTGCTTTTGTAGAGCTAAACTGCGTGCCTCAATGTTCTCTTTGTACCTTTGGCAAGTATTTGTTATCAACAACATGAAATGCCAACATGCATAGATAACATTTAGATTAATTTCATAACTATTTTGTTGGATTCTATGGCCATAGTACTCAGCCTACCTTCTTGTAATTATATCAAATAGCATACCATATTGTTTATTTACATCATATGGCACATATTCAGGATCTTCTTTAGCTAGGCAACTTCTGTATTCCTCATAAGAGACATATTTTACATCAGAGACTTCAGTATCCTGTCATCCAACAAAAGCTAATAAGAAATATTCAGATTTTAGATGGTTATATATCAGGAAGGAATTAGTTGTTATTAATAAGAAATAACAAAATGAAATGAAGTCTGGAATGCATTTGCAAGTCAGAGCATGACTTTTATATATGATTGTACAGAAAATTTATAACGAAATAATGATTAAGCACTACTAGGTACCACCAACAGCCTTAAAATTCTGAGATTAAAACTGAATCATGAAGGACAATCATGGTAGAAATAGATCTCAGCCTATAGAACAAACACCTGTGAGTTATACATTGTGAAAAATCAGAATATTGTATTGAGAAGAACTTATCAATGATACAAAACCCCTTGGGATTATGTACAACTGCTGTAAGCAGTAAATAAGAAACTAAAAATCTGCCTAAATCTAATCCCTATGATTTAAGGATTGTGTAACCTTAATTCTAGGGATAGAGATATTTACATATATCCTAAATTTACTATAGTTGACTTTTCCACACTCCCTCTCATGCTAGTGAATAGATATTTTCCATTCCCAACTTGGACACAATAGTTTGAAATGCTATATTACTTAGTTCTTTGGTAAGTACATCTACGAGTTGATAGTTAGTAGTCACATAAGGTGTGCAAATTAATCCACTATCTAACTTCTCCTTAATGAAATGTCAGTCTACCTCTATGTTTATTGTTCGATCATGTTGAACGGGATTATGCACTATGCTGATTGTAGATTTATTCTCACAATATAGTCTCATTGGTCCATGCCATTGGATCTTCAGGTCTTCTAAAATGATCTTCACCCACAATAGTTCACATATTCCTTGAGCCATTACCCGAAATTTTTCCTCTGCACTAGATCTTGCCACCACATTTTGTTCTTTGCTTCTCCATGTCACAAGATTTCCTCCAAGAAAGGTACAATACCCAGAAGTGGATCTTCTATCAATTACCAACCCCGCATAGTCTGCATTTGTGTAGGCCTCAAGTACTAGTCCTGTGTTTCTTTTAAACAGGATCCCATTCCCTGGAGTTCTTTTAAGATACTGCAATACTTTGTTTGCTGCTTGTAAGTGAACTTCTTTTGGTCTATGCATGAATTGATTAATCACTCCAACAACATAAGCGATATCAGGCCTAGTATGAGACAAGTAGATGAGTCTTCCTACTAGGCCTTGATACATTTATCTCTCTACATCAATATCCTCCTTTGCCTCTCCAAGCTTATGGTTGGGATCTATTGGTGTGCTTGTCGGCCTACATGCCAGCTTCCTTGTCTCTTTGAGAAGATCTATGACATACTTCTATTGAGATAAAGATACCTTTCCGGGAGTGTGCAACTTCAATTCCTAGAAAGTACTTCAACTTTCCCAGTTCTCTAATCTAAAACTCCTTGGCCAAGCATTTTTTTAGACGTTTCTCCTATCATGATGATGTCATCAACATACACTAAAAGAGCTGTGACTCCCCCTGAATCCAAATGTTGGATAAACAATGTATGATCTCCCTGACTTTGTCTATATCCCATACCTATCATCACTTTGGCAAACCTTCCAAACCACGCTCTTGGAGACTGCTTAAGCCCATACAGGAGTTTCCTAAGCTTACACACCTTGTTGTTGGCTATGTTGCTTCCAAATCTAGGTGGGATCTCCATATAGATTTCTTCTCGAGACCTCCATGTAGAAAGGCATTTTTTACATCAAACTGCTATAGATCCAAGTTATAGTTTGCTGTTGATGATAACAAAATTCTGACAATGTTCATTTTTGCAACTGGTGAGAATGTCTCCTGGTAATCCACTCCATACGTTTGAGTATATCCCTTAGCCACCAATCTCGCCTTGTACCTCTCCAGTGACCCATCTGCTCAATATTTCACAATATAAACCCACTTACATCCCACAAGTTTTTTTCCTGCTGGCAAGTTTACCAACTCCCAGGTCTTATTCTTCTCTAGAGCCTCTATTTCTGCATTCATAGCTTGTTTCCAATTTTCATTAGATAATCCCTCAGATAGAGTACTAGGAATAGAGATACTATTCAAGCTTACAAGGAAACTCCTATGAGATGGTGAGAACTTTTCAAGTGAAAAAACATGAGAGAGCAGATATAATGGTGTTTTGGTGCATTCCTTAGTTCCTTTCCTAATGGCAATAGGAATGTAAAGTTCTGACTCATTTTGTGAAGAGGAGTTAGAAATTGTTTCCTCATTCGCAAGACTTGGATCAGATTTTTAGGCTTGCACAGGTTTAGGAGCCGAGACTTTCCTCCTTAAGTACACTTGACCTATCATCCTATCATCAAGAGCAAGCATAGGCACGACTTCACTGTTTTGTGACTCAAGTAACATTGATTGGGGCATAGGTTCACTGTTTTGTGACTTAGGTGACACTGATTGGGGCACGGGTTCACTGTTTTGCGACTTAGGTGACACTGATTGGGTTGACATTGACAGAGTTGACACTAATTGTTCAAAAGGAAGATCGATGAGAAAAAAACCCTTATCTTCCCTGACTGAACTCTCCCCCTGAAGATAAGGAGTGGTGAAGTAAGGTTCATTCTCATTGAAGATGACATCTGTTGTGACAGAATTTCTTGAATGGTGGATGATAACACTTATACCCCTTTTGTGTTGATGAATACCCCACAAGCATACACTTGAGAGCTCTTGGATCTAGTTTTCCCCTGTTTTGACTGTGAACATGGACAAAGGACACAATCAAATATTCTTGGAGTAGGGTGATTTGTAATGCTTAGGTTAGAATAAAATTTTGAGAGCATGTCCATAGGACTTTTGAAAGCTAACATTTTTTATAGTAGTCAGTTTATGAGATGTGTGGCTGTGAGAATGGCTTCCCCCCAATAAGATTTAGGTACATTGTTTTGAAACAGAAAAGCTCGGGTTGTACCAAGTAGGTGGCCATTCTTTCTTTCAGTAACCCCATTTTGTTGTGGAGTTTGAACACAAAATGACTCATGAATTATCCCTTCCTCTTGAAAATAGATGAGAAAATGGCAATGAAGGCCTTAACAAAAATCAGCGATGAAGGCTCGAGGAAGAAAAAAAATCAGCAATGATGGCTGGAAAACAAACTGTAGATAAACTCAACAATGACGGTTGAAAATGAAACCGCAGAAAAATCAGCAATGAAAGCTGAAAAAGTTTCCAAGAAAAACCTGGCTGATTTCTGAGAAAAACTTAAAGCTCTTGATACCATGTGAAAAATCAGAATATTGTATTAAGAAGAACTTATCAATGATACAAAACCACTTGGAATTTTATACAACTGCTGCAAGCAGTAAATAGGAAACTAAAATTCTGCCTAAATCTAATCCCTATGGTTTAGGGATTGTCTAACCTTAGTTCTAAGGATACAGATATTTACATATTTCCTAAATTTAATACATTTGACTTTTCCACATATGTTATAACAATTGAATTTAAAATAGGGCTACTGAAGCAAATCTTTGCAAGCCTATTAGGTTCAAGAATGGTACTTACCAAAAATGCAAGTCATCAAACAATTATAGACGTTTATACTCATTTGCCATAGTGCAAAATGTTTTCCGTTGTTGATATCTTATTACCATAAAACCATTAAATGTATATTATGTACTTCCCTAACTGTTTTACTGTCTATTTAACTTTTAAAAAATCCATCAAAGGTTAAAATGCAATTATGCTTTGGCAGTCCAGAATATTTTGGAATATTTAAAGAGAGAGACAGAGAGAGAGAGATTTGTTCAACTTATTTCCTCTAACTCATCACTGCCACAGTGCCAATGGCATCCTTCTTTCAGTGCTAGCTTAAGATAGCAAAGAAGATTCCAAGCAAATAATAAAAGTTACAAAATGAAAACAACATTGAAATACAAGCAAGAGTTGGAATCTCATCATCAGTTCCATGCAGGAGAGCTTAAGATCTAGAGTAGAATTCTTTGTCAAAAAACCAATAGAAAACAAAATCAGTAAAATGTACGATGATACTTCAGACTCTTAATATTCATCTCAATATTTTGTCAAAGGAAAGAGAAAATACTTTGATACAGAAAATGAATACAGAATTTTGTATATACGTATATGAAATAACATTGAATGAGTTGAAATATTCAACTGATAATAATGATTAAATTCCTTACCTGAAGTGTAAAGGCCTCTAGAGGAATTGGATCTAGAGTTGTTACTAGGTATACATCGCTGTATTCATTATTGATGAACTTGCCATTGTTTGTGACCCTACAACCAAATGTAAACAGCAGTTTTAAAGTCAACTCGAAACTAAAAACATCACAAAACCACTTAAGCATCCCAACCAAGATTCATCAATCAAACATATATTCCAAAACAATAAGCACAGCATAAAATTAAAGGCAAAATGGTAACAATAATAGATTGAACGTGATGCAGGACCTAAGTGGAATCTTAAGATCCATATGGTCTTCAATATTGCATCACCGTGGTGCAGATGCATACCTTAGGAAAAGAAAAAACAATAGAACAAAATGCTATTCTCTAAGAAAAAAGAAAATACAACTATGAACTTACAATGAAAATTACAACAGTATATTTCCTAATAAATTTATCCAAATGCTAGTTGTTTATTGAAAATTTTGAACCATGATGGATTCCAAAAAACAGATTTGAATTTGGTAAGCTGCATTAGCACAAGAAATTACTGCACCAATGGTTCTAGCAAAGCATAAATGAGATGGAAATATGACATTATTGTTACGTCATGAAAATTAAATACTGAGCTGGACACAAATACCGGCAGAGCTGCCAGCACTGCAATAGTCATGACTAGGCATGAAGCTGACAATGAAACTGATAAAGGAATAGTCAAGAAGGTGCAGAGGGTGGAGTGAAAAACTCAGCAGCTGAAGGACAGAAAGGGAGGGAGGGAGCAGAACTTTAGAAAGATGAGCTGGCAGGAGATGACTTGAACAGCAATATCCATTAGCTGTCATGGAATCTTTTTTTATTGGTTGAGGTTGTTAGGAATTATGTGCAATGACTGGCATATGTAAATATATATATAACTATTCCTAATGTAATGAGAATTATCAATGAAAATATCAACATTTCCTCTATTCTTGTCATCTCTATCTCTCTGGTCTATCTCTGTTCTTCACTCTTTGCTAGCAGCAACCATTTTCTATAACAGTTTTTGGTATCAAAGCAGTTACGATCTAACTTCACTCTGAGTAAAAACAAGAAGAGCAAGGCTATGGCCGAAGGAACTAGACTGAATACTCTTCAGGAGAAGGTCCAAACTTTTTCAGAATCAGCTGGAAGCAATTAAGGCTGATGATTTAAAAATCCCTAGACGGTGGGAGGGAGGGGGTAAAAAAGGGCTTGAAGCAAAACTGGCTGAGAACAAAGGATATATCAGCAGGTTTTAGCTCAACTCACTCGTAAGGGACGGCACAGACTCAACCAGAACCTGGGGGAACTTCCAATGTCATAGAAGGACAAATAACGCCTATTTCACAAACCAGAAGGGAAGGTAAAGCTGCTATAGAAGTTACGATCATTGACGATGCTGGGAAGTATACTTATAAACACCATGAATCTGGATTGTCGTCTAAACACCAACAAGAAACCAATAGTTGTTTCTCTAACAAGCAGACCAATCAGCAGAAAGATAGCATTATGAATGTCTATTCACCCAAACCTAAAATAGAAATGCCTTGCTTTGATGGAACTAATGCTAGGAGGGGATTAAAAAAAGTGCCAGAAGTACTTTGCCATTTTTGCTATTGAGGATCATAAAAAGCTAGAAATAGCAGCCATGTATTTAACTGGAAAAGCTGAAGTTTGGTTTGATAGCTACATTATGCAAAAGCCTCTATTTACATGGCAGGATTTCTTTGATGACTTGTGCCTAAGGTTCAGCGACAGGAACTGTTCTGATATTATTGAAGAATTTAACAAGCTGGCTCAAAAGTCTATAGTAGAGGAGTACCAGGAGAGGTTTGAGGAGCTCAGACCCTGTGCTACAATACAACCCTCAGCTACCCGAATGCTATTTTGTTTCTAGCTTCATAAGTGGGCTCAAGGAAGATCTCAAACTTAGAGTGAAGGCCAATGAACCCCAGAACCTAACAGCAGCTAATAGGCAAGCCATGTTACAAGAATTATCCCTTAAGCTTGAAAACAAAAGACATAGATTAAACAGTAAATCAACCTTTATACCTAACACCAGCCTTTATCCCAGAAACATGAGTACCCCACTTAACCAAAATTGCAAAACATTATCTAACCCTGAAATGAACAATTGACAGTCACTCATAGAGCAAGGTCACTTTTTCTCTCCTGATCTCAGAGTTCTATCCATGGGGGAAGTGATATGGTGTTGGGAGTGGATTGGATGAGGAGGTATAATCCATTAACTCTTGAATTCAATCACTTATCACTACCCTTCCAGAAAGATGTAAAACAGATTACTCTCAAGGCTGGACAACAACAGGCCACCCTCAAAGTCATCTCAGATCAAAAGTCGCAAAAAAATGGTTCACAAGGACCCTGAGGTCATAGGAGAGCTATACATGCTCAGCATGGAAGGTGAAGGAATGGAGATAACTATTGAAATACAAGCCTCGTTAAACACTTATTCTGATTTTAGAAGAACCAAAGGAGTCGCCACCAGTAAGAAGATATGAGCACAGTATACCCTTGAAGACAGGAGCCCAACCAATAAATTTGAGACCTTAGAGGTTCCCTAAAGGGGCTAGTAGCTTCTCCAAGATTTGACTTAAGGTCTGGTCATTGGCAAATCAAAGTCAAGGAAGAGGGCATCCCCAAAACAACATTCAGGACACACGAAGGTCACTACAAGTTCAAGGAAATGCCCTTTGGCATGATTAATGCTCCTGCCACATTTCAGTAACTAATGAAAAGGTCGTTTGCTGTATATTTCAGGATGTATGTGCTTGTATTTTTTTGATGACTTTCCGGTATACAATACTAACTTAAACAGGCACATTGAGCACTTGTAAGCAGTTTTTGAAATGTTGAGGATGAATCAATTATTTTCCAAGAGAAGTAAAAGCTTTTTTGGCCAAAAACAAGTTAAGTACTTGGACAATATTATATCAGAAGGAGTGTCCACAGACCCTACCAACGTAGAAGCTATGCAGAAATGGCAACTGTGTAAGACCTTGAAATCCCTTAGAGATTTTTAGGCTTAACAGGGCATTATAGGAAGTACATTGAAGGATATAAGGTAATTAGCAAGCCTCTAACAGACATGTTGAAGAAAAATGGGTTCCATTGGAGTTAAAAGGCTGTGAAGGCTCTTCAAAAACTCAAGGAAGCAATTGTTTCGGTCCTTGTGTTGGATTACCTGACTTTGGTAAACCCTTTTGTTTAGAAACAGATGCTAGCTCAACTGGTATTAGAGCTATCTTAACTCAAAAGGGCAGGCCTATAGCTTACCTCAATAAAGTACTAGGTCCAAGGTATGCAGACTCCTCTATCTATGAGAAAGAGTATCTAGCCATTTTAATGGCTGTCATTAATGGAGGCATTATCTAGAGGGAGGACCCACTTATTATTAAGATCCACCATGAGGCTTTAAAGCATTTACTAGAGTAGAAACTCACTATAGCTATTCAGGAAAAAAGGGACTAGCCAATTTGCTAGGACTGGATTATACTATTCAGTGCAGGAAAAGCAAAATAAACCTACTGGCAAATGAGTTGCCCAGATGGTATGAAGAATCAGGCCACTGTTTGTAATCCTTGAATAGTTTAAAGAAGTTGAAGATAGCAATGAGATTGAGGAACAGGCTCAGGAAAAGATCACAGCTCTTACTGTCTCAAATACAAGAATTCCAAACTTTTCCTATGTTAATGGGATTCAGAGATACAAGGGTAAGGTTTATTGTAAGACCGCAATTTTAAAATTCAATTAAATAAAATTTATATGGATAATTAAGTAGTGATAAATTAAAATTCAAGTAATCTAACTAAGTCAAATTAAGTAGCAAATAAATTTGATAAGGTAATATGATAAATCTGAAATTCTTTATCTTTTATATAAATATTTAAACATTATAAAATAAAGGTGGAATAAAAGATAAAACAGAAAAGTCTCACAAAAAAAAAACATTTTTTTGGTTTTCCCTCTACCTCCCCCTTTCACGTTTTTCCTAAAAAAAAACAAAATATTTCCTTTCTCTTCATCCCCCTCACGCCACTCTTACCAAAATCTGAAAATCCAACAAACCCCTTTCTTTGCTCTCGCCACCAACCACCCAAATCAATCCCTCCAGCCTGCAAGCAAGCTTCTCCATTTACTTCCTTTTGCTTCCCACGAAAACAGCTCTTCACTACCAGATTTCTCCAAACAGCCAACAAACTCACCATTTCTAGTTGAATGTTAGGATTTAATGATATTCTGGTTTTCTTAGAGTTAGATTCCTAGTTTGCTACACCTACAACAAAGATTTCCAAAAAATTTTAGAAAACAAATTGGGGATTTTACGCTAGGGTGGTCGGCCATTTACAATTAAGGTAAGTAGTGTTCAAATTTTGGAAATTGTTGTTTATTTACTGTTATATTAGTATAGATTTAGGGAAATTTTAGTTCAATTTCAGAATTTAATTTGCATGCATGAAGTTAGGGTTCTTAGCTAGGTGAATTGGGAATTTAGGGACTTGTATTGACAAATGAAAATGTAAACCTGCATGTGACAATTTAATGAATAAATTGATAAATTCTAACAATTGGGAGAAAATTTTAAAGAGTATGAGGAATAGGGCATTCAGCCACTTAGGGAATGATTAAGGAAATTGTTGTATCGTGAATGTAGAATTAAACCATTAAATATGTAACATGTTTAAAATAAATAGTGGGCTTGCATGATTTAAATTAGTCATGGAGTATACAAAAAATGAAAAATGAGGATTATGGGAATATCGATTTATAGTATGTTAGTAAATTTAATGATTTAAATTTCAGAAATTAAATACAATATAGGTGAAAAATATTGTATAAAAATATGTATTGCGTAAATGTAGTGTGAAATTAAAATTATGCTCAAAGCGTTTGGCCAATTTATATAGATTGAGAATAATTAACAAATAGGAATTGTGGAAATTATGGCCATGAGAGTATAATTGGAAATAAATAAGCATGAGGCTTAAAACCGATAACTGCGTTAATGGTAGTTAGCCTAGAATTGTTTTGCGAATGTGCGTGTGCTAAAAAAATTAAACTCGTTGATGTGCGAATGATAAATAACGTAAGTCTTAATGGCATTTCGCAGCAAGCATGTCAAAAGGCACCAAGGAAGCTTAGACGCATATATGTGCGTCTAAGGCGGTAGGCGAAAAAGGGTAAATCGGGCACATAGCTTGTGCGGTAAGGGGTTTTATATAGCTAACGTTAGTAAAATACTTAGGATAGGCTAGATTTCATATTTTTTTAAAGTAGGATTATAGGGTAGCCGATTTAATAGAGTAGCCTAGATTGAAATTCCCTTATCTATTGTTTTTATTAAAATGTCTTGATTTAAATTCTGTCATAACATGGAGTTATTGATTTATGAGCTAATATTTTTACATGATAGTAGCATGTGCGTGTGATGCATTACAATATTTTCGTAACTCCATGATGATTGCTGATTTTTGAAGAAGTTGCATGGGCACCGTTTTAACTGTATTTTGAATAAGCATGAAGTTGCACGATTTATTCCCATGCTGGTTTATTACAGTTGATATATGTTTTATTTTCGATGGGTGGTTTTTCACAATTTTTGATATAATGATTTGGGATGAATTATTGGATTTTTAACGTGTACCCATCGAGGGATTTTTGAGTCTGTTGGCAACCCGGTTTATGCCTGTGTGGCAGTCATGTCCGTGAGAGCCATCTCTAGCACCCGGTAGGAGGTTCTGTGTGATTGCCCTACGGTGCCAAGTGCTTCACGGGGATGCCTTTGTGACATCAGTTGTTATCGTGAGAGCCATCTCTAGCACCCGGTAGGAGGTTCTATGTGATTGCCCTACGGTGCCAAGTGCTTCACGGGGATGTCTTCGTGACATCGAGTATTTTATTGCTACCTAATATTGTGAGACCCTGAGCCCGTCTACAGTACCCTAGTCCGGAACCTGCACAGTTAGGATAGGGCAGTAGTCACTATGGCCATAGGTGTATTTATTTTGCATTGATATTGGTGAGGTTATTGAATATTGGATCCATGACTGGTTTGGGTTATTGCCACTTACTCGTATTACTGTATCGAATGCTTTAAGTATGTCCATGCATGTATTTAAATAAATTGCCCTTTGACTATGATCTCGGTTTTGTGGACTTATAATTACTCTTTGAAAAATTTGATTTTGACTAATGATATATTGATTTTCAAATATGTAAACTTGTTTAAACCGAAGCATGTTCAGTATTGTTTATTCGATATATGCAAGATGTTTTACGTAATTATCGCGGTTTACCATTGCATGGTGTGTTGCATGGTGTTTTGCTAGCTTCGGTTATATAGGCTTTTTACTGAGCGTGTGGTTGCTCACCCCACTCTTTCAAACATTTTTCAGATTAGTATTTCGGGGAGAGCTCCACGTTTCGCTGACTCTTGAGCGTGATCAGCAGCTTTTTCTTGAGTACTCGAGGTATTATGCGATGGACGGTATATGTATATATATGCATTTCTATTTTCAGATATGTACGCACGGTTATATTTTGTGAGATGTATTTAGCTAGTTGATGTGTAAGCATGATTACTAATTATCGTACTTAGGTTTCTTCTTTTCGGTTATATCATGGATGGACGGCATGCTATGTGGGTCGGATTGATGTCGGGTTAGTGGATTATATCGTACATATATGCATTTCTATTTTCAGATATGTACGCATGGTTATATTTTGTGAGATGTATTTAGTTGGTCGATGTGTAAGCTGCCTAAACCGATTAGACTTGATTGAGGTTATGTGTTGTTAAGGTAGTTTCGGCTAGCATGATTTACCTTAGGTTTCTTCTTTTCGGTTTAAAATGGATGAACGACATGTTAAATGGTAATGACTCTAATGTTGGGTTTGTGGATTATATGATATATGCTTGAAATCCGGATTTAATAAACTTGATGTTGAGAAACTTGTGACAAATATGCCGTAATTGAGTGGAAAAGATATAAATTATAAAGTGTAGACATATGGTATAATTAGGAAAATTTACCGAACTCGTTGATTATATAAGTTAGGATTAGAAATTAATCACGCACAAATAATATAACAGGTAGAATGGAACCTACATCGGGCACAAACGACAAGTAAAACGATCCGCGTAGTAATATTGATATTATATTAAAATACGATTCCACTGAATATTGCGCGAACTAGTTCGAGGTTAGGTCACGGGGCGTGACATTTATATAGGCTGAAATGGCAAACTGAGAGAGAAAATTCTCCAAGTGTTACATGGCTCCTCAAGGAGGTCACTTAGGCTCACAAGCAACTTACCATAGAATGACACTACATTTCAACTGGCTAGGAATGATGAAACAGCTTCAGATATACGTGCAGCAGTGTGATGTGTGTCGAATAAATGAGTATACAACCTACCCTGGATTGCTCCAACCAGTTCCTATTCCTCATGGCAGCTGGGAAATAATCAATATGGATTTCATTGAGGGCCTTCCACAATCACAAAAATTCAGTTGCATTTTAGTGATTATTGATGAGTTCACTAAATTTATAACAAGTTTGACACAAAGGAGGGAGATATATATATATATATAGATATTGGCGTGAGCAAGAGAGAGGAGTCGAGATTTAGGAGTTGTGAAATGTATCAAAGATGAGCACCAAAGAACTCTAATTAAGGACAATGATATTGAAGAAAGGTGGCATGATTATTTCAACAAACTATTTAACGACAAACAAAGCCAAATTGTGGACAATATTTCAGTCCCTCCTGAGGATTTGAACCGATCTTTTATAACAAAATCAAAGAGATAAAGGAGACACTGAAGAGGATGAAGACAGGGAAAGCTATTTGGCCTAATGGCATTCCTATTGAAATTTGGAAATGCCTTGGAGAGGTAGGAGTTAGGTACTTGAAAAATATTTTTAATAAGATTTGGCACACTACCAAGATGCCTGAAGAATGGAGGAGGGGTGTTGGTACCTCTCTAAGAAAACAAGAGATATTCAAAGTTGCTCCAATTATCAAGGCATAAAACTAATGAGTCACATGATGAAATCATGTAGAGATATCGGAGAATCAATTTGGTTTTATGTCTGGCCAGTCAACTATGGAAGCAATACACTTGCTAAGACAACTTATGAAGCGTTCTTGAATACAAGGTAATCACATTCATATGGTCTTTATAAACTTGGAGAAAGTATATGATAAAGTGACTAAATAGATGTTATGGTGGTCTTTAATAAAGAAAAGAGTTCTCGTGATATATATTTAAATAATTAAGGACATATATGGAGAAGGAAGGACACAAGTGAGGACGTTTGGAGGGCAAACAAGTGAATTCCCTATCATAGTAGGGTTACATTAAGGGTCAGCTTTAAGTCCATTCCTACTCGCTATAGTAATGGACAAGCTAAAAAATACATCCAAGATAATGTACTTGGGTGTATGATGTTTGCAGATGATATTGTCTTGTGTACTTCGACCAGAGCGAAGGTAAATACGAAGTTAGAACTGTTCAGACAAACACTAAAGTCAAGAGGATTCAGACTATGCAAAGTAAACTTGAATACATGGAATGTAAATTCAATTCAAACAAAGAGGAATATAGAAACATAGTGATGCTAAATGGGCCGACAATCCCTAAGCGGGATCATTTTAGATATTTGGGGTCAATCATACAGATGGATGGTGAGATTGATGGTGATGTGACTCATAAGATACAGGCTGATTGGAGCAATTGAAGAAGCGCTACAGATGTGTTGTGTGACAAAGGAGTTCTTATAGGATTGAAAGGTAAGTTTTACAGTATAATTGTTAGACCAACATTACTCCAAGGCAGAGAATGTTGGTCAACTAAAAGATTGCATACACAAAAGATGAATGTAGTAGAAATGCGAATACTACGATAGATATGCAGATATAAGAGAAAAGATAGAATAAAAAATGAGGACATTCACAAAAAGGTTGGAGTGGCACCTATCAAAGACAAGATGAGTGAAAGTCGTTTACGTTGGTTTGGACATATACGACGTATACCTGTGGACACTCCAATTAGAAGAGTGGAGGCTATGATCGATGTAAAAAGGGTCGAGGCTAGGGGAAGATTGAAAAAGACTTGGAAAGACTTGGAAGGAAGTAATCCAAAAAAATATGTTGGAATGGGAGTTGGAAGAACACATTGCTTTAGATAATAATGAGTGAAAGAGGAGAAATCATGCTGAAACTTAACGTGAGGTCATATATTGGTTCATATAGCCTACCCCAATATTGGGATAAAGGCTATGACGGTGATGATAATGATGCCATTGCCCCATCCTTTTACTGCCTTGGATGTAGCTAAACTATATTTGGATCAAGTTTACAACCTTCATGGAGCTCCAAGGGTGACCATTTCAAATAGAGACGAGGTGTTTATTAGCTGTATTTGTGAGGAGTTAATGAAGTTGTTCAGTACAAAAGTACAATTAAGCACTTCTTATGAACCTGAATCTAATGGCCAATCTGAAAGACCAAATCAATATTTGGAGCAGTACCTAAGGTGCACGTGCTTCCTACAACCACACCTTCACAAGTGGTTAGCTTTAGTTGAATGGCGGTACAACAATAGCTACCATGCATCCTTAAAGATGATTCCCTTCCGGGAACTCTATGGGTATCCTCCACGGTTTATATGGGGCACTAGTTCTGTAGCTAGAGTGGCCACTATGGAAGATATGCTCAAGGAAATAGAGCAATTATGTAGACTAATGACCGACCAGTTGGAGAAGACTCAAAATAGAATGATGTCGTATGCAGACAATAGGAGAAATGAAAGGGAATTCCAAATAGGGGATGAAGTCCATTTGAAAATCCAACATTATAAACAAACCACCCTTACCTTTAGGAAGAACCTGACACTCTCATCCAAGTACTATGGTCCTTAATCATAGCTAAGATCAATCTGGTGGCATATAAGTTGTCGTTACCAGCTACTGCAAAAATTCATCCTATGTTTAATGTTAGTTTATTTAAAAAGAAAATTGGCTCTAAGGTGGTACCATCTATAACACCTCCAAAAGTGAATGAGTACGGTCAACCTCTGGTCTATCTCGCTACTGTGTTGGATAAAAGGATAGTTAAAAGAGGCAATCGAGCAATGAATCAGTTATTGGTGGAATGGATTAATGTTGGACCTGAGAACTACTTGGGAAGACTATTCAATTTTGAATTCTCAATTTCCATCTTTTGATCCTTGGGGACAAGGATCAGCTACACTGGGGGGGTAATATCATGAAATTGAATGCTGAGCTGGAAGCATATACCAGCAGAACTGCCAGCATTATAGTAGTTATGACTAGGCATGAAGTTGACAATGAAGCTGATAAAGGAATAATGAAGAAGGTGACAGAAGGTGGAGTGAAGATCTCAGCAGCTGAAGGACAGAAAGGGAGAGAGAGAGAAGACTGTTAGAAAGCTCAGCTGGCACAAGATGATTTGAGCAGCAATACCCATTAGCTGTCATGGAATCTTTTTTTTTATTGGTTGGGATTAGGAATTTTGTGTGATGATTGGTACATGTAAATATATAAAACTATTCTTAATGTAATGAGAATAATCAATGAAAAATATTAACATTTCCTCTATTCTCGTCTTCTCTATCTCTCTGGTCTCTCTCTATTCTTCACTCTTCGCTAGCAGCAAACATTTTCTATAACATATTATTGTTCTTGTTATTATAATTATTATTGTTATTATTGTTGTTTCTATAACATAATATTGTTATTGTTGTTATTGGATTCAAAAGATAGACTTGAATTTGGTAAGCTACATTAGCACCAAAAATTACTGCACCAATGGTTCTAGCAAAGCATAAATGAGATGGAAGTATGTCTTATTTTTATTGTTTTTTTTTTTTTTTGTTATAGTTATAGTTATAGTTATCTAGTTATTGTTATTCTTTTTCTTGTTCTTGTTCTTGTTCCTGTTCTTACTCCTATTTTTATTCTTTTTCTTGTTCTTATTCCTACTTTTATTTTATTCTTATTCTTATTCTTATTCTTTGGAGAAGGTAAAAGCAAAAAAAAACCAAAGAAAATCTGGTCAGGACCACTAACAAAAAATCATAGATAACTGTTAAATAAAAATAAAAAAGCAGCTACATTACAAGGAGAAAGGTAAAATCCACCAAGAGAGAAAGATGGTATTATCAACTAACCATTCTTCAAGAAAAATGAATATCAACTCAAATGCATCCTTGGGGAGGAGCAACCCTAGTTCTTCATGAAGCTCCCTCCTGAATCCATAAGATATTTAGCAATAATTGTACTTTAACATCAGATTCAACCAAAAAGAGATAAAAGTGTGGACAACAATTTGTTCAACAAGTAAGAAATAAAGGGGAAATATGGAAATATTGATCCAAGCTAGGTAAAAAAAAAAATCAATAGTTACTGATCTCCAAAGAATTTCTTATGTTGATAATTACAAACAAGGAATGAACAATAAAATCATCTTCCAGATAGCTATTGTTATTAGCCCTAGGAAACTAGCAGATATCATGTCAAACAATGCTAAAGGAAAAAAGAATCTAACACTTTGTTCTTATTCAGCAATAACCTGTCAGGCTATTGTAGAAAATCTGGTCAAATTCAAAACTTGCCAGCAATATAAGCCATGTCCTCAAGATTGCAAGGTTAAACTGCCTTACTCGTATTAAAGACTATGAAGCATTCAAGGTTTAGAATAGCAGGGAGTCTGGAATAACAATTCAACAGAAACTCATGATAATCCCAAAGAAGATGGCACCACAGCTTAGGATTAAAAGGACTGAGACCTTGGAGTAGGACCAAGAATACACGTTTGGTGAATAAATCATGGAAATTACTATGATAGAGTACATTTGATGCTGGAAATTAGGCAGCCCTATTTCTGAAACCACTCACTGTTGAATATCTTCTTTTTAATAGGAACTAAACCCAGTCACAGAGATTTAAATTGCCGTCGTGGTTGATTTTTCGGTCGCATTGCGTTTACCGTAATTGTGGACGTAACGAAGACCATTACAGACACTGCGGTCATCACGGTCATAAATTTTTTTTCCATGTTGCACAAATTGATATAAAATATAATAATTGTAATTATAATCATAAAAACTCTTATTTTATAATTATTAAAATAGTTTGACACCTCATATTTATTATTTACTTGTATAATATATAAATTAAAATAAAACATCTATATTTAAAAAATTACTTATGATAAGTTAGAAAATAACAAATTTGTACATGCACAGTGATGAAAAGATTATTTATCACACCTTGGCAAATTTATGCATGCATATTTAAGTATATTAAGTAAATTAAATTGTTCTACACACCATTGCAGTTTTTCATATTTGGAAAAAAAAAAAAAAAGTTGTAACGTTCAGGTGTATAAAATTTTAGTTGATTGTGATTGACAATTCCAAAATAATCCAAAGATTTGGACTATTTTAATACTAATTAAATAATAAACAAAACATTCATAGCTGGCCAAGTCATTATCCTAATCCATTTTAATTATTAAAATAATAAAAATCTAAAAACATCCCCCAAGAGACACTCGCCTCCATAATACCAATCTCCTCATTGTCTTCTTTCTTCCAAATACAGCCCCCACCAACCCACCCACCCACAGCCATGCCCTGCTTTTTGTCCCAAATACATCGAAGACCCTTTGCTTTTTCTCCCCTGCTCCTCATGGCCATGCATCCTCGCACCTCACCTCACAAAGCTTCAGCCCTCGACCTCTCCCCTAACCTAAATCACCCAATCGACTTCGACCCAAGTTGGCAAACCCAGGCCTCAAGATCTAACAGCCACAATTTGAGATGATTCATCATCAATGGTTGCCCTTGCAGGTTTGTCGTGGTAGTAGCAAACAATCGTGGATGTGAATAACTGTGTTTAAGTTTCACAACTGTTTTTTGCTGAAATAACGGTGGCGGACAGTGAAGCTACCGCTAAATATCGGCTGCTATTCCACTTCTTCACCGCTATTTGAAACCCTGCCCAGTCCTTCTTAACTCATAAACATAAAGGAATCACCAATTTTCCTGCTACGGTTGCTTCTAAGCCCTCAATAGGTTTTGTTTTTGCAAAATATAGCTTTTAGAAGATAATTTTCATGTTTCCTATGTTTTTCTAAGTAATACGAGAGACCTAGTCAATGATTATATATTTGCTTATTCAAATAGAAAGTCAAGGTTGGATTTTAGAGAAAAGAAGGTGACATTTTATTTTGAAAATAATTGTAGGTTATTTTTGGATGAATTCAAATTTATTACTTGGAGTTGACCACAAAGTGTGTTAGCCACCATCCACCAATCATCCCATTATTCTCAAGTCTTAACCATCTTTAGCCACCATAAATCATTGTTGACAATGTTATTACTAACTACAATTTGGTGCTAAAAACCAACAATGAATATCTAGGCTAACAACCACAAAATACCTCTCATACTTGTTAGTCATCTACAGTAATTCACAATTATCACTTGTGATCCTACCATCTTTAGATTGCAACAATATGCTAATTTTCCATTGCCTTCCAAAAAGGTGAAAATGATGCAACATGGTAGACTGAAGCATTTAAGGAAGCTATAAAGATTAAGCAAGATTGTTACAAGACTTTGAAGAAGAACAACACTGAGTAGAGCTTCACAAAATATAGGTTAGCTAGGAAGGAGGCAAAGAAGGCAGTAACAAAAGCTAAAGCGGAGGTTGTGAAAAAAATTTATGATAAGTTGGACATAAAAGATCGAGAGAAAGAGTTATAAGGATTGGCGCAAGCAAGAGAGATGAGTCGTAAAATGTATCAAGGATGAGTACTAAAAAACTCTGGTTGACATTAAAGAAAAATGGCATGATTATTTTGACAAACAATTCAACAACGGAGAAACCCAAATTTTGGACAACATATGGGAGCCTCTCGAGAATCTCAATCAGTGCTTTATGCTTAGAATCAAAGAGATAAAGGTAAATGAGACAGTAAAGAGGATGATGATAAGGAAAGTTGTTGGACCTGACGACATTCCCATTGACTTTTTGAAAACAATGGAGAGGTAGGAGCTAGATGGTTGACAAATCTTTTTAACAAGACAATACTAACAAGTTGCATGAGTAATGGAGGAAAAGTGTTTTGGTACCACTTTAAGAACAAGGGAGATATTCAGCGTTGCTCCAACTACCAAGGCATAAAACTGATGAGTCACACAATGAAATTATGGGAAACTGATAGAACAAAAATTAAGACGAGATATTGAATAATCAATTTGGTTTTATGCATGGATGATCAACTATGGAGGAAATACACTTGCTTAGACAACTTGTGAAGCATTCTCGAGTACAAGGCAAAGATCTTCATATGGTCTTTATAGACCTGAAGAAGGCATACAATAAAATTCCTAAAAAGGTGCTACGGTGATCTTTAATGAAGAAGAGAGTTCCAGTAAAATATATTGAACAAATTAAGGACATGTAAGGAGATGCTAGGACACATTTGAGGAAACGTAGAGAGCAAACAAATGAATTTCCTATCACAGCGAGACTATATCAAGGGTCGACGTTAAGTCCATTCTTGTTCGCTACAGTAATGGACGAGCTAACAAAATCCATTCAAAATAAGGTGCATCGATATATGATGTTAGTCAATGGTACTATCTTGTGTGCTGAGACTAGAGTGGAAGTCAACACAAAGTTGGAGCTATGGAGACAGACGCTAAAATCAAGAGAGTTCCGACTAAACAAAGTTAAGACTGAATACATAGAATGTAAATTCAGTTAAAACAAATATGAAGATCAAAGCATAGTGACGCTAGATAGGGAGGTGATCCCTAAGAGGGATCATTTTCGATATTTGGAGTCAATCGCAAAGATAGTTGAAGAGATTGATGGCGATGTGACCCATAGGATCGAGGCTAGTTGGAGCAAGTGAAGAAGTTTTACAGGTTTGCTGTGTAATAAAGAAATTCCTATATGTTTGGTAACCTAAAAAAACTAGAAGAGAATCACAGTCCTAAAACCATTTTACAAGAATCTTACTCCTTACAAGATTAGCACACACATGTATGCAAGGAAGAAACCCTCAACTGAAAATAAGGGACCCAACTTTAAACTATCATTAAAACACAGTTATCAAACAATGCATCACTGAGGTAGATAGAAGATAAGCCAAAAAGTTATAAGATATTAGTCATTAGTTGTAAATAAATTAATCATTGTTAAGACAATCTAAAATTAATAATTTGGACTTTACTTCTGATTTTGTGGTTGAAGAAAGTTCTTTATAACAAAAATTAACGGAATGTATTTCTTGAATCTTCACTTACCTTAGTATTGATAAGAAAAGATAAAGTATTCCCAAAAATGCTAAAATTTGGTTTTGTATTAGGAAGATTAAACATTTAAGAGAGAGAGAGAGAGAGAGAGAGCACTCAAATGTCTTCACTCCTCCGAATAAAAGGTTTCTTGGCTACTCCAAAAACCACTAGGTTTACCATTAGTTAGGAGACTGTCAATAAGATATTTCAAACAAAATATACTAACCATGTCAACCAAGAATATACAACAAAAGAAAATTAGCAACCTAAACAAAAATACGGGGAGAATATCTTAGCATAACACACAGAAGAAGGATTACAAACAGTTCTTCAAATGCATAAAAAAAAATAAAAATATATATAACTGGAAAAGAAGCGACAGCAAAAAATTGTGACATTAGATTCACTTACTGCGCTGTTATTAGTGATGAATCACCAGCAGATATGTGGCCTGCACTGGAGATATCCCAGAAACCAGGCCATGAGTCCTTGCAGTCTGCACGTTTTTGGAGAAGCAATTCTTGTGTACTCTCAGCAAAAATCCAAATGTGGACAGCTTGATGGTAATCCCCGTCTCGATGAACATCTCGCCTGCAAGAGTACCACAACAACTTACATATTGAGAAACTAATAATATAGAGAATAACTGGCTGACAGAACAGATTCACAGGTCTGTAGAAAATTCCTGCGCAGAAATCAAAATGTACCCCATTAACAAGACAAACCATCATATCAATTTAATTATATGACCAGATAAATTGAACAAAAAAAGAACAAGAGATGTGATGCTCCATCTCATAAAAGGAAATGATAATCATCTCTTATAGTTTAAAACCATGTACAAGCCATTCATACACAATACATAACTTAAAATTTAGTTAAGAATATAAAGACCAGCCACTTTTGGCATTTCCCAAGAGAACCAGAAATCAAGATCATACGCATACCCAGATCTCTGGCTTCACTAGGAAGAATAACTCCTTCCCCATCAGGCTTTGCCTTGGTTTACAAGTATAATAATAATTGTTATATAACCATCTATTGACTAAACTCAGAATCAGCAAGGTGCAATTCAATCATGCACTAGTACTTAGATCTTTTATATTGAAAGCGTGCCTATTAGATCTATCTTACAAGTTTTCAATTCCCAATTCCAGTTTCAAGAACCATAAGCAACCCCTCCACTTGAAAACTTTCAACTCCCCAATCCCCATTGAATACCAAGTCAATATAAACTTACGGGTTCATCGAACGAATAAAAAATTTAAAAAAAAATGGACTGCTAGTACCACCATCATTTTCAAGGAACCAGCTTAACTATTCAAAAAACTTTTAAGAAACCCAACTTGCAAACCACGCAAATAATAAGTATACATCAAAATTAGTTCTCCAATTATTTTCTAATACGATAGCTGCAAAAACATAATTTCTGTTAAGCAGAACCAACTGACAGTATGTAAAAAAAAAAACCAAAAATTGGACCAAGTAAGAAAAAGATAATCTTGCAGTACAGTGCGGACGTGCCTGAGCTTGGAAACGCCTGTTTTTTCACCGGTTTTAGTGAGAACACCAAGATACTCTTCCTCTTGCAAATGAGGCTCTGCCATATTTTCTCTCTCAAAGCAAACAAACGGTCTGATGATAAATGATGATCGGGTCTTCGTTGAGGATTTTAATAATTTTTTTTTTTTCTTCAAATAGGGAGGGAATCAAATTTAGACCTAAACACTTCTTATTTTTATCATTAATGTCAAAGTCCGGTTGTTGAGGTCATTTCGCCGAAGGGCTGAGTTTGGGAGAGCCTCTACCATCAGTATGGCACGGGCAGTGGTGAATAGTGCCAATAGGATAAATATATTTTGTGAAATTACTTTTTAATTCTTTACTTTAATTTTTATAATTATTTTATTTAAAAATATATATTAAACGTTTTTTTTTTATCTTTATCGTTTCTCATCACTGTCACTTTTATCACCCATCCAAAAACTAGCAATCTTCAATAGTTTGAATCTTAACTTTTGAGTGCGTTCCATTATTATCGTTTGCTAATTTTATTTTGAAGTTGGCTTGTAATCTGCAAGTTAATAAAACGTGGTTTTATGGTATCATAATTTTTTTGATTTCATAAAGCTATGTTGCTTATTTATAGACTAATTTAATATAAATAAAATGTGTAATAGTTACTGATCATGGTCAACAAAATTTCTTTCTTAACAATGGTATCAAAGCTAAAAAATTTGAGCAACAGCTTCTTAGTTTTTGTGTGCAATAGTAGTAATCGTGAGCCATGGCTTCACAACTTTTTGAACCAGCAATTTCCACGTTTTTATGGTTATAATGATCATGGGAACATGTTCACGGAGAACTTCTTAAGGTCCAAAAAGTATTGGTCCGTGATTGAATCTAATGTAGAAGAACCCATAATTAGAATGTCTAAGACGCAAAAGGCTCAGTTGGAGACATTGAAACTAAACAATCTCAAGGCCAAGAATTATCTCTTCTAAGCAATTGATCACCTAATCTTGAAAACAATTATATGCAAGAAAGCCTCCAAACAAATTTGGGACTCCATGAAAAAAAAGTATCATGGATCAACAAGATCAAAAAGGTAGTAACTTCAAGTACTTTGTTTGAAATTTGAAACGTTTCGAATTAAATCACGAAACTCAATTACAAATTATTTTTCACGAACGACGACAATTATCAACAAGATGCGGATACATGGTAAAAAGATAACATATGTTATAATGGTAGAGAAAATTCTTCGATCACTGATTCCAAAGTTTAATTATGTTATTTTTTCTATCGAGGAATCGAAAGACCTTGATGAACTTTCAGTTGACGAATTGCAAGGATCTTTGCTGGTACATAAGAAGAAGTTGGTGGAACAAGACAAAGAGGAACAAGTTCTAAAAGCTTCAACGAGCCTCAATGCTTCAATAATGATTCGATCAGTAAATCGGAGAAGAGGTAAAGGTAAAGGAAGAAAAGGTCGAGGTAATAGAGATGGAAGTAGGAAGTATCAATATGTCAAAAATGAAAATGATTCATCAACTTCTCCAGGCAAAGGGAAAGGTTGTGATCAACAATTTGACAAATCCAAGGTGGAGTGTTATAGGTGTCACAAGCTTGGATATTATCATTCTGAATGTTATACCAAGCTACCCCAAAACAAAGCAAGGTTAGAGAAATCGAATTTTGCAAAAAAGGAGGAAGAAGAAACTTTGTTGATGACTGCCCATGAAAACAAGCTTCAACCAAACATATGGTACCTAAACATAGGTTGCAGCAATCATATGTGTAGTAATTAATAAGTCCTTTTTTTCTCATTTAAATGAATATTTTCATACTACTATGAGTTTTAGTGATAACTCAAAAGTAAATGTTATGGGAAAAGGTAATGTTCAAATCAGGATTAAAGATAATACTATGGAGACTATGTCGAATGTCTTTTATATTCTTGACCTAAAAAGCAATTTGTTAAGTCTTGGACAACTACAAGAAAAAGGATATGAGGCTACCATCAAGAATGGTGCTTGTAAAATCTATGATTCTAAAATGGGTCTAATTGCTCACTCTAAGATGACACCAAACAGGTTGTTTCCACTGCAAATCAAGGCCCTCCAAAAATGTCTCATTGTCAAGGTGAATGATCCAACATGGCTTTGGCACTTTAGTTATGGCCATTAGAATTTTAATGGTTTGAAGACTCTTTCTCAAGAGAATATGGTAACTAGTCTTCCTCAAATTATTCCTCCCAACAAGGCATGTGAAAGGTGTGTTGTAAGCAAACAACATCCAGAGCAATTTCCACAAGAAAAATCATGGAGATCCAAGAAAGTCTTAAAATTGGTGCATTTTGTCATTTGTGAACCAATAAACCCATCCTCTAATGGAGGTAAAAGATACTTAATTACCTTCATTAATGATTATAGTTGAGAAACTTGGGTTTGTTTTTTACAAGAAAAATCTGAAGCCTTTAGTGCATTCAAAAGCTTCAAGATAGAAGTTGAAAATGACGTAGGCAAAACCATTAAAATTCTCTGAACAAATTGTGGTGGAGAGTTTTGTTCAAATGAATTTGAAGTTTTCTATAATGAACATGGTATTTAAAGACAGTTGAGAGCAGCCTACACACCTCAACAAAATGGTATATCAGAGAGAAAGAATCGAACTACCTTGAATGTGGTAAGAACCATGTTGGCAAATGGGAGAATTTTGAAGAATTTTTTGCCAAAAGCAGTAAGTTGGCACATTCATGTTTTGAATCGAAGTACTACATCTGTTGTTCCAAACATGACACTAGAAAAAGCTTGAAATAGATGAAAGTCGATCATTTATTACTTCAAAATGTTTGGGTGCATTGCATATGCTCACATTCCAAATAAGAAAAGGAAGAAGCTAGATAACAAAGACGAAAAGTGTGTCTTTCTTCAAATCAATGAATAATCAAAAGCTTATAAATTGTTCAATCCTATCACTAAAAATATTGCCATTAGCTGAGATGTTTTCGATGAAGAGAACACCTGGAACTGGGCTGAAAAAAGTCCAAGGCAACAGTAAATACCAGTGAATTTTGATGAAAAAGATAGAGAACAGGTGCAATCATCTTCATTAGTTGATTTACATTCAAACCATCAACTATTGCAGCCAATTAGCCTCAATGAAAACCAAACAGCAAGGGAAAATTTTTAAGCTCAACGAATTAGAATGAAGCTTGCTTTGATGGAAGATTATGAGGTTAATGGTATTCAATCTGATGATACAATTGCCCATTTTACTTTATTATTAGATTGTGATCCTATTACATTCCAAGAAGCTGTTAAAGATTCAAAGTGCTAACAAGCCATGGATGAGGAGATTGGGTTTATAGAGAAAAATAATTGTTGGGAGCTGGTTGAACTTCCATAAAGGCAAAAATCTATTTGTGTCAAGTGGGTTTACGAAACAAAACTGAAGAAAGATTGTGAAGTTGACAAGTATAAAACTCGACTCGTTGCAGAAGGGTACAAGCAAGAACATGATGTTGATTACAAAAAGGTGTTTGTTCTAGTTGTAAGGCTTGACACTATTCATTTTTTGTTTCCTATAGCTACCTAAAATTCATGGCCTATTTATCAGTTGGATGTGTAGTCTGTGTTTCTACATGGGGAATTAAAAGAAGATGTATATGTTGATCAACCTCTAGGGTATTAGAATCGGGTATACAAGTTTAAGAAAGCACTATGCAGATTAAAACAAGCACCAAGAGCTTGGCATAGTCGTATAGATGCTTACTTTGCAAAGAAAGGTTTTCTTAAATGCCTCTATGAGCATACACTATACGTTAAATATGGAGATGATAAAAAGATACTAGTTGTGAGTTTATATATTGATGATCTTATCTATATCAGTAATTATGAAGCCATGCTTACTAATTTTAAAAAATCCACAATGAAAGAATTTGATATGATAAATTTGGGGTTGATGCACTATTTTCTTGGCATTGAAGTAGCGCAATTAGCAACTGGTGTTTTCATTTCACGACTAAAATATGCTCTAGAAATTCTAGACAGGTTTAAAATTAAGGACTGCAATTCAGTTTCAACTCTGTCTGAACTTGGTGTGAAACTCACAAAGAATGGATAAGGGAAAAAGGTGGACGCTACACTTAACAAGCAAATTGTTGGGAGCCTTATGTTTTAAGATCAAGAAGACCTGATATAATGCATGTTGTTAACTTAATTAACATATACATGGAGAATCCAACTGAACATCTCTTAGCTGCAAACAAAATTTTTCATTATGTGAGAGACACTACAGATTTTGAAATTCTGTATAAAAATGGTGGAAAATCAAGTTTGATTGGGTTTTCAGATAGTGATTACGCTGGAGATCTTGATGATAGAAAGAGTACTTCTAGATCAGTTTTCATGTTGAATTCTAGAGCGGTCACATGGTCATCAAAAAAGCAACAAATAGTGACTTTGTCAACTACTGAAGCTGACTTTGTTTCTGCAGCATCAAGTTCTTGTTAGGCTGTTTGGCTAAGAAGGATATTGAAGGTTCTATACTACCAGCAACAAGGTCTAACTCTGACTTACCGTGATAATATTTCTATAATAAAACTATCAAAAAATCATGTTCTACATGAAAGGAGCAAGCATATTAATGTGAGATTTCACTTCTTGCGTGATTTATACAAAGATGAAGTTATTGATTTGGTGCTTTGTAAATGTGAATATCAGATTGCCGATATTTTGACCAAGCCCCTTAAACTTGCTGTTTTTGTTAAGCTTCGACATATGCTTGGAGTTTGTTCTTCAAAGGATATTATCTAAGGAAGGGCAATGCAAATGTTGTTGAAGATCTTTTTTAAACTGATTTCTACAGATATCAGTTTAATAAAGGGTGTAAAAGACTAGCCATGGAGGTCATTTGACCAAGTCTCTAGTACTTTGAGTCTCATCCTTTGAATGTATTTTGTCATTATAATGTGCTAATATTTAGGAAGGTTTTTTTTTTTTTTTTGAAGCTGTTTTGTTACTGTGAGTCAGTAAAACGTGGTTTCTTGGTGCCATAATTTTTTTGCTTTCAGCAAGCTATGTTAATATGAATAAAATGTGTAGCAGTTACTGATCGTTGTCAGCAAGAATTCTTTCTTAACAATTAATAGAATAAGGGCTTATATTTTGTTAAGAATTATTTCATACAACCTAATGATCACATAAGATTCAAACAATTATTTCAGCATCTCCCACTTACACATAATGTGTGTGCTACTCTTATAATCAAAAAACAACATTTATTTTCTTTGCAAAGTTCTTACAAGAGAATAGACCATGGACCAACATACTTTATCGTTCTGAGAGCTCGTTGTTATTCAACTATTAGGTATAATAGCAACTTAAAATTATAAGTAGAGAATGTATGTTGTATCCTAGATTCATTCGATCACATTTAAGTTTTTCATGATCTCTATTGTATGAGATTGTATAATATACTTTTGTGTTCACAATTATGTCTAACTATTTAAACATAATTGGTCAACTAATGAATACTATAAAATGTGAAACCAAAATGGTTTTCCCTTCTTCTAAAATCTCTCCATTTCAATTTAATTGCTTTTCTGAATATGTGTTATTAAATTGAATCATTCATAATCATTGCTAACATCCGAGATATCTAACATTGAGCTGAAACTTTAAGAAATAGCCAAAAGTAGTAAAGGTACTGTTAACTTTAAATTGATCCATATATTTTAAAATGACAAAAACCTAAACTTGTTGAAAGTGCATCATATTTTATGTAAATTTACTTATAAAATTTAAGAATATTACGAACCATATTATGAGAATTTTATCAAATACAAGACCATATTTTTTTATAAGAATATTTTTCAATTGGTCTAAAAATTTGAAACATTGAGTTTTGATGAAATAGACTTAGTAATTTTCTCACTATAATATTGAATATTTATTGAAAAATTACCTAATCAATTTTGGGCTTGATTTTACATTTCCTAAATTGCAAATTATTTATATGAAATTAAATTGAGTTTAAATATGATTTTTGAATTAATTTTAGCCCAGAAAATTGATTTTGAGAGATAAAGATCGATACCCCCATTATAAAAATCGATCCCCTTCAAGTCAATAGCTAATCTCTTATTTTCTAAACAGAGGTATTGATCCCCCACAATAAGGGATCGATCCCCTTAGCTAAAATGGCCTCTTTTTCCTTTAATTTTAATAGAGGGATCCATTCGCCTCATGAAGGGATCAATCCCTCTCTTTGAAGGGATTGATCCCCCAAGTTTGTAATAGTGAAGTCCCTTATATTTTTAGCATGAGGGATCGATTCCCCTTAAGGACAGGGATCGATCCCCTAAGCACTGCAAGTACCCAATGGCTATGTTTTTGTGCTAAGCGATAGGAATTTTTTTATTTAATGCTCCACTAACCTTCTTCAATATTTAAGAGAGTATAAATACAAGTTTTGAAGATCATTGAACTTAAGAGAAACCATTAGCCATCATTTTCAAGCTTTAAAGAGCAAAAGCAACAAATTGTACATCTTTCATCATACTCTTATCAAGTCTTTATTTGTCTTGGAAGCCCATTTTCTTTGTATAATTCTTGATTCTTCTAGAGAGCTTAACTTGTAATGACCCAAACTTGTACAGGTATTCTTAATTACACTATTTGTATACCCATCCACCTATTGTAAAGGGGAGTGTTCCCTTGAGAGATTGAATTTATGAGAGTTTGGGCACCTGCTAAGTGGAATTAAGGGTTTCTTCCTAAGCCATAAAACGAAGGGTTAAAGGTCTTACGAACCTTTGAAAGAGGTATGTTAGAGGTTTCTTCCTTGAGTCTTGAAAAGGGAAGGAAAAGTTTTCTCTTGAACATGCAAAAAAAAAAGGGTGTAAAGATCATTTCCGATAGTGGATTTGACAAAATCCTTAGGAGAGTATCAAGGTAGAAGATGTCGACAAAAGGTTCCGCACATCTATAAATCTCTGTATACATTTTCTCTATCCCTACACTCTTACTTTACTTATTGATTACTTGTTTACATTGTAATATGCTTGAATTATAGAATAAGTAGTGTAGAAAACAAAGAGTAGAAAAGCGAAGTTGAATTTTAAGGAAAAACCAATTTACCTCCTCTCGTTTATCATTTGAGCAAACAAATACTAATTTGAGATCCTTTTGACCTGATGGGTTTCACAAAACTTTGAAGCAAAGATCTCTATTACCCTTATTGGTCGAATAATGCAAAATGTGGTGTGAAATACATGCTACAATATTACTCTTTATTTTCCCATGGAGTGTATATTTTTATCATAATTCTAATACCGTACAAGTGGTAGTTCAAATACGCTTAGTATCTAACTCTAGTCCACAACTCTATTTTCTTTAAAATACAATAGGTTTCCACCTTGAAAATAAAGACAAATAAAATGAATGATGAGACCATTCACTTTCAGTCACAAATTTCATTATCATGTGACCTCATCTTGACGTGTTGTCAAGGTAATTTCATTTCAAGCTCGAGCTATCAAAGTCCTATAGTTTAAAGCTAATCACATCTCTATGTGGCACTAAGCCATAGGGGCAAATGCTTGTAAGAGAAGGTCAATCATCTTTCTAACATACCTTTAATATGATACTATATATGTACTTAACATATGTGTGCATGCTTCATAAATCAAATTACTAAACTATATAGGCATTAATTGAGATTAAAAATAGTCAACATCAAGTACAAATAGTCATAATTGTAACTACATTACAAATCCCTTGGAAGGCCTTTGTTGTTTCATAGGCTTAACTTCATCTTGTAATTATTATATCTTAGCACAATTGACTAAGTTGATGAAGCCATGCTTTTTACCAGGTGAGTTGGTTCTGAGGCATACACTAACATAACATCCTCTTGGAGCGAACATATGAAGCTCAAAATTGCAAGAGGCGAGGATGCCTCAACAGGCATAAAAAAGCATGTATTGCTCAAGGTTTCTCTAAGGCAAGGATGTAACATTCCCTTTGGCCAATCTTAAGCATATTGAATCCAAGTTTACGGAAGACAAGAAAGTGACATTCCCTTGGCAAATCTTAAGCAAATCAAATCTAAATTTATGGAAGGTAAGGATATGTCATTCCCTTAACCTCAAATCCAAATTTACTAAAGGAAAAGAAGTAACATTGCCTTACTAATCTTAAAAATGTCAAATTCAACATGTCAAGCCGAAAAAAGTGGACAGTAAGGATGTTTATCCCATTGGCTAATATTGACTAAAGTCCTCATAAGAGACAAAACAATTAAGTTAGAGCTCGAGGCATGATTATGTGAAAGGCATGGAAGTATGTCCCTTTGGTCGATTTCTAAGTCCTCAAAGGAGTGGAAGCTATTAAGTTAATGCTCGAGGCATGCAAAGAAACCTAAGTACTTATGAAAGCGAAAGCTATCAAGTTATGACTTGAGGCATGCAAGGAATCAAATTCCTCATGAAAGCGGAAGCTAGGGCTTGATGCATACAAGAAATCAAAGTCTTCAAGAGAGCAGAAGCTATTAAGCTAGGGTTCGAGACATGCAAGGAAGGAATCAAAAACTTTAAGAGAGCATAAACTAAAGCTCAGAGCATGATGATGATCGAAAGTAAAAAAATCATTGAAGCTAGAGATTATACAAAGCAAAGAAAAATCAAAGAGAATTAATCAAGCAAAAGACTTCAACAAGCAAAAGAACTATGAAGTATAGTAAAGAGAATGCCTCCACACCAAAATACAAAATCAAAGATGACACTCCATACACGACGAAAGTTGCTCAAGTCTTCACAACCCCGAAAGGAGAAAGCAAGTCCAATGCTAATTACAATGAGCTTTCTTTTCAAAGGAGGAAGCAACATAAGCACAAGAGCGCGCTCGCCAAAGATAGGGTGGTCACAGAGATGCGACAAGGCTTCACTCAAGCCATTTGACAAGCCAAGACCAAAAAGATGGGGTGGTCACGAAGATACAGCAGAGCTTTACTTAATCTTTTTAGGAATAACTATTTATGGTATAAAATTTGAAACTTTAAACATAATATACATAACATTGAACCATAAAAACATAAGACATATATTATGTAAAATAAAAACATGAGTTAGAAAGTAAAGGGACTCTTTGTTAAATAAAATTTCTTTTAAAAATAAAAATACAATTTAAAAATCTCCCATAAAAAAATACTTAATAAACTATAAATGTAAATTTAAAATGATAGATTTTTAATAAAGTGAGAATAAATGAAGATTATTTCGAATATGGAATTTGTAGGACAATTGTGAACGAGTAACACCTAAAAAATTATTGTGTACAAAGATCATTTTTAAGTTTATCCACAATGATGCAAAATTTATCAATATGTTGAAGAAAACTCAAGATTTTTCAATATTTAAATTATAAACTTTAATTAAGACCATTTAATTAAGATAAAATTAATGTCGTTAGGGAGTTTTAAAACCTTTTTTACACGTAAATGAATTTTCGAACTCAATGCTGATAACGTAAACCAAAAACTATCATTTTTAGCAAAACCTAACTCAAAATTTCTTAAAGAAGATAAGTTAAAATAAGTGACCAATCAATACCTTGATAAGAAAGAGTTGATGGCAACTCAGTAACTTAACTCTAGGAAACGTTAAATAAGGTTTGGGACATGTCTGGTAAGTCGAAATATGTTGAATCTTGGAGAAGGGTCCATTCATCAAAAAGAGAAAAAGGGTCAAAAGCAAATCTCAACCTTGAGCATGACGCCTGGAAAGAAACTTTAATAGAAATTGATTTCACGTAAATTGACAAATTTTGAGTCAAAATTCATATAAATATGAAAAATAAAATACAGTATTTTTAACTTTTATCATAATTATATATAATTTTTATATAATTTTAATTCCTATTACTTTCGTATCTTTTATTCATTTTATTCATATAATAAAAACTAACATTTGTTCTTCGTTTTCTTTTTTCGCATAACATCTTCAACTGATTAAACTTATTTTCCAAACCTGCTCATGTACATTCTCCATATATAATGCGAGGAAAACGATATAATTGCGTAGATTCATTTCATAGAAATTTTGTCTTCCATCCCACCATTTTACAATCGTTTTGCTGATGCATGATATCAGCTTTACATTTCAGCTCAGCTTTCTCAGCTTAATATATATTTATATTATATTTGTGAAAAAAATTCTAATCTATGAGCTATAAAAAAAAATATGAACTCTACTAGTACCCAAGTGGGCTTGTTCAGCTCCTCTTTTTTTCATGGAAGATTGTATCTACTTTGACCTCTAGCAATTTTCAGTTGAGCACTAGTCTATACAAATCAGAACACACCATAATAATTTAAACCAAATTCGCATGAGGCATTGAGAGATTCAGTAATATTAGAGAACATCAACCATGAAACGATCGGTAAGAAGGATTCTGAGCTCATAAGAAAACAGCAAGTAACAACGATAGGACAAGAAGGCTGAAAATGTTGTAAATTAATCAAATTTTACTAGCAGAGCCCCTGATACTCTTATGCACTAAAAAGATGTGGAAGGGGTATTTTTAATCTATTTGAATTATTTGTGGTTGATTAAACCACTTACACCACTCGTTGCACAAAGAACAAAGCAATGAGACTATCTTTTATTAGCATTTTACTCATTGAACATGGATGATACAAAAAAAAAAAAATCGCATGTGAATGTTGAATTTTACCTATACTTGGAAATCCATAGTGCCACACAACACAAATGAAGGTACTTCTAGTGCACTGCCCATTAGAAATGTCACCCTCAACTTACAGCATAAGATGGCACCCCTTCATAGCTCCATACAGACAATCAGACCAACCCGTTTCACCACAATCATGGCCAGCAACAAAAAATACATCACTTACTTAACCAGTAGATGAAGATAAGAAACGTGCACACAGATGCAACGAGGGACAAAATAATGGTATCCATAGACTTTTTCCTCTTTATTGCAGACAGAATATGATTTACCTGCGCAATAGACCATGCTAGCGTATAGGTGAAAATATGACAAAACAGTTGGAAAACCAGGAAAGAGAGATGTTAAAATAAAACGTCGGATAATATTCTCACAGATGGTAAAAAGATTTTCCATTTGGAGATAAACTGTCCTCAAAAAGATCTTTGTTCACAACAGCATCTGTCGGACTATGCATGCAGACAGAACGAATTTCTCAAGCTGACTAAACTAGTAGCATATTAGGTCATTTATGATAATTTGTAGTAGAGGTTTCATTCTATCATTACTAATCTATTTTCTGAAGCATGTCCACTTTTTCAAAGTTCATATGCTGTGGAAATCATAGAAAATAGCATGTGGGACACCTAAACAGTAGTATGCTAATTAAGTACTTTATAAATGTCTGAAAGTTTAAACATAACTAACAACATTAACAAGTATTCATACCGTTGGAAGGCGGCTGCCAACATTGCTGAGCTTTGAATTAATACCCCCAAAAGTTGAACGTTGAAGAACAAGCGCACCGAGAGTTGCTTGAGCATGTGAAATCACACCATCCATCTGGAAAACCAGAATTCAATTGGCAACTTCATATGAATCTAAGAGTGATAGCTGAAAATTAACACAGTTCTTATTTTTTCCTCCAAAGTCAAAGTGGGGTCTACAGTCATCCAATTTTACAGAGAGGCCATCCAAAAACAGGCTGTGAAAAAAAAAATCATACAGCAGAGAGAATCGATTAACAGGAAGCGTTTTCTACCATATAAAACCTGCAAAAGTTTTTGTATTCCCAACAATAATGAAAGTTTTTCTTTCTCGAACAGATGAAAATTATGAACAACGATGAACTTTTATCAAGCAGCTTTTAGTAGAAGCATACACTCCATGATTGTTGTACTGCGAAAAGGAAAATGAACTGCAAGACTGCCACCACCATCCTCATAAATGCTTCTTTACAATGAGTTAAGAACCTAGTAAATTATATCAATCTTGGAAATCAAATCAAGATGGTAAGAACAGTTCAATTCATTTATAGATCTCACCATAAAAAAATCAAGTAATTTTGAAACATACAAAATTGAGACGGTTGGCCTAAAAACACATAAAACATCAGTTTTGGTCACTATTGTCAAAACAAGTGAAGGCCACTTGGATATGCCTAATAGATTCTCAGAACTAAGATTAGTCTAACACATCAAAAGGATGAGGACTTAGTTAAGACTTTAAAGCCTAATTAGTCTTTTTAGGCTATAATAAATTGTGATTTACCTTATCAGGTAGAAAGTCAACAAGTTTATTCCAGCTCTTATATTTTCATTAGTTTACAAGAGTCAAGGAATATCAACAACTTTAAATCTTCTTGAACAAGAATGGTCAAATATTCTGTAAGCCATAAATTATAATTGTTATTGATTTTTCATTCAAAATGTAAAATGTTGAAATCCAGTAATTAATTGAATGAGACTACAACTCTAAATAGAAAACTGTAAATAGTACATATCAAATTCTCAAAGATTTTCTGGCAAAAATTTTGTCAAAGTGTTTATGATCAACCTTACCATAACTTTTTCAGAATTGTAACCAACTCCTAACTGTTCCTTTTAGATCTCAAAATCAAGTAAAAGGAATGAGGCTATTACAAAATGAGAAGATGATAGGAATGCATACCAAACTAAAAGATCCACTATTAAATCCATAATATCATTGAGTCATTCCATTTTATTTTCTCCATTTTCTCTCTTCAATCTCATTATTAATTAATTAATTAATTAATTAATTAATCATAAAACTCTAAGTTCCCAGTATCAACTGACATTTAAGGCATTCTATAGAAGGAATAAAGTTATATCATCATAATTACAAAAAAGATAAATTTTTAACTAATATAACCCTACACACCTGTCCTGTACTTCGGCTGATGGCTGCATGCTCCTTAAGTAGAGCCTGTTCTGTGGAACCAACACCTCCCTCCAAGTCTAATCTAGTTCGATCAAAGTCCCTAAAATCCTCAAGTAGTGAAGCATGCTCTTGTTTAACTCTAAGGCTAGAGCGGAGACGATAGAACTCCTGCACTTCAATCATGTCTAAGATCATGTTAGTTTCTGAGTGGTTCAATCCTAGTAAATCATGTTAATGTTTTTTATAGCAAAGGAATGCATATTTGGAGGCTGCAAGCCTGCAGGTCCCTACAGATTTATGTAGATTTCAGACAAAACTAATATGCTGGGTACAAAAAAGAGGTAATAGAAACAAACTATACTTTGAATAACCCCAGGATAACAAGATATGAATTTTAACATGCACTATAAAGGCTCTTAATCTCTTTGTTGCTTCATTGTTAGTTTCCGAACAGATTGGGAATAAAGCCACTGTTGTTTTAGTTTTAAATCAAAAGAGAGGAGAAACAGGAGCAAAAAAGAAGATTTTCTGGCAGAAAAAGATAAACAAACAACAATTTAGAAACCACAGTACCTGAGTGAGATCTTGAAGAATTTCCTGATGCCGAGTCAAAGTATGAGAAACCATTTCAGATCCTCCAGATGATACCCAGTCTTGCATTTGCATATTTACTTGTTGAAGCTGTTTCAGTAGTCGATCTATACCAGATTCAAGATCATTCTCTTCTGAGTCAATTTTTGTCAAAACCTTAGCGGAGACCAACTTACGATACATATTCATCTGCTCATCCAACTGAGCTTCGAGTTTCCTTGCCTGCAAGAATAATGAAACAAAGTTAGTCATTACAAGAATCAATATTTGTTTCCAGGAACAATTACTAGAACTAACTGTTAAACAATTCAGAATAAATTCAATGATACTCGGGCAAAGAAAAGGTTCTTAATGGCAAGAAAGATTGTTTCAGTGGCATAATCCTGATCCTTAAAAAACTAAAAAATCTAAATAAAAATTTGGGAGTTAACTAGCAAAAGGTTATAAAGGATAAGAGAAACATTCCAAAACAAAACTTCTGACTTTATTTTTCTGAAAGCACATTTTTTCCCAAAATTTTGATAAATGATTACCCAAGGTAAAAACGAAGATCAAATTTTTTCCAATGTTAAACTTATAAAGACTACTAGGCAATGCATATTGAACCCTGGCCAGAGTAACGTCATACTATTTATTGAAGCCATATGGCAAAGTATTGATGCTAGACATGGCTACTAAAACTTACAAATTACGCGACCACTCAGATAATTAGGTGATGCAGGAGTGAAACATTAAAGTTCATTTTCTCCTATACGGAACTTGTTAAAGGAAAGTCCAATACAAGAAGCTGATATCCTCAACCAGTCAAGCAGATGGGCCATTCTATGAGGAACAACCAGTGAAGCAGTCTCAATCTAAATTCAGTATCAGAAGTTTGATGCAGAACTAACCGCTAATTATATGATTAATTTTCAGCAGAGGGTCGAATTCTTAAAGAAAGATTCAAAGTTAGCATTTGCAGTATCTTTTCAGACTACGAATATCCGGCCAAACCTTTGCCTCCACCTCCAAAATTTCAATTGGAAATCTTTAAGTATGAACCTAAATGGAGAAGTCATTCTAGTTATTTTTTGGACAGAATTCCATTTATCTTGTTCAAAGAAGATGATAATCTACTAACTGTTATCTTCCATCACTGTCATCTACAAGGGTTAAGACACCAAACTAATCAAACACTATCTACATGATTAGATTGAAGCTAATGAAGTCATTAGCATTTCCCAATTCTAGTTGTTGGCAAGTATACCCACACAAGGTTAAATTGGCTTCACTTATCTTTTGCAATATCAACCACACAACAAAACCAGAAGATAATGAGTATTTCGACTAAGAAGTACGACATTTGTCTTCAGCAATGGCAACAGGAAATTTCCAGCATTTCAGCCTCACAGGCAAACTGTCATTCTTGGAGAAAACATAAATTCCCCAAAAGCCCATTGTCTCTTTGTAAGGTACTGAAGAAATGAAACTGAATTCCACATACACCATAAACTGGACCATTTATTTAGGGAAAGAGATAAGCAAACAAAAGAAGAAACAAATCAACATAGAAAACCACAAGCTCGACATCTCAGAAAAAATAAATAAATAAATAAATAAATAAATAAATAAATAAACAAACAGCAATAACAACAAGGTTTACTATAACTGTAATTCTTAGTTGAGGATGTAATTAGTTAAAACAGATTCAATTGATTGGAAATGAACCGAAACTTTTTCTTTTTCTTATTAGCAACAAATCCATAATATCTATTTGCTTCTCAATATAACTACCCAAACAAAGTCAGCGGCAGTAGCTATAGAATCCAGATTTCGATTTTATTTCAACAGATTCCGATCAGAAAACTCAAGTACTCGACAAAAACAGAAGAAATTGCGACGCTTCGGTGGATAACAGGTAAAAAACCCCGGCGAATTTCGTTTCATTTCTTAAAAGTTTTCCAACAAACCAAAAACAGAATCCAAAAAAAGAAACCAAAACTTCCTCCACAATTCAAACCGAATTCAATCAAATCTGATAGAATCGTGCAATCCTTTTTTTTCTTTTACCCCCGAATTTTCTCAGTTTCTTTCACGCTAACCAAAAAAAGGGGAAAATCAGCTACCTGTTTGCGTAAGGCATCCCATGAGCTCGGCAACTCCATCAGTAGTCAGATCGATCTTTCAACAAATTCTTACTTCTTCTTCTTCTTCTTCTTCTTCCTTCGATTACTTTTATAAATCCTTCGAAACTTCTTGTCTTGTTTTAAGGATTTTTATTTTTTTATTTTTTTTTAAACTATTTTTGTCTGACATTACAATGTTTCATTTTAAAAGGGGTTGGATTTTTTTAAGGGTTGTTTGGAGACGAAGACAGGTCGTCTACTTCCCAACGGCAATTTGGAGCCGATTTGCGTAATCGTGAATCAACCTTAACACTGGAATCAGAGAACTTCTAAATATGCTTCATTTGTTTCTTCTAGGGGTGTAAACGATACAGTGGTGCTCGCAAGCTATTCGGACTCGACTCGAGCAAAATTCGAATTCGGCTCGATTTTAGTCGAGTCGAGCTCGAGCTAGAGCTACTCGAGCTATCGAACGAGCCGAATTCGAACATTTAAATACTCTACTCGAGTAGCTCGCGAGCCTAATCGAGCATCGAGTTTTTATATATTTTAATAATATAATAATATTTATATAATGATTCGAGCCTAATCGAGTCTAATCGAGCCTAATCGAGTTCGAACAAAATATTGAACTTATATAATCGAGCCTAATCGAGCCTACTCGAGTAGCTCGAATTCGATATCGAACCGAGCTCGAGCTTAAAAAATAAGACTCGATCGAACTCGAGCCGAGTATCGAGCACCGAGTTTCGAGTCGAACTCGAACTCGAGCACCTCACTGTATCGACTCGACTCGACTCGATTACACCCCTAGTTTCTCACTACACCCCTTCCCCTCTACCATGCAGAAGGAGAATGGGTTTAAAGATCCAAAAAAAAAAAAAATTGAATGCCTAGAATTTCTCCTGGAATAATCAGGTGCGGTTTTTTTTCAAGAGATACTCGTGGGCCGGGTTAAATTTGTACTGGATCGGGTTCCGATCCAGATTGATAAGATGATAAAACATTACTGCTCAATTTAGATTCCGCTTAATACGGTGTGGTGAGCTGTACGATAAAAAATTAAATGAGCCTTAAAAGTGAATTCAAACAGCTAGATTCCCTGGAATGTAACCCACCAGAGTCAGCAGGCTCTAGCTCAATGGCTGTTTACCGATGTGATTTGCTATTTTACCATCCTCATGCAATCTGCATGTAGCAAGCAATGCTCCTAGAACAGTACCATCGCATTCATATGGAGGCAGTTTGTTGACAAGGCCTTGTCCAGTTGTCTTGCTCGACCTAGAATAAGGCAGGAATAGTGCTCAGTCTGGGTTGTAGACCATATGTGACTCTTTGAATCAAATAGCTTTTGACCCACAAAACCAGCATGAATACAGGCTGATAAGGGTCTTACAAAAGTGATCTCATCTAGTTTGGCACCTGATCTTAGGATGCGAGCAAAAACAATTAATACATGCTTACCATATTCATGGTGTGAATATGCTAATATCATGTCAGTCCATGACACAAGGTCCTTAGCCTTAAGACATTGAAAACGAAGCCAAGCTGAATAGAGATCCCCAGTTCTTGAATATGCTGCAATAAGAGTGCTAGTGAGTCAGTGTCATGCTCAAACCCCAAAGGAAAACAAGAGCATGAGCTTGCCAAAGCTCTAAAATGCTATAACATGAGGTCAACACGCTAGTGATGGTAGTCACATGAGGCTTGAATCCAGAACGAAGCATGAGGATCAAGTTGCTTGAAGCTTCACCTTGAGGTCCATTTCTTGAATACCCATCATTCATGACATTCCAAGCAATAATGTTCTTATTAGGCATCAAGTAAATAGGCTCACTAGCTTTAGCTATGTCCTGTTGATATGCGGTTATCACGGCGTTCCATGCGGCTACGTCTTTGCTTACGGGCAGTTGATCAAAGTATTCCCCAGCCTGTTCTATCATCCCATTCCTTGCGAAACCCGAAACCATAATTGTCCAAAAAATCAGGTTTTTTCAAGGCATGGAATCAAATAAACTGAATATGGCTCATAGACTCCGTTAGGCAGATATCATGATATTCCAATAATACAGTTTCATTTGAGGCATTTGGTAGAAGAAATCATCAATATCATTGTAAACATAAGACTTGAGCACGGCTGTCCAAGCAACAATGCTTTTGTCAGAAATTCTGTCAAAAACATGGCGAGTTTCATTAATCAAACCGTCACGTGCAAACAACCCGAAACAACTGTTTTCCAAGATACCTTTTTACAGAGACAGGCATATGCTCAAAAAGCAGACGACCCTCTTCAACTTGCCCGACTGTAAAAAAAAACTCAGAAATCAAATTAGTGCGGGAGTAGACATTTCTGTCAAGCATATAATCGAACAGTTTACAAGGTTCAGGTAGACGTGCCTTTACGCAGACGTGTATCAGCGGATTCAGCAACAATGTTTCCATGGGGCCGCACGGAGTGAAACAGCGTCTCGGCTTTTGGCAGACAATTTTTTTCCAAATAAACAATGATCATGGAAGCATAGGCAGCGGCGACCCTTTGACTGTGAAGCATTTCATTGGAGCAGTTCTTTTGCTTCTTTGACTTTGCCATGGCAAACTAATTCGTTAATCCTCATGATAGTGGTCCTATCATCAAAGTCCACGTGTACGAAAATCGACCAACCAGAGACCGTCACGTGTCAAGCACAATATAAATCACGTAGCTATTATAGCGACAGAGTCTCTAGGCGATAGAGTCTCAACGCGACACAGTTGTTTTGGTAGGCGACAGAGTCTCTAGGCGAGAGAGACTCTGCGTAGAGTTTTTGTACAACACTGTATGTCGTGATAGACCTCTACCGCACAGATCGCGACAGAGCTCTACCGCATGTACTGCGACAAAGCTCTGTCGCATATGCCGCAGCAGAGGTTCACGGGTATTCTGCCGCATGTCGACCTCACCCGCAAGTTGTCCAGTTCCAAACCATGACAGAGTACCAAATGACTCCGTCGCAGCCCAGACACGCGTCTGGACCTCAGACCCAAAACACCCTCGAACCCGGATAGAGTGTGAAGCCCGATCCGACCCAGGAGAAACTTATAAATACACCAGGTGAGCACTCAGAAGGGGAGGACCAAAAAAACTAGAATCTCTCTGATTTTGCTTATACAAATTGACCAAAAAAACTGGAATCTCTCTGATTTTGCTTATACAAATTTCCTTTCTCCTATATACAGAAACACAGCTTTCTAACTTAATCATCGGAGTGCGCGTGTAGGGACAGATTCCTACCTCTCTCTGATTTTCGTTGTTTTTGCAAAAAATTGAAAGCATACACGAAAGGAATCACCCCGTTGTCGTTACGTGAAAGAAATCACCTCGTTGTCGTTAAAGACAACATCACCTCATACTACACTACCCTGTATATTAAGCAGGCTTCGTTAATCCTCACATGGATGGGTTGGCGAGCGGAGAAAAAGAAATTGAAATGAGCAAGACGTTCAATTATGTCGGGGAGCTTGGAACGATGGGTCGATGGCCACTGATCATGATGAGTGAAGATAACGATCAATTAATCAATTTAAAGGCTCACCCTTTGGCGTCCTATTCTTATTACTAATATTATCTGTAGCGGCGTCCTAATCTGGTCTGTTCTTATCCGTGGGAGTGGGACGGAAAGAGAGTTTAAATTTATTAAATCGGTTAATTTTCGTTGATTACAATTGATTTAATTCAATAAATTTTATATTATTGAATCAATTTTTTAGATCTGACCAAAGTCATGATTGGTAATGTGGTAGACCCACCCAGCGACAAGATCATGATAAACCATACCGTTGCACAGTAATTTGAGTGAATCACGAGACAAACAAACCCCCCATAATTTGCTTCTTTTAACTTTTATGTGGAGAATTCGAAAACCAAGCTGTTGATCCGTGACCATGAGTAGATACGCATATCAGGTTCAGGCTTGGCTTTGGCACTACATGTTGTATTTATATTTGTATAATGCAAAACAAAACAAAACTTTTATTAAAAAAAAAAAAAAAAAACCCATTAACCACTCATTCGCTCCCAGTCCTTGAATTGAATGCGAATCTCTTTTTCTCATATAAAACAGTATTAATAATAAATTGAAGCAAACGTTGTGTAATTGCAAAGCAAGCCCCAAAGCTAGACTGGGTTTTATTTTATTTTTCATTTGAATAGGCTTCATAAAACAACGGCATAGGCAAAAAATTAAAGATAACTAATAAAACCATATTTAGTAAAAATCTTCCAAAGTAAAATATCTAGTGGAGACGATACAGATTTCGCAAAGTTTGATCAAGTCAGCATTGATGGTGGCCAGCAGTGAAAACTGGGTGCCTCCGCCTTGGATCTCATTCTGGCAATCTTTAGTAGCATAAGCGGCACTATTCATCTCTTCCACCATGGTGTCCAGTGAGTCGGAGTTGAAGTCATTGTTAGCAGATGAAAGCTCAGATATGGTCTTGTTGTTGCTACTTTGACATATTTGGAGGCGATTGCGGTCCACAATGGTGGTGGCGTTCTTAAGAATGAGGGTTATGAGGGATTGAGCGTCGAAGGCCTTGGTTTGAGCAGATCGTAAGGCAGTATTAGCAAGGTCACCGGCAAGGGCATGTTGGCTACCTGCATTTGGGTCTGCATTTAAAGTCGCCACACAGAAGGTGAAGTTGGAAGTGTGGTTGCACACCTCCTTTACAAGCTCCGTGCCATTTAAGGCTTCCATGGAGGAAGGGATGATGATTAACAAGATGAGCAGGCAGAGGTGAGTGGGAGTGGGAGGATGATATCTTGCCATTTCTTTTTTCGGATACTGACTGGATCTGCAAATTGCAAGGTTTAACACTTATCTGTTGGGCTAATCGGGCTTCAAACTCTACCACATGTCCGCAACCCACTAGACAGAAAATGGGCGGCTTGGAGTCCTAGACCAGCACCCTAGTCCCAGTCCCGTTGCCTACACCATTATTGCGAATAGCCCCCCGTCCCTCGTGATTCAGTTGGGGTGGAGATTGGCAGAAAACGGAAATAGATACCAATTTGTTGTTTCTAAAGTTAAAAGTGGACCACACTTCTTCATGTGACGCGCTGGGACCCGCCATGCCAACATATGAGGACAGGTTTGTGACTGGTGGTGGGCCATATACCAGTTGACTAAATCACCATACCACATGGCATGACCATGGTCACTGACAAAACTTTTTCGTAGCTAAAAATAGCACCATGTAGTGGTGATATCTGTTTATAATTCGGGTTTATAATATAAAATACAAATTTTGTCATAAAATTTATGTCAATAAAAATTATTTTTAATTTTTATAATATTTATATATAAATTTTATTTAATTTTAATTTATATTATTTTTATACCTTCAATTCGAATTATTTTCAAATTCTATAATTATATTATATTTAAAATTGACAAATTAACTATACTTGTTTTCGAAATGTGGCAAGAATCAATAAATTAAAAACAAAATTAACATTTTTAAGAGAATAAATTCAACTCTATACTTCTTAGCAGAATAACCTACAAAGAGACATAGACATGTAAAAAGGAGCAGTTAACATAGATAACCACTAAACTACTACGTAACTATATCCGATAATATCTTATGAATATATAATGTGTTTGAAGCAATCATAATTGATAAATATGTTTTTGCAATTAATTTGGCAAAGAATCCAACTGTACATAGAAAAAGTAAGTACATCAACACACATTTTTATTTTTAGAACATCAAGATGAAAAAAGTGAAATCAAATTAACATATAATAAATTTGAAAATTAAATTGATATTCTTATTAATTCGTTGCAAGTTAAGCCGAACCTTAATTGTTGCACTTTACATACATATATATTTTATTTTTTAGAACATCAAAGTGAAAAAAGAGAAATCAAATTGACATATAATAAGTTTTAAAATCAAGTTGACATTCTTATTAATTCGTTGAAAGTTAAGCCGAACCTTAATTGTTGCACTTTACATACATACATACATATATATATATATATATATATATATATATATATTATCTTCATCTCTGCTAATCTTCAAATATCTTGTTTTGTTGGGTATTTGTTTTTGCTTACAGATTTTGTTACAAAACACTACATAGGCAAGGCAATAGCTTGTTAGTAGCTACTCGCTACCTCCGAAACCAGGTTTCAACTTCTAATCCTCTCTAGCCAAATCATCCATAAAGGAAAGAAAAGTTGTTATGAGCACAATATTTATGTTGAATACTTTAAGACAAGTCCTTGGATGACAGATCATTGTGGATGCACTAACTTGTCCGGTGGCCAACTTGTTAACATTGTCCCCAAATGAAATTGGGTTTTCTTTTATGGTTTCAAAACTTGTTTGTTATAATGTATAAATTTGATTGCTCTACATATCTAAATAATAATGGTTCAACAAGGAGCTAAAGAATCTTGAGCTGTAAGAAAATACACTGTAAGAGATACCATCTCCACTTCTCAATCCTCTGGTTTTTACATGACCTTTAAAGGAGGCAAGAAAAGAGGGGAAAATAACAGAAGATAAGGAGAGATAAACCTACACAATAAACCTTTTTTCCCAGTCATTTGCCTCAAGAGAACAATGTTTCGAACCCTTATAACACATCCTGTTTCTTCCCACTAAATTTAGTAATTTCCCATCTTTTTTAACCCAGCCAAACTCCAATTTACACTTGCAGATGAAAGTCAACTCATAGTTTCTCCTGCCTGTTTTGTTCCTTTATTCAGGAACATCTATAGCCTGACTATGTTGTTATACATATATGTAATTGTTACACGCAGTTCACTTATTTATATCCTTATGCTAATGTGTCACTATAATAAAATTGCCCCCCTGGTCATCTGCAATGTCTTCTCACAAAGTTCTGATAATGCAGGTTGTTGATGGATGCTAATTACCTCCTGAAGCTCCTCACGGTTGATGGCTTTTCGCCATCGTCATCAGGCAGCTTGACAGCAGTATATGTTCCTGCACCACATAGTGCTCCCAGGATGGGGGCAGTGAAGTAGACCCATATGGCTTTGTAGTTATTTGCTGCTATGGCTGGTCCCAATGTTCTTACTGGATTCATTGAAGCACCTGTAAATGGTCTGTTCCACAGCACAAAAGAAGGGATTTCTAAGGATCATCCTCATGCGCAACTCATCTGGTGCTTAGCATTGTTAGCATGGCATGGTTGAAATTGAAAATGAATGCACTCTGCTAACAAAATCAGGATGATTTTGCAGATTTTATAATATCTGATTGCAGGAAGGGCGAAGGCCATTTCAAAATAAACAACAGTGGTCTTTATAACCAAAGAACAGCTATTCATTCTCATACTTTGGAACAAAAAATCATACCAGTAAATGTTTCACTGAGATGTTTTGAAGCATATGATTAAAATATTTCCTAGATTATTTCACACTTGCTGGAAAAAAATAAAGGGTCCAAGAGGTCTTAATATCTAATTGTCTGGAGTATATTTTAATTTCTTGAGCAGTGAAGCTTGAATCTTGAATCACCAAACATGTGCTGATTGTCTCCTTACAGTAAGTTCTTCCTCAAGTTAAGGATAAACACTAACCTACTTGAGATGGCTAAATCCCTACTTAGCCAAGATCAACAAAGGCCATGGTAATTCATATTTGCAAAATTGTATTTATATCATGTAAAATAAAAAAATTTCATATTGATACAGAAAACTCAAATTTTTATTTTTAATTTTTACTATATTTAAATATAATTTTTATCTAATTTTAGTTCATATCACTTTTGTATCTTTTATTTTTATCATTTTTTATTGTGTCAACGTGTCGTGTTTAAAATTATCAGATCTACCTCTAAAAGAAAATATCATTATGAATCCTACCTCTTTGTGCAAACAGATCTCTCTTTATATTATTTCTTTATTATTAACAATAACAACATATTGAAAAGTCCAGTGACATACCCTGCTATCAGTATATTGAGCATGACAGTAGCACCAACCGCGATTCCCGCCAACTCTCCCACCTGCACAGTGTCATCACTCACATTACAAGATTCCATTTGCATCTTCCTTAACATCAATTTACAGCTGTTTCTACTCGAACATGAAGGGAAAGTTTGGTGAGGCAAGAGCAGAAAAAAATGAATTCCCTGTAACCCACCTTTGAAATGACATAAAATTGAATAACATGAATAATGGAAGTGAAAAGCGGTGCAATATCTTAGTATTTGTCCACATTGACCTATGAAATGAATGTGAACAACTTTGTATTTATTATTATCTTCTAGTCTTATTTTTATTCATTGGAGATTGAGCTTTCTAGGGTGCCAAGTGCCAACCATCTTCATTGACTCTTGTCTCTTGAAGTTTGAACACAAAAAAAAAAAAAAAAAAAAACTAATAGAATCATCAACGGACTCTTGTCTCTTGGAAGATCACTGTGAAGGTTTGAAAATGCAGAATAAGAAAATGAAATCTATAAGTAACATAAGTAAATATTGTTATGATACAGGAAATTGAAAAAGAAAAGAAAAAACAAAGTTTATAAAATTAACTTATTTTATGCATTGTTAGAGTTAGATATATATATATATATATATATATATATATATAAATAATTTGAATCATACACTTTCTAAATGAAAATTATTGATTGAAATTTCTTTTCCAGTATGGTTCTTATGTGAGTTGTCAATTGTTTATAGCTTTTATCTCACTTCTGTTTGATTGGCTAATTTCACAGTTGAAAAGAAGTAGACGAAAAAGGGCACTCACAGCTCTGGTGTCGGTGGCAACAGCAGTGACAACAAACATGAGATTGAAGCTAATAATAAACTCCAAAGCAAAAGCTTGACCAAATCCCCCTGAAGGAACTGTCACTCCTCCTCCCATCATTGGATGAAATACACCTTTTAGTGCGAACGCAGCACATAATGATGCCATTACTTGTGCTCCAATGTACACCGGTACCTACCAAAAAATTGTTATTTAAAAGACATAACAAAGCTGGAAAGAGGAAAAAGCTGGAAGGTTTTGTACATGTTTCCAGGGAAAGTGTTTGAGTGCAGCAAAGGCAATGGTCACTGCTGGATTGAGATGTGCCCCTGAGATGTGACCAGTGGAGAGTATAACGATCATGACAGCAAGGCCAGTGGAGGCAGCCAGGCCAATCAGAGTTTCTGAACCTTGTGTCTTTTGGTTCACAATGGCCGTGGCTGTTCCGGCAAAGATTAGTATGAGAGTGCCTATGAACTCAGCTCCCACCTGGTTTTGCAACAAAAGTAGAAAATTGGGTCAGAGTTGAATTTTCAACTTATATGTTTGACTAATTAAGCCAAAAAGAATAGCACAATAACTCAAACATGTCCTTTTCTGATCAAGACACTGAAAATTTTCATTCAACTACTTTTAAATTAAAAGATCTGATGTTATTTTTGATGTCTTGCTCTTTTCCATACCTTTCTTGTGAGTGAGACTGGAGGAGGTGGCAGTGAGCAAGAGACAGGAGGTAATCTCCCTTCTTCCATGGACCATTCTTCCACACTGAAGCAATTGCAGCTCTTGAGAAGGGATTTTCTATTGATCCCACCTCTCTGATCCCCCTTGAACCCCCCAAAGAGTGGAGCACCAGGAGTTCCTGGTGTTGCAGGGGTTGAAGGAGCTGATGGAACATCCTCATTCTCCATTTATATCACTTATATTGAAAACAAACTGAAAAAGAAGTTTAAAGTGATAATAAATGAGAAGAGAAAGCTTAAGTTTCTGCACTCACTTTGTTACCAAGTTTTGGATGTAATTGACGAGCTCAATGTTTGGTATTTATAGTACAAACAAAGAGTTGACTTATGGAATCCCAAGAGATAAGAGAGAGAGAAATAACTGAGATAGTGGTTGAAACAGTGAAATGGGAAAACGAAGGCATAGCTATGGAAGAAGTGGAGGGTGGGGCATCGAAGAAGTCTTGCAGTAGTTGATATAGTTGGAAAGAGGCTTTGAACAAGCGACATTAATAATAAATTTCCCTGTCTATCCCACTTAGCAGGTTTTTTATATATCAATGTCTTCATTCAATTATCGAATGGAGTGGACAACTAGGGTTAGCTTCTCATTTGGTGCTACTAGAGAAAAAAAGACAAATATGGCAATCATAGCACATGTAAACCACTGGCATCCACTATTCTTTTAAAGGTTTAGCATAATTTGTTGGGTACTAAAATTTGAGGTTTGATTCATCTCCTATCTATTGGAGAGTCCAATGATTCATTCGTAGCTACTACGTTGCCAGAGTTGATGGATATTAGGTAGTTGAAGTTCCCATGAGCATAATAGACTATTAAAATATTATTAATTTAAAGTTAGTTTAGATGAACAGTGATATTAATTTCAATAAAATATAAAAAGAAAAAATATTATTAAAGATATATATATATATATACATATTTATTTATTTAAAGTACAACCCCATCAAAACTAAGCTTAGGCAATACATCCTGGTAGGTTTCGAATAAATATTGACAATTTTTTGTAGTTGTTTGATATAATACAGGTTTGAGAAATCAGAAGGATGCTTGTTTGTTTCTTCTTTTCAGAAAATAGAAGGAATATGCAGAGAAGTGAAGAGAAGTTTTTTGGGAAACATAATAATGATATTGGAATATGTTCACTGAGCAGCTTTTTTTTTGGGCGGTGAGAGAAATTGGTAAAGACCATCTTTTGATTTCTGAGAATGAAAGCTAACAAGATCATGATATGAAAGGAAACTGTTTGGAAATGCATCACTAGACCATCGAATTTCCCATATCTCTATGAGAAGTGAACATGGAGTGTGAAAGATAAAGCATTGAGCACCGTTCTTTGGCATGCCCTTATGTTTCCTTTCTCTTGATATTATGGATGTGACTATAAACTTTTCCTTTTCTTTTTTTAAATTGAATTTCTTTGGTTCATTGAATTTCAACATTGTTCTTCTTTAATTAAAAGACACCAACTTGATCTTTGCTCAATTTGAACTGATGAATATGAAACAATAAATGTTGTAGACTTTGAGATTTGATAGAGGGTAAGTTTGGCTCATTGATTGCATCAATACGATATGATGAAATTCTTATTATTTTGCATTTTCAAATTTGTTCTTCTTTTTTTTCACCTTTTTAAATAATAATATTTTTAATAATCATTTTTTATTTTTACTATATTTATCTCATTTTTATCGTTCTGTTTACATTCAAATATATTAATGTTTTACACTATTCTCATTGTCAACAGAAACCAATCATAACTAATCTAAAACAATTTTAAATATCAATCTATCTTCACTCTTCACTACTTTCCCTTTAAATATCTCAAAATTTAGGAGAAAAACAGGTTTATTGCTATATATATATATATATATATATATATATATATATATATATATATATATATATATATATATATATATATGCATGTCTAGGAGGTATAGAATTGCGACAATTCTTCAAGTGATCGATGAGACTTCCATGGTAGCATGCATGGGGAACCGTAGGAATGCTTTGTATGGCCAGGGATAGCAAAGAAAAAGAGCGATACGAAGATAAGGTCCGAACAACTTAATATAATATAGAGAAAGTGGAACATCAAACCATAGGTGGAACCAGAAGAAAAGACCCTAAAAACCTAAGAGTTTAAGGAAGAATATTAATAGGTAGCATAAATTCTCATTTTTTCTTGTGGATGTCCGTGGCTTTCTAAGCTTAGCCCCTCCTCCTTTGCATCTCTTTTCATTGGTTCCCTCTTCCAGTCTACAAATTTTGCTTCTTTTTCTTCTATTGGGTGTCCTTTTTAATGACACCAGCCTCATACTCCTGTCTACATCAAGCAAGGGAGTAATACACCTTCGGTTATAATCAGATGCTTTGAAATTAAAGCATCAGTAGTTGTAAAATCAGATGCCTCATCAATAGTTGTAATATAAATTAATTTTTATTTATTTAAATGTATGTAAACATAATGATTAATATTATTTAATTTATTTATACACAAAGTATATACAAAATACATACAATATAATAAAGTTGCATATAACTTATACAAGAGAAATGTAAAGTAATTATATGTTGGTGCCTATAATAGCATAGACATGTAACCTACACATATTTCTTTAATATACGGAAAACATCAAGAGATAGATGAACCTATTTGCTTTGCTTATTTTTCATTCTGTCCATTGCAATATTGTCACTCTTTGATCTTTCACTTGCATATCACGCACCAAAGAACTCATAAGTTTTATATGACCTACTAAGAATGATCATATGAAGCAAAATGCTGTTTATTGAAGGTAAACAAAATAAAAGTAACAGTAGATATTACCTGAATTGATGTTGCAAGCTTGCTTATGATTGCTCTCTAAAACTTAGACGAATACCTGAGAACATGAACTATAAAAAAGAAAAGGAAATAAGTAATAGAGAACATGGATTGAAAGAAACATGAAACAGTAATATGTAGCAGAAAGTGATAAAAAAAATGTATTGAGAAATATAAGAAGAGAAGTGGTTAAAAGAAAAACATAATATTTTGTTTTTGTTAGTTTTTAGAAGTTTCCAGGTTAGATCATTTTTTTTTTAAATAGATTAGATATTAGGTAATATTTTGATTATTTTTTAAAATTGGAATTATTTAAATTAGATATTAACATTTTATTTTTCCATAAATAATACTTAGATATTTTTTATTTTGTAAATAGATTAGATATTCGATAATATTTTAACTACTTTAAAAATTGAAATTACTTATTATCTTTATTAAAAATTTGGATATTAGCACTTTATATTTTTCATATACTTGGATAATTTTTATTGATTTAAATAGATTACATAATTTAGATAATACTAGATTTAAATATGTGTGATGCACAATAACGATTTTAATTTATAGTTAGTTTTAAATTCATGCAATGTATGGAAATATATTAATCAAATAATAAATTCACTGATAATATATATTTTTAAAATCTTATAATATAAATTATTATGTTTATGAAAAAACACAACATTTTTATATTTTATATTTTTAATTTATATTTTACAATACAGCAATATAAAAAAATTATATATTGGACATAATAATATAAAATTTGTAAGAGTTAAATCGAATTTATATTATAATTTATTAAATGAAAATAGTATATAAAGAAGGTTTAGCATGCCTTTGATTTGAAGAAATTAAAATTTTTTGCATCTTCAAATCAATTTCATATACAATTTTTTTTAAATAAAAATTTTTCAACAAATTCTTATTGAGCTGAAGAATCATTCCTTGCTAACATTAAAATATATGTCACTTTACTTGATGATACAATAGATTCCACAAATACAATAGAATACATGGATAAAATAATAATCTGTAATTTGATTAAATTAAATTTCAGTTATAACATATGTTATATGAAAATATAACGAATATAATCATATTATATAAATTATACAAATTTGTTCCAATAATTTTTAAAATTCAAGTTTAGAATCAAAATCATACACATTAGACCCAATAAGCTTAGTACTTGTTATTTGAATATTATAATTTGCTTAGTACTTGTTATATGAATATTATAATTTGTCGCTCTAGTTTTGAAAAATTCAGTAGAAGGCAAAAGCTTACTGTTTTCATTACATACCGAACATATATATAGACAACTCTTACATTAAGAAACAAAACTGGAAAAATAAAGATTTTAGGCTAAATGATAGCATTACGATATACAAAATATTTACAAAGACATTGAAGATAGTGGTTGATTTCCATAATCAATTTGTTGAAGATATTGGCTGATTCCCATAATCAAGTCTCCTTTATTATTACCTTATACTCCCCCTCAAGTTGTACGAATTCCCAACTTGCACAAGATAGAAGAAAACTTATCTCGTCCTAAAGCCTTTGTGAAGATATCTACCAATTGTTGTTTAGAAGTAACATGTGTAGTCACCAATTCTTTTCTTTGAATTCTTTCTCGAACAAAGTGATAGCCAATTTTAAGGTGTTTGATTCGCTCATGGAATACTGGATTAGTCACAATGTGCATTGTTGCTTGATTGTCGCAATACAGTTTCATAGGTTGTGGATGGCAAGTTTGGAGATCATAAAGTAAGGCTTTCAACCAAATGAACTCACTCACAATACTTGCCCTTGCTCTATACTCTACCTCTGCAAAAGACTGCGAGACTATCGCTTGTTTCTTGTATTTCCAAAAGATAGGTGAAATGCCAAGGACGATAAAGTATCCTATTGTGGATCGTCTACTCATAGGACAACCTGTCCAATCTGTATCACAATAGGCAGTAAGTTATGGCATGCTTGCGGGTGGAAAAATAATCCCTTGACCAGGAAGGACTTGGTATAGTACAACACTCTTATTGCTACATCATAGTGATCCTTCCTTTGATCTTGCATGAATTGGCCAAGTATTCCAACTGTTTAGCAAATGTCTGGCCTTGTGATTGTCAAGTAAAGTGTCACGACCCTCAACTTACCAAAATACGTATAAATTTTTCGCATTTTCATGCATTAATCCTTAATCATCCTTCCTCGATCGTGAACAACCACACACTTAACAGTTGGGCTGTGTGTCGACGTCTAACTCACTCCACCATACCAATTCAATTTAAAACATTATTTATGAGTAAACACTTGTATAAATGTATATATATCAGAGTTGTTACATGTGTTTACATTGTTTTACATCCCCAGTAGTTACATACCAAAATGCTACTGTGCTATGTCTAGTTTAGATACAAAATAATCCAAGTGTGTATACCTTTAGCGATGGGATGCAGCGGATTACCAAAAAGGAACGCCTCCAGTCACGCTCAATCTATACTCAAATCTCTGTAGAGAGGGGGAAAATAAGGGGGGTGAGCAAACCACACGCTCAGTAAGGCAATCATGCGAACAGGTAGATACTGTACTATCTACGTGATCGTGATGCCATGCTCAAAAGCATTTAATTCATTGTTTATCTCAAAACATGAGTGTATGATTGTGTTAATGGTATGTAAAGCATTCATGCTATTAAAATTCAGTGCACATTTCAACTCAAAGCATGGTATAAATCATCATGCATAATTCAAAAAAAAGCATGGCATTAAACATCATGCATTTTCACAATAAGGCATGGCATTAAACGTCATGCATCAGTGCACTTTAAAAACCATTAACAAATCAATTCAACGTCGGGTCCCAACCCATCCCTCGGGCTTTCCTGACCACAATCACTTCAAACATGGATTTATTCTCAAATAGCATTAGACATGTGAGATAGGCAGTTCAACAATAGGTAATAACCTCAAGGCTTATGTACATAACCTGTGATACCGGCTACACGGATCAGGTGTGCGGGATATCACCACCATCTGCTTCCACACGGGAGGTGGGTCAAATCCTACCCGCCGGTCCATAGCAGATCTCGTCCGAAGATGGCACATCACATCACAACACGGTACAATGTACTCCATGCTACATGCACGGTACAACGTACTCCATGGACCCCCCAGCCTTATCCCTCGTTCGGGCTCATCAGCTGTTCCTCCAACCCTTATCCCTCGTTCGGGCTCATCAGGTGGATCTCCAACCCTTATCCCTCGTTCGGGCTCATCAGGTTGTTTTAACATGCCATGTCTCAAAACAATGCACGTGTGAGCCTATTTAATCGATGTGACATCAAGTCTACTCGAAGCTCCAAACACGGCAACATGCAAGGTGGGCATCCAGTGCGAGACAAACTCAAAGCACAATGCCAAAACAATATGAAATCCATGTGAAAACTAGTGCCTCATGCACTCTTTCATACTCACGAAATCATGTAGGTGGCTCAAAACTTGCAAAATATGGTTAACAAAACCAAAACATACTCATTTCTTTTGCAAATCATTTCAATGTTAGCCAACCTACCAATCATTTGCTAAAAAGCAATAAAACATGATTTTCAAAGCAATATGCTTTTGTTTTCATGCACATTTCTCAAACTCCCAACTTTTACCCTTCAATCACCCAACAACAACATTTCCTAATCTCATGCATTCTAGCAAAACATTTATGCGCCCAAATTGCGCACAATATCTCTAAGAGTCCACACAATTCCCTTACCTCGATTTACTTGGTGTGACTCCTTTCTTTTTAGCTTCTCACGCTCTTGGCTCAACTCGCCTCGGCGTATCCTCGGAAGCTGCGATTCATTCATTAAATCGATTGAGTTAACGTATTTAACCCACAATTGACCTCACTAGTCAACATTATTTACTTATGCATTTTACAAATGCCTTAACCCTCATTTTACCTCTTTTAGGTAAACCTCACAATTTATCCACTAACCACATCTTAAAATCATACCACAATCACTATTAATGATTTCTACATATCTCATTCATCATTAATCTCCATCAATTTCACTTTCTCACACTAAACCATTTCTAGGTCAAAATCATTCCAATGCATTCTAGATAGTTTCTAACCATCCATACTCATGCCAAACAACTCCAAAATCAATTAAATAACCAATGTACCATAGTTGGAGTGTTAGAATCTTACCAAATTTGATTTCTCTTCTTGCTCCAATGGCAATGCCCTTAACTCCTCCAATATCAACAATGGGAAAATGCTTTCCAACTATGTTGTTCTTCTCTTTGATAGGAACAACTTTGTCTCTAATGGTCTCTCTTCAAACCTCACTGAAAATGGCTGATTTTTGAGAGAGAATGTTAGGTTTTTGGGTTGAGAGTGGAAAGTTTGTGTTTTTTCCCGAATTTTCTGATTTCCAGCACTCCTTATATAGAAATAGCTTGAGGAGATCGATCTGGTCCAAGAGGAGATCGATCTGGTCCCTTAAAATCCCTCTTTTTCACGGCATTTTTAAGCCTGAGATCGATCTGTCGAAGCATGAGATCGATCTGTCAAGGCATGAGATCGATCTGTCGAAGCATGAGATCGATCTGCTCCCAAACAGAGAGCTAAGGAGATCGATCTGGTCCATTGGAGATCGATCTGTTCTATTCTCTCGCCCAAATAAGAGCATTCTGGCTCTTCCAGATCGATCTCTCATCCCATGAGATCGATCTGCCCTTCAAAATTTCCAGATTTCCTCTGCAACAACACTTACCAAACATCCTAAATTTGCTACCATGATCATTTCCTCATTCATTCATCTTTGAGACTTGAAGATGGCATCCATCCTCACTTCATACACATTAAAACTTGTGTAGGATCTTTGTATGACCAATGGTACTTAATATAAACTAAAATGGAAGTGCACATCTTATGCAATTATACTTCCATTTTACCAAGCTATTCAAAATCCATTCTACACACATTCTCCACATGTTTAAGTCCATTTCTACGCATTCATACTTAATGAAACTTGTATGTACGATTATCACTCTCATTACAAGTGTGTACATTACTTGTGGACTTACATCACATATACTTCACTCATGAATTCATAGTACAACTCTATTTACACTTCTATGTACATATATACCCTTATACATATACGGGGTCTCACATAAAGTAACCTATCGACCAACCTACAATGCTGAAAAGGATCAAGGATAGGTTCTTCAGAATCTGTTGTAAGGTGATGATGTTGTTCCACTGGAAAGGAGCTCGGATGCACACCAATTATTCCAGCCTCGATTAAAATGTCCAAAGCATACTTCCGTTAGCTTAAAACAATTCCTTTAGCTATTCGAGTCACCTTAATTCCTAAGAAATACTTCAAGGGTCCAAGATCCTTAGTAGAGAATTTGGCATTTAACATTTGAATTCGTACTCCATTGGTGTTAAGTTCTCGACATATTCATGAAAAAGAATGAGTAGCTTATCTAAAGTCTGTGGACCTCCCCCTGTTGAAGTAATTGGAAGAAAATGAATCGAGTCACACATTGTATTCATTCAACTTGTGTTTATATACAGAGCCGAGAAAAAGGGAAAGTAGAAAAACTAATTACCTAATCAGTAAAAAGAAAAACTAATTACTATAATTAGTTAGCTTCTAGCTAATTGTACAATTTGACAAAACAGTTTCCAGGTAGACCAATTATGTGTGTTAGCCCCCCTCAAGCTAGATCATAAAGGTTGTAAAGATTCAACTTGGTAAGAAATATCTCGAAACTAGCAGTAGAATGAGTTTTGTAAAAATGTCTGCAAGTTAAGAGGAAGAAGAAACATAAAGCAACTGAATGATTCCATCTTGCAACTTCTGTCGAACGAGACGACAATCAATCTCGATGTGTTTTATTCTTTCATGAAAGATCGGGTTTTCGACAATAGCAATCGCAGATTTTCTATCACAAAATAACAAAGCAGAAGAATGATGTGATACATGAAGGTCATGTAGCAGATACAATAACCACTGAATCTCAAAACTAACTGATGCTAAAGCACGATATTTAGCTTCTGATGAAGATCTAAAAATTGTGTTTTACTTCTTTATTTTTAAGAGATTAAAACATCACCAAGAAATATATAAAATCCAGTAATGGATTTACAGGTGTCAATGTATGAAGCCCAATCAGAATCACTAAAGGCCTTTAACTATAGTGTAGAAGAATATGGAAAGAATAAACCTTGTCCAGGAGTCCCTTTAATATAGTGAAGAACACGATGAGTTGCCTGAAGGTGCATTGTAGTGGGTTTATCAATATATTGAGAGAGTTGTTGCACAAGATAAGAAAGATCAGGGCGTGTGGAAGTAAGATACAATAATCGTCCAACAAGCCTTCTGTTAAGAAGAGGGGTCATCCAAAAGCTGACCAAAAGTTTAAGAACGCTTCAAGGAAGGAACCGTTGGTGTAGAAATAGGTTTACTACTAAGAAATCTTGTGTCTTGTAAAATATCCAGTGCATATTTTCTTTGAGAGAAATTAATTCCATATTTTGATCTAGCTACCTCAAGACTAAGAAAATATTTGAGATAACCAAAATCTTTATCTTCGATAAGTTCTTCAGCATCACTTGCCAAAATAATATCATCCATATAAATCAACAATACAATAAAAGAAGAATTTGAAGCTTTGACAAACAAAGAGTGATCAAAATTAGTTTGTGTGAACCCTTTAGCAAGTAAAGCAGTAGTGAGTTTATGATACCATTGTCGGCTGACTTGTTTAAGGCCATATAGAGATTTCAACAGCTTACGGACTTAGCCAGGTTTAGCTGCAGTGTATCCTGGAGGTAAATCCATGTAAACCTCTTCAAATAAATCCCCATGGAGGAATGCATTATTGATATCGAGCTGATGAAGCTTTCAGTTCTTAGTTGCTGCAATAGCCAAAAGAGTACGAATTGTTGTTAATTTGGCAACAGGAGAAAAGGTATCATTGTAGTTGACTCCATGCTGTTGAGTGAAACCTTTCGCCACAAGTCTGGCTTTGTACCTTTCAATATCACCATTAGACCGATATTTAACTCAATAAACCCACTTGCACCCAATAGTATGTTTGTTAGGAGACAGCTCAGTCTAGATCCAAGTATTGTTTAATTGCAAAGCTTCTAATTCGGCTTGCATGGCTTGCTGCTAATATTCCTGTGTTGCTACCTGAGCATAGGTAGTAGGTTCAACAACAGAAGAGATGTTACAAACAAAAGACTTATGTAAAGAGGAACATTTATCATAAGAAAGAACAAAAGAAATAGGATATTTACAATGAGTTTTGTATAAATTAAGATGTAAAGATGATGACTGATTGGCATTAACTAAATTACAATGATAGTCTTAAAGGTAAGATGGTGGAAATCGAGATCGAGTGGACCCTCTTAATGGAATGGGTGATGAAGAAAAGGTAGGTATATTATTGTTGGTGATAGACTCATTTGGTGAAGAAGAAGAAGAAGAAACAATTGGATAAGTGTCTAAACACTGTCTAAAATTATCATTAGAAGAAGGAAGTATAATGGGAGAAGGATTAACATCTGGAAGAGAATTAGAAATGAAAGGAAATATGTGTTCATAGAAAACAACATCTCTAGATGTGAAAATTTGATGTGTTTAAAGGTTGTAAAGCTTGTAACCTTTGATCCTATGAACATAACCAAGGAAAACACATTTAACAGACCTGAGTTGAAATTTGGTTCTTGGATGAGCCAATGTGGATGCAAAACATAAACATCTAAATATTCGCAGATGAAAAAAAGTAGGAGGTTTGTTGTTTAACAGCTCAAATGGTGTTTTATTATGGATTATAAGGGATGGAATTCTATTGATTAAATGGACAACATGACACACACAATCAGACCAGAAATGTTCAGGAAGATTGGCTTGAAATTTCAATGCTCTAGCAACATTGAGGATTTGTTGATGTTTTTGTTCCACAACATTGTTTTGTTGAGGGGTCTGTGTACAAGACGTTTGATGCAGAATTCCTTTAGAAGAATAAAAGGAAGATATATTAAATTCTTGGCCCTGATTTGTTCGAATGATTTTTATTTTGGTTAGAAAATGGGCTTCAACAAATGAACAAAAATCTTGAACTAATTTTCTAGCTTCAGATTTAAATCTCATAAGGTATACCCAGGTATATCGGCTAAAATCATCAACCACAGTTAAGAAATATGAATAACTAGACAAAGAAGAAACATGATTTAGTCCCCAAATGTCAATGTGCACTAGATCAAAACATGCTTTGGAAACAAAAACACTAATCGGAAAATGACAATCTTTTTTGTTTAGCGAAATGATAAGTTTCACACAAAGTTTACTGCTGTACAACAATTGAAGGATCAATATTGTGTAAGAGCTTTATTCTATGATTGGAAGGGTGACCTAGTCTATGGTGCCATAAGTTTATAGTAGCGGTTGATGCCAAAGCATTTACAGTAGGTAAGATAGAGGTATATTGAGGAAAGGAGCAATGAAGGTAGTATAAACCACGACTGTGCTTAGCTAAACCAATCGTCTTCCATGTCTTGGCATCCTGAATGACAAAAAATGTAGGTTGAAAAATTAGTAAACAAATGAGAGCCTTAGACAACTTACTAACTGATATCAAATTAAAAGAAAAATGGGGAACATAAAGAACATCATGGAGAATGATATCAGAAGACAAGTGAACAATTCTAGTATGTGTAGCATTAACATGTTGACCATTAGGAAGCTTCACAACAAAATTCATCACCGAAGAATAAACTTTGAAACAAGATAAATTATAAACAATATGGTCAGTAGCACCAACATCAAGACTGAAAGGAATAGGTTGTAAAATATGTGATGAATTTATACCTGAAGGCCGTGAGACTTTGGTGACGGCATTAACATGGAACAATTGACAGTAGCCACATTAGCAAAAGGAAGCGAAGCAATTAAACGATTATACTGATCTTGAGTAAGTGTAACAAAAGGTTCATTATCAATCAACTTGGAGTCAACTACTATTTTAGTACCAGTTCCTTTTGTGAAATCAGGAACAATGGTTGTCACATAATTAACAGCTCCAGTCTTACCTTTTGTTTTATAACCTGGTGGAAAGCCATGCTTATGGTAATACTTATCTACCGTGTGGCCAGTGTAACCACAAAAAGAATATGCAGGCCTTTTGGAAGGAATATTATTCCTCTTAATAAAGGAAGAAGTTGTATTGCGAGAATCAACTGAGACTTTATTGGCAAAAGTTGACAAATCCAATTGTGGTTGTACTGGTACATAGTTGAGCTGCCTCTTTTGCTGAATAACAAGAGCAAAAGCTTCGTTAATGGATGGCAAGGGATCCATTAGCATGATCTGAGATTTAACAGTAGAATAACTATCATTAAGCCCTGTTAGAAAACGGATCACACAATCATTCTCATAATATTTCTATGCAATATTAAGAGCCCCACATTTGCATTTTGGATCACAGGTACATTTAGGAAGAGGTAGTAAGTTCATCATCTCGTCCCAAAGGCTCTTTAGATTAGTGTAGTAATTTGTAACAGAAAGATACCATTGCTGAAATGAATAAATCTCACCCTGAAGAGCTATAATCTGAAATGCATCACCATGAGAGAACCGATCCTTAAGATCTTTCCACACATCAGCAGCAACATCAAATCATATTACACTTTGTACAATTGATGGTGAAATCGAAGGAAGGATCCACGACAAAACCATTGTATTACATCATTCCCAGGCTGGAAACAAAGGGTCTGTTAAAGTTGGAGTTGGAATCGAACCATCAGCAAACCCAAGCTTATTATTGGATAGTAAAGCCATTTTCATGGCACGAAACCAAGAAACATAGTTGGAGCCAGTGAGTACAAAAGAGACTAACACTAATGCTGGATTTTCATTAGGGTGAAGAAAATATGGTGAAGATGGAGTCTCTTATGGTTTTACGGTGATTGGAGTAGTAGTAGACAACAGGAAATAGTAGTGTTTGGATGGCTAGAAAATTCAAGAAAGTTTGAAGCGTAATCAAGAATGCTTTGATACCATGTTGAAGTAATTGAAAGAAAATGAATCGAGTCACACATTGTATTCATTTGTATTTATATACAGAGCCGAGAAAAGGGGAAAGTAGAAAAACTAATTACCTAATCAGTAAAAGAAAAAAAACTAATTACTATAATTAGTTAGTTTCTGTACAACTTGGCAAAATAGTTTCCAGCTGGTCCAATTATGTGTGTTACCCCCTTTGTTTATCCCTAACATTTGCAAACTTAAACATGAATAATTTCTTTTCCAAAATCGTGACTTTAGCCTCCCTTGACAATCCTCATTGTTCCAACCATGGCATCTTTGTTGAAAAACACCTCATCAATAATCTTGCCATCAACCATTTTTCTTCTCTTCCTAGTCGTCATCATTCCTGATATCCTCTAACTCAATTCCCTTCTTTTCCTCTTTAGCCAACATTAATACGCTCCACTCTTCCTCTAGCACATCTGTCATTCTTCACGATTTTCATTAAGCCAAGAACAATACTAGAAGATAAGAACTTATCCCCTGTAGTATTCACTAGCTCAGAACCTAAAAAACCATAACTATGACAAAATCCTAAGGATTGAGAAACTTGCACTCTAGACCAGACTCCAAACCTCCTATAGAACCCTAGGTTTAAAGAAGACTGTCTTTAAAAGATAAGTTTAATAATGGTTTTTCATTTCTCATCAACTACAGTATCATTTTTATCCAACAATTATTTGATTACTAGTTTCAATTTCATCCTTCCACTCATAATTAATTAATTCCTATTATAGTTGCTTTCATCTAATTGCTTATAATCACGTTCTTCCATTTGTTCCCAAACTAGTCGTATTATAAAAGCAACCTCTCCACAATTTAATTGTGAGGAATTATTGAAACACATATACATGTGTACCTTAAAAAATAAAATAAAAGAAAAGGAAAAGCAATAGTATTGATACATATAAGGCCATACTTGGATTTGCTCATGGCAACTTTTCCTTTTTGTGGATCTTTTAATTCCATCTAGATTTTTTTGTTTTAATTTTAATTCAAGATTAATTTATTACTTTGAGAAATGAATCTTTTAGTTTAAAATTATCAATTTAAAAATACAAAAAATTCTATTAAATCACTATTAAAAAATCTATTAATTTAAATATATGTTACTCATGAAATATTCATATTACCCTTTTTTGGTATTAGAAAGTAAAAATCTTACATAAAATAATTTTTTAAAAATTCTTAAAATTAATAAATAATAATAAAATTTATTGTTGATATTTCAAAATGTGATATTATTAATTCTAGTTTAGTAATTGAATAATATATGTTAACATCATTTATGATTTTGAGGTAATGTGTTTATTTTCAAAATTAATGAATTAAAGTTGAATTATAACAAATCTTTAAGGACCTCAATAAAATTTACTATACTTTAATTTTTGTTTTTATTCATTATTTAACAATATATAAGAAAACCAAGTGACATTTGTCTACTCTTAATTTATTTTTTTAATGATATTTTTTTTCAACCTTATCAAAATTAATCTCACCTTCTATTTAAATTAATCTTAAGTTTGATATGCTCCCACCATACAACTGATCGCTTGGATGCTATGCAAGAATGTGGACCAAACTTTTAACAAAACAATTTCACATAGTTTCCACTTTACATCCATTCATAAATGAAACTTCCTTTTCTTTTTGGATTGGAATCACCAAATTGTTGAGAAAATTCGAGTTCATCCATAAAACATTTTTTTTAATGTATTCAATTTAATCCGATGAAGCTTATTGATATCGAATTTACCTTCAATACAAATAAAGCAATCTGATGATCGTCTTAAAAAAAGTGATATTCAATTGGCGATTATGGAAATGCTGGGAGTTAGTGTTTTCAATTGAGAAAGTACACATTGCTTCAGACATTTTGGATTTAGTTTTTCTTTGTATTATTAGTAGGCAGTCGTTTGCCTATGTAAAGAGAAAATTAATTCTTTAGCACAAGATATTATGAAAGTGGAGTGTGAAATAGGTCAGTAAATTTTCTTTTTGTTATGCATAATAAAAATAATAAAAAATAAAAAAAAGTACGTTACGTGACGCATGAAGAAAATAAGTGGGAGATCGAGTTTACGGTATTGGAAAGACATAAATTATGCTAGTTGGACAATTTTATCTTTAACTATTTTTATTCTGTAAAACTCGTAAAATAGTAAAAAAATACTTAATAAATGAATAACTACGTAATTAAATGTAAAATTAATCCCTATAAATAAAGAAACAGGTATGATTCGTGAAACTATGACTCTATTTGTTTACAAAAATTTTGTCAAATTTTTTAACTTACAGAACTTTCAGTAATATATAACACAAAAATTAAGACGCTAATATAAATAATTCGTAATTATTATAATCGACCAACAACACCTTTATTGATGTAATTCCAAATTTTTGTTACCTATGTTATTAATAATGATCATTGTCGGTTACCTCCTCAACTTTAGATCAAGCAAAGATTACAACTTTTGATTATATTTGAATACCTTTGGAGGTTTGCAATGAAAAGTTTTCCAATGATTTTATTTTTCATTCAAAGCCAAAACTTGTGGTGAAGATGGTGAGAGGCCAGAATAATTATTGTCAGACTGCAAATATAGCAGATCAAAAAATTGTAGCCATAAGATAAAAGCAAAAGACATGTTAATAATATCATCTTGACAATCATTATGGTTGGAAGACAGTACATTAAGAGAAAGCACTGGTTCTGATTTCTTCTTATTTGCAATGACTGATACGCATGCCATTGGAGTTTTGGAAGGTTGTAGAATTTGCTTATGAAAAGAGAATTCAAGATCCCTCATCACCGGCATTCCTTTTCTTTTCTTTAATGGGATCTACCAGATATTACTCAAAGAAAAATAAATAAATAAGAAAAAACATTTTTTAAGGCTCAGTATATATAAACTAACAAATTTTTGTCCAATGCCAATGGAGTTTCAAGAAAAGAATTATTCCGCCGGTAAATATCAATTTATTGACAGAAAGCACTTCATCGGTAAAATGTGAACGAAGAAATAAAAAAGGGCACGGGATTTTTCTGTCGGTAGTTCCTTGGCATAACTTTTATAGACGAAATACTGGTGGAAATTCCATCATTAATAAAATTTATTTTCAGTAATTTTAAAAATATTTACAATAAATAATAAAGTATATTTTTTATTTTGGTTTTACCCGCGGAAATTCCGTTGATAAACCCAATTAAATTTATGAACCCTAGTTTCTTCTCCTCCCTACAAGAAAACATAGTATCAGTGACGAAATTTTTTATCCCTAAAATAAAAAAATAACATCAAGTTTATGACAGAATTTCCTCCTAAATTTGATTGTATGCGTTGTTTTGAATCAGTCACAGAGAATTTGTGGCGGATTTCGTCGCAAATTAGTGTTAGAAGCAGTTTTGACAATAAATCCGTCCCTAACCTGTGCGCACGGAAAATATAAATGGTACAAATCTTTTAGTGATGAAATTAGTGATAAAAATTCGACGTTAAATTCTGGCTAAATTCTTATATTACGACAAACAACACCCCGCGCAATAAAGAAGTAGCAACGGTATTAGCGTCGAAATTGATTATAGAAATCCGAGGCAAATAACTTTTTTTCTGGTTTTTTATTTATTTTTAAATATTGATTTATATTTTTTATTTTCTTTTTCAATTTAATTCCATAACTAAAGGGTTTTTGCTGAGAGTGTTCATTCAATCAATTCGGTTAATTTTGAACCGAAGTTTGCACTTTCGATGTTAACCAAAATTTATATTTTCACTTTCGTTAACTGAACCAAAATAAAATTCGGTTAATCGGTTAATTAATCGATTAATTAAAATTTTATAAAATTATTTTTATTTTAATTATTTAACTTGAATTTTTAATTAATTAAAATTTAAATTAATTACAAAGAGCATCCATATAAAATTATTTTAATTTCTACCCTTAAAAATGATTATAATTACTTTGGGATGAGTATCAATTTTGGGTAATAATTTAATTAACCAGTTAATTTGAATTTTCAAACTAAATTAACCGATAATCAAAATTTCATCAAAATATTTATTGATCGAATTTAATTTGATGAGTGACCATTTAACCAAAATCAATTCAATCAATTAGTTAATTCGATTTTAATTGAATTTTGAATACCTTTAGTTTTTACGACAAAATTTCGTTGCAAGAATCTCATTTTTTTTAATTTTTTATTTTAAAATATTGCATTACACTTTTCTTTTTAATTTTTTCAACTCAATTCCATAGCTTCTTAAATGCGTTATTTGGACATGGACTGGTGCACTTTCCGTGACAATAAGAAAATCTTAAATTCTAATGGATATTTTTTAAGTTTCATCATAAGTTGGTTTTGGATTGTTGGGTGTTTCTGACATTGCCAAGAACAAAAAATCAGAAGAGGATTTTTTATGAAAAATTTGAGAATAAAAGATGGAAATACAGAGATATCGGTAAGAGAAGACCTTAGGACCAAAGGGTAAATATACAATGTGTCTATTCCTGGAAGTCTCATATCTAATCTTCAATGGATTTTGGATTAACAAAAAAAATAAGAAAAAAAAAAAGGAGAGAGTTTTTGACTTTTAAGAGTTTACCTGAATAGAATTTTTTTTTTAAAAAAAAAATTATGTAGAGGTTTAGTATTTAGCTTTTTAACATTAAGTAAAATATTTTGGATTTTTTAGTAAAAGAAAGAGAAGAATGATAGAAAGAAAGAAAATACTTTTTCCTTCCATCGATTTTATAGGTATGTTCTTTGAAAATAAGCATAAATTAATTTATCAATAAAATAATTAATATACCAACACTTGGTTAGAAAAAAAAAATACAAATAAACTTTTTCCTTAAGCATTTGAATAAATTTTGAATATTAAAACTGTCATTATTGAAAGAATTTTATCTAAATTTATTCTCGATCCGAATAAAATCAATCTCATATTGTAAAACAGATGAAATACCTATACTTATATAAAAAATGATTAATATAAAAATTTATCATTACATATAATTTTTTAAAGAGGAGAATTATCTGCCGTTTCTAGTCTAACATAATTATGCAAATAACCAGGGAGAAACATGGCTGCACAGCACAAAGCTCATTAGCAAACATCCAGACAGCAAATAAGATTATTACAGGAGCAAGCACAATTAGGCACAATACGCAAAGCTTCACACATCACACGTCGTACGCATCTGCTAGGTCCTTAAAAGAATTTCTAGGGGCAACCAATAGAGTGGATAAATATAGAAACAATTAATCGCAAGGGTTGGTCCACTGGTAAACAAATGTCGCCTTGTAAATTAAGTCCAAAGTTTAAGTCGACCTTTGAATGCACTAAGCTACTGTGGGAGGTTATGCCCTTAAGATCATCCAAGTAAAATGCATGCAAATTGATCCAAAAGCATCCTGACCGTAAAACCAAGAAAAAATTATATAGAAGCAATTAACCATGCCACAAGGAAGACAAGAATCTGATTATGGCGATCTGAGCATTTTCATATTTCAATAATTATCCTTAATTCTCACTATCATCAAACTTGAGTTTCATTCAATTTCCACAGAACCTAGTCACACTCATTAGAGTGCAAACGTGAGATATACAAATAAGAACATGGTGCAGCAAATGCAGCACGCATAACTAGATAAAAACATTTTATCAAACACCAAAGAACATGGAGCAGGAGTCTCAGCATCGTTGGCTCATTTTGCAAAAGGCAAGAAGTGTGCCTGGCATTAAGCTATTGTGGAAAAGTAGAAAGCTCTAATGGTTAAAAAAAAAAAAAAAAAAAGGAAAGAAAGAAAAAAGGATGTTTCCATAGGAGAGTTAGAAATAAATATATAACATCAATGCTGGGAACCAGAATAAGAAATCTATCAGCATTCTAACAATCCCAGGCAAGTGGAACCTAGTTGCTAGATAACATACAAGGACAGAAATAGATGAATACAGGGGGAAGAAGAGCTTTGTAAATATTCCATGCTCGTTGACACTTGACAGCAATGTTTCTGATCCTATATTCTCAGCATAATGAATAACCAAACACATAAATATGAATCACTCTAGATGATACCAAAGGATAGAAAATGGCAGATAAAGTTGAGTTTGAGCCTTCGAAACTCAAAAGTGTGATCTCACGCGGTAACTAAATGCCCACACGCTTGCAAATGCATGTGTAAATGTCAAATCAAGAGACCCACATCCTAATTAATGTACTGAAGGACAAGCTGGGTGAAAAACTTCCTATTTAGGCAAAGAGCTTGTTTGAAGGACAAAAGTATATTTCGTGAACACAATTTAAAGCAGCTTTACAAAATTATAAGAGAAGTAAAATGTCAACAAGATCATATACATATATGTTAAAAATGCATATATTGTATGAATTCCACTAACCAGAAACTAGAAGTGCTAAACCTTGTATTTGCATACTCAATGAATTATAAGAAACTAAAAGAGTTAGGTAACAAAAATAATCCTAAATATGACACCTATAATAGTAATAACCATTATAAAGGTCTTGAGTTGCCCTTTGTCATATCACAATAAAAAAAAACACAAGAAACCTAACCAAGATAGGAAAAAGGCAAATTACCTACAGATAAGTATTCAAGTAGATGTCAGGTGGGATCCATTTTCCCGGACAGCAAGGTTCATAAAGTATCTATCATTTTGACAAGAAATAACCTAGTTCATGTGAATCTTACCTAACATATCCCAGAAATCGTAGAGCAGCTATCCCTATACAGATAAACCCTATATTTAGATCAAGGCTTCATTCTCACCCAGAAGTGTGAAACTAGTACAGACATCACAAGAACAGGATCATTAATAATTACCTTTTAACTCAATGAGATAGTGAATTCTCGAAAAAAACAGACATCACAAGAACATGATCATTAATAATTACCTTTTAACTCAATGAGATAGTAAATTATCGAAAAAAATGTTATCAGAGATCAACAAGTACCCAAAATTTGATATTAAAAGAGAAAACCTAGGATTCATGCTGCATTACCAGGAAAAAAAAAAAAATATATATATATATATATATATATATCAAGAAATCTATCAAAGAGAAGACCTGAGCCTTCCAAATAAATCTTCATTAAATTGTGGATAAAACTTACTTGTAGTGGTTGTATCAGAATGCATCATGGAATAGTTCAAAAGGGTTTGCAATCATTGTCAGTTGTTCCTTTATGGACAGAAGCTGTGTAGAGATACAAGAATATAGATATTTACCAGGAAACAGAATCAATGGAAAATGGGACATCCGGGTGGATGTAAAATAAATTTTGGCAATAACCCTTAACAGGCTAGTTGTGAAACAAGTTGAAACGAGAACAAAGATGAAACTGTGAGTGGAATGCAGAATAGGAGATATTGCTTTGCAATAAATAATGCCTCATGGTTCCAACTTGCACAAAGGAACAATCAGCAATGCACTAGAAAGAGTAGAAGGTTCGATCACAAATTAATTTAATTTTTTATGATATTAAGTGCAAGATTTGGTACAACTGACAAAAAGAGACCATGCCATGTCAGTCATTATTCTAGACAATAGGAGATACATAAGCTAAAGGGGGCAGAGGGCCGCAGTGAGAGGACATCTCAAGCAAAGCAAATAGGAAGCACTTAGTTCTAGACAACAAGGTAGATAACAAAGCAGGGAAAATAAGACAAGGATGGAAACATTCTAACCTTCAAAAAATGGACATCTAGCATTAAAGAGGCTAAAAAAAATGCATTGTCTTTTAGGTTTGCGCAATTGCATTTTAGAAGCTGCTCATAGATGGAGAAGGTGTATATTTTAGGCTCATTCATAGTTATAACCATCAAGATTGTGTTCCATCATTTGCTTGATTTGCTATTACATAATATGTGAACATAAATGCAACACTAACAGATAAGTAAACCATGAAAAGCTATGATGCACTAAAAGAAAAAAGAAGAGAAGAATAAACATAAGAAAATATTCATAAATTGTGTAAATTGTAGCTAAAAGTGTACATTTAAGAGTGGGTATGAAGCACACTCGTACAGACAAACAAACAGTTGTCCAAATCTTTTTTTTTTTTATTGCTTTTGATTATCAATGAGTACTCTGTCCATTCTCAACACCTAAGCCATACAACACACCTGAATATTTTTCCAAAGAGCCACTAAAGAAATTCTCTTTCAATTTCCTGAATGTACAAGATGTGAGCAAACTATCTGAACCCGCTTGATGACAAACCCCAACTCTTTCCACTTCCAACAACTCTGCAAGCTTGTTCAGTCCACCGTGCAGACTGTTGCAAAACTTCATCAAATGCTTGACATCATAAAGGGTGGGAAAGTAAATATTGATCAAACTAAAGAACCCAACTTGTGTATCTGGCAAATTATGGCAAGTCAAGAGCTTGAGCAAGTAACCAAAATCATAACCACTATGGAAAGTAATCCAATGCACACTATCATTCAAAACAATCCCTGAAGACATCAAAAGCTCACCAAACCTCATTGCATCAATGCCCTTCTCATTGTTTTTCTTGAAATCAATCCCACTTTGCCTCAAAAGCTCAACAGAATCATTAGCAAACACATCCTCATTGACATTAAACTCACGAAAATTGAATTGCCAGATACAATATTTATCAGTTCCACAAGTAGGCAAGTTTCCTTTCTCATCCGAAAAGGTAAGACCCAATTGAATCAACTTTAACATATCAACATTGTCTTTCAAAGTTTGGTAGTGATAGTCATCGCTGTTCTTAAAATTGCCCACGGGACGCAATACAATGCCTGGAAACTCGGTGTCCATGGCAATGTAAGGGTAAGCATCGACTATTTCACGAATCAAAGCGAATTCTTCCTCAAGGTTATCGTTCCATACCTCACGGATTTGGATTGAATCACTCTTTGGCAACAGAGACATCACTTGAAAACCAAAAAGAGTTTTTTTTTTTTTTTTTAGCCAACAACCCAAGAATACAAACGAATTGATTGAGGGAAAAAAAACCGATTGAGTTTTACCAGATCTGCAAGAAATTACAATAAAATTAAGCCTATAAATCATCCAAAAAAGCAAAGACGGATAAATATAAGAAACCCAGAAATGAATTTCGAAGAATGAAATGAGAAATCAAAGAAAAGATGGATAAACAAAAAAGAAACTTACCTTGAAGAAGAAAAGCAAGGATTTTTTTTTTAGAGAATCAAATAAAAGCAGATTCTAGAGAGAGAAATATCGAGAAAATCCGGAAAGGTCCTTCCTTTCTCTCTCTAGCTAGGGTTTCCAGTATGGAGCATTATTGGAGGAGGCCCTAACACGGGGCTTGATTTTTTTGGTCTTAAGAACAGGACGTCGTGATTATTGTCTGGAGGTTTTTGTTTGTTTCGTTTGTTTTGTTTGTTTCCTGAGAAAAAGAGTGGTTTCAGGTTTTTTTTTTTTTTTTTTTTTTGAATTTTATTGTTTATTATCTAACAGAGAGGGAAAGGGGGTGATTTGGAAACCCCTCACCTCCTCCTCGACAAAAACAGAGAGATATCTGAAATCATTAAGGCACATTTTTCATGTACAATTTTAACAACATTTAGCACTTTTTTTTTTTTTTTTCTTTTTTTCATTTTTCACGTACAATTTTATTGGCATTTTTCGCACATTTTCCGTACATTTAGGACACGGTAATTTTACTTTTAAGAAATTACTATTACAATAAAATATTTTTTAAATTATGAAAATTTTCTGTTATACATTGTGTATGAAAAAAAAAAAAATTACTTATAATTGTTTTCATATAAAAAAATTTGATTCATTAAGAATTCGAATACAAAACTTTTTATTATGTATATCGATACTAATTTGAGATACAATAAAACTTCTTTATTTGAGTCCAACCTTGCATATTATTATTTTCGGTAAGTATGGACTTTAATTTAATCCACCTAAAATGTTATTATATTAAAATCAATTATTTTTTATATAATTTTTATGAAAATAATAATATTATAAGTTTTCATTTTAAATTTAAATATTTAATTTGTAACTAAGACACATAAATATTTTTAATATTTTTTGATAAATAGTAAAATTAATATTAAATTATTAAATATAATATAGTAAATAATATTATGATTATTTTAATAATTAATATTATTTTTAATGGTAAAAATATTATTTTAATAATATGAATATTTTAATTATTTCTTAATATTTATATTATTTTTATATTTTATTGATAAATGTATTTATAGTAATATTTAATAATAAATATAAATAAATAACACATTTTGTTATGATTTAATAATAAATACTTTCAATATTTTTAAAACATTAACAGAAGTAATAATAAATAGTTTTTTAAGTGTTTAAAAATATAATATTTTAATAATAAATAATTTTTATAGTTTTGTTAATATCTTTGAAAAAAGTAGATTTTTCAAAAAAATAACCAAATAATCAAAAAAAATTTTCCATTCAATCATTCAAACAACAAAAAAAAAATTAAATTTTTCAGAAAATATAAATATTTTTCTAAAACTTATGTTTCAGAAGTCAATTTTTATGAAACAAATGGAGCCTTAATTAAAACAATATTCAAATATGAAAATTGAAAATTAGGATATTTTAATTTAATATATTTGATTTTGTAAAAATAAATATTTTTAATATATTAATAATAAATATTATTATATTATCATTTTAACAATAAAATAATAAATATTTTAATAGTAAACAAATTTTTTTATTATTTGAATAATTAATATTATTTATTGTGTTAAAATTATCAATATTTTAATAATATGAATATTTTTAATCATTTATTCATATTTTTATTTGAAATATAATTTTTTATATTTTATCATCTTATGTATTTATATTAATATTTTATTAATAAATAAATGATATTTTAAAATTTTAAAAAACTAATATAAATAATTTAAGTGTTTGATAATATAATACTTCAATATTTAATATTATCAAGAAAATATGACTATTTTTAGTAATTAGTAAATAAATAATCTAAATATTTTAACAGTTATGTTAACATTTGAAGTGTTTATAGGTCGAGTCGACCGAGTTCAGGTCGAACTTAAGTATGATATTAAAGTATTGAAAGTGAGTCTAAACTCGACTAAGCTCAAATTTTTAGATTTGATTTTTTTGCCCGAGCTGACTTTTATATATAATAAATAAGTTCAAATTTGTTAAAGTCTATCCAAATATCATTAATTTTTAAAAAATAAAATAAAATATAAAAAATATTAAAACACATAATAGTAGATAAAGTATAATATAATAAGTTCAAATAAATTCTTGCAAGAAATTACTAGAAACATGAAAATTTTAAATTAAAGTTTAAAAAATAATATAATATCAAATTAAATTGAATAAAAATATAAAAAGTAAGTAAAAATGGAATAGTATAAAAAATAATATTATCGGGCCAAGTTGGGCCAACTTCGACTTGAAATGTTGAATCCAACTCCCATTTTTAATTGAGTCTTGATTTCCAAGCCAAGTTGCTTAAAGGGCTTAATAGTTTTTTTTGTCCAAGTGTTGTGTTAAACCGCAAGTGCAGGGATTGTGATAAGTATTATTTATAGAGTGAACTAAAGTATCATTTCCATGAGGAATAATTAACTTGGTAAAGCTAATTAGTAAAATTATTTCATCCTAAATTTATTCATGTCATCACGTATTAAGACCTAAATTTTAACCTGTTAGACTTAAACTCAAAAAGTTGCTACCAACCGTTCTTCTTCTAAGTGTGATTTTTTGCCCAAACTCACTTTTATGTACAATGAATACGTTCAAACCCGTTGAAGTCCGTCCAAATATCATTAATTTTTTTTAAAAAATTATAATAAAATATAAAAAATATTAAAACACATAACAGTAAAAAGGTATAATATAATAAGTTCAAATAAATTCTTGCAACAAATTACTAGAAACATGAAAATTTTAAATTAAAATTTAAAAATAATACAAGATCCAATTAAATTGAATAAAAATATCAAAAGTAAGTAAAAATGTAATAGTATAAAAAAAATATATTATTGGGCCAAGTTGGGCCAACTTTAACTTGAAATTATGAATCTAACTTCAACTTGTTTTTTATCTAATCTTGATCTCTAAGCCAAGTTGTTTAAGGGGGCTTAATATTTTTGTCCAAGTGTTGTGCTACACTGCAAGTACACAAATCGCGATAAGTATTATAGAGTGAAGTAGAGTATCATCCCCACAAAAATTAATTAACTTTGTAAAGCTAATTACTAAAATTGTTTCACCTGAATTTATTCATTTTATCACGTGTTAAGATCTAAGTCTTAACCTGTTAGACTTAAACTTAAAGAATTGCCACCAACTATTCTCTTTGTATGTGATTGAATATTTATTCGTATGCAAGGATAAAGTTTGGTCTATGCTTAGAAACCTTAAGTTTTGGAGTACAATCATGAGTGCAAAAGGATTAGTGCCCTACTGCGCCCATCGAAAATGGTACTAGTTAAATTTAATTTATCTTAAGTTTGCCTTTATTGTTATTTAATTTTGATAATTTAACATTGAAAGGTATTTCAAAGTATCCTTCTATATGCTGGTGGAACAACTTAGAAATGCTTCCTCATCTCAAGATTCTTCAAACAATACTATGTAACTTACTTGAAAAGGGCTCATCGTTTGATTCATTTAAATAAATTATGGAAGTTCCTAGTTATACTCTTTCTATCCAATTTATCATCATCATCATCATCATCATCATCATCATCATCATCATAATTTCGTTATTTTACGATATATTGTATACTCCATTTGTCCCAATAAAATTGTCACATTTGAGTTTCAAAATTGCCCTATCAAAATATCCTTTGAAAAAGTCAAGAAACATTAACATTTATATTTCCTCCATTGCCCCTCATTAATTCCAATTATATTTAAAATATTTCTTTTTTGAGGTTAATTTGTTAATTCAAATGTTTTAATATAATATAACATGTAAATACCGTAAATTTTCAGATACTTGATTTTATCTATGATTAACAAAATTAATCATCGAGATAAAAGATTTTGACCCATTAGTTAAGGATTTAAATTAAAATTTATTTTTACTTCGTAATGAGACCCGGGAAGAATTAATTTAAATAAATAAATAAATATATATATTAATCTCACAGAAGAATATCGATAGAGATAATAATAATAATAATATAGAGATACATATATCTATATATGTATATACATGGATAAATAATATCGTATTTATCATGTATTTAAGTAATGGATACATGAATAAATAAATAAATATATATAGATGGCAAAGCATACGCATATATACACATATGTATGCAATATGTCCACACATAAATAGATGTAGACATACATAGAGGCAAGTATGTACCGTACAAATATATATGTATATTTGTACATATAAGACCTCCAATCGGGAATGGTTTTGGAAAGAAACTAAAGCAAGCAAATGGAAAAAAATGTTAAAGAATTATATATATATATATATATATATATATATATATATAAAATAATAAAAATAATAAAAACTAGGCCGGCAGCAATGAAGGAATAGGTGGTCACGGTAGAAAGGAAATTAACTATAGTGATGGCGTTAGGTGAAACGAAGATGGAAGGAAACTGAAGGAAAAACAGAACATGCAGAGGAAGCGTAAGAGGGATAAACTGTAAGGTGAGGGATTAAGTGGAGAACAGAACTGGAGTGTTGCAATGTACATATATATATATATATATATATATATATGTGTGTGTGTGTGTGTGTGTGTGGGGAGATGTACATATAAATATCATACCGTACAACTGGAAATAGAGAACAGAGAGGGAGACGTTGGCAAGAAGTGGAGATGGCATGTGAAAGCAGTAAAGAGGAAACCAAATCTGACTAAAGGAAGATATGGCAGTGTGAGGATGCATCTGTATATATACTTACATATATATATATATATATATATATATATATATATATATATATAAGAGCAGCTGTTAGAGTCTTGAAAAAAAAAAAAACAAAAACAAAAACAGAAAATGGAAGAAGAGAGGAGTACCGAAGCTGCCCCGAAAAGAAAAACAAATTGAAGGGAAGCAAAGCAAAAAATGAAAACAGAGAAAGAGAGAGGCGGTGTAAAAGGATAGCTTGACTCCAGAAGGGGTTGTTTGCTGTTGGAGAAGGCTGAAGCTAAGAGAGGAGACACATCGACTTGTCCCTCAACCAGTAGCAATGGCGTGACTGGAATAGTGAAGAACCTTGGCGTAGCAGGAACGTGGAGGCTAGGAATGGTGGAGAACCGAGAGTATACAGGCGTAGATAGGGGAGTCGACAGGCTGGAAGCGGGGTTGAAATTGGGGAGGCAGACGCGTGGAACAGAGGCCATCTTCCACCTCTGTTTTGTTGCTGAAGTTGTGGATGGTTGGAGGATACCGACACCGGCGCAGAGACGTTAGAATGATGGAATACTGGAAAGCCAAGGGGGACGGAAGGATGGGACTCGAATCGAGAGGGAGAAGGATTGGTGGAGCTGAAGCAAAGAACGACATATAGCAGTGGAAGTTGGGCCTTGGCCAGGAGCTGAAAGCTGGAAGCTGGAAGAAGGCGAGCTGTGACGGGGTGACCCGAGGAACACCAATGCCGGACAGAATGCAATCAGGGGAGAAAGAAGCGCCGCGCCGAGGAGAAGAAGAAGAGGAACAGTGCCTCGGGCACTCAGAACGAAAAGAAAAGGAAGAAGAAAAGAATTGCGGGAAAATTCAAAAAAAATGAACAGTAACAAAGGGATGAACAGTAAAAAGGGTAAGTAATAAATATATATTTATATTTATATAAGTATATATATTATAGGAAATAGAGGAAAATTGAGGAAAAGAGATAAGTGCACTAAATTTTGGACAATCCGGGGGAAAAAGCTTCGACAGAAATAATTTGAGTGGATCGGACCCGTCGACTCGCTAAGTCGAAGTAATCAAGGATTACGGACAGACACCGAGGTAATAAATTTATACAAGTTGTAGAGATAATTGTACGTATTTTATAATTTCGAGTGTATTTGCCCTAGGTAAGTAAGGTTACGATTTTGACGCATCGTAGTTAATTCGATAAATAGGATACTAAGAATACAAATTTCGGTGTAGGAGAATCGTAGAAGGATTTAAAAGAGATATTTGGAGGCGTCACTACTCGAACTGAAATTTTCAATAAATCGAGGTAAGGGGTATAATTTAATTTAGTTCTGATAATGAACATTCATTGCATTGATAAAAAGATTTTTATAAAGCAATGCTATGTTTTGAAATGAGATATTATTGATTTCATACTTATGGAATGATTTATGAAACATGATTTCGTTTTACAAAATATTCGCTAAGAACATCTATGTTTATGAAATGAATTTCCGAAGTATGAAAATGCATGAAAGTTTTATGATGGTTTGAAAACCTATATTTATGTTTTGAAAGGAACTTTTGACATTTTCAAAAGTAATTAAGAAAAAAGAAGAATTTTTGAGACTATAGGCTTCATGCATTGCTACTTCTCGTGGTGTTCCGGCTCCATCACTTGGGTGCTGGTACGTAGGGCCCCTGTAGCACTTGACTCAACCTGTGTGGAAGATGTCTTGCTAGTGGTGGTTTATGATGATGATGTTTCGGTAGTATCTCGTACCCGCGCAGCACGCATTTATGTTTACCACGCGGAGAGTGCCTTTGGTGCCCTTGTCCTAGCCAGGTGCTAGTGAAAGTAAGAAAGATAGATACTACCCATATTTTATGAAAGTGTTGTATGACCCTGATTCAGTCTACAGCCCCCTTACCATGGTCATAGGTATGATGACTCTCTACAGAGATTGACACGTATCGCATGACTTAGTTATAGCCTAGTCTTTAGGATTATGAATGAATGACGATTACGATTATGAATATGTTTATGATGATGAATGAATGACTATGTTTTTATGAGATTTTGACGAAATGTTTACGAACAATTATGATTTATGACAAAATGTTTAAGAATGATTATGTTTTATGAAACGTTTATAAATGACGATGATTTTATAAAATCATCTATGAATTATGAAAATTTTATGAAGTATTTAAGCATGCATTTGATTTAAAGAAACTCATACTTCATAGTTTCTTATGATAACTATGCACGAAATGAAAGTTTACATATATTTTGAATATCAGTTTCTAAAAGAAACTTATGACCTGTTTTTCTGAAGCAAAATTTATTTCATGAATGATTTATTGCATGCTTTTACATATCAGGATTACTTTAATTTTATTTTCTTACTGGGCTTTTTCTCGAATGCTCACTCATTCACCTCTCAGATCTTTGCAGTGAATTACAGTTAATAAATGCTGCATAGACGACGTAGGCTGGTAGATATGAGCTTCCCCAGACTACCTTTTATACATGCGTGAGGTATACATTCTTACCTCTTTACCAGACCATTTGTATGCACAAATATTTATTGAAAGTAATGTGTCGGGATGAAACCTGTATAAGAATAAATGAAATGAAATATTTTTAAGGATTGACACTGAAAAGGAATACAGCCTAAGTGAATAAAGGATTAAATTGCAAGTCGAAGTTAAAAAAAAAATTCCTGAATTTTTATAGGTCACGGGTCGTTACGGTTTAAGGTGGTATCAGAGCAAAAGCTGTCTAGTACTGTCAGTGTCAATAGGATAAGATTACATCCCAAATGTCTGTACTTGTCTGATTGTAAACTAAGTATATCTAATGAAGTTAAGACTTAATGTTTGGTTTACGTGAGGAGTTAGATCACGGGCTAGGGGCCGCAAATATAGGCCTGAGAATCATGCAGAGTCATTATATGAGACTCATGAATGATATCGAGATTGAAACTGATGTTGAGCGTGCTCTATCAGGTCATGTGGAAAGGACAAATGGTATTGAAATACACTATGCTAAGGTTGAGTGGAGTATTGAACATATTATGAAAAATTGGGATACAAGCTATGTTAGGTGATGGAGTAGACGGAAGAATAGATAAACAGATTACTCCCGATACGCCGCACAGCCTGTAGAGATGTTTCAGAACTACAAATATGCCTGCTCCTGTAGCTCAACAGCAGAATGATGATGACTTGAGTTAGGAGTAGGAGCTACACTAGATGGGACAGTTTAAGAACTGCAGACGGCCATTGATAAATGGGATAAAGGACCCGGTAGTTATAGAGAACTAAATGAATGAGATTAAGGAAACTACGAATGAAATTTATAGGTCTAGCACAAGGAAATTGATTTGTCTATGAGTATGAATTATGAATTATATCCCGGAAAATGTATGACCCAATGTTATGGGCAGTGAAGTCAAGAAATGTCTGTAAGTTCACTAACGGATAGAGACCGAGCTGATTTCGGAGAATAGTATGATATTACATACTGGATTTAAGAATCCAAGTGTAATGGAAAACTGAAAAATTAAATTGAAAAACTTACATGGATTCTTAGAGTATGACTGTGTGTTTAATAGACTGAGGGTAGTTTCAAGAGTTTAAGCCTCAATTTTTCAACAAGGTTAAGAATTCAATGATTCGGAGTGTTGAATGAATGAGATAGAAAAGCTTGATGATTTTAGAAGTAACTCTACCGAGAAAGTTACTTTTGCAACTTTTACAATAAAGGATTGGAGAAGTTACACAGATTTTTTTTTTGAGTGTGCTACTATAAAGAAAGTAGCCCTTGTAGCATCAATATTGAAATGAAAAGTCGAACTCGGAAGGAAGTTCCCGGATTTAATCCGAGAGTCGACATCAGAAAATTACATGGGATATATTCTGAAGGTCCTTAGGCGGTAGCACATTCCGGATGAAATAAAGTGGTGATTATGCATGAAATGATTGCAATCGAACATAAAGTAACAAGTCTGTGGATGAATATGAAATTAAATTTATGATTTTGGAAGAAGTATAATCCGGATAAGTAGAGATGTGAAACGGAGAAAGTCCAAGAAACTCGTGGGAGGTACTAAGATCCTCAATCGAGCTTAATTAGCCCCATTGGAGGTTATATTGAAGAAGCAGTGTGCAAGGTGCAACTATGGTAATATAAATTGTATATTTCGAGGCTACTAAGAAAAATGAAAAGGTAAAGAGAGTGACAGAAAAGAGATGTACTAAAGAAGCAGTTAGAGTGATAAAGTAAAGTCACTGTAACTGAAAAGATGAATTACAGAACTAAAAGTATAACTGAAGGTCACACGATCGATAAAGATAGGGTGTGTTCGAAGTAAAGAGACACCCCTGTAGACATAGAATTTTTCGACATGTATTCGGAGGATCTATCAGAGTTACCGCTAAATTAAAAGGTAAAGTTTTGAAATTAATTTAGCAGTGGTATCGAATTAAATTATTTAGTCCACTGTACTGAATAGCTTTGATTAAATTAGAAATGCTGAAGAAACAATTATAAGGATTACATGAAAAGAATATTATCGAACCAGGTGATTCACTTTGATGTGTACTTTCAAAGTGACGGAATAAAATATATAAAAAAATAGGAGAAATTCGCCACGCGTCAGCGACGAAATTCCGTCGCTAAATACTTTCAGAGACGGACTAAATTATTTAAAAAATAGGAGAGGCTCCAGTGACGGAATAAAATATTTAAAAAAATAGGAAAATTTTGTCAAGCTCCAACGACGAAATTCCGTAGCTGAATCCTGTCAGCAACGGACCACAACAGCGACGGAATAAAATATTTAAAAAAATAGGAGAATGTCACCACGCTTCAGCGACGGAATTCCGTAGCTGACTCATTTCAGCAACGGACAAAATATAAAAAAATTCGACAGGCTCCAGCGACAAAATTTCGTAGCTGAATCCTGTCAGCAACGAACAAATTCAGCAACGGACTTCCGTCGGTGATTTATTTCACCGACGAAATTAATATATAAAAAAATAAGAATGAATTCGACAGGATTCCGCGACGAAATTTCGTAGCAAAATCCGTCGAAAAAGATAATCAATATATTTGAAACCTATAGCGACGAAATTCCGTCGCAAATCCATCGCAACTTTATTTTTTTAGCGACGGAATAATTCTGTCGCTGAAAGGCAATTTTCTTGTAGTATCCTATCCACATTATAATATTATCCTATCATATCCTTATCTCATGCACCAAATATGACCTTAATATTTTTAATTTCAATGTAATAGCCTTCACATTTTTCAAATATTATTTAACCCATTAGTTTTTATGTAGATTTTAAAATTGAATTTTAGGCTCATTTACTATTTTGTCCTTTTCTTCTTTGTTTTATTCATATTTTAGTTATTTATACTTTTGTCCTTTAATTTATGATTTTTACATTTTTCCCTTTTCAATTTTGCGGTCCTTCTTTGTAAGTATTTCTTTTACGCACTTTTAATTTCATGTTTTACTTTAATTGCTTTTAAATTTCTTGTTTTTCATTACATATCTTAATGAAATTTATGATTGTCTAATTATATTTAAGATGACTTAGTATAACATTTAGCCAACTAATTTCACTAATCCTTTGTGGGATGATATTTCGGATTCACCTTCGTATTACTTGTTTGATCACATACAAGTGCGTGTTAGATATCTTTAGAGTCAACACTAATATAACTAAAAATAAACTCGTGTGATTCAAGGTGACAATTTTATTTATAATAATTTTTTAAAATCAAATTATTCAAAATAAAATTATTTAAAAATACATGTTGAATAATATATTAAAAATCTTGATCAACATGCAAATTTACCTTTTTCTTTTAAAAATTGAAATCAAATACTAATAAGAAAAGTTATAGAAAAATTTTTATACAACAAATTTTAAATATTAACTAAATTAAATAGCTATAATCATAAAAACAATTTAACTCTAGTTAATAAAAAATATAAATAAGCAAAATAATTGAACAAATCAAGGAATTTTTCATATGTGATATTTGAACAAATAAACAAAAATGAAGCCAATATAAAAAAAAATAAAGAATTGAATTGTTAAATAGGACATTAATCTAAAAAGTAATGAAATGAAAAAGAAAAAAAAAAGACATGAAAATTAAATTCAATGCTAAATTATATAAATTTAAAGTATTTTTATTTAATTAAATAAGCATTAAAATTTTTTTATCGTAATTGAATGACAACAATGTATAAAGCATCATTTTAATAGAAATAATTACGTACCACAAGCAACCTACTCAACGTCACCTAAAAATAAGAGTTACGACACAGCCGAGCTGTTGAAGCTTCCTCTTCTCTGATATTCAATTTACCTGCGGTAGGTGAGTGGGGTAATCACTTTTTTGCCTATAAATACCAACACCAAGGCCAAAACAAAACAGAGCACCAAAACGAAAAGGAAAGAAGGCCGCGCTAGGAATCTCGTCACCTAAACCGACGACAATTTCTAAATTCCCCCATAAACCAAAAATATGCCAGTTGACAGCTCTTCCTCTTGCAGCCAAACCGTCTGTGTCACCGGTGCTGGTGGCTTCATCGCTTCATGGATTGTCAAGCTTCTTCTTGAAAAAGGTTACACTGTGAAAGGCACTGTGAGGAACCCAGGTTGGTTTCCAACGCTTTTTTTTTTTTGTGTGTCTTTTTTGTATGTAAAGACTAAGGAGACAGAGTTCTTGTCATTTTTGTTTATGTTAAACGGTTTTTTTAATACTTTTTTGGGTGTTGGTTTTTGGTTTAGATGATCCCAAGAATGCTCATTTGAGAGAGCTTGAAGGAGCAAATGAGAGGCTAACTCTTCACAAAGCTGATCTTCTTGATTATCAGTCTCTTAAGGAAGCCATTAATGGGTGTGATGGAGTTTTTCACACAGCTTCACCTGTGACTGATGATCCCGTACGTTATTAATTTCTTAATTTACTTTTGTTTTACCATATTTTTGCAGACAAAGTTATTGGAGAGAAAAAGGTGAATCAACTTTACTTCCATTTGTCAAGAAAAGAGTTGAAATACACAGCTCAACTTAATAGTGGGCCACCTTACCTTACTTCCATTTGTCAAAAAAAGAGTTGAAATACACAGCTCAACTTAATAGTGGGCCACCTTACCTTACCAGCTACCATACTCAATAGTTGAACCAAAGCATACGATTTCCTATCTTTCTATTTGTTTTCATACTGTCAATTTGTCAGATATTCCCCTCATCCTCGTACCTTAGTTTTCTGTCAGAGTACTTGAAGAGAGTTTGAGACTTGATTTCATTAGATGAATTCAAGTATTGGTTGAGACGGCTGAAAATTAAAGAATCTATAGTAATTTACATATATGGAATTTTACTACTCGCAAAAACTCTTCCAATGAACAAATAATTGGTTCTACAATCATTTCCTCTTTTACATAAAATGATTTGAGGTAGAAGATGAGTATTCCATTCTATTTCTGTTAACGAGATATGATACTGAGGCTATGGTTGGGTTATTTCTGGTTAAATTTGAAGGAACAAATGGTGGAGCCGGCTGTGATTGGGACTAAAAATGTGATAATGGCAGCGGCAGAGGCCAAGGTTCGACGAGTAGTGTTCACGTCTTCGATTGGTGCAGTGTACATGGACCCCAACCGGAGTCCTGATGTAGTGGTCGATGAGTCTTGCTGGAGTGATCTGGAGTTCTGCAAGAGTACTAAGGTGACTTCATTGGTTTCTTAATTGACCTTCTAATTACTGATCAGTTGAGGTATAAACGCTAAATTCTTCCAAAAATACTGTAAACAAATAGAAACAATGGCAGAAAGAAACTCAATTAAGGAACATAATCTAATACAAAAGTATTTAACTTTTTTTTTTCTACTTCTGTTGATTTAGGATTACTTTCTTTTGGGATTTTTAATATTTCGCATTTCGGATTAGTTCATCTTCTATGTTATGAATTTGGTCATTAGTTATTAGAGCCCATTAAAATTTTGAAACGAATGATTTCCTATAGGTCTGAATAATTCAGTTGCTTCTGAACCAAGAATTTGAAATACAATAAAACATTGACAACTTGATTTAGGGTGGGTTTGGCACTCCTGTGGGGTGCCACTAATGGGTCAAAACACATGAAATTTAGGGTGGGTTTGGCACTCCTCTGGGGTGCCACTAATGGGTCAAAACACATGAAAGATAAAATAATAGGAAGATAAATTATTCTCTTACTTTTATTTTTAAAATATTTTTATTGTTTTATTGAAAAATATATATCTTTAATGATCATTTTCTTTTTTTAATCTCATTAGAGTTCCGTTTTAAACTCACCTTTAATGATTGATTCATGTATCATGCAAAATTGCAGAATTGGTATTGTTATGGGAAGGCTGTGGCAGAGCAGGCAGCCTGGGAAACAGCCAAGGAAAAAGGGGTAGACCTTGTGGCAATAGCCCCCGTTTTGGTGCTAGGTCCACTGCTGCAATCAACTGTAAATGCTAGCATTATTCACATCCTCAAGTACTTAACCGGCTCAGCCAAGACCTATGCCAATTCAGTTCAAGCCTATGTTCACGTGAGAGATGTTGCATTAGCTCACATTCTAGTTTTTGAGAATCCTTCTGCCTCGGGCCGATACCTCTGTGCCGAGAGCGTACTCCATCGTGGAGAGGTGGTGGAGATTTTGGCCAAGTTCTTCCCTGAGTATCCCATCCCTACCAAGTAAGTGTTTTTTTTCTGTTAATTACTCATCCAAATTGTTTTTACCATAAGAACTTGACATGATCGGGACACAACTTAGCTCTAAATTTAATATAATAACTCTCTAGTGCGGTAGGTAAGTGGGGCAACCCCTGTTTGCTGTCTAAGGATTTTCTCTGCAGTTGGATTATAGTGTGAAAACCATAATAAGCTTTTGTATGTTATTAATGTTATTGTAGTCATTGGAACATAAGAAAAATGAGACAAAAATCGGATTTATCAAAGATATCGTTCACAAAACAATGAAATAATAGGTATACCATACCTTGTATAACCTAAAAAAATAGGTACACCTTGGGATGTTCTGTTAATTAACAAAGAGAAGCAAAATCCAAATGCAGTCTAGCTAGTTGCTAATTTTCTGTTAGTTTGTGGCCAATTGCATTACTTCTAAAATTATCTAGGCGTAAGACCTTGTCTATTTCCATATTCTATAAACCTACTAAACGTTAGGTATTATACTTGTCTTTTAACAAATTTTCTGTGCTATGGTTAGTAGAAGTTAAATTCTGAAATGAGTTAGGAAATTAGATTGGATAACACCTAATTCGTTGTTTTAATTGGCTGATTTGAACTGTCAATTGTTTTGAAAATGAACACGTCGTAATCTTACCTGACATTTGGAAACTAAAACCAAGGCCTTATCCCAGCAACACTTCAGACTCAGGCTTATAAGATAATAGACCACTTGTCGAGTCATAAACCTCAAACTTCTTGTTGGAAGATAACGACAGGAAGACATTGATGTCTGTTCTCTGAAGATTAATCTAGTCCATAAAAAAACTAAAGGAATTGAGAAGATATACATCTTGAGGTTAGCTTTGGGGGTAAAAGCTTAAGGTTTTTATATCAGTATTTTGGTTAGGTAGTTCCTTTGTAAACAATTTACACAGATTAAGGAAAAAAATGTAACTTTTTCATGAAGGAATCGTGATTACATGCTGAATTTTTTTTGAGAATAAGCAAGAAAAAATGAGTTGTAGGGCAGTTTTGCATGTGGCTAAAGTTTATTATGAAATCCAAAAAAAGAGAAAGAAAGAGGTGAATAATAATAATAATAATAATAATAATAATAATAATAATAATAATATTCTCATCATTGGTGACATCATCACTAAGTGTCGTAGAAGAAAAATGAAAGGAAAATTTGATGAACGCGGCATTGAAAACAAAGTAAGTGTCTAAGATAAGCATGGATTGGCAGTCTTTCTTTTTCTAGTGCATCATCTTTGACCAATGACATGATCTTTTACCTACTACTCCTACAAGAAGTAGATTTTTGGAGCAAGTGATGATTTCTTTCCTTCTTTCTTTGATTTCAAGTTAGAAACGAATAAGTTTATACAAATTGTGGAGCAGAATGATCTTCACCAACCCCCATGTCTTTGTCGAATTCTTAAGAAAGTTGGGTAGAAAGATTATTCTATTCTGTCCACCTACCGAAGTTCAATCATTATTTTGAATATTCAATCAATTCTGGGGTGCGGCTACGACCATAATGGGATCCCCCCACTTCTCCTATGAGGGTTGTTTTTGAGAATTTAATGCATATCCTTTAGATTAATTACATTTTTGTGTTTGAATGGGAGAAATGGAAGGGTAGGTGAGCAACGCATGACTCCTACCAAACAAGAAAGCATATGCTAACAATGGGAAGTGGTAGAAAAAAAAACATTTTCTTTGACCAAGGGAGAAAGCATATCCTAACAATGGGAAGTGGTTGAAAAAAACATTTTCTTTGACCAAGGGAGTCGGTGAGATGCAGTAGATAGATCAGTAAAATTACCTTATCATCTTTATTTTTCTGTTTCAATCTGACGAGAGATAATATCATAACTCGAGATTAAGTACATTTTTTGAAATTTAGACTATTTTCATCCAAGTGTGGAAACTAAGATGCTGTTATTTAATTATGATATTTGATAATGGCAGATGCTCGGATGAAAGGAACCCAAGGGCAAAACCCTACAAGTTCTCAAACCAGAAGCTCAAGGACTTGGGATTGGAGTTCACATCGGTGAAGCAGTGCCTGTATGAAACGGTGAAGAGCTTGCAAGAGAAGGGTCACCTTCCTATACCAGCACAGCAAGAAGATTCACTTCGGATTCACTCATAGGTTTCAGAGAATATATCCAATGTGTTTTATATCTCTTTTTTGTGCTGTGATTGCTTAATTATCAAGGCAAAGGCAGTTAATTGGACTAAATAATGTCATGAACGTTTCGATCCTCAAGTAATTAAATGAATATATGTATTTCTTCTTCTTTGTATGGCTTCCTGTAATTTCAGTTTCATATGTTTGAGTAGATTAATAACATTTGATTAGGTTTTGGAGTGAAATCAGAGACTTTCAAAATAAGACGCCTGGGGCCAGGATGGTAGAGCAGAGGAATTTTCAAAAGCCGTGAGCAGTTGAGATCTGGTCTGGTGGACCAATTCTTATCTTAAGGCTATGGTAGAAAGATGGGAAATAAACAAGGTAGTTTGGCGAGCAATATGTCAATGAAAGCGGGTTGGGAAGAACAATATATCGAAGGCTTCGGGAATCATTCTTCCTTTCTACCCGTCAAAACAAAGGTTGTTGAAATAAAATTATTATTATTATTAGCCTCCGTTGTACCTTGATAGGGAAACTATATATATATATATATATATATACTACAAATTAAATTAGCCCCTGTTAATTGACTGACATTTAGTCCTTAACCATTTTTTTTTCATATTATTTCTTTCTTTTTTTGATTATTTTCATGATGATTTGTCACTCAATTTGGCCTTAATAATTTTTCTCTTGATATTTTCTTTTATTAATTTTACTTTTAATTTTTTATACATAGTTTTTTTTTTATCACTAAGAGACTATTTAGGGACCTTTGATAGTGATCTGAGCTGTTTCCGACGATGAAGCCTATCCTCCATTGTCTCTACAATACCTATGCTAAGCCCAAAGCCGAACAACCAATTGTATTGAAGGAAACCTTAGTAATTTAGGTTAAAAAAAAAAAAGGTGTGAACTATTGAGATAGTTTTCATGGAGAAAGCAGACGAAAGAACAAAAAAATTGAAGAAAATAGGTTAGGAGCTGTTCCACCTAACTTCAAAAAATATATATATATATATATATATATATATAGGAAAGGGAGATTGGGAGCTATTTTGCCCTCTAGCTAGCTAGAGTGAGAGCAAGAGGAAAAAGATGAAGATGATGTAGGTGTTTTCTCTTGCAACCTCATGAAGCCACGTCACTATGTTGCGTTTTTACTGTTTTGCCCTTTGTTTTGGCTGATGGCTCTGTTGGTTTCCTCTGTAATATCGAGGTGCATGGGGGTTGTTTTGATCATCTGAGTTGCTATTTTATGGGTTTACTTTTCGCTCTGCTTTGGTATTCGTTTCCGCTTTTTCCTCTCTTTGGTTTCGTTGGCAAAAAAGGATTTGTGTTGTCTATTTTGATCAATTCGCTCTTTTTCTTGTGTTTGCCAAATTACTTTTGTCGTGTTGAGGTTCCGTTGGTAATTAATGAAGCTTTCTTTCTCAGTGCTTATGGGTCTCGATTTTTGCATTTGTTTATTGTCTTTCCCGCCTTCCAGCTTTGGATTTTTCTTTTTCTTTCTATGTGCAGGCTTTGTACTGTGCGTTTGCACTCTTCGCACTATCTTTGTTGCTTTTGTCCGTTGCAGTTATCTCTTGCCACCATTTTACCTTCAGTGAGCAGATGATGACTCTGTACTTTCTTTAGCTCTTGTTGTCATTTCTTGTAACGCCAATTTGTTTGTTTTCGGTTTGGCTTTTCATTGTTCTTTCCCATGTTTTTCCTCTCTTAGTTACCCTAGGATTGAATGTGAGAATTCATTCTGTTATTGTTTAGTTACAATAATTACGGATAATTGATATTTTTATCTTAATTTTTGTGTCACGTGCTAATAAAGATTTTACAAGAAAAATAATGATCAGAGGGACGCAGATGTTATTATCTGTGTAAACACTCCGATTCTTAAGTCAGAAGAAAATTTGACAGAATTTCTGCAAAGTAAATAGAGACTTCGCATCATAAATCATATCTGATCCATTTTTATAGGGGTTGATTCTAACTTTAATTGCGTATTTATCTATTAATTAAATTTTTTTATTATTTCACAAATATGCAGAATCAAAAATATTTAAAGGTAAAATTGTCTAAATAAATTACAACCGATGCCCACATATAATTTTTCTATTTATCAAGATTGATGTGGGCGTGCCACATAGACATGGGCGAGAGGGCCGGCAGGAGAGCCCTCCCACCAGATTGCGGGAGGATAGTCTCTTGCAATTACATTTCTTGTGCCACATGGCGCACTATTTTTTACGCCACGTGGCGCAAAGGAAACTGAGGCGGGCTCCAGCCTAAGTTTCGCAGGAGGGAATCCTCTCGCCAGTGTGCGAGAGGATATCCTCTTACATATTCAGTTTCACGCCACGTGGCGCGTTAAATTTTATGAGGTGAGAGACTCTCCCGGCTCTTGTCTGTGAGGGAGACTCTTCCGCCTACAGTGCGGGAGGGTAGTCTCTCGCCCCATTTTTCAAATGCGTCACGTGGGGCATTTTCCTTACGCCACGTGGCGCGATGTAATTAATTCAATAATATATATTTTATTTTTTTATTTATTATCATCCATAAAAATTGCTCCCCACTCTTTCGCTAGGTATAACCTTGCAGAAAAGTACATATATTCTCCTCATAGTCTCTCGTCAAATCCTCAGGTTAAACTCTGAAGTTAAATTCTAGGGTCGAACCTTGATGCCAAATTCTCAAGCCATTGTTTAAATGCGTGACTTACTTCGCGCATTTTTCGCTTCAAGCCATTGAACAATTTTTTGTGGCTTACCTCATGCACTTTTCGCTTCAAGCTCTTTGTTTCGATGCATGGCTTACCTCGCGCATTTTTCGCTTTAAATCCTTGCACATTTTCTTCGTAGCTTACCTCACGCATTTTTCGCTTCAAAACCTTTGGTTGGGTGCTTGGCTTACTTCGCATCTTTTTCGCTTCAAGCCCTTGCACGTTTTCTTCGTGACTTACATCGCGCATTTTTCGCTTCAAACAATTGAACAATTTTTTGTGGCTTACCTCACGCACTTTTCGCTTCAAGCTCTTTGTTTCGATGCATGGCTTACCTCGCGCATTTTTCGCTTTAAATCCTTGCACATTTTTTTCGTAGCTTACCTCACGCATTTTTCGCTTTAAAACCTTTGGTTGGGTGCTTGGCTTACTTCGCGTCTTTTTCGCTTCAAGCCCTTGCACGTTTTCTTCGTGACTTACATCGCGCATTTTTCGCTTCAAGCCTTTTGTTTTGGGTGCGTGGCTTACCTCGCGCATTTTTCGCTTCAAGCTCTTGCACTTTTTCTTCATGCCTTACATCGCGCACTTTTCGCTTCAAACCCCTTGTTTTGGGTGCGTGACTTACCTCGCACATTTTTCGCTTCAAGCCCTTACACATTTTCTTCGTGACTTACTTCATGCATTTTTCGCTTCAAGCCCTTGCACGTTTTCTTCATGGCTTACATCGTGCACTTTTCTCTTCAAGTCTTTTGTTTTGGGTACGTGGCTTACCTAACGCATTTTTCGCTTCAAGCCCTTGCACATTTTTTCGTGGCTTACCTCGCGCATTTTTTGCTTCAAGCCCTTATTTGAGTGCTTAGCTTCAAGCTCGCGCACTTTTCGCTTTAAGCTCTTACACTTTTTCTTCATGGCTTGCATCGCGCACTTTTCGCTTCAAGCCTTTGATTTTGGGTGCGGGGCTTACCTCACGCATTTTTCGCGTCAAGCCCTTGCACATTTTCTTTGTGACTTACTTCGCGCATTTTTTGCTTCAAGCCCTTGTTTGAGTACTTAGCTTACCTAGCGCACTTTTCACTTCAAGCTCTTACACTTTTTCTTCATGCCTTACATCGCGTATTTTTCGCTTCAAGCATTTTATTTTGGGTGCGTGGTTTACCTAGCGCATTTTTCGCTTCAAGCCCTTGCACATTTTCTTCATGGCTTAAATTGCGCACTTTTTGCTTCAAGCCTTTTATTTTGGGTGCATAACTTACCTCGCACATTTTTCGCTTCAAGCCCTTGCACATTTTCTTCGTGGTTTACCTTGGGCATTTTTCGCTTCAAGCACTTGTTTGAGTGCTTAGCTTACCTAGCGCACTTTTTGCTTCAAACTCTTGCACTTTTTCTTCATGGCTTACATCGCACACTTTTCGCTTCAAGCATTTTATTTTGGGTGCGTGGCTTACCTCGTGCATTTTTCGCTTCAAGCCCTTGCATATTTTCTTTGTGGCTTATCTCGCACATTTTTCGCTTCAAGCCCTTGTCTGAGTGCTTAGCTTATCTCGCGTACTTCTCGCTTCAAGCTCTTGGACTTTTTCTTCATGGCTTACATCGCGCACTTTTTGCTTTAAGCCCTTGTTTGATTAGTTATCTATCAATTATTTGAAAACCTCAACAAACAATAAAATATCATTATGGCATAAATCACAATTTAACAAATGAAATTTCAACTAATAGTTTAGTAATAAGAAATAACATTAAATAAAATAAAGTTTCACTACCAGTATGGTTTTAAGTGGTTGGTATTCTACGTCTTTGCTATCTTCTTGCCTTGTAAGCTTTTCAAGATACAGGTGCAGGGCCCGATCATCCTCCTGACTCTGTAGGGTTCTTTCTACTTTGCCTTGAACCTCTCATCTTCTTTCAAAGCCTTGGTGGGCTACCAGCTATGTAATCTCGACAGAAAATGACATTAATAACAGCTTCTGTAGGTTCATTGTCTATCTGTTGATTCCTACGTTCTCCCCTTCTAGCCTCATTTCCTCTTTCTTCTTTTCTCCTCATATTTTCTCTGTCATCGTCACGTCTATCACGCGGTCTATTGTCTCCTCGACCACGAATGGGGTATCGAATCCTTTCAGTCCTCCACACATAACGGTCTAACTTCCCTTCTCTAACCAATTTCTCAAGCTGGTTCATTAGTTCCCGGCATTTCTCAATTGTGTGGCCAAAGGGAGAATGAAAACTACAGTAGGACCCAAGATCTCGTCCTATATCCCCTTCACCTCTCTTGGAGAATTGAAACATCCCAGTTCTTTCTATTGTTGCTAAGATTGAAGCACGTGGTTCAACGAACTGCGTGTAATTAACATACTTCAACTTTGAGGCTTTATCTAATCTTTCTGTGTTTTTATAATCAGACTCTCTTTCTCGCTTCCTTCCTTCCTTAAAGTTGCGTGTTGGTATCATCTTTATCACCTCTTCTTGATCGACATACTTATTTGCTCTAGAGAACAAGTCCGTAATCATCGTTAGTTGATCCAAAGACAACGATTCTTGTAATTTTTCTGACCTTTTCCTTGTAACATAGTTGTCACAGCTACTCCAACTTGTAGGTCACGCACTTCAAGCGTAGCATTAAGAAACCGATCTACATAACTTTTCAGTGATTCATTATTCCCTGGCCTCAAAATAAGCAGATAGGTGGCCTCCTTCCTCTTTTGGCTATTTATTGCGAAGGCCTCCAGAAATTCACTTCTAAGCTGATTGAAAGACGAAATAAACCCTTCTGGCAAGTTATTGAATCACTTCAGTGCGTGACCAGTTAAGGTTAGGGAGAATGCCTTACATATAATCTCATCCTCCCATCCATGTAGTAGCATTAACGACTCGTAATTTTCAATATGGTCATAAAGGTCAATTTTTTCGGCATATGCTGTTATCTGCGGCATCTTAAACTTTGGGGGCAATGGTTTTCCCATTATCGCTGCACTGAATGAGATTCTTCTTCTCTGGTTCTCTTCAGCCGGAACCAATCTTTTTTCCTCTAAGATTCGTTCAACCATTCTCTTCATGTCCATGACATCTTGTGCTGTGGGCGCAGGTCGATCTTGGACCTTTTCGGTGTTATGTGAATCAGTCTGGTCATAGCTAACAACATCTTTTCTCTCACCTCGTAGGTTATGAGTTCGCTTCTGATTAGTCCGATGTGAAAAGTTTACCATTTTTGTTTCAGGGTTTCGAGTCGGATCTATTTTCGAGTTTTCCTCCAAGTATAGGTCATTTTGACACCTCCCATTCCATTATTTGACGGGCCATTTGTGTTCTAGAGCCAAGGATCTTCCACATCCAAATATCCAGAACCTATCATAGTCGAACTCTCAATGTTTCCAATGCTTTAGCGTCTACGACCACCAACAATCTCCAAAGTTGAATTCCTTGTACCATGACTCCGTGGTTCTCGTGCCGCCAGGCCGTGAGGGTCTCGTGCTGCAAGGCCGTGAGGGTCTCCTGCCGTCAGGCCGTGAGGGTCTTGCCCCGCCAGGCTGTGAGGGTCACGTGCCGTAAAGCCATGAGGGTCTCCTACCGTCAGGCTGTGAGGGTTTCCTGCAGCTAGGCTGTGAGGGTCTCGCCCAGTCTCATGCCAAGGCTCCCTAGTAACTTGACGTTCGTTGAGTGCAATATTCGAAGTACTCCTTTTTTAGAGAGGCAAATTCACTTGCGAAAAATTACCTTTAAACAAATCCACCATAGTTCGTAAGGCTTGAACAGTCTTTTCCCTTTATTTTTTCATGGCTTCAAATTCTGTCACGTGTATTGTTATTATGTTCGTCTCTCACTCCCCCTGGACTCCATTGCCCAAGTCACTAATTGGAAAGCTCACTGTATCTTCATTCTCATCGCTTCTCCTCGCTGCTGAACGTGTCCGTACTATTGTTGTAGAGCTAAAAGCTTTTCTTCCGTTTTTCACAGACGGCATCAATTGTTGTTGCTCAGTTACAACAATTACGGATTACTGACGTTTTCGCCTTGATTTTTGTGTCACGTGCTAATAAAAATTCTGCAAGAAAAATAATGACCAGAGGGACGTAGGGGTTGTTCCCTGCGTAAGCACTCCGATGCTTAAGTCAGAAGAGAATTTGGCAGAGTTTCTGTAAAGCAAATAGAGACTTCGCGTTATAGATCATACCTGATCCCTTTTTATACGGGTTGATTCCAGCTTTAATTATGTATTTATCCATTAATTAAATATTTTTTATTATTTCACGGATCTGCAAAATCAAAAATATTTAAAGGTAAAATTATCTAAATAAATTACAACCAATGCCCCACATATAATTTTTCTATTTATCAAGATTGATGTAGGCGTGCCACTCAGACATGGGCGAGAGGGCCGGTGGGAGAGCCCTCTCGTCAGATTGCGGGAGGATAGTCTCCCGTAATTACATTTCTTGTGCCACATAGAGCACTATTTTTGCCCCATGTGGCTCAAAGGAAACTGAGGCGGGAGAGTCACCTGCACAGACAAGAGGCGGGAGAGTCTCCCGCCTCAGTTTCGCGGGAGGGAACCCTCCCGCCAGTGTGCGCAAGGGTATCCTCCTACATATTCAGTTTTACGCCACGTGGCGTGTTCTCCGCAAGTCACGTGGCACATTAAATTTTATGAGGCGGGAGACTCTCTCGCCTCTTGTCTGTGCAGAAGACTCTCCCGCCTACAGTACGGGAGGGTAGTCTCCCCCCATTTTTCAAATGTGTCACATGGCGCGATGTAATTAATTCAATAATATTTATTTATTTTTTATTTATTATTATTATTTATTTTTTATTTAATATCATCCACAACACATTTTTTTTGGGTGTTTTTGTATTTCGACTGATGGTGCTAGTGTCTTGTATTGGTAGATTTTGTTTATTGGTTTGTTGGTTTTGTTGGTGATTTTATCCGATATTTGTTCCGTTTCTTTGTTGTCTTTCATCCCTTGTTTATGTTCCTGTTATTTTTTTTGTAAGAAGTATGTGGTCTTTTGTGTGGATTTCACGTTCGTTCCATTTTTTTTGGTTTTGCTTGTTCTTATTTTTGTTTGAAGTTTTTGTCTCCTGTTCGGGGTGTTTGTTGTTCGTTGGTTATGCTTATTTTGCTATAGGTGATCATGATTGTTGTTGTTTTGCAGGCTTATATCTGGTTTTGCAGGTTTCCCTTCGTTACATATTGTTGTGTGCTATCCTTTCATGGTTTTTTCGCTTTTATTGTTTGTTGTTGTTTCTGTTATGTTTGCTCATCTTTTTTCTTATTGTTGTTGGGACTATGTTTGACGCATGAAGCCGTTGCTATGCTCTTTCCTTAGTGGTTTGGGGTGGTTTGCTTCTTGGTTCTTGCATATTGCTTTTGATTTCTTAAATGTCTTGTGCGATACTGATGTTGATAATATTGCAAGTTGTTTGATGCTCAATTTACATCCTTGCGAAAAGCTGCGCGTTACCTGTGTGGTCTGTGGTATTTCCTCCGTTGAATACTTACTATATTTGCTTCCTTTTTTTAATGTTTGATGTCCATTTTTGGCTCTCATGTTCATTGAGTGGTGTTCATGTTTGTGTTGCTGTAATAACCGGGCTAATCTTTAAAAAGTCCAAAAAAAATAAAAAACTCAATACTCATTTTTATAAAAGATCGGCTTAGTATATTAGGGTTTTAAAAATATATTTATATATACACAATAGAGCTGCTGTAAAAAAAAAAAAAATCTATCGAACGAATGCTCTGAAGAAAACGTTGACTGCTCTAAAAAAATACTCTTTTGTCGTCTCCGTTTGATTTTTTCAAGGTAATTATTCTTTACCTGTGTGGTCTGTGGTATTTCCTCCGTTGAATACTTACTATATTTGCTTCCTTTTTTTAATGTTTGATGTCCATTTTTGGCTCTCATGTTCATTGAGTGGTGTTCATGTTTGTGTTGCTGTAATAACCGGGCTAATCTTTAAAAAGTCCAAAAAAAAATAAAAAACTCAATACTCATTTTTATAAAAGATTAGCTTAGTATATTAGGGTTTTAAAAATATATTTATATATACACAATAGAGCTGCTGTAAAAAAAAAAATCTATCGAATGAATGCTCTGAAGAAAACGTTGACTGCTCTAAAAAAAAATACTCTTTTGTCGTCTCCGTTTGATTTTTCAAGGTAATTATTCTTTACCTGTGTGGTCTGTGGTATTTCCTCCGTTGAATACTTACTATATTTGCTTCCTTTTTTTAATGTTTGATGTCCATTTTTAGCTCTCATGTTCATTGAGTGGTGTTCATGTTTGTGTTGCTGTAATAACCGGGCTAATCTTTAAAAAGTTCAAAAAAAAATAAAAAACTCAATACTCATTTTTATAAAAGATTGGCTTAGTATATTTAGGGTTTTAAAAATATATTTATATATACACAATAGAGCTGCTGTAAAAAAAAAATCTATCGAACGAATGCTCTGAAGAAAACGTTGACTGCTCTAAAAAAAATACTCTTTTGTCGTCTCTGTTTGATTTTTTCAAGGTAATTATTCTTTACATTTATAAGTTTTTATCTTTTATATTGTATTTACCTAAGCCTACAAATTAGTTTTATCTTTTGAAATTTTTCGGTAATATTCCAGTGATATTCTTGTGAAAAAAATTGGTACTAATAGAAAGTTCTCTTCAAGATCTTTCTAATGGTCTTTGAATCACTTAATTTGATTGTATATTTTAAAAGTTATGAATTTTTGAAATTTGAATAAAATGGGTCTTGACAGTGTTGAACAACCAACTTTGGGTCACCGGAACTTCACTTTTCGATTACTGTTTTGGTCAATTATTTGAGGACTTTTGCTGTATGAAACGTGAACTTTGTTTTGGTCTTAATACCTTAGTCTGAAACGTTTTGTGCTAGTAAAACCGTTGCCCCAAACTTGATTCGTTAAAACAGAAATCCAGAAATTCTGGGTTCTCTGTGATAAAACTCAAACTTTTGGCTTTCGAAAATCATGGTTCCAGTAAGCTTTTTGAACGAAACAAAATTTTAAATTGTAGTATTACATGTGTACTTTTAATTGGTTCTAGTATCACATTTAGATACTATACAGTGTATTAGATATAAATGCTAAAAGTATGTCTAATGAACACAAAAATAAGAAATTTCAGAATAGTAGAAAACTTCATTTTAATTAATTTGAAATTTGTTTTGGGTCAATATTGATTCAATCTGTTATAGATTGTATGAAAGTCAAATATATGTTTTTAGTAATTTTTACATATATAAATATAATTATAAAAATTTATTTACAAGATTTTGGATGTTAATAAATACTCACTAAATTTATATAAACTTGTAAAAAATATATATATATATATATATTCATAAAATATTGTCATAAAACAATATTAATTCTATTGACTTTCATGTTTTAGGTTTAATTTCAATTTTTACTTAATATTAAGTATTTTCTTAGATTAAAAGAACATTATTTTAGTATGAAAAACACTTTCTAATAATTTCAAATTATTCGGAAATTTATCATATCACCTACATGTCTTAGGATAGTTTATCGAAAATTTTATTTTATTAAACTAATGGTTGAATATTTCTTAAATCATTAGGAGACTAGGAAATTGTGTAATTGTTGTTCAGGTATCAGTCTAGCGAGTCAAGTAAGTGGCTTATATCCCTTCGGTGTTTTGACACCCTTAAAATCAACCTAATACGAATTATATATATATATTTGCGTATTATATACAAGTACTTTACTTTGTCCTTGTGATTTCTAAATTGGGTTAAGCATGCAATATATATTTATATATATATATATATATATATACATATATATATATGATTCTTTAAATTGCATATGAATGTGATTTTGTACAAATGTTGGAACACGATTTAATCGCTTAATGAATTTTGTTATTACATATATTATACATATTATCAGTTTTGTGAATAAGAAAAAATCATTTTGTATGAAATATGTTTTGAGGAATTATAATAATATTGCTTTGCATTTTTGGATAATTTGAAAATATGTTTTGTTTTGTCTTCTAGTATGGTTGTGCTCTGACCCTGCCAATGGGGGTTAAATGTTGACCGTGTCGACATGTATTCTGTTATAAAAAATCGATTTCTATCCGTACCACCGGATGAGAATAGTGGCTCTTTGATATCTGTTTTGTGCAACTATTAGTTGCTTCTGTTCTGATTTTGACCCATACCACTGGGGTTAATTGTGATTTTGTTTTGATTCTGACCTATGCCACAAGGGTTAAGCGTGACTATATCATGTTACGGGAGACCAATAAAATAAAATAAAATAAAATTGTGCTTTGTGAATCTTTTATTTAGTTTTGTTTTATGAAGATTTTATTCAGCTTTAAAATCTGTGTAAATGAATTTGACAAATTGTGAATAAATATGACATTACACTTTCTGATTTTGAATAACTGTACTAGATATTTTGGCCTAAATATTTTATGGCATGCTTAATCCAGCTGAGGGGATATAGGTTGCTTACTGAGTGGTTGTACTCACCCATTTCCTTAACATTTTTTCAGGTTTTACTGTTGGTGATGAACGTGAAAATATTGGGGAGTGACGTCTCAAAGTAGGGCATGTCTCAGGACTTTTAGGATGATTAGTTTAAGTAATTGAGAACATTTTATATTATTATTTATGACTAAGTTGAAACCTTGTAAACTATTTTTAAACATTTCGTAGTACATTTATTGCAATTGTAGAATGCACTTTAAGTCAATTGCAAATTTTGAAGATTTAAATTTCTCAATTTAGACATTTGAAAGGAAAAAATAGATTTGGTATGATAGAAGCCTTGCATGTCTGTAAGATTATATTTTACAGGTGTGCAGCGTCTGTTATGTTCTGAACTCGGAGCGTGACAGATTAAGTGGTATCAGAGCCTATGTTTATCGATCTTAGATTCGTATAGCTATGAATTAGAAAACAGTTAGATGTAAACCGAGAGTGGGGTAGAACACTTAGGTTTGAGACATTTTTATTGTTTATTTCTTTTTATTAGAATAACGTAAGTTTACCTTTAATAAAATCTCTTAGTAATATGTTCTTATCTTGATTGAATCAGTATGCCTCCTCGTCGAAATCCAGAAATTAGTTTAGCTGAGATGCGGCAAATCTTAGGAGTAATGGTCGTAGAAGTCAACTTTTATCTGATCGTATTTGTAAAATGTGTGTATTAAGAATTGAGGATAGAAACTTGTTTGTCAATTTGCATATTTTGGACATGCACGACTTTGATGTGATTTTAGGAATGAATTGGTTGTCTTCTCATTATGCTAAAGTTGATCATCGAGACAAAATGATGGATTTTGAAATTCCTGGGGAAACACCCTTTAGTTTTTGTGGTAGTGGTGCACATACTCCTATATCGATTATTTCTGCTTTACAAGCTAGGCAGTTGATTAGAAGTGGTTGTAAAGGGTATCTAGCAACGGTAGTTGATACCAGAACTAAAGAGTTGGCGTTAGAAAATATCGCTATTGTGAAGGAATTTTCTGATGTTTTTTCGACGAGCTTCCTGGATTGCCTCCTGATCGGGAAGCTAATTTTTCTATTGACTTGATTTCGAGTACTGGCCCTATTTCTAAGTTTAATTTAGGCGTTTGCACTTTTAAAGTTTGCATTAAGGATTTAGGCGTTGATTTAAATTATTTAGGATCGAAATTCAATGTGATTCGATTAATTACTATACAGTAATCTAGAATCGATCTATTATAGTCCCATGCTACATAAACAAATATTTTAGGAAGGAAACCATAAGACAATTTTTAAAGAACTTCAAAATTTTAAACCTATGAATATTTGAATTTGGGGACCAAATTCTTTTAAAGGTGGGGAGAATGTAATAACCGGGCTAATCTTTAAAAAGTTCAAAAAAATGAAAAGCCCAATACTCATTTTTATAAAAGACTGGCTTAGTATATTATGATTTTAAAAATATATATATATACACAATAGGGCTGCTGTAAAAAAAATTTATCGAACGAATACTCTGAAGAAAACGTTGACTGCTCTAAAAAAAATACTTCTTTGTCTTCTCCGTTTGATTTTTCCAAGGTAATTATTCTTTACATTTATAAGTTTTTGTCTTTTATATTGTATTTACCTAAACCTACAAATTAGTTTTATCTTTTGAAATTTTTCGGTAATATTCCGGTGATGTTCTTGTGAAAAAAATCGGTACTAATAGAAAGTTCTCTTCAAGATCTTTCTAATGGTCTTTAAATCACTTAATTTGATTGTCTATTTTAAAAGTTATGAATTTTTGAAATTTGAATAAAATGGGTCTTGACAGTGTTGAATAGCCAACTTTGGGTCACCGGAATTTCACTTTTCGATAAATGTTTTGGTCAATTATTTGAGGGCTTTTGCTGTATGAAACGTGAACTTTGTTTTGATCTCAATACCTTAGTCTGAAATGTTTTTTGCTAGTAGAACCGTTAACCCAAACTTGGTTCGTTGAAACAGAAATTCAGAAATTCTGGGTTCTCTATGATAAAACTCAAACTTTTGGCTTTCAAAAATCATGGTTCCAGTAGTCTTTTTGAATGAAACAAAATTTTAAATTGTAGTATTACATGTGTACTTTTAATTGGTTCTAGTATCACCTTTAGATACTATACAGTGTGTTAGATATAAATGCTAAAAGTAGGTCAAATGAATATAAAAATAAAAAATTTCAGAATATTAGAAAACTTCATTATAATTAATTTGAAATTTGTTTTGGGTCAATATTGATTCAATATGTTATAGATTGTATGAAAGTCAAATATATGTTTTTAGTAATTTTTACATATATAAATATAATTATAAAAATTTATTTACAAGATTTTGGATATTAATAAATACTCACTAAATTTATATAAACTTGTAAAAAAATATATATATTAATTAAATGTTGTCATAAAACAGTATTAATTCTATTGACTTTCATGTTTTAGGTTTAATTTCAATTTTTACTTAATATTAAGTATTTTCTTATATTAAAAGAACATTATTTTAATATGAAAAACACTTTCTAATAATTTCAAGTTATTTGGAGAATTATCACATCACCTACATGTCTTATGATAGTTTATCGAAGATTTTATTTTATTAAACTAATGGTTGAATATTTCTTAAATCATTAGGAGACTAGGAAATTGTGTGATTGCTATTCAGGAATCAGTCTAGCGAGTCAGGTAAGTGACTTATATCCCTTCGGTGTTTTGACACCTTTAAAATCAATCCAATACGAATTATATATATATATATATATATATTTGCGTATTATATACAAGTACTTTACTTTGTCCTTGTGATTTCTAAATTGGGTTAAGCATGCAATATATATATATACATATATGATTCTTTAAATTGCATGTGAATGTGATTTTGTGCAAATGTTGGAACACGATTTAATCACTTGATGAATTTTGTTATTACATATATTATACATATTATTATCTGTTTTGTGAATAAAAAAAAATCATTTTGTATGAAATATGTTTTGAGGAATTATAATAATATTGCTTTGCATTTTTGGATAATTTGAAAATATATTTTGTTTTGTCTCTTAGTATGGCTGTGCTCTGACCCTGCCAATGAGGGTTAAATGTTGGTCGTGTCGACATGTATTCTGTTATAAGAAATCGATTTCTATCCGTACCACCGGATGAGAATAGTGGCTCTTTGATATCTGTTTTGTGCAACTTTTAGTTGCTTCTGTTCTGATTTTGACCCATTCCACTGGGGTTAATTGTGATTTTGTTCTGATTCTGACCTATGCCTCAAGGGTTAAGCGTGGCCATAGCATGTTACGGGAGACCAAAAAAATAAAATAAAATAAAATTGTGCTTTGTGAATCTTTTATTCAGTTTTGTTTTATGAAGATTTTGTTCAGCTTTAAAATCTGTGTAAATGAATTTGATAAATTGTGAATAAATATGATATTACACTTTCTGATTTTGAATAACTGTACTAGATATTTTGGCCTAAATATTTTATGGCATGCTTAATTTAGCTGAGGGGATATAGGTTGCTTACTGAGTGATTGTACTCACCCCTTTCCTTAACATTTTTTCAGGTTTTACTATTGGTGATGAACATGGGAATATTGAGGAGTGACGTCTCGAAGTAGGGCATGTCTCAAGACTTTTAGGATGATTAGTTTAAGTAATTGAGAACATTTTATATTATTATTTATGACTAAGTTGGAACCTTGTAAACTATTTTTAAACATTTCGTAGTACATTTATTGCAATTGTAGAATGCACTTTAAGTCAATTGCAAACTTTGAAGATTTAAATTTCTCAATTTAGACATTTGAAAGGAAAAAATAGATTTGGTATGATAGAAGCCTTGCATGTCTGTAAGATTATATTTTACAGGTGTGCGGCGTCTGTTATGTTTCGAGCTCTGGGCGTGACAACAATTGGTATCATTTGTGTAAGAACAAATACTTTAAGTTCTTGGGTTCGAACCTCCGGGGATGCGAATTGGGGTATTTATCTCGATAAAGCCGTGAGGGGCCTGCGAGACTTTCAAAGCGGACAAAACGTACGAGTGAGACTGTGAGGACCACCTCTTGAATCTTGCGGGAAAAAAGTGTCACACGGTCGTTACAGTTGCTTTGTTGTTTTGTGTTCGACTAAGTTCAGAGAGTATTTATCTTTAGCGGTATATTAATGATGGTTACATTCTTTGTTCATTTTAGATTTCTTCTCTTTCAGTTTCTTTATCTGTTTATATTGATGAGTTTATGCCTTTCAAGCTTGGCTCATTGTGTTGTGAGCTTTATGGTTTCATCATTGCTTTTTCATGGTTTCCTCATCATCGATGTTGTTCTTGTGCTGAAAAGCTTTTGTTGTTTTGTTACATTTTATTTAGCCTAAGATTTATTAGAGGTTCTTTGAAAATGTTCATTTTGCTATATGATTTTCATTGGGTGCCTGTTGATTGAGTTCTAATGGCGAGTCAAGCTTCGTTTGGTATCTCTGATGTTAATATATTGAATGAGGAAAATATTAGTTTCCTTTGGATGGGTTATTTGCTTTGTCTTGGATTATTTCTTATGCAATGTTTTGGTTGATGTGTCAGGAATGAATTTATGAAATGTTTTCCGTATTTTTTCCTGATTTGTTTTATCTATTATTTTTTGATTTGGTTTTCTGATAATTGCATTTTTATGTTATTTCTTGTCTGACTGTCATTAAGTTTCCTGTTGTTGACTTCATTGTCTCTTCTATGGATTTCTCTTCCTGGCTTGCATTTTTTTTTTGCAGCCACTCTTTACTGCTTTTTTTTTTTTAATCATTTCTCCGCAAATGAGTAATCCAGAGTCAAGTAGGGCTAATAGGTTAAAACGAAGTCAGTGTTTTAGGTCTTGAAGAATTGCTCATAGATAATGCCATACTAATGTGTGTTGTTAGCCATCTGCCATTGAGCCCATCTCTCATAATATTCCTGGAACAGAGAGTAGAAGAGTGAAACGCTATAGGGTTATAGAGTCCAGCACCTTGTGTTCCAGAGTTAGTGCTGATGGCAATGTAGAGACAATTTCATGTTCAACAAATGTACATCATGTCAATTGTAATGATTCAAACTTATCTACGTTAGATGCTCCACATCGCTCTTATAATGTGGGTTCTTCTAGCCAAAGTAATAAATTACTGGAGTGCGAATCAGCGAATTCCCATGATATCGCCACATTTTCGTGAAGTGTATAACAATCGTGGTGTTGGATTAGATGACTTTCCTCGTGGTTATGTCTTTATTTTTAGTTCTTTAATTTACTTTGTATTCTTGTAGTTGATTTGTTGATTTGTGTATTGCGATCAGCTTTTTTGAGTCATAAAAATGATGTGTTATGTGTTAATGAATTTGAGTCTTTTTAAGTTGTCGCACAACAAAATCCTTCAATAATGCAGCCTGCACAGCGTAAAGTTCTTTTGTTTGTTATGCTTCAGTCTTCTCTGATTTCATAATTATTTTTATTTATTGCAGCTTTCTAATTTCTTGTGGCAGGAAAATATTTTGAGCCCCTTGATCTAGGTGGGTTAAATTATGATTGTCTTCAGTGTGGTGTAAAGTTTGAAGGGAGAGTTAAGAGGTTAAGCACTATGAATTATCTTGTTTTTTAGTTTATGCTGCAAATAAGGGACAATTACTTTGTCGTATGCAAGGGTTACGCCCTTGTTCTTGGACTGTTTGTTAGATTATAATGGAGCTAAAAGAGCAAAGAAGTTCCGAGACAATACTAAAGCATACAATTCCATGTTTCACTTCACACCTATTAGAGGTAAGGTTGATAATAGTGTTAATTCAAGGTCAGGAGTGTATGTCTTTAAAATTGGAGAACAAGTGCATACCGTATGGGTTCTTTGTTGCCTCCACCCGGGCAACCTCCAAAGTTTACGCAGCTGTATATTTGTGACGCTAAAAATGAGGTTGCAAACCGGATCAAGCCTTTTGCGAACTCTGATTCCACTAATGTTATTGATTCTGATATTCTTTGAGGTTTGATTCACATGTTTGATGATGTGAAAGCAATTGTCAAGGCTTTTAGGATGGTGAGGGATCGATTTGTTCAAGAAAATTATATGCCGATATGTCTTCGGTTAATTGGAGAGAGGGATCAAAATGATCAATTGTATGATTTACCATCCAGTACGGGAATAGCTGGTTCAGTAGTAGGTGAGGATGAGGGTCCTCAAGATGATCGTGACATCATTATGGAGCATAGATTTGGCGGATTAAAGCGTATCAGTGAGCTTCTTCTAGCTTTCATGTCTATGCAGTATCCACTCTTTTTTCCTTTTGGTGAACATGGTTTTGAGCCAGGCATCAGATATAGGAATACGGGTCGTCGAAGTGAGAAAGAAAGAGAAACAGTTACTATGATGGGTTTTACTCATATTTAATTCAGCAGCGTATGTCTACTGGACACATTTTGCTCAGGGGTGGTAGACTCTTCGAATAATTCATTGTTAATGCCTTTCATTGTATTGAGAGGTTGAGAATGCAATGGATTCAGGAAAATCAAATGCAATTAAGATCTGAGGTGTATCAAGGTGTTGGAGATGCTATCACTCGAGGGGATGTGGATAGCCGTGCAATTGGGAAACATGTCATCTTACCCTCGAGTTTTACATCAGGTTCTCATTTCTCTTCCAAATTTATCAAGATGTCATGCCAATTTGTAGACAGTTTGGCCAACCTGACCTCTTTATTACTTTCACATGTAATCCAAAATGGATAGAGATTGATCGAGCTAATTTGTTTATGATTTCTGATCAGAAGACTGAAGACATGCCAGATATTTTGACAAGGCTGTTTAAGCCTAAGCTTAAATGTTTGATAGTTGACTTGATAAAAGAAAAGGCATTTTGGTTGAACAATGGCAGGTAATTTGTTCATTGCAGTTGTTGCAATAGTTGTGTCTTAGTTTTTCAAGTCCTGTTCTTTTGTTTGTTGAGTTTTAATTGTTCGTTGCCCTTGCTATGGTTTATATAACTGAATTCCAAAAGCGGGGCTGCCCTATACTAATATCCTGCTATGGCTGCATCCAGATGATAAGCATACCACTCCTGAGGAAATTAATAGAATTATAAATGTTGAGTAGGGATTTAAATTGCGATCGTGCTCACAATTTGGGTTGCGTTATGTTTATCGTGGTTTCAGATATAACGAAAATTATTTCGGTCATTACAGTTATCGCGATTGTAAATTTTTTTATTTTCGTACAACTTTTTTACCGGATGATAACGGTAATAGCGGTCGATAACCGTAATAAAGGTCATCGATAACGAAAATAACGGTCAATAATGATAATAACGGATCAATTGCGATCTTTACAGGTGTGAATTTTTTTCACAACCGCTATTTGAAGAGTGACGATAATAGTATAACGATAATTGCCGCTACCACTAAATAGCTGTCACTATTCCATGTAATGGCCAATATTTGAATTCTCGCCGTTGAGATTCCAGACAAAAGTGAAGTTGCTATTGCGTATGAAACTATGTCTAATGTTATGATCCATGGACCATGTGGTCCTCTTAATACAAGATGCCCATGCATGAAAGATGGAAAATGTTTAATTTTTTTTCCTAAACCGTACGAGAGCCAAATGTTGTTGGAGAAAATGGTATTGTTTCATATAGAAGAAGAGAACCAGCACATGATCAGATGTTGATTGAAAAAGATGGAGTCATGGTCGAGACAAGATTTGTTGTTTCCTATAACATTGATCTTCTTGTGAGACGCCAAGCTCACATGAATGACGAAAAATGTGCGATGGCAAAATCATCAAGTATTTGTTCAAATATGTCAATAAAGGACATGATAGAGGAAGGGTAGTAATTGAAGAGATACCAACGGTTGATAAAGTTGATGGAGAAGCCAACTTGAATCAGTATGATGAAATCAAAGCATTTCTTGATTACAGATATATTTCCTCTCACGAAGCATGTTGGAGAATTTTTGGCTTTGAAGTCCGCCAAAGGGATCTTTTAATCATCAAACTTCTTAGTCATCTTTAGTATCAGCACTACATTACGTTCCCCGAAGATTCTGACCTGTCAAATGTTTTGCAACAACCTTCATTAGACAAAACTATGTTCATTGAATAAATGGAAGCAAACAGAAAATATGAGCAAGCTCGAGAGCTCACATATGCTGATTTTCAGACAAAATAGGTCTGGTTGCAAAGAGAGAATTTTTTTTGTTTGTCATGACCACTTTTTCCTATCTTAGTAGCTAGGTGGCTATTCCTCTTGCTTGGAAGCTAGCAGTTAAGAGATGGGAGTAGTTGCTTTCCTATTGGTAGCTAGCAGAGAGAAGGATTAGTATAGGAGATAGATAGTAGTGCTTTAGGATCGGTAGCTTTGGGTAGATAGAAGTTAGGAATTGGTAACACTAGAGGTATGAAAGCTATAGGTAAAGCAGTCCTTTTAAAAGAGCTATGAGTGAGGAAGTATGTGATATAGCTAAATAGATAGGAAAAGAGTAGGAAGCTGTTCTAGTGCCAATACTCTTACTATTCTAGGTCTTTCCTCTCTTGCTAGGAGTTAGAGACAAGCAAGTGAAGCAAAACTAGCTATTTATTAGTCGAACTTACATAGTTAATGTCAAAAAATAACATATATTTTATTTTAATTATTTTTATTTTCTTAAAATATTTAAAAGATTACGTTATAATCCGACCATCAATTGTGAAATTAAAATACTCCATTAATAATGTATAAAATAATCATTCAATAAATAATAATCCTTAGAAACCACGTCTTAAGGTATAAGGATAAAACTGTCATTATGTCCACGGATAGAAGCATGCACATCATATCCTCATTCCCTTGCAAGGTGAAAGGTTACAACAAAACAGATTTGTTAAGATTTTCATTCACTTCGTTTCGTAATTTCTCTACATGCAATTTATACCTTCACAAATTGCTAATTTACAAAAATTTGTTGACTACCAGAGGAATAAAAACAAGAGAAAAAAGGACGGACAAAGCAATAGTAAGATAACTACGACATGGCTGAATATGCCACGATGCTTTCATACTATATTAACAGTATTAAATCTAAAAGCACATAAAGTACGTCATGCTTATAATTTTAATGGTTTCAACCCAAGGGATGCTCGGATCCTGTTGGCCTCAGCAATCTCTGGATCCGGATGATCAGCTCCATCATCCTTTTTTTTCTTCTTTGTTCCTTCAAGAGCACTACTACCAAACTCGGGTTCTTGCATTCTAGGACATATGCTGCCACAAGCACGTCTGTTTCCCATTAGGACTCCTTCTGCCAAGGTCTATATCTCGCCGCCTCTCACACTCCCTAACTTCCCTCCTCTCTCTATCTCCTTTCCTTTCACGACCATATTCCTTTTCCACTCTCAGGCGATAGCAATCCCTATCACTGTCTCTGTGCCTCTCTCTATCCCTATCTCTAACTTGGCCACATCCCAGTTCCCTATAATAGTCTCGATCTCCATCATAACCTCCATCTCTGTCATAATCCTGATACCTGTGAAAAGGAAAAGAAACAGAGTTGAACCTCCTCTGCACAAATATTAGTCTACAATTTCATTTTTATGAATCGATGTTGTGTCCGCAGACACCTCACTGTCAAATTCAGATAGGATGTTTGGAATGAAAAATAAAGGACATAAAAGTCATAATAAATTGTATCATCCCATCTGATTTTGCATCAAACAGTCAACTGATAACCTTGCAGCTTTAGCAAAGATTACTCCCAGAAGGCGTCTAACCAACCCAAAGCTTGAAGTGCCATTTTAGATACACAATAACCCTCAAAACACGTTTGTGCCATTGGGTTAGAATCTCTCATGCTAGCTTTCGGAATGCAAGAAAATGATTTCCCCATTATAAGAACCCAATTCACATAATGGAGTAACTAAAATCATCACCTACTAGAAGCCAATGATCAAAGTAGAATAAAAAGCTTATGACAGCAAACAATGTGATCATCAGGCTAAAAACTGAACCAAAATTCTAGATTGTCTGATCCATCATACTTCTCGCTGCACACTGTCAGTGCAGAGAAACCTGGCAGGATCACAAGATATTTTTATAGGAAGCTGTTTTAGACCATCCATGGCTTCAAATGCCATGAGGGAAACACGATGCTAGAACACTTTTGCCTACATAAATAGGAGTATGCTCAAACAACAGCTTTCACCAATATCAATGAAAATCAGCTCATACAAAAAATGGCTATTGAGGAAGCTGGAATACTGTCTGCTACAGCAAGCAGATAAACTAAAGCTAGCTGCACAACAGTAAATGGAAAAATGGGACAAGTTTGTGTTTGGAAACATGCATGCTATCCAAATTAATAACCTTAAAGTAGATGTGTTCTTATTTTCATTATCATGAGACAAAGCGGAAGGCTCACACTAAGTTACCTTTCAAGTTTTATCCTTAACATATAAGGTAATCAATCTCGTTTACAGAAAATGAGTTGTACTTTTGTCAGTTCAATGCTTCTCAAAACTTAAAAGAAAAAGTACAATTACCCACCCTCCACCCCCACTTTGTAACTCTCTCAATAAAGATTATTTGTGGACAAGTTCCACATATTCTCCAATTTTGCACAACAGAAAATTCAGTTTTATTTTAATCATAAAATGAACTCATCATAAAGAAAAAGACAGGGCCCCTAACATAGCAGGATTGTAAAGAATAGTGCATGAAGGTGATGAAAGGGAACAAACGAAGAAAAAATGAATTTTACCTGTATCTATAACTATCATGTCTTCTATCTCTGTCTCCCTCCCTTGCAGGACTTCGGGCTAGATAGAAATCCTGTTAAAGAAAATAGGAATTCTATCAATAAATTAAGAATCACAACAACATTCACTAAACCAGCAGTCCATCAATAGAAGGAAAACAACAGTACAAACCTTTTCACGAGTCGGCTCATCTTTAAACCATCTTGCTCATTCTCCTGTTTCTCTTCTTCTTCCTCAAAATCAACTTCCAACACACTTATTTTTGGATCCAATGAACCAAGTGATTTAAGAGTCCATCTATTGGATTACAAATCAAGAGTAATAACTCAGTCTTAATCTGGTTGCTGACATGGATGCTTTCTTTTTACTAGCAGAAAAAATAAAAAACCCTTAATGAAAGAAAGGTATACCATGGAACAACTATGTTGAATGTATGTTAGATTTTAAGTATTTTCTCATCTTCAATAAAAGGGTAAAGTGCATTTGCAGTCCCAAACCTTTTATATAAGTTTTATTTTGATCCTTAACCTTCAATTGTTTCATGATAGTCCCAAATCTTTTGAATGGTGTCAATATCGTCCTATCCTCAATTTTTCTAATAAAAATAAGAGAGAATTACAAATTAAGATAATAAATTCAAATTTATTACTTATTACTATATATATGAAAATTTGTTTTTTAGAAAGAAATTTTTCATAAGGAAACGAAAATATATTTTGCTTCTAATTTTAAAAATTCAACTTATAATAAAAAATACTTTATTTCTCTTCTTAATAATTTTAAAATTTTTATTTCCTTTCTAATAAATATATATTTTCTATGATAATAACGAATAATAATTTCGGATTCATTATCTTATATTTTTTATTTATTAAATTTTATTTTTTGAATATTTATAAATTTTGATAAAAGTGCATAACTAAATCTTATTAAAAATAAAACTATTTTTTAACAAAAAATGAAATATACTTAAATAATTTCGATTTTCAAGTGATTGATATTTATGTTGTCAAAAAGATAAAAATAAAAAGCTTATTTATAGGAAAGAACTTAATTAATAATATTTATTTGTAGCTTAGGCCTCTTTAAGGGTCAGGTTATCCATCAAAGCCCAAAGGTCTATCCAATTTTGAGGAAAGTTTAAACAAAATATTAAGCCTGCTAAACAAGTTTGGGCTTGAAAATTGAGCCCAATAAAAAAAAAAGTCCGGCTTGAGTTCATCATTTAAAATCCAAACCTGACTTGACACAGCCCTATAATTATAACTTTTTTTACCTTGTTTTATAGTATTACATTTTAATGATTAGATTTTTTGTATAATATCATTTGAGCTTGTATTATTCTTTTGGGCTTCAATTTTTAATTTTCATGTCTTTTGTAGTCTTTTTGTAAGAATTTATTTGAAATTATTGTGTTATACTTGTTAACTATTATATGTTTTAATAGTTTATATTTTATTACATATTTTTTAAAAAAACAATTGTATTTGGGTGGGCTTGATCGGGCTTAGGTTTATACATTATGTGTAAAAACTAGCTTGGGCAAAAAATTTAGACACAAAAAATAGGGTTAGGCCGGGTTTAAACTCACATTTAACACTTTAATACCTTCCCTACGCCCAACAAGAATCCAGCCTAGCCTAACTCATGAATTATCTCTATTTTAGCTATAGTCTTAAACATAGCTATAGAGGGAATTAAGCTCATTTGATAAGTGATTTTGAACAAATTACTTCTAATAAATTATTTTCTCAAGAAATCATAGTAGTAAATAAGTTAGTTATATTAGGTTGACATAAATTTAAATAGTTTCAAATTATATTAGTAATAATTTATAGAAAGTACTTTTTAGAATTGTTAATCAGTATTTACTTCTATTTGGACATGTTTTAAGAAATTATTTTAAATATGTTTCATTTCTTTCTTTTTTTTTTTTTTTGATAACGAAATTTCTATCTTTAGTTTTAACAAGATTTAATTTATATTTTTTGATCAAAATTTATAAATATATATTTTTATTAGTAAAATGAAAACTAAAGTGTTACATTTTCTCTTAATTTCAAAATATATGACAAAACAATACTACTATTTTATGGTTAAAATTTTTAAAATTTTACTTTCTTTTTAATAAATACATTTTAAAATTATAGTAAAGAGTAATAATTTTATACCCATTGCCTTAATTTATAATTCTCTCCTATTTTAATGTAAAAAATGATTGATACCTTTTAAAAATGTTTGAAACTATCAAGAAACAATTTACAGGTTAGGGATCAAAATGAAACACATATAAAAGGATCGGGACTACAAATGCACTTTATCCTTTAATAAAAATAATATGCTATTTATGAGGAAGCTAAAGCCAATAGAGGAAAACAAGTAGAAAAGCAACCATTAACGGAAGCATCATCAAAGAAAGTAAAATATTTGATATTACAAACAAAATTAAATTTAGCTAAGCTATCTTGACTCATAACATAATATTTTCCTTTGCATCACACAGTTAAATTTGATAATCTCAATCAAAGACCAGAAAAAAAAAAAAAAAAAAAGGCTTACCTTTTCTTAACACGAGGAAGGGCAATATTGCAAGAAAAATCTCTAGTCAGAAGTTCATCAATAACCTCATCCACATGCGTCAAGCGAAAATCTGATTCATCTAAGATAGAAAATCAATGAAACCAATTAAAATAAGTCTATCCAAGACATAGTCCCAAAAACAGAAAAAGAAGAAAAAAAAACTCACTTCAATCGAGCGACTTCTGCCTTAATTTTCAATAATCATTGCACAAAGGCTCTAAATAACGATAAACATCAGTATCAGTCCCCGTAAGACGCAGATAAAATGCTCCCAAAACTCTCACACACCTGTAATTAGTTTACCAATGATTAAACCGAATTCTTTCTTTAATCATTTATTTAAGGTGAAATTGAAAAAAAAAATGGCAATTTTCTTACTTGTAGTCATCGTTTTCAATGAATTCGACGATGATGTCTTTTTTCAGGTTGAATTTGGAGCATTTTCATCAGAAGGCACATAAAAGGAGTGGGTCTTTGGTTGCCGCCATAAGTGCCGCCAATGTGGTCGAGCTCCATGGCCTTATCGACCAGCGTCTCCGCCGTCAACCCGAAACACTGCTCCTTCCAGTACGCGTTTTGGTATATCTTGGAGCGAACTATCTGTCCCACCAGGTTTTGTGGGTTCGTTCCCTTTATGCTCTTGGCCGCTGGGTCCGTCCGATTCGCCATTGTCGTTTGGGGCTAATCCGATCTTTTGCTTGATTTAATGGGGTAGAGAGAGAGAGAAAAACCCTAACTCATGACGAGAGTATGTATATATGTTTTACATCTTTAATATCTTAAAAGAAAAAATAACTCGTAGGATTGTAAAACATAATTGCCGCAATGTTTTTGAGCACAAGTTGAACATTTTTTTTAAATAATTTATATGTTATATATCTAGGATATCTTTAAAAAATAATTATTTTTCAAATTTTTTAAAAAATAAATATATATATATATATCAAAATTTTAAAATAAACCACTTATTTTTTTAAATTAATTATATATTTTAATTTTTTAAAAGATAAATATTTATATTTATATAAAATAAAATTAAAAAATAAATATTATTTATCGATTTCTTTACCCGTTTTTTATCTATGTGTATTGTTATTCTTTATTTTCATTAAAAATCTATTTAATTAATTTTGGAATAAATTTTTTACTTAAATGAATCTTTTTAAAGAAAAATGTATATTTTATATGAATTTTCCTTTTACTATATGTTATCTTAAAAAAATTAAAATTAGGTATTTAAACCTATATGTTTTAATCCTTGAATTAAAATCCATGCCTTTTTTTTCAATTTTCATTTCATCTTTTTTATTTCGATTTATTTGTTCAATTATTTTGTTTATTTATTTGTTCAATTATTTTCTTTAGAAAAAAGAAAATGAAAATATCCATATAAATTATTTCATTCTTTTGAAATGAGTATTATTTTAAATATTATATTTAATTATTTTGATTTAATTTATATTTTAAATAATAAATTATTTGTATGTATTTTTTACTTTTTTACTTTATTTATTTTTTATGTTTGAAACTATTATAAATAAAGTTTTGTTTTTCCAAAATCCTAAAAGTAGAGTTTTCAATTTTTATGGAGTTATTCAAATTCAAATTTTAAAAATAAATCAATTTCAAATATGAAACATTAACTAATAAGTTATTAATGGCTAATGTTATACGAATTACTTTTCATTAAAGTTCATTAAAGTTATAGGTATTCAATTTATTCATTTAGTATTATTTAAGATTTGTTATATTTAATTTTTTTCTATAATTTTCTAATGGGTATTCAATTTCAAATTTTTTTTATTTATGTTTTCTATATATGCATCAAGTTTGTTTAATACATTATTCAACATGCATTTCAAAATAATTTTTTATAATCTTATTCTATATTTAAACAATTATTATAAATTAAAATAATTACCATGTATCGCACAGATTTAAATTTATACATACAATAGGATAAATATATTTGTCCAAAAACTAAAAAAGAGTGACTACTAATCAAGTTAAACATATTAAAATAATTTAATTGGTAGATAAACAATTATTAAAAGCAAATTTTATGGAAAAAAATGGTTAATAGGTATTATGTTAAACAAATTGTATTGTATTTCAAATGATTAATAACCAATGCTATTATTGCTTGGTTTAATGACAAATAATAAATGTTATTATTGCTTGGTTTAATGGCCAATTCAACTAGCTAGTAATCGATACTATTATTACTTAATTTAATTGTCAATTGAAATGATATAGTATCTGTCACACCCTCGTGAGCTAGATGCGCGCGGGGCGCGTAAGATGCGCGCGGGGTGCGCGATGCGTGATTGTGCGCAAGTTGGCATATAATGGCATCGAGTAGGTCTCGGGCTGGAGATTTGGCATCAACGACAGTTGCCTACTGTTGAATTTGCGTGGTGCGGACATCACGCTTGATAGGCAACAAAGGATTTAATGAGTACTGAATGAGGATTGATACGCGTCAGGAGGATATCCAGGCGCGCATCAAGGGCGTATTAATGGACAGGCGTGATTGTGGAGGATTGAGAGTATCTCGGGAGAATCCAAGAGAATTTGGCATGATCCGAGCTGAGACAATTGATTTGCCTGATGCGGGGCGAGATCTCTGGAGGCAATCTGTCCGTAATCCTCGGGATTACATTTAATGTATTCGATTTGCTTTCCTTTTTTGGCTGGGGGTGTCAGCCAGTACTTGCCTATATATTGTGGGTTGTGAATAGCAGTGAGACACAGACCTCCGAATGTGAGTTGTTGTTGTGTCCCTGCAGCAGACCCTTTTTCCTTCTAAACTGTGAATAGAAAGGTTGGGAATTCCTATAGTCGTGCGCTTTCTTGCGGATTGTCCCTATTGCTTGTGTGTGTGTTCGGTTGGGTGTTGGTTGGCTGACTAAGTGCGAGACTTAATGTCATCACGAGGTGCAAAAAAATCATAGTCCGAGATAACCCCGTGACAGTATCCTTCACCTCTCATTACAAAATGGCCTCTTATTACTTCTCATTCCATATCTCTAGCTTTCTCATTTTCTTTTCATTGTTCACAACTTAGTTGGATTATAATTCATAATACTTTTTTCGTTGTTCATGTCACTCTTAATAATTAATGCAAATTATTAAAGAAGGTTTGTTGTAAATTGTCGAAGATATGAGTAAACAGAAGCTCGTAATCATGAACTATTATCGCTGGGAAATGTCAGGGGATAAAGACATCAAGACGCAAACTCAATAACATATCACAAGTTGGTGGAGGACCTGAAAATAAAAAATATCAATTTACAAGAAGAGTTCATTGTAGGATTACTGATCGGAAAGCTGTTAGAATTATGGAATGACTACAAGCAACAACTTAAAGTAAAAAGACAAGTAAATGTCACTAGCCAATTCGATAGTCCATATCATCATTGAAGATACAACACACAAGGAGATAAAGGCTGCCAAAGTAAATGAGATTGCTATTAAGGCCAGTTTGATGCAAAGCAAACAATAATATCGTTAGAAGAGGTATAATAATAATAATAATAATAATAATAATAATAATAATAATAATAATAATAAGCCCAAAGTTGCTCATTGTAACTTCAAAAAGAAAGGCTCTTGCTTTGTTCGTGGAAAACCAGGTTATCATGTACCACAATGCAGAAAGGGAATTACGGGAAATAACGATCCCGCTACTCCAAAAGTTAACATAACTGAAGCAGATGAACATGATGATATAATTGTTGTGGTTATTTTCCAAGCTAATATTATGGCCAATGTAAAAGAATGGGTGGTAGATTCTGGTGTTACTAGGCATATTTTGAGCAAACAAGATGCCTTTTTCTCCTACAGTTTAGTAAGGGAAAGAGAAGAAATAAATTATCATGGAGATTCTTGAATTGCTTAAGTTTCGGGAAAAGGGAAAGTTTTTCTTAAACTTACGTTTGGCAAAATATTGGCTCTGAATAATGTACTGCATGTTCTTAACATCAGGGAAAAACTTGGTTTCTATAACTCTATTGGGAAAGGTTAGGGTGAAGGTGTCATTCGAATATGACAAGATTGTAATGAGAATAATGTTTTTATGGAGAAGGGCTATCATAATCAGGGACTCTTTATTCTTAATGTTTCCAATGTCAATAATGAAAATGCAGCTACTTCTTCTGCTTACATGATTGATTCTATTGATTTATGGCATGGTAGATTATGACATATTAGTATCCTTTCTATCATGAAAATGCATTCACTACATTTAATTTCTAAATTAAAAATACATGTTTTAATAAATTTACCATATGTAATGAGGCTAAATTGACTAAAAAGTTGTAATTTTGTCGAAAGAGAAATTGAATTGTTATGATTTTGGTGATTTAAAGCAAACTATGACTAAAGGTGGTAAACAATATTACATGACTTTTATTGATGATTATTCTAGATTTACTAAAGTTTATTTACTTAGGGATAAAGATGAAGCCTTTGATATGTTTCTTCTATATAAAGCTGAAGTAGAAAATCAATTGAATAAAAAGATAAAAAGAGATAGATCAGATAGAGGTGATGAATATGTATTGCTCAATAATTTTTGTGAAAAGGAAGGAATAATTTGGAAACTACCCCTCCTTAGTCTCTTAAATAAAATGGTATAGCTGAAAGGAAAAATATGACGAATTCTATGCTTATTTCTTCTAAGGCTTTTAATAATTTATGGGGTGAAACTATATTGTTTGCATGTCATATACAAAATAAAATTCCTTATAAGAAAACTGGTAATGCACCTTATGAATTATGGAAGGGTTATTCTCTTAGCTTAAAAATTTAAAGGAGTGGTGATACCTAGCTAAAGTAACGCTTCTCGACTCTAAGAAAAGGAAATTAGGCTCTATGACATCTATTGTACGTTAATTGGTTATATTGAGCATATTGCTGCATATAGATTTCTTGTATTAAAAAGTGATGTGCTTGATTGCAAAACTATTGTTGAGATAAAGAATGCTAAATTTTTTAGCATATTTTTCCATTAAAAATTGATTCAATTTGTCATGCACCTTTCAGTAATGATTTTGAAAAGTCAAGTAATGATTTGAAAAGGAGTAAAAGACCAAGAAAATGTTTTTTTTAGAAATGATTTTTGTAAATAATCCTTTGACTTACTCTAATGCAATTTTTTTCTAAAGATGGTAAATTTTGGAAAAAAAAAGCTATAAAAAGTAAGATTGATTTTATTTTAGAAAATCAAACTTTGAAATTAGTTGATTACCATCAGGTGCAAAACCAATTGGTTGTAAATGAATTTTTAAAAGGAAATTTAATCCTGATGGTTCTATTGATAAGTATAAAGTAAGGTTAGTTGCAAAAGGTTTTATTGAAAAACAAAATATTAATTATTTTGATACTTTTGCTCCAATAACTAGAACTTCAAATATTCGAGTTTTAATTGCTTTAGCTTTCATTTAGAAAACTTGTTGTTCATAAAATGGATTATGGATGTCAAAACAATTGTTCTAGATGATGATTTAGAAGAAAAAAATTTATATGGGGCAACTTGAGGGATGTGTTCTTCCTAGAAATGAGAATAAAGTTTGTAAATTCTTTAAATCATTAGAGGAAAAGTAAACAAAAAAAAAATTGCCCAAATTTCCATACTTCTACAATAAATTGTAATAAAGTTGCGGCCTTTAGGTCGTGATACAATGTTTGTTTATTTAATCAAGCAATATAAAATGTATCAAACAATGTTTGGATAAACAATGTTTACATTATGAGATTAGGCATTATTTCCCTCACACTATATCAGTAAGGACTTTTTCACTGTAACTAGCAGTAAGCCTACATCATCCCTAGAAACAAAAGGTGCTACTTATGGCATAAGCTTCTTTAGTTTTATTGATCAGATATGAACTAGAGTACAATGAACTATTATTGGAATCACATTAGGCACTTTGAGAGTTATTGTTGGCATCGCACTAGGTGCTTTATGAAAAAACTCGCATAATTTATTTTCATTACTTTATTGAGTCTCAATCTCTAAGGATGCCTACGATATAAAAAACCGTTCGAAAACATATTTTGAATTCATGAAAACTGGGTTGTGAATTATTAAACCATTTGCATACAAAATTTGTTATATGCCACTATAATTCAAAACATGCATTAAGAGATTTAAAAGCTTCCACGTATTTAAATTTCAATGCGATCTTTTAAATCTCATGAATGTCATGCTATGCGAACATGTTACATGTAATAAAAGCATGGTCCAATGCACGCTTTCCAATCTTATAATTTTATGCTATGCATGAGTAAACTGAATGCATATAAAAGCATGGTTCCATGCATACTTCAAAAGCTCATGTTTATGTTATGTATGCATAAATCGTTGCATTAGACATGAGTACCACACTTACAATGTCATGGATACCAAAGCTATGAATGAAACATGCTATTAATGGCTATCCATGAATCATGTCACAGTCGTAACTTATCAATCAATCACATACACTATGCTATACCACTCTAAACCATGTGCTTAATGTTAGATACTTAATGTCTTAATAAACAACCATGTATCAATATGGCCTAGACAAAATCGCCTACCATTATTTCTTCCACATAATCATTCTTAGCACAATTCATCCACATATATATATCACATGCATCACAAAGGCTACTAAGCCCTCATCAGGTAGTATTAGCACACCACAGATATATATATATATATATATATATATGTATATATGTATACAATTTACAATCATATTATAATTCCAACCATTCAAACCTACACCATATGAAGTCAACTTGCATCTTATGTAATCAACTTACCAAGCAAGCACACCAAGCACTTGAATCCAAGCTTAGCTAAATATGCACCTACACCATCAATGATTCACTTCTCTACAATTTTCATGCCACAAAACTTAATATCATGTCATAAACGTATTGGGGATGAAATAACATGACATTGCACTCCATTGGCCTAGTGTGATAGTCACTATATTAAGTGATTTTCCTTATGTCCAAGTTAGGCTTTGGTGATAATTCTCTACAATTTTCATGCTACAAAACTTAATACCATGTCATAAACGTATTGGGGATGAAACAACATGACATTGCACTTCACTCACCCAAGGTACCTCCATTGGCCTAGTGTGATAGTCACTATACTAAGTGATTTTCCTTATGTCCAAGTTAGGTTTTGGTGACAAAGTGCCCACGCTTCAAGGATTATTTACAAACCAAATGCACCATTCAATTTAGTATCATGACTACACGAACATACATCAAAACTAAGGCAAGATCACACCATTTCACCTATACCTTTTCACCTTGGCTGAATGTATCAATGCACGCTACACTATATTTTACTTAAATTTAACACCATGTATCATTACTACATTATTAAACTGTTCACATATATTAAACTTAAAGCATGAAGCTCAACTTACCCTTTAGATCTCAAAGTGGCTGAAACTACCTCTTCACCAAGGGATGATTTTTGCTATAATAAATACAAAAATCATCTTAAAAACACTAAAACATATATCAAGTTTGTATTGAAAGGAAAGCTTAAACCCTTTTACTAAGATCAAACTGTGAGCTTTCTCACTCCTCCTAAAAATGGTGTTTCATGCAAATTCTTAAGAAAAAACTGAGGGAACTAGGTTTATATGCTTAAAGGAAGGTAAGAAATGAAGTTAGGATAATAGAAATAGGTTGGATCTTCTTCATTTCTTCTCATTTTCCTCATAGTTTCAAGGTTTTCTTTCTTTTCTTCTTATTTTTTGTTTCTTTTGGTTTCCCCTTGTAAAGGGTGAGCATCCCTTTTCACTTCGCATTATTTCGACTCTTAAGATGGCAAGTCAAAGTCAACATAAGAGAGGTCACTTCTTCTTGAACCCTAATTAGATATTTAGGTTATATTTATCATGTCAATTTTGCATTTTCTTTATTTTCCTAATTTACTTGGTAACCATTGGTTAATGTATACATGGTCTACCTCCTTTAATTACATGCATATCCCATAGAATTAAGACCACAATATTAACTTTTCTCAATAGGTGGCCAACCATGCTAGGTTTCACTAGGGATCTTACACATTTTCACTTATTTCAATATTATTTCATTCTTTTCGATTCTAACTTGGCTAATTTTGATTTAGGGTTTGACCATGCTTATTTGAAACACTAAAATCAATCCACATTATTCATATGGTTAATGAGATTCATTAACCTATGGACAAAATTGTTATTTTTTGATTTTGTTGCACATTTTTTAAGATCAACAATAATCGTATTTTCATAGGCTAAAATAACTTATTTGAGGCCATATATCACCAATATATGATGATTCCAATATCTCTAAGTGTGTGGTCCCATGAAGCTCGCGTACTTGGTACGAAAGCTACGTCCCTATACCAAAAATCGATTTTTTCACTATTTTATCATGAAACACATACCCAAGGTTACTCATACTAAGAATAGAGATATTCCATAATTTTGGGACGAATATGACCTTTCGAGTAACCTGCGTACTTACACGTCTGTGCACGTACCTCTCGACACTAGAAACCGAAATGTTACAATTCGACAATCAAATACATTTCGAATAGTCAGGTAGCTTATGTAGGATTAGAAAATTGTGCTTATCATACTTATTTACACTAAGAACTACCAAAATTAATACAAGTTAGACTAAACATTAATTCTGACAACTTGCACATGTCTTGTTAAAATAAGATTAAAGGGTAAAAAAGGCACTCGAAAAAAATTGTTTTATCAATTGAGCTCCTAACATTTTTTTTGCAATCAATTGAGCCTTTAAATTTTAGTTTTCACTCAATTGATCCCTTACATTTCAATTTTCACTCAATTAAGCCTTTATATTTTAACTTTTCACTCAATTGAGTCATTAAATTTCAACTTTTAATAACAATTTTTGTTAGGAAAATGGTCTAATTGAGTGAAAATTGAAACATGAGACTTAATTGATTGCGAAAAAACACAGAAGCTCAATTGCAAATTGTTTTTTTGAGGGCTTTTTTGAATTTTTTTCTTAAAAATAACTATATTTCAAGATACATAACTCAAAATTAAGATCCATTTAATGCATTAGAAACTAGACTTGACAAGCATTCTAACCATACATGACCCATCATGTAATTCCTTGTATATTAATAGGAATAAAATTTTCAATTTATATCTACTGCTGTTGTCAGACAATACGTACACCTTCTAATATAAATTGCATATATTTTACTAGAAAATTTGAAATTCACTCTTGTTTGTTTTGTTTAAAAGAAAATTGAATTAGCTTTCCCTCCATATTTAATTCCTATATTTAAAATATGTATATTAATATAGAATATTATTCTACTAATTTAATACAAATCACATTTATGTGGGACAATAACCTCCATATTGTAAAATTATAGGATGGAAAATCTTGGGTACGTATCAACCATTTGATTAATAAAATGAGAGAATCATCAACATTATCTTACCCAATCTTGAACTTAAGCAAATGAAAAAGTAAAACCCCAATCGACAGCAATGGAGGAGCAAGGAAAACATTCGTTTAGCTTTTTTTTTTTTATTTGTTAAGTGTCGGCAGCCAAATTCTAGTAATTAAGATATAGGCAGTAAGGGTTTGGGGAAAATTAGCCTTTAGCACCTAAAACTTTATTATTATTATTACTACTACTACTACTACTACATATGCTGATTCCATCAAAGGCTTGACCACGTTGCTGCGTCCAAAATTCATAAAGTTCATCATTTCCATCTAATTATCATGGCAGTTTCGTCAATTACATTGACATTATTCTTTATGCTGGCCTCTCCATCATCCTAGAATTCGAGGAATAAATCAAAGATTTGTTAGCAACTACTCAACAGCAGTTCGAATATGAATGGAAAGACGGTTAAGCTTAGTCAGGACAGCAGTAGTTTGAAGATGAAATCGCCTGCTTAAGCAGTCCCTAATGACGACATTAGAGTAATATCAATGATAGAAAACTAGCAAGATGAGGAGATGAACTACTCCTATAATAGTAATTAAAGCCTATTTCGTTTTGATATATCCCTTTAGCTAATGCCCAAATATGAGTAGAATTTCTACTTTGCAGCAACAATGTCAGCTGGAAGATTGATAAAAGGTGGGTGTGTTTTCCAGCAGACTATTTTCATTAGATCATTCGACCTAGACCCTGACAACAAAGTTTCAACAAGAGCTATAATGAATTATTATAATCAAAATTATTTTTTATGTAGTTTATTGTATCTGATATTTCTTGTATATGAAGCATCACTTAACTATAAGAAGAAGATGGGGATGTCAGCCGATGTCCTTTTAGGCATAACGCCAGAGATGAGTAAAAGGGATTTGCTCTGGGTATTCTGTGTCATTCATATTGAGCTTGATTTCTATCCTTGTTGGTAAGCCAAAGTTTTCCCAATAAAATTTCTTAAATTTGGGAATTATTTCAACTTTGGCTATGTTTGATTCGATTATTAACGATCCATGAATTTAATTTTTGAAGGGGTGATGTTGTTCAAGTATACCACTGGTTTTACATATCAGGAAGGACTGGTATGCATTTAGACTGGATTATCAATGACATCAAGACAGGCCAAACTCTAGTTCGATCATCATGGTTAATTATATGTGCCTTAAACCATTTTTTTCTATTAGTTAAATATATATATATATATATATATATATATATATATATATATATATATATGTGCGCGTGCGCACGCGCTTGCGGCTTCGATGTATTCCTCCCCAGATACTTGGTATAATTGACTTATATATTGTTGGCATGTGCAGCTTAGCTGTGATGATGAATAAGAAAACAAGAAAAACATGCAAGTTGTCGGAGGAAGTGAAACAGGAGCTAAAACCTTGTTTACGACGGACGCCGAACCTGTCGTTAAAGCTGAGAGAAATTCATCTCCCGAAGTGAAGACAATAGATCACATCCTTCCCCTTAACTCCATCTAACTCAATTACCATAATTTTAACTCCATCACGATCTTCACATTTAATTCGCAAAATTATAGATTCTCATATTTAATCTTTGATTTCAAAACCTTCAATAATTTACATTAATCCTTAAGGCTTTAAAAAAAATTGATTTACTCATCAGGAGTTGCAATTTGTGGTGTCACATCCTCTCTATCTTAAAAAATTTGTTCCTTCAAATTTCTCCAAATTACTCTAGAACAAGTAAGGGTACTTTTTTTTATCAGAGTTTCTAACTCTCATGTAGCTTATTCCGAGGAATGGTGTTACCAAAGCACTTTTACCAAAAGGATCTTCTTTGACCTCAATACCTAGCGCTTCTTATCCAATATCTGATTGGTTTCTCAATGTAACTCAAGTCTCCCCTAATCTCCAACGGCTCATACTCTATAATATAGGAAGGATCTGAAAGATATTTTCTCAACTTAAATACATGAAAGACGTTATGCACACCGACAACTGTGGTGGTAGTGCTAACCGGTATGCCACGTCACCGACCCTCTCTAGTATCTCAAAAGGATCAATGCACCGGGGACCAGTTTCCTCTTCTTATCAAACCTCATTATGCCCTTTGATGAAGAGATCTTTAAAAAAATACTCTATTACCTTTTTGGAACTCCAAATATCTCCGATATAACTTTTCTATCGAATCTGAATTATCTACAATCTGTCACACATCAACCTCACATTCTCAAATGCCTTTTCTACAAGCTTAGAAGCGAATATCTTCCTTTCACTCACTTATCTCCTTCTCTTTCTTCTTTCCAAAACAGAAACCAAGTTTTTGTTTCTTTCTCTTGGTATTTTAGTAATTTTCACTATCCTTCTCCTTTTTATGCTAATATTCTGCATCAACACTGAGAAGGTATTTAGTTGCTTGTTTAATTTTTGCACATTTTTTATGGTTTTTAAGGAACGATTTCGAAATCGTAAGTCGCAAATACTGGTACTAATATAACTATCAATTTCAAAAACAACATTAGATTTGCTATAAAAGTATTATTTGTTCAAAGTAGCTTTAAAAAGATAAGATGGGTCAAAGAGAGAGAAATAATTTCTTCTACTAAACGTGTGCTTTAAAAAAGTTTTGAAAGTAATTCATAAAGTATAATGAATCAAAATTGCTTTAAAAAAACATTTGAATTCATTAGTTCCCAATGTGCTTTTGTGTATCTTCTGCGGATATAAAATTTTTAGGATAAGATTATTTATGCTTTTTTTTTTTTTTTCACTGGTAGAATCATGTTCTATTGAGAATTCACTTGCTAGAGGACGATCATGAATAATTTTTCATGAGTATCAACTATGTCTATATTAAGTTTCATGAGCATCAACTAAGTTTATATTAAATTCACAAACAATGAATTTTTATTACTTAAGTTTTTTGTTGTTCTTGAAAGATAAATTGTTTATTGTTAATATTGTGAATTTTATTTTTAATTTTTATTTTATTTGGTTATAATTTTAATTATTATCTATGCAATTTTGTTTTTTGGATTTGGGTTTAGGATTTTGGTCAATTAATTGGTAATCATATTAAATTAGTTTGAGAATCAAAATTTTGATTAAATAGTAGGATAATTAAACGGGTCGGGTAATAATGGGTATCATTAAAATTATTCGGATAGGATTTTACACAAAATAAAACAAAAAAGATTTGGGTTTAGTTATTTTGGGCTAATGTTTAAATGGGTTGGGTCTTACTTGAATTTTTTTTTATTTAATTGGGTTTCTTCTAATTTAATTGAGTTTCCAAACTATATTAAATCATTAGCCTAAAAAAAGGAGGTCAATCTGCAAACTTGCAGGTTTGGTCTGCACTGATCGCAAATCAAAAGAAATAAGATCCATTATACATACATTTAAACATATTTACATTTTAGAGGTCCTAACCTTAAAAAAAATAGATTGATAAATGCGTCGATTCACCGAATTGAATCTAAGGAATTGCACTATTTTGTTTTAGTCCAATTGTTGAAACATAAGCTTTGAGAAAAAGACTTAAAAGTATGTTTGAATGAGAGATTTACTTAAAAAAAATTTATTTTAATCAAGATATTTAAAATTTTAAAATCGAATTTTTTAATAAGAAAAATTTGAAGAATTTTAAAATTTAAAAAAAAAAATTAGAGGGAATTTGCATACTCGAATTCTTTCTCTTCTTTTGATGTGAATTCTTTCTAGAGAACCACTAAAAAAGATTGTTTTTCAAAATTACTCTAAAACTATTCTTGAATTATTATAAATAACTCACATATTAGATGCAAAACTAAAAGAAATAATAATATCATTTTATTTAAATATAACAAATATTTATTTCTTACAAATTTATTGATACCATATTACAAATTTTATTTTATATTTTTCTTAATTTTTTATAATTAACCTTTTTTTTGTAATTAATTTTTTGTCATCAAATTCTAGTAGTCAATTTTTTTTTTAATTTTTTTTATCCAAACAATACAATTAAAAATGTTAGTTTTTTAAATGAACAGATTTCAAAATGTTTCCATTTTAAAATTTTTCAAAATTTCAAAATTATTTATCCAAGCACGTTGATAAAATTTATTAAAACTTTGTAATTGTTTATTCTTAGTGGATTTTTATTCGGTTTACCTCTTCAATTTTCTTTCAGGTTGAAGAGTTTTTTATGTTATATTTTGTGTCATTTTTGTTTACGTTATTACCTGCACATTATTCTTTGATTAATCTCATGTCTTGATTGATTTGTTTAACTTAATTATTTTGATTATTATCATTGGCTTTTGTTTTGCTAATATTGTAATATTATATATTGCAATATTTACTTTCGTGTATTTTTCATTTCAAATCTCAACAAATACAATATAATACGATTATCAATCGAAACATACCAAAATACGGTAGAGAAAACCTTCTTATTTTCTTACCAACAACTGTGATATCTCATTTACATAAAAACATAATGTACACATTTAATTTGACTATGCCTCAAAATATATATTGCGACGTGCTTTCGCTAGCATGTCAGGTCCAACTAACTAAGATCCAATTCCACAGTGGATATGAAAAGGAGAGGATAAGGGACATATGACGTATCATAGATAGGATAATCTGATAAATAAATTGAAACGGGCTTGTCGAAGCACAGTTATTTGCTATTAAAAGGTAGAGGCGAGATTCTGCCAAGCCAGTAAGCACAAAGTACCCCAATAGCAGCAGCCCTTACAGTTACTGACAGTTATTTTCGCCTTGCCAACTCCAAACTATGTCTGCAAGAGCAGGCCTCAAATTTTCCTCATAAAATTTGTTGTACTCAAGGGTGTCACCAGCGGACTTCGAGAGCTCCACCACCGTTACCTCCGGCGCCACCTCGAAGACCTCCGCTGTCACTGCTAATTTCCCTTTCCTTCCCTCCACTTTGCCTTGCATTTTAATGTTGAATTCCTTCATAGTTAACACCCTAAAATTCAACTTGTTTACAACAGATTCAAGCCTCGCCAGGATTGCTGAAGCTGAGCATTTTGAAGTGAACAAGGAAGGTGGCTTCCTTTTGTTCTCGAATAAATTTGACAAATCAAATCCTGATGACATTGATGATATCAATTCAAACGCGTTGAAGAAAGGTGGGGATGATTTCGTTGCCACCATTTCCAGCTCTCCTTTGCTCTCCATCTCATCCTCTTCGCCATTTTCTACTGATGACTCTTCAACTGAGACCGGAATAGGCTTTGGAAACCCCTTTCGGAACCAGGGGTTTCGCATGATCCCTGGAATTGTAATTCTCTTTTCAGGGTCTGCTACGAGCAGCTTCGAAATTAATCTCCTTGCATCGTTTGAAATCCAGGGCGGGAACTCGTATTCTGCCTTGAAAACTTTCCTGTACATCTTCATGACGTTTTCAGCTTGGAAAGGCAAATACCCTGTGAGCAAAACAAACAGAATAACCCCACAAGACCAAATGTCAGCCTTGGTTCCGTCGTACCCTTTCTTCCTCAAAACCTCTGGCGCAACGTAAGCTGGAGTCCCACATTGCGTGTGCAGCAAACCATCGTTTCGAAGCTGTTCGGGCAAGGCAGAGAGGCCAAAATCAGTGACTTTCAAGTTCTCATTCTCGTCCAAGAGCAAATTCTCTGGCTTCAAATCACGATGGAATACACCACGACTATGGCAGAAGTCTACTGAACTAACCAGTTGCTGAAAGTATTTCCTTGCTGAATCTTCCTTTAACTTGCCTTTAGCTACCTTAGCAAACAATTCGCCTCCTTTGACGTATTCCATTACGAAAAAGATTTTTGCTTTGTTTGCCATAACTTCTTTTAGCTCAACAACATTGGGGTGACGTACCAACCTCATGATTTCAATTTCTCGCTTTATTTGCTCCATCAAACCTTCTTTCTTGACTTGCTCTTTGTTGATAACTTTGATGGCTACACTTTCTTGGGTTGACATGTTTTTCCCGTAGTAGACCTTGGCAAAGGTGCCTTGGCCTAAAACCCTCCCCAACTCGTATTTGCCCAAGATGATATTCCTCGAACCACTCTTATAGCTGGTGCTTTGTTTCTTGACTTGCTCTTCCATTTCTCCAGTGAAGTTCTGTCTACTTAGGCAAAAGAAACATTTTCTTGACCATAAACAAAGGTCAATTGGTTCATTAAAAGAAGTGGTATTTCCCAGATACGTGAAAGAGATATGGCTAGAAAAAGTTTGGGATTTGTGGTCGATGATCAAGAGGATGGTTGGGGGTGAAAAAGAGGGAAATTGCTAAGGAAAAATGGGCGTTTGGGAGGGAAGAAAACAGGGTAGAGACTGAGAGAAAGAGAGCAATTGTTGATTGTCAATTATCTTGGAGGACATGCTTTTCTTTGGGGAGGAGTGGACTCTGAAAGGAGGAAAATGCTGCCAATAGGAGAAGGGACACGTAGAATATTTGTGGGGTAAAAGTTATCTAAGACTTCTCTTGGACTCGGGTCAGCATTCCAAGCAGTGAAGCTTCCTCCTGTGTAATGCCGCATTAGCCAAAGCAGTACCAGATTGGCAAATTCTTAAGAAGGTTTTGGCACGATCTTAAATACATTGGAGCTGGCAAAAAAGTAAGAAAAGCGAGTACAGTTAACCTGTCGAGGGCTGATCAAGCGGGCTTGCTGAGCTCTTGCAAGTTCAGTTTTAAGCCATTGGTTTTCTATTGTAACTCGGAAGAATAAGGTTAGATTAGGAGTGTAATCAAATTGAGTCAGAATGATTTAATATTAAATTTGAGTTTAATTTGATTTAAAATTTTAAAATTTTAATTTTGATTCGAGTTCGATCGGATTTGATTTTTAAATTTGAACTCGGTTTAATAAAATATTTGAACTGCTCGAACTTAACACAATAAACTCAAATTTAATTCGATAAATTTGATTTATCCATTTTAACTATAAATTATGAAGTAAAATGATAAATTAATAATAAAATATTAAAAATATATATTAAAAAAATTTGATAAGATTTACGAGTTGTTCTAGCTGAATATTAAAAAGATCGAATTCAGTTCGATTTATTATTCGGATAGCTCGAACTCAAACTCGATTAAAAAATAAATGAATCAAACTCAAGTAATTATTGAATCGAGTTTAATGAACTCATGAGAAACTTGATTCATTTACCATCCTATATCGGACAGTGGATGTCTTACCAGACAACAGAGGTAGCATATCTGGCTAGGCAGTAACATGCATGGTGGCAGTTCTTTTTCTAGCAAACCATGCATTTTTATGTTTACAATGGGTCTCAACTATACGAACAATCGCTTTGTATTTTTGTTCAATAAATGGACAAAACTCTTTCAACATGTAATTTATTCACGGTTATGGAACTATGCTAATTTGTTGGCTCAGTAGTTTATCTTTTGCCTTTGATGCTATAGTTGAAGTGGAAGTTGAAGCTGAATTCGAGAATTCTTTTATCATAGATAAAAAGGATGGAGGATTATGTTTGGCAAGATAGGAAGAAATATTGGGAATTCCACAGGTAAAAAGTGAGACTTTCGCTCTAAACTTATTATTATAATCAAGCATTATTCAAATAAATAATCAATATTTTCGAGAATTAATCCCTTTACAAAAAAGAGTTTGTTTCTAATATATTTGTATTCAATTGTCATGAAAAATATTCCAAAAATAAAATTTTGAATGCACCTAATTATTATAAAAAAGTGTGTCGTTAACATGGCTCAAAAGAGTATTTAAACATACACAAAGCTAGAGAATACCTTAGTCGTCCTATTAAAAGTTTATATAAAATATCGATGAATTAAATCATACAAACAATCAACCAACATCTCAATATGTAGGTAGACAAATGCAACATAAAATTTAATAGAAATTGAGATTTGAAGATAAAATTTAATCTCACTAGATTCTTTGCTCACGTGTTGCTTTGGGCTTTTTGTTATTGTTCTTGTTTATGTTAGTAAAATTTCGACAAAGCTTTATAATGGTTTCTGTTGTGCATGATGAAAAAAATAATAAATAAAATAAAAATAATAAAAGTGCGTCACGTGGTGTACGAAGAAAACATACAGGAAGAAATATTTTTACCCATTAAATATTTAATTAAAGACAGAATATTAATCCCTATAAATAGGGGGACATTTATGATTCATGAAACTAAATCTCTATTTTCTCTACAGAAATTCTATCAAATTCTCTTTTAACTTAAGTATCGGAGTGTTTACGTAAAGAATAACCCCTGCGTCCCTTTGATCATTCTCTTTCTTACAGAACTTCTGGTAACACATGGTACGAAAATCGAAACGAGAACATCAATAACACATCATCATTCTATTTGACAACAACAGCTTCCACGGCAAAAAAATAGAAATAAAAAATGCACCTTTAAAATTGTCAATGGTTTCTCAAAACTTTTTACGTCAAAAAGGTAGGAAAAAATGCAAGGTGAAATTGAAAGTGAAGGTCGAATTGTTCAACGAATAAACTTTATATAACTTGAACGGAAGAATAGGAAAGCAACCAATTAATTGTATTTTTCCTAACATAACAATGCTCAGACAATTAGTTCCCAACATAATTCCATAAGAACAAACGTCCTAGAATGTGGAAGCAATTCACTGCTTAACAAACAATCCCCTGAGGCAAGGAGTGAACAACATGCGGTATGAACAGAACATGGAACAGTAAAATTGTTAATCATGTTGTATCAACATGAATTTAGTCCTATGAGCATTTAAACAATTGCAAAACACTCTTCATAAAATATGAAAATAATACCACAATCTAATATCAAACCCAAAACTGAAACTAATGCTAATTTTCGTTAAAGCATATTTAACTCCACAGAAACCTAACAACAGTGATAATTAACAACGAAAGAAGAAGCGACTTTGCATTCGAGGCTTGTCAAGTATAATTTAAGAGCATTAAACTCAACTCAATAGAAATAATGGAAAAAGTGAAATCTTAAAAGGATTATCACCACAATGGCTTCCAATATTGTGGCACTAAAACAAGTCAATGAAATTGCATTTGGTTAGAAAGGTAAGTATGAGTTGCTTATATACATTTTCCCTCTCATCTATTCTCTTCCTTTCTCACCTACACCCCCGTGTCCATAAAACAAATACTGCTTCTTTCTTTTTCTGTTTCTCTTAGCCCCCTCAAGTGTCATTCTTTCGCACATACTTCATGCAAAAGAAACAATACCTTGTTATTTATTTCTTCTCTTCTCCTCCCAATCTCATAATTTTTGCAACCTATTAGTAGAGCATGTAAATAATCTATACATTTGAAGAGCATTTAGAGAATATAGGCATTGCAATAGTAAAATTTTTGTATGGAGAACATGTGAACTAATACATAGATGACTACATAAGTGTAAAACTAATTTGCATGTAAATTATTTATACATTTGAAGAGCATTGAGATAATATAGGCATTACAGTTGTAAACTTTTTGTATGGAATGTAAGAATTTATTTATATAATATTATGTGATAATTAGAACACCACATATTCTAAATAATAAATATGAGTGTACTTGTTTAAGTAGACATCGATAAAAGAGGAAAGCAAAGCAAGATTAATAGACAAGCTAGTCTTCCTCTTCTTCTCCTTTTAGGTGACTCTCGATGGGTAGATGCCAACAACATAAGAAGTGAAAGCGAAGCAAGATTAACAGTAAGCTAGTCTTCCTCTTATTCTTCTCCTTTTAGGTGACTCTCGATGGGTAGATGCCAACAACTTAAGTGAAGATGGAACTAAGCCATATATATCTTTTACTAAAACCCTAATGACCATCATCAAAATCTTATAGAGTTTTAAAACTTACACAACCACCATGCCACACTGGCCCAACAAGATGTCCAAAGCCGATACCATGTATGATCACAATTATTAAATTGGGCTCACTTGCATATTTCATATACCAGGATTAAATTATCAGTCAGTGTTATTAAACCATAAAATTACCAATTAATAGCAACCCACAATAAAATTTTCTAACATTCTCCAAATTGGACAATATTAATTGGGTTTGTTTAATTTAAGAAGATTCAATTTTAGAAAACAAGAATCCAAGCTAATTAACTTTATTTTTGATGTGGCCGCAATTTTGAAAATCATTTACTCCTTGAAATAACATCTCAATAATCTCATTCAATATGACGAATTAATATCTAATCATGGTAGCAATTGTTTCCTTTATTGACACAAGAACAATCCATGATTACAAATATTAGTGATCATATCAACAATGGACCTAGGGTGGCTGTGTATCAAGAAATAACATCCATGATGATCATTGTATTATTTTGTGTTATTTTCATGTCAGTCCTCAAAGATTTCTCAAATCTTGCCGAAAAACCTCGATGGCAAGTTGATGACAAGAAATCTTTAAGACGTCCAAATTCGCCTAAAAACCCTTAATGGCATCCTCGAGGTAATATATTGTGGCACCATATCCGAGACGTACCCCGTAGACATCAACTTCAAATTTTTTCTCAAATGTACATGTATAAAACTTATAAACATAATAACACATGATATAAAACAATCATGATCATCGATTAACAGTTGAATTGAAATTTTACATAAATATTTTGAACATGAAAAGATCTCTACATAACATAGCGTACAATGTGAGAGTTTAATTACAAGTAATACATTTTCACTAAACCAACACATCAAAAGACCTCAAAATAACTGTCTTTTTACCTTGCGATACCTTATTTCCAAGCAAACTATACCTCAAAGATAATTTTACAATCATTAACGATACATTTAACAAAATAAAGAAACCCAAAACAATAATGATTTCAAATAACAATTCACAATGCATTTATCATTAAAATGAACCTAAAAGATTCAAAGGTTTTGCTTTCTATAACTATGAATATTCATATTAGCATTCAAACAATATCAAAGTTTTCACATAGAAAAACATGTCATCATTAAATCATAATGGCTCCCACTAATACAATAAATCACAAACATGCTCCAATCAAATTTTCAAGTAATGAGCAAAAAGAATAAATAAATGGAGTCATAACAAAACATGTATTATCTTCCTTTATGTCAAATGTGATAACTACTACGTTCTTAGACTTTCATAATGTTACGTTAATAAACCACCTAAGTACTTCCACTGACCTTAATACATATGGCATCTCTAAAATAATAATTTTAAGAAATTTATGAGTTCTCACTATTTGCAAAACATGTGAACTCCCACTAATTTTCACTTCCTTTAAAAATAATTTCTAACTCAATAAATAAAATAAAGTTAAAAGAAAAAACTTTATATTATTATTGTTTACATGCAACTTTCAAGGATGAATTCAAAATATTATTTAAAACAAATGAGGAAGACTATTTAAATTCTTCTTTTCTATTAAAAATCAATTTAGTAAAAATGAAATAAATAAATAAATAATGAATTGTATAAATCAAGACAAAATTCAAGGTAGATTGACAAAAAATTAACTAAATAAATACCAAATAAATAATATTTGCATAAAATTTATTCCTCAAAATTCTCATGCATGTGATACGTGAAAAAATAACATCTTTCCCCTACGTGTGAGTTCCTTAAAAAAAACCTTTGAAAATACACTGTCAACAAATGACAAAAATGTACCTAAAAAAATTGTGTTAGCTTAAATGCTAAAACCATTATCTTAATTGAGAGTTAAACTACCAAAATAAATAAATTTTAAAATGAAATTTTACTTCAACAGCTCTCAATTTTACACAAAACATTACCAAAAGGAGATATTATATCAAGCCAAAATATATTCTTTATGTGGAAGCTATCTAAGACACAACAAATCAATTATAAATCTAAATTAAAGTAATTAACATTAAAAAACTTATAACTTATGGCAGACACTAAACTATGATGACAACAATTCAAATAAATTCAAATTAAATACAAAGTCCAATCAAAATTAAAATAAACAAGACAAACATTCTTCATACTTAATGGTCTTATCATAATTATCAAGGTATTTCAAAACAAATTTCATATTGGGTAAACTCAATAGTTAGAAAACACATTATACCTTGTGTTATTGGTTTCTAAACAATTAAGAATACAAAAACTTTCAAAAATTTTATCCCCTCTAAGTAGATAAATTCCCTAAGTCCATGCATCTTTTCTTTCACAATCATAATTCATGATTATCTCCAAATTAAAAACACATGATCACCCCCTTTAGGTGGGTAGTCAAAAGTAGTAAGTCAGAGACAATTTCATTACAACATACAAAATCTCATAATTGTTATGGTTATATTAATTTTCTTATGTCCATTTATGTTTGTGATCACTCCAAAAGAAATACTAATTTTAATGTACCTTTATGAATCACTTAACAACTCAAAACGCCGAATATCAAATTTAAGCACTGAAAACATTCAAGTTATGTTCCATAATTATCTTATCAATTAACAAAACCTCCAAGCATGCCATGTTACAAGTAAAATGTCTTAAAAAGTAATAATTCTTTCATTATGGAAACATCTAAGAACGCACGTACTTTATATTTATATGAGATTTAACAAATCCTATCATCAACATTCCATAAATTTCAACATGATGACTTATGACTATATGTCAATTATACATAATAATCATATACACAAAATAATTTATTATAGTATAATAAATTTTCATGGATATATAATATCTCAATATCACCAAGCATGAGTTGTGACAGAAACTTTTAAGGCAAATTAATTTAACAAGCCTTAACAATAATACATTTCAATCAGAACCTTAATAACTTAAAATTCATAAAACCAACTTTTACTTACAAATTCATACATAATTTGACCATCACAACTCATTCGTTATTATTGCCCAAGATTCTATGGTGATATATCTTTTATCTCATGACACCGAAGTCATATCTTGAATACTTACTAATAAATAAATTTTATCCACTACTCTATTGTAAATCATAGTTTTATAACTATAAATCATTTAATATCTTATGAGAGCAAACTTGAGGATTTTATAGAAGCATTAGATTTTAAAATTTACTGTGGAATTATTTAACAAAAGTAATTATAACATAATTGCTGCACTTTAGTAATCCAGGACTCCCCCATTATTTTTATTCATTAACATAACCCAGATGCCTTCTACAAATTTTAGAAATCAATACTAGTTGTTGTGTATAAAATAATAGAAATAAAAAAAATAATAAAAAATAAAAAAGGTGCCACGTGGCGCGTGCAAAGTGCGCCATGTGGCAGGGATAGTTGCGGGAGAGTCTCCCGCATGTTGGCGGGAGGCTACTCTCCCGCCAACTGTTTTAAGCGCGCCACGTGGCGCACATGCGAGTATTGGCAAGAGACTACCCTCCCGCCAAAGAGACTTATGTCTCATTTATTTTGATGCCACGTGGCACAAGGAGAGTGCGTCACGTGGCGATAATGAAAAAATCACATATTGAAGTTTTTAGACATTTTGACCCTTGAATATTTTTTATTTTTGATAGAGGTAATTTACTTCAGTCCAGTCACGCGCCTGGACTCTAGAATATAAAAGGCCCAAAATAATAAAATTTTGAGGCCCATATAAATATGAGTCCTGAACTAATCAAAAAGCGACTCAGAAATATCTATAAATATCTCAGGTATGGTCAGTAAAACCCTAATCTCTTTTTTACTTACTAAAACTCTGCTAAAACAGTCTTCTGACTTAAGCATCGGAGTGCGCGTGCAGGGACAGATCCCTGCGCCTCTCTGATTTTCACTGTTTTTGCAGAACTTCCAGGACACGTGGAGAAGATCGCATCAGGATCATTTCATTGTTGTTTGGAGCAACAACAATTGGCGCCGTCTGTGGGAACCAGAACAAAAAGTCAGATTTTCTATCAAAATGGTGAGAACACGTTCGACAGCAGCAGCAAATCTGGGAGAAGAGAATTCTGTGAATCCTTTTGCCAGATCAGAGCGAGGACAAGAGCAGAATGAAGAAGGCGACAGAGTTGCCACAGTTTCTCTTGACGAATTTGAGGCTTTGAAGCGTCAAAATGAGCAGACTACTACGGCGTTGAAGGCGATGATTGATTTCTTCAAAGTTGCACTGCCGCAGATTAGTTTGCCTCCGGAGGTGCAGCAGATAGTAGGGGAAAATGTAGCGAGGCAGACTTATGAAATAGGCAACCCTCTGTGGTGGCGAATGCGGGACGAGGAGAACAGGGGAGGAATACTGCTGTCGCGCTGATGAACACTGCCGCAAGTCTGATGGTGAACTCTGCCACAACTCTGGTGGAAAACACTGCCGCAGCTACAGAGGACAACTCTGTCGCAACTCTGAGGGCAAACACTGCCGCAGGTCTGAGGATGAACTCTGCCGCAACTCTGAGGGCAAACACTGCCGCATGTCTAGGGATGAACCCTGCCGTAACTCTGAGGACGAACACTGCCGCAACTCTGGTGAAAAACACTGCCGCAGCTCTGGAGGGCTACCCTGCCACAAGCTTGAGATTGAACTCTGCCGCAGCTACAGAGGATAACTCTGCCGCAACTCTGAGGGCAAACATTGTCGCAGGTCCGAGGATGAACTCTGCCACAACTCTGAGGGCAAACACTGTCGTAGGTCTGGGGATAAACTCTGCCACAACTCTGGTGGAAAACACTGTCGTAGCTCTGGAGGGCTACCCTGCCGCAGGCTTGAGATTGAACTCTGCCGCAACTATAGAGGACAACTCTGCCACAACTCTGAGGGTGAACACTGCCAGAACTTTGAGGGTGAACTCTGTCGCAGGTCTAGAGGATAACCCTGCCGCACCTCTGAGGGCGAACTCTGCCGCCACACTGGAGGACAATCCTACCGCGTGTCTGAGGGAGAACCCTGCCGCAGGTCTGAGGAAACACCCTGTTGCAAGATGGAGAGAGGTAAACCCTGCCGCAGGTCTGAGGCGGATGAACTCTGCCCCAGAGTATAGGAGGCAGACTTTTATTGCAGAATTTGAACGACCTGACTTCGAAGTTCGCGGATCTAGGGAGCGACAGAGACAGAGTACTGGACAGAATAGTCATGACTCCCAAGAATATTTAGAAGATCCAAGGTCGAATTACGAAATGGGGGGTGCAGAAAGAAGGGACACAGTGCAGGCTCCTAGAGGGAGGGAAACTATGAACGATGAGGAGATCCCTAGCCGGGGAGCAGACCGTGAGCGAAATCCCCGCAACAGAGGAAGAATGGATTCTTCCTACTCAGACTATTCTAGTGCCGAAGAAAGGGAAGCACACTCGACCCGAGGCTCGAAAAGCGTTGAAAAAATCATTGAAAGGATTTTGGAGAGGAAGAAGTTAGTGTCTCCTGAAGAAAACCAGAGAAGAAAAGTCCCGTTCAGTACAGCGATAATGAGAAAATCGCTGCCCCCAAATTTTAAGATGCCACAGATAACAACATATGCCGTGAAAACTGACCCTTTTGACCATGTTGAAAATTACGAGTCGTTAATGCTACTACATGGATAGGAAGATGAGGTTATGTGTAGGGCATTCTCTCTGACCTTAACTGGCCATGCACTGAAATGGTTCAACAATCTACCAGAAGAGTCTATCTTGTCTTTCAATCAGCTGAGGAGTGAATTTCTGAAAGCCTTTGCTATAAATAGCCAGAAAAAGAAGGAGGCCACTTATCTGCTCACCCTAAGACAAGGGAATAAAGAATCACTAAAAAGTTATGTCGATCGATTCTGTGATGCTACTCTTGAGATACGTGATCTACAAGTTGGGGTAGCGGTAACAGCCATGCTTCAGGGGACCACATCTGAAAGGCTCCAAGAATCATTATCTTTGGATCAGCCAACGACCATCTCGGACTTATTCTCTAGAGCAAATAAATATATTGCTCAAGAGGTAGTGATGAAAATGATACCAACTCGGGATATGAAAGAAGGAAGGAAACGAGAAAGAGAGCCAGATTATAAAAATGCAGAAAGATCAGACAAAGCCCCAAAATTGAAGTATGATAATTACACACAGTTTATTGAACCACGTGCTTCAATTTTAGCAGCGATAGAAAGAACTGGGATGCTTCGATTCCCCATGAGAAGTGAAAGAAACTTAGGACAAGATCATAGGTCCTATTGTAGTTTTCATTCTGCCTTTGGTCATACAACCGAGAAATGTCGGGAACTGATGAACCAACTTGAAAAATTGGCTAGAGAAGGAAAGCTAGACCGTTATGTATGGAGGAATGAAAGGATTCGATACCCCAATCATGACAGAGGAGATAATAGACCGCGTGATAGACGCGACAATGATAGAGAAAATATGAGGAGAAACGAAGAAGTAGGTAATGAGGCAAGAACGGAAGAGCGTAGGAATCGACAGATAGATAATGAACCAACAGGAGCCACCATTCATGTCATATCTGGTGGAGAATACATAACTAGTAGCTCATCTGCTTCACGGAAGGCTTATGCTAGACAAGCGTACCAGGTCCATTCTGTGATGAAAATAGCTGAAGACAAAGAAACGATTACTTTCACACCGACAGATCGGGGAGATGTTATTATTCCACATGATGATCCTATGGTCATATCAGCAGTTGTAGCTAAACACCCGATAGGCCGAATTCTGGTAGATAACGGAAGCTCAGTGAACCTTATCTATTGGGATTGTTTCAAAAAAATGAATTTGAGTGAAGACAGACTAAAACCCGTAACTACTCCCTTATTTGGCTTCACCGGATAGAAAGTAAAGGTGGTAGGGTCAATTGAACTACCTGTTACTTTGGGCGAAGATCCTAAGAGTGTTATAAGATAGGTCTTGTTCATGGTGGTCAAATCAACGTCTCCAGCTTACAATGTTATTCTCGGGCGACCATTATTGAGTGATATGAGAGCCACACTCTCCCCATGTTACCTGTTGATGAAGTTCCCGACTCCCGGAGGTGTGGGGCAAGTTCGAGGAGATCAAAGAAAAGTAAGAACATGTAATATCGCATCAACAACAGGCAAGGAAGTTAAAAAAAAGAAACCCTTACCATCATTAGGGTGCCTAAGCCATCACCAATGCCTGGAAGGAAGATGAAAAGTTCGTAAGACAAGGGGATAACGAAAGATGTGGAATGCTAGCCACTCAATACCATATTGGCAATAAAATTTAATTTCTTGATGTTATTTTTTATTTTTTGTTTATGTTATTGAACCCTGTTCAGGGACTTAATTTTGATATATTCCATATTGATATTTCTCATTGAGAATTTTAATTATTGACAGATAACTAAAAATAAAAAGGCTTGAAGCAAAAAGTGCACGATGTAAGCCACAAAGAATTGTTCGAGAGCTTGAAGCGAAAAATGCGCGATGTAAGCTAAGCACCCAAAACAAAGGCTTGAAGCGAAAAGTGCGCGATGTAAGCCACAAAGAATTGTTCAAAGGCTTGAAGCGAAAAGTGCGCGATGTAAGCCACAAATAATTGTTCAAGGGCTTGAAGCGAAAAATGCGCGAGGTAAGCCACAAAGAATTATTCAAAGGCTTGAAGCGAAAAGTGCGCGATGTAAGCCAAGAAGAAAAAGTGCGACAGCTTGAAGCGAAAAGTGCGCGATGTAAGCTAAGCACCCAAAACAAAGGCTTGAAGCGAAAAGTGTGCGATGTAAGCCACAAAGAATTGTTCAAAGGCTTGAAGCGAAAAGTGCGCGATGTAAGCCACAAAGAATTGTTCAAGGGCTTGAAGCGAAAAATGCGCGAGGTAAGCCACAAAGAATTATTCAAAAGATTAAAGCGAAAAGTGCGCGATGTAAGCTAAGCACCCAAAACAAAGACTTGAAGCGAAAAGTGCGCGAGGTAAGCCAAGAAGAAAAAAGTGCGAGAGCCTGAAGCAAAAAGTGCGCGATGTAAGCTAAGCACCCAAAACAAAGGCTTGAAGCGAAAAGTGCGCGATGTAAGCCAAGAAGAAAAAAGTGCGAGAGCTTGAAGCGAAAAATGCGCGATGTAAGCTAAGCACCCAAAACAAAGGCTTGAAGCGAAAAGTGCGCGATGTAAGCCACAAAGAATTGTTCGAGAGCTTGAAGCGAAAAATGCGCGATGTAAGCTAAGCACCCAAAACAAAGGCTTGAAACAAAAAGTGGGAGATGTAAGCCACAAAGAATTGTTCAAAGCCTTGAAGCGAAAAGTGCGCGATGTAAGCCACAAAGAATTGTTCAAGGGCTTGAAGCGAAAAATGCGCGAGGTAAGCCAAGAAGAAAAAATGCGACAGCTTGAAGTGAAAAGTGCGCGATATAAGCTAAGCACCCAAAACAAAGGCTTGAAGCGAAAAGTGCGCGATGTAAGCTAAGCACCCAAAACAAAGGCTTGAAGCGAAAAGTGCACGATGTAAGCCACAAAGAATTGTTCAAAGGCTTGAAGCGAAAAGTGCGCGATGTAAGCCACAAAGAATTGTTCAAGGGCTTGAAGCGAAAAATGCGTGAGGTAAGCCACAAAGAATTATTCAAAAGCTTGAAGCGAAAAGTGCGCGATGTAAGCTAAGCACCCAAAACAAAGGCTTGAAGCGAAAAGTGCGCGAGGTAAGCCAAGAAGAAAAAAGTGCGAGAGCTTGAAGCGAAAAGTGCGCGATGTAAGCTAAGCACCCAAAACAAAGGCTTGAAGCGAAAATTGCGTGATGTAAGCCAAGAAGAAAAAAGTGCGAGAGCTTGAAGCAAAAAATGCGCAATGTAAGCTAAGTACCCAAAACAAATGCTTGAAGTGAAAAGTGCGCGATGTAAGTCACAAAGAATTGTTCGAGAGCTTAAAGCGAAAAATGCGCGATGTAAACTAAGCACCCAAAACAAAGGCTTGAAACGAAAAGTGCGCGATGTAAGACACAAAGAATTGTTCACGGGCTTGAAGCGAAAAATACGCGAGGTAAGCTACGCACTCAAGCAAAGGCTTAAGAATTTGGCATGAGGGTTCGACTCGAAAATCTAACTTCAGAGTTTGACATAGTGATTTAACGAGAGACTATGAAGAGAATATATATACTCTTCCGCAAGGTTACACCTAACGAAAGAGTGGGGAGCAATTGTTGTGTATAAAATAATAGAAATAAAAAAATAATAAAAAATAAAAAAGGTACCACATGGCCCGTGCAAAGCGCGCCACGTGGCATGGGAGAGTCTCTCGCACAGTGGCGGGAGATTACTCTCCCGCCAACTGTTTTAAGCGCGCCACTTGGTGCTTGAAGAACGTGCCACGTGGCGCGCATGAGAGTATTGGCGAGAGACTACCCTCCTGCCAAAGAGACTTATGTCTCATTTATTTTGATGCCACGTGGCACAAGGAGAGTGCGTCACGTGGCGATAATGCAAAAATCACATATTGAAGTTTTTAGACATTTTGACCCTTGAATATTTTTTATTTTTGATAGAGGTAATTTATTCCAGTCCAGTCACGCGCCTGGGTTCTAGAATATAAAAGGTCCAAAATAATAAAATTTTGAGGCCCATATAAATATGAGTCCTGAACTAATCAAAAAGCGACTCAGAAATATCTATAAATATCCCAGGTATGGTCAGTAAAACCCTAATCTCTTTTTTACTTACTAAAACTCTGCTAAAACAGTCTTCTGACTTAAGCATCGGAGTACGCGTGTAGGGACAGATCCCTGCGCCTCTCTGATTTTCACTGTTTTTACAGAACTTTCAGGACACGTGGAGAAGATCGCATCAGGATCATTTCATTGTTGTTTGAAGCAACAACACTAGTAAATGTCCACGACAATTGTGTTAGATACCACATTATATACCTTATTTGGCTTTAAACTCAGTGCCTAAAATTCAAATCAAACTAATATGATATATAAAATTAATTGCATTAAATGCTTGTTAAACAAATTTAATTCATATAAAATATGCTTTCAAAATAAGCAAACAATAATTCCACAAGCCAAAATGAGAATATCCTAATTTTCGAAAGAACTTATCGCATTTGGGCAGATAAACCTTCTAGACTCACATAATGCTTCATGTTTCATTCCAAATTACCAAACACAATAACCCCCTTTGGCAGGCGATTTTATAAGGTAATCCAAAAATCATCTCATATCCTTATGATTAAAAAATAATTCATTAATATTAACAAATGAGCCACTTTGGCAACCAAACATTTACATCAATTAATGACAAGCTTTCTCAAAACCAAGAAAATTAAAATTGCCCAAATAATTGCATCGCATACTTAACCAGATGTATGCATTACCAAACTTAGATGTATCTCATTAGGTCCTCAAAGAATTGATCGCTTACTACAAGACATAAACCGATATGTATCTCTACAAAACATTATAAAATCACTCCTTATGAGATACCTTAACCAAATATGTCTATTTTAATCAACAAATAATTATTGCATTCAAAACTAAAAGTCTTGAAATTATTAATGACTCAATATTTAATAAATGCATAAGTTGTACTTATGTATCATCTATCAAAAATATAAATTTCAAAATTAACAATGATGCATAACAAATATAATCATGGGATAAATCAATTCACACAAAAATTTAAACTCCAATAAATTCAAATAATTAATTATTCAATCATAACTAATTATTAAAAATTACTAGTTGACACTAATTAATAATACCAAACCTAGAAGGAATTTAAATCTAACTTATCCTTTATGTAGCATTAGGACTTTGGGTCATAACCTTAATAAAACCAATTTCTAATAATTTTAACAAATTATTCACAAACAGATAGGCTGAGAGTATGTAAATATTTTAATCTTACTAGGGAAAGTACATATTGCCGACACACTCACAAAACTGCCAAATATTTTATCATGAAATAAAACAACAGAATATATATGCATAATATGTAATTATTTTTGAAATTATTATTAAATAATAATATTTAAAATTATCAAAAAATTTCATAAAAATATTAAAATAAAAAATTTAATCTTAGGAATACCAGAAAAAACGAGGACCAAAACGGACTCCAGATGCGTCCGCATGCGCTACACTTTCCACGTGTCGAGAGTGGGATTTGGGCTACCTTTGCTGTTCATCTTCTTCAATCCCCAATTGGTTAACCAAAACCACTAGAGCACAACCCGGCCTATTCAGGTATTTTGATGCCAAATTCTATTTTTAATGCTATTTTATGGTGTTTTATCAAATTTGGGTTTCAAAAAATCAATTGAACCATTATTCTACAAAGCCCTAAATTGCTTCAAAATAATTCAATCATGATCAATTTGTTAAAAAAAAATCGAATCAAAACCCTTATTCAACCCATTTATATTTTTCTTTAAATCGATTGTTTTAAACAAAACTCTTACGAAATTAAAACCCTCTCTCATCTACATAGGGTATTAGCATCTATTTTTTACCACTAATTCGTGACATACACATAAAATTTTAGGGTTTCAATTTATTTTCCTATTTGCGTAAAAAAAATGTATACCAAAATTTGGAACAATAATTAATTAATCTATAGAACAGATTACTTAAAATTGATTACATGCATTTAATGCTTACTTGATGGGCTGTAATAGCCCTAAGGTTTCATCTAGAAATTTTTATCCCAAATGTGTAATTCACCACGCACAAAGTTAATCCTCTAATATTATTTTTAATTCTTAAATTTATTCATAATTTATTCTGGGTCCCAATCTCGCATAAGTTAGTTCTATGCCAAATGTAAGAATTTATTTATATAATCTTATGTGATAATTAGAACACCAAATATTCTGAACAATAAATATGAACGTATTTGTTTGGGTAGACATCGAAAAAAGAGATTTATCCATATATATCTTTTACTAAAATCCTAATGCCCTCCAATTAAAGATTTATAGAGTTTTAAGGCCTATACAACCACTATGTCACACTAACCCAACAAGATGTCCAAAACCCAAACCATGTATGATCACAATTATTAAATTGGGCTCACTTGCATGTTTCATATACCAAAACTAAATTATCAGTCAATGTTATTAAATCATAAAATCACCAATTAATAGTAGTCCAAAATCAAATTTTCTAACGTGGAAAACATGTAAACTAATATATTGATGATTGCATAAGTGCAAAACTGATTTGCTTAGAAATTAACATTAAATATGAGTTATAAAGTCAAGTAATAAGGTTCGGCACCTTTTCCTACGTACTCTACCTTAAGATCCTCCCAAGAATTTCTACCAAATTCACTCACTTGAAAAATAGTATACAACCTCTCCCTCTTCCAGGTTTAAGGAGAAAACCTTCCTTTTTACCAAAAGCTCAAGGATAACCTTTTTTCTCCTTTTTTACAGGTTTAAAGAGCAAATTTACACCTTCCTTTTTATAGGCTAAGGGAAGCAACCTTTACAACTACTACTTTTTTTGGCTTAAAGCAAACCTTTTTACAATTCAACCTCACTTAACAAGTAGGCACTCGAGGGAATTCTCTCCTTTTACACTTTCAGGTGTGGATTTACAAAGTAGCTAAAATATGAGCCTCTACTAAAGATAGATGAGAAACTCTTTAGCACTTGAAGGAATCTTATTGAGACAATAGATATAAAGATCTAAAATTTGTATCTTTTTTTCTTTTCTAACTTGAAGCTCTCAGAAATGTGTAAAATTTTTTATATGGAATTTTAGCTCATGTTCATTTTGTTTCAAGCTTCTTGTTTTTATATCTTGCTTCAAAACCATGGTTGTGAGATTGATCTTCCCATCGGTAGACGCAGAAATTTGATCGTAGGGCTTGCTAGGCTTGGAATATATCGATACTTCCTTCAATGTATTGATACTCTTGAGTGAGATTGTAAGACCCGAAATTCGGTGCAAATTCTTTAAGAAATCGTTATTTTAAACATGGATTGAGGAAATCTTGATCAATAAAGAAGAAATAACTGAATTTCAAGTTCAATTGATCAAGATATGAATTTATTTGTATAACCCGAAAATTTTTCCACATCGGGAATTTAACTCGGAAATATGAAAAAAATATATTTTCAAAAAATAAAATAAATGGAAAATGAGATATTTTTGTGCAAAATAAAGACATTTTAGGTATATGATAAATTATATTTTAATATAATATAATATATATAAAAAAAGAAAAACTCTATCGCGCGAAACAGAGTCACGCGACAGAGGGAAGGGGGATCGGTAAAACCCGATCCTCCCAAATTCTTTCTCCCCCCGGTGAGGACGCACCCAGGTGAGAGGCCGAGAGGGGAGGAACATCACCGTCGACGCCGACTCAGGCAAAATTCGACGAGGAAACGCTGGCCGACGAGAGAAAGGGAAAAGAGAGAGAAAATTGAGAGGAAAAAGAGGATTCGCCGGCGTCGGTGCCGATTTGGCTCGAACCACTGCCAATCGAACGTTCCCCAGGCGAAAACCGACCGATCGGTGGTTGAATCGGCCAATGAAATGGCCGGCAGCGCCGTCAACGGCGAAGGAGAGAAAACAGAAGCGAGGCCGAAAAGGGAAAGGGTCGAACCAATCACTTTTCGACCAGCTTGGACTCGGCTAGCACCAGATTCGTGCTTCGCGTGGCCAGACAAACTTGTTGGAGATGAAAGCCAACGAAGAACCGATCGAAAAAGAGTCCGAACGATGAGATTTGCACTGAACCGGATCGGACCGGTTCAGTGGAAGGGTGGTTTGAACCGGTCCGAACCGATTCAGCCAAGGAAGAAAAAAAAAGAGAAAAATGGAGAGAAAAATCTGGTGATGTAATCAGGCTAAGATTAAGCCGGTAAGCGGTCAAAATTGATCGATTTAATTTTTGAGAAATTTATTGAAAATTATAATTGACTGAAATTGATCCGATTTAATTATACAAATGTATAACGCGACAATTGGCAACAAATGAGAGTTCGAGTTAACCTCGATTTACATGCTATAATAGAATCTCGGGTAAGTAAATCTCATTTACGATAATTTGCATAATTATGCACGTTAAAAATGTATCGTATAAATTACAGATTTATTTCCGTATAAAATGAATTATGTTTGGAATTGGAAATCAATTATCGTAAATAATTGTGTGAGCTATCCAAAAGAACCTAGAATGATGCACAATAAATATTGATGGGCTCAATGAGCCCAATAGGCCTTGATGAAGTAAATAGAAAGCGAAAATGAGCTTAAAACGGATTAAGGTCCATTAAGGTGCAATCGAGCTCAATAAGAGTAAACAGGCCCAATGCTTTAAATTAAATCCTGTTAAAAGTGAAACATTGGTAAATATATTGTATTTAACCTGATAAATGGTTAAATGCAGCTCCAAAGACTGGATTAGGTGCAAATAGGACTGGACGAGCTTCCAGCGGTGGAACTTGTACTACGCTCGATGTGATTCGAGGTAAGGAAATTTTATAAGTGCTTAGAGGTAGCCATACGTATTTTGAGGGGAAGGCGTAAATTTCGCTAGCTATTTAATAATACATTAAGAATTTGAGAAAATTTGAGAAAATTTTCAAAAATAAGGAAAAATGATGATTTTACCCCTAGTACAGAAAATTATGAAAAAGGTAGTAAGGATCCTATAATTCATGAATTTCATGATTTTGATGTTTGTATCATGATTTAATGCTTTGATATGAATGAAATGAGGATAGTGTTGGCTCTACCGAGAGGGGGGGTGAATCGGTTTTCTAATGTTAATGGTAAATTTAAACTAATTTGAACTTAATTAACAAATAATGAATAAGCAATATAATGTATTGAACCAAATTAAAGCAAGATAAGGAAGAGAATATCAAACACAGTCGTTTATAGAGGTTCGGCCAATCTCTTGCCTACGTCTTCTCTCCTTGACCTTCTTGTCAAGTGCTTTCTTTCTCACTTTCAACGAAAGTTACACACTCCCTTTTTCAGGTTAAGGAATAACTTCTCTACCCTTTTTATACAAAGATGTATTCACCCTTTTTACAAAGATTATCTCACTAAGGAACAATCCTCTTCTCTCTTAAAGTAAGGATGAATACAATATCAAGCTTTTTATGTGGGTAGGACAAATACAGCTTTTGCACACAAGCTTATACAACAAACTCAATAAATGAGGATTGAAGACAATTGGAATGAAAGAATTAAACTCTTGAGAATATACAGAATGTGCAGCAATGGTGTCTTTTTCTCAGTGTCTTCAATGCTTGATTATATATTGAAGGATTGGTAGTTGGAGCATTTAATACTGTTTTTCCCGTTGAGATTTTGCAGAAAGAGCCGTTGGAAACCTCCAGTAGAATGCCAGATCGATCTCCCATCTTGACCAGATCGATCTCTTAGTTATAATTCCTGCAAGATTAAGGCAAAAAGAAGCAAGGAGATCGATCTCATAATTTGAAAATATTAGAGAAGATCGATCTGTCGAATAGGCAGATCGATCTTCCAATCTCTCTGTTTGAGGCATGATCGATCTATAGATCGATCTGCCAAGTAATCTCGTAGTAAGGAGATCGATCTCTCATTAACCCAGATCGATCTCCTTAGCTCTCTGATTTTGAGGAGATCGATCTCTTCCATACCATATCGATCTCATGAGCTCTCTGTTTGAGTATAGATCGATCTTATAGATCGATCTACTGCCTTTACCTTTATTTTAGGGGAGATCGATCTCTTCCTAGACCAGATCGATCTTCTCAACATCCTGTAGTAGGCAGATCGATCTTATAACCCTTATAGATCGATCTTAGCTTCCTCAATACCTTTGTATAGGTTCAAACCTTAGCAGATCGATCTCATATCCTCATGAGATCGATCTCTCATCCTAGAAAACCCAGAATATCGATCTCTCATATCACCAGATCAATCTCTCATCTCCAGGAACTTAATTTCTGGTACTGATAGCTTCTAAACATGTTTTTTATATCGTCTTTATATTATTGAATTTACTTGTTTTGTCATTTCAAAATATATTAACTCAACAGATAGGTTGGTTATTGTTTTCAGTTGTTGCATGAAACAGTACGGATTATGTACTAAGTTGTAATTTTGAAAAATACTTCATTTGAACTGGAGCCACCTACCATATTTGTGTGAGTACTAATAGTGTTGGAGCCTAGCTCGCACTAGATTTCGATGTTTTGATTTATGCCGATGGTGCTAGAGCCCTGCTCGCACTAGTTTTTAATGATCTTATGCATGAAAGTCGTACTGGAGATTTGCTCGTACGTGATTTTATATTGATTTAATGTGCATAAAAGCCGTATTGGAGTGTTGCTCGTACGAGGATTTGACATGTTTTTATAGAAAACTGTGTTATAGCCTCCTGTAGACTGTGTGTCACAGTGAGATGATATCTCGCACGCGTGTTTTGAGACATGAGATGGTTACCGGCATAGTATAGGGTAGCTAAGACCTATGGCAGGCACCCCCGAACCATGATGTGGACTAAGTCCTATGGCAGACACCCCAGACAAATAGTCATGTGGGCTAAGTCCTATGGCAGGTACCCCCTGACAATGATGTGTACTAAGACCTATGGCAGGCACCCTCAGACCGTATGGGTCTACGGAGTACGTTGTACCGTGTATGTCACATGGAGTACGCAGTATCGTGTAGTCTTAATGACTAGTTGGTTGAGTTATTGCACGAGTAGGGCTGACCTCACCTCTCGTTGCAATTGTGATGCCCTGCACGTCGGGATCCGCGTAACCTGGGATCACAGAGATTTATATATATGGCCATTATTCCCAAATTGTCTTCGTAATGTAACCTACATGCCTCACATGATATCATAATTTATTGATAGACTAGGTAGACCCGATGGAGGGGTGATACCTGTGATTATATTTTTAAAGAAATGTGGTTTTACACATGATGTTCCCAATGGGTGGAATGAGCTTTAATTTAAATAAATTATGATGAAATCTATGATTTGAGATGAAACTGATGATTTTTATTATGATGAGCATAAGATGTTTTACATGATGATTTTTCATGTGTTATCATACTTGATTTTATGAATTTTCATATATTCTATACATATTCATCTGGCACATGGTTTTATTTTACCTCATGCTCTGTATGTAAATGATTTTTTATCATGACATTATAAGCATGTAGATAGTGTAGCTATCTACCTGCTTACATTATTTTCTTACTGAGCGTGTGGTTGCTCACCCTTTCACTTTCCATCCCTACAGAGCATCCATAGTGGTTGAGAGCGAGTAGAGACTTGCACTCCCAGTGTCCGCTACTGCCCATCGATGAGAGGTATACACATTATTATCATTTTATATCTAAACAAGTACAACACAGTAATGTTTTTAGAATGTAAATTAGTGGGGGATGTTAATGTTTGTAAACACTTACAAATTAACAAAGTTACAGTGAAAGTAATTTAAGTGTTTACAATTATTTTATATAAATATTAAATGATATGGTATGTGGTTAGGGGTAACTAACTCTGGGTCATATCTCAACTAATTAGTATTAAATTGTTCACAACGGGGAAAGTTAAGGTATAAAGCGAAAAAATTGTAGTGATTTTTGGTAGAAAATGGGTCGTGACAGAGATCCTACGTAAACATAAATAGTTGTATCGATACTTCTTTTAACTGTATCGGTACTTGAATAAAGCAAAAGCCTTTGTTTCAAAGTCACGATAGTGTATCAATATTATGTTAATCCTACCAATATTCAAAATCATATTGTATCAATACACATTCAACTAGTATCGATATGCCTAAGTAAAGCTCATGTGTAATTAACCTAGTTAGCAGGAATATCTCTTACTCAAATACGCAAATGTAAATGTTATCTTTAAGAACATGCATATCTGATAATTCACATTTGTTAAGCATGACCAAATACCAGACAAATAATCAATTCTATCATGTTTTATAATTAAAATTATATTTCACTTAAGTTGTTGGAAGTAATATCAAAATCCTAGTTCTTTCAAAGTCAACAGTATAGATACGATTAAAATAAGTATTGACACAGTTGTTTCTATTAATATAGGATTTCTCTTAAAGGTATTGATACATAGAAGGAAATATCGATATGTTTCAAGTTTGGCAAGCTCCAATAATCAGATTTTGTATATGTCAATGGGAAAATATTAGGAAATCAACCTCAATAGGCAAACTTAAGAATCTATATAATTAAGAAGCTAAGAACTGAACAAAGGAAGAGCCAAAATTCCATATCTAAGTTATACTTATTTCCAAAGCTTCACGAAAAGAGAAGAGCAGAGACAAAGTATCAATCTCCACATTCATTGCCTCAATAAGATTCCTTCACAAGAGCTAAATAGAGTGAGGTTAGGTAGACTAAGCTTTGTTTCTTGAACACAAAAGGAAGTAGTTGTACGCTTTGCTCTTTCAGCCAGAAAAAAGAAAACTTGTAAAGGCAACTTCCTTTAGCTTGTAAAAGGGAAGGTGTATGTTTATTCATTGAGCCTGTGGTAGTGGATAATGGTTTCCTTGAGCCTTTGGTGAAAAGGAAAGTTGTCTCATTGAACCTGCAAAAGGGAGAAGTTGTAAGCCATTTTCGGTGTATTGCTTCCCTTCTCTACACTATTACATTACTTGTTGTCTATTATTTTATCTATTGCTTGCTTGTTTATTGCATAGTTAGTGTAGGTAAAACTTAAGCTAGAAAAGCTCTATGTTTGAAAAATAGTTAGAAACTAATTTACCTCTTTCTCATTATTTGTGAGCCAACATCATGGAAAAGTTTGAAGTAGTCTATAATCGTTGCTCTACTAATGATGCTCGCTTATTATATGAGATCAAGAAATTTCTCTATAAGAACTTTGAAATGAAGGATATAGTTAAAGCATTCTATGTGATTTGAATTGAAATATTTGATGAGAGATCACATTGTTTGGTGAGGTTGTCTCATAAAGCATATATTAATAATGTTATAGAGAGATTTTAAGATGAAAAAATGTTCTAAAAGTTTTGTTCCAATTTAAAAAGGGGACAAATTTAGTTTTATGTAATGTCCAAAGAATAAATTAGAACAGTAACAAGTGAAGCAATTACCTTATGCATCTATAATTGGAAGCTTGATGTATGTCTAGACTTGTACCTGGTTAAAAATCAGTTTTATTGTTAAAATGCTTGGTAGATATCAAACTAATATAGGATTTGATCTTTGGAAAGCTACCAAAAAAAAAAGTTCTAAGATACTTGCAAGGAATGAAAGATTACATTCTCACTTTTAGGAGATCTGATCATCTTGAGATGATAGGATATTCATATTCAACTTTTTATTGGGTGTGTGCATATTTGGCTATTTATTTCTTTTAGTTGGAAGAACTATCTCGTGGAAATGTGAGAAGTAGTTTATCATTGTTGCATCCTCTAAGGAAGTTAAATTTGTGTTCTGCTTTGAAACCATTATTCATGGTTTATGGTTCAAAACATTTTTCAAAGCTTAGAATTGTTGTCAATATAGTGCCCAGCCACTAAGAATTTACTTTGATACTGCCACAATATACTTTTTTTCTAAAAAATAATAGATTTTTAAAAGATGTTAAAGACATAGAATTAAAATATTTTGCCATTAAACAAGTTTCAAAAAACAAGAGTGCATGTCTATCGAGCACATAAGTACCAATATAATGGTCATGGATCCATTAACTAAATGATTGCCACCAAAGATATTTAATGAACATGTCGAAAAAAATGGGCGTTATGGAAAACGATTATTGGCATTATGTTAATGTTTTATGCTCTTCATATATTAGACACTCAACTCTTTTAAGTATGCTTCATGTTTCATTATGTTTTTTTTTTTTGTATGAGAATGAATTATTTGAATACTAATTGAATTTATCTTTGATGAAAACATTTTTGTTGAGCCATTATGGTATATCCCGTTACAAATAATGTTGAGTATAGAAGCAATATTGAGATTATATAAAAAGGATTATGTCAAGCTAATGACATACAACCGCTATAATCCTTATTAGTTTTTGCTTAATAATGATTTATGACCAATCCTTGTCTCATGTTTTATTATTAAATCATAATGTTGAATAATATTACATGGGCCAATTAGGAGAATGTTTGATATTTTAGTGGCCCATGTAACAATTTTCCTATTAATCAATGAAAAAAGATGATTGGTTACAACTTGGAAGTGTGCCAATGACTGAAGTTAATTTTAAGAAAACTCCTCCCCACCATTCCAATAAAGTGTCTTCTGTCCATTACAATAATAAAAAAATAAAAAAAATAATATGGTCAAGTAAGAGAAAGAAGTTTTTCTTAAGTTTGCAAAAAAAATTTGCCATAAATCAAAGATGTCTTTTTGTTTAATTAAGTAATTGTGAAAATCCTTTTATTCTAAATTCTAATCAATTTGGCATAATTAAGATTAACTTACATGAAGTTTAAAATTTTATTTAAATAATATTTATTTTTATATGTCTAACCTTTTATAATCATAAATATATAATATTAAAGGATACAAGCTTACCTAATGCAATGATAAATGTTACTTGATTGTGACCTAAAAGTCAGAGGTTCAAGTGACAAAAACAATTTCTTCATTAATGTGAAGGTTACATAAATATGATTAATCCTAAACTCCACAATGTGAGAGCTTTGTATATTGAATTTGTTTTTATACAAGTTTACTTGATAAGGTAAGACATCCTCTCTTGATGCCACAATTAAAACCAACTACTTTTTATCTTTCACTTTTTTAAAAGTAACCCTTCACTGTCTCTCACATTTTAAAGAAAATATTTTTTTTATTTATAAGGAGGTAAAAGAGGAGAGAGGATTCGAATTTTGGACATAATTCTTTCTAAAGAATGATAACAATCATTACGTTAAATCTTAATTATTAGTGTTATATAATTTTTAAAATTAATTTTTAATAATCTAAACCTAAATATCTCTTTAACAATTTCTCTACTTTATCTCTTATTTACCCTTTTTTCAATTTAAATTTCCTGTTTCAGCTTTTTTCTTTTAGGGTTTTATTAAAGGATTTTTAAAACCTAAAAAGTTTAAAAAATTTGTGCACCGCACCAACACAAACGAGTATATATAATGTATTAACCCATATGCAATTGGTAAAACTTTTAACTACAAAAGCATACAATTCTTTTATTATATTTTAAATTATTATCTTAAACATTTGTTATTATAATATAAAAACTGTTTACTTTATAAATAAGAATTATGATTTCATTGAAAAATTTTCATGAAATGAATTTATTTGATAAATAAAAAATTTAAAGTTTATATTGAATTGCTTTATCTTTAAAAAATTTTAAGTTTCTGATTTTTTTTTAATTTACATTAAGAACAAAAGTATTAAATTTTCAAATTTTTTGAATAGGCTCTATTAAATTTATATAATTTGTGATTAACTGAAAACTGTTGAATTGTAAAATAATATAGTATTTTTTTGGCTTAATAGTCAAATATACCTTTAATCTTTTGTACAAAATGGATATAAATTCTCAACATTTTATTACATGAAAATCAGTACATAAATTTTTATTTTACTGTAAATAAACCTTCAACCTTTCAAATTCATGCAATTAAGTCCAAATTTATTAAATGACACTAACTATCCTTTGAAAATCTTATGTGGATAACTTAGATGACTGTCACGTGGTATGTCATGTGTGCAATACTAATAGAAATTAGTGTTATTTAATATATTTAGACTTAAATGCATGATTTTGAAAAATTAAAAATTTATTTATAGTAAAATAAAAATTTATAGACTCATTTTCATAGAATAAAAAGTTAAGAGTTTATATTTATCTTGTACAAAAAGTTAAGAGTATATTTCAAAAAAAAAAAAAAATTTTAACACATTCTACGTGTTTGTCACTTTCAATTTTGTTTCAAACACCGGAAGATCTCAAGCCTCAATCAAAATGACAATCGAAACAAGTACAACTTACTGTGTTTTTCTTTTTCATACTTTTAAAATTCTTTGCCAACCATCGAATTTCCAAATATAAAAACATTTGTTGAAATTTCTATTTGCTTGAAACTGTAAGGCCAGTAACAAGAACAACAGGTAGTGTTTTATATGAACCTTTTCATTATATTTAGTCATCACATCTATAAATTCAAATCATTTGTACATAAATCATTCCCCATCACAGCAATTATCCACCAACATCAAAGTGGTGTGGGTGAAACACTGAAACTGTCTCTCAATCAACAGAGCAAATTACAGCCTCTCAACCAAAACCCTATTTCATGTGTAGTCCAATACACTGTGAAAGTAACTCCAAAGACATCTTGTGGCAAGCTATCCCAAGTTAGTAGTCTCAAGTTTTCTAGTTTCATCATTATCTTCTTCCCTTGATTCCACCCCGCATTCTCGAAACCTAAAGCAACTAATAAGATGGTCATTAGTCAGTCCAGCCACTTGCATAAATGAATATATGACTGTCGGCCCCACACTTCGGAATCCTCTTCTGACAAGGTCTTTGCTTATCAACTCCGATTTTGGACTCTTGACTGGAACCTGGCGAGGGTACCGGAATTGACCAACTATAGGCTTGTGATTCATAAAGCTCCAAATGTACTTGTCAAATGAGCCAAACTCATCTATTACCTACATATGACAGAAAATTGGTGTTGATTCATAAACAGAAGTGTGAATCTTTTATTTATTATGGTGTAAATGAATCTATTTACGATTGATGGTTTTTTTACCATAATATATGTTAACTAGGGCTTTTGCCAAACCAAATACAATTCAAAGAACCCTTCAAGAGTTTGCATTTTACTTTACAATGTGAAAATAGAGATTAACATATCAATGATGAAACTATGTCCCTACCTTGCATATTTGACGAGCATTTTCGATGATCCCCCGAATCTTGAGCTCTGATAGCAGAGAGCGGGCAGGGCTTCCAGGAGCACATATCTTTTTCTCACTTAGTTTTGATACAGCACTTGGGTCAAACTCCAGAAAGATTTCCCTGCATACAAATAAAAGCAATGCTGCATCAGCAACAGCCACAGATAAAAACCCACCAATAAAAATCAGTGTTCGATTGATAATACTCTTGTCTTAATACTTGGAAGCCAACATGAAAACCACTACAGAATTCACAGTTGACAAACTTTCAGACACAGCTGTTCATAGAGTTTGACCAATACCTAAACATATGCCTTTCACTAAGGATGGTAGGCCATGTCAGTTCAGCCAAAGCACCTGATAAGCTCAGCAATTCAAACAGGTTCCTGCATTTGCAAAATAGTCAGGCTAAGGAAGTCAGCATCTGAAATTTCGTATGGGAATTTAAAAATTGTCAAGACAGATGAGCACTGCAATCAAATTACATACTTGTCATCATGAACTGGAACTCCCCATTCTTCATCGTGAAAAGCAGCGTAAGAAGGATCTTCTCAAAGAGCAAACGCAGTTAGCAGTTAGCAGTTGCAAATGTTTATAAGTTAAAGGTGACTTAAGAAACAGAAACTAAAAGCGAGTGGTTCATCAGTAGAAGCCTTAGTAATATAGGATTTTCTAGGGGCAAACAAGTCCCCACAGCCTTAATGAGCTGCAAAGGAGCACTAGGACAGAAGGATTAGGACTTAGGAGCAGCAAATCACGCTTATTAAAGGGGAGAATGGATTTTAAGTAGCTGGTTCACAATGCAACTTGACACATCTTAAATCAGCCTAAAGCCCATACGAAAATCGGCCAGAGAAATTCTTTTCACCTAATCTACCTTATCTCTGATTTCAGCATTCCAAAAGCAGTCTCTGTATTTATTTATAAAACAATAGGTAATTGATCTCAATATTTTACCCTTTTTGTTACTTAATTTGAATCCAATAACCCTTCCTATCCACTGGATCCATACGGACTAGATTGGCCACCGTCTATGGTGATCTCCTTAATAAGAATGAGGATAGAAGCTTTAGACAAGATCAGATCAATCTGAAATTGCCAAGACAATTGGTGGTTTTGGTTTATCTTTCACAAATTTTTCACTGAATTTCAACTAGATAATCTTAAAGAGTATGTTCACAACTCCAGATAGCTAAAACATCTCTAGCGATCTTAACCTTAACTAAGAATGACAATGATATAAACACTATATAAGATCAAATCCATCTGAAATTACAGAAATTATATATAATCTTGGACTAGTATTTTCAGAATAATTCAATTAACTAGAATATTCAGTACATTCTTAGGTCTAGATTACCAAACCATCTTTAGTAACCTTCCCTTGATAGATTTATTCATAGTAATTCCATACATGATTAGATCAATCTGACATTACCAAGAAAACAAATTTTCATAGCACTGAGAGTCGTAAATTACAGAAGTTAGATACAAGTCATACTTTACAACTCATAAATCACGGAAATATGCACACCCAGACATCCAGCAGACAACTGAGCTGCTGCCTAGTTGAAAACAACAGTGCATATAAAATATGAAGAAAAATGCCTTCTGCTTCTTTTTCTTCACATGTAAAATAAAATCCCATGCATTTAAGTATAGTATGAAATATATCAAAAAAATGTTAAGACTTAAGATATTCATTTTTAGATGACTTTTCTCTGATAAAATAGGCTCAAACAATGAGATGGTCCAGATCAGTAATCTGGAAGTTTTCATGAATGGCCAAATTTACAATTGGGCTAATCAGCCAGCACATGACCTGAAACAGGTAGCCTCCAGAATGAGATTTCACTGATGCTAATATATCTGTTAGCTTCTTTATTAGCCATGCTAAAACACTAAATGCTGTAGTTTCTGCTGTGTCATATGTCAGCTTGAGATAAAAGCCAGCTATTCCGTTACCATATCTTATCCTAGTTGACACGAATGTAATTGATTATACAAAATTGTGAGTAACTATGCCGAAATAAACTGAATGCAGTCACAGAGATTTTGTTCCATCTGATCCTTGTTGACACGAACGTAACTGATTATGTAAAATTGTGAGTAACGATGCCGAAACAAACTGAAGACAGTCACAGAGATTTGTTCTCAAGGAAATAGAGATTGTGCACACATAATACAATAATAAATTTTGCATGGTTTTATTCAATTACACAAGAATCATTTTAGGTCCCTTGTCCATTTTAACAATTACGATTCAAGCCAGCCCCCTAAAACTAAGTCTTCCATAGCCCAAAGAATGGCAACTTTTTCCTCAATAAGACTCAAAACCAATAACTTGATCAAAATATTGGACTGCCTCGAATGCTTAAGAGTAATTATGTTGTCTCCAGTGAGAAACAACACCATGGAAACTCACAATTATACTGCCAACTTCAATATGAGAAAGAACATAGTATAAAGGGAGCGCAAACAGCCAGTAAAGAATTAATCTTTCTTGTCTCTTGTTCTAAAGGACATACCATTAGTCTAGCACGGTGCTTTTCACATATTACCTACTGATTCTTCCCAGCATATGCACAGGTCAACAATTGTTGCAGGAAGTGTTCAAAAGAACATGAAACAAGAATAAAAAGAAATACTGCACTTATATCCTAAGGCAATAAAAAGTTACACATTTCCTCGCAGCATAAAATTTTGTTCCGTAGGATCTAATGAGTCACAGAAAGCCTTTCAATTAAATTTGCTTGTATCACCAACAGAATGGAAAACAGCCTTCTTAAACAGCTCCAAAGTCCTGAGAGTGAAAATCTTCTCTACAGGCAGAATGTTTTGACATATAAATACCCCAATATAATTTCCAATTCAGCAATAAGCCAATGTCAATCTTGGGTAATAACAAACAACCGATCTCCTTTTGACAACTACAATAAATGATTCACAAAATTCCCTTCCTCGCTATCTAATAAATGAAAAAAGTTGACTGGACTTGGCAAAACTCGTGTCAAGTTGTTTCTCCAATCCTCTAATGAAAATTGAGACCACCTAAAGAAGTGTACTACTTACTACGTAGGCATATATCCGTTTAATTCATTCCTCAGACATGTCAACAAGTTTGAACATAATTCAACTATTTTAATATAAAATCAACTTCAAAGTCCAAAGCACTAAAGATATATTCAGCACCAATTACAAGAACCAAATCATTTCAATGAGAGAACATCATAAAATGATACAGAACCATACCCGAATTCGGTGTGACCCAACCACACCTTTTCTTGTTCTCCAAGCAACCACCTTCGCTTGACTCCAGCACCACCAGACTCTCCCCTTTCGACCCACTTTGCTTCCTCCTCACTCCAACTCCGCTACCCCGCCTCCCTCCTCCTCTAGTCCTCCCACTCGACGACGACCCTGCCGAAGAAGACGATGCTCCTCCGTCCGACAAACACGACAAGCTCTTCGACAAAGTCCCTGCCTTCCTTTCCTGCTGCCTCAAAATCGATGCAGTCAAAGTCAGCGATTGAGGAACCGGCATTGGTTTCTTTTGTGGACTTAACAATTCTTTATCCTTTTCTTTCTCTTTACCCTCCTCGGTTTGTTGGACCGGTTTTTTGACCGACTTCGGCGACGGTTTTCTTGGAACCTTGTTGCCGGCCGGACCCAGAACCGACCTCGCTTCCATTTCCGTAGCAATGTTAGCCGACCTTGCCCTCGGCGGTCCCGAATTTACGTTTCAATTTTTTATCTTCCCAAAATTGCCAAGTAAAAGCTTCTAATTTACAGTTTTGTGACAAAACAGTGAGCTCTGAATCAGTAACTCAAGAGCAATGTAGTGAAAGGAAGGTTAAGAATCGTAGGGCTGAGATGAGAGAATGAGCGGAGAAGAATGCTGTTAGGACAGAAATTTCGTGCTGCATTAGTGAGAATAGAGAAATTCCGTTAAAATAACTGGTAGTGGGACAATTGTTGTTTATAGAGAATGGTGTTGTTTGGATGGTGGGAAAGTGCCGGAAACGTGGATGAGAAAATGTTTTTTTTTTTTTTTGGTGGGTTTGGTGTTTCCCGATGGTCAGGGGTGGCTGTGGACGTCAGTAGTGGAAGCAATAAATCAGAGGATCCACCAATGAGAGAGCGCCGCGTCAAATTAGGGGTTTGGGGTTTTTCAGAGAGGTCATTTGTTTTGTCCGACTTCGACCCGATACGATGTGAAACATTAGCTGCCGGGGCCCACTGGTTATCATGAATTTTTCGGACGTCTTTCATTTTGCTTGGTTTATTCCATTATTTTTTTTTTATCATTTCATATTATGCTCAATAAATATAGATACCATACAAATACAATACAAAAAAAATTATATATATATATATATTTAAAAAATTCATATTTTATGTTTAATCATATCGATATAAATTTTGATACAATAATTTTTGTATTTAATTTTATCAGATATGACTAAACACGTATAAGACACGAAAATATGTTTTTTTAAATTGTGTCACACGAATACATGATTAATATGTACACGGCACAAAAAACACATTGAAAAAAATCGTTTCACACGAATACACGATATACGTGCAAGATATAGAAATAATATATACTTGTGGGAGGTGTTGAACCTTGACAAAAAGGTTTTTTTTTAAGCATTTACTAAGGTTGAAAATTAATAATAAAATATTTTTAAAAATGAGTTGTATAATAATAATAATAAGCATTTAAATTATATTATTGTTTTAAGTCAGTAAATATTATGATTTTTTTCATTTTTGATTACGTTTTATTTTTAATCGTGTCATCTGTATCGTGTATATTCGTGTCGTATTTAATCGTGTCAATTATATTTTTTTGTATTTATTATGTCGTGTCGTGTGACACGTATAATTATAACATGTTAACCGTGTCGTGTCACGTGTTACACGTATAAAATACGTGTCGTGTTCGTATTTACGTTTCAGACACATTTTATAATTCGTGTCATCTTCTTGTTTCATAAATTCATGTCATATTTTAATTCGTATTATGTCGTGTCATGACATGAAAACACAAATTGTCATGGATTATCCTATTGATTACTATGAAATTAAAAATAAATTTAATTAAATATATATATATATATCTTTTAATGATATAATAAAAAATTTAAAATCTAAGATAAGAAAATTTTAATTTTTTAATTTTTTTTGTTTTTTTCTCTACCCCTCACCACACTGATGCCACCGGTCCAATCAGATATCCAAGTTCCCCTAGCCTCTGTTTACATATTAACTAGTAAATTAATAATTAGTCCCGAGAAATTAAAAGAAAAAACAAATATTTTTCTTTTGAAATTTAATTATTAAATTTTTTTAAATAGGTATATTTATCTCATTTTAAAATTTATTTTCAAATAATTAAAGTGATTTGAAAAACATCGATATTTTCTCAAATTTTTTTAACTATTGAAATTATAATATTTGTTATAAAATTTAATTTTTTTTGCACTTATCAAAAATATTGTATTATATTACATTCTTATTGATATTGTTTTTTTTTTGTTACAAGAGAAATTTTTGAAAATATTATATATATAAAAGTTAAAGTAGTTGGGTACAAGTAGAATATTTTATATTGATAGTTTAAATATTTCATACGTGTAATATATTAAAAAATAATAATTATCTTTTCTTAAATTTCAAAAATATAAAAATATATATTAAAAATACAAAATAAATCAATTATTTTTTAAAAAAATATAATATATTTCCAAATTTTTTAAAAAATATATTACATTTTAGAATTTTTGTGAACCTGTAAACGTTATGTAATATATTTCAATACTAACACTATCTAATTCAATTTTTAAATATTTTCATATTTCAACCAAATACCAATATTATCTACTTAAATTTTATTTATATATTTTTTAAACAGTAAATCCATTCCTTGAAATGGATATTCTGCTATATTATTTCCTATCAACTTTTTTTTCTAATCTTGAATCAATATCTATTCACACTCTAAAGGTCTTGTGGATTGACTTCACCATCTATCATCACAGAATCTTTTTCTTTTAGTTCTCAATATTCTTCTTCAACTGTACAATATTTATTTAAATTTTATATGTGACTAATACTTTTTTTTATAGTTTTCTCTCACTTCCATTTAAATTTGTTTTTTATCTATATGTAAACAGGTAGTCATAAAGGATATAAACAATGAATTTCAAATATACGGTATGCCGTTATTTTTTAAAATTTTTTAGTTTTATATTTTTTTAATTTTATATATAAATGACATAAATTTATTTATGTTTTCAAATTAACAAAAATAAAGATTTAATATTATTAGAAGTATTGAGAAAGAATGCATTTGAAGTCATAATAATGATAAAGAAAATGATAACAAATCTCAACACTGAGCTTACAGTTCAGTCCTCGCCATCTATCATCATAAAATCTTTTTTTATTAGTTCAATCTTCTTCTTCAACTCTATATTAAGCTTTTTTTTTTAATTTTTTCAATTTTATATATGGATGTGGCATTTCTTTTTTTGTATTCTATTCTCTCTCTTCCATTGATTTTTTTTTTTTTATAAACAAGACAGTCATGAAAGGTGATAAACGAAATGATAATAAACTTCAATTGTACACTAAGCAATATGTGGATTTATTTATTTATGTTTTTAGATAAACCATAGAAGAAATGTTTAAAATTATAGAAGTGTTGGAGAAGAATACAGTCAAGAAGATGAGCTATATAATCTTTTGAATCTATTTGTTTGCGTTTTTTTTCTTGATTTTTTTTACTTTTCTTAATTTATTAAATTCTTTTTAAATGTAAAAACTAATCTTTTAATTGAATAGATTTAATTAATACATTAAAGTAAATTATGGATGAATTTTTTCTATTATGATATATTATTTTGGAATATAATTTGATCTTTGACCTTTCTTTTTATATTCTCTCTTAATTTTTTTTGTTTGTACGTAAATATGGAGTCATGAAGGCAATAAATCAACTTCTTATGGATGTAGAGTAAAGAAAAATCTAAACAGCATTAATATCTTGAAGGATAATTCAAGAAAAAATCCTTAAAATATTTTAATTCTCGAAGGACAATTTGATCATTTGAGAAATATAAAGAAAAAGTTATGTAAAAATAAAAAATAAATAAATAATAGAAAAAACCTAAATTAAAAGAGAAAAATAACCTAAAAACTTTTTAATGTTTAAGAGATAATTTAGTAATTTGAGAAACCTAAAAGACAAAAAGACATAATGATGATGATAACGTCTTATCTACTACTTTATAAAAGAAAGTAACTACAATATTAGCTCATAATGGCATGATTTTACTGCTGTATTACAAAGGTCTAATCATCTACGAAATTTTATAGTAATGTCACAAATTTTGTTCTTATTATAAAATTAATACAAACAAACATGATTAAACATAAATTTAAAATTATAAAACGTAAAATATATTAAAAGTATCATAAATATATGATAATCAACGTAAACATATAATATTGTAAAATTTTTATATATTTAAATTTGTTGATATTAATTTTAGGTTTATTCTCATGCGTTTAGAATACTTTTAATAAATTTTTACGTTTAATGATATTAAATTTATGTTTAATTATGTGTGTTTACGTTAATCTTATAATAAGATTAAAATTTTTAACCATACTGTATAATTCCTCCTAATCATCTTCCCAATAAAAGATATGGCTAACATTGCATACCGAGAACGAGAAAAATGCCAAACAAGTAGTGAGACTAGCATTCCTAAGTTGAAAGCTAAAGTAGTAGGACCATATATTTTATGGTAGAGCATGCAATTTTTTTTTTTATAGAATTATAAAAAATATTAGGTAGTAAACAATTACGATAGTAAAGACCCCATTTTGTTTGAAATCTTAATAAGTTAAATCGAAGATAAATTTTGAATTGTAAATTTCATTTAGGGTCGTTTTAGTATAGTTTGTTTAATTGGATTAGTTTAATTAATTAGGATTTAGTTGAATTGTTTTTTATTTGATCGATTTAGTAAATTAAATTGTTGGATTGTTTAAATTAAATTAGTATGATTAGATTATTTAGATTAGGATAACTGAAACTAATATTGATTGAGTAATTTAAATTAGATTGAGATTAGTTAAATTAATAAAATAGGTGATAAAAAAATTTTAAAAAATAAAAGTAAAAAAGAATGAAATCTGTGATAAATGGAAATCGAAAAATTAAAAAAAAAAAAAGGAAAGAAGTAGAAATGTGCAAGTGTTTGATTTGGATTAGGATTAGATGAGGTAATATATAAAGAAATTCAAATAAATCTACATCAATATTAGATAAAATTTGGAGAGTTTCAATCCAACTTGAATGGAAAAACAGAAAAATCTACTTAATCCAGCCTGAAATTTTTTAGAAAAGAGAGAACTAAGAGTTGCATCAAGGAAGAGGAAAATTTAATGGAGGGTTTAGTCATCATCATCAACCCAGGAGCAACCATACACAATTGGTAACACAAATACCTAACCCAGAATCACCAGCCTAGTTCAATACCATACCACGAACCTAAACAAGGAAACCTATAAAAGGTACCCATTCATCCATAATTCCGGGGAACTAATTCATACCACAACAATTTAAGGAAAGAAAAAAGCTATCAGTAAAGAAAAAATACAACATATTCATTAAAAACCCTACTCCACATTCAATCCTAGTAAAAATCCTATTAATCAATTGACCACATCCATTAATACCAACACGTGTAACCCCAATCACTCCAAATTTAACAATTATAATACACTATACACGATAGACAATGACAGTAGGTACAAAAACAAAATAAAGTAACAAATAGTAAACAATATTTATACGTATCAATTTTTTAAAGGGTTACAAATCATACAAAATATCTAATTAGTAGTTAAATACTTGCATGGCTTTTTGGGTGTATGGACTTTTGGGTTGTTTTGGGTTGTGAGAATCATGCATATGTATGGGGTTAAGACCTATAATTAATACGTTTAGCATTTGTTGCATAGCTTGGGTACGAGAGAGAAATGATTAACCACCAAAATTCTAGAATTTGTAAAGTCATGCGCCATATGCATGCATGAAAAGAGCTAGGGGAGGGAATTTGTGATTTTTGAGTATTCTCCAAATGAAAGAAATAACTATTCTCTTCTCAAATTTACTCTAATTCTTTTTTCTTACTTTATTTCTTCTTCTTCTTCTTGAATTTCTCAAAAAAAATTGGCATTTTTTGTTCTGTTTCTTAGTGTAGCTTAGATTGAGCCATATTAAATTGGTATCAGAGTTTGACCTAACAACAGTGGTGGATGAAGTTACAACTAGATTACATAATGAGGTCTAGCAAAATCAACAAGATAAGGCTTGACTACAAAATAATTTGCAACAACTGGATATGCAAATGGATAAAAAATTTGATGAGATCCAACTAAAAATGAAGGAAGAGTTCAAGAAAATTTTTGAACTCTTGGCTATTCATGAGGGATATTCAACATTCAAGATTAGTGGTGATGTAACCTTTACCGCTGGAGCTTAGAAACTTTTGCAGAAGAGTTGATGAGAACTCAGGTGGCCCAAAACCATAATAAGTATGTGTTTACAGACTTGGTCAAAGGATTTTGGTAGGAAGGTCTTGATTTCAATGGGGAAGAATTTAAAGGGTGGCTGTTAATATTGAAACAATATTTTAAGGCAGAGAGAGTACTTACAACTTCAATGGTATAGGTAGTGATGTTGTACCTAGAAAGGAATGCACTACAATGGTATTAGTATTATGCCAACTCTAATGGTGGATTTGATAACTTGAATTGGGTAGATTATATAAGGGAAATGAGAGAGAGATTTATTTAAAAAGAATTTGACTATCCCATAACAGAGTTGGTAAAGTTGAAGCAGACTAAGTCAATATAACAATATTATGAAGACTTTCTAAGAGTGATAAATCTTTTGCTATTACGTGATCATTATGTCTTAGAGTAATCTTAACGAGGATATTTCTCAATCCTTTAAACTATTTAGACCTAAAACATTGAGCAAAGCCCTACAATTAGCCAAACAAATTGAATCCATTTTTGCCCCAACCAAAAGAAAACAGGAATAACCATGAGAATTCCAATTATACTAGTATCTTCAACAACTATCTTGACTCACACAAAATCTAGTAACCCATACCACCCTTACTACCAACTCCTAAATTACTACCTAGCCCATATTTGACACCCTTATATAATCGGAGAACAAATACTTACTGTGGAAAAAAAAGGTTTATATTCTACACATGTATAGTTAGCTATTTTAGGAGATTTTGTAACAGCTTGTATCCCTAGAATTAAGCTAATTTAATTAGTTTCCTTTTCTGTTAGAGTATCCCATAAATCATGGGATCTAATGTGATCTAGTTAGTTTCCTTTTTATTGCTAGGTTTTTTGCATAAAGCTACATCTTTGGTGTGCAATAAAATATATGAAAAATCACGTTTCTTTTCTCTGTTTTTCACATGGTATCAGAGCTTTAGGTTCTCTTAACATTAAAAGCTTTAGCCTTCATCGCCACTCTACTTCACAGGCCTTTATTGCCCATAATATACTGCTGATTATTTGAGCTCTGAATCAGTAATTCAAGAGCAATGTAGTGAAAGGAAGGTTAAGAATCGTAGGGCTGAGGTGAGAATGAGCGGAGAAGAATGCTGGTAGGACAGAAATTTCGTGCTGCGTTAGTGAAAATAGAGAAATTCCATTAAAATAACTGGTAGTGGGACAATTGTTGTTTATAGAGAATGGTGTTGTTTGGATGGTGGGAAAGTGCCGGAAACGTGGATGAGAAAATGTTTTTTTTTTTTTTTGGTGGGTTTGGTGTTTCCCGATGGTCAGGGGTGGCTGTGGACGTCAGTAGTGGAAGCAATAAATCAGAGGATCCACCAATGAGAGAGCGCCGCGTCAAATTAGGGGTTTGGGGTTTTTCAGAGAGGTCATTTGTTTTGTCCGACTTCGACCCGATACGATGTGAAACATTAGCTGCCGGGGCCCACTGGTTATCATGAAATTTTCGGACGTCTTTCATTTTGCCTGGTTTATTCTTTTTTTTTTCCGTATCATTTCATATTATACCCAATAAATATAAACACGATATAAATACAATACAATATGAAAAAATTATATATATTTAAAAAATTTATATTTTGTGTTTAATCATATCGATATAAATTTTAACACAATAATTTTTATATTTAACCGTATCAAATATGACTAAACACGTATAAAATATAAAAATACTTTTTTTTAAATCATGTCACACGAATATATAGTTAATATGTACACGGCACAAAAAACACATTGAAAAAAATCGTTTCACACGAATACACGATATACGTGCAAGATATAGAAATAATATATACTTGTGGGAGGTGTTGAACCTTGACAAAAAGGTTTTTTTTTAAGCATTTACTAAGGTTGAAAATTAATAATAAAATATTTTTAAAAATGAGTTGTATAATAATAATAATAAGCATTTAAATTATATTATTGTTTTAAGTCAGTAAATATTATGATTTTTTTCATTTTTGATTACGTTTTATTTTTAATCGTGTCATCTGTATCGTGTATATTCGTGTCGTATTTAATTGTGTCAATTATATTTTTTTGTATTTATTATGTCGTGTCGTGTGACACGTATAATTATAACGTGTTAACCGTGTAGTATTACGTGTCACACGTATAAAATATATGTCGTGTTCGTATTTACGTTTCACACATATTTTATAATTCGTGTCGTATTCTTGTTTCATAAATTTATGTCATGTTTTAATTCGTATAGTGTCGTGTTATGATACGAAGACACGAATTGTCATGGATTATTCAATTGATTACTATGAAATTAAAAATAAATTTAATTAAATATATATCTCTTTTAATGATATAATAAAAAATTTAAAATCAAAGATAAGAAAATTTTAATTTTTTAATTTTTTTTGTTTTTTTCTCTACCCCTCACCACACTGATGCCACCGGTCCAATCAGATATCCAAGTTCCCCTAGCCTCTGTTTACATATTAACTAGTAAATTAATAATTAGTCCCGAGAAATTAAAAGAAAAAACAAATATTTTTCTTTTGAAATTTAATTATTAAATTTTTTTAAATAGGTATATTTATCTCATTTTAAAATTTATTTTCAAATAATTAAAGTGATTTGAAAAACATCGATATTTTCTCAAATTTTTTTAACTATTGAAATTATAATATTTGTTATAAAATTTAATTTTTTTTGCACTTATCAAAAATATTGTATTATATTACATTCTTATTGATATTGTTTTTTTTTTGTTTCAAGAGAAATTTTTGAAAATATTATATATATAAAAGTTAAAGTAGTTGGGTACAAGTAGAATATTTTATATTGATAGTTTAAATATTTCATACGTGTAATATATTAAAAAATAATAATTATCTTTTCTTAAATTTCAAAAATATAAAAATATATATTAAAAATACAAAATAAATCAATTATTTTTAAAAAAAATATAATATATTTCCAAATTTTTAAAAAAATATAGTACATTTTAGAGTTTTTGTGACCCTGAAAACGTTATGTAATATATTTCAATACTAACACTATCTAATTCAATTTTTAAATATTTTCATATTTCAACCAAATACCAATATTATCTACTTAAATTTTATTTATATATTTTTTAAACAGTAAATCCATTCCTTGAAATGGATATTCTGCTATATTATTTCCTATCAACTTTTTTTTCTAATCTTGAATCAATATCTATTCACACTCTAAAGGTCTTGTGGATTGACTTCACCATCTATCATCACAGAATCTTTTTCTTTTAGTTCTCAATATTCTTCTTCAACTGTACAATATTTATTTAAATTTTATATGTGACTAATACTTTTTTTTATAGTTTTCTCTCACTTCCATTTAAATTTATTTTTTATCTATATGTAAACAGGTAGTCATAAAGGATATAAACAATGAATTTCAAATATACGGTATGCCGTTATTTTTTAAAATTTTTTAGTTGTATATTTTTTTAATTTTATATATAAATGACATAAATTTATTTATGTTTTCAAATTAACAAAAATAAAGATTTAATATTATTAGAAGTATTGAGAAAGAATGCATTTGAAGTCATAATAATGATAAAGAAAATGATAACAAATCTCAACACTGAGCTTACAGATCAGTCCTCGCCATCTATCATCATAAAATCTTTTTTTATTAGTTCAATCTTCTTCTTCAACTCTATATTAAGCTTTTTTTTTAATTTTTTCAATTTTATATATGGATGTAGCATTTCTTTTTTTGTATTCTATTCTCTCTCTTCCATTGATTTTTTTTTTTTTATAAACAAGACAGTCATGAAAGGTGATAAACGAAATGATAATAAACTTCAATTGTACACTAAGCAATATGTGGATTTATTTATTTATGTTTTTAGATAAACCATAGAAGAAATGTTTAAAATTATAGAAGTGTTGGAGAAGAATACAGTCAAGAAGATGAGCTATATAACCTTTTGAATCTATTTGTTTGCGTTTTTTTGTTCTTAATTTTTTTACTTTTCTTAATTTATTAAATTCTTTTTAAATGTAAAAACTAATCTTTTAATTGAATAGATTTAATTAATAAATTAAAGTTAATTATGGATGAATTTTTTCTATTATGATATATTATTTTGGAATATAATTTGATCTTTGACCTTTCTTTTTATATTCTCTCTTAATTTTTTTTGTTTGTACGTAAATATGGAGTCATGAAGGCAATAAATCAACTTCTTATGGATGTAGAGTAAAGAAAAATCTAAACAGCATTAATATCTTGAAGGATAATTCAAGAAAAAATCCTTAAAATATTTTAATTCTCGAAGGACAATTTGATCATTTGAGAAATATAAAGAAAAAGTTATGTAAAAATAAAAAATAAATAAATAATAGAAAAAACCTAAATTAAAAGAGAAAAATAACCTAAAAACTTTTTAATGTTTAAGAGATAATTTAGTAATTTGAGAAACCTAAAAGACAAAAAGACATAATGATGATGATAACGTCTTATCTACTACTTTATAAAAGAAAGTAACTACAATATTAGCTCATAATGGCATGATTTTACTGCTGTATTACAAAGGTCTAATCATCTACGAAATTTTATAGTAATGTCACAAATTTTGATCTTATTATAAAATTAATACAAACGAACATAATTAAACGCAAATTTAAAGTTATAAAACATAAAATATGTTAAAAGTATCATAGATACATGATAATTAACGTAAACATATAATATTGTAAAATTTCCATATGCTTAAATTTGTTGATATTAATTTTAGGTTTATTCTCATGCGTTTAGAATACTTTTAATATATTTTTACGTTTAATGATATTAAATTTATGTTTAATTATGTGTGTTTACGTTGATCTTATAATAAGATTAAAATTTTTAACCATACTGTATAATTCCTCCTAATCATCTTCCCAATAAAAGATATGGTTAACATTGCATACCGAGAACGAGAAAAATGCCAAACAAGTAGTGAGACTAGCATTCCAAAGTTGAAAGCTAAAGTAGTAGGACCATATATTTTATGGTAGAGCATGCAAATTTTTTTTTTTTAAAGAATTATAAAAAATATTAGGTAGTAAACAATTACGATAGTAAAGACCCCATTTTGTTTGAAATCTTAATAAGTTAAATCGAAGATAAATTTTGAATTGTAAATTTCATTTAGGGTCGTTTTAGTATAGTTTGTTTAATTGGATTAGTTTAATTAATTAGGATTTAGTTGAATTGTTTTTTATTTGATCGATTTAGTAAATTAAATTGTTGGATTGTTTAAATTAAATTAGTATGATTAGATTATTTAGATTAGGATAACTGAAACTAATATTGATTGAGTAATTTAAATTAGATTGAGATTAGTTAAATCAAAAAAATAGGTGATAAAAAAATTAAAAAAAGAAAAGAAAAAAAGAATGAAATCTGTGATAAATATAAATAAAAAAAAGGAAAGAAGTAGAAATGTGCAAGTGTTTGATTTGGATTAGGATTAGATGAGGTAATATATAAAGAAATTCAAATAAATCTACATCAATATTAGATAAAATTTGGAGAGTTTCAATCCAACTTGAATGGAAAAACAGAAAAATCTACTTAATCCAGCCGAAATTTTTTAGAAAAGAGAGAACTAAGAATTGCATCAAGGAAGAGGAAAATTTAATGGAGGGTTTAGTCATCATCATCAACCCAGAAGCAACCATACACAATCTGTAACACAGATACCTAACCCAGAATCACCAGCCTAGTTCAATACCATACCACGAACCTAAACAAGGAAACCTATAAAAGGTACCCATTCATCCATAATTCCGGGGAACTAATTCATACCACAACAATTTAAGCAAAAAAAAAAACTATCAGTCAAGAAAAAATACAACATATTCGTTAAAAACCCTACTCCACATTCAATCCTAGTAAATATCTTATTAATCAATTGATCACATCCATTAATATCAACACGTGTAACCCCAATAACTCCAAATTTAACAATTATAATACACTATACACGATAGACAATGACAGTAGGTACAAAAACAAAATAAAGTAACAAATAGTAAACAATATTTATACGTATCAATTTTTTAAAGGGTTACAAATCATACAAAATATCTAATTAGTAGTTAAATACTTGCATGGCTTTTTGGGTGTATGGACTTTTGGGTTGTTTTGGGTTGTGAGAATCATGCATATGTATGGGGTTAAGACCTATAATTAATACGTTTAGCATTTGTTGCATAGCTTGGGTACGAGAGAGAAATGATTAACCACCAAAATTCTAGAATTTGTAAAGTCATGCGCCATATGCATGCATGAAAAGAGCTAGGGGAGGGAATTTGTGATTTTTGAGTATTCTCCAAATGAAAGAAATAACTATTCTCTTCTCAAATTTACTCTAATTCTTTTTTCTTACTTTATTTCTTCTTCTTCTTCTTGAATTTCTCAAAAAAAATTGGCATTTTTTGTTCTGTTTCTTAGTGTAGCTTAGATTGAGCCATATTAAATTGGTATCAGAGTTTGACCTAACAACAGTGGTGGATGAAGTTACAACTAGATTACATAATGAGGTCTAGCAAAATCAACAAGATAAGGCTTGACTACAAAATAATTTGCAACAACTGGATATGCAAATGGATAAAAAATTTGATGAGATCCAACTAAAAATGAAGGAAGAGTTCAAGAAAATTTTTGAACTCTTGGCTATTCATGAGGGATATTCAACATTCAAGATTAGTGGTGATGTAACCTTTACCGCTGGAGCTTAGAAACTTTTGCAGAAGAGTTGATGAGAACTCAGGTGGCCCAAAACCATAATAAGTATGTGTTTACAGACTTGGTCAAAGGATTTTGGTAGGAAGGTCTTGATTTCAATGGGGAAGAATTTAAAGGGTGGCTGTTAATATTGAAACAATATTTTAAGGCAGAGAGAGTACTTACAACTTCAATGGTATAGGTAGTGATGTTGTACCTAGAAAGGAATGCACTACAATGGTATTAGTATTATGCCAACTCTAATGGTGGATTTGATAACTTGAATTGGGTAGATTATATAAGGGAAATGAGAGAGAGATTTATTTAAAAAGAATTTGACTATCCCATAACAGAGTTGGTAAAGTTGAAGCAGACTAAGTCAATATAACAATATTATGAAGACTTTCTAAGAGTGATAAATCTTTTGCTATTACGTGATCATTATGTCTTAGAGTAATCTTAACGAGGATATTTCTCAATCCTTTAAACTATTTAGACCTAAAACATTGAGCAAAGCCCTACAATTAGCCAAACAAATTGAATCCATTTTTGCCCCAACCAAAAGAAAACAGGAATAACCATGAGAATTCCAATTATACTAGTATCTTCAACAACTATCTTGACTCACACAAAATCTAGTAACCCATACCACCCTTACTACCAACTCCTAAATTACTACCTAGCCCATATTTGACACCCTTATATAATCGGAGAACAAATACTTACTGTGGAAAAAAAAGATTTATATTCTACACATGTATAGTTAGCTATTTTAGGAGATTTTGTAACAGCTTGTATCCCTAGAATTAAGCTAATTTAATTAGTTTCCTTTTCTGTTAGAGTATCCCATAAATCATGGGATCTAATGTGATCTAGTTAGTTTCCTTTTTATTGCTAGGTTTTTTGCATAAAGCTACATCTTTGGTGTGCAATAAAATATATGAAAAATCACGTTTCTTTTCTCTGTTTTTCACATGGTATCAGAGCTTTAGGTTCTCTTAACATTAAAAGCTTTAGCCTTCATCGCCACTCTACTTCACAGGCCTTTATTGCCCATAATATACTGCTGATTATTTGTACTCTGTTCTACTCTGTTTTTTTAGTTTAAAACAGAGTATCTTACAAAAATTCTGTTTAGCCTATTCAGTCTTCTTTATGCTTCACACGATCTGCCTTAATAGCTTAGAGATCGCATGGAAGATGTCGAAAGTTGCCGAGACAACCACTACAACACAATCAGGGGAGATTGCTTGTTCCCAAAAACCAGGGGAATTGCAAAATATCCAGGCTGCATACAGGTTGGATGGAAAAAATTACCTTAAATGGTCTCAACTTATTCGTATTGTATTAAAAGGAAAAGGGATGATCAACCATCTTATGGGTACGGGGCCAAAACCAGGAAATCCTTATTTTGAAGCATGGGATGTAGAAGATTCCATGATCATGGCATGGCTATGAAATTCTATGACCCTTGAGATTAGTGATACATGTATGTTCTTGCCTACTACCAAGGATATTTGGGATGCAATTCAACAGACGTATTCTAAATCCAGAGATGCGACTCAAGTATATGAGGTCAAGGTGAAGACGGTTGCTATAAAAAAAGGAAGTAAAACAGTTACTGAATATGCCAATCAATTGAAATTTTTGTGGCAGGAACTTGATCATTATAGGGTGATAGAAACCAAATGTCCTGAAGATCCTGTTGTTCTAAAGAACTTCATTGAGCAAGATAGAGTCTATGATTTTCTTGTGGGACTTAATCCAGAATTTGATCAAGTGAGAATCCATATTCTTGGCAAGCAGGAAGTTCCATGTTTTAACGAGGTGTGGCACTGATTTGAGGTCAGGAAAGCAGAAGAGGCTTAATGCTTGAACCACAGAGCATGGACAGCTCTGCTATGGTGGCTAGTGGTGGCAATAATTCAGCCACGAAGATGGAAAAAACATTTAGCCAAACAAAAGCTCAGAATTCTGATTACAAGGATAGCTTGTGGTGCACTTATTGTAAGAAAGCACGCCATACTCGTGAACGATGTTGGAAGCTTCATGAAAAAACTCCAAGCAAAGAATGGGGACAAAAAGGAGAACATTCAAAGAACAATAGTCGGTCAATGTTGCTTCAGTAAAACATATTGAAGTAACACCAAAAGAGTTAAGAGGTCTCAATCCGGAAGAGGTCAAGAGGGTGAGATCTCTTATTGGTAATCTAGACAAACCTTCAAGTACTTGTTCATTGGCATATTCAGGTGAGTTTCCATCCTCTATTGGATTAAATGTCTCGGGTATAACCTTTTCCAACTCTTAGATCATCGATTCAGGAGCTACCGATCATATGACCCACTCACTAAATTTTTTTTCACATATTTCCCTTGTCTAAGCAATAAGAAAATAGCCACAGCCGATGGTTCTTTAACCACTGTAGCAGGTGTAGGAGATGTCAAAATAAGCCCATCAGTGATCTTAAAAAATATTCTCCATGTCCCTAGATTGTCCACAAACCTTGTCTCTATCCAAAAACTCACACAAGATTTATGTTGCCATGTGATTTTTTATCATAATTATTGTGTATTTCAGGACAAGGATTCGGGGAAGATGATTTGACATGCTAGAGAACGGGATGGGCTCTGCTACCTCTAAGCACCAAGTCAGTCAAGCATTACCAAGGGTAAATTATCTCATTCTTTTGTTTCAGAGTTATTTTCATCCAATAAAGAGAAAGTTTGGCTTTATCGTCGCCGACTTGGACATCCATCATTTAGGGTTCTTAAAATTCTATTTCCTTCTTTATTTAAAGGTCTAGATGTTGAAAATTTTCATTATGAAGTGTGTGAACTTGCTAAACACAAACGGGTATCTTTTCCAATTAGTAATAAAAGAAGTTTCATTCCTTTTATCTCATTCACAGTGATATTTGGGGTCTTTCTACTATTTTTAATGTTTCTGGGGCAAGATGGTTTGTTTCATTCATTGATGATTGTACTCGTGTTACTTGGATTTTTTTGCTCAAACATAAATCTGATGTCAGTACTGTTCTCTCAAACTTTTGTTCTATGATTAGGAATCAATTTGGGGTTAATATCAAGAGGTTTAGGTCGGATAACGCTAGGGATTATTTCAATCAAGTCCTAACTTCATACTTTCAGAAGGAAGGGATACTACATGAGTCATCTTGTGTTAATACCCGACAACAAAACGGAGTAGCAGAAAGAAAAAATGGTCACCTTCTTGAATCAACCCGAGCCTTTTTGCTCTAGAAAAATGTGCCTAAATCTTTTTGGGGGGAAGCAGTTCTTACAGCTGCTCATCTTATAAATCGTTTGCCTTCCAGAGTCTTAGGATTCAAGAGTCCAATGGAAATACTCTTAACATTCTATTCTAATCTACACACTACAAATAATCTTATCCCTAGGATATTTGGGTGCGCGTCATTTGTCCATGTCCATAGTCAAAATAGGAAGAAGTTAGATCCAAAGGCGTTAAAATGTGTCTTTGTGGGTTATTCTTCGACTCAAAAAGGTTATAAGTGTTACCATCCTCCATCAAAGAAGTTTTATATCTCGATGGATGTTACTTTCAATGAAAAAAAATCTTATTTCACCACTCCTAATTCAATAATGGAAGATAAGGATAGGAGAGATTTTTTACTTGATCTGCCATCACTTCCAGTGTCTAAACCAGTTTTCTCGCCTTGTTCACTCTGTTCCACTATGTCAAACCCTGTGACTGTGTCTGAGTCCGTATACGAGTCCGAGTCAAATCCTGTGTCTGAACCTGTGCCAGAAAATCTCCAAGAAAAAATAGACTCTGCTCTTGAGAATGTGAGATTTGGTAAGGGCAAGGTGTTTTCAAGGAAGAAGACGGTTATCCCTGAATCTGTGCAAGTCTAAGACTCCAATCCAAATCCTGAGAATGAGGTAATAATTTCTAATCCTTCATTACCAGTTGAAACTTAATTTTGTGTAAGCAATAATGACCAGGACCTTCCCATTATTGTTAGAAAAGGGACTAGAGAGTGTACAAAATGACCTTTATACCTTCTTGCACACTTCTTGTCTTTTAAAAACTTTTCATCATCTCATAGAGCCTTCCTTGTGAGCTTAAACACCATTGTCATTCCTATCACCTTATCCGAGACTTTGTCCAATGAGAAATGGAAACAAGCTATGAATGTGAAGATGGATGTGTTGGAAAAAAATAAAACTTGAGAGTTGGTGAAGTTACCGGCAGGAAAGAAACCTGTGGGATGTAAATAGGTTTATACAGTGAAATATAAAGCAGATGGATCGATAGAGAGGTATAAGGCAAGGTTGGTAGCAAAGGGTTATACTCAAACCTATGGAATTAATTACCTAGAAACTTTTGCTCCAGTTGCGAAGATGAATACTGTTAGAGTCTTGTTGTCATTAGCAGCTAACTATGGTTGGCAATTATAGCAATTTGATGTCAAGAATGCATTTTTACATGGAGAACTAGAGGAGGAGATTTATATGGAGGTCCCGCCAGGTTATGGAAATAATTTGGCTGCTCATACTGTGTGTAAGTTAAAAAAGGCCTTGTATGGAGTTAAGCAATCACCACGAGCATGGTTTGGAAGATTTGCGAGAGTTATGATGGCCATGGGATATAGACAAAGCCAAAGGGATCATACGTTGTTCATTAAACACTCACCTTCAAGGGAGTCACAGCTCTCTTGGTATATGTAGATGACATAATAGTAATAGGGGATGATGATAAGGAGAGAGAGTTTCTAAATCAGTGTTTGGCTAAGGAGTTTGAGATCAAGGCACTAGGGAGGTTGAAATATTTTCTTGGGATTGAGGTGACTCACTCTAGACAGGACATTTTCATCTCCCAACAAAAGTATGTTACAGATTTCCTCAAAGAAACAAACAAGACAGCTTGCACACCAGCAAGTACTCCAATAGATCCAAATCTTAGACTTGGAAAGGCAGAGGAGGATGCTCCAATAGACAAAGAAATGTATCAACGCCTAGTAGGAAGACTCATTTATTTGTCTCACACACGACCTGATATAGAATATGCGGTGAGTGTAATTAGTCAATTCATGCATAGCCCGAAGGAAGTTCATCTGCAAGCAGCCCACCGAGTGCTACAGTATCTCAAAGGCACACCAAGAAAAGGTATTTTGTTCAAAAGGAATGGAGGTTTAGTAATTGAGGCATACACGGATGCCGATTATGTTGGGCCAATTGTTGACAGGAAGTCAACCTCTGGATATTGCACCTTTCTTGGTGGAAATCTTGTGACGTGGAGGAGTAAGAAACAGAATGTGGTAGCACGGTCTAGTACGGAGGCAGAATTTCGAGCAATGGTTGAGGGGTTGTGTGAACTACTTTGGTTGAAGATCATCTTAGAAGACTTGAAGATTAAGTGGGATAGTCCAATGAGGCTCTATTGTGGTAACAAGTCTGCAATCAGCATAGCTCACAATCCAGTACAACATGATCGAACAAAACACATTGATATTGACAGACACTTCATCAAAGAAAAGTTGGAGTGCAGGTTGATTTGTACACCTTATGTGTCTACACATGGCCAGCTTGTTGATGTGCTTACCAAGGGATTAAATAGTTCAATCTTTCAGAATATTGTATCCAAGCTGGGAATGGAGAATACCTATTCACCAGCTTGAGGGGGAGTGTGGAAAAAAAGGGTTTATATTCTACACATGTATAGTTAGCTATTTTAGGGGATTTTGTAACAGCTTGTATCCCTAGAATTAAGCTGATTTAATTAGTTTCCTTTTCTGTTAGAGTATCCCATAAATCATGGGATCTAATGTGGTCTAGTTAGTTTCCTTTTTATTGCTAGGTTTTTTGTATAAAGCTACCTCTTTGGTATGCAATAGAATATATGAAAAATCACGTTTATTTTCTCTGTTTTTCACACTTACCAATCCACAAAAACAACTCATTAACCTAAATACCTATAACCAAACTAAAACAACCATTAAAAGGCCTACCCAAATAAAAATAAAGGATAGGAGGAAGAATGAACTATGTTATTGGTGTGGAGTTAAGTATGAACCAGGGCATAAATGTATGAGGTTACAACTCTAACAACTTCTCATGGAGGACTGTGGCATGGATGAAAAGATAGAGGAGTTTACAGATTATATAGATAATCTTGAACTAATGGTGGATGAGACGAGTAATGGGGTTCCACCTATGATCTCATTACATGCCATATAAGGCACGATAGGTTTTTAAACCATGAGAATTAGAGGTACCATAGAAAATCAAGGGGTGATAATGCTAGTGGACTCTAAAAGCACCACAATTTTACAAGCACTATAATAGCCAAGGCTATATAATTGCACATTAGATAGAGATACCAAATGGGTGTAACTGTGGCTAGTGAAGAGGGAATAAAGATAGTAGGGTTATGTCGAGGGCTATCATGGTTTGTTCTTGGATTTATTTTTATGTCGATCTTTTTACATTTCCATTGAAGAGGTGTGATATGGTCTCAAGGGTGTAGTGGTTATTCACCTTAGGTCTTATTTTGTGGGACTTTGTAGATTTGGCCATAATAGACAAACCCTAGACTGAGTTGCTTAAAAAGGATGCATTCAAGCGGTTTACAGCTGCTCAAGATTCTTTTAAATAGTAGTAGGTAGCCATGACTATTACACTAGTGTTGGCACTTTCGGACTTCACAAAGACTTTTATGGTGAAGTTTTAGGATCGAGAGTTGGAGCTTTCCTTGCTCAAGGTGATTGGCCCATTACCTATTCAAGTAAGGCCTTATCACTTAGACATCATGTGCAATCCATAAACGAGAAGGAGATGTTGGTTGTTAAAAAATGGACTACATATTTAATTTAAAGAGATTTCATCATCAAAACAGATCATTAAAGCCTCAACTTTCTACTTACTAAGCAAGCCACTACAACGACCTAGCAGTTGTGAATAACTAAGATGATGGACTATGATTATGAAGTAGTTTACAAAAAAAAAAAAGAGCATTCAATATAGTGGTTGACGCTCTATCAAGGAAACCAAAGTGCAATTCACTATAACTAATGGCTCATCTAGTTTGAGCATTGACATGTTGAAGAGGATACAAGAATCCTAGGAGCTAATAAGAAGTTAAAGCTTAAGGAGTTGCGAACATCCATGAGTTATAACTTAAAATACACATGGCAAGGGGAGTAGCTAAGGAGAAAATGGAAGCTAGTTATATGCTCAGTATCTGAGCTATGACAGGAACTCCTAAATTACTTTCCTAGTGGCCCAAGAGGAGGACACTCTAGTGTGCATGTAGCAATTAAAAGTTATGATATTTTTATTCTCTCATTTTAAAGATAGAGACAAATTTCTTAAACATTATTAGTTGTAGAAAGTAGTGGCTAAGACAATATATTTTTGTACTAGTTAAGAATGTTTAGTAGTTTGATTTCATAAGTACAAAGTAATTTTACAGGTTGGCTTCATTGTATCATAGGACTATTTTAATAAATCCCTATTGTGTACTATAATTAGTGGGGGTGAAATCAATTTTAATGAAAATGACATTTACGTACACTTTTAATTCTATTATGTAATTGTTCATTGGTTCGATTGTTTTAAAGTTAGAGTATCATTAAAGAGTTCAATTCCGTAAGTATGAACTCTAGATTGAAGTTTAAGTTTATTCATCTTCATCAAACCTCAAGAAGTGATTAACTTATTTACACAATATTTGTTAGGTCGGGTCAATTCTTCTCACTTTTAAATGCAAGAAAAGCTCTCATAGCACTACTGTAACCTTAACAATAATACTATTTCAAGATGCATGATCTAATCCAAGAAATTATAAGTCAAATATTATGTCTGTGGAACGTTAGACTTTGAATGCCATAATTTATAGCATGAAGGATTAAATTGAAATGCCCTAAAATTTTTAGGGCGGTGTTGTGTGATTGTCCCAAATAATCAATGACGAGCAATGAAGGGTAAAAAGAGTTTTTGTAGGGACCCACTTATCCCAACACCTTCCGCACATTCAAATCCTAATGCCCAAAAGAAACTTGAAAACCCTTTCAAGTAGGGAAATTAGCAAACGAAATAAAGCCAAACTGAAGAAAAGAGAAACTAGAAGAAACATAATCAATGGCTACTACTCTACTACCCAAAACTGCTTCTGCATTCCTTACAAATCCACCTTCACTTCCTTCTGCCCACTTCACCACTAAGCCAGCATATTTTAGTCCACTAGACCACTCTCCATGCACCAAAAGACCTAGTGTTGAAACCCATGCTAAGAAAAAGAACCCATGGTTTGACCTGTTTGAAGATGATACAGAGGACCCCTACGAGGAATATGGTTCATTGTTTACTGATGGTAAGCAAGAAGAAGATCCTAGACCTCCTGATAACCCTGACAACCCTTACGGGTTCTTGAAATTCCCAATGGGATTCAATGTGGAGCTGGCTTCATTGCCATTGAAAATAAGAGGTGATGTCAGGAGATGTTGCTGTGTCATTTCTGGCGGTGTCTATGAAAACTTGTTGTTTTTTCCTGCTATTCAGTTGATCAAAGACAGGTATGCTAATCAAGTGTGGAAAATGTTGAAGCTATGATTTTGTTATGAAATTCAATAGTAGTAATGATTTTCATGCCAGATACCCCGGTGTTCAAGTGGATGTGTTGGCATCGGCAAGAGGAAAGCAGACTTTCGAATTAAACAAGAATGTGAGATGGGCTAATGCTTATGATCCTGATGATGAGTGGCCTGAGCCCGCTGAATACACTGACATGGTTGGACTTCTCAAGGTTAGTGGCTTTGAGGTTTCCTTGCAGTTTAATTGTTCTCTTGCTTTCAAAATTAAAGTAATATTGTCTCTCCATCTGGGGAAAATACAATAAATTAGATATATATATATATATATATATATATATATATATATATGTATATATATATAAGAAAACCCGACTAATTGGTAATTACATATCTAGGTTTTCCATTTGATTGAGCTTGTTTGGATTTAACTTATAAGTTTTTCTGAGGGTTACCTGCTGTGCTGAGCTGAGTTTTCTCTAAGTTGTGTTCTCTGTTATCAAATTTTCAATCCAACCCCCCAGTGGAAAGGAAGAAAAGGATTTGGAACACAATGAAAACTACAGTAAAGCCAATGTTTATGCTAGTTAAAAAGTTGAAGACAGTTGACTTCAGCTTTTTATTCTTCTAAACTTACCAAGTAGTCGGTTACCAACAAGATCATTCTAAGGCGGTATGGCATCATTGAAAGTTAATACTTGAATTAAATCCTTTCATATGTAAACACATGGGATCTTAGCACTCTAACTAGTTTACTCTTGTCTTGCCTATTTAGAACTTACAGGGGACTATCAATTTGGATTAGATTGTTATGCTTCTTGTCCTGTTCTCTCAGAGTAGGTATTATGACATGGTTTTGTCAACCAAACTGGCGGGACTTGGCCATGCAGCATTCTTGTTTATGACAACTGCTCGAGATAGGGTGAGCTATATTTACCCAAATGTGAATGCAGCAGGAGCAGGATTACTCCTGTCCGAAACTTTTGTAGCGGATAGTTTGAATCTTTCAGAAGGTGGATATAACATGTGAGTAAGTTTTACATTATTGATAATCAAACATTTTGGTCTTTGGTACAAAAAATTAAAATAAAAAACTGAACTTAGATATGAGCAATTTAACTAGTACTACATAATCACTGATACAAAGACTCGCGAACACAAAGGAACTGTTAGGATTGTTTGTTATTCTTAGTTTCAAGAGGGCTTGTATTTACAGGTACCATCAGATGGTTGATTGGTTGGGAAGACCATTTCGGAGCGTTCCAAGGCAACCTGTGCCTCCACTACGGGTGTCAATTTCAAGGAAACTGAAGGAGGTTGTAGCAGAAAAATACAGGAGTGCAGGTGCAGAGAAAGGAAAATACATTGTGATTCATGGAATAGAATCCGATTCGAAGGCTTCAATGCAGTCTAGGGGTGATACTGATAGCTTGCTTCCCATTCAAGTATGGGCTGAGATAGCTAAGGATATAAGGTATGTCTAAGAAATTCACTGAATTTTTATCCTAATATTTAGCAACACATGTTTTTGGTTGTGATGAATGACAATGCTAATCTGATTGCTGTCATAGAGGCCAGCTATGCTGTATGTGTCAACCATCCATCTCCAAAAATGGACAATTATGAAGCTATTGTTTCTGGTTTTGATGATTCTTCAAAACAATATATGGATTTAGAAAAATATTTGATATAACTCAAGTTGTACCAGTATGTAAAACTAGTGCTGACAACTGATAACCGGAGTTTTAAGGGCATGATTTCAGGACATATGTGAAACATTGACTAAAACCAATCATCGAGTTTTTGACATAAATTTCATTCTTTTATGTTGTGCAAACAGGGGATTTAAGCCACTTTTTGTCATTCCACATGAGAAAGAAAGAGAGAATGTGGAGGATGAAGTAGGAGATGATGCTAGTATTGTCTTTATCACTACCCCGGGACAGGTATGCAGATTCTTTCACACATTTGTGTAACCACATTTCTCAACCTAGAGATTTAAACCGGTTTGAACTAATGGTTCCTTGAAATAACACTTCATTTGAAACTTCACTGGCCTTTGTATCAGTTGCAAGCTTTTAATGGTTGATCTTTGGCAAGAATCTTTTTAACCGATTTGCAAAGATGCATATTCTTAAGCTTATATTAGTATTATGGTACAGCATCGATCAACCTCAATTCACTAACACTAATATTAATGTATGAAATGTGTTTGATATGCAATCGCATCTTATTAATCACAACATGTATCTCAATATTTTCTCTCAGTATCACTATCAAACATGTAAAAAAAAAAAAAAGCAAGGACAAATGTTTTCAAATTCTAACACTGGAACCTTCATTCTATGGTTCATCTTCTTTAGCTCGCTGCTCTCATAAATGATTCAGCTGGGGTGATTGCTACAAACACTGCAGCCATCCAACTTGCAAATGCACGTGAAAAACCAAGGTAGTATCTCTAGATTTAAGTAAAATCTTTTAGAGCAACATTTTCACTTATCTTAAAGCATGTAATTCTTGGATTTCTGCAGCATTGGTTTGTTTTGCTCTGAGCAGAAGGGAAAACTGTTTGTTCCCAATGCAGAAGAGAAGAAATGTGCCATTGTCTCATCCAAGACGGGGAAGTTAATAGATATCGATGTTGATGCTGTCAAACAAGCCATGCAAATATTTGACCTGTCCCTAGCTCTGGTCTAAGGAATGTTCAGTGTTTGGCAACATTGATTCTTTAGATCTTGTGGTTCCTTGTTTTTTGCCAATATATTTCTGTTGACAGATTTACTTAATACGCAAAATCATAAAATCTTGAAGGTGGGAATTTCATTGTTCCAATTCTAATACAATACAAACTTCTTCGGACAGGCCGCCTATAAGAAAATGAGTCCTAGCTAGAAACTGAAGTTAATAGCATAATGTTTAGAAAACAATTTAAGCCAAGATTCAAGATTTCCATTGTAAGAATGATATATGAATGCTTGGCCTAGTCAGTCAATAACTCTCAAGTAGGTCCTGGTAGATTCGAGGTCAAATTACTGACTGATTCTTGTTCTGAAGCTAGTTACCAGAAGCCTTAATTCTGGTGCAGTTCTAGAGTCTGACTAATATGGTATCCAAAGCACACGATCAGTTGGAGAAGGCCACCTGCACCAGCATCTTCTAAGCATGGTTCATTTCTGCTTACAGAAATAACCATCATCCAAACAGAGAGCTTATTCTAAGTGGCAACTTATTTTGAGCAGAAAATGAGTTGGTAACTGGTCTTCTGCTAGATTGCAAATACACATCAAAAGGCTCTAATAAACACAAAAGCATATGGGAATAAGCATCTCTGGTGAGTGTATGATAAATTGAAAAATGGGAAAATAATAAATCATTACATTTAGGCAAGTTAAAAGTCATAACACCAGCTCTTCAATAGTTGATGCTCAATAAAGAAATAAATTTAAATGTAGGAGGAGCTCAAATTTGTTTGCCTGATACTGAAAAGAAACAGAGGACATCTTTAGCCAAATGTCACCACCGCAAATTCTTCAAAAATCACTGATTACTGAACTACAACCTCCAGCAATCAGTATAGAGGCTTTAATCCATCCATAACTTTTCTGAAATAATCAACTCAATTTAATCCAAAATTTTCAAGAATAATCCACTCAATTTAATACGTCCATAATTTTTATGTGCATAACCGAACAAGTTTCTAACATATTGGTAATGAATTTAAATTTTCATTTAGATTCATAAATTAATATATGTATCTAACAATGCATCATGACCAACAAAATATCAAATAATTTGATTAATGTATTAAGTGTACAGTATTTCAGTGTAATTTGGTCCTTACATAAGAAACATCTCATAAATGCATAAAGTATGGTACAGTATCTACTTTATATGCATTTCTATTTTTATTCAAGAGCAACTAATATTAACTCCATAGCATCCATTGTTTTGACCAAGACTTCAGAGCTAATATAAGTTAGGATGAACAATATATTATCCTTTAAAGTCACCCGAGGAAATAGACGGTCTATCCATATTCATATGCTTAATGGCACATCCAAAATCACCATTTTAGGCATTTGGCACTTAAATTTATAGAGGTAAAATCAAAGTGTCACAATTCATAAATAAGATGACCTATCATCTTATATCAAATGACTATTTACACTAATAACATGTGAGAGCATTTTTATAGACACTTGAGTGACACTACCAAATAAAACTCGCACAATGGATCATATTCAATAAATTTATTCTCTAATAATAACCTACATGTTATACTCAAATATCCTCATATTTTAACATATGAGATCAATTATTTACGTCATAATTAAGGATTCTTAACATGTACTAATCTTTAAACACTATTAATACCCTATCGTAATAATATGTTGACCAAAAACAATTTAGGAACAATGATCATATAATTTTTTCTTCCGGTTTTTGAAATAAAATTGAAAGTGACAAACATCCAAGGCTTAGCTTAACTATTCTTAAGTGAATGCAAATAAAAAGCTTCGAGGTGAATGTTTTGTACAAAGGGCTTGTAGTTTTTGATTTTCCTTGTAAACTTTCCACAGCAACATCCTGCTCACCCTCTATAAAATTGACTGATTGGCGTACCATGTGGAAGTGGAATGAAATAAATCTCATCTATCTTGAGAATCTTCTAGTCATATCTAGTACAATCATTCGAATAACAGGGTTAGGGTAAGCATGATGTATTTTCAGGCTTTTCAAAATTACATTACCTTTCTAGATACAGCGTGCCCACAAGTACAAATAGATAAGAGAGAGGAGAGACAAAGAAATGAGCCACATCAATTCAAATGAAAAGCTTTTTTTTCTAGCCTAAAATAATTGTCGAAGAAAAGGGCATGCTATCCTTACATTGGCAGTTTTGGGGCATGAAATAAGATTATAAGGACCAAAAATTCAAAAGCCAATTGTCCTTCAACCTAACAAGTAAGGATGTGTGCAACTATTTATTCATTCCTTATTTAGTAATGTGTGGTAATCTTTTGAGGGCATGCAACAGATTTCCTTTTGCTTCCTTCGACTATCTGTTATCGCACTTTTAATGGCATATGTGCCCAAAGATTAAAGAGTCATCAAATATATTAAGAGTTGGATTTACTAATAAACAAATATGTCATATAAATTAAGTTTAGAGTTCAAATTTTGAAGTCAATATTAAAAAAATTAATTTTCTTAAATACAATAAGCTAATATGAGAGATGTGTCTTTAATATTATTAAAAATTAATTATACTTGTGGTTCCTCATGGATTTGCAGCGACTTGATTGATCGTTAGGAGAACAGTCTGTGACTTATTGTCCTCTTGTAGATCTCTTGGCTTACGACAACTTTGATGAAGAGAAGGCTTGTTGTCTTCTGACTCAGGAGAATGGCCAGTATTCTGTTACTTGTGACTTGTTGTCCTATTGTAGATCTCTTAGCTTGGACTTGTCGAGACTTAGTTGATCGTTGAGAGAACGATCTGTGACTTGTTGTCCTTTAGATCTCTTAGCTTACGACAGCTTTAATGGTCTTCTGACTCAGAAAAATGACCGATATTCTAAAGGCTTCAAATTCTCTAAAGAGGTTGGGACTTCTCTTTCATGTGGATTGCTCTGCCCCCTAAAAGAGCTCTCAATTTATAATGTTAGGTGATAAAGAATTCTAAAAGGAATTAGTCACTCTAGGATTTATCTCTAATTAATTTAATTTAATTAGAGATAATATAAATGGTTAATTATTTTTAACCAATCTATTAGGAAATTATTAATTAACTAAATATTTAATTTAATTAATTAATAATATTAATTAATTTTTTTGTTGCTGCCTACAAATGCCCTCACTTTAAGATATGGGCGTTGGCATGCTAGGCATGAAGTATGTATGAAACTTGAAGTTCATTAGTGTCACCAACATGCCAGCCGGGACAATGTTCTTCAGAATTTTTTTTAGCACAACATTTTTTTTTTGGCTTCATATATTCTCCTAATTGTGTATTCATTTTCAACACAATTAAAAAAACAAATCACAAGTGGGTCTCTTTACTTGGAGTTCAACTTAAATTCTTCTGTCAAACTATATATATTGACTAATAGTCATAGTCTTCCTCTCATAAATTTCAAGCGACTCGGATTTTGCCCCACTAATACTTTTCTGCAGGAGTGTTGAAGACAGTACTAAGGTATGGATTTTTATTTTTTTTTATGATCACAACATTTAATGCTGCAAAAACAAGTACTAACAAGATTGACAAGCTCGATTGTTTATCAAAAGTTCAAAAACAATCTAAGCGGCAAGAGAAGGCTTAGAAGCGGTAGAAAGCTTGGATAGAAAGCTTGGACCTTCTCTTTGCTAAACTCTAACTACAACGCTCTCGCTGCTCTTTCAATCTCAAGGAACCGAAGTGAAGGGCACCGACGAAGGAAGACCAGCACGGTGGGAGTGCCTGAGCGCCACCACACGTGCTGGATCGCCGGACAGAGGGAGATCAAAGAGGGAGAAGGCCGAAAGGGGGAGAAGAGAAATCGGTGAGTTCGACGCCGATCTGGCCAGAACCATCACCAACCGAATGCTCCCCAGATGAAGACGAACCGAGGGGTGGTGGAATCGGCCAGAAAACCAACCGGTAGCACCTAGAACTGCAAAAGGAGGAAAATGACAGTGAAACCAAAAAGAGAAAGGGTCGAATCGGTCACTTTTCGGCTAGCCGAGGCTTGGTCACCACCAGATCCATACACCGCGAGTCCCCGCAGATCTGCTGGAAGTGGAAGCCGACGAAAAATCGACCGGTAGAGATCTGAATGGTGACGAGGGCACTGAACCGATTCGTACCGGTTCAGTGAAAGAAAAAAAAAAGAAAGGGATGAACCGGTCCGAACCGGTTCAGCCAGGAAAAAAAGGGAGAAAAAAATATGAGAAAAATTCGGTGATGCCTCGAGTTAAGGAGAAACCGGTAAACAGTCGAAATTGATCGATTTAATTTTCATAAAATTTATTTGAAATTATATTTGACCTAAATTGACCCGAGTTAAATATATAAATGTGTAGCACGACAATAGGCGACGAACGTGAGTTCGATCGAGCCTTGGTTTACGAGCCATCATGAAAACTCAGGTAAGTGAATCTCACTTATTATAACTTGTATAGTAATACGAGTTAGGAATTAATCGCATAAGTTGCGGATTAACTCCGTATAAAATGCTTTATGTTAGAATGCTTAAGATGACGTGATAGTAGTGTTAATGGGCCTCACGGATGACCCAATAATTGTTAATGGGCCTGATAAGCCCAATGGGCCTTAATAGAATGAATAGTAAAGTCAAAATGGACTTAAAATAGAATTGGACCCAATAAGAAGCAACGAGACCCAATAAGAGCAATTGAGCCCATTTGATGAAATAGACTGCATAGAAATTGATAAAATGAGTTATAAGACTTAATTGATGTGATTGATAACTATTTGCAGCTCTCGGAGATATATTCGAAGTCGAATAGACTGATTTACAGAAAGTGAAAAAAGGTGAAAAGTGCATTCGACTGGATTCCAGGTAAAGGATCTATGCTAGCTCTTAAAGATAACTGTACGTATTTTTGTCGTCGTTTGCATACACTTAAATTTCGTATAGAGTATGGATATGAAATTTCTTGATAGTACCCAAATACGAAAAAATTATGAAAATACCTCTAGACCCGGGAATTTTTGAAAATGCATAAAGTGCATGAAATCCATGTTTTCTCTGTGAAAAAAGAGATTTTGTAAAACTGGAATGAAAGACTGACTCACGATTTGACTATATGCATTAAATTGCACATTTTTATAAAGTACGATTTGATTGACGAGTGACTTGATAGGATGTTACCCTCTCACTCTATTTTACACCGTTTTGCATATCGCACTCGGTTTTGAATACCACTGTGGTGGGAAATAGAGCCAACTGTCTATTTTGTGTGTGTGAAATCGTGCTGGAGTTATGATGAAATCTGTGGATTTATCCAGATCCGCTCACACTTGATTTTGGTATGGCATATGAACAGACCGTGCTGGAGCACTGCTCACACTTGATTCTATTGTGATACGTGATTGAGATCGTGCTGGAGCCCTCGTGTTGGACTGTGTGTCATACTGACTTGCTCGCACTGGATCTAAGATGATAGGCTATGGTTGATAATTTATTAGTTGGGGTGGTGAGCTTGTGACTCAGGCACTATAACTATGCAGTAATTACACTATGGTTCATGGACTATGTTGTACCGTGTAGACAACATGGAGTACACTGTACCGTGCAACAATGGGTTGTGAGGATTGCATCTTTGGACTCGGGCATGCTGTGTCATTACTCTGATTTGTGATAGTTCGTAGATAGGAGCCGATGGATAGACTAATCCCGTCCTTGGACTCAGAGACACCCTGGCACACTTGATCTGTGATAACTGGTGGGTCTCGGATTTTGGCCAATTGTCCTTTGGATTATGTGGAAATCTCTACCTAGTCTCATATGTTTTATTGGTTTTTGTGACGAAACTATCTGTGATTTGATTTCTGTGATGAAATCATCTGAAATGAGAATATTATTTAAATGTGAGTTTTAATACTGAACACATAAATATTTTACTCCGAATGAGTTTTGATATTCGAGTTTTGGCAATAAATTGCTATGTGTTTTAATATGATGGTTTTGCAAATGACATTGGTTTTCGGTATAAAGCGTGTATTATGAGCATTGTAGATAGTATGGTTATCTACCTGCTTTCATATATTTCTTACTGAGTATGTTGTGCTCACCCCTTTACTTTTTCCCCTCTACAGAGCATTTCCAGTAGAGTGTGTTAACCGCGTCCATCCTTCGATTCTTTACACACAGCTATTCAGCAGCATCGAGGTATACACACATATGTACTTTTTTGTTTCTGAATAATTATGTGCAGTGATGTAGTCACGTTATATATGGGATGTATATGTAAGGCAACGTAAACGACTTTCTAATTATGAAATGGTAACTTTATGAGTTTCTGCAATGTTAGTGCTTCAGATGAAAGTATTGTCTGATATGTATATATATAACATATGAAACTGAGTGATGAATATTGACTCACAGTCCAACAAGTGAAGTGAGGTAAGTTTACGAAAAATTTGTAGTAATTTTTGGAAAAACAGGTCACGGCACCATATCTCATTCTTCTGATCAGTTGTTGATACCTTTTCCTTACCTATCAACTCATCAGGCTGCAAGAGGATCATGGGGCTTTGAAAAGCGATGACGTTTCTACTTTCGCTTGGGTGAGATTTTGGTTTCGGGGCAAAAGTAAATACAATGATATTTATGATTCGATCACAATCAAGGATAGGAAGAATTCTCTATATGCCCCCGATGGTCGTTTCAGACACCGTCTTCATCTAGAAAGGAAAATGAAGTTTTCCTTGACTTGGGTGTTGTTGACGTCGATAGAGAAGAGGTGTCCTCAGTTGCATTTTTATCAGTTTGGTTATGCTCTTTTGTTTTTTCCCAGTACTCATGGTGATGTCATTCAGCCTGAGACTTTTAAGTGACTTCTTTGATGGCTAAAGGTGCATGATTTAGCATTGGTATTCCTGTCTTGGCAAGCATATATAATGGACTGAATCAAATTGCTACTAGTGTGGATGGCCCAAGTCAATGCAATGTTGCGCTTCCTTAGCATTTTGTTCATTTTTTTTTTTGTGGCTGAACTTAGGATGAAAGAATTTCCTAAGCTGCCTACGTACCCTCTAAAAAGAAGGATCAAGTCAGAACATAGTTCCTCTGTTTTTTTTTTATTTGCTTTAATTTTTGCCTAATTCGCCCTAATGGGGTTTCCAATCTAGCAAGTTTTTTTTTACTAGCCTTAATTTTTTTACTTAGATCGCCCCAATGAGGTTTTCAATCTAGAAGGTTTTTTATTTATTAATTACCTTAATTTTTTCCCTAGATCGCCTCGATGAGGTTTTCAATCTAGCAGGTTTTTTTTATTTGCCTTAATTTTTTTGCCTAGATCACCCCGATGGGGTTTTCAATCTAGTAGGTTTTTTTTTTTTTTACCTAGATCACTCCGATAGGGTTTTCAATCTAGCAGGCTTTTTTTTAAAATTTTTTTGCCTAAATCACCCTGATGGGCTTTTCAATCTAGCAGGCTTTTTTTTAATGCGTTAATTTTTTAAATTTGCACATATAAATTGCAACTTTTACGCATAATAGTGTTTCAATAATTTCCTATTGGACCAACTCGTAATCTTTCACTATCAACTATCTTATAGGTATTGTTTGTATGGACTTCTTATACAACATAAGGTCCATCCCATCTTCTAAAGCAGCGAGAGCTTCTTTCACTTCAATTTCTAATGACTTTTTAAGCTCATCTTTAAACGATTCGTCATCTGTACTCTCTTAGATGATATGTTGAATAAATTTTTGTTTCATCTTCATTGAGATGTAAAGATGAATTGGTGTCTACAACAGTATGACATTGCACTTTCAAGGGCCCTTCGGCAGAGATTTCAAGATCCAAGCATCTCTTTATGCGAGATGGAATCAAGCTTTGGATTTCTTTATTATCCTTCAGTTCAATGCAATTTTCACCATTCTCTTGATGCACTTCACTGCTTGAAGCATTTAATCTATCAAAAACTAAGTTGCGCCTTCTGGATGCTCGATGCAACTTAGGGTGAGGGACGTCCAGTCTATCAAACACTGAAATACAGGTTGCTAGCATTCTTAAACGATCAAATACTGGCACATGAGTAGTGTTTTGAGTAAAATGAGTTGCTGAAGTTTTTGGTTCATTAGATTCTTTAATAACCTCCACTGAAATGTGTTGAGTCCTGACTGATTTATTCTTTTTACCAATATGAATTCATACTAGGTTCTGGGATTCACGTCTTAATCCATCTTTTGGAAAAGGTTTTCTATCCGACTCGTTTATCAGCTTTTTATGAGTTCTAATAATTCCTTGTAACTCCGCAATCGTCTTCCCATCATGCAATTTATTCATGGATGATGGCTTGAAAAAGTCAAACCCAGCTTTGGCGATCAGTTTATAAGCCTTTGGATCGTAATTTTTAGTAGTACAACTTTGAAGCAAAGTTTCATGTTCTATTACGCCTTGAGACAGTCGAACGAACCATTTCAATGGCTTTTTGACTTGACTATGAGTAATGTTAGCTGAGGTAATGTGCAAGCATCCTTCAATAATTGTAGGTCTTCTTTTACCTTGTCAGAAGAATACTATGTTTGCTAAAATTCTAAGCATTCCAAGAATAGTGATTGACCTTCCTTACGATGCGCCTTTGGAATATAACGAAGTATTGGAGTTTCTCTTACCTCTCTAAGTGAAGATTTAAATGGTTTGTCCATCTCGATATCTTCTAATGTAAGTTTGGAAACACCTTCAAGGGATGTATCTAAAGGCTCTTTTGTCACAACAATATCTATTTTCTTTCTACCCTTAACTTTGATTCTTCCTGTACTTTGAATTTGGACGGGTAAAACTTCTTTTATATCACAATCTTCTAATTAAAATTTTGCATCCGCATAATGAGACTCGACCTCGTTGAATGGTTTTAAGTCAGCATCAAACTTTCTCAGTCCGTCTCGATAAAACTTTAAGCATTGATGTAGTGTAGAAGCTACAACCCCATTTGCATGAATCCAAGGATGTCCAAGCAACAACTTATATGTAGTTCTAGCGTCGATGACATGGAAGATTGTCATTAACGTTAGTTTACCAATCGCAACATCCACTCATATTATTCCTAAAGCACGTTGCTCCATTTGATTAAAACCTTGGATTAAAAGTCGACTTGTGGACAGTTCGTTAATTGTTATGCCAAGTTCCTCCATTGTTGCTTTAGGCATGATATTAACTGGAGACGCATTATCGATTAATATGCGATTCACCATTTGTTCTCGGATGTATCCACAAACATAAAGCGATCGATTGTGTGGTTTTGACCCTAATAACAGATCTTCATCTGTGAATGTAAGAGTCGTCAAGCATTAGTCACAAAAACTTTCATCTGATGCAGGTTTCGTAGGAGGAGAAAGATGTGCTGCATAAATTTCTGAGTTTTTCAAGGCATGAGCGATTGCATCACATATTGCATTTGGATACTACAACAGCTCGTAGATGGTAAGATGAGAAGAGATCCCTTTCAAGATCTTAACGTTTTCTTCCAGGACTGTTTTTGTCTGGCTATTATCATGAGCTTTAATAGCCTATAAGCTTTCTCTATCCGACTCCTCTTTAAAAGAAACCATATGAATGCCAACACTCATTTGCTCATCCCTAAAAAAACCTTTAGGAAAGAATTCTTTAAGTGTTATTTGTTTTTGAGGCTTTTGCCTCAAGACTTCTTGATTTAAAAAACTTTGGGGTTAGGAATGCTCTATAGCTTTTTTCTGTCCCCGACATGAATGCGAGTTATTCATCTGTCGAATTCTTCTTTGAGAATGAATGTTTGCAGATCGGACATATTGCTTTCGCGATTTTCGTCGCCTCACCAGTGTCCATTGTCCTTGATCATCCACAACTGATTCAACATCTTCAAAAGGGCTAGTGATTAAACTCTTTTCTACAACTGGCAGGGTAACAGGTTCTAAAGAGTGAAATTATATAAGTTGATATGTCATATCTTTACAGACAAAGAAGTGAAAGTAGCATGATTTGACTCTACTATGTCGTCCATATCAAGTTCAATCTTACGCTCGTTTGCTAGCTTCATTATCAAATCCTTCAGGTCAAAACATTTTTTAGTGGGGTGACCAATGATGCCATGATACTTGCAATACTTTGGATCATTAACTTTTCCTTTTTCTCTTAGCCTTTTAGACTTTGGGAGTTCAATCAGCTCCAGTTTTAAAAGTTGATACAATATATCAGGCACATCTGAATCGGGGAAAGGATATTTCTTTACTTCTCTTTCTTGGAAGTTCATACGTTGTTTATTTCTCACTTGAGGTCGACCCTTATTTTCCTCAATTTTCTTGGTGCCTTTCGAGGAAAATTTTAGAGGTTTAGTCTTGACAAGCATAAACGATTTAGTAGTGCTCTTTAAAAATTTCTCAACCTTCTTGAAATCCTTCATAGGATTAACAATCAGAGAACTTTTGTTACCAGAATGAGCAATACTCAACTCCATGTCATGAGCACGGGTGGCTAGTTCTTCGAAAGTATGCGACTTTATTCCTTGAAGGATGTAATTCTCAATGCATATCTTGAATGCACATCTCAATGACAGAAGTTTCAAAGAGCCTGTCTTTGCAATCAAGGCTTAAAGCTCTCCATCTATTGATGTAGTCGACGACTGGTTCACCTTTTCTTTGCTTGGTATTAGTTAGCTCTGTCATACTCACTATATGACGAGTACTGAAGAAACGGTTGAGGAATTCCCTCTCGAGTTGTTCCCAACTATCAATGGAATCAGATTCCAAGTCAGTATACCACTCGAAAGCATTACCTTTAAGTGACCTCACAAACTGTTTGACTAGGAGATCTTCATATGTGCCTGCATTGTTACATGTCTCAACTAAATGGGCCTCGTGTTGACGTGGATTTCCCTTTCCATCGAACTGTTGGAACTTAGGAGGTTGATAATTTACTGGCATTCTTAAATCATCAATTCTCCTAATGTATGGTTTAGTGTATGCATAATAGAACTTGGATGACGATCCACCGTACTGTGCCTTGATGGTATTCACAATCATCTCTTGCAATTGTTGAACAGACAAAGACTCAACTGATATTGACGATGATCCATCCACTTCAGGATTCTCAGCATCATGAACTGCTTTTAGTTTCCTAGAGGCTTCAGCAGTTGGATTGTTTGGTGCAGGGTTATCAGTGGATTCTTTATCGTGTTGAGCTTTTAGTTGACTCTTCAACATCGCAATTTTAACATCCTTCTCTTCTACTATCTTGTGTAAAATTGACATAATCATTTCCATTTTGGTGATCCTTTCTTCGAGGGTAATCACATTGGTAACCATTGCAGGCATGGTTTGCAAAGGAGGAAGAGTAGACACTGATTGTGGAGCAAACTTTCTTCTTGCCAAAAGATCCATTGAGATGACAAGTTGATGGGCACCACTTTTGATTAATCCAATTAAATCTTGACCTTGCGTAGCAAGATATCGTTCCCTAGAACGAGTCGTTGGTCCAATGTAGCCGGGTTGCACAGTTGCAGCATGATTGAACTTGTGACGTGGTGTAGCGATCTTCGGAGGCATAGATTTGAATGACTGGTTGATCTTGATTAATGATGGAAAGCGAGATGAGAGGCAGAAAAGTCCCATCGAGCGTGCTAGAAATTTGTATACACAAATTTCGCGTTGTAGGAATTTTTAAAACACAAATTGGTGATGAAATTTTAATTTTTTTATTTATATGTGAATGCGTACAAATTTCTGTTTTGAATTCTTTACAAATGAATAATCCTCTTATTCGATCTCTTGGAATAAACTTGTCGAGGGCTTGATACTTAATCTCGACGGAGTGAAAAGGAATAGGTGTCGAGAGAAACAGACGAAGGGTTGTAGTTCCTCATGAATTTGTAGCGGCTTGGTTGATCGTTGAGAGAACGGTATGTGACTTGTGACTTGTTGTCCTCTTTAGATTTTTTTAGCTTAGTCTTGTCGAGGCTTGATTGATCGTTGAGAGAACGATCTATGACTTGTTGTCCTGCTGTAGATCTCTTGGCTTTACGACAGCTTTGATGAAGATTTGTTGTCTTCTGACTTAGACTTAGGAGAATGACCGATATTCTGAAGGCTTCAAATTCTATGAAGAGATTAGGACTTCTCTTCCATGTGGGCTGCTCTACCCCTAGAGGAGCTCTTTATTTATAATGTTAAGCGATAGAGAGTTTCAAAAGAAATCAGTCACTTTAAGATTTATCTCTAATTAATTAATTTAATTAGAAATAATATAAATGATTAATTCATTTTAACCTATCTATAAAGAAATTATTAATTAATTAAATATTTAATTTAATTAATTAATAATATATATATATATATATATATTTTGCTGCCTATGGATGTTATTCTAAAGGAAAGTGGACAAATCATTATCGGCTACAATTTTAATGCAAGGGTAAGGTTCCAGGCTCTTCACCATCCTACATCCAATCCCTAGCTAATTATGCTACATAAGCACCTTCCACTGCGTTAGATCTATTAAAATATTATAATTGAAAATTGTTTAAAAGAGAAAAAAAAGTGATGAATATCATGACAGCGATTATATGATGACAATCATACCGCATACTTTTTTTTTTAATTAATTTTTAAAATCAAAACATTTTAAATAAATAAATAAATATGTACATACTTTAAAACTAATTTCGCTTAGGATGGCATATTTCTTTTTATTTTCACTAATAATTGATGAAAACAAAAGAATATAATTATAATATTCGTTCGATTCATTTAGATTCCAAAATCAAAAATAAAATTATACGATATTTATAAATGACTATATGATATCCTTCTTACCTATTAATGTCAAATGTCACTATATAATACAGTTGAGCCATAGTGATTATAATTACCTTCGAAAAGTGCCAAAACACTTTCAAACATGATTGAATGTTTCTTTTTGTTTTTATAAACAATTTTACTGATTCATATAATTAGAAAAAATTCAAAAATTATTTTTCTAAAAGAATACACTCACAATTAAAAATCACGAATACGTAAGTTTCACGTCTTTTCTATATCATCATTTTTGAAACAGGTCTTAAATTCAAATCCTGCGTCTCTTAAAATTAATTAGTTATATTCGGAACCTTTAATTATTTTTATTGGTTGAAACACGTTATTAGTTTTTTTTTTTCCGAAAAAAAGAAGTTGTAGAAGTCATCCCCCAATAAAAGATGGAAAATTATCAATACATATAAAAAATAGAAATTATAAAAAGTTTATAAAAAAAAAAAAAGTGAGTTGTGTGGTAGTTTTTTAACACTACCTTGTGAAATTAAGAACTTCAATATAATCCATTGAAAATACCATTTTCTCGTCTCCACATAATACACTCATGCTAAGTTCCACTTTTCTTAATCATCTCAAATACCATTGTTTAATAATATCAATTGAAAATAATGATCAATTTTGAAAAAGACCCTCATCCACATTATATACCATGCAAATAAATTACATAATATCACAATATGATTAAATTAATTAATTATGTTGTTGTCATGATTTTCATCATCATATAGTCATCATATATAGTCATCTGATGAACTAGCACATGATATATATAAACAACTTTTAAAACCTTACAAAGCAATAATTGTAACCATATAATCTTATCTATTAATTTATGACCAAAAGGAACATTATCAGGGGAATATACATATCTTTGTGGGTTTGCACAAATACTCATGGAGAGAATGTGACAGAATATGATTCATCATCTCATCTCAATAAATACAAATTAGCCCATTTCCATTAAAACTGCTAAAGTTTGCCACATCACTCTATCCACTCGTTATATATAAAGGGAGATAAAGAGAAGTTGAGCTATACTACACTACTTACTCTCTTCCTAACTATTTTTTCAAATATGGCACTGAAGATAGCTGCTGTGAATTCACCGGCGGCGGCAGAGGAGAATTCAGTGGTGGTGAGAGAGTATGATGAAGAGAAAGACAGGATGGCTGTGGAGGAGTTGGAGAAGCGTTGTGAAATTGGGGAAGGCGGGAAGGCTTCACTTGTGGCTGACCTTTTAGGTGACCCCATTTGTAGAGTCCGCCACTTCCCATCTCACATCATGCTGGTATATATGACTAAATCAAAATATGTTGGGCTTTTTATTTTATTCATTTAATATTTGAAGCAAGAAAGGCATATAGAATTAATGAAATTATTGCATGATTATTTCATATTGGTCTTATATATCGTATGGTATGAACAGGTAGCAGAATATGGAGGAAAAAAAGAGATTATAGGAGTTATAAGAGGCTGTGTAAAAACTGTTACAAGAGGGAATTCTGTTTATGTAAAGTTAGCTTGTATTCTGGGATTAAGAGTCTCTCCTTCCCACAGGTATTTTCTCCATTCTCCTTTACTACTTCATTTACTCCTGGAATTCCGGAACTGTTTTCCCTGCTTCTTCTACCCCATGTTGGCTCTTTAATTTTCATTTCCAAGCTCTTTGTCTCTTTTTATTTATTTATTTATTTATTGGTAATTCATGCATTTTCTTGTGTTCTTTGAGTTGGGGTTGTACGTAAATTTCAATCTCAATTCTCCACTTAACAAAAAAGAAAAGAAAAGGGAAAAACCGGATTCCGATGTAAAGAGAAACGCGTTCTTCATTTCATGGAAAGAATCAAATGCCAGCTGACCTTGCACTGACACTTGTATTCAATCTACTCCATTAATCACTTTATCGATTCATACAAGAAAATAAAGAAGCAATACGTAGACTGTTATTGATATATATCACAATATTCTATTCTTTGTTTATATATATATATATGACTTATTAATAAAATGTTTCAATAAAATTTTTACTGCATTCTTTTACTGCTGCCTTTCTTATGCAGTCTATTTTTTTTTATATATTTATATATTACTTTCTTTTTTAAAATAAAAATAAAAATTATCTAACGTGATTATTTAATCCAATATGTTATTATTGTATAAGCTTTCGATTATTATTTGATTATCATGAGTAGTGCCTTGACGCCTCCAATGGAATTTCGACAGCAGTTTCGATTTGTTTTTCTTTTTTAATTTTTTTATTGGTTAATGCTTCTTATCATTGTCTTTTGTAATGTTACTTTCTAATTGAATATCATATCCTACTATAAAAATCATCACTTAATGTATAAATTAAGCACTCGACGTTAAGGTTCTGATGATTAATTTAATTAGGATACCAAAGTTATGTCTGAGTTACCTCGAGCTCAGAACATAAATCTGAAATTATTACTACTATAAAAAAAAAAAAATTGATGTTAAAAATGATTGGTATAATATTTTATTAATTATTATTTTTATGTAAAATGTGCGAGTATATTTAATAATCATGTAATTATCACGTTTCAAACTTAATAATCAAGCATTTGTTTATAATTTATTTCGAAATTATTATATGATTATAAATTCTTGCAAATTGTAATGCAGGAGGATAGGGATTGGCAGAAAACTGGTTCAAAAATTAGAAGAATGGTGCAAGCAGAATGGAGCAGAGTATGCATACATGGCCACAGATTCCAGCAATGAAGCATCCATCAATTTGTTCACAAGAAAATGTTCATACACCAAATTCCGCACCCCAACAATACTGGTGCAACCAGTTCATGCTCATTATAAGCCATTAGGCTCATCAACCATCGCCATTGTTCAGCTGAATCCAAGGCTAGCTGAGACGATTTACCGTCGTGTTTTTGCAAATTCAGAATTCTTCCCTAAAGACATAGACAACATTTTGTGCAGCAAGCTGAATTTGGGCACGTTCATGGCCTTGCCAAGGAAGCTTCTTCCCAAATGGGATCCCAAAACAGGGATTCTTCCCTCAAGTTTCGCAATTATGAGCGTTTGGAGCACCAAGCAGTTGTTCAGGTTGGAAATGAAAGGGGTTTCGAGGTTGACGTACGCTTGTTGCATGGCTTCCAGGGCGCTTGATGCATGTATGCCATGGCTAATGTTGCCTTCGTTTCCTGACGTTTTCAGGCAGTTTTGGGTTTATTTTTTGTACGGATTACACATGGAAGGTAAGAATGCATCGCGGCTCATGAAATCTCTATGCGCCTTCGCCCATAACATGGGTAGAGATGATGATGGGTGTGGAGCAGTGTTGGCTGAGGTGGACCAGAGGGACCCTGTTCGGGAGCTCATCCCACATTGGAGGAAATTTTCTATGTCGGAGGATTTGTGGTGCATGAAAAAGTTTGAGCATGTTGATGAAGACTCCAATGAAAGATTTGGACAGTCTGATTGGTTGAATTTGCGACCTTCTTCACCGTTGATTTTTGTTGACCCACGTGATATTTGACCTTTTTTCTTTTGATGATGATTGTCTCAAAATCCAACATATATATATATATATATATATATATATATATATATATATATATATATATATATATATATATATATATATATATGTAATTGTTTATTATCATGCATATAATCAAAGAAACAGATTGAATGATAATTAGTGATCACTGTTTATAATTGTTTTAATTTAGGGTGAGTATCATGATTTATGAAAAATTAGAAGGGAAAAAAAAGAGCATTATCATACTTAATTCTATTTTTTAAGAGATTCAAACTTAATTATTTTTTTAATAGAAAAGTTGCATTTAGAAAAGGATGGAACTAATTAGGGAGTTAGAAAATAGTGATAAAGAAAAGCTTTCGGAGGAAAAATGGCAAACTGATACAGATTTATATAGAATTTAGAGAGAAAAATAAAATAAAATAAAATAAAATAATTTTTAACCTAGTTGATGTCCCACCAGAGATAAATTTTGAAAGCATTTTGAAAGGAATTAATAGGAGAAAGAAAACTGCAAGGAAAAAAAGTTGAGCAAATTAACAACAAAAGTGATTGCAGTGGAGCTGTAGATTCTTCTCTTACATTCTTTAGTTTCTTTTTAAATAAGTTTAATGCACAATTTTCAATTTAATTCTATTTGCTAAAAATATCATGTTAGAAAATTTTTAAAATAAAATGGAACGGATTGATTAAAATGTTGTTTAATTAATAAATAAATAAAATTAATATTTGACATGTTTTTCAGGTTAATTGAAATTAAGTTAAACCGATCTATTTATATTATCTAAGGATGGAATCTTTGTTGGGAACCACTATGTCAATGAAGGTATGTTTAAACTTAATGTATCTTCTATCAATAATAAGATGAAAGATTCTATTTACATATTTGATCCTTTTTATTTATGGCATATTAAATTAGGACATGTCAATTATTTTAAATTAATAGAAATGTATAAATTTAACTTAATTTCTTATGTTAATAAATATATTAAAAAATATAAATATATGAATATAAAATCTTTCATGAAAAATCTTTAAATAATTACAATATCACTATTACAAAATTAAGTATAAATATTAAAAAGAAATGGATAATTAGTTATATGACAAAAAAAATTTAAATTTCACAAGTGATATAATTTAAAGAGTTAACAAATATAAATTCAAATATATTTATAAAATAATAAAATATTTAATTATTAAACAAATATATAGTATATAATTTTACTTGTAAAGTTTAAAAACCCAATCTTTAACGTGATTACGTCATTGCTTTCATGATTAACAATCTTTTATATGAAGAATCATGATTTTTGGAATGAAGTGATATGATCAACGAATTTATTTTTTGAATTTTTAGAATGAGAGTCAAATGTTCAAGAAAAAAAGTCAACTGTTTTAGTGTTTTTTTCACAAAATTTATTTTTGGGTTATAGGTAGTCAACTGTTCTAAAGAGTAGTTGATTGACTTGGTCGTTTTTCAAAATAATAGTGTTTCTATGTACAAGGTAGTCGACTATTCAAGGCAATTTTCTGAAATTTCTCAGGGAAATTTATATGCCCATGAAACTGTCCAAGATCAAATTTGTTTACAATTTGTATTTTTTTATTTTAAACTTAATTTTATACTTCCAAACTTTATTTTCTTTAACACACATGCAATCTCAATGATTTCAAAACATGTTTTCACTTGAAATAAAAATACTCTTTAATAATATATATACAACAAAAAGGAAAAAAGAATATTGATTTTTCAAGGAAAAAAAGAAATGCCTAACATGTGTAAAAATGTCTCCCTGCAACATGCGAGGGTAAAAAAAAGAGTGAATTTCATCTAGATTTTTAAAATTTGATTATAATTCAACTTTAGTTTATTAGTATAAAAATTAGATATTTTGCCCCAAACATTTTTATTTCATATGACAAGTTAGTCATTGCGTTGGTCAACCGTTAAAAACTTATTTTTGAGACCGTTTTACTTATTAAACCATTTGTAGTGTTTTAAATACTCAAATCAATTAATAACAAATAAGAAAATACTAAGAGCTACTAAGTTTTGAAAGATTAATTTTTTTTTTGTTTTTAATTTATTTATTGTTTATTTATTCACTTATTATTTATTGTTTATTATTTTTATTTATTAAATATTGTACTAAGTCGCACATTATTATTATAATAAACAAAAAATAATAAATAAAAATAATAAACAATAAATAATAAATAAACAAAAAAAATTAAAAAGAAAAAAGAAAACTAACCTTTCAAAATCTAGTCGCTCTTAATATTTTATTTTTTATTATTGATTGGTTTGAGTATTTAAAATATTTCAAATAGTTTAAGAAATAAAATGGTCTCAAAAATAAATTTTTATCGATTGACTTAAATGTTAATTAATGAAAAGATTAATTTATCTTGCAAAATAAAAAAGTTTATGATGAAAGATCCATTTTTAATATTAATGAATTAAAGTTGGATTCAGAACAAATATTAAAAATTTAGATAAAATTTACCAAATAAATGCTTATCTCTCCTCTCTTCTCTTCCTTTCTTCAAAAGATAGACAAACTCTTCATATGGCAGACAATTGAAAGAAAATTGAAAAAGGAAAAGACAAAATGATGAGGGACAACTACGGTTTTAAGCATAACAAATGAAGAGAAGGAAGGATAATTTAGGAAAAAGAAGATATCTATAACCTAAAATCAATTAGAATAAAACATTAAGTTATGAATGCTGCCTAATCAAAGTCAACATTATATCACATAATCTATTTTAATAATTTTTTCATATAAAAATACTCTTAAATGAAATTACATTTTTACTTTTTTTATTGCTTTTTGAAACTCTCAAAATATAAATTTTCAAGACAAAAATGATGTTTCTAATTTTTTTTTGGAATTAAAATAACTCTAAAAAATTCACTTTCGAGTGAATTTCCAAAAAGCCTTTTTTTAATATTTTGTGCTTGCTTCCGCTAAGTATAAACTTTTTCTAATATAAAAAAAATATATTTTGTTAACGTATGTGGGCTTGACAAAAGACAGGTTTTTACTTAGGGGTGTAATCGAGTTGAGTCGAGTTGATACAATGAGGTGCTCGAGTTCGAACTTAATTCGAAAATTCGGTGCTCGATACTTGACTTGAACTCGATCGAGTCTTATTTTTTAAACTCGAGCTCGACTCGAGATCGAGTTCAAACTATTCGAACTCGTTCGATTAGACTCGATTATATAAGTTTGATTTTTTGTTCGAACTCGAGTTCGATTCTAAGGCTCGACTCGAGCTTGCTCTTACACTCATTATATAAATATTATTATATAATAATATATATTATTAAAATATATAAAAACTCGAGACTCGATTAGGCTCGCAAACTACTCAAGTCGGGTATTTAAGTGCTCGAATTCGACTCGCTCGATAGTTTAAATAGTTTGAGCTCGAGCTCGACTCGATTAAAATCGAACTGAATTTGAATTTTGTTCGAATCAAGTCCAAATAACTTGCGAACACTACTATATCGTTTACACCCCTATTTTTACCAAATTAAAAATTTTTTTTATTTAAAATATTTGTGTTTGGCAGAGCCTCCGCAAAGCATTTAGCGGAGGCGGAAGCTAATTTCTGTCAAGCTCAAAATTTTGATCAAATTTATCTGGCATTTTTTTAAATAAAACACTTAATTAAAATCTATTGAAATTTCAATAAAAAACAAACATATTAATCCATTATATTAAAAATTTATCTTAATTTTTTTGTAAAGTTTGAAGAGATGAAAGGGATAGAAGAGTGAAGAGATTGACAATAATTGTGAAATTGATGGATTGTAAATATTAAGTTTAATTCAATAGATTGTGAGAAATAGTTTTAAAAATAAGATTTAGAGCTAAGGCTTTTTTTTTAAGTAAATAACATCAAGTGAATAAAAGCTCTTCCTCTCAAGTCAGTGATAGAAAATGGTTACACAGTGTGTATATGACACGTGGCGGAGGCTGGTTATAATGTAATCCATTTTCGACAGCTCCCTGTCCTCTCTTGTTTCAGCAAAACCAGCTCTGCTCCAATGGCCATGACTTTCATGGCCCTCCCTTTCTCTTCACCTTTCTCGATCTCTCCACCTCGCCCCTCTCTCATTCCTCTTCACCTTCCTCCTCCTCATTTTCCCAGCCTCTCTCAAAAACTGAGAATAAGAGTTCAATGCGCAACCGAAGACAAGAAGGAAGCAAAACCATCCGCCGCAGCGTCCGAGCGGAGCTTTGATCCCAAGAAAGGAGTGGCGCTTTACAAGCCTAAATCATACGATGTTCTCGTAACTGATGCCGCTAACTGTCTTGCTTATGCTCTTCTAGACGGCAAAACCCGCCTCGAGATTGATTTCCCGTACGTCTTCTATCTTTCTCTTTATTTCTTTATCTTCTTTTAATTTTTTTTTCTTTTGGATGTTTTGAAGCTTACATAAGCTTCTTTCTTGATACCCATGTCCCCTTAAGTTATTCGAATGCTTTGTAAAGTTTAATGTAAAAACATTCATGATTGATTGAATTGCTCTCATTTTTGTAATTTCTGATCGACCTTAGGTGTTCTGTTCGTATAATGTCAACGTATGGAGGGATTGTATCAACAATTACTCTAGCTCTGCACGCCATATAAATCATGTCCCAGAATCACATTATTAATATCATTAATGAGTCTATTAAAATAAATATTTACGTTTTAATTATTTGTGATGTGTAATAAATGATTAACTTTTTTAATAGTGTGATTATGCAACATGATTTGAATGAAAGTTATATATGCGAATGTAGAATCTTTTCTCATTGTCAATATTGTTGTTGATGATTATTAAGGAGATAATCTTAACATGGAGAGAGATCCACTTACACATGTCTAAAACAAATTGTTGGTTTATATACTTTTTATAATTTCATGTAAGATTAATATTTTTGCAAAGAAACTATTAGATTTAGCAACCTAATCATATTTATTATGCACGTAAATTTTTGAGTCAATTGGATATTCCTATCATTTCAATTGAGAATAGTATTTATTTTAAATATATATTAACAGTTAAAACTTTATTATTATAAAACAAATAGTTAGATATTTTCGAATAACTTGAATTTGACGTGCATGAGTTACATGAATAGAACATAAAATTCAACGATTATAAATCTAAATAAATTGCCCCCATTGATTAATGAATGTTCCATGTTTATATGACAATTTTACATTCAGACGTGATTCCATACAAATCTCCTCTCTTCTCTTCACTTGCGAGTCATAATGAGCTTCCCTAGGACTGAAATGTGTATTAGAAATTATTAGGTAGGCCTTTCCATCCACGTCAGTCATAAGCCAATTTAATAATATTATTCCATTTCAGCTTTTCTCCAAGTCGGATCTAACTAAGCTAAACATTAAAGAGAAACATCAAACCATGTTACCACTCAACTTCTTCAACTTTGGGGAAAAAAAAAATAGAAACCTATGGTTCAACTGCCCAAGTGAACAAGAGGAGGAAGAAGACATTCAGCCAAGTAATGAAGTAAACCAATTCTGTAGTTATGCCACCCTACGTGGTGTTCTTCTCGTGTCTTTCTTTCACATTTGTAAATATATATGGAAGGAAACTAATTCCGTATAAATTATGGTTCATAAGGAGGTACAATGGAAAAAGGGAGAATCAAACTTTGAAACTAATCTTAAGAGTAACAACTTTGATGCCAAGCTTTTGTTCTTAATCATATTGAGTATTTTAAATTTAGGCTTTTCCCTTGGAAATACCAAATTGGACTTTTCATGGATTCTTCAAGAGATAATCAGCCTTCTTTAAAGTTTTTATTTGAAGAAACTTCTCATCATTATATCTTCCAATTCCTTCTCTTCTTTATGCTTCAATAATTTTTCTACCATGTCCTTGTTGCAGTTCTTTAGAAATTTGTTTCAGTTCTTTGTACTTTTATTATTATTATTTTTTATTTTCTGGTGTTCTATAACAGAGGGAAACTTTAGTAAAACGGTAAAGATTGCTCCTTTGTGAACCCCCTCAATGTAGAAGCCTTGTGCATTGGATTGTCTTTTGCCCTTTTTTGGTGTTCTATAATTTTGCAAGTGTTTAACTGCTGCTTTTGAGCATAATTCTTTTGTTCCACAGAGCTTGTTTTTGCTAGTTGTTTGATCCTACACCAAATGCTTGTGAATTACAGTTGAGTATTTGGGTTTTCTGTTCTATTTTTTTTACCATTCTTTAATTAAAATTTTGAATCTCTAATTTAACAAAAAAGTTCCGGCTAATTTTTAAGAGCTTGCGTCTTTAATGTTTTATGAGTAGCATCACATCTCTCTCTAGCTTACTCATATATGATGTGAAAAATGTGCTGACATTGCATAATATAATTGCATTGGTCCATGGCTGGACATGGTAGGAGGGGTTTACCTAATAATTTCTCTAGTGAACCACAGTTTGCTATATGCTCATGGATATAGGTTGTGTAGAACCACATAAATCCTTGTGCTTGTGTTGGTTGTTATTTTTCATAAATTATTTCTAGTGCATGTTTGGTTATTTTTTTCGTGAATTTATTTGTTGTCATATTAACTTGCTTGGATCTGTTTTCCATCAATAATATTTGTTCATTATTAAATAAATTGTGTATCTCTTTGCAACTCTTGAGGTGGCTTTTTTTCCCTGCAACTTTTGGGGCTATAAGTTTATAGGCATTAAGCATGACGCGGTTAGTTGGATATGGTTTAACGTGAGTAAAGGTTTTCTCTTGACACTTGACAAGTAGAACTTACTAGTATGAATTTGCTTGAGGCGGTTTTCTTGTGATTTCTATATTTCTCATATATTCTTTTTATGCCTTTCCATTTTGGTTAAGCATTTGAGTGAATTGTCTATTTTCTTTTCTTTTCTTTTTTTTTGGTAATATTTGTTCCATTTTGTGGTTTTCTGCATTTACAGGCCCTTGCCCAGCAACATTTCTTCTTATAAGGTACGTCTTTCATTTTTGCATTTATAGAAGGGCTAGTTGAATGGCCCTTCATGAATTTTCTTGCTCATTTTCAATAGCTTACTGCAATTATTTGTTTGATTCCGACTTTTGCAATGTATATAATGTTGCTATTTTAAGCTGCAGTTCTTGCTTTTGTTCGTATTCTGTCCATTTGTTTTACTAACAGGAATTCAAAACCAAGATGTAGTACTATTGGCTTTATCCTTGTTGTAGTACTTTCATGGATCATATTTTTTCTGTATGATAACTATATTCAAGGAGAAATGTTATTTTCTCTGAAACTAAGAGAAAAAGCAAAATCCTTAGTACATAATTTTCTCTAATGTCTGAATATGTGAAGGGTTCTTCAGATGAGTTCATTGATGCCAACATTCAACTTGCCTTGGCTGTTGTTAGGAAACTCCAACAAAAAAGGGAAACTCGAGCTTGCATAGTAAGAAGATACTTTTTTTGCAGAAAAGTTCTTTTCATTCCAAAGATAAGCTTAATTTCTTACTGCTTTTTCAGGTGTTTCCTGATAAGCCAGAAAAACGGAGGGCCTCTCAGCTTTTCAAAGCAGCTCTTGACTCGGTAATAAAATGAATTAGTCTAGATTACCTTCTATTTTTCTGGGCTACTCTGTCGAGGTGGGCTCTTTTCATAGTGAGGATTTTGTTATTTAACGTTCACAGATGTTTCTTGGGGTATCTCATTTGTCCATTGGCATCATATGCATTTCATCCTGTAGATGGTTTTCAGGATTTAAGTCAATCTGCTTTTATATCTGTAAATACTGGCACTTATATTTAAGATATGACCTGTCAGAAACTAAAACCTATTTGTTTATCCAGTTATAGCTTTTATATACGAGCACAATTTTTTTTTTAACCCTCCTCCCTTAAATTCATTTTATTCTTACACATAGTTGCCTATGGACTCTAAGTGTAATCTAATTATTAGTTTTTCACTTTCAGGTCGATGGTATATCTATAGGTTCCCTTGATGATGTCCCTGGCGGTGCTGTCACCACATTTTTCAAATCTATCAAGAATACTCTGGATTTTGATTTTGAAGATGAAAATGAAGGTTTGTACCAGAAAATCCTGCTCTAAGTAAGAATTTTCCTGTCCATCCTTCCGATTAATGAAGCGGGTTACTTCATAGCTTCAAATGTTAATATCCTCTTACCCTGTTCCTCCCTTCACACACAAACAAAACCACACACAGACTGTCTTTAACATTGTGTTATCTCTGGTGAATGCAGGTCGTTGGGAATCCAAGGACCCACCAACTCTTTATATATTTATTAATTGTAGCACACGTGAACTTTCTGTTATAGAGAAGTATGTGGTATGGTTCTTATACTTTATATGGTCTTTCAATCTTTCCATTTGCCAAATTGTTATCTTTATACAGAGATTCATGCTTGACGTTCAAACTGTTGGCTGTTTGAAGTCAAGGTCTTCTGCTTTCATGAGTCTGCAAACCTGATCAGTTTATATACATGCATAAGCATGCTAGGTCGCTGGTTATCTCAAACAAGAAATAACTTGATGCGTTTCACCATGGCATATATTGGGTCAGTACACTTAGTTAAAATTTAGTCTAGGGCAGAACATATTGACACCAGATTGTTGGCAGTCCTGATCTGAAATTCTATTTGCAAATTATGAGAGTATTCCAGAATTTTATTGTGCTTGATGTCAAAAGTTGGCAAAAGTTGGAAAAAGTTTGTTAATACTTCTCACCAACCTTATGTTATAACAAAAAAAAGGGGCAACCCAATGCACAAGGCTCCTACGTTGTGTGGTCTAGGGAGGGTTATGTGCACACGGCCTTCTCTCTGCATTAACAAAGAGGACCAACCTTATGTTGTACTTGCTTAAACTAAACACTAGGGTTTTGTCCATCTTGATCTAAGACCATATTTGTAAATAATGAGAACATTTCATTTTGCTTATTGTAAGTTGGCAAAACTTTTTGCTGAAACCTTTCTAACCAACCTTTTTGGTTGCTTTGCTTTCAGACTGCAGTGTCTAGTTCTAAATGAATGCTCCTTAATCTAACCCCCTTTCTGCCTTTTTTTTTGGTCTTCTTCTCCTTTATGTGACCGATGAATTTGCAGGAGAAATATGCCCAGTCAACTCCAACACTTTTATTCAATCTCGAACTTGACACTTTGCGGTACAACTTTTAATACTTTTAATCTGTTAGTGATGATTCAATGATCAGTGATTTACTTATGATTGGGGCTGCTTATCTTTGCAGTGCTGACTTGGGTCTTCTGGGATTTCCTACCAAAGATTTGCATTATCGATTTCTTTCACAATTTACCCCCGTGTTTTATATACGAATCAGGGAGTACTCCAAGGTAGTTATTCAATAATCAACACACAGTCTTTTCCTTTATTGATTTTGTCTGATACGGTTTTATAACGACCATTTTCCTTTTAAATGTTTTAAGACAGTAGCAGTAGCACCTTTTGTGGTGAATTACAGTGGAGCACTATTTCGCCAATATCCTGGTGTGCAAACAAACCTTCTTAAAGTTTATTCCATTTAACCGTTCCATTTTTGTTCCATAATAGTTTGATTATAGAAGAATGATTTGAAAGAGTTATAAAAATCAACTATAGGCAACTTAATTCTTTTTTTTCTTTTGTAAAGAAAATGTTGCCACATCATCCTTTTCCCTCCTTCAATAGTAATTCCTTTAAGTTTCACGTTAATCAATTTATACTAGGATATTTTCTTTTGATATTCCTCTGGTATGTAATTGACAGGAACTAATCCTTTTTGACACTTACATTGTGTATGCAATTAGGACTGCCCCACTGGTGGAACTTAAAATTCTGTACCCTGCTTGCGTGCCTGGATTTTCAAAATCAATAAGTTCTTTTCTTTGACTGCCCACCACTTTGATGGTGCTTAGTTATTTTCTGTATTTTGCGCTTAATAACAAAATTATCTGCTTTCCATCAAGTTGATTTGGTATAATAATCTTGAAAATAGGGAAGCCTGAATGCAGATAAGACTGCAATGAGAAAGATTATGAAACATTTGAAAGAATAAATGTGAACTGTTTAGCATCGGCGGCAACCTGCAAATACATAGCAGTTAAAGCTTTTTCCATCCATTATACTTTCTGCTGGTACCCAAAAACCTAAAATTTAAAAAGGAAAAGAATAGAAGAGAAGAATTGCGGATTCTCTTGCTAAATTTGAGAATTATCTAACATTTAGAATGATGTATCTGATATGTAAACAGAAAAATGACAAACCAATGGAATCACTTTACCTTAAACGACCAATTGTTCTTTGAACCAAGTTACCTTAACCTTCAGAGTTATTCCATAATTGCAAACAATTTTAGTGGTGGGCATTTTCCTTTTCCATATTGTGTGGGTGTTTTTCCTTTAAATCCCCTGTTTTTTCAATGCCAACCTACAATATCATTCCTGAAAGTTAACATGTATTTACATATCTTCTAATTTCAATGAAGAACTTGTGCAGGACCTTGGCAGGTGATGCTTAAGCAAGCAGATGGCTCTTATGCTTGTGTAGCTGAGAGTGCAACTCGCTTCACTCTGGGAGAGGTACGTTGCTATTACATTTCAGCTCCAGGTTGTTCTCTTTCATAAACCATTCTAGTCTTTTAGACTTACTATTTGATTTTCTCTAGACAAAGGAAGAACTGTTAAGGGTCCTTGGATTGCAAGAGGAACAAGGAAGCCAACTGGAATTTCTTCGTAGGGGCTACAAGGTTTTCATCTATTCAAATTTCTCTTTTTTATTACCTTGTATCATTTGAGATTTTTAAATTAAATGCTCATAACAATATCCTCTATACCTCCCTGAACGAAGTTCTAAGATTTTTCCTTCTTTCAATTTTGCCTCTTCAGGCTTTAATGTTCCACAAAACTTCAGCTTGATATTCTCAGAAATTAGGAGCACAATTTTGTGTGGGATTACTCAAAATACATGCACTTTGACTACTCACTGTGCATAGAAGGAACCTAGGGAAACAAGTTGGAAGGGAATAGGTATCCTGAAAATCTAATCAGCTAACCAACTAAATAACCAGGTCATCTGTTATTGCAGACTGTCGCTAACTTCAGCATCGTATTCTCAGAAATTAGGAGCGCAATTTTGCATGGGATTATTCAAAAATACACACTACTCTGGCAACATAGTGTAGATAGCAGGAACCTAAGGAAACAAATTGGAAAATTAGGTTTCATTTACTTATATATTGTGTAGCAGGGAACAGATGTGCTGAAAATCTAATCAGCTAACTAACCAAGTCATCTGTTATTGCAGAGTTCCACTTGGTGGGAAGAAGATGTTGAATTGGAACTATCTTCCGCATGGCGTAGTTGAGTACTCAAAGAACAGTTAACCACAACGAGATGAATCAAATATAGACGGTCTTTTCCTTGCAGACATTCTATTGAACTTTTTCTGTTATATTTCCCTGTAATTTAGCCCTGTTCTTTTTTAACAAATCAGAAGTAAATAAATTATTTCGCTTTCTTATGGTCCTCTTGAGTTCCAACTAGTGCAGATGACATTGATGGGGAAGAGAACTGAAATTCAAGTTTTTTGATATGACTTGTTGATAGAATATCAGTATTTGTTCATATTATTTTGTATTTGATATGCGAACATCATGTATGAGTCTTTCGACTTTAAACGTCAATGAAACCATCTGATGCTGCAGCTGCACCTTATTTTTGTATACGATGATCTTTCCTTCACCACAGCATGAGTAGTTGAGTCCTAACGTGAATTAAAGGCAGAAAGTGGTAAGCTCTCCTTTACCAACACCTAGATTGGATATCTACATAACAACGAAAAAGTCAGTACAAAGTAATTGGTAGTAATATGAACGAACTCTCGTGTTAATCAATAGAACTACAGATCCAAAACATTCAAGAAAACTCACCATGGCATTTACTCCGATTATTTAGTGACTTTCTACAATAAGAGCTCTGTCCACCAAATCCCCATAATTCTCAAGTTGGAGAATTGTGAGTTTGTTCCTAATACTGGGTTTCAATATGGGCAAAATAAGATAAAAATGACAATATGACGTGTCGTTCAGATAAAACGTCACGTGTCACGCTGAAATCAAATACAGATGAAAATAGATTCTGTATCTACAGCTCAACTCCGGACAATTTTATCCCTAGATACCTACAGTCAATATTACTGGGTAAATACGTCATTGAAGATTAAATTATTCCCTATAAATAGGGCTCAGGTATGACTTTTTGACCTAATTGAAATTTTACTGAAGAATACACTGAAACTCTGCCGACATCTTTTTCTGACTTAAGCATCGGAGTGCTAACGCAGGGAAGACCCTGCGCTCCTTTGACTATTTTGATCTTTGCAGAGGAGTGACGTGACTGGAAGATCGAGACACTGACGTCAGCAATCCATCATTGTTGTGCTGTTCAACAACAATTGGCGCCGTCTGTGGGAAACGAAAGAAAAGTTGTGATTCTATAACGATGGTGAAGACACGATCCACGGCAATCAGGGATGCGGAGAATGAAGACACGGCCAGTTCTCCCCTGGACCGTGGAGAAGAAGCTCGGGAGGAAAGTCATATGATGACTATCCCTGTGGCAGAGTTCGAAGCGATGAGGAAACAGGGCGAGGAAACTGCCCGAGCCCTGCGAGAATGGTAGACTTGTTCAAAGGTGCCTTTCCGCAGACAAATCTTCCACTGGCTGTCCAGAACTGGGCTGAACCGGGGACGCAGAGAAGGAACGCTTCGGAGGCTGGTGAGATTGGGGGCGAGACTGCGAAAGACTTAAGGCGTCAGGGTGCTGGAACTCCGGTGCGTGTGGCTGCGGAAGACCTGTTGTACGAGGTCGCAGAAGACCTTATACGTGAAGCCGCGGAGCACCAAGAAGCGCAAGAATCTCTCCGCCAGGGTCCGCGTCGCCTCCAGGGTGCGAGAGAGTCGGACGGGAGGATGGTGCACCAGGATTCGCGAGACTCCGATGACAGGGTGGCGCACCAGAGGGCGCGAGATTCGGTATTGGCATTAATGCGCCAGAGTGCGCGAGAGACCGTAGCCATTGTGCGTCAGGGTCCGCCAGCAGTCGGGCACCAGGGTGCGCCAGCGGTCTGGCAACGGGGTGCGCCAGAGTCCGAGTACCAGGGTCCGCCAGCAGTCGGGCACCAGGGTGCGCCAGCGGTCTGGCGACGGGGTGCGCCAGAGTCCGAGTACCAGGGTCCGCCAGTGGTCGGGCACCAGGGTGCGCCAGTGGTTGGACGACGGGATGCGCCAGCGTTCGGGCACCAGGGTGCGCCAGAGTCAGGGCACCAGGGTGCGCCAGAGTCAGGGCACCAGGGTGCGCCAGAGTCCGGGCACCAGGGTGCGCCAGAGTCTGGGCACCAGGGTGCGCCAGCGGTCTGGCGCCAGGGTGCGCCAGGGTTCGAACACCAGGGTCCGCCAGCAGTTGGGCATCAGGGTGCGCCAGAGGTTGGACGACGGGGTGCGCCAGCGTTCGAGCACCAGGGTTCGCCAGTGGTCGGGCACCAGGGTGCGCCAGCGTTCGGGCACCAGGGTGCGCCAGCGTTCGGGCCCCAGGGTGCGCCAGAGTCCGAGCACCAGGGTCCGCCAGCAGTCAGGCACCAGGGTGCGCCAGAGGCTGGGCGCCAGGGTGCGCCAGAGGTCTGGCGCCAGGGTGCGAGAGACGCGGTTCGTGATTCCTGCCGCCAGGATGTGCGAGAGCCGAGTGGTGATCTGATGCGCCAGGGTACACGAGGGCAGACCGCAGTGAATTGCAGGGCATCGAGGAAGCTACCAGAGGAATGGGTTGCCCGAGTATACAGGACCCCGCACGTATAGGGAACTCCTCACAAGAAACTGGAGAAGGGTCAAGGCGTCCAAGGGAAAGAGGCGCGGCACGGGAGATTGTTAGGGGTCTCAGACGTCCAAATGTGGAAAATTTCGCTATGGATGGTGTAGGAGGTGCTGGGATGATGGGGTCTCATGTGAATAGGAGAGGCTCAGAGGTAGATCCGACATGGAACCCCCCTACTGAAGTAGCAAACTTTTTATCTCGAACCGAGAGGAATCAAGCCCCTAATCTATACAACAAGGGGAAAGAGACTGTCGATTGTGATCAAGCTGATTCATGTAATGTCGGAAAGATCCAAGATGCTATGGACATGAAGAGAATAGTTGAACAAATTTTAGAAGAAAAGAGATTGGTTCCAACTGAAGAGAACCAGAGACGGAAGGTCCCATTCAGCGCAGCAATCATGGGGAAACCACTACCCCCAAAGTTTAAAATGCCGCAAATAGCAGCGTATGCAGGAAAAACAGACCCTTCCGATCATATAGAAAGCTATGAGTCATTGATGCTACTACATGGATGGGAGGATGAGATAATGTGCAGGGCGTTCTCTCTAACCCTGACAGGTCATGCATTGAAATGGTTCAACAATTTGCCAGAAGGGTCTATTTCTTCCTTCAACCAGCTAAGAAGAGAATTTTTGAGAGCCTTTGGGATAAATAGTCAGAGAAGAAAGGAGGCCACCTATTTGCTTACCCTAAAGCAAGGAGACAAAGAATCACTGAAGAGCTATGTAGACCGATTTCGAGATGCTACTCTGGAGGTGCGTGATCTGCAAGTGGGGATAGCAGTGACAGCCATGCTCCAGGGAACACGGTCTGGAAAACTCCAGGAATCATTGTCCTTGGATCAGCCAACGACAGTCTCAGACTTGTTCTCTCGAGCCAACAAGTACATTACCCAAGAGGAGGTGATGAAATCAATTCTGAGGGGAGATTCTAAGGAAGGAAAGAAGCGGGAGAGAGACCTCGACGAGAGGAATATGGGGAGATCAGACAGATCCGGCAAAACCCCAAAGTTGAAATATGCAAGCTACACACGACTTTCTGAACCACGCGCTTCGATCCTAGCAGCGATCGAGAGAACTGGGATGCTCCAATTCCCTAGAAGAGGTGAGGGAAACCTGGGAGGAGATCTCAGATCCTATTGTAGTTTTCACTCCGCCTTTGGTCATTTAACGGAAAGGTGCCACGATCTTATGAACCAACTTGAGAAGTTAGCTAGAGAAGGGCTGTTGGACCGCTACACTCAGAAAATCGAGAGGAATCAATATCCTGCTCATGGTCAGAGGGACAATAGACCAGGTGATAGACGTAATGACGGTAGAGTCAACAGAAGAAGAATCGAGGAGAGAGGAAATATGGCAAGACAGGGGGAACGTAGGAATCAGCAGATTGATAATGAGCCTACAGGACCCGCGATTAATGTCATCTCTGGAGGAGAGTACACAGCAGGCACCTCATCTACCTCACGGAAGGCTTATGCTAGACAAGCATACCAGGTTCATTCGGTAATGAAAGTAGCTGAGGACGAAGAGACGATTACCTTCAGCCCGCTGATCAAGGAGATGTCATCATTCCACATGATGATCCAATGGTTATATCAGAGGTAGTGGCCAAGCATCCGATAGGGCGAATCCTGATAGACAATGGGAGCTCAGTGAACCTCATCTATTGGAACTGTTTCGAGAAAATGAATTTGAGCGAGGATAGGTTGAAGCCGGTAACTACTCCCCTCTTTGGTTTCACAGGAGAAAAGGTTAAGGTGGCAGGGTCAGTCGAACTACCTATTACTCTGGGTGAAGAACCTAAGAGTGTTACAAGACAGGTTCTATTTATGGTGGTCAGGTCGGCCTCTCTAGCTTATAACGTTATCTTCGGGCGTCCATTATTGAGCGATATGAGAGCCATACTTTTCCCGTGTTACTTGCTGATGAAGTTCTCAACTCCAAGAGGAGTGGGACAAGTTAGAGGAGATCAAAGGAGAGCAAGAACATGTAATGTTGCATCGACTACATGTAAGGGGATTCAGAGGAAGGAAACCCTCACTATCATGGAACCATCAAAGCCAAAGCCGGTTGAAGAAATGAAAGAAGTGAAGTTGGGGATTGAGGGCGAAGAGAAGAAGGTGTATATCAGAAGCCGATTGAAACCAGAAATGCAGGAAGAAATAATAAAATGCTTGAGGGATAATGCTGATATTTTTGCATGGACCCCCGCTGATATGCCTGGAATAGATCCGAAGGTCATTTGTCATGAACTTAACGTGCTACCCGGAGCTAAGCCTATCAAACAGAAAAAAAGGAATTTTGCCCCCGAGAGGCACCAGATCATTGAAGAAGAGATAGACAAGTTGCTTAGGGCTGGATTCATTCGGGAAGTCCTGTATCCGGAATGGTTAGCAAATGTGGTGATAGTGAAGAAAGCCACCGGAAAATGGAGAATGTGTGTAGACTTTACGGATTTGAATAAGGCATGTCCGAAAGACTCATATCCACTACCTCGGATAGACAAACTCGTAGATGAAACTTCAGGATACGAGTTTCTTAGCTTCTTGGACGCTTTCTCCGGCTACCATCAAATCTTAATGCACCCGAAAGACGAGGAGAAGACGTCTTTCATCACTGATAAAGGGACTTACTGTTACAGAGTAATGCTGTTTGGACTAAAAAACGCAGGTGCCACATACCAGCGTATGGTGAATAGAGTTTTTAAAGACTTACTCGGAGTTACAATGGAAGCTTATGTGGACGACATGATTGTGAAAAGTAAAGAAGGGGAGTCTCATGCTTTGCAACTATCCAAAGTCTTCTCGGTCCTAAGGAAGTACCACATGAGACTGAATCCCGACAAGTGTTCATTCGGAGTCCAGTCTGGGAAGTTTTTGGGGTTCATGATAACCAACCGTGGGATCGAGGCTAACCCCGAGAAGGTCCAAGCCATTCTGGATATGAAACCTCCAGTTACAGTTAAAGAGGTACAGAGGTTGACGGGGAGGATAGCCGCACTAAACCGCTTCCTGTCAAAATCAGCCGAAAGGAGCTTGCCTTTCTTCAAAACACTCCGAGGCGGAAAGAACTTTCAGTGGACCGAGGAATGTCAAACAGCCTTTGAGGAATTGAAGGAGTATTTGAAAGAGATCCCATTACTGTCAAGGCCTCTAACCGGGGAGCAGCTGTTTGTGTACCTCGGAATAGGTGATAAAGCGGTAAGTGCAGTTTTGCTGAGGAGAACCGCAGAAGGTGATAGGCCTGTTTATTATGTAAGCAAAGTGCTCTTGGAAGCAGAGACGAGATATCCCCAGATTGAGAGAGTTGCGTTAGCACTCGTTGTAGCAGCTCGAAAACTACGCCCCTATTTTCAGGCACATTCTATAATTGTACTAACAAATCAGCCGCTGAGACAGATACTCCAAAAGCCAGAACATTCCGGAAGGTTAGTGAAATGGGCAGTGGAGCTCGGGGAACACGATATTTCTTTTCAGCCTCGACAGGCTATTAAGGCACAAGCTTTGGCAGATTTTATCGTTGAATGCACATGTCGAGATGAGGCCAAGAAGGAAGAGTTGAACTGGTGGAAGCTATTCGTTGACGGGGCGTCGAATGTCAGGGGGAGCGGAGCGGGCATCGTGCTAATATCACCTGAAGGAGAAATGATAGAATACTCTCTACGCTTCGATTTTCCTAGTTCCAATAATGTGGCGGAATATGAAGCATTAATTTGTGGCATGAAACTTGCAAGGGAGCTCCAAGTTCAAAATGTACTAGCCCATAGCGATTCGCAACTCGTCGTCAACCAATTCAAAGGATAGTATGAAGTGCAAGAATCTACCCTTGTTCCGTACTTAGAGAAGGTTCGGTGGTTAGCTCAATTATTTGACAATTTTCAGATAACCCAAATTGACCGATCTGAGAATGGCCATGCCGACGCTCTATCTAAGTTGGCATCCTCCAAAGAAGCTACTGGGAGAGTCGTAAAGGTGGAAAGATTGGTTAGGCCGAGTATAGAAGAAGAGGAAAGGGTGTTAGAGATTGACGTCGGTTCTGACTGGAGAGTGACTATGAAACAGTATTTAATGGAGGGAACGCTCCCCAGTGAAAAGGAAGCAGCTCGAAAAATGAGAACTCAGAGTGTGAAATTTACTTTGATCAACGGGGAACTTTATAAAAGAGGATATACCATGCCGCTGCTGAAGTGTTTAGGACCAGAACAAGCCAACTACACATTGGCTGAGGTCCACGAAGGGATATGTGGAGAACACTTAGGAGCACGACCTCTGGCAGCAAAAATACTCAGGGCAGGATTTTATTGGCCCACACTCAAGCAAGATGCACTTGATAAGGTGCGAAGATGTGACAAATGTCAAAGGTGCGCCCCCCTGATGACTACCCAAGTATCGGCCCTTCAAAGTACATTCCAACCCACGCCGTTTGCCCAATGGGGTTTGGATATACTGGGACCATTCCCAGTGGCTACGGGTCAACGAAAGTACTTGTTGGTAGCCACGGATTACTTTACCAAATGGGTCGAAGCAGAGTCCCTGGCCACAATTACTGAGAAAAAAGTCGAAGCAATGGTTTGGAAGGAGATAATTTACCGATTTGGAGTCCCAAGGATCTTGAACGTAGATCATGGGAAGCAGTTTGATTGCGAAGCATTCCGAAATTTCTGCGAGGGATTGAAGATTCAGCTCAGGATATCCTCTGTAGCATATCCGCAAGCCAATGGCCAAGCAAAAATCAGTAATAGGACCATACTTCATGGCCTCAAGACTCGCCTGGACAAAGCAAAAGGGGCCTGGGTGGACGAACTGCCTAGTATTCTATGGGCATATAGAACGACGAGTCGGGTAACGACTGGGGAAACACCGTTCAGCTTAGTATATGGAACTGAAGCATTGATACCTGTAGAAATCGGAGCTGGCTCACCGAGGTTAATTTCCTATGTGCAAGAAGTGAATTCTCAAGGGTTGCGAGAGAATCTGGATCTGCTTGACGAGCAGCGAGATCTGGCCGCTATACGGCTGGCCTCTTATCAGCAAAGGGTTGCTCGTTATTATAACTCCCGTGTCAAAGATAGACCCCTACATGAAGGAGATCTTGTGCTACGAAAGTCAATTATCACCAATGCCTCAAGAGAAGATGGGAAGTTCAGAGCAAATTGGGAAGGGCCCTACAGAGTCAGGAAGATGATCGGACCTAGTACCTGCATCTTGGAAAGTTTGCTAGGCAAGAAGATAGCAAAGACATGGAATGCTAATCACCTGAAGCCATATTGTCAATGAGATGTTCATTTTTACCTTTCATTCTTTTTATTATTCTATTGTCAAAACTATGAATTGAAATTAAGCAATGAATTATTAAATACTTTCATCTATGTTGCAAGATAAAGGGCTTGAAGTGAAAAATGCGCGAGGTAAGCCATGAAGAAAACGTGCAAGGGCTTGAAGCGAAAAATGCGCGAGGTAAGCCACGCACTCAAGATAAAGGGCTTGAAGCGAAAAATGCGCGAGGTAAGCCATGAAGAAAACGTGCAAGGGCTTGAAGCGAAAAATGCGCGAGGTAAGCCACGCACTCAAGATAAAGGGCTTGAAGCGAAAAATGCGCGAGGTAAGCCATGAAGAAAACGTGCAAGGGCTTGAAGCGAAAAATGCGCGAGGTAAGCCACGCACTCAAGATAAAGGGCTTGAAGCGAAAAATGCGCAAGGTAAGCCATGAAGAAAACGTGCAAGGGCTTGAAGCGAAAAATGCGCGAGGTAAGCCACGCACTCAAGATAAAGGGCTTGAAGCGAAAAATGCGCGAGGTAAGCCATGAAGAAAACGTGCAAGGGCTTGAAGCGAAAAATGCGCGAGGTAAGCCACGCACTCAAGATAAAGGGCTTGAAGCGAAAAATGCGCGAGGTAAGCCCCCCAATATAAAAAGAGAATATGCAACAAATAAGCAATAATGAGAATTTAGAACATAATATTATAAAGCAAATTGATTTATTAAATTTGGTAAAAACTTTATACATGAGAAGCTATCAAAGTCTCCAATACAAAGAACACTAACAACAAAAGAAAAAAAAAGAAAAATAACTAAAACTATTCATCAGCTGGTGGAGGATTGCCTTCGCCCGATGCGTCGGATTCATCGCCTTCTAAATCACCCAGAGCATCAATCACTCCTGATTGTGGACGAGGCTCCCAAGGGCCCGACAGGTTGGAGAGATCGTCATGGGCTCCCTTCTCAAGGTAGGTTTCGAAGTCCTCCTTGTCAGGCTCATACTCTGCCCAACCACGGAACTCGCCAGTATAATCCTCCAACCGCGTCGACCACTGCAGCTCGGGAAAGGTCTCCCATGATCTCTCCTTCTCTAGCCAAGAACGCGCCATATAAAAATCGTACTTCGCAAAACCAGTGGCGAATAACATCTTTCTGCCGTAACAGTCTTGCGATAGACGGTACTCCCATACAGCTTCGGAACGAATCTCGTTCCTCGCGTCCTGGCTAACTGAAGAAGATGAAGGTCCTCTACGTAAACTCGAGACCTCCTCTTTCAACTGCGTGTTGTCAGATTTCAGTTCATCATAACCAGTCTGGAGGTCTTGGAGCTTTTGTAGAACTGAGTCCAACTCCTCTTGAGTTGCAGTTAAGGACTCCTTGTACTCCTTGGACCTCTCTTGCTCCTTGACAAAATCCTCTTGAAGGCGGACATGGCTGAGGTTTAGGTCCTCGTTTTCCCTCTTCAGCTGGTCAAGTTGCTCGGGAAGCCTCCTATACTGATTCTTCTCGGTTATCCACTCAGCCTTCTCACTCCTCAACTGCTGAAGATCGGCATCAGCCCGAGTCCTATAAGCTCGGTATCGTGCGTTGCACGCGATCACCTGCTGAGCTGTCTAAAAATACAAAGAAAAGCAAAGGATCAGTCAAGGAAACACCGCAAAGAATAAAAAGAGAAAAGCAGAAAGGGAAAACGGGTTAAGCAGATACCCTCATTGCTAAGTATTCGGCTTGATCCTCGGATTGAGGAAAACTCTTGAACAACTCCGCCTCGTCTCTAGGGAGTATGGTTGACCAGCCCAACCGGGCTGCTACGCCAGGGTCGTGGATGGAGTCGTTGTCATTAACGCCCGGATACACTATAAAGTTTTGCCCGTGAACCGCCACACCCCCGTCAACCACGTATCTGGAAGTGTTAAGGTCTGCAACGGGGGGAAACGCCAGGGTATCTCTCATGGACGACTCAATATACAAGCATCGTCTCCCAATTCGAGACGGACGAGTCGTGTTGCACTCGGCCCGATTCGCCCGGTGATGATCCTCTATCTCAAGGTCTGGAAGCGGTGGATCCAAGGCTGCTTGTTTCCCCCTATCTCGATCACGAGAACCAGATCCCTCAGGAGGAGTGGGAAGGGAAGCTGGAGGAGGCCTCGACCTCTCGCCTCGAGAATCAGAGTCCGAAACGTGAGCATGGCTTCGGGACTCACGAGTTTGATCCCGTTCACGCCTACGCTTGGAAGGACGGGTAACTCTAGTAACATCCTCATCACCTCCGCGTCGCCTAAAAACGCCTCTAAGATGTTCCATCCCTGGAAAAGAAACAGAAAAAACAAAAGTTAAAACAAACAAAAGGAAGATGGACAAATATTTATGCAATGAAATGCAGTATGAAATCACCCGGATTCAAATAATCATCAAGCGAATGGATGTTAGCTAAGCTCTCATCCGTGGGCAACTCTAGAAAAGGGCTGCCAAACGCCTCGCCCTGGCCCCAATCTACATCTTCCTCCGACTCTACCTCCGAAGGATCAGTGGGACTACCCACACCATGACCTCCCTCGGGAAAGGCAGATGGAGAAAGCTCAGGTGTCACAGCTGAGGCGCATCCCCAACCCGCAGCAGTTATGCTCTCCGGAGTTAATACCGACAACAAGGCACCCTCATCCTCTACTTGAAGCTGAGAAATGAGGGGGCCATATGCGTCTCTTAAATTAATAATCGGGCTAAGATTATTGGGTCCACAATGACTCCACCGAGTAGGAATATTCAAAGATGAGGGAACCTCGACAACAAACCAATCGGATGCATAATTGTGAAGCTTAGAGGGAGGCTTTCCGAAAAGCTTAGTACTCTGACCCCTTCCAGAGACTTTTTGAATACAAAAACGGGTCGAATTGCGTACACTACGAACTCTGAAGAAAGAATTGAATAGTGGGACAGTAGGCCTGACGCTAAGCCTATGGCATACGACCGTAAACCCTACCACTTGGGCCCACCCGTTGGGATGAAGTTGAGCGGGAACTATGCCATAATGGCGAAGAAAAGCAACTCCAAATTCAGGAAGAGGAAAGCGAAATCCAAATTCCAACGAAGCCCGATGTACAGGAACACCGCTGCTAACGGATTGGGGAGCGCGCTCAGTTGCCGTAGGAAGCCTATAAACATAACCCTCCGGAAGAGGAAAGTTACTCCTAAACTGTTCAAGATCAGACTCTCTAAGCCTAGAATGGGGATCCAGAACTATTTCTTTTCCGCGACCGTGCCCGGCCATTAGGAAATACCTAAACGACGTGAGGGTCCTAGAGGCCGCGAGGATCCTATGCCGTGAGGGTGCTAGTGCCGTGAGGGTGCTAGTGCCGTGAGGGTGCTAGTGCCGTGAGGGAGCCATGCCGTGAGGGTGCTATGCCGCCAGGGTGCTATGCCGTGAGGGTGCTAGTGCCGTGAGGGTGCTAGTGCCGTGAGGGTGCTATGCCGCCAGGGTGCTATGCCGCCAGGGTGCTAGTGCCGTGAGGGTGCTAGTGCCGTGAGGGTGCTAGTGCCGTGAGGGTGCTATGCCACCAGGGTGCTAGTGCCGTGAGGGTGCTAGTGCCGTGAGGGTGCTATTGCCGTGAGGGTACTATGCCGTGAGGGTCCTAAATGCCGTGAGAATCTAATGCCGCGAGAGTCACTTGCCGTGAGAATACAGGGTCGTAAGGATTGCCGCAGGAGTTCGCCGCAAGGGTCTGCCGCAAGGGTTCGCCGCGAGAGTAGAACGAGAGAATTTGCTGTCAGGAACCACCGAATTCAAGAGAAAGATGAAATCTGAGCCTCCACTCTCACGCTATATATATGTGCCGCCAGTGACGACGATAAAACAGTTACTCTTCCGCGTTTAATAATCCGCAAAAGAGTGGGGAGCAATTGTTATGGGCAAAATAAGATAAAAATGACAATATGACGTGTCGTTCAGATAAAACGCCACGTGTCACGCTGAAATCAAATACAGATGAAAATAGATTCTGTATCTACAGCTCAACTCCGGACAATTTTATCCCTAGATACCTACAGTCAATATTACTGGGTAAATACGTCATTGAAGATTAAATTATTCCCTATAAATAGGGCTCAGGTATGACTTTTTGACCTAATTGAAATTTTACTGAAGAATACACTGAAACTCTGCCGACATATTTTTCTGACTTAAGCATCGGAGTGCTAACGCAGGGAAGACCCTGCGCTCCTTTGACTATTTTGATCTTTGCAGAGGAGTGACGTGACTGGAAGATCGAGACACTGACGTCAGCAATCCATCATTTTTGTGCTGTTCAACAACACAAGCCTCTCAAGAATTGCCTGACTAAGAAGCCTTTATTAGCCACTGCACAAGGGGCAAAGTGGGATAACCCAATAAACCTGGTATTATACTCAGTCAGTCATCTTGCCTTGCTCTACATCAAAAAAGTCAACCTCCTTTTGCTCCATTAAAAACAATTGGTTAATAATCAAAGTTTGATCTACTAATCATTATTATATTTAGGACAGATTAAGTTTAAAATTTAAATTTCTCTTCCCCTTCTCTATGAACAAAAGAAAGAAAACAAGTTGTTAATACATGTCAAATGAAATATTAATTCATTAAATGAATTGTTTTATATATTAGTTAAAACAATTTAGTTAATGCTGAAAACTTAACGGGAGGTCATATATTAATTTATATAACCTACTTTAATATTGAAATAAAAACTCTGATGATGATTACTTAAAAAATATAGTTATAAGTTAGTTAATTGTCATTAAATATTAGATTATTACAAGTCAGTAAAATGAAGAAAATAAAATATTATCATAACGTGCTAAATCTTATAAACAAAATATTATTCTAAAAAAAGTGTAAGCTATGTTTATTGAACATGTCGTTGAGATTCTTGCATGTTAATTTTATGAATTTGCAAATCTTGATTTAAAAAAGTCCTTTGAATTAATTTTTAATAGTTTTGTTTTAAGTTATGTTGTGCATTTTGAAATCATATATTAATAGTCTATTACATGAGCCAAAAACCTTCAGTAATGTCATCAGTCTTCGAAACTTTTAGGAAACCACATGTCTTCTTAGTTCTGACATAGAAGAACAAGGTGTCTAAGCTCCTAGGAAAGCTATCCATGTTAGACGTTTTTCATTCAAGAGAATTGACATGAACTTCAAAATTCAGACACTATAAGCATATATGGTCTAAGAGTACTGTCTTTAATTATCCAAACAAATATCTTCTTTTGTTTTGTCGCTCTGCATGTTTGAATCCTCATTAATTCAAATTTATATGGATTAACGTCAATCATAAAACGCGAATGGTGCGTGGTTTAAAAAGAAAAATTTCTGGAGACTTGCTACCCCATCTCTAATTCAAGCTATAATCTTAACCTATCCTCCCTTCATAGTAGCAGGACATTTTCAAAGATTTCTATTTCCTGCTAACTACTAATTCATGCCACAATATTAAGACTTAATTCTCCTGGCAGAGAAACCAGGAACCTAAAAGCTTTTCATGGTTTACTGAAACTTCATTAATGATTCAGCTTCGCATAGCTATCTTTTGATGAGCCAGACAAAAGCAGAATGGCCCAAATGTTCAGTAGCAATTGCTAAGCTGTTCCTCAGCGAGTCTGGAATTGGATACCCCAACAACAGGTCAGTGTCATCTGTTCTAAAACCATATTTCCAGAAAACAAAGAATACTTGCTAGATCGTTTTAGACAATTTAAAGTTTTATACTATTGGTCAGTGATCTTTGCCTTTAGATGATGCAATCTTCTGTATAACTTGCATCAATTCAAGCCTATGTCAGAAGATTTAACTTAAGGTAAATGGAAGAGCAAAGAGAAGAGGTAAATTACTGAGGATTCAAGTTCATCATTTTCATCAATATAGCATAACAAAATCTGGTTAAACAATTAAGAGAACAATAAAGAAACAAGTAAAAGAAATGTTACATTGTAGAACTCAAAAAATGTAGTTCATTAATTCGAATAATCAACTGAAACTCCTACTAGATCCACCCAGATCCAGACCAAATGGAAGCTGATGCCACAACCAAAGCACTCAAACCTACCACACCCCTAGGCCAAACTAGTGGCACAGCATCCGAGCTGTTTGATGTAAGCTTGGCAGGAGGTGAGGCAGTTGGTGAAGGCCAGGGATGAACAAGGACAGAAACTTTCATGCCATTGAAGCACTGGCCATTGCCACAAATGAAGTAGTATCTCTTGGACTCATTGAGAGTGAGAGGTATAAAATCCTTGCCACTGGTTGGTTTCCTGAAGCTCCTTCCATTGTGCAGTTGTCATAGCCAATTCGGTTCCCTTCAAACACATTGTATTGTGTCTTTTGATACCTAAAGGCTATAAGAAAAAGGCAGAGCAAAGATCATAAAAGAACAAGGAGCCTCTGGCTATGGCATCCTTAAAATGCAAAGAGATAATGTATAATGTTGCAAATGAATAGTTCGGCAAGGTGAGGAAAAGTCACGATAGAAGTGCCATCAAAGTGTTATTTGCGAATGTGCTTCTCACTGAAGCAACCTTATGTTCTAAATTATCTTTACAATAGTATGATTATCAGGCAAATTTAAAACAATAAAATATTAGTAACTAAAACCAAGTATAAACAAATGTCAAATGTTTTAAACAGAAAAGAAAATAGAAATTATGAAGGATTTGCATTAGGAGTCCCCATTCTAGGATAAATTTTCATGTGCCCCTCTACACTTCGAGATATAGCTAGGAAACCTAATGGCATGATTCAAGAGAAAAGCATATTAAATGCTAAACTAGGCATCTAACAGAAGCAAAGCAATGTGAGTTGCGGTTTTGGATTTTAAAGCAGACACGTAAACTAGGCATTCAAACTAATCCCAATATTGACATTCACAACATTGAGGATAAACGGGCACTTTTGTATTATCAAAAACCATTGTTTTACACTTCCTAGTGCCCATAATAATTCAGTACTGCTATATTTAGAAAAATCTATCATTCCCTTCTCTGAAAAACAAGAAAATGGCATACGAAACTACAACTACAAAAGCAGATAGTTGAAGAGAGTGTGTGTACAAATGAGGTCTCCCACATAGAAGGTGTGGTTGTTGGCCCAAAGGGTGTAGTTGATGCTAGGGTTCAAGCCTTTGTTAGCACCAACAATGTGGTCAGTGGCGGTGACAGTGCCAAAGAGTAGAACGAAGAACAACAAGAGGAGTTGATTTGCTGATGAGATCAATATATTGTTGCTGACCAGTTAGCAGTTGTGTTCGGTTACCACTCTTTTCTTTTGATTTTTGTTATTTATTTGGAATTTGACCACACTTGACTGCACAACATTAGGGCAAGGCTGGGAGCTTTGTTGCGACACACATCATTTGGACAGATGATTACTTTCGATTAAGGTAAGATAGAAAATAAATACAATAATAGTGAGATTAATAATTACAGTAGTAAAATTAAATAGTGTAATAATAATGTGTTAGAATCAATTTTAAAAGTGGCATTAAAATGAGTGTATCCAATAAAATGACCATAAAAAAATATTAGATTAAAATTTATAATATTTATTATGTATTTATAAAATTAATTAAAACTATTTTATAGAAAAGAACATTTTTTAATAAATTATTTTATATCAAAAAAATTCTTTTGCTATTATATATTTCAAAATTATTTTATATATATTTTAAAATATAAAAACATTAAAAATGAAAGTAAAATAATTAAATAATTCAAAAACTTAAAAAATTAATAAAAATTTAGAACTTTTAAAAGTGGAGAAAAAATGTAAATTTCTGTTACCACTGGGTCTCGTGACTCTACTGGACCCCTATCCCTTCAATGGCTCACTAAATGGGGCATCCTGTTTTTACTGCAACATAAGGTGCATCCTAATGCACCCCATAATATAGTTGTAACTTTATTCTAGCTTTGGATTCCGCTACACCATGAGTGTGGTGGAATTCAAATTGGCCCTCAATTAGTGACTTACTAGAAGTTTAGCTCACGTTGATGAAAGTAAAAATGTTTATGGTCGGGTTGGCTAGTTTAAGTAAAGTATTAAAATATTAAAAATAAGTTTAAGTTTGATTTCATTCGATTTTTTGGATATAATTTTTTACTTAAACTTATTTTTATTTACAATAAATAAATTCAAATTCGATTAAATGCTGTTAATTTTTCTTAAAATAATAAAAACATAAATATACATAATCATTAATGAGTATAACATAATAAATTTTTATAAAAAAGACTACAAAAAGATATGGAAATCTAAGGGGTCGTTTGGTATCGTTTCTTGTTTTCTGTTTTGTGTTTTTTGTTTCTGAAATTTTTGTTTTTGTTTTTGTTTGTTTTGTTTTCGATTTCTAAAAACAAAAAACATGTTTGGTTAAAATTGTTACGTATTCAGAACAAATTTTTAAACTGATTTAGATACAATAATTCAATCACAAAATAAAATTTAAAAATTGAACAAAAATAATAATATATTTATTATATAATATTATGTACATATTATTAAATTATATTATTTATAATATTTAATACTAATATGAAATATCTACTTTTAGTCATATTAAAATTTAATATTATTTAAATTTTATTATAATTAAATATAATATTAAATAAAATAATTACTTAAAAAATAATTCAATTAAAATAATAATAAATAAATTTTTAATATTAATTTTATTAGATAATAATGGAGATTAATAAACATTTTAAATTTTATATATTAAATAATAATATGAATTAATAAATTATTACCTATATTTAATAATATTATTTACTTTAATTGAAATAATATTAAATTACTAAAAAAATATATTTAACTAAGTAATTTATAAAAAATATATATTATTAAAACATGTTATATTTAATATAAATAATTTTATTTAATTTCAATTTTTTAATTTTAATAATATTAAATTATTTTATGTTAAGAGTGATATGTTTTAAATTTAATTAAAAATATATAATATTAAATAATAATATCATTTAATAAAATATTTATTAAATATATTAAATAATAGCAATTAGCAATAATATTAATTATTAACATATCTAAATTATAATAAATTATATTATTTAAATTTATAATATATTCAATCAATTATTATACAAGTTTAAATTAAAAATATTATGATATTATATATTTCTTGTTATTTTTTACATTTTTCAATTTTTCTAATTTAAAATAAATATATTAAAATTAAATTATTTTTTAATTAAATAATATTTTATATTAAACATTAATGTTATTTTTATTTTAAAAAATTAATTAATTTTATTTTATAATTTTATTATGAAAATATATTAATATTATATTAATATATAAATACTGTTCACTTATTTATGAACAGTAACAAAAATGAAAACATGTTTCCGAAAACAATGAAAATATCAAATTCTTGTTTCCAACAATTTTGAAAATTTTCATTTTCATTTTCGTTTTTTTAAAACAGAAATCAATACCAAACATATTTTCTGTTTTTGTTTTTCAAAAAACTGAAAACAAAAACAGAAAACAGAAAACAAAAACAAAAACAAACGACCCCTAAATAAACAACATAAGCTCAAATAAAATTGAACCAAAAAAAAAACTAAATTAAAAATTCATTAGTATATTGTTAATAACTTCCTCACTTGAGATACCTTCAAAAATCTTTTTGAAATTTAGAAAAAAAAATATAATTTATTTTATTCAAATATCAAATTAACTAAGTTATAAGAAATAGTTTTTTAAAAAAACCACCAACAAGTTGGGTTAGGCTTAGACTTTAAATAGTGAATCTAAGTCCGAACTAATTTTTTATAGATCCCCAATTTTTAAGTTCAAACTCATCTAATGAACGTAATATTTTTGTTCAAATCTTTTGAAAGATCGAATTGGACATTGGCCTTAAACAGACAGCTCAACCCATTAACAAGTCTAACTGCAAGCATGTTTTGTTTTATTTTTCATTTATTGAGTTATCTTACTCCTACTCCAATAAGTAAAATAAAAATCATAATTAAAAAAATATAATTTTAATACAAAAATATAATCATTTAGCTTATGCTAGTAATATATGCAAACTTATTTCAATAGTTGAATTAATAAATCCAATACATATTGAACAACGATTTTGTTTGGATGTTTAGCAATCTAATTTGCAACTTTGTCGTCGTTTCTACTATTTTTTTAAATTTGCAAACATATGAATATTTGGTTTGTAAATGCATTGATCAATTGAGATCATCATCATCATCCTCAATTGAGATCTATCAAAATAATTTATGATATGCCAAAAGCATATAACCTATCATTAATATTGATATAACTACATATGAAAACAAAACACATTTGATATTAAAAAAATGATAATTCAATACACAAAATTCTTACTTTATGAAGTCTGAGAAATGTCATTTTACAGTCTTCCTTTCTTCTGCACCAAAAAAATTAGACCTCTTTGCAAGTACTCTATGACTTGAAGGTATAAAATAATAAAAAATAAAAGTGGAGTTGGACCTTCATGACTGTTGTTTTGACCAATATTTCTCATGAATGATACATGATATTAATGTTTTATGAATCAATTAAAGCAACAAGACATGTTCATGTATCTACGTAAAAGGGTTTTCTATATTATGGGCTAACACGGCTATATGCTAAGATTGTTCTCCTTATGTTTACTATATGCTTGGTTTGAATTTTCAATGATCTAAAGGTTCCCAAATTGTTCCTTTCTATCGTGCAGACTAGTAAAGCACATCGATCTTCGCCAATTATAAAATCAAACAGAAATCATTGCCAATTATAAATGGTTCAATTTGAATGTAAGTTATTCGCTTGTCCATGCAGAGGTTACTATCTAACGAGAATGTAACTACTCACTTCAGGAGGACAAAGCTCAGGATAAAGAACTTATGCATGCCAATGTATATGAGCTGTGTGCAAGGGAACGTATAAACATATCATACTTCAAAGATCATCACAAAATTCAACAATTAAAAACAAAGACGTAAAAATCCAAAAAAAAAAAAAACATTTATGTTAAAGCTTAAAATAGTTTATGATTAATTATGGCTTGAATTTCAAAAGCCTCAATAGTCGTCAATCTGTCATAACGTACTAAGTTTTAGAAAAACTAATAGCTAGACACATAATTTAAAAAGTCACTACCAATCATTCAAATTATGGTGTGATTGATTACCTATTCACATAAGGAATAATGATTAGAAAAATTATTCGCGTAAGACGTTTTCACCCAAAAGAATTGATATTGAACTTTGAAATCCAGACACTATTAAAAAATATATATAGTTTGATCTAAGAATATCATCTTTTATTTGTCGATGGTAAGAATCTGAAATTCTGGAGATATGCCACCCATTTCTAACTCAAGCTGCAATCTTAACCTATACTCCCTTCATGGTAGCAGGACATTGTTAGAGATCTCAATTTCCAGGTATACCACAATATTAGGACTTCATTATCCAAGCAAAAAATCCAGGAAACTAAAGGCTTTTCATGGCTTCCTAAAACTTTAGTAATGATTAAACTTCTCGTAGCTATCTTTTGATGAGTCAGACAAAGGCAGAATGACCCGAATGTCTGGTATGAATTGTTAAGTTGTTCCTCAGCGGGTCCGAAATTGGATACTCCAGACAACGAGTCAGTATCATTTGTTCTAAAACCATATTTCCAGAAAGCAAGGAATACTTGCTAGATCGTTTTAGACAATTTATAGCTTTATACCATTGGTCAATGATCTTCTCCTTTAAATGATTAAACCTTCTGTATAACTTGCATCAATTCAGGCCTATGTCAAAAAATTTGGCTTAAGGTATATGCAAGAGCAAAGAGACGAGGAAAATTTGTGAGAATTCAAGTTCATCATTTTCATCAATTAAACACAACCAAATCTGACTAATCAATTAAGAGAATAATTAAAAAAAAAACAAGCAAAAGAATAACAAAGGAAAATAATATGTATATATATATATATATATATATATATATGAAATAAATGAAAGAGGAAAAAAAAAAAGCAGCCACGAACAAAAAAATAATTAAAGTGGCTAACTGTCTCATTTTAAATATTAGAAAACAAATTTATTTTACAGTATTTTGATTTTTAATAAATTTAAAAATTTTATTTGAATAAAATAATATTTTTTATAAAATCTACAAAAATTGAATTTTTTTTTTGGTAATACGCTCGTAGATACTGTAAGCTTCATTTTCGGATGATCTTCTTTGTTGTTGATTTGATGCATTCGTAATTTTATTTTGAAATATTTGTTACAAAAATTAACTCAGATTATTAAAAATAATTAAAAATTAACTCCAATTGTTTCTAAACATTTTCCTTTTTATTTATTAAGAATATGTATTTAAGCATAAATTTCATTGAGGTCATCAAGATTTTATCATAATTTAATTTTAATCCATTAGTTTTGAAAATAAAAACTTCAATCTAAAATCACAAATAATTTTAACATATATTAGTTAATTACTAAATTTGAATTAATAATATTACATTTCCAAATATCAAAAATAAATTTAACTATTATTTATTATTTTTAAATATTTTTTAAAATATTATTATATATAAAATTTTTAATTTTTTAATATAAAAAAGAATTATGAGTATTTTATGAGTTATAAATATTTAGGTAACTAATTTTTTAATAGTGATTTAATAGAATATTTTTTTTATTATTAAATTAATAATTTTAAATCAAAATATTTATTTTTTAAATTAATAAATTAATATTAAATTAAGTTTAAGATAGAAAGATCTTAATAAAATTTATTCTCCCAAAAAGTTTAAAAGCAGCTAAAGTTGGGGCCCAAAAAACTGTTTTTGAGTTTTGAAGTATTGATGCAGATTTGACCATCGATGAAATGTGGGCCCCGTGCTGTGGCGGCCGCTGGGAAGGAGATCTCATGAATGACGCTAGCAGTGACAAATTTGAGATTCTCCTTTCTTTTTTATTAACGACGCCTCTTTTTTTTTTTCTTCTTTAATTTTATTGATTAATATCAGATATATATATATATACATATATAAAACGTGGGTGAAACTTTTTGTCTTCTTAGATAAAGTTGGAATAATAATATATTTTTTATTTTATTTATTTTTTAATTTATTTAAAAATATGTATTATCATTTTATTTTTATTTGTAGAGTCAAAAATTTTTATTAATAATATATAAAATAATTATTATTATTTTATTTTTGTTTTTAATGTTTGTGAATGATTTTATTTTTTTTTTTAACCAGGGTAGAATGATAACGAAAATATTATTAGTAGATGTCTTGCGCTATCTAACTTAATTAAGAATATAGCATTATATTATCGGTTTTGGATAAAATACGAATAGTAATATTATCACATGAGATGAGTTAGGATAAGATTTCAATAGTAATTTTAGGGTGTTAATTATTCAAATTTAATTATAAAAAATAATTTTTAATAATATATATTTTATTTTATAAGTGATATATTATTAGTTTACTATTTAATTAAATTAATTTATAAAGTGTCCTAATTATATTTTTTAACTTTAATTTATTTTTATGAGTTAGCTTAAATTTATTAATTTTTTTTCTTATATATGTATTAAAATTGATTTTAAATATAATTTAAAAATCAAATTTTTAATTTAATAAATGAGTATTTAATATATTCGAGCAGTTAACTGATATTCCTTATATCATATGGAATGAATTTAGATAGTAAAAATCAAAATATTCAAATAATCAATTAAATTTAGATATCATAATATATATATATATATTAAGGTATGAGTATTCCAAAAATAATGCCTACCTTACCCGTTAAAATGAATTAAATAGGATACATTGAGCAATTATGAGTTTATTTTTATCAAATAATGCTCTGGAGGAAGAGAATTTAGAGGGAAAGGACATAGAAAATGTAAAATAACCAAAAGAAAAAAAAAAGACAGCACAACAACATGTTATTATTAAATTTTCGATAATGAAAATTTTATATTATCACGTCAGTTTACTTTATGTGACAAAAAAATTATTATGTGAGTAATTTAATTGTAATTTGGTATTTTTTTTACATTATTTATTGATATTTTACATTTTGAAAAATAAGAAAAAGCTAAATTTATTTACATTATTATAAAAAAATTATTATTTTTTGCATACCCTCATGAACTAATTATATATAATTAAAAAGGACTCAGAGAAACTGGAAGGGAAAGAAAAAACGCGTGTTTGGTCAAGAGCAGTGTGCCAGCCAAATGAAGGTCACCCATTCTCTCGCGTCATCAGGTCCCCATTCTGAACCAATATATACCTCATCCTCATTGCACGTCTCTGCAACTATCCAAATCCAAAAACCAAAACCAAAACCAAAACCAAAACCCAAAGTTTAGTAATTCCTTCTCACAAACAGAAACAATTTAATAAACCCATTTGCAGTGCTAAACTACAATTCCCAAATCCAAATCCATTTTAGTAGTAGTTTGTTTAATAGAAAATTCAGAAAGAAACTGCAGAAATGGAAAATATCACCACTCAGTCTCAACCTCTTCTCACTCCCTACAAACTTGGCAAATTCAGTCTTTCTCATAGGTAATAATTAAGAGATGCTCTTTTCTTCATTACTTTTTTCTGAATTTGCAGTAGCAGGACTTCTGCATTCTTCTCAGTCTCTAAGTTCCCATCTCTGTTTGCATAATTTTTGGAAATCCCATTGTTGTCTAGTTGAAAATCCCAGTTTTTGTAACTTCTTAGTGTGCTTGTTTATTAGGAAAATCCCCATTCGTTCGTTGCCATGGGAAATTTTGGTGCTTAAGCTTACTCTAATATTTACCTTTTTTTTCAGAGTTGTTTTGGCGCCATTGACTAGACAAAGATCTTACAACAATGTTCCTCAATCACATGCCATTCTGTACTATTCCCAGAGAACTTCCAGAGGCGGATTTATGATAACTGAAGCTACTGGAGTTTCTGTCACAGCTCAAGGGTAACTTTTAAGCATTGTTTTTTTTTCAATTTAAAGGAGAATATATGTATCATGATTTGCAAAAAGTTCACAATTTCTATACCTCAAAAATTAATTTAATGAAAGTTGTATTTCCCATTCATAAAGGTATGCGGATACACCTGGTATATGGACAAAAGAGCAAGTTGAGGCCTGGAAACCCATTGTTGATGCTGTTCATGCCAAAGGTGGAATTATCTTTTGCCAGATTTGGCATGTTGGAAGGGTTTCAAATAAAGGTGATTTCCTGTCTTACACCTCCATTATGTCTTCTCTTCTATGACAGAGTGGTAACTGAATTTTCTGTAACATTTTACATAAATTCAATAATGAATATATGATTGAAAAATCAATGCCTATATTTCTCATATTGAATACTTTATTTCTGCAAATATAAGGATTAAAAAAGTATAGGTTCAGATAAATACTTTTAAAGTGCTTTGAAAATTCTATTTCCACATAGCATGGTCTATACTTGATGCTTTTTTGTGATATTCATGTGATGACGGCATTGGCCACAGGCTCACAGCTGATCTCTTATCACTTGTAAATGTTTACAGATTTTCAGCCAAATGGACAAGCTCCAATATCTTCTACTGATAAGCCATTGACACCACAAATTCGATCTAACGGAGTAGATGTAGCAGAGTTCTCACCTCCAAGGCGATTAAGGACAGATGAAATCCCTCAAATTGTCAATGATTTCAGAATTGCAGCAAGGAATGCTGTGGAAGCTGGTATGTTCTTTTTCCAGATTGTGAATATGATGTTACTTCTTTAAAAGGCTAATTTTGCTGACTGATTTATGTATAGGTTTCGATGGAGTTGAGATTCATGGAGCTCATGGGTACCTGATAGACCAGTTTTTGAAAGATCAGGTGAATGATCGAACAGACCAATATGGCGGATCACTAGAGAACCGATGCAGATTTGCACTAGAAATAGTTGAAGCTGTTGTCAATGAAATAGGAGCAGATAGAGTTGGAATAAGGTTATCTCCATTTGCAGACTTCATGGAATCAGGGGACTCAAATCCGGAAGCGTTAGGCCTCTACATGGTTGAGGCCCTGAATAAATATGGAATTCTCTATTGCCATATGGTGGAGCCGAGAATGAAAATGGGGGGAGAAGTTTGTGAATGTCCTCAAAGTCTTCTGCCTATGAAAAAGGCTTTTAATGGCACTTTCCTTGCAGCCGGGGGTTATGGCAGAGATGATGGAAACAATGCTGTGGCTGAAAACCGTGCGGATCTTGTTGCTTACGGTCGTTTGTTTTTGGCCAATCCAGATTTGCCAAGGAGATTTGAGGTTGGTGCCCCCCTTAACAAGTACAATAGGAGCACTTTCTACACATCCGATCCGGTCATCGGTTACACTGATTACCCGTTTCTTGAAGAGAACGGTATTGCTTAAATTTCCCCGACAGGAGTGTGAGAACATGTTTTTGCTTCTTTAACAACCATTATGTCTGGTTGGGATCCAGGGTTGTAAGTCTTTTTATTTTCTTAATTTTTTTCCACGTGACAAAATTCTATATCAAAGAAATACATATATATATATATATATATATATATATATATATTAATAAAATCCTTGTGTCACCAACTGAGTACTTTCATCTAGTTTATATTAAATATTATATAAGATGATGAATATATCACTTTACAAATATCTAACATAAAAAATAACATAGGTCTAATTTAATAAACTATAAATAATAAAAAATCAACCTCTATTTTCTCTCAAAGAATATCAAATAATTTTAGATATGGGATGATGATATAACACGAATAACAAATATAAATGTGATACAAGTTAAAATTAAATAAAAATTGTATATGAATATGATGAAACTAAAAATAATATTTTGTATTTTTCATGTTTACACGAATTTTAACATGAGATGTACTTATTTTACATGATACAAACATAATTTTATATGACATGAATTATAAACACAAATTATCATATCCAAAGTGCCAAAAAAAAAAAGTGCCATCATCAACTCCTTTTATTTTAATTTCAATTTCTTTAATCTCATCTCTTTAAGTCAAGCTTGATTTTTTATATTATACTTCTGGTATTCATAATTTTAACTATATATAAAGTAATATAAATTAAAAGTATATAATATTAAATTAAATGTATAAAATACAGACAAAATTAAATTATATTGTTTACACAGTTTTGTTTAGTTAAACCGAAAGAGCATTTTTAGCAATAATGTTCATTAACAAATATTATAATGTGATTGTAGCCAATCAAGATACCAAAAATGTGATCCTCTTCCCTTGTGCCAAACACCACTTAAGAGTGAAGTCAAGAAACGAAGAAAGCCAAAGAGAACCACAAAAAAGAGGAGGAAATAGTTGCAACCACTTTGGATGTTGAAGAAGGAAAAAATAGACTGATGAGAGCAAGTATGCAAAAGCTTTAGAGGGAGTTGTTTGCAAAATTCATAGAAGAATTAAGGAAAATAAAATATATAATAAATGAGAGAGAGAAAAAATAAGCAATGATGAGAGAAAAAAATATTTAAAGTGGTTAAGTGTCATATTTTAAATATTGAGAAATAAATTTATTTTAAAGTATTTTTTAATTTTTAAAAAATTTAAAAAATTTATTTGAATATAATAATATTTTATATGAAAATACTTTTGTTTTCGTAATACAATCTAAGACATTATCAAGATCTTATCTAACCCTTTGTTTGGTTTATTAAAATGACTTTTAAAAATTGATTTTTACATTTTTGGTGTTTGGTTGGCAAAAAACTTATTGGTCAGTGTAAAATGATTTTCTAGTTATCTGAAAATTAACCCATTTTACTCGAAATTGTCTTACATTTTTTAAAAGAGAATATATTTTTTAGAAAATAGTTGCTTATGTATAAAATTATTTGTCAAGTTCATGAATATAATTCTACTCAAGTTAGACCTTAGATATGATTTTTTGAAAACTTTAATTTAATTTAACCCTACATAAAATATTATTATATTAATAAAAATATTTTTTATTCAATTAGATTAAAATTTTTAAATATTAAATATTAACATTAAAAATCTTTTTTATAATAAGTTTAAATATTTTATTTTTTATATCGTTAATCTTAAATATTTTTAATATCTCAATAATAAACAATATTATATTATTATTTTTAATAATAAGTAACATATTTATTTAAATAATTTATTAATATTTTAATTTAAGAAATAATGTTTTATATTTTATTTAAAAATATTTTTATATTAATATTTTAATAATAAATATAAATAAATAATATTCTTGTTATGACTTTAATAATAAACACTTTCAGTATAAAATATAATTATTTCAATAGTATAAATAATTTTAATATTTCAAAAAATAAATTTTAATATATTATCAATATTATATATATATATATATATATTAAAATAGTAATATTACTTCAAATTTTTATAAATATTAATATAAGTAATAATAAATAGTTTTTTTTAGAGAATAACTTATATTAGAATTGTAATCCTCGTAACTTCCCATGTATTTGTTTTCATGAAGATATGATATATTTGTACGTTGTTACACAAATAGCTTGAGAGGCTATGATATATGCATATGTATTGCTACATGAGTATAAATGATAAAAAAGATGTAAGGATTTTCGAAATTTGATGAAACATCCAAGATTCTAAGTTGTGTGCACAAGTTTCATTAACTATGAACTATGTGGAATGGATACCATTATGTGTTAATTGTGCACGGAATGCAAATTGAGGTATGCAGCAAATGTGGATGAATGTACATTGAAAAATCTGCAAAAATGAGGGTGCAGGGGATGAGAGATCGATCTCATATGAAGGAGAGATCGATCACCCCTCATGAAATGCCCAAAATTTGTCGAATGGGACTGGGAAGATCGATCTCATGGGAAGGCAGATCGATCTCCTTAAGTCTCTGTCTGGAAGGAATCGATCTTCACAAGGCACAGATCGATCTCCTTAACTCTCTGTCTGAGACAAGATCAATCTCAAATCATCGACAGATCGATCTCATTAAGGTTCTGCAAGAAGCAGATCGATCTCCAAGGAAGGATTTGCTTACAAACGGATCGATCTCATCATGGAAGAATATTGATCTGGTAGTAGTTGCGTTTGGTAAAAAGGACTACCAAACCTTGCAGAGATCGATCTCCACAAGGACTAGATCGATCTCATGTCTCTGCGACTATAAAAAGGGCATGACGAGATTTCGACTAAAAATCGGATTTCCCTCCCACCAAACCCGCACTGCCATTTTCTCTCAAGGACCCAAGCTTTCTCACTCTAAAAATCACTACATTTCAGCCAAAATCTGAAGAAGCTCAAGAAGGGAAAGTTGTTCCTTGAAGCAAGGAGAACAACATACCCAAAAATCATACATTGGTGTGACCAAGAGAAGGAGTTTTGGCTACCACAAGTTTAGCTAAGTAAAGGGGTAAGTTCTTCAACCTTCAAGATATGGATTTCTAGGCATTTAATGGGTTGAATAGTATGTGAAATATTGCTAAGAATGATGAATGTAGTGATGGGTGAGTAACATTAAGAGGAATTTACGAAGGGAAATCCATGGAAAGTGAAGGAAAGCTTATGAGAAGATAAAATGATATTAGTGGGAGAGTGAAATGTGATTTAAGGGTTTGAGGAGTATGAATAGACAAGTAAAAGACAATGTGCATGTTTAGTAGAGAGAAAAAAAATAACTTAATGATTTACACGTGCAGATTGAAATACACGGTTAACTCGGATATCGAATGGAGCAAACAAGACGAAGGAAATATGAGCATGATTCAAGGTAAGAGACTGTATGTTAGCGATAGAGATATTCGTACGTAACTTTTACAGCGATTTCAGTAATTATGACGCTAGGATTACTACGTTTAGCTAAATACTATGAAATGATATGAAATAATGAAATGTACTATGATATATATGTATTGTAAAAATGGGATGTGGTAAGGAAATAGCATGATATGCATGTTTTTCGATGTTTCTCAACTATGTATTGATTTTGAGATTGAGAAATGATGATGGATAGGTTGGGTAGTTTTACATATTTAGCATGGGACAACATGCTACGTAAATAAATATGTTTTGAGTTTTTAAAAGAGAAAATAGTCACCTATTGGATTTGAGATGTGAATTGGTGTTGGAGCTCTAGCTCACACCCGTTTTAATGATTTTGACTATGTTGGAGTTTCACTCACATACATCTACATGTTTTGATAAACTGTGTTGGAGCGTGACTCGCACGTGGTTTTATAAGGATAATGTGCTGGAGTTTTAGCTCGCACATATTTCTATGTTTTGATGTGTCGTGTTGGAGTTCATCTCGCACGTTGGATTTGAGAAAGGTGCTAGAGCATTGCTCGCACTAGTTTTTATTGAGTTGAAATGATACAGTGCTAGAAGTTGTTGCTCGCACTGAGAGATACCGCGTTGGAGTCTTGCGATAACTGTGTCATGCTAATTTGCTCGCCTGGTATATGAGACATGGTTTAGGATGATGAGTCCATTGGAGTTGGTAGATGGACTGGGTCTACGGTTGTACATTGAACTGTGTAGTTGTCTGTTGGTACACTATGTATCGTGCTGGGTGCACGTGAGTACGAGTATCGCGTAGATGACGCATGGCGTACCTTGTACTGTGAGTTTGTGTGATATGATGAGGAGGATGATATTTATTGAGATGAGCCAGAGGGAAGAACTGACTCATCTCCCTTCAGGCGAAGTGATGCCCTATGCACACCGATCAGTGAGGCCTGGGATCACTGACTATGGTCATATGTCATGGATATTAATTTGCCGAGAATTCCATGTCCGTCTCAGAGATGAGAGAAATTGAGAAACTCAGAAAAGAAAGAGATTTGATAAAATGATATGATTTGAGAAAAACAAAGAGATATTGTGGTTTGATAAATCTCTTGATTTTAATACTTGTGTTATGATAGCACTGTTTTACGAGCATGTTTTTAAATGGAAGTATTGTATATTTGTTTTATGAAAATGCTTGAGAGAAGAATTGATTAAATGCATTTTCTAGTATTAATTCCATTTATATTGAAACATGTTTTGGTTTAATCATGCATGAGTTATGTAGATAGTACAATATCTACCTGTTAGCATAATTTTCCTTACTGAGCTGTGGTTTGCTCATCCCACTATTTTTTCCCCTCCAGATACTGAGAAGTAGAACAGTGCGGTGGTCTCTAGATCCCATTTTGTATTGGATAGCTCCCACCCATTGCAAAGGTATAAGATTTATATATGCATGAGCATCTTGTATCTATTATAATGTATCGCACAGTTATGAATTGAAAATGTAAACAGTTGTATGAGGATGTTATGTAAAGATTATATTATACAATTGATTTTGTATATCTATACACACAATTGGGAGTGTGAATTAAAGATTTAAATATTTTCGCTATAAAGTTATAAAATTTAGTAATTGTAGCGTCTCACATTCCAATCGTAAGTAGTGTATGTATGGATGAAGGGCATCCGGAAGTGAGGTGTGACAAGATTGATCTTAAATAGAGGATGTTTTTGACATTAGTAAAATAATGACACTTCATATTCTTGTAAAGACATGTAATAATTATCTTACATTCATTTTTATCATATCAATATGATTAAATTAATTTACTCAGAGTCAACTCTCATTAACTATATTTACTTATTTAACTCAAATTAATGAAAAAATCAAAAATTCGCATAATTAACAAAAAGCTATTAACATCTAACAAAAAGATTTATATGAAAAGTAACAAAAAAAATAATTTGTAAAATGTAAAAGGGAATCGTATTTGATAGACTATTTTTGGAATTAGTTTCAAACATAATAATACCAAAATGTAAGCTTTATCCGAATAATACTGGGAAAGATTGCATTTACGAAAGAAATTAAATATATATATATATATTCTAATTCATCCAATGGTATTTGTGTATTTGTTTTCTAATTCAACTTCTAATTAATCAAACTAATATTTTGCTACTTTTAAATTATTTTTTTGTTAAATGTTAAGAGCTTTTTGTTAATAATCTGAGTTGTTATTTTTTTCATTAATTTGAATTAAACAAGTAAATAAATTGATATAATAAGAGTTAATTCTTAAATAAATTAATTTAATAAAAAATTATTTGATGAGAATTAATGTGAATTAATTATTATGTGTTTTTTAAAAGTATAAGATGTCATTATGTAAATACCGCAAATTTGCAATGTACTCGGTATTATCTATTAAAAAAAGGATGAATAGTAAAAAGAAAAAGAAAAAAGAGAAAGGCAATTAAAATTTAATACGCGATTATGGTGGATTAATTTAAATATAAATATTAGATTAATCACATAGATATGTATATGTGTATATACGTATGTCATATTTTGTTTACCCTTCAAAATTAATGTATAGGTATGTATATGTATAAAGGTATACGAATGTATACACATATATGATTGAATATATATATATGGAAAAGAAGGTACATATATATATTCATAAGCCAACCCAAGAACCCCATTTGGTATACATGCCAATAAATAGGATGAGTGGAAGAGAGGATATGTAAGCTAAATAATACTAAGAATTGACTTTCAAATGAAGCCAACGCCGAGGGGTATGAGTTACTGTCGTTCGCAACAACCAAGAGGAAAAGAAATAAAACCATAGTTAGCAGTATATAGGATTATATTAATGTAAAATGTATTAAGAAGACTTGGTATGAAGAGGAAAGAGATTTTTAAAGCATGAGGTTTTGCTTCAAATGAAGCCTAATCCGTGAGGCATACAGAGCAACTTGCTGCAGTTTTACTGCAGCAAGAAACTTAGTGAAGAGATGGTAAGTTGGTAAGGTAGTGGAGTCTAATCAATATAGGAGTATGGGAATACCTGAACCAAATTGAATGGAGAGCAGAATTTACTGTACTTGCAGCTGAATGACATGCAAGAAAATCGATAGGAGCAGTTAGTAGTGGCTGGAGAACCCGAAGAGAAAGCTGTGAAGAGGTCTGAAAAACTGATGTGAAAGGTTGCCAGTGAATTGAAAACCGAGGAGCTGGAAATCACAGTGCATGGGATAGACCAAACGTGAGTGAGAGTGGCTGGAAATAAAAGGAAAGAGAAGAAAGATGATGGATTACTCAGTGAAAAAAATGAAGTGGGAACAGTTGGGAACAATCTGAAACATGAAAGGGAAAGAAATAAAGAAGACGTGAAAATGCTGGATGGACTGAACGGAAATAGAAATTAGGGACTGGGAGCTGTGCGTCCCGTAAGACCTGAAAATTCGGTGTCATTTTTAAGAAATTATTATTTGTAAACTTGAATTTATGTAATCTTGATCAATAAAGAAGAAATAATTAAATTTCAGATCCAATTAATTAAGATATGAATTTATTTTAATATTTTTAGAATTTTTGTCTCGAAAAACGAGCCCAAAAATAGTAAAAAAATATACCGAAAAGGTAAAATCGGACTAATAAATTCATTTACGGACTAAATGAATTTAATATGAATTTTTGGGATATTTTGGTATTTTATTATTATTTTAAGGAATAAAATAATAACAAAAATATATTAAAAAAAACAAAATCAGAAAATTGGGAAATTGGAATCGGGGAGAGAGAAACCAAAATTGAAGAGGAAAACCGACGGATTCGGTTTCCTCTCATCGGCGAGCCACCGGCGAGGCTAAGGGGCCAGCGAAGGCAGCCCAACACCGGGTGACTCGCCAGCGGCTAAGACACGCTTGGAAACGCCGCCGGCAGAGAGATCGGAGAAGGGAGAGGCTGCGGGAGAGAAGGGGCGATTCGGTGGAATCCGGCACCGATCGACCCCACCCGAGGCCAAAAGAACGTTCCCCAGGCTGCGACGCTTCGAATGGCGGTGGAATCGCGTCGGGAACTGGCCGGCAGTGCCGACGACGGCAAAATTTTCACTGAACCGGTTCGGACCTGTTCAGTGTGAAAAGGGGCGAACCGGTCCAAACCGGTTCAGGAGGAGAGAGAAAGAAAAGAAAGAAATTTTTTTTTGAGATTTCATCGGACTTCGGGTAAGTCGATACGAGGTCAAAAGTGATCAATTTAATTTTCGATAAATTTATTTAAATTGTATTTAATCGAAAATTGACTCGAAGTTAAAAATACGAAATTGTGCAATTCGACAATTAATTTCGAACGAAAGCCCGATCGAACTCCGATTCGCGTACCATCGCATAATCTCGGGTAAGTAAAGCTCATTTACGACAATTTATGTGATTAACGCGTATTTAAGATTTATTTTACGCATTTCAGATTAAATTTCGGATTTAGTGAATTATATTCGGAATTTCGAATAAACTGTCGTAAATGATATTCGGGCTATCCAAAGAGCTTGGAATAAAGCCCAATGGGTATGGATAGGCCCAATGAGTCGATAGACCCTGATGAAGGGAAATAATTCATGGAAAATGAGCTTAATAAGGATTAAGGCCCAATTAAAGTATTTAGGCCCATTTAGAGTAAACGGGCTCAATTAAGTGAAATGAACTATATTAAATGTGTAATACAGTAGTAAACGTGTAATTAATCTAGTGAATGGTTAAATACAGCTCCAGAGTCATATTGAGAATTGATCGGACTGCGAGATTTGAACAGCACAGAGGAAGAGAGGTCACACTACGTGATCCGAGATAAGGGATTTATGGGAGCTCTTAGAGATAGTTGTACGTATTTTCAGCGTCGTTTACATTCACTTAAATTTCGTATAGAATATGGATATGAAATTTCTAGATAGTACCCAATTATGGGAAAATTACAAAAATACCCTTAGACTCGGGAATTTTTGGAAATGCATAAAATGCATGAAATCCATGTTTTCTCTGTGAAAAAGAGATTTTGTGAAGCTGAAATGATAGACTGGCTCATTATTTGACTGTATGCATTAATTTTCACGTTTTTCTAAAGTGTGATTTGATTGACGATTGAATTTGATGTGATGTTATCTTCTCATTCTGTTTTGTACTGTTTTTTGCATATCGCACTCGGTTTAGAGTACCACTGTGGTGGGAAATAGAGCCAGCTATCTATTTTGTGTGGGTGAAATCATGCTGGAGCTATGATGAGATCTATGGATTTATCCAGATCTGCTCCCACTTGATTTTGGTATTATATCTGTACAGACCGTGCTGGAGCACTGCTCGCACTGGATTCTGTTGTGATTTGTGATCGAGATCGTGCTAGAGCCCTCGTGTTGACTGTGTGTCACACTGACTTGCTCGCACTAGATCTGAGACGACAGGCTATGGTTGATAATTTATTTGGTTGGGGTGGTGAGCTTGTGATTCAGGCACCTACAACTATGTGGTAATTGTACTGTGGTTCACGGAGTACGTCGTACCATGTAGACAACATGGAGTACACTGTACCGTGCAACTATGTGATGTGAGGATTGCGTCTTTGGACTTGGGCATGCTGTGTCATTGCTCTGTTTTGTGATAGTCCTTAGATAAGAGCCGATGGATAGACTAATCCCCTCCTCGGACTCAGAGACACCCTAGCACACCTGATCCGTGATAGCTTGTGGGTCTCGGACTTTGGCCAATTGTCCCTTGGATTTGTGTGAAAATCACTGCCTAGTCTCATCTGTTTTATTGGTTTCGGTGATGAAACTAATTATGATTTGATTTCTGTGATGAAACCATTTGAAATGATAATATGATTTAAATGTGAGTTTCAATACTGAACACAGAAATATTTTACTCTGAATGAGTTTTGATATTCGGTTTTTGGGCAGTAAATTGCTATGTGTTTTATTATAATGGTTTGTGAATGCCATGAGATTTTCGATATAAACCATGCATTATGAGCATCGTGGATAGTATGATTATCTATCTGCTTTCATATATTAATGCAATTGTTTTGAAAAGTAAATGCATTTGTTTTACGAGATGATAAAACATGCATTATGAGCATCGTAGATAGTGTGGTTATCTACCTGCTTTCATATATTTCTTACTGAGCGCGTTATGCTCATCCCTTTATTTTTTCCTCCTCTACAGAGTATTTCAGTAGAGTGTATAAGCTGTATCCGTCCTGCGATCTTTTACACACAGTTATCCAGCAGCATCGATGTATACACACATGTACTTTTTGTATCTGAATAATAGTGTACAGTAATGTAGTCACGTTATTTGGGGGATGTATATGTTAGGTAATGTAAACAAATTTCTAATTCTAAAATGATAACTTTATGAGCTTCCGCGAATGTTAGTGCCTGAGACGAAAGCATTGTCTGTCATACATATATATAATATATGAAACTGAGTGATGGATATTGACTCACAGCCCAACAATTGAAATGTGGTAAGTTCACGAAAAATTTGTAGTGATTTTTAAAAATTTGGGTCGCAACAAAAGTGGTATCAGAGCAGTATTGGTCTGATGTGAGTCAGTGTCTGTAGTTAGAAAGTATACATCCCCTTGTCACTTTACACTATTAGATACAATTGTGTGTACCGAGCTGTGGTTAAACTGAGAAATTGATTGTGTATGCAGGACGATTGAGATGTCTGATAGACATCACAGTAGATGAGAGAGTTAACGTTCTAGGGGCCATAGAGAGAGGTCTGAGAGATGCAGTGATAGGTCCAAGAGACCTTGTGAATCGTCATGTGATTATGTCCCATCAGGTCCAGTTGAGACTACTGATGCCCGCATTACGAGATTAGAGCGGAGTTGGAACACATTTATGGAGTTGTTCACTCAGGCTATGGCTAGGTTAGAGAGTAGGCAAGGTTCGGCTGCTCAGACGACTCATACTGAGCCGACAGCTACTCTTGAGACACCTACGCCTATATAGCTTGCACCTATGCCACATACTGTTGAGACCCCTGTACCACCGTAGTTCCATGACAAACTGGTGAGGATTCGGGGTTTGATTGTGAGTTTGACCGATTGAGACAGTTTCAGAGCTCAAGTCTCCATCGTTCAGTGGGATCAAGAACCCTTTAGTAGCAGAGGGTTGGATCAACCGGTTAGAGAAGTTATATGACTTTTGCCGATGTTCGACTACTGAGAGAGTGGCCTTTGCTACATTCATGTTAAAAGGCGAATCAGAGTATTGGTGGAAATTCGCCCGATCCATCTTGAAAAAAAAAATCAGATGATTGACTGAGAAATCTTTTTGGATAACTTCAGGAGGCAGTACATCCCAGCCACTACTCAGCGGAGATTACATATTGAATTTCTTGGTCTGATCTAGAGGAACAGATCGGTAGACGAGTATGAATTTCTTTTTACATCCATGGGAAGATATAACCCCGATACCATGAGCAGTGAGATGCGAAAGATCTGCAAGTTTATGAAAGGATTGAGACCATCCATCAGAGTCAGATTTGCCCTATTTAACGTCATGACTTACGAGGAGACCGTGCGTAGAACTTAGTTGTGTGAGCAAGATTATGAGATGCATGTCTTTGAGTTTGGTAAGGTCGTGAAGGGTAGGATTAGAGATTAACAGAGGACTGTAATGTCCGAGTGGGAAAGATGTCGTTTGTTAGACTGCCGAGGGTCGATGAGTCACGGGGTAGGATGATTAAGCCCCCGGTGTATCAGGTCTCGACTCCAGCTAGGGGTATAGTGATTGGAGTACCTCGACCGACTACAAATCAATGTAGAGCATGTGGTAGATACCACGGTAGTAGGTCATGCCACGTATTGATTGGAACATGGTTTAGATATGGCAAGACGAGGCATATGATAAGGGATTGCCCAGAGTTGGCTGAGATAGCCTCACAGAAGGGCAAAAGTCAGAGAAGGATACAACTAGTACTTCTGCCCCGAAGAGGAGGGCTACAGCTGAAAAGAATGATGAAAGCCTCCGACTGTGAATAGATTACCGGTTGTTGAATAAGACGACTATTAAGAACAAATACCACATTCCACGTATTGATGATCTATTGGGTCAACTTCGAGGAGCACAGATCTTTTTCAAGATCGATCTGAGGTCTGGGTACCATCAGTTGAGAATCCGGAGTGGAGATGTACCTAAGACAGTTTTTCATACCCGTTATGGACATTATGAGTTCTTGGTTATGCCTTTCGGGCTAACGAATGCTCCTACAGCTGTTATGGTATTGATGAATGGAGTGTTCAATCCATACTTGGATCGGTTTGTCATAGTGTTTATAGATGACATTCTGGTGTATTCGAAGTCTAGGGAAGAGCATATGCAGCATCTGAGCATTGTGCTACAAACCCTCAGAGAGAGGAAGCTATATGCGAAGCTCAGTAAGTGTGATTTCTGGTTGGAACTGATATCATTTTTGGGTTTGGATGGATATTACCACTAACTTGTATAACTAAATTGTCTGCTCCATTGACACGTCTCACTCGAAAGAATGTTGCATTTAAGTGAGATAATGCATGTGAGAAGAGTTTTCAGGAACTAAAGTAGTGACTAACCACTACGTCGATTCTCACCATTCCGACCAGCTCAGGAGGTTTCTCTGTATATACAGACACCTCGGGACAAGGACTGCGCTGTGTATTGATGCAGAACGGGAAGGTAGTTGCTTATGGATCCCAACAACTTAAAGACCATGAGAAGAACTATCCAACCTACGATTTAGAGTTGGCAGTCGTAGTGTTTGCACTGAAGATATGGTGCCACTATTTGTACGGTGAGAAATTTCAAGTATTCATTGATTTTAAGAGCCTCAAGTATCTGTTTTTAACAGAAAGAATTGAATATGAGGCAGAAACGATGGGTAGAGCTTCTGAAAGACGATGATTGTGAGATACTTTATCATCCGGGAAAAGCAAATGTAGTCGCTGATGCCTTAAGCAGGAAGAGCTTTAGGATGGTATCGTACATGATGGTCAGGAAACATGAACTGTTAGAGCAGTTTACTAGCCTCAGTCTGGATATAGACACTTCTGACACTGATGCATATTGTGTGATAGCTAGTCTGAGATTGAAAATTGAATTTGATAGACCGGACCAGACAAGCTCAGCGTATTGATCACTTTTGTGTTGATATGCATAGTCAGATACAGATGGGTAGAGTGACTGAGTGCACAGTTAGTGATGATGGCCTGCTGAGATTCAGAGGTCGAATTTGCATTCCCGATGACCCACAGCTAAAGAGATTGATTTGACAGAAGCTCATTCATCGAGGTATAAGAACCTCCGGAGAGTGTCTTGGTGGTCAGACATGAAAAGAGATATTGCAGAGTTTGTGGCTAAGTGTCTTACATGTCAGTAGATTAAGGTAGAGCATCAGAAACTTGCAGAATTGTTCCAACTTCTACCTATAGTGACCTGGAAATAGGAACATATCACCATGGATTTTATCATGGGTTTACCGAAGACCCGACGAAACCATGATGCCATTTGGGTGATTGTGGATAGATTGATGAAGTCAGCTCACTTCTTAGCCATGAAGGCTACGGATACTCTGAGTGCGTTGACGAATCTGTATGTACAGGAGATTGTGAGGTTACATGGTGTTCCAGTGAGTATTGCGTCTGACAGGGATTCCCGCTTCACTTTCCACTTTTGGGAACACTTTCAGGAAGCTATGGGAACCTGATTGAGTGTCAGTACAGCTTTCCATTCTCAGTCCGATGGTCAGTTAGAGAGAACCATCCAGACGTTGAAGGATATGTTAAAAGCTTGTGTAATAGATTTTACAGGCTCCTGGGATGACCATTTGCCATTAGCCGAATTCGCCTATAACAACAATTATCACTCGAGTATTGGAAGGGCACCGTATGAGGCGTTATATAGTCGTAGGTGTCGATCTCCGATTGGATGGAAAGAAGTGGGTGACCGAAAGATGTTTGCTCCCGATTTAGTGAAACAAGCATCTGAGGATGTCCAATTGATATGTGATAGATTGAGAATAACTCAGAGTAGACAGAAAAGCTACGTTGAGATGAGGCGAAAGCCTTTGAAATTCACTGTGGGTGAATCAGTATTTTGAAAGTTTCTCCCTCGAAAGGGATAATGAGATACTGGAGCGAGTGAGAGATAAGACTTATAGGTTGACGTCTTCTACATATTGATGCTTCGGAAGTATCATCCGGACCCGACACATGTGATTCAGTATGAGCAGTTGGAGCTCAAAGATAATATGTCGTATGTAAAGACATCAATTCGGATACTGGATAGGAAAGAGAAAGTGTTACGATCTAAGACGATCTCTTTGGTTAAGGTTCTCGGGTAGTACCACACTTCGGAGGAAGCTATGTGGAAATTAGAGAGCCTGATGCGAGAAAAATATCCGTATCCATTCGAGAATTAACTTGGTTTTAATTTGGAGGACCAAATTTCTTAAGGTGTGGAGGAATGTAAGACCCGAAAATTCAGTGTCATTTTTAAGAAATTGTTATTTGTAAACTTGAATTTATGTAATCTTGATCAATAAAGAATAAATAATTAAATTTCAGGTCCAATTGATCAAGATATGAATTTATTTTAATATTTTCAGAATTTATCTCGAAAAACGAGCCCAAAAATAGTAAAAAAAAATCGAAAAGGTAAAATCGGACTGATAAATTCATTTACGGACTAAATGAATTTAATATGAATTTTTGAGATATTTTGGGATATTTTGGTATTTTATTATTATTTTAAAGAATAAAATAATAATAAAAATATATTAAAAAAACAAAATCAGAAAATTGGGAAATTGGAATCGGGGAGAGAGAAACCAAAATTGAAGAGGAAAACCGACGGATTCGGTTTCCTCTCACCGGTGAGCCACCGACGAGGCTGAGGGGCCGACGAAAGCAGCCCAGCACCGGGCGACTCGCCAGCGGCCAAGACGCGCCTAGAAACGCCGCCTATAGAGAGATCGAAGAATGGAGAGGCCGCGGGAGAGAAGGGGCGATTCGGTGGAATCCGACACCGATCGACCCCACCCGAGGCCAAAAGAACGTTCCCCAGGCCGCGACGCTTCGAATGGATGTGGAATCGCGTCGGGAACCGGTCGGCAGCGCCGGCGACGGCAAAATTTCCACTGAACCAGTTTGGACCGGTTCAGTGTGAAAAGGGGCAAACCGGTCCGAACCGGTTCAGGAGGAGAGAGAAAAAAGAGAGAAATTTTTTTTTTGGGATTTCATCGGACTTCAGGTAAGTCGATATGAGGTCAAAAGTGATACATTTAATTTTTGATAAATTTATTTAAATTATATTTAATCAGAAATTGACCCGGAGTTAAAAATACGAAATTGTGCAGTTCGACGATTAATTCCGAACGGAAGCCTGATCGAACTCCGATTCACGCACCATCGCATAATCTCGGGCAAGTAAAGCTCATTTACGACAATTTATGTGATTAAAGCGTATTTAAGATTTATTTTACGCATTTCAGATTAAATTTCAGATTTAGTGAATTATATTCGAAATTTTGAATAAACTGTCGTAAATGATATTCGGGCTATCCAAAGAGCTTGGAATAAAGCTCAATGGGTATGGATAGGCCCAATGAGTCGATAGACCCTGATGAATGGAAATAATACGTGGAAAACAAGCTTAATAAGGATTAAGGCCCAATTAAAGTATTTAGGCCCATTTAGAGTAAACGGGCCCAATTAAGTGAAATGAATTGTATTAAATGTGTAATACAGTAGGAAACGTGTAATTAATCCAGTGAATGGTTAAATGCAATTCCAGAGTCATATTGAGAATTAATCGGACTGCGAGATTTGGACAGCACAGAGGAAGAGAGGTCACACTACGTGATCCGAGGTAAGGGATTTATGGGAGCTCTTAGAGATAGCTGTACGTATTTTCAACGTCGTTTACATTCACTTAAATTCCATATAGAATATGGATATGAAATTTCTAGATAGTACCCAATTATGGGAAAATTACAAAAATACCCTTAGACTCGGGAATTTTTGGAAATGCATAAAATGCATGAAATCCATGTTGTCTCTGTGAAAAAGAGATTTTGTGAAGCTGAAATGATAGACTGGCTCATTATTTGACTGTATGCATTAATTTGCATGTTTTTTTAAAGTGTGATTTGATTGACGAGTGAATTTGATGGGATGTTACCCTCTCATTCTGTTTTGTACTGTTTTGCATATCACACTCGATTTAGAGTACCACTGTGGTAGGAAATAGAGCTAGCTATCTATTTTGTGTGGGTGAAATCGTGCTGGAGCTATGATGAGATCTGTGGATTTATCCAGATCCGCTCCCACTTGATTTTGGTATTACATCTGTACAGACCGCGCTGGAGCACTGCTCGCACTGGATTCTGTTGTGATTTATGATCGAGATCGTGCTGGAGCCCTCGTGTTGACTGTGACTTACTCGCACTAGATCTGTGACGACAGGCTATGGTTGATAATTTATTTGGTTGGGGTGGTGAGCTTGTGATTCAGGCACCTACAACTATGTGGTAATTGTACTGTGGTTCACGAAGTACGTCGTACCGTGTAGACAACATGAAGTACACTGTACTGTGCAACTATGGGATGTGAGGATTGCGTCTTTGGACTCGAGCATGCTGTGTCATTGCTCTGTTTTGTGATAGTCCTTAGAGAGGAGCCGATGGATAGACTAATCCCCTCCTCGGACTCAGAGACACCCTGGCACACCTGATCCGTGATAGCTTGTGGGTCTCGGACTTTGGCCAATTGTCCCTTAGATTTGTGTGGAAATCCCTGCTTAGTCTCATCTGTTTTATTGGTTTCTGTGATGAAACTAATTGTGATTTGATTTCTGTGATGAAACCATTTGAAATGATAATATGATTTAAATGTGAGTTTCAATACTGAACACAAAAATATTTTACTCTGAATGAGTTTTGATATTCAGTTTTTAGGCAGTAAATTGCTATGTATTTTATTATAATGGTTTGTGAATGCCATGAGATTTTCGACATAAACCATGCATCATGAGCATCGTGGATAGTTTGATTATCTACTTGCTTTCATATATTAATGCGAGTATTTTGAAAAGTAAATGCATTTGTTTTAGGAGATGATAAAACATGCATTATGAGCATCGTAGATAGTGTGGTTATCTACCTGCTTTCATATATTTCCTACTGAGCGTGTTATGCTCATCCCTTTATTTTTTCCTCCTCTACAGAGCATTTCAGTAGAGTGTATAAGCTGTGTCCGTCCTGTGATCTTTTACACACAGCTATCCAGCAGCATCGAGGTATACACACATGTACTTTTTGTATCTGAATAATAGTGTACAGTGATGTAGTCACGTTATTTGGGGATGTATATGTTAGGCAATGTAAACGAATTTCTAATTCTAAAATGATAACTTTATGAGCTTCCGCGAATGTTAGTGCCTGGGACGAAAGCATTATCTGTCATACATATATATAATATATGAAACTGAGTGATGAATATTGACTCACAGCCCAACATTTGAAATGTGGTAAGTTCGTAAAAAATTTATAATGATTTTTGGAAATTTGGGTCGCGACACGTTCTGCTACTAGAAATAGAGGAAACTGATGCGAATAAATATGCATAGGAAACGAAAGAAAGAAGGAAGAGTATAAGGCTGAGATTTAGAACGGAAATAAATCGAGAGTGAGAAAGGGAGATAGGATACAAAAAACAGGTAAGAAGATAAAAAAAAAAAAGACCGATCGAAGCATGATGCGGTAGAAAAGAAAGGAGAAGAAATTGAGTATATGTATATAAATATGCATGACACAAAGGGGACGAAACGAAATTGAGTGAAGGGGGGAGAAGGCAGTGACGATCGAGGGATGTTGTAGGTGCCAGGAAAATCATGAAACAAAAAGTGGAATGAGCAAGGAAAAGGGAAGAAGTAAAGACGCGGGAGCAGGGAGGTCCGTGAGGAAGAAGACCGAAGACTAGAAACTGGAAAACCGTGGTTGGTGCTAGGACGTGATGATAGAGATGATAGCTGAAAAGGGAGAAGGTTTGAACAACCTAGAAGCCGACGGTGGCCAAAACAATGGTGAAGTCGAATTGAGGTGTGTGAGAAACTAAAACAGAGGCTAACAGAGGACTGAAGCAGTGAAACCGAGAGAAGTAGGAGTGAATGGGGGAGAAGGATCGTGGCAGCTGGAGAAATGGAGTTGGGTGTTGAACGGGATAATCAGAGAAGAAGAATGATGAGTAAGGATAGAAGGCAGAGGACTGCTGTACAAATGGGAGACTGAAACCGAAGCTGGAACAGAGATGGTGGCTACAGGGGAAAGGTCATCCTTTCGTGGATGGGTGACTAGAAACTGGGACTCGGACGGGAGAAGGTGACAGAGAAGCCAACCTAGAGCGAAGGAAAAGAGAAGAGAAGAGAGACGTGAGGCCTCTCGGTGAAGGGGAAGAGGAATAACGATGAACAGTGCATCGTGTAGCAGTGGAGAAAAAGGAAAGAAAATAAGTTTGGCGGGAAGGAGAAAGGAAATAAAAAAAAAAAAGAGAAAGAAAGAAGTAATATATATAATTATATATATATATATATATATATATATTGGGGAAAAAAGGGTGATATATATATATATATATTTAAATATATATATTAGAATAAAAAAAGAAAAAAAATTGAAGAAAAAGAAGACGAATATACTGAAAATTTGAGAAATCCTGGGGAAAGAGCTTCAAAAAATTAACCGAGTGGATCGGACCCACCGACTCGCTATGTTGAGACAATCAAGGACTACAGACAGATACCGAGGTAAGCAAGGTTACGATTTTGATGCATTGTAGGTAATTCGAATAAATAGGATACTGAGAATACAAATTTCAGTGTAGGAGAATCGTAGAAGGATTTAAGGGAGATACTTGAAGGCGTCACTACTCGAACTTGGAATTTTCGATAAATCGAGGTAAAGAGTATAATTTAATTTAGTTCCGATATGAACACTCAATGCATTGATAAAAAGATTTTTATGAAGCAATATTATATTTTGAAATGATTTATGATTGTTTTTATACGTATGGAACGATTTACGAAATATGATTTCGTACATTTTATGAAATGTTCACTAAGTACGTTTATATTTATGAAATGAATTTCATGAAGCATGAAAATGCATGAAAGTTTTATGATGGTTTGTAATCTCATATTTATACTTTGGAAGAAACTTTTGACATTTTCAAAAGTATTTAAGAAAAGGGAAAAGAATTTTTGAGACTATAGGCTTCATGCATGGCTACTTCTTGTGGTGTTCCGGTTCCACCACTTGAGTGCCAGTACGTAGGGTCCCTGTAGTACTTGACTCTACCTGTGTGATAGATGTCTTGCTACTTGTGGTTAATGATGATGATGTTTTGGTAGTATCTCGTGTCCGCGCAGCACGCATGAATGTTTCCCACATGGAGAGTACCTTTACTGCCCGTGCCCTAGCTAGGTGCTAGAGAAAGTAAGAAAGATAGATACTACCCATGTTTCTTTTATGAAAGTGTTGTACGACCCTGATCCAGTCTACAGCCCCCTTTTATCATGGCTATAAGTATGATTGACTCTTTACAAAGAATGACACGTATCACATGACTTAGTTATAGCCTAGTCTCCACGATTATGAATATGTTTATGAAGATGATGATGATGATGATGATGATGATGATGATGATGAATGCCTATGTTTTTATGAGATTATGACGAAATGTTTACGAATAATCATGATTTATGACGAAATGTTAGAGAATGATTTATGTTTTATGAAACGTTTATGAATGATGATGATTTTATGAAATTATTCATAAACGATGGAGATTTTATGAAACGGTTTAAACATGTTATTTGATTTAAAGAATTCATGCTTCATATTTTCCTATGATGACTATGCACATAACGAAAATTTTACATATCTTCTAAATATTAGTTTCTAAAAGAAACTTATGATCAGTTTTTCTGAAGCAAAGTTTGTTTCATGAATGATTCTTGCATGCTTTTACATATCAGAACTACTTTAAATGTATTTTCTTACTGGGTTTTTTTTCCCGAAAGCTCACCCCTTCACCTCTCAGATTGTTTGCAGTGAATTATAGTTGATAATTGCTGCGTATACGACGTAAGCTGGCGGATACGAGCTTCTCCAGACTACCTTTTGTACATGCGTTAAGTATACATTTTTATCTCTTTACCAGATCATTTGTATGCACAGACATCTATTGAAAGTAATGTGTCGGGATGTAATCTGTATAATGATAAATAAAATGAAATAATTTTAAAGATTGACACTGAACAGAAATACAGCCTAAGTGAATAAAGAATTAAGTTACAAGCCGAAGTTTCAAAAAAGAAAAATTTTCCCCCGAATTTTTATAGGTCACAGGTCGTTACACATTATTTTATTGATGTTTAAAAGACTCACTTTTTAGGATCACCATAATATAAGTTATTTTTTTAGTAATATAATATTTTATGTAACCCAAAAATAATATAATATTTTAATGTTAAATAATATTTTCAAAATATAATTATTTTTATATTAATAAATTAATTAATAAATAATTTTTAATGTTTTATTAGTTATGTTAATATCATTTGAAAAAAGAAAACAGATTTTTCAAAAAATAATCAAAAAAATATTTTTTATTAACTCATTAAAATAATGAAATTTTTTTATTTTTTTCTATAAAAGTAAATATTTTTCAGAAATCATATTTTAAATGTCATTTTTAATTAATCAAACGAAACTAATTTTCTATTCAAATGATCTTAGAAGCGCGCTCTTTACTATTAATTTGGTGCATCCATAATTTTGTTTTCCAATATATTCCTCACAAAAATTAAACTCAGATTATTAAAAAAAAATTCTTCTTTTTACCAATTCAACCGGTAACTCCAATTGTTTTTAAACATTTTCTTCTTCAATTATTAAGAATATATATTGCTTGAAAGTAATAAAAATTGAAACACCTTGGTTTGAATGCATTGCATTGCATACGCATTGGCTTTGCTCAGTCATTGGCTGCAGACTGTTGGCGGTCCTGTGGCGGCCGCCGGGAAGATCTCATGAATGACGCTAGCAGTGACAAATTTGAGATTCTCTACGACGTCTCTTTTTATTTTCCTTTAATTTTATAGATTAATATTATATATATATATAGAAAGTGAAATTACTTAAAATAATAATATATATTTTATTTTATTTATTTTTTTATTATATTCAGAAAATATATGTTATTAATTTATTTTTATTTGAAAATTAAAAAAAATTTACTGATACTGTAAAAGGTAATTATTATTATTTTATTTTTGTTTTTAATGTTTGTGAATGATTTCTTTTTTTTATAACCAGGGTAGAATGATAATGGAAATATTATTAGTAGATGTCTTGCGCTATCTAACTTAATTAAGAATATAACATTATATTATCGATTTCGGATAAAATGTGAATAGTAATATTATCACACGAGATGAGTTAGGGTAAGATTTCAATAGTAATTATAGGGTATTAATTGTTCAAATTTAATTATAAATAATAATTTTAATAATATATATTTTATTTTATAAGTGATATATTATTAATGTACTATTTAATTAAATTAATTTATAAAGTGTCCATATTATGTTTTTAACTTTAATTTATTTTTATGAGTTAGCTTAAATTTATTAATTTATTTTTTAAAATATGTATTAAAATTGATTTTAAATATAATTTGAAAGTCAAATTTTTAACTTAATAAACAAGTATTTAACACATTCAAGTAGTTAACCGACATTCCTTATATCATATGGATTGAATTTGAATAATAACAATTAAAATATTAAGATAATAAATCAAATTTAGATATCATTATATATATATATATATATATATATTAAGGTATGAGTATTCCTAAAATAATGCCTATCTTATTATGTCAGTAATTTAATTGTAATTTGGTATTTTTTTACATTATTTATTGATATTTTATATTTTGAAAAAAAAAACTAAATTTATTTACATTATTATAGAACAATTAAATTTTTTTGCATACCTCATGAACTAATTATATATAATTAAAAAAGAGTCAGAGAAATTGACAGGGAAAGAAAAAATGCGTGTTTGGTCAAGAGCAGTATGCCGGCCAAATGAAGGTCACGTACTCTCTCGCGTCATCAAGTCCCCATTCTAAACCTATATATACCTCTGCAACTATCCAAATCCAAAAACCAAAACCAAACCCAAAGTTTAGTAATTCCAAACAATTTAATAAACCCATTTGCAGAGCTAAACTATAATTCCAAAATCCAAATCCATATTAGTAGTAGTTTGTTCAATAGAAAATTCAGAGAGAAACTGCAGAAATGGAAAATATCAGCATTCAGTCTCAACCTCTTCTCACTCCCTATAAACTTGGCAAATTCAATCTTTCTCATAGGTAATAATTAAGAGATGCTCTTTTCTTCATTACTTTTTTCTGAATTTGCAGTAGCAGGACTTCTGCATTCTTCTCAGTCTCTAAGTTCCCATCTCTGTTTGCATAATTTTTGGAAATTCCATTGTTGTCTAGTTGAAAATCCCAGTTTTCATAACTTCTTAGTGTGCTTGTTTATTAGGAAATTTTGGTGCTTAATCTTACTCTAATATTTACCTTCCTTCTTTTTTTTCTTTTTTTTTTTCAGAGTTGTATTGGCACCATTGACTAGACAAAGATCTTACAACAATGTTCCTCAATCACATGCCATTCTATACTATTCCCAGAGAACTTCCAGAGGAGGTTTTATGATATCTGAAGCTGCTGGAGTTTCTGTCACAGCTCAAGGGTAACTTTTAAACATTGTTTTTTTCAATTTAAAGGAGAACATATGTATCATGATTTGCAAAAAGTTTACAATTTCTATACCTCAAAAATTAATTTAATGAAACTTCTATTTCCCATTCATAAAGGTATGCGGATACACCTGGTATATGGACAAAAGAGCAAGTTGAGGCCTGGAAACCCATTGTTGATGCTGTTCATGCCAAAGGTGGAATTATCTTTTGCCAGATTTGGCATGTTGGAAGGGTTTCAAATACAGGTGATTTCCTGTCTTACATCTCATTATCCCTTCTCTTTTATGACAGCGGTTACTGAATTTTCTGTAACATTTTACATAGATTTAATAATGAATGTATGATTCAAAATCAAAGCATATATATATATATATATATATCTTATCTTGAATACTTCATTGCTGCAAATGTAAGGATTCTTGCCAAGAAATATATAAAAAAGTGTTCCGGATAGCATGGTCTATACTTGATGCTTTTTTGTGATATTCATGTGACGGCATTGGCCACAGGCTCACAGCTGATCTCTTTTCACTTGTAAATGTTTACAGATTATCGGCCAAATGGACAAGCTCCAATATCTTCTACTGATAAGCCATTAACACCACTAATTCGATCTAACGGACTAGATGCAGCAGAGTTCTCACCTCCAAGGCGATTAAGGACAGATGAAATCCCTCAAATTGTCAATGATTTCAGAATTGCAGCAAGGAATGCTGTGGAAGCTGGTATGTTCTACTTCCAGTTTGTGAATATGATGTTACTTCTTTAAAATGCTAATTTTGCTGACTGATTTATGTATAGGTTTCGATGGAGTTGAGATTCATGGAGCTCATGGGTACCTGATAGACCAGTTTCTGAAAGATCAAGTGAATGATCGAACAGACCAATATGGCGGATCACTAGAGAACCGATGCAGATTTGCACTAGAAATAGTTGAAGCTGTTGTCAATGAAATAGGAGCAGATAGAGTTGGAATAAGGTTATCTCCATTTGCGGACTTCATGGAATCGGGGGACTCAAATCCGGAAGCGTTAGGCCTCTACATGGTTGAGGCCTTGAATAAATTTGGAATTCTGTACTGCCACATGGTGGAGCCAAGACTGAAAATGGGGGGAGAAGTTTGTGAAGGTCCTCAAAGTCTTCTGCCTATGAAGAAGGCTTTTAATGGCACTTTGATTGCAGCCGGGGGATATGGCAGAGATGATGGAAACAATGCTGTGGCTGAAAACCGAGCGGATCTTGTTGCTTACGGTCGTTTGTTTTTGGCCAATCCAGACTTGCCAAGGAGATTTGAGGTTGGTGCCCCTCTTAACAAGTACAATAGGGACACTTTCTACACATCAGATCCAATCATTGGTTACACTGATTACCCTTTTCTCGAGGAGAATTGTAATGCTTAAGTTTGCCCGACAGGAGTATGGGATAATTGCTTAGCTTCTTTAACAATCATTATGTCTAGTTGGGATCCAGGGATGTCATTCTTTTTTCTTTTCTTATTTTTTTTTCCAAATGACAAAATTCTGTACCATATATATATATATATATATATATATATATATATATCTTAATAAAATGCTAGTATATTATACTTCTAGTAAGATAATTTCTATTTAAATTGAATATATAAAAGTCATTATATATATATATATATATATATATATTTAAATTAGTAGCTAACAAGGATTCCCTGCCCCTTTTAAATCCTTACGAGAACAGGTCGAGATAATAGGGCCAAGGACGGGAATGCACTTCCCGTCGCAAGCCAATCCCTGGTGAAATCCCAATTCACAAGCACTGAATTCCAATCCAAACTCTTGCATCTGAGAATTGCACCTCATTTGTCAATATTCTAAGCATTGCATTTGGTATTCTTCACTTGGCTATGTACATGTCAATCTATCAAAAAAAAAAAAAAAACCGACGCATGCAACAAATGATAATATGATAATGCATGTAACAGTCAAGATTTGACCCAACTATTATTACACTTCCTTTAGAGTGATTAGGTCCAAAATTCGATTATTCCTTTTCCGTTGTACCTCTTTATAAACCAAAAAAGAAAAAATGAATGCGATAAAATGACTAGCTAATAGAAAATTTTGTATGAGTTTCAATTTTTAAGGAAATAAAGGTATTTGAAAAAGAAGAGTAATTAATGGAAATAAAATAACAAACAATTAAAAACAAAGAAAGAAAAGATCGAAGTATTTGCATAGTGGCTAGTGCAAAAAGCATTCACTTTTCTCCAAGTATAATGATATAAGCCACATAAAAACTTGACCATATTGATTGAACAGGTGCATACCAGGAAAGCATGGCAACATGTAGCTCCAGATATTCTATAGCTCCCCAATGTATCTGGAAGATAGCAAAGTCCATCTTTAAAATGTCGAAGCATTCTGCACCCAAGTCAGTTTGAACAACCTGATCACTGCGGTTTTTAATTATTTGTTTCTCTCAAGTGCAAAAATGGTTATCATGCCTATTCTAATAGTGGGCAGACTAGCACAATATATGAATGCCTTAGTTTCAAAAGCCTTCATTTCATTCTTAGCTGCCAATGATGTAACCATGTGCACCTTTTTTTTAAACGAAATCTGAAACTCCTTTTGTTAGGCTTCATCAAGATGTGGTTGAGCTTTTGATGAATTTGAGATCTTCTTATCTCATTAATAGAAGAAATTTCCATTCTTGACCAGAACCACACATCTAGCCTCTTTCAACACTCCCTCTCTATATTGCAGCAGTATCCCTTTCAGAGATTCCATCTTCTTCAAATAGACCACCAGTAGCTCCTCATGTGCTAGGCAACATTAAGTATCCTCAAACGGTAGAAATGTAATTTTCAGCCTTCAATTTTTAAAAAATTAAAAAGCAAAGAAATTTTCAGCTTTGCACATTTAGTCTTTAAATAGAACCATTTTCTGAAGTCTTCATCTTTTATTGACCTTTTTCTTCCGTCTTACTTTATTTCCTGTCCATAAATTTACATGCTTACTTCTCTTAATCTCTCTTGGACCCCTCTGTCTCTTACTGCCACTTTGTTGCTTTGGTTCCTCCAATAGCTTCTTAAGCTTGGGATCATCCAAAAATCCACATGATCTCATTTCGTCATAGTATTTCTTGGCTTCAACTAACCAACCAGATGTTGTCAGCCCTTCCACCAATGCTATGTAATCACTAGAACCAGGGAGTACATCAAAATGCTTCATTTCTGCCCAAATCTTCATCGCATGCTCTGGTTGCTCCATTTTGAAAAACTTACCAAGAACTAAGAGAAAGGTGTCACTAGTAGGACCTAAACCGGCAACTTTCATATGGCTAAGAACTTCCAAAGTTTCTTCATAACCAACAACATGAAGAAATGCATGGTAGGTTTCAGTTGTCGGGCTAAGTTTCTCTTCTTTCATAAGGGACAATATATTTCTTGCCTCCTCAACCTTTTCTGCCTCACAAAGAGGGCGTATCATCGAGTTGTAAGTGGCAGAATCTGGCTGCAATCCGGTTCCTTTCATTTTCTTGAGGATGTTATAAGCTTCATTTAGGCAATTTTCACGAGTTAGGACATACACCAATGAATTGTATACCTCAATGCCTGGATCCCAACCTCTTTTCTTCATTTCATCATAGAGCCGCAGTGAGTCAAAGAGATTCCCAACTTTTGAGAAACATGAAATCATGTGAGTATAAGAAGTAGCATTCGGTATAATGCAGTACTTTGACATTTCTTTCCAAACTCTTTTTGCTTCAAATACATCAACCGAAATATTACACCAACCATTGAGAATAATGTTAAAGCCATCAGCATCCAATGGGAAGAGCTTCTTATTTACAACCATTATCTCTTCAGCCTCTTCCATGTTGCCATATCTACATAAAGCCTCTAGGAGGGTGCAGAATGCTTCTTCATCTGGAGTCATTCTGAATTTCTCCATGGTATGGAAAGTTTGGATTGCCTTGAATGGATCACTTGCGGCTGCATATCTAATTGACACCAAATTGAAAGAAAAAGAAACGAAAAGATTTAAACAAAAAATCAAAGAATGGTATACCTTACATGAATATTTGTGAAACAAAGTTATGGAGAATAAAATAGTAACTCCTGTGGAAGCCCTACGAAGCCTTAAGTCCTTTCTTGGAAATATACCGACTGAATCTTTAAAAATAATGTACGGACACCATGACTTAGTCATCTCATTATCCTAGATTAAGTCTAAGCTGCCCTTTTTTTGATATATAACTTAACTTTAGTCTTATAATAATTAAATAAATTAGTTGTAATCTTAGATTAGGATTTAATCTATAAATATAAGCTAGTTGTAATATTAGATTAGGATTAACAACCTTTAAAGATGATAAGCTAAACCTTATCACCAACACCAACACTTGTATATACCCTATACTTAACAGAATAAATTCAAGTCTTCATTCACTCAAATCATATGTTCTTTGATGCTAAAATTTATCATAATGCAAATGAAAAAAGGTCAATGGACAATTGCAGCGAATTCAAGGAGAAAGTTACCAATTTTCTAAGCAGTCAAAAAATCAAAACTTGAAAGGAGAAAAAAAAACAAATTATGAAGTCGTGAAACTACAACAGAATCAATCAATTTTAATTAGATTCAAACCACGTACCAAAAGCATCTTATTTGAACTTTATTATCAATGCAACCTACTACCAAAATAACAGAAATGAATAAGGGAGAAGACCACCAAAAACTGAAGAAAGGGGAATGGGTAAAGCAAAATAGATCACAAGGCAGTTAATCATCACTGACAAGAAACTTCACGTGTAATTCTAGATTTATTGACATGCAATGAGCACATTTTGTAGCAACATAGAGTTACCATGACATTTATAGTACATGCTGTACAATCACTCTTATGCTTATTAACAACCTTAGAGTTTGTACTTAATTCACATTCATAAACATACTAATTATGCCAATGAGGTCCAGCCTCATTGATATGATGGAGGCTTGGGACCAGGCAGTCTCAAGTAAGTCCAATTTAATAAAGTTTTTCTCCAATTATAAACTAGTTGGTTTTGTTTAATTGTTCATAGGTTTTTTCTCCTGTATGTAGTATTTGTGTCATATATGTTGAATGTTATTGTAATTTCTACCTATATATGTAATCTCTTAAAAAAAAAAATCAAAATTGTATCCAAAAATCAGCAATCACAGGAAAATCTCAGTTCACTATATTCTACGTCGTACAATCACTTATATGCTAAAACAAACATCGCCACAACAAACCACGTTTAAAAGAATAAGAAGAGAAGCAGCTTACCTATCAATCATAATAAACATTGCCCGTCTTGTATTCATGGAAGAACGGTACAAGTCACGAATCAAACACCAAGCCATGTTAAACTTCCTATGATTTCCCAACACCCAGACCATCAACTCATAAGTATTTTCACCAGTAATTCCCCATTTCTCGCCCCATTTAAAAGCCAAAAACGCTAGTCGCCACTCTTCCCTCAACGTCCAAATCACTGAACAAACCAAACTTTGATTTGCCTTGATACCAGACTCATCAAGAGAAGCCATGGCCTCAGTTTCAGAGCTAAAATGGGCAACTCGTTTAAGCAAATTGAGGATAGCTTGTTCCTGTGTGTCAGGGCCATGGAATGGTGGAGGACCGAACTCAAATGAGTAGTTGAGAGTTTGGTTTGAAAGGGATTGGAGAGTGGAGAAATGAGGGGTCAAAAGAGGGGTTTGAGAGGATATGAAGAATGTTTGATGAAATGCCGAAGAAAGAAAAGAGGGTTGTTGGGTTGAGGGAGAAGGAAATGGTAAGGGAATGGTGGCAGAGCGTTGAACAAGAAAGGGGAATAGGATTTGAGAGTGAGTCCTTTGGAGCCTTCTTGCTAGAGAAAGGAGAGCCATCAGCGATACTGAGTGTAGCAACTAGCAAGGAGAGTGTGACATAATTTGCTGTGGAAATTTGAACCCATCATGGACTGTAACCTTGAGATTGGAGTGTTACCATATGCTCTTTCATCTCTCTCGTTTGATATTTTTTACTTATCATTTTTAATTTAAATTTTTTTAGTTTGATTCCAATGTCCAGTGCCTCTACATTTGTGGTTCAACTTAAAAAATTGGAGGATTATAATAAATTCTAACAAAGCTTTGCATAAATTATACATTATTTTATGTTATTATTGCATAAATAAACTCAATGAATTTTTTTATTTTTTTTGTTATTAGGGGTTGAAAGTAGAAAACTTTATTAATAGTGAAATCTAAATTAAATTAGGTTTTATTTAGTTCATTGAAAATTATTTCTGAAAAATAATATTTTAAAAATATTTATTGTAAACCCCTCATTTTGCCTGAAAATATTTTCGAGTCTATTGACATTTTTAAAAATTCAAGTCTGAAATTTAAGCTAATTTGGGTATATTTTGACCCAATTTAATTTGTAAATGTAGAGGGTTAATTTGATTGTTATCCAATTTAATTTGGATCCAATTTGACTTGGGTCCAATTTAATTGTGGTTCAATATTTTTTAATAATTAATCAATTTTTAAATTATTTTTATTTTTATTTATAATCAATTTCAGGATCTTTAATTTTAGGTTTAGGTTATTATTATCTTTAATCTAGGATATTATTATTGATGTTGCCCATCTGACAACAACAGTGATTTACCTTCCACGTAATCCGATTGCGCTTCTGACGAAGAGATGACGTCGGTGCAATTCGTTCCACGTGTTCTTCGTATAGTCTGTAAAAACGACAGGAATCAGAGGGGGCAGGGATTTGTCCCTGCACGCGCACTCCGATGATTAAGTCAGTAATCGGGAGTTGTGTATGTAAGAAGAAGAGGAGAATGTATTGCTTAAATCAGAGAGTTTAAGGGTTTCTCCCTCTTTTTGTGCTTTTGTTTATCGATCCCTTCCTCCTCTTTTTCTCCGATCCCCTGCCTCAGAGAGCTCACCTGGTATTTATAGGTTTCTCTAGGTCGGTTCGGGCTGAGGCCCAGGCGCGTGTCTGGGCCGCGACAGAGTCATAGAGCACTCTGTCGCGCTTCGGGTCAAACAACTTGCGGGGGAGTCGTTGGCGGGAGAGTGCTCTTGGACCTCTGCCGCGGGCTGTGCGAGAGACTCTAACGCGGGGCTGTGCGGGAGACCTCTACCGCGGGCTGTGCGGGATACCTCTACCGCAGGATGTGCGGGAGACCTCTACCGCGGGTTGTGCGGGATACCTCTACCGCAGGATGTGCGAGAGACCTATGACGGGGGCTATGCGGGAGACCAGTGTCGCGAGTGGGGCGATGGAGGTCTGCCGCGCCTGCCGTGCGGTACACCGCAAGGCGACAGACTCTTATCGCATCGAACGCTATGTCGCACTGCCAGGAACAGTGTCGCGTGGCCACTCTGTCGCCTAAACTGCCACGTGGCTCGTTTCTTGGTTCGACACGTGGCAGGCAGATAGTTGCACACGTGGATCTGGTGACACGACCACCATCAATTGCTCCCCACTCTTTGACGGGAATTTTTCCCGCGAAAGAGGATCTGGGTCCGGACTTTTCTCGGGTCGAGTCGGACCTCCGCGCGTGTGTTGATGCAGGCGAGCCACTATAAATACTGGGCCCTTGACGTCCTTGTCGCTATTGAGTTCTCCCGCAAGAAGACACTCAGCCGCGATTCTCTGGAAACTCTCTCGCAACTCTGCCGCGACTCTGCAGTACTCTGCCGCAACTCTGCCGCACATACATCACTCTGTCGCAGCCTCTTCATACTCTGCCGCCAGTTTCTCATTTTCTTCATTTTTAGATAATTGCACAGTCCGTAGTCCCACTCTTTCGATTTACAGACTTTTAAAATGGCTAGCCACGGAGTGGGAAAGCAAATTGACCTAGGCGCTAAGTCGACCCTAAAGGAAGCCGACCTCCAAGGTCTAGTGTCTAGGTTTCCCTTGCCCGAGGGATATGCTTATAGACTTCCAACCCCCCAGGAGAGTGACATACGTCGTGTGTCCAGCGGGGTAGTCGTTTTTAGGGCGGCGTTTGAGTTAGGACTCCGCTTCCCATTGTCCGACTTCGGGGCTTCCTTCCTTAGGACGTACAGGGTATCCCCGGGACAATTGCATCCTCATGCATGGATGCAATTGGTAGCATTCACCGTGCACTGCCATTTAAGGGGCGTCCCTCCGTCCCTTCCTGTGAGATCTGAGAATTTCAGACATATTTTATTGATGTAATAATAATTTGAGTATAATTTATTGAGCTAAGTGAATTGTGGGAATTATAATTGGAGATTTATGTGTTAAGTGTGTAAAATAAGCATGATCCATGAGGACAGATCGATCTGGGAGAAGGAGAGATCGATCTGGTGAGTTAAAAATGACGAGGAAGGGGAAATTTGAGGAGCAGATCGATCTCCAATGATAGAGATCGATCTCCTTATGAATCTGTTTGAGAAGGGATCGATCTCATGAGGAAGAGATCGATCTCCAAATGAATCTGTCTGAGAGAAGATCGATCTCATGAGGAGGAGATCGATCTCCAAATGCTTCTGTTTGGGGAGAAGATCGATCTCCTTAGGAGCAGATCGATCTCATAAAGCCATAAAGAGATCGATCTCACCCCTCGACAGATCGATCTCCTATGCATAAAATTACCCAGATCGTCCCCAAATTTCAAACACAGATCGATCTCATCAAGAGGCAGATCGATCTCCTACCTCCAGTCTATATAAGGAACCTGTGTTTTCTCCTGAAATCTCACTTTCTCTCTCTTTTAAACCTCCATTTTTCCGAAAACCTAGTTTCTCACTCCTCCAAATCCCCCATTTCCGACCGAATCAGCTATTGTGGTAAGAAGGAAAGTTGTTCCTCATCAAAGGGAGAACAACATACTTGGAAATCGAAGGACGAATCGGATCGGGGCGTGAGTTGTGCGTCTCACAAGCTTTGGGTAATTTCTAAACCTCGATCTTGATATTTGAGCTGATTTTGATGTTATTGGTGGTTGTAATCGTGTTGAAATAGTTGAGGAATGATTAGGGATTGATGAGATTGTAATGTAGTGGGATTAATGTTGATATTTGGAAATTGTGGCAATTTTGAGGATTGTACTATAAACGAAAATATAGACAAGGTGGTAAATTAGCGTAGATAATTGGTATTAGAGATGTAGAACTTCGAGATATTGAAAATGAGGTTGTAGTTTAGGGTTGAGTTACGAGAATCAAGGGATTTGAGGTGTTATGAGCAATTATGCTCGATTTTGAGAATTGAGATTTATGTGATGTTGAGTATTGATGTTTTTAACATCGTTTGGACAGCTCGGGAGTTCCAGAGTGGAATGCGAGGCTAGTCCGTGATACGGGGGAACGATTGCACTATACGAGGTGCAAAGAGGTAAGGGAAATCTAAACCATTTGTGTATGTGATTTGTAAACTGTTATAGCATGATTTATGATTTATAAACAAGCATGTTGAGAGTTTTGTGTTGAGATTTGAACTGCACACGATTTTATAGCCGGTTGGAGCCCAATGTTTTATGAGTTTATAACTGGGCTCTACGTTAAGGCAATATTGTGATTTGAGAAATGTGTGCGTGTGCTTTGCCGGTTGGAACTCGATTTTACTACGTTTTGTGTTGAGTACAAAACGATTTTAAATGAGTTTTATGAGAGAAAACCATTACGAGTTCTACGTAAAGGCAAACCTGTCTTATGTGATAAGACTTGGGTGTGTAGTTGTGAGTACACACCGGGCATTGCTCTGGTAGCATGTAAGCCCGAATTCTTCTCCGTTCTGGTAACGTTGAGAAAACCCATTGGTGGCTGTGCCACGTATACCCCATTGGTGGCTGTGCCACGTTGAGAAAACCCCATTGGTGGCTGTGCCACGTTGAGAAAACCCCATTGGTGGCTGTGCCACGTTATACCCCATTGGTGGCTGTGCCACGTTGAGAAAACCCCATTGGTGGCTGTGCCACGTTATACCCCATTGGTGGCTGTGCCACGTTGAGAAAACCCCATTGGTGGCTGTGCCACGTTATACCCCATTGGTGGCTGTGCCACGTTATACCCCATTGGTGGCTGTGCCACGTTATACCCTAATTGGTGGCAGTGCCACGTTGAGAAACCCTATTCTGTGGCTATGCCACGCGAGAAAATAATTCAGTGGCTTTGCCACGTGTGTATTGTGGCTATGCCACGTGTGATTTTAAATCAGTGGCTATGCCACGTTGTTTGAGAAAGCGTTTAACGATTTTTTTTCACATGCTTTGTTTTGCTCTAAAGTGAGCCTTTTTACTTCATGTTTTCACATGACTTGACACATGAGAGTGTCGTTTTGAGTATTTTCATGCTATGGTTTTCAAATGAGTTTCACATACAATTAAATGCTTTGTGATGTGCATTTTGGTTTATGAAATGAGTCCCCTACCCCCCTTACTGAGCGATTTAGAAGCTCACCCTGTTTTTCTTTCCCCCCAGAGTTCTTCAAGTGAATAAGGACTTCCCTGCGACGTACGGAGTAGTGGCTAGTGGAGGATCCGAGCTCCAGGCTATATATTTTGTACTTTGAGGTATATTTATCTTTTCATGTACCCAGACTATTATTATAATTACAGACACTTGATGTATGACATTATATGGGATGTATTAGGATTAATTGACTTGTAATCGAGTAATAGGTATAATACAATATTTATTATATCATGATGAGATCCTGAGGCATGATAATTATGATGATGTATGACACTGCACAGGAATGCACTCTTTATTTGTGAATTAACGAGTAAAAAGTTTTAAATTAGCCCTATTTTCCGCATTTTCGGGGCGTGACAGAGTTTTCTTGGTGACTTCCCTGCGACGTACAGAGTAGTGGCTAGTGGAGGATCCGAGCTCCAGGCTATATATTTTGTACTTTGAGGTATATTTATCTTTTCATATACCCAGACTATTATTATAATTACAGACACTTGATGTATGACATTATATGGGATGTATTAGGATTAATTGACTTGTAATCGAGTAATAGGTATAATACAATATTTATTATATCATGATGAGATCCTGAGGCATGATAATTATGATGATGTATGACACTGCACAGGAATGCACTCTTTATTTGTGAATTAACGAGTAAAAAGTTTTAAATTAGCCCTATTTTTCGCATTTTCGGGGCGTGACAGAGTTTTCTTGGTATCAGAGCTTAGGGTGTCTAGTACTATCAGTGTCGGTTAAGTGAAATAGAATACATCCCAAGTGTCTGTAATAGTCTGGTCATGAAATGAAATTGAGGATTGAGATTTCAATCAATCGTGATATGTACGCGCAGGAGACGAGTTGAGATTGAGAATGAGTAAACGACGAGGTCGTTCGAGGAGGCAGGCAGAGTCCCCTCCACCACCTGTCCCACAACCAGAGAGTCCTAACTCTCGATTTAATCGGATTGAGACCGATGTGAGGCAAGGTTTTGAGCAGATGGCAGCGTTATTCGCGCAACACTTTGGAGTTAATGCCTCGGATACTACCCCTACACCACCACCAGGACCTCCCATACCCCCAGTGCCTCCCGTCACTCAGCCTGAGGACAGAAGTAAGGTCCGACTAAAGGAATTTCTGAAGATGAATCCACCCGCATTTAAGGGAAAGAAGGATCCTACAGAGGCTGAGGAGTGGTTGACGGAGTTGAGAGTTATATTTGATTTACTGGGGTGCACCGATGCTGAGAGAGTCAGTATGAGTGCCTATATGCTGAAGGGGAGAGCTCGAGATTGGTGGGGTACTACCCAGGGTATCTTGATGTCCCACCAGGATGTGATTGGTTGGGAAGAGTTCCAGACAGCTTTTAGAACCCAATATGTACCACGAGCCGCCCAGAGAAGGAAACAGGCCGAGTTTTTGAGTTTGGTACAGGGTGACATGTCGGTGGATGACTATGAGAGCCAGTTCACCGCACTACTGAGATATGACCCAGAGACCTTCAAGAGTGAAGAGCTTCGCACAGAGAAGTTTGTGTATGGGTTGAAGCCCGTCATTAGAGATAGACTGATGGGGCTATGTATTACTGAGTTTGGAGATGCTCTGAGACGAGCACAAGAGGTTGAAAGAGGGATTGAGATGGTACAATCCCAGAATGAGCTCAGAGCGGTGAATAGAGATAAGGGCAAGAGGCCAGCACTTTTCCAGTCAGAGGCTCGGAGAGGTTCCTTCAGAAGAGGAAGGATTGAGGTGCAGAGGGACAGATTGGAGCGACCCAGAGCCTATCCTATTATCAAGGAGACCCCACGATATGTCAGGCCGGAGATGAGGATTTGTAGAGACTGTGGCCGATCGCATGAGGGAAGTTGTACTGGGTCGATCCATGGATGTTTCAGATGTGGTGACATGGGCCACAGAGTGAAGGACTGTCCCCAACCTCAGATACCACATGCTCCGGAGCCCACTAGACAACAGCTTCAGAGAGTGGATCCCCGGAGACGGGCCACTGCGGCAGAGAAAGGGAAGAAACCTGTGGCACAGGGACGTGTGTTTGCCCTGGATAAGGAGACCGCAGACGCTTCGGCAGAAACTATAAGAGGTACACTCTCTGTCTGTAATTATGAGGCTCATGTGTTGATTGATTCAGGATCCACGCATTCGTTTATTTCTGAGCATTTTGCATGTAGATTAAACTTGAAGTTTGAACCTCTAGAATATATACTACATGTAAATACCCCTATGCGTGAATCTCAGAGAACTGAGTTAATCTGTAGAGGGTGTGAGATTAAGGTGGGAGATAGAGTGATGTTAGCAGATCTAATCATGTTGAATATACATGGGTTTGATGTAATTCTGGGAATGGATTGGTTGGCGACCAATCGAGTGAGTTTAGACTGCTACACTAAGATTGTAACTTTCTCCCTACCTGAACCTTACAGTGTACAATTGAGATATTGAGGAAATGATTATGTGGATTTCTAGTGAGTAATTTGAGAATCTTAGCATTATTTTGGAGAATATTAAATGTGATTATTCATGTGAAGGTTATGAGACACTCATCTCAGATGATGAGCGGGAACACCCAAGGATTGAGGATATACCTGTGGTTTGCGAATTTCTGGATGTTTTCCCAGATGAATTGCCAGGTTTACCACCAGAGAGAGAGCTGGAGTTTACCATTGATTTGGTACCGGATACTCAGCCGATCTCTAAACCTCCCTACAGGATGGCATTAGTGGAACTTGAGGAATTGAGGAAGCAACTGCAGGAGTTATTAGATCAAGGGTTTATTAGACCCAGTGTTTCACCGTGGGGAGCGCCAGTACTGTTTGTTAAGAAGAAGGATGGTAGTCTCAGATTATGTGTGGACTACCGGCTATTGAATAAAGCCACGGTGAAGAATAAATATCCGTTGCCCAGGATTGACGATCTACTTGATCAGCTAAGAGGGGCATCAGTCTTTTCTAAGATTGATTTGAGATCGGGCTATCATCAATTGAGGATCAAGGAAGAAGATATTCCAAAGACGGCCTTCAGGACAAGGTATGGCCATTACGAATTTCTGGTGATGTCCTTTGGATTGACGAACGCCCCTGCAGCATATATGAGATTGATGAACGAGGTGTTCAGAGACTATCTGGATAAGTTTGTGATAGTCTTTATTGATGATATCTTGGTGTACTCTCGGTCTTATGAGGAGCATGCACAGCATTTGTGGTTAGTACTTCAGATACTCCGGGATAAGCAATTATACGGAAAGCTTAGTAAGTGTGAATTTTGGCTGAACCGGATAGCTTTCCTTGGGCATGTAGTCTCAGAGGAAGGAGTATCAGTGGATCCGAGTAAAGTAGCAGCTGTGCTTAATTGGGAAAGACCGAGGACAGTGACTGAGATACGAAGCTTCCTTGGTTTGGCAGGGTATTACAGGAGATTTGTGGAAGGATTCTCGAGGATTGCCGCTCCTTTGACTAAGCTCACGCGTAAGGAGACTCCGTTCATATGGACTGATCAATGTGAGCTCAGTTTCCAAGAGTTAAAGAGGAGATTGACAGCGGCACCTGTGTTAACTATTCCTGAGGGATCAGGAGGATTCTCGGTGTATAGTGATGCATCTCATCAAGGATTGGGGTGTGTGCTTATGCAGCACGGAAGAGTGGTCGCATATGGATCGCAACAACTGAAAGACCATGAGCGGAATTATCCCACGCATGATTTGGAGTTAGCCGCTGTGGTATTTGCTTTGAAGATCTGGCGATATTACTTATATGGGGAAAGATTCCAGATCTTCACTGATCACAAGAGTTTGAGATATCTCTTTGATCAGAAAGAGTTAAACATGAGACAAAGGAGATGGATGGAACTCCTTAAGGATTATGACTGCGAGATTCTTTATCATCCGGGTAAGGCGAATGTGGTTGCTGATGCCCTGAGCAGGAAGAGTATGATATCTGCTATGATGATCAGGGAATGGGATTTGTTAGAGCAGTTCGTGGAACTTCGGATCAGAGTTAAAGAGGTAGAGACTGGATTTTTGGCTAGCCTGCGGATAGAGCCCAGGATCATGGATCAGATTAGAACTGGGCAGCGCGGTGATCAGAGATTGATAGATATGGTTAGCCAAGCTGAACAGAGTTCGCAGTCGGATCTCACCATCAGTGAGGATGGATTGTTGAGATTCAGAGGACGGATTTGTGTACCGGACGATGATACCCTGAAGAGACAGATACTGAGAGAATCCCACTGCTCGCGATACACCATGCACCCAGGAAGTACTAAGATGTACCGAGACTTGAGAAAGGTGTATTGGTGGAGTGGTATGAAGCGAGATGTGGCAGAGTATGTGGCCAGGTGTTTAGTATGCCAGCAAGTGAAAGCTGAGCATCGGAAGCCCGGAGGTCTACTACAGCCCTTACCTGTACCTACATGGAAATGGGAGCATGTCACTATGGACTTTATTATGGGTTTACCGAGGACCCGAAGAGGTCGTGACGCGATATGGGTCATTGTGGATAGATTGACCAAGAGTGCCCACTTCCTTGCCATCAAGAGCACAGATACTGTGGATGCCTTAGCTGAGCTATATGTCAGCGAGATAGCTAGATTACATGGGGCTCCAGTGAGTATTACTTCTGATAGAGATTCCCGATTTACTTCCAGATTCTGGACCCAGTTTCAGGAGTCCATGGGATCTCGATTGAGTTTTAGTACCGCCTATCATCCTCAGACAGATGGTCAGTCAGAGAGGACTATTCAGACCCTGGAGGATATGTTGAGGGCGTGTACGATGGATTTTAAGGGATCATGGGATGATCACCTGCCCCTAGCAGAGTTCGCGTACAATAACAGCTATCATGCGAGTATTGGAATGGCACCTTTTGAGGCTCTATATGGTAGGAGGTGTAGATCCCCTGTAGCTTGGGAAGAAGTCGGTGACAGAAAGATAAATGCTCCCGAGCTTGTTGAGCAAGCCGTACAGAGTGTGAAACTCATATGTGAGAGGTTACGGGCTGCACAGAGTAGACAGAAAAGCTACGCGGATGTGAGTAGACGGCCACTCGAGTTTGATGTTGGTGATGCAGTATTTCTGCGAGTATCACCGAGCAAGGGTATCATGCGATTTGGGAAGAAAGGGAAATTGAGTCCTCGATACATAGGACCATTTGAGATTCTTGAGAAAGTGGGTGAGGTAGCTTACAGATTAGCATTACCCCCACAGATGTCCGGAATACACAACGTTTTTCATGTATCTATGTTGAGGAAGTACCACCCGGACCCTTCTCATGTCATAGAGTATGATGAGATGGACATACAGGAGGACATGAGCTACATTGAGGAACCCGTCCGGATTCTCGATAGAAAAGAGAAGGTACTGAGAACCAAGAGCATCCCATTAGTGAAAGTCTTGTGGAAGCATCACTCAAGGGAAGAAGCGACGTGGGAACTAGAGAGTCTCATGAAGGAGAAATACCCCCATCTCTTCTGACTAGTTGAGTTGAATTTGGAGGACCAAATTCTTTTTAAGGTGGGGAGGATGTGAGATCTGAGAATTTCAGACATATTTTATTGATGTAATAATAATTTGAGTATAATTTATTGAGCTAAGTGAATTGTGGGAATTATAATTGGAGATTTATGTGTTAAGTGTGTAAAATAAGCATGATCCATGAGGACAGATCGATCTGGGAGAAGGAGAGATCGATCTGGTGAGTTAAAAATGACGAGGAAGGGGAAATTTGAGGAGCAGATCGATCTCCAATGATAGAGATCGATCTCCTTATGAATCTGTTTGAGAAGGGATCGATCTCATGAGGAAGAGATCGATCTCCAAATGAATCTGTCTGAGAGAAGATCGATCTCATGAGGAGGAGATCGATCTCCAAATGCTTCTGTTTGGGGAGAAGATCGATCTCCTTAGGAGCAGATCGATCTCATAAAGCCATAAAGAGATCGATCTCACCCCTCGACAGATCGATCTCCTATGCATAAAATTACCCAGATCGTCCCCAAATTTCAAACACAGATCGATCTCATCAAGAGGCAGATCGATCTCCTACCTCCAGTCTATATAAGGAACCTGTGTTTTCTCCTGAAATCTCACTTTCTCTCTCTTTTAAACCTCCATTTTTCCGAAAACCTAGTTTCTCACTCCTCCAAATCCCCCATTTCCGACCGAATCAGCTATTGTGGTAAGAAGGAAAGTTGTTCCTCATCAAAGGGAGAACAACATACTTGGAAATCGAAGGACGAATCGGATCGGGGCGTGAGTTGTGCGTCTCACAAGCTTTGGGTAATTTCTAAACCTCGATCTTGATATTTGAGCTGATTTTGATGTTATTGGTGGTTGTAATCGTGTTGAAATAGTTGAGGAATGATTAGGGATTGATGAGATTGTAATGTAGTGGGATTAATGTTGATATTTGGAAATTGTGGCAATTTTGAGGATTGTACTATAAACGAAAATATAGACAAGGTGGTAAATTAGCGTAGATAATTGGTATTAGAGATGTAGAACTTCGAGATATTGAAAATGAGGTTGTAGTTTAGGGTTGAGTTACGAGAATCAAGGGATTTGAGGTGTTATGAGCAATTATGCTCGATTTTGAGAATTGAGATTTATGTGATGTTGAGTATTGATGTTTTTAACATCGTTTGGACAGCTCGGGAGTTCCAGAGTGGAATGCGAGGCTAGTCCGTGATACGGGGGAACGATTGCACTATACGAGGTGCAAAGAGGTAAGGGAAATCTAAACCATTTGTGTATGTGATTTGTAAACTGTTATAGCATGATTTATGATTTATAAACAAGCATGTTGAGAGTTTTGTGTTGAGATTTGAACTGCACACGATTTTATAGCCGGTTGGAGCCCAATGTTTTATGAGTTTATAACTGGGCTCTACGTTAAGGCAATATTGTGATTTGAGAAATGTGTGCGTGTGCTTTGCCGGTTGGAACTCGGTTTTACTACGTTTTGTGTTGAGTACAAAACGATTTTAAATGAGTTTTATGAGAGAAAACCATTACGAGTTCTACGTAAAGGCAAACCTGTCTTATGTGATAAGACTTGGGTGTGTAGTTGTGAGTACACACCGGGCATTGCTCTGGTAGCATGTAAGCCCGAATTCTTCTCCGTTCTGGTAACGTTGAGAAAACCCATTGGTGGCTGTGCCACGTATACCCCATTGGTGGCTGTGCCACGTTGAGAAAACCCCATTGGTGGCTGTGCCACGTTATACCCCATTGGTGGCTGTGCCACGTTGAGAAAACCCCATTGGTGGCTGTGCCACGTTGAGAAAACCCTATTGGTGGCTGTGCCACGTTATACCCCATTGGTGGCTGTGCCACGTTATACCCCATTGGTGGCTGTGCCACGTTATACCCCAATTGGTGGCAGTGCCACGTTGAGAAACCCTATTCTGTGGCTATGCCACGCGAGAAAATAATTCAGTGGCTTTGCCACGTGTGTATTGTGGCTATGCCACGTGTGATTTTAAATCAGTGGCTATGCCACGTTGTTTGAGAAAGCGTTTAACGCGTTATTTTCACATGCTTTGTTTTGCTCTAAAGTGAGCCTTTTTACTTCATGTTTTCACATGACTTGACACATGAGAGTGTCGTTTTGAGTATTTTCATGCTATGGTTTTCAAATGAGTTTCACATACAATTAAATGCTTTGTGATGTGCATTTTGGTTTATGAAATGAGTCCCCTACCCCCCTTACTGAGCGATTTAGAAGCTCACCCTGTTTTTCTTTCCCCCCAGAGTTCTTCAAGTGAATAAGGACTTCCCTGCGACGTACGGAGTAGTGGCTAGTGGAGGATCCGAGCTCCAGGCTATATATTTTGTACTTTGAGGTATATTTATCTTTTCATGTACCCAGACTATTATTATAATTACAGACACTTGATGTATGACATTATATGGGATGTATTAGGATTAATTGACTTGTAATCGAGTAATAGGTATAATACAATATTTATTATATCATGATGAGATCCTGAGGCATGATAATTATGATGATGTATGACACTGCACAGGAATGCACTCTTTATTTGTGAATTAACGAGTAAAAAGTTTTTATTAGCCCTATTTTCTGCATTTTCGGGGCGTGACACTTCCTCTTTTAGAAGTATTCTTTAGGCTTCGAGGGAGCCCCGGCTTGGTGCCTTACTCGCTTCAGCGGGTGTACCAGCCCGGTTTTGAGAACCGGTTATTCGAAAAACCGGCCAACAAGCTTCATGGTTTCGAGACGGAATGGCTGGTCGTGGAAGTGCCCGAGGGCCTGGATTTCCCCACTCGTTGGGAGAATAGGCGTGAAATCCCCAAGGGTCCCCGGGTTGCTACACTTAGGGAGCAGTTGTCTTCTGACGTCAACAAACTGCTAGTCCCTCATCCCCTTAGCCTCGACACCCTTATATCAAATGAAAATTTGATATTAGCTGGCTGGGGTGTGGGTCCGGTCCCTGTTGCCGGACCCTCTGTGCCTTCGCCGGATCCTCTGCCTTCGGCTTCTCCCGAATTAAATCCTGAAGCTCCGAGGCCACAAGAGGACATAGGGAGCACTAATGTGGAGTCCAGTTCTGGTAGCGAAACCTTAGCCGATCTGACAGGCTGGGAGGGGTTCGGTTCCACCTTCATGGTGCTCCCTGATGATGACGCGATAAACATCGAGTCCCTTCAGGAGCATTTAGATTCTCCTGACGGTAACTTTTTATTTTTTCTTGTCGCTTATCGTTTTTAACCAGTTTTTGACCACTGATGTATTTTCTTTCTTTTTTGCAAATATGAGTCATTTTCGACGCTCGCTGGCTCGTCAGACCACGGAGGCCGGTCCTTCCCGCGCTCCTACCCGGAAGAGGCCTCGATTAGCCGAGGACGTTTTGAGGGAGGCGGCTGTCCCCTCTCAGTTGCCTCGAGCCCGGACTCCGCCAGCTCCTAGGCAGGTGACGCCCCCTCCCTCGGAACAAAGGAATCCTCCTCGGGAGAGGGGGAGAGTTGCCTCTTCCTCACGGGGGGCTTCTAGGTCCTCCGGGCGATCCTGCTCCGAGGAGCCTGCGGAATGCAACATCGTCCCGTCTCAACGGAGGAATCGGAGGCATTTATATATTGAGCCTTCGATGGGAACCAGGCCGATTCTTCCGAGGATAGGGCCTGTTGACGAGAGGTCCTACCCCGTGGACGGGGGAAATATCATGAGGGGCCACGAGTTTCGAGTCTACCCCGGGGTTCGCGACAACGACATTCTTGACACTCCCGGAGTGGCTTCTCGGATAAGCTGGTCGACCATCCTTCCTCGTGACGAGGCAAGGATATTCAGAAATTATCCTGAGGGGGAGGATTTAGCTGATATCGAGGCATTGAGGGTAAGTTTCAACTTTTTCTTCATTTGATTTCTTTTTGGCTGTATTCTTTGAATCTAACCTTTTGTATTCCTTTGCAGCTGGCTCAACGAACTGTGGCCAACAATGCCCAGCACCGGGCTTATCGAGAGCGTGCCGATAGGGAAATCCGGGAGTTAAGGGACCAAGTTATGGAGCTACAGAACACCGTCAACAACTTGTCCCACCTTCCGAATTTAGTTCGGAGCTTGGAGGAGCAGCTCGTAAAGGTTCATCAAGACCTTAATCACGCAAAGGGGGATCTCACTGTAGAGACGGCTCGGTCTAGCAGACTTCAAGAGGATCTGCAGGAGGCCCACTCTGAGCTAGACCGCATGCAATCCAATTACGGGTCTCTACTTGCTCGGAATCAGGAGCTCGAGCAGCGCGTTGCCGAGTTAGAAGGTCAGGCTGCTCCTATTCTGACCCAGGTAGAGATCGACAGCATACGGGCCGAAGTCGTGAAGGAGTACCGTCTCTCTAAGGATTGCTTGAGGCGGAAGGAAGATTTCTCCAACCCTTATGTGAAGTACGGGTTCTACTTGGCCCGGTCTTGGTTAGAAGCACATAGGGAAGGAGAGGAATTCTCCGAGCTTCAGTATACCAAAGAGGCGATGCTCTTTGAGGCCCCCGACTGGACTAAATATGAGCCCGGGGCTCAGCCTGCAGACGAGTTGTTTAAGAGGGCCGCCCAAGACGACCTCGCCAACCTCACTGGTCTGTGAGAGCCCGTGAATTTCGAGGATGCTCCTGAACCCATCGACGCCCTTATTGATTTAGACGGCGAGGAGGGCGAGCAGTCCTTGGGAAGCGAAGGTCCGTCTGCAGCTGATCCCCAGCTTCCTCCCGAAGAGTAGATAGCTGTTTTTGCTTTTTTGTCTTTCTTTTCAAGTACTTTGTTGTTCTTTTGTTTTAACTTTGTACTTTTGTAGAATGTAATTGTTAAGATCTATTAAAGATCTGTTTGTATCGACTTTCGAATGAAATGAAATTGAGATTTTTGTTCATGCTTCGTGTTGCATTACTTCTCTATTTATCATTTATCATTCTTTGTTACTTGTATATATTCGCTTTGCATTTATTCGTGTATGATTTATTCGTGTATGCTCCCCAATTCTTGATAGAAAGGTATACTTTCAGAAAGAATTTTTTGTGCAAACGTATAGTTGTTTAAGGCTTGATTACTGTGACGCGGATGCGTCTTTGATTTTTATAGCCTCAGTATTTTTATTACCCGGTCACAGTGACGCGGAGCGTCTCAGGCTCTTATGGTTAATCGAATCTTTTACGCCTGGCCACAGTGACGCGTAGCGTCTCAGGCTCTTGCGGCTAATCTGAAATACGCCTGGCCACAGTGACGCATAGCGCCTCAGGCTCTTACGGCTCGGTTGAACTACGCCTGGCCACAGTGACGCATAGCGCCTCAGGCTCTTACGGCTCGTCTGAACTACGCCTGGCCATAGTGACGCATAGCGCCTTAGGCTCTTACGGCTCGTCTGGAATACGCCTGGCCACAGTGACGCATAGCGCCTCAGGCTCTTACGGCTCGGTTGAACTACGCTTGGCCACAGTGACGCATAGCGCCTCAGGCTCTTACGGCTCGGTTGAACTACGCCTGGCCACAGTGACGCATAGCGCCTCAGGCTCTTATGGCTCGTCTGAACTACGCCTGGCCACAGTGACGCATAGCGCCTCAGGTTCTTACGGCTCAGTTGAACTACGCCTGGCCACAGTGACGCATAGCGCCTCAGGCTCTTACGGCTCGGTTGAACTACGCCAGGCCACAGTGACGCATAGCGCCTCAGGCTCTTATGGCTCGTCTGAACTACGCCTGGCCACAGTGACGCATAGCGCCTCAGGCTCTTACGGCTCGGTTGAACTACGCCTGGCCACAGTGACGCATAGCGCCTCAGGCTCTTACGGCTCGGTTGAATCCTGTCACGAGATTTTGACTTGCAACAACAAAAAGGTAATTCATATATTGATTGAGTAATAACATCCGGTGACAGTGAAAATAAACGACTGTAATGCCTTCGGGAAGGAAGATACAGCGGTTAATTCAAATACAGCTTTAGGTGATTTGAATTCCACGTTTTTCCTATCTTCTTCCCTTGTAGAGTTTCCAGGACACAAGTGTTAGGTCCAATATTGTGTCTAATTCTGTAGGGACCTTCCCAGTTAGCTCTGAACTTCCCATCCTCCTTCAGGGCATTAGTGATCTGCGACTTTCTAAGCACTAGATCTCCCTCAGACATTGGCCTATCTCTCACCCGACTATTATAGTAGTTGGCCACCCTCTGATGATAGGATGCCAATCGAATAGCCGCGATTTCTCTATGTTCGTCGAGTAGGTCCAAGCCTTCCCTTAGAGCTTGTGAGTTTTCTTCCTCTACTAAGGGTATCACTCTTGGCGATAACGCTCCAATTTCCACGGGGATCAATGCTTCTGCGCCGTATACAAGGCTGAATGGCGTTTCTTTAGTCGACACACGACTGGTGGTACGATATGCCCATAAAACACTAGGCAATTCGTCCACCCAGGCCCCTTTTGCTTTGTCTAGTCTGGTCTTCAGCCCATAAAGGATGGTTCGATTACTGACCTCGACCTGCCCATTAGCTTGAGGACATGATACTGAAGAGATCCTTAGCTGAATGTTGAGGTCCTTACAAAATTCATGGAAGGCGTTGCAATCAAATTGCTTTCCATGGTCGGCATTCAAGATGCGGGGAATTCCAAATCGACAGATAATGTCTTTCCACACCATTGCCTCCACTTTCTTTTCCGTGATTGTGGCTAAAGGCTCTGCTTCAATCCACTTTGTAAAGTAATCGGTAGCCACTAGCAGGAATTTTTTTTGACCCGTGGCTAGTGGGAAAGGTCCAAGGATGTCCAATCCCCATTGTGCAAAAGGAATTGGCTGCACTGTCCCTTGAGAGGGAGTCACTGGGACCGTTATGATAGGCGCAAACCTCTGGCATTTGTCACACCTGCGAGTTTGGTCCATCGCATCTTTCTTCAATGTCAGCCAGTAGAATCCCGATCGCAGTACTTTAGCAGCGAGAGCTCTTGCTCCTAAGTGTTCGCCCAAATTCCTTCATGCACTTCCGCTAGGGCATATCTTGCTTGTTTCGGTCCCAGACATTTTAAAAGTGGTGACGAATATCCCCTTTTGTACAGTTCTCCGTTGATGAGTGTGAACTTCGCCCCTTGTATTTTCAAGCGACGAGCCTCGTCTTTATCTTGGGGGAGTGTAACCTCAGTGAGATACTGTTTGAATGGGGATCTCCAGTCGTCTCCAACTTGAATGTCACACACTTCGACTTCTTCAATACTGGATCGTTCGAGCCTCTCCACCTTCACTGTCCTTCCTTGTGTTTCGGTGGAATAGGCCAGCTTAGACAATGAATCGGCATGTGTGTTTTCGGACCGGTTGATTTGTGTCAGCTGAAAGCTTTTGAAAGTCTGGGCCAGAAGTTGGACTTTCTTCAAGTAAGGGACCAGCATTGGTTCTCGTACCTCGTACTTTTCACTGAATTGGTTCACCACCAATTGAGAATCACTGTGTGCTACCAAGTGGTGAACTTGCAACTTCTCCGCTAGCGTCATCCCTGCTATCAGAGCTTCATACTCCGCGATGTTATTCGAACTGGGGAATCCGAACTGTAGGGAGTATTCCAGGGATTTTCCTTCAGGTGATACCAGGACTATACCCGCTCCACTTCCGTTGGCACTTGATGACCCATCGACATGCAGCAACCATGGGTGTGCCTCCCCTTCACTGCTGTCGCTTGGGATAGTGCATTCTACGATGAAGTCAGCCAGAGCTTGACTTTTGATAGCCTGCCGTGGTTGGAATGTGATTTCGTATCCCCCAACCTCTACTGCCCATTTCAATAACCTCCCTGAGTGTTCAGGTTTCTGGAGGATCTGTCTTAACGGTTGATCTGTCAAGACGGTGATAGGGTGTGCTTGGAAATACGGACGCAACTTTCGTGAGGCCATCAAGAGGGCTAATGCGAGCTTTTCGGCCAGTGGATAGCGGGTCTCTGAATCCAATAACACTTTACTCACGTAGTAGATGGGACGGTGCACCATTTCATCTTTCTTCAGTAGCACCGCACTGACGGCGTAATCACCGACTCCCAAATACATATAGAGTTGTTCTCCTTCCAGGGGCCTTGTTAACAAAGGCAACTGTTTCAAGTATTCCTTGAGGTCTTCAAAGGCTTTTTGACAATCTTCCGTCCATTCGAAGTTCTTCCCCCCCCCTAGAGTTTTGAAGAACGGCAGGCTCCTTTCTACTGATTTTGACAAGAAGCGATTCAGAGCTGCTATTCTGCCTGTCAATCTTTGGACCTCTCTTACGGTGGTTGGGGATTTCATGTCAATGACCGCCTGTACCTTCTCAGGATTTGCCTCAATGCCCCTGTTAGTTATCATGAAGCATAGGAATTTTCCTGATCTTACCCCGAATGAGCACTTTTCGGGGTTTAGCTTCATGTTGAATCTGCTCAATACTTCGAATACCCTGGACATTTGATCGGCGTGAGACTCTCCTACGCGGCTCTTGATTATCATATCGTCCACGTAGGCTTCCATGGTATTTCCCAGAAGATCTTTGAACACTTTGCTCACCATTCGTTGATAGGTGGCTCCCGCGTTCTTTAAACCGAACGACATTACCCGATAGCAATAGGTCCCGTTGTCGGTTATAAAGGAAGTCTTTTCTTCGTCTTCTGGGTGAAGCATGATTTGGTGATACCCGGAGAATGCATCCAAGAAACTGAGGAATTCGTAGCCGGATGTTTCGTCTACCAGTCTGTCTATCCGTGGTAGAGGGTATGAATCTTTAGGGCAGGCTTTGTTCAGATCGGTGAAATCAACACACATTCGCCATTTCCCGCTAGATTTCTTTACCATCACGACGTTGGCCAAACCACTCAGGGTAGTAGACCTCTCAGATGAATCCGGCGCCCAGGAGTTTACTCACTTCTTTAGTGATTGCTTTTTGTCGTTCCGGGGCGAAACTCCTCTTCTTCTGTTTGACAGGTCTGTGTCCGGGTATGATATTAAGTTCATGGCAGATCACTTCGGGACTGATCCCGGGCATGTCCGTCGGGCTCCAGGCGAAGATATCCGAGTTTCTCCTCAGGCACTCGACTATCTCATTCTTTAGTTGTTCGCCCAGTTGAGTCCCTATGAATGCCTTCTTTCCTTTATCCCCTTCTGTCAGCTCAACGGCCTCTGTTTCTTCTACAGGCTGAGGCTTGGGCGGATCATCTATATATAAGGTTTCTTTCCTCTGTGCTACCTTGTTGGCAGTGGAAGCGAGATAACAAGTACGGGCACTCCTTTGGTTTCCTCGTACCTGCCCGACTCCGCTGGGAGTGGGGAACTTCATCAATATATAGCAAGAGGATATTACTGCCCTCATGTCGTTCAGGACCGGTCTACCCAAGATCATGTTGTAGGCAGCGGAGGTCGACCTGACTACCATGAACAATACTTGCCGGGTCACGTCCTTCGGGTGCTCTCCGAGAGTCACCGGCAACTCTATGGACCCAGCCACCTTCACTCGCTCACCCGTGAATCCATATAGTGGCATCATAACGGGCTTTAACCTATCTTCGGATATGCTCATTTTTTCGAAGCAGTTCCAATAGATTAGGTTCACTGAGCTCCCGTTATCGACCAGGACCCTGCTCACCGGGTGTTTGGCCACTACCGTGGATATCACCATGGGGTCGTCATGGGCATGACAATATCACCTTTGTCAGCCGGAGTGAACATGATGGGTTCTTCTTCCGCCTGTTCTTCCATCACAACGTTAACCTGATACGCTTGCCTTGCGTAGCTCTTGCGGGAAGTAGAGGAGCTTCCTGCACTTGATTCCCCGCCTGCGATGACATTTATTGCGGGGGCTGTAGGTTCGTTGTTTGGCGGATTGGCACGGGGGATTGGCCTGACTGCTTCGTTCCTTGGCCTATCCCTTCTGTTTTCATTATTTGCCCCGGTCCGCGGACGATCATTCCTTTGGTCACGCGGAGGATAACGAGGTCTCTCGCTTCTCCATAGGAAGCGGTTGATCTTCCCTTCTCTGGCCAGCCTTTCTAACTGATCCATCAAATCTCTGCACCTCTCTGTTGGGTGTCCGTGAGCACAATGGAATTCGCAGTAGGCTTCAGTGTTCCGTCCTACATCTCCAATTTTCTTCTTGGGGAATTCCAACAATCCTGCCCCTTCGATTGCTGCCAGTATTGCAGTGCGAGGCTCGTTCAACCTGGTATAACCTTCATACCTGAGCCTAGGGGCTTTATCAGCTCTCACGGGTCTTGGGGAACTTCTCTCGGGTGCATCTCTCTCTCTCTTCTTTCCTTCCTTCGCCTCTCTGGGCTGTATCATCTTCATCACCTCTTCTTGAGCTACATATTTGTTAGCCCTAGCAAAGAGATCAAAAATTGTCATCGGTTGATTGAGAGAGAGGGATTCTTGCAGCTTTTCAGAGCTTGTTCCTTGCAACATTGCAGCCAAGGCTACGCCTACCGGTAGATCTTCCACTTCCAAAGTTGCATCTCGGAAGCGGTCTACAAAGCTTTTCAAGGGTTCTTTATTCCCTTGTTTAAGCTTGAGTAGGTAGGTAGCGTCTTTCTTCCTCTGGCTGTGGATCATGAAGACTTTCAAGAATTCATTTCTCAGCTGGTCGAAAGAGAAGATCGAGCCTTCACTCAACCCGTTAAACCACTTCAGAGCGTGCCCGGACAATGTGAGAGAAAAAGCTCTGCACATAATTTCGTCCTCCCATCCATGCAGCAGCATGAGGGATTCATAACTCTGTATGTGATCATAGGGGTCTACTTTGCCGGTGTAAGTAGCCATAGAAGGCATTTTGAACTTCTTCGGCAAAGGTTTGTTCATGATCTCCGGACTGAATGGAATCCTCCTCCTTTGGCCATCATCCGGAGACACCAGTTTTTTCTTCTTAAGGATCCTTTGGACGACCTTCTCCACGTCCTCCGACCCTCGAGCTGAGCATGGCCTTGTCCCTTCTGGTCTAGAAGAGTCCGATTGATAAGCACCCCTTCCAGCACCTCCCACTCCGAGACTTGACATTTCGAGGCCTTCTTGTGGGTCAGAACCCCTTTGTCTTCGTTGCTCCCCAGCCCTATATTCTCCTAACTCCTGTACAAACTCCAAAGGAGAAGAGCTGCGGCGTGTGGAGAAACTCTGCCGTCTACGGGCTGCGGGGGAACTCTGTCGCCTAGCGGACAGAGGGGAAGTCTGCCGTACGTCGGCAGAGGTGAACTCTGCCGCCTAGCGGCGGTGGGAGAGTACCGTCGCCTACGTGATCCGGGGTTCCTCTGCTGTGTGTAGTCCGCGGGAGGGTTTTGTAGCCGTTGAGCCACGTGTCGCCTAGCGGACAGAGGGGAAGTCTGCCACGCATCGGGCAGAGGTGAACTCTGCCGCCTAGCGGTCAGAGGAGAACTCCGCCGTGCATCGGGCAGGGGTGAACTCTGCTGTCTAGCGGTCAGAGGAGAACTCTGCCGCTGTTGAGCCGCGGGTGTACTCTGCCGCGCGTTAACTGCTGGCGAACTCTGTCGCCCGTGGTTCGCGGGAGAGTTCATTCTTGCTGGATTGGCAGTAGTATTATTTTGCGTTCCTGCATCTTGTCCAGCACTTACCAGAGTGGAGGGCTGACCTCTCTCGTAGGTCTGCCTAGGAGTACTTTCCCCCACTAACTGTTGCACTTCCTGGGGTAAGCTGAATTGGGGGAGAGCGTCTCTAAAGAAGCTCACCATAGCTTTTAAGGCTGTCGTGGTCTCCTCATTTTTTCGCTTCAGGGTCTCGAATTCCTCTAAAGAAACCAAGGCTTCTCTCTGACCCCTTTCACTATGTCTTCGTCTTTGTTCTAATCTGACAGGGGGACTCACAGAATTTTGCCCTCCTGTCAACTCCACTGCAGAACGCGTCCTCACCATTTTGATAGAGAACCTGACTTTTCGTCAAGATTCCCACAGACGGCGCCAATTGATGTTGCCCATCTGACAACAACAGTGATTTACCTTCCACGTAATCCGATTGCGCTTCTGACGAAGAGATGACGTCGGTGCAATTCGTTCCACGTGTTCTTCGTATAGTCTGTAAAAACGACAGGAATCAGAGGGGGCAGGGATTTGTCCCTGCACGCACACTCCGATGATTAAGTCAGTAGTCGGGAGTTGTGTATGTAAGAAGAAGAGGAGAATGTATTGCTTAAATCAGAGAGTTTAAGGGTTTCTCCCTCTTTTTGTGCTTTGTTTATCGATCCCTTCCTCCTTTTTTTCTCCGATCCCCTACCTCAGAGAGCTCACCTGGTATTTATAGGTTTCTCTGGGTCGGTTCGCGCTGAGGCCCAGGCGCGTGTCTGGGCCGCGACAGAGTCATAGAGCACTCTGTCGCGCTTCGGGTCAAACAACTTGCGGGGGAGTCGTTGGCGGGAGACTGCTCTTGGACCTCTGCCGCGGGTTGTGCGAGAGACTCTAACGCGGGGCTGTGCGGGAGACCTCTACCGCGGGCTGTGCGGGATACCTTTACCGCAGGATGTGCGGGAGACCTCTACCGCGGGCTGTGCGGGATACCTCTACCGCAGGATGTGCGGGAGACCTATGACGGGGGCTATGCGGGAGACCAGTGTCGCGAGAGGGGCGATGGAGGTCTGCCGCGCCTACCGTACGGTACACCGCAAGGTGACAGACTCTTATCGCATCGAACGCTCTGTCGCACTGCCAGGAACAGTGTCGCGTGGCCACTCTGTCGCCTAAACTGCCACGTGGCTCGTTTCTTGGTTCGACACGTGGCAGGCAGATAGTTGCACACGTGGATCTGGTGACACGACCACCATCAATTATTTTTATTATTATTGATTAACATCGAAAGTAAATATTGATTATTTTTATTGAAATTACATGTTCAAACCTTTTAACATTTTCACTAAGTTTAAATAATTTTTTTTAAATGTTACACATTTGTAATCACTCTGAAAATTTCATCATTAAAATTTTATAATTAAATTAGACACAAGTCAAACTGGTCTCAAGTTAAATTGGAACCAAATTAAATTGGACTCAAATTAAATTGGACCCTCTACATTTACAAAATAAATTGAGCCATTAAAGCCTTTGCAAACCTTTGCCTTTCTATCACATGCCATTCTATACTATTCCCAGAGAACTTCCAGAGGAGGTTTTATGATATCTGAAGCTGCTGGAGTTTCTGTCACAGCTCAAGGGTAACTTTTAAACATTGTTTTTTTCAATTTAAAGGAGAACATATGTATCATGATTTGCAAAAAGTTTACAATTTCTATACCTCAAAAATTAATTTAATGAAACCTGTATTTCCCATTCATAAAGGTATGCGGATACACCTGGTATATGGACAAAAGAGCAAGTTGGGGCCTGGAAACCCATTGTTGATGCTGTTCATGCCAAAGGTGGAATTATCTTTTGCCAGATTTGGCATGTTGGAAGGGTTTCAAATACAGGTGATTTCCTGTCTTACATCTCATTATCCCTTCTCTTTTATGACAGCGGTGACTGAATTTTCTGTAACATTTTACATAGATTTAATAATGAATGTATGATTCAAAATCAAAGCATATATATATATATATATATATATATATATATATATATATATATATATATATATATATCTTATCTTGAATACTTCATTGCTGCAAATGTAAGGATTCTAGCCAAGAAATATATAAAAAAGTGTAGGTTTAGATAAATACTTTTACAGTGCTTTTTAACTTCTATTTCCGGATAGCATGGTCTATACTGGATGCTTTTTTGTGATTTTCACGTGACGGCATTGGCCACAGGCTCACAGCTGATCTCTTTTCACTTGTAAATGTTCACAGATTTTCGGCGAAATGGACAAGCTCCAATATCTTCTACTGATAAGCCATTGACACCACAAATTCGATCTAACGGACTAGATGCAGCAGAGTTCTCACCTCCAAGGCGATTAAGGACAGATGAAATCCCTCAAATTGTCAATGATTTCAGAATTGCAGCAAGGAATGCTGTGGAAGCTGGTATGTTCTACTTCCAGTTTGTGAATATGATGTTCCTTCTTTAAAAGGCTAATTTTGCTGACTGATTTATGTATAGGTTTCGACGGAGTTGAGATTCATGGAGCTCATGGCTACCTGATAGACCAGTTTTTGAAAGATCAAGTGAATGATCGAACAGACCAATATGGCGGATCACTAGAAAACCGATGCAGATTTGCACTAGAAATAGTTGAAGCTGTTGTGATTGAAATAGGAGCAGATAGAGTTGGAATAAGGTTATCTCCATTTGCGGACTTCATGGAATCGGGGGACTCAAATCCGGAAGCGTTAGGTCTCTACATGGTTGAGGCCCTGAATAAATTTGGAATTCTGTACTGCCACATGGTGGAGCCAAGAATGAAAATGGGGGGAGAAGTTTGTGACGGTCCTGAAAATCTTCTGCCTATGAAGAAGGCTTTTAATGGCACTTTCATTGCAGCCGGGGGATATGGCAGAGATGATGGAAACAATGCTGTGGCTGAAAACCGAGCGGATCTTGTTGCTTACGGTCGTTTGTTTTTGGCCAATCCAGATTTACCAAGGAGATTTGAGGTTGGTGCCTCTCTTAACAAGTACAATAGGAGCACTTTCTACACATCCGATCCAATCATTGGTTACACTGATTACCCGTTTCTCGAAGAGAATTGTAATGCTTAAGTTTGCCCGACTGGAGTATGGGAACATGTTTTTGCTTCATTAACAACCATTATGTCTGGTTGGGATCCAGGGTTGTAAGTCTTTTTATTTTCTTAATTTTTTTCCAACTGACAAAATTCTGTACCAAAGAAATATATTATATAATATATATATATATATATATTAATAAAATCCTTGTTTCACCTACCGAGTACTTTCATGTGGTTTATATTAAATATTATATAATATGATAAATATATCACTTTACAAATATCTAACATAAAAAATAAAATAGGTATGATTTAATAAACTATAAATACAAAATTCAACCTCCATTTTCTCTCAAAGTATATTTAATAATTTTAGATACTACACGATGACATAACACGAATAACAAATATAAATGTGATATAAGTTAAAATTAAATAAAAATTGTATATGAACATGATGAAAACCAAAAAAAATATTTTGTATTTCCTTTTACACTATACGAATATATTTTATATGATATAAATTATAAACACAAATTATCATATCCAAAGTGCCAAAAAAAAAGTGCTTATCAACTCCTTTTATTTTAATTTCAATTTCTTTAATCTCATCTCTTTAAGTCAAGCTTGATTTTTTATATTATACTTCTGGTATTCATAATTTTAACTATATATAAAGTAATATAAATTAAAAGTATATAATATTAAATTAAGTGCATAAAATACATACAAAATTAAATTATATTGTTTACATAGTTTTGTTTAGTTAAACCGAAAGAGCATTTTTAGCAATAATGTTCATTAACAAATATTATAATGTGATTGTAGCCAATCAAGATACCAAAAATGTGATCCTCTTCCCTTGTGCCAAACACCACTTAAGAGTGAAGTGAAGAAACGAAGAAAGCCAAAGAGAACCACAAAAAAGAGGAGGAAATATATGCAACCACTTTGGATGTTGAAGAAGGAAAAAAATAGACTGATGAGAGCAAGTATGCAAAAGCTTTAGAGGGAGTTGTTTGCAAAATTCATAGAAGAATTAAGGAAAATAAAATATATTATAAATGAGAGAGAGAGAAAATAAGCAATAACCATATTTTAAATATTGGGAAATAAATTTATTTTAAAGTATTTTTTAATTTTTAAAAAATTTAAAAAAATTATTTGAATATAATAATATTTTATGGGAAAATACTATTTTTTTGGGTAATACAATCAAAGATATTATCGGGATTTTATCTAACCCTCAGTTTGGTTTATTAAAATAACTTTCAAAAATTGATTTTTATATTTATGGTGTTTGGTTGGCAAAAAGCTTATTGGTTAATGAAAAATAATTTTCTAGTTAACTGAAAATTAAACAATTTTCCTCGAAATTGTTTTACACTTTTGAAAATAAAAAACATTTTTTGGAAAATAATTGTTTATGTATAAAGTTATTTGTTGAGTTCATGAATATAATTCTACTCAAATTAGATTTTAATTATGATTTTTTAAAACTTTGATTTAATTTAACCCTACATAAAATATTATTATATTAATAAAAATATTTTTTATTCAATTAGATTAAAATTTTTAAATATTAAATATTAACATTAAAATTTTTTTTTTATAATAAGTTTACATATTTTATTTTTATATTATTAATCTTAAATAATTTTTAATATCTCAATAATAAACAATATTATATTATTATTTTTAATAATAAATAACATATTTATTTAAATAATTTATTAATATTTTAATTTAAGAAATAATGTTTTATATTTTATTTACAAATATTTTTATATTAATATTTTAATGATAAATATAAATAAATAATATTCTTGTTATGTCTTTAATAATAATCACTTTCAGTATAAAATATAATTATTTCAATTGTATAAATAATTTTAATATTTCAAAAAATAAATTTTAATATATTATCAATATTATATATATTAAAATAGTAATATTACTTCAAATTTTTATAAATATTAATATAAGTAATAATAAATAGTTTTCTTTTAGAGAATAACTTATATTAAAATGATTCTAAATAGAAGATGTTTTTGACATTAATAAAATAATGACACTTCATATTCTTTTAAAGATATGTAATAATTATCTTACATTCATTCTTATCATATCAATATGATTAAATTAATTTACTCATAGTCAACTCTCATTAACTATATGTTACCTATTTAACTCAAATTAATGAAAAAATTGAAAATTTGCATAATTAACAAAAAACTATTAACATCTAACAAAATATTTATCTAAAAGTAACCAAAAAAATTAATTTGTAAAATGTAAAAATGAATCGTATTTGACAGATTGTTTTTGGAATTAGCTTCAAACATAATAATACCAAAATGTAAGCTTTATCCGAATAATACTTGGAACGGTTGTATTTACAAAAGAAATTTAGTATTTATTTATATATATATATATATATATATATATATATTTTAATTCATTGAATTGTATTTGTGTGTTCATTTTCTAATTCAACTTCTAATTCATCAAATTAATATTTTGCTACTTTTAATTTATTTTTTTGTCCGATGTTAAGAGCTCTTTGTTAATAATGTCAGTTTTTAAATTTTTTTCATTAATCTGAATTAAACAGGTAAATAAATTGATGTAACAAGAGTTAACTTTTAAATAAATTAATTTAATAAAAATTTGTTTGATGAGAATAAATGTAAAATAATTATTATGTGTTTTTAAAAAGTATAAGATGTTATTATTTTATTGATGTTTAAAATACTCAATTTTTAAGATCATCATAATATAAGTTATTTTCTTAATAATATAATATTTTATGTAACCAAAAAAATAATATAATATTTTCAAAATATAATTATTTTTATATTAATAAATTAATTAATAAATAATTTTTAATATTTTATTAGTTATGTTAATATCATCTGAAAAAAAAAACGAATTTTTCAAAATAACCAAAAAATATTTTTTATTGACTCATCTTGTATACACAAATTTTCGCGTCTGTAAAATTAAAACACGAATTAGTGATAAAATTCAATTTTTCTATTTATATGTGAGTACAATTCTCTGTTTCGAATTCTTTACAAAAGGAAAGAATAATCCTCTGATTCGGTCTCCTGATTGCACTTGTCGAGGGCGTGACGCTTGATCCCGACGGAATGATTCTTGAGAGAAACGGCCGGAGGGCTTGTTGTTCCTCTTGAGTTTGCAACGGCGTGGCTGATCGTTGAGAGAACGGTCTGTGGTTCCTCGTAGATTTGTAGCGGCGCGGCTGATTGTTGAGAGAACGGTCTGTTGACTTGTTGTCCTCTTGTGGATTTGCTGACGGCTTTGTTGAAGAAAAGACTTGACTGAAGAGAAGGCTTGATCGGAGAACGGCCGGTATTCTGCAGGCTTTCAATTTTCTGAGGAGGCTGAGACTTCTTTTCTTCAGTGCTTTCTATCTGCTTCTTCTGAGTCTTCTGACTGTTTTCTGAGTCTTCTGACTGAATTCTTCTGTGTGTCTTCTGAGTGTGGAAGAGCTCTCTATTTATAATGCTTGATGGTAGAGAGTTCTAAAGGGACTCGATCACTTCAGGATTTATCTCTAATTAATTTAATTTAATTAGAGATAATACAATTGGTTGATAATTTTTATTTATCACCAATTTATTAGAAATTATTAATTAATTAAATATTTAATTTAATTAACTAATAATACTAATTAATTATTTTTTTTAATGCTTACAAATGCCCCCACTTCAAGATACGGGCGTGCGTATGCTAGGCATGAAGTACGTATGGAACTTGAAGTCCATTAATGTCAAAAGCATGCATGCTATGACAAAATTCCTTGAATTTTTTTTTTTTTTGAATAGCACAATTTTTTTTTTGTGCTTTATATATATATATATATATATATATATATATATATATATTGAATTTTGTGTTTATTTTTAACACAAATTGAACTAAAGAAGTAGATTACAACTACATCTCTTCAGTTAGAGTTTATCTTAAATTCTTCTGTCAAACTATATATTGACTAATAATCATAAACTCCTCTTCATAAATTTCAAGTTTCAGATCAATTCTGTAGACCATTAGGTAAGACTTTTTCTTTTTCTTTTTTTCTCTTTTTTTTTTAAATGTATGCTCGTACACCCATGATAAATCATCTGTATGTTGATGTTTGAATCATTGTTATGTGGCCATCTGAATTGTTATTTTGCATGCTTGAATTCTGTTATTATACCGTGCTATCGCTGCGACCATTATCTTCCTGAGCCCATGCAGTGCCTTACTTCGTCGCGCTTCCCTGCTAGCTCTTCATCACAGCAGCTAGTTTTCATTCAGCCGCTAGCCTTCTATCACAGCAGCTAGCTGCTTCGTCATCTTCTTCGTGGAAACTAGCTCTCCATCACAGTAGCTAGTTTTCTGTTTTATCATCTTCATTGTGGCAGAGCTAGCTCTTCAACACAGCAGCTCTCTGTTTCTCTTTCTCAAGGGACCTGCTTAGCTGTGTTTGCTCTGCTCTAAGACAAGAAATCTGAGCTTCAAGAACATTAATTCGGGATAAGGTTTGAGATAAGCGTTCATTCACAGATCGCTCTCTCTCTTCAGCTGCTACGGCTTTCGCCTCTGCTTCCTGGAGACGAGAGTTTAGAGATCTCTCTACAGCAGCCCAAGCTTCTGCTCTTCTGGAAGTGGTTTCCTGCATGGCTTCAATCTGCCTTAAAAGAGGTCTTGTAGACTCAGGCACTTGAGTAATCAACTCCTCACACCGACGCTCACTTGCTTGATAACGTTTTTGAAGATCTTCAATGTCCTTGCGAAGCATGTCTTCTCTAAATACCGCCTGCTGCTCTTTTCTGCTTAAAGTTTGCCTTAATTCTTCGAGTGTCTGTACTAGCATGGCTTCACATTCTTCAGCCTCTCTTAAACGACTCTCAAGTTCAGTTCTGGCTTCATTGTTGGCACGTGTCTCTGCTAGTGCTTCAGCCTCCTTCGCTGCATTTAGAGCATTTGTATAAAAGTCTTTCTGAGCTGCAAGTTCTGCTTGTTGTTTTTCAATTGTTTCTTGTAGCAACTTCTCTGTAGCTGTCTTGTCCTTCCTGATGCTCTCTACCTTGTTCTCTTCAACCTGAAGCTTTGTAGTCATGCCTTTCTTCTCCTCTTCGAGCTCTCTAATCTATGCCCTTAATTTCCTGATCTGAGCTTCTTGAGCAGCCTGCTTTTTTTTCATTCTTAGGATTCGGATCGGGATCATATATAACAACAATGTCAACATATTGCGGATTTAGTCCACGTCCAGCTACATGAATACTTAACAAGAATATGAAGCATTGAAAGTCAGGGCTATTGAAGTCAATAATAGCTTATTCACGATTTTCCAAGCTAGTTGTTCCATCAATACGCCTATAGACAAGCCTCCTCCACTGCCAGTATTCCTCCAAGATATCAAGAAGCTTTGTCATGGTACTAAAGAGTAGTACACGATGCCCAGTTCTGTGCGGTTTTATTAGGACCCTTTCTAGGATCCACAATTTCCCACAGGATCTTATAAGGAAATCTTTGGAGAAGTCATATGGATAATTAAGCAAAGGATGATTGCAAGTCTTTTGAAGCTCCATACACCGGTTATTTAAAGTTTGGTACACCTTAGCCTGGTATAATAGATTTTTTTTTTACTCGGCGACTCTCATCTTCAGGATCAACTCGAAGAGTCCCAATTGATTTTACGCAATCATAAATGGCACTCAAAATAGCTGACATTCTGCATTTTAAAACTATTGAGACCTTAGGAGGAAGTGAACTTTCTACGTCCTCAACACGACGCCTAAGCATAAAAGGCTCTAGGATTTGATGAAGTCGGTGGATGATGATAACCTTCTATATTAGCTGTTGGATTTTTTTTTTTTTTCAAATCTTCACATAGCATTTGTGATTCCAACTTGGAATCTGTACCAACAACATCATGTCCAGATGCACGATTGCTCCTAGCATTATCATCACCAGGGAGTTCATATATATTTCTTGTGTTTGCATCTTTTGCTTATCCATTTTGGATTGAAGTAATGGTATTGTCCAAACGATTATTAACAAATTCAAGACGAATGCCAGAGAAGACTGCTGTCCGTTTAGGTACAATAATGGTCACTGGGATTGTTCTAGCTACCATGTTTTGGCAACTTCATGACTCCCCCGACGGTGTTCAAGAGTGATTAGGATGCATAGCCATTATGATTTTTTTTTTATTATGATTTTTTTCTTTTTTTTTGATATATATATATATTTTTTTTTTATGATGATTTTTTATATATATATTTTTTTTATGTTATTTGATCCTCTTTTCTTACCATTTTTTTTTTGTGTAGTCATGGACGAATTTCCTTCGTATTGCCTTCCAAGACCATCTACTGTCAAGCATTGCCAAGATGAAGTTAAGGGTAGACCTTTTTTTTCAAAGACTCAAGAGAAGTATAAAGGTCGTCTACGTGATTTTCTACTTATCCGCGACAAGTCCAATGAGGATATAAAGAAAGCTACTAGGTGTTTAATTCACACTCCAGCTATTGGTAGTAATGCAAATAACTGGGATTCCGATGTGGCAACTCTTTACCATCTGGATGTCTGGACTTCTGAAGAGGTCGATGAGGTATTTTCTTGCAATTCTCACATTACTCAAAAGGGTGTCTTTAAGACGGTGCTAAAGTTGCAAGATAGTCACCATGAAGAGAGCGTCAAATACACTGTGCTTACCACTTTGGGTCATCGTATTTGTAGACACGAAGTTTCTTGGCATGGCTTTCAACCACGTGGAGAATTTGTTCCTCCTCCTGGATATTAGGAATAGTCAGAGCTTATTTTGAGTCAGCACAAGTAGATTTTAGAGCAAGCGGGTGTCTATGAATCGATCTTCGCTTCGCTGTTTGTTTATGACCAAGGTCGAAATATGATTCATGCCTTGTGCGAAGCTTGGTGTCCAACCACCAATACATTTTTATCTTCTCGTGGGGAGATTTCCATTTCACTGTGGGATTTGAAGATTTTAGGAGGCCTTCCTATTGTTGGAGAGTTTTACGACGAGGTTGCCCCCAGCTTAGAAGAAATAACTGATCTTGATGAATCTTCGTGTCCCATTCTTCCGGTCAGTTGTCGATACCTTTTTCTTGCATATCACCTCATCAGGCTGCAGGAGGAACATGGGGCTTCGAAAAGCAATGAAGTTTCTACTTTTGCTTGGGTGAGATTTTGGTTTCGAGGCAAAAGCAAATACAATGATCCTTATGATTCGATTACGATCAAAGGCAAGAAAAATTCTCTATATACTCCCGATGGTCGTTTCAGACACCGACTTCGTACTAGAAAGGAAAATGAAGTTTTCCTTGATCTGGGTGTTCTCGACGTTGATAGAGATGAGGTGTTCTTAGCCGCGTTCTTATCAGTCTGGCTATGCTCTTTTATTCTTCCGAGTACCTGTGGTGATGTCGTTCGGCCTGAGACTTTCAAAGTGACTTCTTTCATAGCAAAAGGTACCCGATTTAGTCTTGCTATTCCTGTCTTGGCAAGCATATACAATGGACTGAATCAAATTGCTACTTGCGTTGATGGTCCTGGTCAATGCAGTGTTACTCTTCCTTGGCATTTTGTGCATGTGTGGATGGCATCTTACTTTGGGACTCATTCTGGATCAAATAGAGCACCAGGAAGACCTAAAATGTGCAAGTACGGGGGATCTTTTGGTCACAAATCTTACGGTGAGGTCAAAAGTCGAGAAATCATTCAACAATTGCTTAGCATAGATTGGCAAGCCACTAGTATATTTGACACTTGTAAGACTAAACTCTTGGACACTCCTGGGAACCGACTTAAGACCGATGATTTTGAATACTTGGTCAGCCTTCGATCTTCATTTTTGACTCTACGAAGAGGCAATTTTCACTTGGTAGAATCATATAGTCCTCATCGCTTTGCAAGGCAATTTGGATACTGTCAAGATGTTCCGGGATCTATGACAACTGCTATTAGAACTGCCAGTTTGAGAGGGTTGTTGCGCTATTGGCGATGTAGCGTGTTGAGAGGTCCAAGCTGTGAAGTGACTATTCCTAAATGGAGTAGCACTAATAAACACTTGTTTGTAACAAGAAAATTCTTTGTATGGTGGCAAGGTCAAATAGGAGATTACTACCGTACTAGTATACCCATCTTGAAGGATAGCACAAGTACTAATTTCAAACTTGCCTCCTCTAGCTCTTGTAAAGAAAGATTATCGAAGCAAGTGCAGCCTTTGATTGAGACTTCTGACCTTGAAGCTGAAGATATTGATGATGTTATCATGACGCAACGCCTTGACATTGGGCAATTTGAACAAAGCAAAGGTTCTTTAACCCCTGCTGTGGATGGGAGAGAAGCTCTCGTTGTCAGAGATGAACAACCTCGCCAGTGTGATGATTGTAGTGATAGACCTGTGGAACCTATCAGTGATCATGATAGTGACAGATGCAATCCCAGAAGGCTTAGGAGAGGTGTGAGATCTTCTTTGAAAAGAAAAGTGATAGTCTCCGAGCAACCAAAGATTTCAAGTCAAGCAACAAGGGTTGATTCCCCTAAGAAATCTTGTCATGGTAGGCTTCGTCTTTCCTTAAAGAGGAGATGTACTGAAACTGACCGCGAGGAGTTTGAGAAGAGGACTCTGATTGCACAGGAAGAAGTTGCTGATTCGACCGGTGATGATGCGATTCCTCTTACAGAGATGTTAAAGAAAAACACTGTTGACCAGGTTAAAAACATCATGCCCGATGATGAGCCTTCAAAAAGTGAAGAATCTGTAAGTGATGCTAGTAAAGTTCGAAACCAAGTGAAACAGTTGTCTGCTAAAATAGGGTCCACATCTTCAACCAAGGGTAGCTCTAAGTCTATTTCAATCAATTCATCGACTAAGAGAGATCGAGGTGACGAAACAGTTGGGAATAAACCTCCTAATCAGGATCCGCCCCAGTTGCCAACCAATCGCTCTCTTGAACGAGATACTATCTCTGTTTCGACTTATCATCCTGGCAAGTACTCTTCCAAGATTTTTGAAAAAGCCATTAAAGGGATCGGACATGATTTCTTACTTCGACTTAGAGATGCCCCTTTTTCTCAAGTTAGCAAGCTTTACGAAGATGCTTCCACTGTTTATTCAGGCATTGAAAGTTTGCACGGTGATTCGACTTCCTTAAAAAAAATTGTTGACTCCTATGTTGGGGAGGTGAAGGCATTATTGTGCCTTGAGAAAGAACTTGATGGTCGTCTTTCTCAAAAAACTTTAGACAGGAAGAAGGCTGAAGTAACAGAACAGCTGGAATGCGCTAAGTCTTCATTGACAACGAAGCAACAACATTATGAAGCACAAGCCACAAAGCTTCAAGCTTTGCAAGATGAACGTGCTGCACTAGAAGAGAAGTTGCATTTAATTCGAAATGAGGAATTGAAGGTGAAGACTGATTTGGATGCTCGAGTTGTTGAAGTAAGCAAGGTCAATGATGAAATTGCTTCCTTTGAAAAGCTGATGACTGAATTAGTGGCCACAGTTTCCATTGCTGATGAAGACATGGAGAACATTGAAGAGCTTAGGAGAGCATTGCAGACTCATCGAGACTCTTTGGTCGACAGTTGGAGTAGCAAGTCCTAGATATTGCTTTTAGCATTTTATTTTATTTCATTTGTAACAGACATTTTCAGCATTTCATCTATGTCATATAAGATTTTAATCATTATAATGATTTTTTTTTTGGTGTGACTGAACTTAGGATGGAGGGATTTCCTAAGCTGCCTACGTACCTTCTAAGAGAAGGATCAAGTCATTACGTAGTTCATTTATTTATTTTTGTTATTTTACCTTAATTTTTGCCTAGACCGCCCCAATGGGGTTTTCAATCTAGCAGGCCTTTTTTATTATTTTTTTATTTGATGTTGTGCATAGAAATTGGAGCTTTCACACATAATAGCGTTTCAAAAATTTCCCATTGATGGGGCCGACTCGCAATCCGTCACTGTCGACTATCTTGTAAGCATTGTTTGTATAAACTTCTTGCACAACATAAGGTTCATCCCACTTGGAGGTAAACTTATCACCAGGATGATGATGGAAGTTAATTGGCCTGCGCATGGCGAGCACTAAATCTCCTACTTGAAAGGAACGCGGGCAGACTTTCTTGTTAAAAGCTTTAGAGAGCCGTGCTTGATAACATTCAAGACGTTGTTGTGCTTGCAGACGTCTTTCATCCAACGCTTCAAGCTCTTGAAGGCGCAATTGGGCATTGCTCTCTTGTGTTAAGCCTTCTTGAACGGCAATTCTTAAGGTAGGAATTTGACATTCCAATGGAAGAATGGCTTCGACACCATAAACAAGAGCATATGGAGTAGCTTGCGTGGGTGTTCGATATGTAGTGCGATACGCCCAGAGTGCTTCTCCGATTCTTTCATGCCAATCTCTTTTGCTCTTCGCAACAACTTTCTTCAACAAATTACAAAGTGTCTTGTTGAATGCTTCTGCAAGGTCATTTGCTGGGGCATTATACATGGAAGAATTGTATTGTTTGAAATTGAATTTCTCGCACAATTTATCCATGAGGCCATTGTAGAATTGTTTGCCGTTGTCGGTGATGATGTACCGAGGAACTCCATAGCGATAGATGATCTGCACACGAATGAATTCTACCACTTGTTCTTTCTTGACCTCTCTGAAAGGTAACGCTTCCACTTAGAGAAATAATCTGTTGCAGCCAGAATGTATAAGTGTCCTCTTGAAGACTTAGGCAATGGTCCTACAAGATCAAGACCCCATCCATCGAAAGGCCACGATGCAACTGTGGGATGAAGAGGCTCTGGTGGCTGATGTATGTAATTGGCATGGAACTGGCATGGCTGACATCTCTTTGCAAAATCTATAGCATCTTGCGCCATTGTAGGCCAATAATACCCCATTCTCTTGATCTTGTAATGCATTTTCGGCCCAGATTGATGTGCGCCACAGATTCCAGAATGAACCTCTTCTAACACTTGTTTGGCTTCCTCACTTCCTAGGCAACGTAAGAATTGCCCATCAAATGACCTACGATACAAGGTATCTTTATAATAGATGAACCTTGTTGCTCTGCGTCGCACTTCAGACTTGTGACGTAAATCATTCGAAAGTTTGCCATGCTGAAGATAATCAATAATAGGCTGTCGCCAATCTTCAATTTCAATTGTGCATACCGATATCGCACTGACTTCTTCATGAACTATGTCTTGTAGAGGCACTATCCATCTGCAACATATTGGAACACTCAACTTTTCATCCTCATTGATAGCCAAAGTTGTTGCCAAGTTGGCCAAAGCATCTACCTGCCGATTTTCACCTCTTGGGATATGCTTCAACGTTATGTAATCAAACTTATCCATCAATCGTTTAGCATATTTGAAATATGAAATCAAATCTTCTTTCTTGACTTCATATTCTGCCAAGAGTTGGTGTATTATCAGCTTAGAGTCTCCATACACTTCAATGTCTTTAATCCCCATTTCAAGTGCCATTTCTAAGCCTAAAATAAGTGCTTGATATTCAGCAACATTATTAGAGCATAATTCGCTCAAGATAAAAGAATATGGCAAGACTTGATTGTAAAGGCTAACGAGAATTGCCCCCGCTCCTGCTCCACTTTGTCTTGAAGCACCGTCAAAGAATAATCTCCAGCTTGGCTTTAAGTCGACAAAAAGGACTTCTTCGTCGGGTAAATCATCTGACAATTTTCAATCAGACGGGATAGGATGATCTGCTAGAAAATCTGCCAAGGCCTATCCCTTCACCGCCTTTTGGGAAACATAAATAATGTCATATTGTTGAAGGATTACCGCCCACTTTGCCAATCTCCCAGAAAGAACTGGTCTGGATAAAATATATTTCACAGGATCTGCTCGTGCTATTAAATGGACGGTGTATGCTTGCATGTAGTGTCTTAGTTTATCAACGGCGAAGAACAAAGCAAGACACATTTTCTCAATAGGGGAGTAGTTTAATTCTGCCCCTACAAGCGTTCGGCTTAAATAGTATAAAGCCCTTTGTTTCCTTTGCTCATCTTCTTGTGCGAGTAATGCCCCCAAGGATTTATCCTGTGTAGCAATATAAAGGACTAATGGCTTTCCATGAATTGGTGCTCCCAAAACTGGAGGATTAAGCAAGTATCTCTTAATCGCATTAAAAGCATTGCTACAGGATTCATCCCACTCGAATGGTATGTCCTTCTTCATTAGTCGACTGAATGGTTGGCATCTTCCAGCTAGGTTTGAAATAAACCTTCGAATGTATGCCAATTTACCTTGCAGACTTCGGAGCTCTTTTAAGTTATTAGGCTCTGGCATATTCTGGATAGCATCTATCTTGGACTGATTTATTTCAATACCTCGGTGTCTGACGATAAAACCAAGGAATCTCCCAGATGTCACTCCAAAGGCACATTTCAGCGGGTTCATCTTCAGTTGGTACTTCCTCAGCCTATCAAACACTGAACGAAGATTTTCTAAATGGTCGTTTCTTCTCTTTGACTTGACCACAAGATCATCAACATAACATTCTACTGTTTTATGCAGTAGGTCATCAAAAATTCTATGCATGGCACGTTGATAAGTTGCACCAGCATTTTTCAAACCAAAGGCATTACCTTATAGCAATAAATCCCCTTAGGTGTTCGAAATGCGGTTAGCTCTTCATCTTTTGGCGCCATTTGAATCTGATTATAACCAGACGATCCATCCATGAATGACAAAGCCTCATGCCCTGTAGTAGCATCAACCATTATTTCAGTGATGGGTAGTGGAAAGTCATCTTTTGAGCATGCATTGTTTAGATTGCGAAAGTCGACACAGATGCGAAGTTGTCCATTCTTCTTTTTGACTGGCACTATAGCGGGATAAGATCAGGTCTATAGCGCCTTTGGGGCTGTTTAATTGGCTTTACTCCCTTTCGAACAACCAAGTTATGAACTGCAACTTTCAGATCAAGTCCGGGCATATCTTTATATGTCCAGGCGAAGACGTCTTTGTATTCTAACAATAGTGCGACATACTTTTCTTTTTCTTCTGGGCTAAGGAGTGCACTCAAAAATATAGGGCGTAGTGCATCCGAGGTGCCAAGATTTGCCTCTTCCAGTCTATCGACAGTTGCTTGCCCCCCATCTTCTAAAGCAGCGGGAGCTTCTTCTTCTTCAATTTCAGATGGTTCTTCAGACTCATCTTCTGATGATTCATCATCTGCACTTTCTTGAATGGTTACATGATATGTTGAATAAACCTCTGTCTCATCTTCTTTGAGATGTACTGATGAACTGGTGTCCACAACAGTATGACGTCGCACTTTCAATGGCCCTTCTGTAGAGATTTCAAGCTCTAAACGCCTCTTCATGCGAGATGAAATCGAGCTTCAGATTTCTTTATCATCCTTCAATTCAATACAGTTTTGACTTTCTTCTTGCTGCACTTCACTGCTTGAAGCATTCAATCTATCAAAAATTGAATTGCATCTTCTGGGTGCTTGACGTAACTCAAGGTGAGGGACATTGAGCCTATCAAACACTGAAATACGAGTTGCTGACGTTCCCAAACGATTGAATACTGACACACGAGTAATGTTTTGAGAAGGATGAGTTGGAGAAGCTTTTGGCTCATCACATTCTTCAGCAACCTCCACCGAAATGTGTTGGGTACTGACCGATTTATTCTTCCTATCAACACGAATTCGTACCGAATTTTGGGATTCACATCCTAATCCATCTTTTGGAAAAGGTTTCCCATCCGACTTGTTTATCAGCTTTTTATGAGTTTCAATGATCCCTTGCAACTTTGCAGTCGTCTTCCCCTCATGCAACTCATTCATGGATGAAGACTTGGAAAAATCGAACCCAGCCTTAGCGATCAGTTTATAAGCCTTTGGATTGTAATTTTCAGCAGTACGACCTTGAGGCAAAATCCCATGTTCTATTGCGCCTTGGGACGGTCGAACGAACCCTTTCAACGGCTTCTTGGCTTGACTATGAGTCATCTTAGTTAGAGGCAATGTGCAAGCATCCTTCAACAGTTTTATGTCTTCTTTTATCCTGTCAGGAGAACACTCTGCTTGATTAAATTCTGAGCATTCCAAGAATGGCGATTGACCCTCCTTGCGACGAGCCTTTGGAATATAGCGAAGAACTGGAGTTTCTTTTGCCTCGCTAGGTGAAGATTTGATTGGGTTGTCCTTTACAACATTTCCCAATATAAGCTTAGGAACACCTTCAAGGGATGTATCTAACGGCTCTTTCATCACATTAGGATCTATTTTCTTTTTACCCTTAACTTCAATTTTTTCGGTGCTTGGCATTTGAGTGGGTAAAACTTCTTTTATATCACAGTTCTCTGAGTAGAACTTCGCATCAGCATAGTGAGACTCGACCTCATTGAATGGTTTTAAATCAGCATCAACCTTTCTCGGTCCGTCTCGATAAAACTTTAAGCATTGATGCAGTGTAGAAGGTACAACACCATTTGCATGAATCCAAGGTCGCCCGAGCAACAACTTATATGTAGTTCTGGCGTCGATGACATGGAAGATTGTACTCGACATTAATTCACCGATCGCGACATCCACTCGTATTATTCCCAAGGCACGTTGCTCCATTTGATTGAAACCTTGGATCAAAAGTCGGCTTTTTGACAATTCATTAATTGTTATGCCAAGTTCCTCCATTGTTGCCTTGGGCATGATATTAACTGCAGACCCATTATCGACCAACATGCGATTCACCCTTTGTTCTCGGATGTATCCATAAACATAAAGCGGTCGATTATGGGGTTGATCCTAACAACAGATCCTCATCTGTGAATGCAAGAGTTGTCAAGCAGTAATCACAAAAACCATCATCTGAAGCAGGTTTCGTGGGAGCTGAGAGATGTGCAGCGTAAATTTTTGAGTTTTTCAAAGCATGTGCAATCGCGTCACGTGTTGCCTTTGGATACTGCAACAACTCGTAGATGGTAAGATGAGAAGAGATCCCTTTCAAGATCTTAAGGCATTCTTCCCGGACTGTTTCCGTCTGGCCATTTCCTCGAGCCTTAATAGCTTTTGAGCTTTCTCCCTCTGACTCCTCTTTAAACGAAACCGTATGAACACCAACACTCACTTGTTCTTCCCTAAGAAAACCTTTAGGAAAGAATTCTTCTAGTGTTATTTGTTTTCGAGGCTTTTGCCTCAAAAGATTTTGGAATTGGGGATGCCTCATAGTTTTCCTCTGTCCCCAACGTGGATGCGAGTTATTCATCTGCTGAATTCTCTTTTGAAAAGGAAGGTTTACGGATCGGACATATCGCTTTCGCGATTTTCGTCGCGTTACCAGTGTCCATTGTTCTTCATCATCCGCAGCAGATTCAACATCTTTAAAAGAGCTAGTAATTGAGCTTGTTACCGCAATTGGCAGGGCAACAGGTTCCAAGCAGCCAAATTGTATCAGTTGATATGTTATGCCTTTTGTAGGCAAAGAAGTGAAAGTAGCATGATTTGACTCTACTATATCGTCCATATCAAGTTCAATCTTGCGCTCATTCACTAGTTTCATTATCAAATCTTTCAGGTCAAAACATTTTTCAGTGGGATGACCAATGATTCCATGATACTTGCAATATTTTGGATCAGTGACTTTTCCCTTTTCTCCTGGCCTTTTGGACTCTGGAAGTTCGATCAGCTTTTGCTTCAGGAGTTGATCCAGCATATCAGGTACATCTGAATCAGGGAAAGGATATTTCTTTGCTTCTCTTTCTTCGAAGCTCAGGCGTTGTTTACTTCTCATTTGAGGCCGCCTGATATTTTTCTCAACCTTCTTAGTGCCTTTGGAGGAAAATTTTAAAGGTTTAGTCTCAACGAACAGAGACTCCTTAGCAGTGCTCTTTAAAGGCCTCTCAACCTTCTTAAAATCCTTCTTGTCTCTCCTAGGATCAAGAATCGAAGAAGTTTTGTTACCAGAATGAGCAATACTCAACTCCATGTCATGAGCACGGGTGGCCAATTCTTCGAAAGTATGCGGCTTTATCCCTTGGAGAATGTAAAGAAGTTCCCAATGCATACCTTGGATGCACATCTCAACAGCAGAAATTTCAGAGAGCTTATCTTTGCAATCAAGACTTAACGCTCTCCATCTATTGATGTAATCGATGACTGGTTCGTCCTTCCTTTGTTTGGTATTAGTTAGCTCTGTCATACTCACTGTGCGGCGAGTACTAAAGAAACGATTGAGAAACTCCCTCTCAAGTTGTTCCCAACTATCAATAGACTCGGATTCCAAGTCAGTATACCATTCAAAGGCATTTCCTTTCAGCGACCTTACAAACTGTTTCACCAGAAGGTCTCCGTATGTTCCTGCATTGTTACACGTCTCCACAAAATGGGCCACGTGTTGACGTGGATTTCCCTTCCCATCGAACTGCTGGAACTTAGGAGGTTGATAATTTGCCGGCATCCTTAAATCATCAATTCTCCTCGTATACGGTTTAATGTATGCATAATAGGACTTAGATGACGATCCACCATACTGAACCTTGATGGTATTTGCAATCATCTCTTGTAGTTGTTGAACAGACAAAGACCCAACTGATATCGATGATGATCCGTTTTCGGGGTTTTCAGCATCACGAACTGCTTTCAGTTTCCTAGCGGCTTCAGCAGTTGGTCTATTTGGTGTTGGATTATCGTTGGATTCTTCATCGTGTTGAGCCTCCAGTTGACTCTTCAACATCGCAATTTCAACATCCTTTTCTTCGACTATCTTGTGCAGTGTCGACATCATCCTCTCCATTTCAGAGATCCTTTCCTCTAGAGTAGTCGCGTTGGTAACCATTGCAGACATGGTTTGGAGAGTAGACGCTGAATGTTCTGTTGGTACTTGCGAAGCAGATTTTCTTCCTGCCAAAAGATCCCTCAAGATGACAGGCTGATGAACAACATTGCTGATTGGCCCCATTAAGTCTTGACCTTGTCTTGCAAGATATCGTACTCTAGCATGAGTCGTCGGTCCAGTGTAACCAGGTTGCACGGTTGCAGCAGGGTTGAATTTGTGACTTGGTGCAGCAGTCTTCGGAGCCATAGATCTGATCAATTGGTTGATCTTGATTGATAATGGAGAGCGAGATGAGAGGCAGAGATGTCCCACTGGGTGTGCCAGGAATTTGTATACACAAATTTTCGCGTCTGTAAAATTAAAACACGAATTAGTGATAAAATTCAATTTTTCTATTTATATGTGAGTACAATTCTCTGTTTCGAATTCTTTACAAAAAGAAAGAATAATCCTCTGATTCGGTCTCCTGATTGCACTTGTCGAGGGCGTGACGCTTGATCCCGACGGAATGATTCTTGAGAGAAACGGCCGGAGGGCTTGTTGTTCCTCTTGAGTTTGCAACGGCGTGGCTGATCGTTAAGAGAACGGTCTGTGGTTCCTCGTAGATTTGTAGCGGCGCGGCTGATTGTTGAGAGAACGATCTGTTGACTTGTTGTCCTCTTGTGGATTTGCTGACGGCTTTGTTGAAGAAAAGACTTGACTGAAGAGAAGGCTTGATCGGAGAACAGCCGGTATTCTGCAGGCTTTCAATTCTCTGAGGAGGCTGAGACTTCTTTTCTTCAGTGCTTTCTGTCTGCTTCTTCTGAGTCTTCTGACTGTTTTCTGAGTCTTCTGACTGAATTCTTCTGTGTGTCTTCTGAGTGTGGAAGAGCTCTCTATTTATAATGCTTGATGGTAGAGAGTTCTAAAGGGACTCGATCACTCCAGGATTTATCTCTAATTAATTTAATTTAATTAGAGATAATACAATTGGTTGATAATTTTTATTTATCACCAATTTATTAGAAATTATTAATTAATTAAATATTTAATTTAATTAACTAATAATACTAATTAATTATTTTTTTTTAATGCCTACACATCTAAATAATGAAAAATCTTTATTTTTCTAAAAAAGTAAATATTTTTCAAAAATCATAATTTAAATATAATTTTTAATGAATTAAATGAAACTAATTTTCTATTCAAATGATCTTAGAAGCGCATTCTTCATTGTTAATTTTGTTTTCCAAAATATTCCTCACAAAAATTAAACTCAGAATATTTTTTAAAAAAAAAAAATTCTTCTTTTACCAATTCAACCACCCGAATTAAGATAACTCCAATTGATTTTAAACATTTTCTTCTTCAATTATTAAGAATATATATTGCTTGAAAGTAATAAAAATTGAAACACCTTGGGCTGAATGCATTGTATTGCATACGCATTGGCTTTGCTCAGTCATTGGCTGCAGACTGTTGGCGGTCCTGTGGCGGCCGCCGGGAAGATCTCATGAATGACGCTAGCAGTGACAAATTTGAGATTCTCTACGACGTCTCTTTTTATTTTCCTTTAATTTTATTGATTAATATTATATATATATATGGTAAGTTAAATTACTTAAAATAATAATATGTATTTTATTTTATTTATTTTTTATTATATTCAAAAAAAATATGTTTTATCATTTTATTTTTATTTTTATTTTTATTTTTATTTGTAAGGTTAAAAAATTTTATTCACAATATATAAAATAATAATAATTATTTTATTTTTGTTTTTAATGTTTGTGAATGATTTCTTTTCCTTTTTTAACCAAGGTAGAATGATAATGGAAATATTATTAGTAGATGTCTTATGGAAATATTATTAGTAGATGTCTTGCGCTATCTAACTTAATTAGGAAATATAGCATTATATTATCGATTTTGGATAAAATTCGAATAGTAATATTATCACACGACATGAGTTAGGGTAAGATTTCAATAGTAATTTTAGGGTATTAATTATTCAAATTTAATTATAAATAATAATTTTTAATAAAATATATATATATATATATATATTTTATTTTATAAAGTGATATATTAGTAATGTACTATTTAATTAAATTAACTTATAAAGTGTCCTAATTATGTTTTTAACTTTAATTTATTTTTATGAGTTAGCTTAAATTTATTAATTTATTTTTTAAAATATGTATTAAAATTGATTTTAAATATAATTTGAAAGTCAAATTTTTAACTTAATAAACAAGTATTTAACACATTCAAGTAGTTAACCGACATTCCTTATATCATATGGATTGAATTTGAATAATAACAATTAAAATATTAAGATAATAAATCAAATTTAGATATCATAATATATATATATATATATTAAGTTATGAGTATTCCTAAAATAATGCCTATCTTATTATGTCAGTAATTTAATTGTAATTTGGTATTTTTTTACATTATTTATTGATATTTTATATTTTGAAAAAAAAAACTAAATTTATTTACATTATTATAGAACAATTAAATTTTTTTGCATACCTCATGAACTAATTATATATAATTAAAAAAGAGTCAGAGAAATTGACAGGGAAAGAAAAAATGCGTGTTTGGTCAAGAGCAGTATGCCGGCCAAATGAAGGTCACGTACTCTCTCGCGTCATCAAGTCCCCATTCTAAACCTATATATACCTCTGCAACTATCCAAATCCAAAAACCAAAACCAAACCCAAAGTTTAGTAATTCCTTCTCACAAACAGAAACAATTTAATAAACCCATTTGCAGAGCTAAACTATAATTCCCAAATCCAAATCCATATTAGTAGTAGTTTGTTCAATAGAAAATTCAGAGAGAAACTGCAGAAATGGAAAATATCAGCATTCAGTCTCAACCTCTTCTCACTCCCTATAAACTTGGCAAATTCAATCTTTCTCATAGGTAATAATTAAGAGATGCTCTTTTCTTCATTACTTTTTTTCTGAATTTGCAGTAGCAGGACTTCTGCATTCTTCTCAGTCTCTAAGTTCCCATCTCTGTTTGCATAATTTTTGGAAATCCCCATTGTTGTCTAGTTGAAAATCCCAGTTTTCGTAACTTCTTAGTGTGCTTGTTTATTAGGAAATTTTGGTGCTTAATCTTACTCTAATATTTACCTTCCTTCTTTTTTTTCTTTTTTTTTTCAGAGTTGTATTGGCACCATTGACTAGACAAAGATCTTACAACAATGTTCCTCAATCACATGCCATTCTATACTATTCCCAGAGAACTTCCAGAGGAGGTTTTATGATATCTGAAGCTGCTGGAGTTTCTGTCACAGCTCAAGGGTAACTTTTAAACATTGTTTTTTTCAATTTAAAGGAGAACATATGTATCATGATTTGCAAAAAGTTTACAATTTCTATACCTCAAAAATTAATTTAATGAAACTTCTATTTCCCATTCATAAAGGTATGCGGATACACCTGGTATATGGACAAAAGAGCAAGTTGAGGCCTGGAAACCCATTGTTGATGCTGTTCATGCCAAAGGTGGAATTATCTTTTGCCAGATTTGGCATGTTGGAAGGGTTTCAAATACAGGTGATTTCCTGTCTTACATCTCATTATCCCTTCTCTTTTATGACAGCGGTTACTGAATTTTCTGTAACATTTTACATAGATTTAATAATGAATGTATGATTCAAAATCAAAGCATATATATATATATATATATATATATATATATATATATATATATATATATATATATATATATATATATATATATATATATATATCTTATCTTGAATACTTCATTGCTGCAAATGTAAGGATTCTTGCCAAGAAATATATAAAAAAGTGTTCCGGATAGCATGGTCTATACTTGATGCTTTTTTGTGATATTCATGTGACGGCATTGGCCACAGGCTCACAGCTGATCTCTTTTCACTTGTAAATGTTTACAGATTATCGGCCAAATGGACAAGCTCCAATATCTTCTACTGATAAGCCATTAACACCACTAATTCGATCTAACGGACTAGATGCAGCAGAGTTCTCACCTCCAAGGCGATTAAGGACAGATGAAATCCCTCAAATTGTCAATGATTTCAGAATTGCAGCAAGGAATGCTGTGGAAGCTGGTATGTTCTACTTCCAGTTTGTGAATATGATGTTACTTCTTTAAAATGCTAATTTTGCTGACTGATTTATGTATAGGTTTCGATGGAGTTGAGATTCATGGAGCTCATGGGTACCTGATAGACCAGTTTCTGAAAGATCAAGTGAATGATCGAACAGACCAATATGGCGGATCACTAGAGAACCGATGCAGATTTGCACTAGAAATAGTTGAAGCTGTTGTCAATGAAATAGGAGCAGATAGAGTTGGAATAAGGTTATCTCCATTTGCGGACTTCATGGAATCGGGGGACTCAAATCCGGAAGCGTTAGGCCTCTACATGGTTGAGGCCTTGAATAAATTTGGAATTCTGTACTGCCACATGGTGGAGCCAAGACTGAAAATGGGGGGAGAAGTTTGTGAAGGTCCTCAAAGTCTTCTGCCTATGAAGAAGGCTTTTAATGGCACTTTGATTGCAGCCGGGGGATATGGCAGAGATGATGGAAACAATGCTGTGGCTGAAAACCGTGCGGATCTTGTTGCTTACGGTCGTTTGTTTTTGGCCAATCCAGACTTGCCAAGGAGATTTGAGGTTGGTGCCCCTCTTAACAAGTACAATAGGGACACTTTCTACACATCAGATCCAATCATTGGTTACACTGATTACCCTTTTCTCGAGGAGAATTGTAATGCTTAAGTTTGCTCGACAGGAGTATGGGATAATTGTTTCGCTTCTTTAACAATCATTATGTCTAGTTGGGATCCAGGGATGTCATTCTTTTTTCTTTTCTTATTTTTTTTTCCAAATGACAAAATTCTGTACCATATATATATATATATATATCTTAATAAAATGCTAGTATATTATACTTCTAGTAAGATAATTTCTATTTAAATTGAATATATAAAAGTCATTATATATATATATATATATATATATATATTTAAATTAGTAGCTAACAAGGATTCCCCGCCCCTTTTAAATCCTTACGAGAACAGGTCGAGATAATAGGGCCAAGGACGGGAATGCACTTCCCGTCGCAAGCCAATCCCTGGTGAAATCCCAATTCACAAGCACTGAATTCCAATCCAAACTCTTGCATCTGAGAATTGCACCTCATTTGTCAATATTCTAAGCATTGCATTTGGTATTCTTCACTTGGCTATGTACATGTCAATCTATCAAATAAAAAAAAAAAAAAACCGACGCATGCAACAAATGATAATATGATAATGCATGTAACAGTCAAGATTTGACCCAACTATTATTACACTTCCTTTAGAGTGATTAGGTCCAAAATTCGAATATTCATTTTCCGTTGTACTTTTTTATAAACCAAAAAAGAAAAAATGAAAGTGATAAAATGACTAGCTAATAGAAAATTTTGTCTGAGTTTCAATTTTTAAGGAAATAAAGGTATTTGAGAAAGAAGAGTAATTAATGGAAATAAAATAACAAACAATTAAAAACAAAGAAAGAAAAGATCGAAGTATTTGCATAGTGGCTAGTGCAAAAAGCATTCACTTTTCTCCAAGTATAATGATATAAGCCACATAAAAACTTGACCATATTGATTGAACAGGTGCATACCAGGAAAGCATGGCAACATGTAGCTCCAGATATTCTATAGCTCCCCATTGTATCTGGAAGATAGCAAAGTCCATCTTTAAAATGTCGAAGCATTCTGCACTCAAGTCAGTTTGAACAACCTGATCATTGCGGTTTTTAATTATTTGTTTCTCTCAAGTGCAAAAAGGGTTATCATGCCTATTCTAATAGTGGGCAGACTAGCACAATATATGAATGCCTTAGTTTCCAAAGCCTTCATTTCGTTCTTAGCTGCCAATGATGTAACCATGTGCACCTCTTTTTTAAACGAAATCTGAAACTCCTTTTGTTTGGCTTCATCAAGAGGTGGTTGAGCTTTTGATGAATTTGAGATCTTCTTATCTCATTAATAGAAGAAATTTCCATTCTTGACCAGAACCACACATCTAGCCTCTTTCAACACTCCCTCTCTATATTGCAGCAGTATCCCTTTCAGAGATTCCATCTTCTTCAAATAGACCACCAGTAGCTCCTCATGTGCTAGGCAGCATTAAGTATCCTCAAACGGTAGAAATGTAATTTTCAGCCTTCAATTTTTAAAAAATTAAAAAGCAAAGATATTTTCAGCTTTGCACATTTAGTCTTTAAATAGAACCATTTTCTGAAGTCTTCATCTTTTATTGACCTTTTTCTTCCGTCTTACTTTATTTCCTGTCCATAAATTTACATGCTTACTTCTCTTAATCTCTCTTGGACCCCTCTGTCTCTTACTGCCACTTTGTTGCTTTGGTTCCTCCAATAGCTTCTTAAGCTTGGGATCATCCAAAAATCCACATGATCTCATTTCGTCATAGTATTTTTTGGCTTCAACTAACCATCCAGATGTTGTCAGCCCTTCCACCAATGCTATGTAATCACTAGAACCAGGGAGTACATCAAAATGCTTCATTTCTGCCCAAATCTTCAACGCATGCTCGGGTTGCTCCATTTTGAAAAACTTACCAAGAACTAAGAGAAAGGTGTCACTAGTAGGACCTAAACCGGCAACTTTCATATGGCTAAGAACTTCCAAAGTTTCTTCATAACCAACAACATGAAGAAATGCATGGTAGGTTTCAGTTGTCGGGCTAAGTTTCTCTTCTTTCATAAGGGACAATATATTTCTTGCCTCCTCAACCTTTTCTGCCTCACAAAGAGGGCGTATCATCGAGTTGTAAGTGGCAGAATCTGGCTGCAATCCGGTTCCTTTCATTTTCTTGAGGATGTTATAAGCTTCATTTAGGCAATTTTCACGAGTTAGGACATACACCAATGAATTGTATACCTCAATGCCTGGATCCCAACCTCTTTTCTTCATTTCATCATAGAGCCGCAGTGAGTCAAAGAGATTCCCAACTTTTGAGAAACATGAAATCATGTGAGTATAAGAAGTAGCATTTGGTATAATGCAGTACTTTGACATTTCTTTCCAAACTCTTTTTGCTTCAAATACATCAACCGAAATATTACACCAACCATTGAGAATAATGTTAAAGCCATCAGCATCCAATGGGAAGAGCTTCTTATTTACAACCATTATCTCTTCAGCCTCTTCAATGTTGCCATATCTACATAGAGCCTCTAGGAGGGTGCAGAATGCTTCTTCATCTGGAGTCATTCTGAATTTCTCCATGGTATGGAAAGTTTGGATTGCCTTGAATGGATCACTTGCGGCTGCATATCTAATTGACACCAAATTGAAAGAAAAAGAAACGAAAAGATTTAAACAAAAAATCAAAGAATGGTATACCTTACATGAATATTTGTGAAACAAAGTTATGGAGAATAAAATAGTAACTCCTGTGGAAGCCCTACGAAGCCTTAAGTCCTTTCTTGGAAATATACCGACTGAATCTTTAAAAATAATGTACGGACACCATGACTTAGTCATCTCATTATCCTAGATTAAGTCTAAGCTGCCCTTTTTTTGATATATAACTTAACTTTAGTCTTATAATAATTAAATAAATTAGTTGTAATCTTAGATTAGGATTTAATCTATAAATATAAGCTAGTTGTAATCTTAGATTAGGATTAACAACCTTTAAAGATGATAAGCTAAACCTTATCACCAACACCAACACTTGTATATACCCTATACTTAACAGAATAAATTCAAGTCTTCATTCACTCAAATCATATGTTCTTTGATGCTAAAATTTATCATAATGCAAATGAAAAAAGGTCAATGGACAATTGCAGCGAATTCAAGGAGAAAGTTACCAATTTTCTAAGCAGTCAAAAAATCAAAACTTGAAAGGAGAAAAAAAAACAAATTATGAAGTCGTGAAACTACAACAGAATCAATCAATTTTAATTAGATTCAAACCACATACCAAAAGCATCTTATTTGAACTTTATTATCAATGCAACCTACTACCAAAATAACAGAAATGAATAAGGGAGAAGACCACCAAAAACTGAAGAAAGGGGAATGGGTAAAGCAAAATAGATCACAAGGCAGTTAATCATCACTGACAAGAAACTTCACGTGTAATTCTAGATTCATTGACATGCAAAGAGCACATTTTGTAGCAACATAGAGTTACCATGACATTTATAGTACATGCTGTACAATCACTCTTATGCTTATTAACAACCTTAGAGTTTGTACTTAATTCACATTCATAAACATACTAATTGTGCCAATGAGGTCCAGCCTCAATGATATGATGGAGGCTTGGGACCAGGCAGTCTCAAGTAAGTCCAATTTAATAAAGTTTTTCTCCAATTATAAACCGGTTGGTTTTGTTTAATTGTTCATAGGTTTTTTCTCCTGTATGTAGTATTTGTGTCATATATGTTGAATGTTTTTGTAATTTCTACCTATATATGTAATCTCTTAAAAAAAATCATAATTGTATCCAAAAATCAGCAATCACAGGAAAATCTCAGTTCACTATATTCTACGTTGTACAACCACTTATATGCTAAAACAAACATCGCCACAACAAACCACGTTTAAAAGAATCAGAAGAGAAGCAGCTTACCTATCAATCATAATAAACATTGCCCGTCTTGTATTCATGGAAGAACGGTATAAGTCACGAATCAAACACCAAGCCATGTTAAACTTCCTATGATTTCCCAACACCCAGACCATCAACTCATAAGTATTTTCACCAGTAATTCCCCATTTCTCGCCCCATTTAAAAGCCAAAAACGCTAGTCGCCACTCTTCCCTCAACGTCCAAATCACTGAACAAACCAAACTTTGATTTGCCTTGATACCAGACTCATCAAGAGAAGCCATGGCCTCAGTTTCAGAGCTAAAATGAGCAACCCGTTTAAGCAAATTGAGGATAGCTTGTTCCTGTGTGTCAGGGCCATGGAATGGTGGTGGAGCGAACTCAAAGGAGTAGTTGAGAGTTTGGTTCGAAAGGGATTGGAGAGTGGAGAAATGAGGGGTCAAAAGAGGGGTTTGAGAGGATATGAAAAATGTTTGATGAAATGCCGAAGAAAGAAAAGAGGGTTGTTGGGTTGAGGGAGAAGGAAATGGTAAGGGAATGGTGGCAGAGCGATGAACAAGAAAGGGGAATAGGATTTGAGAGTGAGTCCTTTGAAGCCTTCTTGCTAGAGAAAGGAGAGCCATCAGCGATACTGAGTGTAGCAACTAGCAAGGAGAGTGTGACATAATTTGCTGTGGAAATTTGAACCCATCATGGACTGTATAACCTTGAGATTGGAGTGTTACCATATGCTCTTTCATCTCTCTCGTTTGATATTTTTTACTTATCATTTTTAATTTAAATTTTTTTAGTTTGATTCCAATGTCCAGTGCCTCTACATTTGTGGTTCAACTTAAAAAATAGGGGATTATAATAAATTTTTACAAAGCTTTGCATAAATTATACATTATTTTATGTTATTATTGCGTAAATAAACTCAATGATTTTTTTTTTTTTTTTTGTTATTCGGGGTTGAAAGTAGAAAACTTTATTAATAGTGAAATCTAAATTAAATTAGGTTTTATTTAGTTCATTAAAAATTATTTCTGAAAAATAATATTTAAAAAATATTTATTGTAAACACCTCATTTTGTCTAAAAATTTTTTCAAGTCTATTGACATTTTTAAAAATTCAAGTCTGAAATTTAAGCTGATTTGGGTATATTTTGACCCAATTTAATTTGTAAATGTAGAGGGTCTAATTTGATTGTTATCTAATTTAATTTGGATCCAATTTGACTTGAGTCCAATTTAATTGTGGTTCAATAATTTTTAATAATTATTCAATTTTTAAATTATTTTTATTTTTATTTATAATCAATTTTAGGATCTTTAATTTTAGGTTTAGGTTATTATTATCTTTAATCTAGGATATTATTATTTTTATTATTATTGATTAACATCGAAAGTAAATATTGATTATTTTTATTGAAATTACATGTTCAAACCTTTTAACATTTTCGCTAAGTTTAAATATTTTTTTTTTAAATATTACACATTTGAAATCACTTTGAAAATTTCATCATTAAAATTTTATAATCAAATTAGACACAAGTCAAACTGGTCTCAAGTTAAATTGGAACCAAATTAAATTGGACTCAAATTAAATTGGACCCTCTACATTTACAAATTAAATTGAGCCATTAAAGCCTTTGCAAACCTTTGCCTTGATCTTAATGGAACAAATTGTCATTGCTCTTGAGCTATTTATTCCTCAAGAATTTGGTTTAAACTCTGTTTCAATCTTTGATCGTTTGTTCATTTTGCTTTATTAAATCTTTGCCTTTCCAGAAGTCTATATAACTCCGGAAATGAATGAGGAGCTTTACAGGGGTGTTTCCGAAGAAGAAATAAAGAATGTTGTTTTCACCATGGGTGCTATGAAGGCAACGGGCCCCGATGGTTTTCTTGGCTTATGCTATCAAACTTATTGGGATATGATAAAATTTGATTTATGTGACTATGTCAGAGGGTTCTCCCATAGTGGCCACCTGTTAAGAAAAATGAACAGGACTAACATGGTGTTAGTGCCCAAGCGAGGAGCTCCCGATTCTCTGTCCCAGTTCAGACCTATTGGGCTGTGTAATTTCTCCTATAAAGTTATCTCATAGATCCTTGCAAACAGAATGAAACCCATATTGGCTTCTGTTGTGTCATCCTTTCAGGCAGCCTTCATTCTTGGAAGACAAATCTAGGATAATATTTTGGTGGCTCATGAGGCTTTTCATGCCCTGAAAAGGAAAAGGAAGGGGAAGTGTGGATTTATGGCCGTTAAACTTGATCTTAGTAAGGCGTATGATAGAGTTGAACGGGTTTTCCTCGAGAGCTATTGTTGAAAATGGGGTTCTCTTCCTAGTGGGTTCGGTTGATTATGGAATGTGTCACGACTCCATAGTTTTCAGTTATTATTAATGGGGAGAGAACTGAAGCTTTCTTTCCCGAAAGGGGCTTGAGCCAAGGGGACCCTATTTCCCCATATCTGTTTATTTTGGTTACAAATGCGATATCCTGTTTAATTCAAAGGGCTTTATCTTAAGGCAGTCTTTAGGGCTACTGTATTAACAAAAGATGTCCAAGATTGAGTCATTTATTTTTTGCAGACGATTACCTTCTCTTCGCCAAGGTCGGTCAGAGAAACTATGCCACTATCCTAGAGCTGCTTGAGAAATTCAATAATGCTACTGGCCTAAAGGTCAATTTTGAAAAGTCCTCCATTTTCTTTTCCACAAGCACTAGTAATTCGACCAAAATAACTATGAGAAACAAGAGGGGAGTCCAAGATACGCAAGTTAACAGTAGGTATCTGGGGCTTCCACTTATATGGGGTAGAGGGAAGAAAGATATGTTGAATTTTATCTAGGAAAAGGTCAGAGAGAAGGCCAATTCCTATAGAGGTAGGCTTCTTTCCCAACCTGCAAGGGAGATTTTGCTTAAGGCAGTGGCGCCGGCTGTTCCAGTCTACTGTATGCAATGTTTCAAATTACCTACCACTTTTTGTAGAGATCTTAACAATGTCCTTAACAAGTTCTGGTGGAGAGGTTCGGATGAGAATGGGGGACAGATCCATTAAATGAGCTGGAACAGATTGGCTGCTCATAAACTGAAAGGAGGGCTGGGATTTAGAGATTTTCCGGTGTTCAATGATGCCCTTCTCGCAAAACAGGTATGGAAAATGTTATTTAATCCTAATTCTTTCTGGGTCAAGATCCTCAAAGGGATCTATTTTTCTTTCTCTTCTCCTCTTGAGGTAACATCTGGTTGTTGTCTGTTCTGGGCATGGATTAGTCTCTTGGTGGGAATTGAAGCTCTAAAACAAGGAGTTCTCTGGAATATGAGTAATGGCAGGGACACCATAATTTGGCAGGACAAGTGGATTCCGGACTTGCCAAATTTCAAAGTTTCCTCATCACTGCCACTAGGAGGAGGCTAAGTTTTGGTATCCCATCTCATTGACCAGCATTCTCGATCCTGGAATTCCAATCTTCTTCGGGTTTTGTTCAATGAGGCGGAAGTCAGGGCAATCCAAATTATCCCAATTGGTTCACCATCGGTCTCTGACACACTTGTATGGCACTTTTCCAAAGATGGGCGATACTCCGTAAAGTCTGGTTATAGACTATTGGTGAATAATCAGTGAGAGGCTAATCAGGCAGATAGTAGTGCAAGGCACTGGAACCAAACTGATAAATGGAAGGTTATCTGGAATATGCGAGTGGTTCCAAGAGTCAGGAACTTTGTTTGGAGAGCATGTCATAGTATCCTTTCTACCCTTGATAACCTATCAAAGCACAACAGGAACATTGACGATAGGTATGATAGATGCGACAAGGAAACAGAATCCCTTGAACATGTCCTGTTCTTCTGCCTTTTTGCAGAAGCTGTGTGGCGTGCGTCGGGTTTCAACTACTGCCCAAAGAGCGAAGGATTTGTGGGATTTGACAGATGATGGTTTGATGTTATTAGTTGTCTTCCCTGTTTTGGTTCATTTCGTTGTTTTAAACTGATTCCCTATCTATGTTGGTTTTTATGGAAAGCACGCAACGCTTTCTACTTTGAAGGAGATGTTGGAGATCCATTAAAGTGTGGCTTAAAGCTTTTCACGATTTTAACGAAGCTGACATGGTTTTGAATTGCAGGACTAATGATAATATTGAAAATCAACCGACGGTGTTCTCAGTGGCAGAAATCACCTCACTTTTTCTTGAAGAACAACTGTAATGCTTCCTTTGATTCTCTGTCTGGTATGGCTAGTATTGCGAGCGTCTACAGGAATGATAATGGTCTGACAGTTGATGGTTGCTAGCTGAGGAAGAGGGCTAGAAGTGCGGAGATGGCTGAAGCTTTGGCCATTCGAGAAGCCTGCCTGATGGTTCGTCGTAACAGACAGACTAAAGTATGGGTGGAGTCGGATAATGCTAATTTAGTGTTCAAACTTATAGATCAAAACGCTTCAAGATGGTGCGAAACAAAAGCCATTGAAAAGGATATTGTGTTGTTGGCAATGGATTGTGATGAGGTCTTGTTTTCTTTTGTTACCCGCGAAGCCAATTAGGTTGCCGATTGGGTGGCGAAACAATTTATAGAATTTAATTAAGTCATTAATGTCACATCAAAACATTAATAAAGGCACATGAAAAATGTAATAACTACTTCATCAATAATGATTTTACAGCATTGATGGCGATGATTGTTTGAATATTATACAGGTTAGCAGCGCGCTAGGAAAGTTATATGTATTATATTTATATATAAATTTATTGAGAAAGCCAAATTTATGTGAACCTAATTCAGGTCATTGGGTAATTTGTATTGGCTTGATTATTCAAAGGAATCAAGAAGATTTAAATATTCAAATTTTACGGTGCATTTTCATTAAGTTTATGTTATTATTATTTTTATTCGTGATGTGCTTTTCCTATGCTTGCATTTTATGCATAATTAATAGATATATGTATGCAATATTATCTGTTTATAATATGTTGATTGTATACATGGTAGTAAATATATACTATTATGCATAAAATTTGATTTCATTTTATCTATATAATTTTTTTATCAAATTATAAATTAAGTATATTCGATCACATATAGAAAAATAACATTAATTAAATTAATCATTTTAATATAATAAATTTTACTCCATAGGAATTTTTATTGTATTTGTATGATTAATTAGGATGAAGTAACAAATTATTTTTCTTAATTTACTCACAAATATTAAGAAAAGGAATATAATTTGATAGTTTCATTATAAAATTTGTATATGAACTTATTTAAATTAAAACTTTGCCTACATGTAGTTTTGTATGTTATTTGATTCATATTTATAACATGATTTACATTGGCAAAGCATGATATATGTTTATTTGCCCCAAGTTTTGTAACATAAGCATGAATGTTTGATTTATTTACAGTTATACAACCTACGAATTTTTCTAATAAAAAATACGAATTCACTGTTGATAACTATAAAATGTGAAAGGAAAAAGTTCTTCTTCAAATAAGGTGCATGGACATTGATTATGGCATTTGAAAAGTTGAACCATTTATGCCTATTGAAACTAGCTCTTAAGCTGCAATTGTCTTATATGAACGATGTGAGGGATCTAATTGCTTAAGTGTGATGTTCATAGGGACACGGATGCTAATATTCGTGGTTCAATCCCTGAGTGTAATAATGTCAAGGAATTGTTAAAGGCTATTGATGAATAATTTGCGTCTTCAAATAAGGACCTAGTTAGCACCTCAATGACAAAGTTATCATCTATGAAGCTCACCAATGTTAGAGGTGTGCTTGAGCACATCATGCATATGAGAGACATAACGGCTCAGTTGAAGTCCTTTGAGGTTGAGATGTATGTATATTCCCTTATGCACTTCATATTGAATTTTCTTCCACATCAATATGGACTTTTCAAAATCTCTTCTAACACACATAAGGAAAAATGGTGTAAAAGTACGAGAGGTTGAGGATTCTTCCTCTAAACTCGTATTAAGCTTGTGGAATTTTAGGAATGCTTGTTCAACTTGATCTTTTGTCGAAAAAGATTCAAGAATGACTCTTTTGAATTTAGGAACTTGTTTGTAAGCATTAGGCTAATTATCATAGACATCAGGTTTGTGTCCAATGAAGACAACATAGAATTTCTCCATGGGAGAGAGAAGATTTCTGAAGCTGGGTTTCTTTTGAGGATAAGAGGATGTTTTAAGAAAGGTTGAATAGACTCCCTAAAATCTCGAATGAACTTTTTTTAATTAATATCCTTTTGACTGGGTCCCGTGAGGTATTAATATTGACTTAGCAGTATCGACACACATTCAACTTATCTCGGTGCTTATTGAAAGAAGTATTGATACAAAATGAATTCTTAAATGATTTTATGTAAAACCTGTGGATTTAAGTATCAACATTTATATTGATGCATCTTCTTAGAGCAGGATGTTACATTGTCTATTAAGAAGAATTTGATAAATTTCCTATGGTGCCTCTATATATAAATGTTTTCATATAGCATTCTTGGCATATTGATTGGGTAAGAAGGGAAATCAAAGGATAACTACAAAGCGCGACATGACCTTGTAAAAATCGATATTCAAAACATTCTTCATGTAGGGACTCGTCATGCCACTAATACTCAATACTTGCCTTAAACATCATATCACATGAGCTTGAATGAAAAAAATACTTTTCTGAAGATTCATAAGGAAATGAGAACCCCAGATGAATACTCTTCCAATATCTCATGTTATGTGTAAATTAAACAACCGAAGCTAATAGGTCTCAAAAGTTATGATTGTCATCTCTTAATGAAGAATTTCTTCCTATAGCAATACGAGGGTCTTTACCTGAAAAGGTGTGTTCGGTTCTTACTTAGTTGTGTAATTTTTTCAAGGATCATTGTTTTAAAGTTCTTCAAAAAGATGAGCTTGAATTACTTGAGTCTTGGGCCGCATCAATTCTTAGTGAAACGGAAATGATTTTTCCTCCATTTTTTTTTACAATTATAGTACATGTAGTTATCTATTTGGAAAATGAGAAAAAAATTGTTGGTCCAGCCATATATCAGTGGATGTATCCTATTAAGAGGTATATGTTCAATTATTAAAGGTTTTTGTATATAAGTTTCAAATAGTATGTTTACTAATTATCTTAATTCTTAAACTTTATTTAAATAGGTTTTTTCTTACGCTTAATCTTATGTTCGCAATATAGCTCTTCGAGAGGGTTCAATTGTTCGCAATATAGCTCTTCGAGAGGGTTCAATTGTAGAAGGATACTTAGCAAATGAATACATAACATTTTGTTCAAGATACTTTGATGGAATGAAGGCTATTTTAATCAGCCTATTGAAATGATGAGAACAATCCCCTTGTTGAGGAAGAAGTATCTATTCTTTCAACTATAGGAAGACCACTTGGAAGGAAAAAACATAAAGGTATTAATGTCAACAAGCGTAAAAGGGTTTCATGTGTTGCACTTGATAAGCAAACTTTGGTGCAAGCACATCTATATGTGTTATTTAGTTCGGAGGAGGTCGCTCCATTTCCAAAGTAAGAAAATATAACTTCATAAGTTTCTATTTAATAATTTTCTTCTCAGTTTATTGTGGAGTATGTTTGTTGTAGATCAGTCTTCTAAGAATTTTTTTTATGTAGGAAACATGAGTAACATATTAGTCCATATGAGAAACAAAAGTTGCAAAGTGAAACTTTGCATGATTGGTTTCGTGATCATATAAGTTTCGCATCATGGTTTGGAAAATATAATTATAGTTTTTATTGTTATGGTTATTTTAACCAATTATGAAATTAATTAGTTTTAACATTTGGATCAACAAGGAAATGCAAACATCACAGATCAACTCAGATTGCTTGCTCGTGGTCTAACAGATACCACTAGGAAATACGCTAGTTATATCGTTAATGGTTTTAGATTTCATACCAAGGCACGTGAGAAACTTAAAAACTCAAAACAGTAGGGTTGTTGTAACAACGAAGATGATTAGTTATGTAAGTGCAAGAGATCTGCAACCTATTGAAGGAGCGCAGTTAACTATTATGGAGTTTTGCAGACATTATTCAATTGAATTATTTTGGTAGATATAAGGTTGTGTTATTGAAATGTGATTGGATTGATATAAATAGAGATTGCAAGAAAGACAAGTTTGGTTTCACTTTTATGAATTTTTCACACCTAGCTCATAGTGGAATTAATTTGGTTCATGATCCTTTTGTCTTGGAATCACAAGCTGAGAAAGTTTTTTATATAAAGGATGAAAGACAAAAAGGTTGGGTTCTTGTCATGAAGAAATCAAAGAAATGAAGAAATTCATGTTGAATTTGATGACACTTCTAATGCTTCAAATTGGGCTAGAAATGAAGTTGATGATGGAGTGGAGGTCACATTGGACATGAAAAATAATCATGTAGAAAATGATCCGATAAATGAACATAATAGGACTTTTTAGAGTTTTATGTAATAAAGTAACTTTATATAATGAATTTGCATTATAAGACAATTTTTTTCTTCAAACCTCTACAAAGTGATTGATCAAGTTAAAATCAATATAATAGTATTGTTTTCTGTCACAACCTATTTTAATAAATTGATTTTTCTGCATGATGTACTTTATGTATTCTTTATCTGTCACAACTTAATTATGCTACCTACTTTGCTTGATTATTACTGGTAATCATATATATAAAATCTACAATAACATTTTCTGTAATAATTCTTCATAAACATAATTGCAATATCAACTTAAATTGAATAATAAGGCATTAATTCATGGATTATTCCACCTTATCAATATTTACACAAAATCTATCATTGTTTATGTCTCAGAATTTTAACTTTTGGACCATGTAGTACAATCTTTGAAGCTTTAACATTGGTACTAATAATTTAAATCTTGCATATGGATGATATTAATTCAACGGAATAACCTGCATCCTCTTTTTATGATATTTCCATGCACATTGTTAGTACGTTAGTTCATCAGCAGCCATTAATTGATTTATATAGTCTTTTTATTGTAGTAATGCCTCCCACCTAATATAATTAAACACTCTTTAATTAATTAATTAATTAATTTAAAAGCCATATTTCATGCTTTTCTTGTATACATAGTTTGTTTGAATTAGATCATACTTTGGATAAATTTGTGTACTATGTTTGTATACTTAATAGACTAATTGTATTTTGTTTCTTTCTTATTCTTAATAATTATCAAATATGTATAATTACATAACATTGACACATATTAAGTATGATTTATGCTTCCATGGATGAATTCAAGGTATATATCTACCATATTTATTGTTAAGCTCTAACCTCTACTTCACTGAATTGGTGCATGATGAAAGATTTTCTTGTAACTTTAGATAATATATTAATTCAACTCTCACTCTTTCTCTCTAGTTTAACCACTACCTCCCTATTAGGATCAAGTAAACTTGTTGATTCATATTCTTTAGGCCATCTCACTTCAAAGTAAAAATGCTAGGTTTTCCTAAAGCTTTTCATGACAAATATTGGGATTTATGATATTTATAAAATTATTTAAGGAAATTGCTCATTGTCATAAGTAGCAGTTGTTAGGAGAGCCATGGATAACCATCTTCCATTACAATCACACAATAGTTTGGAAGAAGCTTTTTTATGTAATTATTTCATTAAATAATACACGTTACGTATTATACGGTACTTATTACTTTATTGTGTTATTAGACTTGAAATGGCAAATCATAGAAGATTGAATATCAACAGAGTAAACATACCTCTAGCTCTCAATTGCAAGCACAATCTAAAGAACAACATGTGCTTCTTGAATCAAAGCCTCACAAAATAAGCTTCTACAAACAACTTCTCAATCTACACATGATGAAAATCAAGATGACCAAATGGAACATAATTTGGGTATAGGAACACAATATTTTGTTAGTATAAATTCTTATGCCTTATGATGTTGCACATTTAAATTATTTACGAATTTGATTTTCTTTTTGCATGTAATTTTTCTATTAGATAATATAACCCAAGAAAAAAAAAAAAAAAGAAGACTCGAGGATTTGGAAGAAGGAGAACATGTTGTAGTTAAAGTGAATGAAGATGTTGTACCAATTGGTGATGAATATTGCACTTAACACGATTCATTGGTAGTAAGGTGAGAATGCCTAGCTTTGCTCCCATTGGTTATTCAAATTGGCATGACATGTTAGACGATAAAAAGGAAGAAATGTGGAAAACATTAGAGGTATAAAAAATAATCATGTTTTACTTGTTAGTTAATGGTTCTTTTTTTCAAGTTTTAATTACATACATTGACATTTATTTTTCATTTTACTTCATCAAATTGTAGTTGAAGTTTGAATTTCACAAATTTGATTCCAATGAGCCTGTTGAGGAAGAAACAATGAAAGAGTTAAGTCTTGGGCAATAGCAAATATGAGTGGTAAGTAGAGGCAATGGAAGAATGAATTGAAGTCTAAAATTTATGGTGAACACAAGACACTGGAAGAAATGGCTGTAAAGGTTGATGGTCCTTAAGTAGACAAAAATCAATTTCTGTCTATTGCTAGACATTTATATTGTTCTTGTTTGTACTTGTGTCTTGTTTATTGCATATTGCACTAAATTTTTGTGTACATTTTAGGAACTCATGAAAAAAAAAAAGGCTTGAGTGAAACTAGTTCTCAGAATTCTCAAAAGGATTTCATGGAAAGATGATATCTATTCGAAAGTTAAAGGGAAAGAGAAAAAAGGGCATGTTCACTGTATGGGCATAGCATCTAGTTCATCGAATAAATCTAGTATATGTTCTCAATTAATACAGCCTAATGAAGAGGTACAAGAGTTGAAGGCTGGAGTTCAAGACTTAAAAAGAAACTTTGGGTAACATCTTAGATTTACTTAAAAAAGCCAACATCATGAAGGGAATGCACATGTCTTGAACATTGTATGTCGTATTGTGAACAAAGAGGTATATGTTACAGCTATTGTAATATTATATACATGTGTAAATTTTGATTAGGATTATGTCATTTTTTTTCTTTTCAATTATTTGTAGGTACCTAATGCTAGTAGTGCGTTGGAAATCTCACAACATGAAACCAATCGATCTTCAAATTCATGTCATCAACTTAATCAAAATGAACATGGTAAACTCCTCGTCACATGATATATTCTTTGTCGGATTTTTTTCTTTTAGACTTATCTGATCTTTTTCATTTGTTAATTATTTAATTGAAACTGAAGGAAGAATTTTACCTTGCCATTGTTTTATTAGGTGTTAGGGACATTTAGTTTGTCTTCTAAGTCTGCAATTTCTGAATTTGTTTATTTATGTTTGGTTCATACCTTGTATGGTGCTCTGTTTTGTTTTGGTGTTTGGTGACACTTTTCTCTGTTGCATCACCAGTCCTATACCTTTTCCTATTAATCAATATTGATCTGGATTTAGCAACAAAAAAAATAATAGTTGGAGCATTTAGCTGCCTTGTCTATAATTATTATAATTTGCTTGGTAGAATAATGCTTTTCTTTTCTACTGCTCAATTTCAATTATATATATATATATATATATATATATATATATAAATAGCAGTAGCTAAAATTACTAACAACATAGGGGTAATGTTGTTTAATTAAGGATTGGGGAGAGAAAAGCTAGAAGCTAGCTAGGTAGAAAATATTGGATACTTGATTGGTGGAATTCTTTGGCATTATAAGAAGCATCATCTCTTTATTAGACAACAGTAGTGATAAGTGACTAGATAGTACTACTGCACATGAGGGTTCATTTTTCTTCTATACCATTTCTCTGGTTCATTGAATTATAATATAGGAGGTGCATGAATATTGTTTTCTCATCTATTTTGTATTTTCAACTGACATTTGTTTATTTTTTTGTGTGTTATATTTATAATTTTTTGTTTAATACATTTTGCAAACCTTATGTTAGCATGAATTTTGTAATATTTTTTATTTACCGTGTCGTATGAATCATTTTTACGGTTATCCTAATTCTTTTTGTTTTTAGTTTAAATGTCTAATTTTGTTTTTTTTATTATATGTAAATGTTTCATGAAAACGTACGATAAGATCATTTACTTGAGGACATTTGTTTATTTACTTCAAGTATATCTACAAAAAAAAATACCTTCAGAAACGGAAAATTAGAGACGAAATTTTTCCGTTGCAAACAAAAACAATTTGTAACGGATTTGTAACGGATTTCCGTCACTAATAATGGCACATTTACTATTATCAAAAGGCAACGAAATTTATAACGAAATTCTGTTACAAATTGGTAACGGAATAACGTAAAATTTTAACGACGGATTTAGCGACGGATTTGTAACGGATATTCGTAGCTGATACAATAATTTTTTTATTTTTATAGAAATTAATATAAATTAAAAAAAATTCCGTTAGAAAAGGTATCAGGAACGGAATTCCGTTTTCATCTAGACATCAAAATTATATTTCGAATGATATGAAATACCTTGAACATTGTTTTGGTACTTTTATTTTATATGAATTTAGACCAAATTAGTCTCATAAATATTAATAATTAAAATATATTTAAATATGAATATTTTTACCTATGTTTTAACTTTTATACCTATAGAACTGTTGCAATATTCGAGGTTATACCAACGGTATAGCTTGTCAGTAAAATATGATGTTGACCGTTAATGTACATTAAAAACACAAGGTTAAAACAATAGGCATCGACTATCGGTAAAAATATAGCATCAAATTGATCGTTGGTATGGGTAAGCAAACTATACCTACAGTTACAACTTTACTGACGAAGCCAAATCATTGGTATAGTCGTGGAAGTTATACCAACAGTAGAACTTACTCTTTATTTTGACGGTTTAGACAGTTGGTATAGACAAGGAAGCTATAATGATGGATATGGATTTACCGACGGACTTAAATTGTTGGTATAATTTTACTATCTATTTCATCGGTTAAAAATCTATCATAATAAATTTATACTGATAAAGGATATACCAACGGTTATGAAAACATTGGAATAGACATTTTGATCATCGGTATAAGGTTAACTAAGCTATACCAACGGATTTTTAAGTTTTAATGACGCTTTTTGAGAGTCAGTTTATGACAATTTTTTTGTAGTAAACCAAATGAAATTTTCATGTCGAGTCATATTCAATGAATTTATTTTTTGAAAAGATGTCAAATATGTCATTTGTTGCCCTTGAGCTGTATTTTTTTAATTTTATTTTTGTAATGTGATGAAATTATACTTGCTTTTGATATTTTATTAGCAATATCTACTTATGAAGCTTTTTGTTCTATTTATACATTATATTATGGTAAAAAAAACAAATTTTAAATCAACCTTCCTTTAATAATAAAAACAAAAAAGTTTTTTGTCCAATACTTTGTATGATGGCACGTGATTTATTAATCCTATCTATGAATATAGTTGCATCATAATCATGTTTTAGTGTAAGTGGTAATAAACGGAAGATCAAAATATGGATGCTATTGCACTATGCATATTTTACTTAAATACTAATTAGATAAAGGCATCGAAGCACAATTAAAGTATTAGATTATGTTTTAGAGTCAACTTACTTGGCATGTGGAATGATCCCATAACAACTCAAGATCACTTATGGTAAGTGATATTAAGATTTCCCTTCACCATTTGGATCGACGCTGATAGGAACTATTTATTATCAAATAAGGCGAACTCATGGGACAAGATGGTTTTGCAAAGGAATTATAAAGTGTTATAGTTACGAGATTCTTATGCATCAAAATATTGTTCCTAAAAATTATACATAATCAATGTATTGTCAAAAATGAGCATTGACAATGCTCTAGAGATAAACACATGTTAAGTCTTTTTATTCGTAAAGTAAGCAACCGATTTTATAAATTTAAGTATACAAGATACTTGAGGTTTATAAACGCTTGTTAGAGAATAAGTTCATTGGACATAACCTCACATGACAATTTCATTTGATAGTTTCACTTGAATGTTTATAGAAACATTTTCGTGTGATAGTCATGTAAGTTATCCTTGACTTGTGATATTAAGTAATCTTATATATGGTACGTTTAGAGTTGAAAAGGCAAACTCGAATTGATAACATGTTTGAACCAACTCATAATCGAACTTGGATTGACTTAAAAAAAATCAAAATTTGAACCTAACTCTATCCAAACCCCAAAAAAAATAAGAAAACTTGAATCCGATAAAATTTTTATCTAAAAAGTTTAAGATTGAAATAATCCAAATTCATCGTAACGACACATGTATATGTATCTTGTTAGGCTTAACTCGATTATTTTAGGAGCAGGTTGTGTCAAATACGACCCATACCATGCTTAATTGGCTTACCATTGCCATAACCCGTTTGACACCTCTAATTGTCATAGTTATTTTCTAGGATCAGCTACAATCGTTCTATATAAAAATTATAATATATAGAATAATCCTTATGATTTTCCATATTAAAAATTTAATTGGAAACAAAATCCAACTTGTTCAGCGTATGGTTCGCAGTTCGCACTTTCACGAGATATTCTAACCTAACAACCAAACACTCCGCCAATAGAATTACCAGAGCCTTAAACCTACGAGGAAGAGCACAGAAGCACAGAGCAGAAACCTTGAGAGAGAGCAGAGCAAGCAAAAGGAAAATACAATCAGGGTAATTATTTAATTGGTGGTTTTGTAGGCAATATGGCAAACGAAGCAAAAACCTGTAACACCAGTGCCAGCAGCAGCAGTAGCAACGTAGGAGGAGGGGGAGGATTCAGGGCGAGAATGGAGCACTACATATACAGTGGTGAAAAGAAGCACGTGATGGCTGGCATCGCCATTATCGCCGTCGTTTGCGCTGTCCCTTGGTTTCTCATGACCCGAGGTTCGCTTCCCTTTTTTTTTTCTTCTTCGGGGAGTTTGTGGTTTTGGGGTTTTGGTTTTGAATGAATCTTTGGCTTTTGTTTTCTCTACTTTATTGCTAGTCTGAGAAATTTCTATGATTTATATAGATGAATGATCAAAATGAAAGCTAGAGATATAGGATTACTGGCTTCACTGTTTTTCTTGATTAGTAAAATAATGCCTTTTCCCTAAAGGACGGTTAGCAGTTGAAAACAGGAAATTTTCTTGGAGGACGAAATTTCCTCAAAATTGCCTGTGTGATTTGAGTGAATGAATCTGCTCTTTTTGGGAATGAATCTAAAGTTTCAGTGATTCTAAAAAATTTGTTAAGGAATCTATCAAATCGGTGCAATGACAAAATGGCATTTCTTTGAAATTGCTTATTGGAATTTATATATATCAACAACTGTTGTTTGAAAAGAAAGGAAAAAGAAAAGAAGAAGAAGAATGAAACCAAAAAAAAAAGTGATTAAATGAAACTTAAGGATGTTGGGGAGCTACACTGAAGCTCAATTCTAACTTGGGTGTTTTTTTTTCCACTCATTTCTGTTAGCAGCGGAATCTACTTTTTCCTTTAACAAGTATTCAGCTGATTGGAGAGTGATTTCCTTCAACCAGTCAGATTTTATGATTCTAATGTTTATTTTACAGGTCTCTAATTTGTTGCTTTTATTTAAAAATGAAAAGAATGTGTTTTTTATGTTGACATGGGTCACGGTTCTTATCAAAGTAGCAGTACTCGATCCTTGATCGCAATTGGTGGTGACATATATATATATATATATATATATATATATATATATATAGAGAGAGAGAGAGAGAGAGAGAGAGAGAGAGAGAGAGAGAGTTTAGGGTTTAGAGATTTAGCTGGAGGATAGCGAAGGCCAATTGTTAAGCTGAAAGAGTTGGCATATGTACTTCTCTATCCCATCTTAGCAGACCTTAAAAATGCTTTTTTTATTTGGCAGCCATTAGCAAGGGTATGCCTTTTTGTCAATTCCTGTTCATTCTATAGAAGTTAGAACTCACATTTTCTTACTGAGACCACTATGAGAATTGTGATGTTTAAGTGTTTTTTTTAAGGGGAAAACTTTTACTTTGCCATGATTTTTAGGGGAAACTAACTTATTTCTTTTCTCTTGAGAGGATTTTTTTTTTTTTTGGTTTGTTTACAGACAACCCCTTGTTCTTTGGAGATAGTTTCCTCTTTTATGGAGAAACCCTTCAAGTAGGTCTTTCTCACTTTTAGGCAGATAGTAGACATGATTACTCTGAGGTGTGTCTTGGGGCTTTGGTGGAGACTGGAGAATATGTTTCTCACCTGTGAGGAATACAATGATCATATGTTGTCTCTTAATATGTTCTTGATTTACCTCATTACAAATTTATTTGGGGGCCGATTTAGTAGTACTTTTGTTTGTAGTCTGTAGTCTGAACTCTTTGTCAGAATATTCTCTTTCCTTCTATTGAACTTAAATTTTCATTATTTAGTGCAAATTTTTTAAACCCATTAATTTATTCTTCAATCTTCTGTTATAGATTTAACTCCTCCTTCTAGGGACTCTCTCTTTTTCTGCTTTGTTTTTCTAAATCGACTACTGTAGGAATTGTGGAAATTGCAATTTTTCCTGTGAACATAACATGCCCATAGCTCACATTATAAAAGTTTAAATTTCTAAATATCAGCAAAAAAGAGTTAGGAATTCGATGGCTGTATGACAATTTGGAACCATTCCTCCTACCAAGAAAAAAGTTGATGATTGTGAGCAGCTGTTGCCTACTGCCAGACAAAGTGCCACTTGCTGTTTAACTACTCAGTTACTTCTGATTACCTTTAAACCTTGTATATAACCCAATGGAAGGGGTCCACTGTTATGTAAACCATTCTGGTTCTGCTTTATATGCATTTTGGAACAAGTAAGAAATGTCTTTGACACTCTAAGCAGTTACTTTAGGAGAGTTTTTCCAGGATAACGAATTTATTCAACTTTAAAGATGTTGTGTTGCATTTTCCGTGTTTAGTTTAATAGCTGTATGTTCATATTCGGAGCTGTTTGTTTCGTTTCCTTGTGGTCTTTTATTTTGGCCGTTCGATCACTTGAAATTTATTCAACAAACATTGGATTCCTTGTAGGAACGAAGCATCGGTCACACCAAGATTACATGGAAAAAGCTGACAAAGCACGAAGTCAACGACTTTCTTCTGCTAAATAATAGTTGAGTTCTTTGATCAAGTTGAATGGTTTCCTTCAGCAACATTTTGATACTCGGATAGAAGCTCTTGCTGAATGGTACTTTGTTTTTTTATTTATGTCCTTCACGCACTAAAACTGTAATATCTGGAATGCTGAAAAAGGAAAATGGCCAAGAAATAATATACTTTACTACATGCAGCTTTTGATATGTGAAAGTAGTTATAGAATGCTCACCTTCAAGATCATTCGCTTCCTATTTGTGATTATAATTTTGATTATAAATCAAACTGTTGGCCATGGTGTTTGTTTGACCAAATTATGTTCTCTGGGAATAAATTATAAAGAAAACTTATGATTGCTTGAGCGTTATATTATTAAGTATTTTTCCCCTTTTCTTGTTATTTATTGCTATGTGCTTGTGTTTTCTTATACCGATCCATTTTATTTTAATTCTTTTATTTTTTTCGTTCAACTATTTTAATTTTTTTATGTGAAGTTGTTAATGTATTATTTGACATAAATTCGGGTCTGATGCTAATTATTATATTTGATTCTATTAGCTCTATGCGATTAATATTAGGATTCTCCCATAGTTTTGAGGAATTTGCAGAGAATAGTGACTTTTAATTCCTTGGATGGTTGTTTCTATGAAAGCCATTTGCGCTGATAATTAATTTCATAAGCAAGTGGCTATCAAAGCCATATTCAAGTATCTAAATGGAAACAGCGATGATAGAAAGCTAATGGTTTCTCCCCTTAGTACAATGGCATAATTTTATAAACACATGATCATTTATAATAAGTAATATGGAAGTTTTTTTTCTTTTTCTTTTTTTTTTTATCATTTAGTACATGAATACTGTGATTATTAATTAGTAAATGTGTTAAGCCTATGGAACAAAATGTCTTGCCAGGGAATTATAATATGTTATAGTTATGAGATTTTTATGCATCTAATTTTTATTCTTAAATATGTTTCTAGTTAATAAAAGGTAATAACAACACTCAAAGACTAGACATGTTAAATGTATTTACTAAGAAAGTAAACAATTGATCTCATAAATTAAAGTATACAAGCTACTTGAGAATAACATGTGTCTTATTAGAGAATAATTCATTGAACATAAGCTGAAATGAGAATTCTATTAGGTAGTTTCACTCGAGTGTCTATAAAAACATTAGTGATCTTTAGATTTGTGACAACAGGTCATCTTGTATTTGAATTGTCATACTTTGATATCATTCAAACGGATTTGATTGTCAACTGCTTGTAAAGAATGTTAATGAGTATGACAAGAAGCATACAAAAATGAATGAGTGGTAAAAGAAGAATTCATCACTTCAGGTGAATTAAGAGGATATATCTTTCATGGTCTCGACTTAATATTGATTTGAGAAATTTGTGGCCATGGCATGATGAATCTTAAGAAAATTAGTTTCATAGGGGAATCATTAGAATCAATTCTAAAAGTTGTAAGAACTAATATTGAGAATTAATAAGTAGACATTGCACAATACTTATTAATTATTTGAGTTATCCTATATTCTGCTTTATCTTATGACATAACCTTAGTGAATACACTATTGAGGAAGAGAGAATCTCATTTTATAACCTTTAAGAGTGGCTCAACGCAAGTCAGATAGGCTTCTTTTTGACTAGGAGGAGGGATAGACGCAGTTGTTTAGACTGCAAAGTAATCCCAAGTGAGAGTGTTACCACGCAACATAAACTGCTAATCTTAGACCTAAAAATTCATAAACGACATCGTATGACCAACAAGAAAGAGCTATAACGATTCGATAGTGGAAGCTAAAAGAAGAGCGTTATGTATTATGTTAAAATAATTGGACCCAGGAAGAACATTGGACAATAGAGGAGACTGGAATACAATGTGAAGCAAGATGAAAAAATATATTCGGGAGGTGGGCAAGGAGATATTAGGAGTATCAAATGAAATGCAACATGATGGACTGAATCAATTAAGGAAGCTATAAAGGCTAGGGGAGATTATTATAGGGCTTTGAAGACAAACAACACCGACGATAGCTTCACAAATTACAAGTTAGCTAGGAATGAGACAAAAAGGGCGGTGGTAGAAGTTAAGACGAAGGTTGTGAAAGAGATTTATAACAAGTTGGACACAAAGGAGTGAGAGAAAGAGATATGTGGATTGGCGCAAGCAAGAGAGAGGGAGAATTAAGATTTAGGAATTATGAAATGTATCAAAGATGAGCACCAAAGGACTCTAATTAAAGACAATGATATCAAATAAAGGTAGCGTAATTATTCTAACAAACTATTTAGCGACAAACAAAGCCAAATTGTGGACAATATCTCGGTGCCTCTCGAGGATTTGAACCCATACTTTATGCGCAGAATCAAAGAGTTAGAGGTTAAGGAGGCATTAAAGAAGATGAAGACGGGGAAAACTGTTGGGCCTGATGACATTCCTCTTGAAATTTGAAAAAGTCTTGGAAATGTCGGAGTTAGGTGGTTGACAAATCTTTTTAATAAGATTTGGCGCACTAACAAGATGCCTGAAGAATGGAGAAAGAGTGTTGATACCTCTCTATAAGAATAAAGGATATATTCAAAGTTGCTCCAATTATCAAGGCATAAAACTAATGAGTCACACGATGAAATTATGGGAAAGAGTGATAGAACGAAGATTAAGGAAGATTGTAAAGATATCGGAGAATCAATTTGGTTTTATGCTTGGCCAGTCAACTATGGAAGCAATACACTTGCTTAGACAACTTGTAGAGCATTCTCAAGTACAAGGGAAAGATGTTCTTATTGTCTTTATAGATTTGGAGAAAGCATAAGATAAAGTGCCTAGGGAGGTGTAATAGTGGTCTTTAATGAAAAAATCTCTGTAAAATATATTAAATAAGTAAAGACATGTATAGAGATGGGGGGACACATGGTGTGGAGGGCAAACAAGTGAATTCCCTATCACAGTAAGGCTACATCAAGGGTCGGCATTAAGTCAACTTTTGTTCGCTATAGTAATGGACGAGTTGACAAAATTCATCCAGGATAATGTACCTTGGTGTAGGATGTTTGCAGATGACATTGTCTTGTGTGCTGAGACTTAGAGTGGAGGTCAATACTAAGTTAGAACTATGGAGACAGACATTAGAGTTAAGTAGATTCAGACTAAACACAGCAAAGACTGAATATATAGTGTAAATTCAGTCTAGACAAAGAGGAAGATAGAAACACAATGATGCTAGATGGGGTAGCGATCCCTAAGTGAGATCATTTTAGATATTTGTTTCGATCGTACAGATGGATGAAGAGATTGATGGTGATGTGACTTATATGATACAGGCTGGTTGGAACAAGTGGAGAATCACTATAGGGATATAAGAATTATTATAGGGTTGAAAGACAAGTTTTACAGGACAGTTATTAGACCAACATTGCAGGGAATGTTGGGAACTAAATGATTTCATACACAGAAGATGATTGTAGTAGAAATGAGAATGCTACGATGGATGTGTGGTTATACGAAAAAAAATTAGAATCAGAAATGAGAACATTCTTAAAGAGGTTGGAGTGACACCTATTGAAGACATGATGAGTGAAAGTCGTTTATGTTGGTTTGGACACATACAACGTAGATCTGTGGACACTCCGATTAGAAGAATGGAGGCTATGAATGATGTAAATTAGACGAAGACCGAAAAAAAAACTTAGAAGGAAGTAATCTGAAAAGATATGACAAAACATAAGTTGGAAAAACATATTGTATTAGATTGAAATAAGTGGAGGAGGACAATTCATGCTAACGACTTGACGTGAGTTCATATACTGGTTCATATAGCCTACCATAGTATTGAGATAAAATCTCTGATGATGATGATGATAATATGGTGATCAATGAGATAGGGTTGACTTTCACTGATAGATTATTTATTGATATTCTTGAGTCAAGATTTGCTTATTAACTTCTTAACATTTGATGATTATGATGGTTTGTTAAATTTTGCTCATGATATATATATATATATATATATATATATATATATCTATAACTTAAAAGTGTAACTATAATCATGTTTTTCATTTATAATCATATTAGCAATATGTTAGGAGTTTAATGAGTTACACACATAAGACAAATTACCAATGTTAGAATTGAGAGTTAATTAAATGCATGATTATAAGTTATAGTTTTAATTGATTTGGCTTAAAAAAAAATTGTGGTCGAATGTGTAAAGTCTTATGGACTTAATAGTAATGGTGTAACAGTTGCAGGCATTAATTGTAATTAAGAGACACATGTCTTATTATTCAAAGACAATTTTTGAGAGAGAAAACTACAATTAACCTAATTGTAACATAGAGAAATCGACAAGCATTAGGGAGGAAGAAAAAGTTTCTCTTGGCCAAAACCTTAAGCTTCTTTCTCTAACCTCTCATAAATTTACAAACTCAATATCACAAGTCTTCTACTTGTTTCTACATACCTTAGTGATTTATATATGAATATAAATTAAAACTAAAACTTATAATCATGTATTTAATTTATAATTACATTACCAATATGTTAGAAGTTTAAAAGGTAACACACATAAGACAAATTACTGATGTTAAAATTGGGAGTTAATTAAATACATGATTATAAGTTACAGTTTTAATTGAATTCGGACGAAAAAATTTGTGGTTGAATATGTAAAGTCTTATGGACTTAATTGTAATGGTGTGAAAGTTGCATGCATTAATTGTAAAATAAGGGAAACATGCCTTATTATTCAAAGACAATGTTTGAGAGAGAAAAACAACAATGAACCTAATTGTAACATGGAGAAATCATCAAGCATTAGGGAGGAAGAAATAGTTTCTCTTGGCCGAAACCTTAAGCTTCTTTCTCTAACCTCTCAGCGTTAGACTTGCTAACTCAATATCACAAGTCGTCTTCTTTTTCTCGCATACTTAAATGATTTTATAAGAGTTTTTGGTTTATCACAAGGTAAAAAAAATCTCTAAAATTTGCTTAAAAGAAGCACAACTTGCTCGTACAAGTTTCTCCTACGTTTATGAAGGTTCTGGTATTGTTGGTTTATACCCTAGAACCAACTCACTTGACATAAGACATGATGCTACAACCATATATGTTCACTCATGCTAAGCGACATAAAGGTTCCCCTTCACTATTTGGATTGAAAATAATGATGATTATTAGTTACTAAATGAGGCGAAGGTCCCGAAATTCTATAAGCCTTGCAAGGAAATTGTAAAGAGTTACAATTATGAGAATCTCTATGCATCAAAACTGTTCCTAAAATTAGTTCTTAGTCATTGTACTTTCCAGATAGGGCATTGATAGTGTTCAAAGACTGGAATATGCTAAGCTTACTTATTTTTGAAGTAAGCAACTGATCTTATAAGTTGAAATGTTGGGATATTTAAGAATATCATGTGGGTACTTGTAGAGAATAAGTTGACTGAACATAACCCGTTGTAAGAGCTTGATTTGGTACTATCACTTAAGTGCTTATGGAAATGCTCTTATATGTCAGTTGTGTAAGTGATCCTTTGAATTGAAATGCCTGGTCATCATATATGTATTCTGTTGTACTTTGATTTCTCTTTTATAGGTTTAGATTGCCAAATGCCTAATCAAGGTGCTTTTAGGTATAGCTTGAAGCATATGAAAGTGGATGATTAGTGAAGATAAAATTTATCTCTTCGAGTGATTTAAAGGACAATATCACATTCATCCTAACTCATATTGACTTAGTCGTATTTGGACTGTGCAATATATGAATTGGAGTTAATATGGAAATTCACATAAAGTAGATATTGTACCATGCTTTATAAATTATTGAGATATTATGATGAAATAATTGAATTACACTGTGATATTGTACACTTAATATGTTAGTCAAACTCTTTGACTTTTTCTAACATTTGGATGCTCATGATACATTACTAGATGTCATTCGTGATCTATGAATTTAAATAAATATTTAAATTCATTTAAACATGTTGGAAACCTAGTAGGTCACATATATACGAGCAATAATTGGACTGAAATGAATTAGCAAGTCTTGAGGAATTTGGGATTTCTCAATTAGGCTTTTATTTATGGAATTATGACTAATTATGTGAACTTAATTAAAAATGTTTAATTAAGTTAACAATGTTATAAGCTTAATTAAAAGAGCTTAATTAAGTTATCGGAATTATCATTTTAATTAAAATGATATTGGGCATAACTAAATATGTGTAGTTTATTTAATTAAATAGTTTAAATAAATTAGCCCACTTTTTTATTATAAATAGATACGAAAAATTAATTAAAAGTTTAATTAAACTAAGGTCTCTTTATTTCAATAAAAAAAATGTTTTAATGAATAATGAGGAAATAGTAATAATTAAAATAAAAGACTAAAAGGGTAGAAGAATCAAAACACTTCCAACCTATAAAAAATATGTTATGTCTGGCCACCTTTGAATAAGACACTGACAATATCTTGCTCCTGAAACCTTGTAGAAATTTCTAAAAATCACCAAGCCTAGAAGAGCCCTATGGAGTTTCTTTTTTGGTAAGTTTGTGATCCCCCTTGACTTACAGCTACTTACAGGATGTTTATCCCTAGTATTGTTTGACAAGCTTCTTAAATAGTGCACGAATCCTTTCTACCCAGGACACTCAAGTTTGACTAAAAGCAAACTCTAAGAGATTTCTCTATATAAATCAACAGGCATTAGTAGTTTCCTTATGCCTATTTTCTCATGTGATTCAAGATTTGTTTTGTTGCTCGGGAAGAAATGTGTTTTTTCCTTGTGTTAAGAGCAAGATGGTTTAGGATTAAAGATTCAAGATTCGAAATCTTGGGTGGTGAGTTCTTAGAAACTCAAGCTACTAGCATGGTAACGCTTATAGTCCAATTTAACCTTTGGGAAGGTTCTTTTATTGCTTGTGTGGATCCCTGTTAAAGGCCAGATAAGTGGACTACTTGATTTGCGATAACCTTGCTTTAGTGTGCGTGTAGAACAAGCGGGATAAAAATCTATAGATTACAATATCACTAGACAAAGTAAAATTTTTAAAAAAGCCTATTGTTTGCATAATCCATGCCTAAACTGAAATTTTTATGTGCTTAATTAAGTTGATTTTGTAAGGTTCGATGTTGTTGTATTTACTTTCTAATGCTATGTTTGAGCATGAGCCAAAACCTTCAATTGGTACCAGAGCCTTGCTTGATTAGCATAGAAATTGGATTCAAGTTTTTATGATGTTGCCAACTTTACATAAAGAAGCACACTATGTATTTATTCTAATTTTACCGTGAATTGAGATACTTAAAAAAAGGATAAGTTGAAGTTCAATTCTGTAAATTGAGTCTAATGATTGAACTATGACATTTTAATGGTGATTTAAAAATTAAGGATACTAAGTGGTGAAATCGGTTGAGATTTGAAAAACTATGCATGTTTATTTTTGTTTTGGATGATTTTTGTGTATGTTGTTCTTGATGGTTAGCAATTGGTTTAGGGATGTTTTTGGGTGAATCTTAAATTTAAAAGCATGTATAATAGTTTTGTATACGTGCTAGAAATATTTGAGGTCGGTTGGTACATGAATTGTTCATAAAAAGCCATGAAAAATCAAACCTTGAGAAACCTGAAAAACCATAGATTACAATTGGGAATATAATTCACTAGGGGTGTGAAATTTGGCCATTCTTGGTTTCCTTGATCTTGTTTCACTTCCTCTTTCAATTGGTAAAAGTTGTAGCTTGAGTTGATTAAAGATGGGCCTATTTTGGAAACTTGGTGAATCTCAAAGCCTATGAATTACGATTGGCCATATAATTTACTGGGCAAGTCCAATTTTGAGGCTTTTGATGTCCTTGAACACGTATTACTCACCTCTATAATTAATTAGAATGGTGGCTTGGGAAAGGTGGGCCTAATTTGGGCTAAGTGCTATTTTTGAAAACTAGTGATTATAAAAGGAAACTAGATATAATTTTTGTCAAAATTTTATAAATTAAACTTGTAAATTTAGTTTGAGGATATATATGACATGTGAATCATTGTTTTAATCAATCTATTACTTAGTAAAATGGTCTTAGAAAGTATAGATGTGGTTGAATTACACTAAATAATGAAAGTTTTTTTAATCAAGAATTTTGATCATAAGATGATTAATCGATTTCCATAAAGTAATTTTTGAAATTATTTTTCTTGTCCAAACCTATGATTAAGATTTATTTTAATATGATTAAAATAAATGTTAGATAAGACGCATGATTAGAACTTGAAACACCAAATTTTGGCAACCTAAAAAACTTGAATAACAAATTGTTTTGTCCTATGGATATATGAGGGTAATTAAGGACTCTAGGCACAATGTGATTGTGGATGGTTATATTTTTTATGGTGTTTATTTTTAAATAGGGAGTAGGAACTACGAGTCCTGCCTCTTTATTTTTCTCCAAGATTATATAATTCTCTTCTCATCTAAATCTCCTTAAGTATAACTTGAGGTTTCTTTACAATTGATGTAATTAGATAACAATGTAAATGTAAATTAGGATTAGATAGGATTGAATTTTATATAACTTGAAAATGGGGCCATGATGGATGCACGTAGAACCTTGTAAAGACTTTGTATGTGATCCTAGGATATAACCTACTAATTTCCTTAGTGGCATAAGGAAATTAGATTAGATAGAAAGTCCATAATCATCCTACTAGTATAGCATGTTATAGATTTATTCATGCGATGTTATAAATGTTATGCATGATATTGACCTAATAAGAAAGATAATAAAATCCCTCATTCAATATTGAATCACACACCTAAGCATGATAAAGTTTATTTCCACCATCTTAACAAGATAACAAGAGTTCTTTTAATTGGAGACTAGCTGGCTCCGTCATTTTCACTCTTTTACACATAAATGTTTGAGCTAATCAAATTTGGGTATTACTCAACTAATACTCTATAGTTCGGATTGTAGGTTACGTTTTGGCTTATGCTTAAACATTCAATTTGAATTGTGTAGTGATTAAAGTGGAATTTAAACAAAAAATACCAAAATAACCAAAAGATCACGTTTGATATAAGCATTCAATAAATAGTTTAGGATATCAAGCATTCAATAGAGTTCAGATCTTTAACCTTGTTTAGAGATATCGCAATTTTAAGACTCAAATATACTCTTAGACTTGTACATTGTGGCTAGGTTATCGTAAACCAAAACTGTCTAATTGTCCGGCCTCTAAAGATATCCACATAAGTTGTGAATGGCACCTTCCTAAAGGTGGAGTTAAATTACAACCATTACCTGCTAGCAACTCAAGAATCAATATACTAACTATCCAAGATTCACAATCTTGGAATATGTAATCCCAAGGAAGAACTCTTTCTTCTATAGCAATGATACAATCTTGAAGACCATTCAGGGAAATCGATAGCACAAGGAATATACAACTCCTTGTGCTAGCCGATTTCTATATGTCAAATCCACAATGTTTGCTTCAAATAAAACTTGAGTCAACTAAAAGGAAATATTCATGCACTATTAAGGAAGTTGAGCATAGATAAATTAGATTTTAAATCTCTATGCTTGCGCAACTTCTAGGGAAAAATTCCCTATACCTACCTCTACTCCCCAAGGAAAACTCCTTATAACTGATCGAAATTCTCACACAAAGAATTGTCAGAATAGTTTCAATCCTTGGGCAAGAAACTTTATGTTTGTCGAAATTCACTGGGAAAACACCTTGCTTTTGTCGAACCCTATAGGGAAAACCCTAATAATGTCGTCGTTTGCAAGGAGGTAGAAACTTTGGGATTTTGCACAGTACAATTATAATTACACTATAGTGGCCAACTATAATAGTGTTTATATAGGCTAAGTCAATTGTGTTTCATTGATTGACACAATTACTTTAAGCCCTTAGACTTATTATTAATTATAATTGCATACTCCACTTTCTTAAACATTTTAATTTGGACACAATTATCCAAATTTAATTAATGTATTTTTGCCAAAAACTAAATTCAATTAATGTAAAGGATTATAATCTTATTAAACCATTTAATTAAATTTCAATAACCCCTTATCAATTAATAATTTAATCTAATGACTTAATTAAAATATTGCTTAATTAAGTCTACTTAATTAAACTTGTTCAATTAAGTCCAAATAATTCCAAATAAATTCTCATAAGAAATTCTAAATTTTTCAAACACGATCAACCCAATTTAATCCATTCATAACTCTTATCAGTATGAACTTTTATATTTCCAACATGTTGGCAATATATTTAATTTTTCATTTAAATTCATAGATCAAGTTAGGTATCTAGCATGTTTCATGACCACCCAAATGCAAGAAAAGTCTAAATCGTTTGACTAACTTATTTAGTATACAGTATCTCAATGTAATTTGGTCCTTCCATCAGAAATATCTTAGAAATGCATAAAGCATGGTACAATGTCTACTATATGTACATTTCTATTTTGTTTCCAAGATCTACCATTGTTAACTTTATAACACTTATTACTCCGGCTAGAGACTTATGAATTAATATGAGGTAGGATGACCGAGATATTTCCCCTAAAATCATTTGAGGAGATGAATCCTCATTTTGACTACTCATCAATCTTCATGTGCTTCATGGCACACCCAAAATCACCCTTTTTAGATATTTGACAATCAAACTCACAAAAGTGAAATCAAAGTGTGAAAATTCACACATAAGACGACCTGACATCCAAAGTCAAAGGAATCTTTACACTACAGATATGTGAGAGCATTTTCACAGACCCACGAATGACACTATCAAATGGAGCTTTCACAGCGGATCATGTATAGTAAACTTATTCTCTAATAAGCATCTACATGATATACTCAAATATCTCAATATTTCAACCTACGAATGAGTTACTTACTTTATAAATAAGAAGGCTTAGCATCTGATAGTCTTTGAACAGTATCAATGCCTTGTCTTGATTGCACGATGACCAAGAACAATTTAGGAACACAACTTTGATTCATAGGGATCTCATAATTGCAACCCTTTACAATTCTCTTTTAAGGCTAATTCATTCTATGGGTTTCACCTATTTAGTAACTAATGAACCCATTATTATCATCAATAAGTGGTGAAGGGAAACCGTTATATCATTTACCATAAGTGATCATATATTTTCATGGCACCATATCTCATGCTAAGTGAGTACAATCAATTAAAATTTAAAAGATTATTTTTACTATTGCAACGTGGATACTAATATATGCTTTATAATTTTATGGAAATATTATTACGATGACAACCAACCTATATCTCCGTAACATACTCGATGCAAATAAATTAACTAGACCAAATTTCATTGATTGGTATCGCAATTCAAAAATTATCCTTATTCAAGAATAGAAGGATTATATCCTTAAGGCCAATATTCCTGATAAGCATATAATGATGCGATTGATGAAGAGGAGGCTAATAGGGTTCATATGGATGACTTAAGGTAGGCAACTTGTGTGATGTTGGCTACCATTATTCCTAAACTTCAAAAGCAATAGGAGGAAATGGTTGCCTTTGGCATCATCTTGAACCTTAAAGATTTGTTTGATATGAATGGTGCAACGAGGAGTTTGGCATTTCAAAAGAGTTGTTCAATACAAAACAAAAAGAATGAACCTCCGTGTGTGCTTATATGCTCGAGATGATTAACTTCACTACAAGGTTGGGACAATTGGGCTTTTGCAATGGATCATAATATAAGTATTGACTTAGTTTTGGCTCCACCACGTATATTGTTTTTCCTTAGCTTGAATGTTTTCGTTGTTCAATTGCCTTTTCTTTTTCGCATGCGTTGACTTTTGTTAAAGGGTAAAGAGTTTGTTAACGTGCAAATGCATTAAAAAATCATTTTAGTTATCATCTTCTTCATCTATTTTGTCGCCTAAGAAATCATTTTAGTTACAAAATGATAAATTATTTTTTAACTTTTAAAATTTTTAATAATTATTTTTTATTTCATCAAAATTAATACCATGATTTAAAATAAATTTAAATCATTTTTTTTTATATTTATGAATGTGGGTAAATGTAAATGTTCAATTACATTAAATTTCTTTTTGTGTATAATTAATTATTTTATTCTGTTTTCGTTTCTTGAACCATGATTGATTGAGACTCGTCATAACAGGACTATCTACTAATGGCAGGCAAGAAACGATGCTCTTATAAAACAAATGCTACGGCTGCCGAGGAACAACCACTAAATTAAAAAGCATCAATTATTATGATAGATGAATTTAAGGGTTCCTCTCTTTCGATAAAAAAATATATATTATGATAAAACTTGAAATTTTTTTTACATTTTAACTATTAAAATTTAGCTTAATGATTAGTATTATTAATCTTTATAAAAAATTAGATTTAAAGTTTGATTTTTTATTTTTTTTTACTTTTTATTAATTAAAAATTTTATATTTTTTTCAAAAATTAGATATTTTTTATTATTTAGATGAATTAATGAAAAATATTATTTATAATTTAAATCTTTATTGAAAATCTATTAATAAAATGTTTTGCAATTATTTAATATTAAAAATTATTATTTTTAAAAAATAATTATATTTTAATATTACTATTAATATTAAAGTAAATATTTTGTTTTATATGTTTAATATTAAAATATAATTAATTTTTAAAAATTGATAATTTTAATAATAAATCATTTTCAAATATTTTATTAATAAATTTTTCAAGAAACAATTAAATTATGAAAATATTAAGAAACAATTAAAAATATTTATTTATTAAAATAAAAAAAAATTATTTAACCTATGAAAATTTATTTATTGAAATAATAATATAATATTACTTATTATTGAAATATTTAAAATATTTGTATTTAATAATACAGAAAAATACTAAAATATTAGAATACTTTTATGTTAATATTTTAAATAATTATTTTTAAAAATATATTTTATTACTATAATAATATTTAAAGTTGATCGGATAAATCCAAACTTAAAAAATTATAACCAGCTTACACATTAATAAATTTTTTCAAAAATTATTTCTGGTTTTTAAAAGGGAAGATTATTAAAAAAAAATTGTTATTTTTCATTAATTAATAAGTTTTTATTAACTAATTTAATTTTTGTCATATAAAAATTAAAAAAATACAAAATTATTTTTTAAAAATCATTTTCTATAAAAACAAACAAAACCTAAAAGCCGAAACATTCGCCATACTTATTTCGATTACTGTCTCTAGCTTTTCTTTTAATTTGGTAGAAAAAAGTTTGATAATTTTGTATTTTTTTAAGATTGATAATATTAGACATAATATAATGATAAAATATAAAAATAATATAAATAAATTAAAATTTAATAAAATTATTTATGTATATAAAAAATAAAAATAAAAATATTTATATTTAAATATTAGAATAAATTTTAATATAAAATATTTTAATTTTTACCTGATATAAATATGTTATTACTTAACATAAATACATATTATATATTTTAGTTGTCACGTCAGAAAGTCTGGTTCAACTAAACTAAATTTATCGTTATAATTGTAATTTTATCTTAAAAGCAAACACATTGAAATTTGGAAATGTGATATGACATGACATGACATCTCAGCTCTAACCATTTATTATTCATTGCTTGCAATGCAATGGCAGATGCCAATGGGATATCACCACTCGTTTTGGAATATTCCTTCCATATCCCATCAATCAAATATTTGATTTCTCTATGTTTCGCCCATTTTAAGTCAATCTGTGGATTGGGGCCCCACCTGCTTTTCCAATTTCCCCTTTTTCTTATCTTACTCAATTTTTTCACTGTATTTAGTCTTTTTTATTTACTCATATCATTTCTTTTCTTCTCTATACTCAATTTTTTTTTTTTTTTGTTTCTTAATTAGGATTTTTTTTTTCTTTGAAAACTTTTTTCCCTCTCAGTTTTTCAAATCTTATCTATTTAAAGGCGGTTTAGATTCGGTGCAATAAGGTAACAAAAATGTCAAAGATATTTTACCCTTCTTGATTTTATATTTATTTATTTTTTATTAAAAATACATATTTTTAATAATATATATCTTTTTTAAAATTTCAATATCTATCCCAAAAATCCACCAACTCTTATCTTATAATAAAGTTTACTCTTTATATACCATAATCAAACCAAAATAATAAAAATAAAATAAGTTGAGGCTAGAATTACTATAAACTCTATTAATTAAGATAAAATTTCAGAGACCCTAAATTTTTTTCATTATTGTTTTAAGGTATATATTTGAGTATGAGATAAAAGTGAAGATAATGTCAATTTATTTATTTCTTTTCCGAAAGAGAGCTTAGGGACTGTATAAATACAAAGAAAAATGACTCATCCCACAATCACTTTATATACAAAACAAAGGAACAACCGGCATTTGTGATTGTTACAATTGCAGCCGTGGGGGATTACAGCAACCTTAATTTACATGTTTGTTCAAATGTAAGGATTGATATGGGATGTGTAGTCTCGAATTCCAGCTCCTTCCCACCCCATCCACTCTTCCCACATATCCCAATCAGGATCTTCCATTCCTCTCATTGGCTCTTCACATATCTCAACCATTTCTGGCTCGTTTGATTCCCCTCTCAAAGTACTCATCACAATCTGCAAATCACCACCCATATCAGATAAACATGCGAACAAACAAATGTCTGGACAAAACAATACTTATCCTAAAACACCCTTTACCAGCCTAATGTCACTTCTTTATTCCTCGGGCAATGATGGTGGGTCTGGGTCATGGCTTGGCCCCATTTACATCGTTGGGGGCGGCCGGCTGTGTGTTTTCTTACAAGCCAACCAAAATGCAAGGCGACAAGTTTATATGATTCCTTAAATGGTGTGAAATTTCATTTGGCCGATTCACAGTGAAAATTTTCATGTTTGAATTTTTATTTGGTCAATTTTTTTAATCACAAAACGCTAACAAAATTAATCTTAATGATTTACTATAAGAAAAAAATACAGAAAAAAAAAATATTCCTTAATGATTTACTATAAGCTAAACATAGTTGGAAATTGGAATCAATTATCCCACATGGATTTAAGGAAATCTTTTCATGAATTTGATAAATAATTTTAGTCCTAAGCTCCTTTTAATTTCTGGGTAGGGAAAGAAATTAAAACCAAATCTTAATAATACAAAAAGAAATTTATATTTCTGTCTGTCTGATAGTAAGAGAAAGATGAACATACATCATAAGCTTCATTGATCGTTTGAAACTGAACCCCGCAGTTGCTTCCTCTGCAAACGTCCGGATGATACTGAAATAAATCAAAAACAAAAACAAAAACAAAAACCCCATCAATCCATCATTGATTTCCCAAAATCAAATCAATGATTAGAAAAAAAAAAAAGGAAATTAGGAGTACCTGAAGGGCAAGTTGCCTGAAGGCCTTTTTGACCTCAGATTCGGAGGCACCGGGTTGGATCCTGAGAGTTTTGTATGGATCCATCACATAAGAAGCAGAGCAACACACTCTAACTCTGTTCGCCGTCTTCTTCTTTCCCTTTCCTTTAACTTGCATCCATGAAGAAGATGAAGAAGGAGATTTCCCACCAATCATCCCGATAGCACTCGACATTGTCACAAAACAAAATAAACCCAAACAAAGCTTTGAATCCCAAAATGAGATTTTATAAACAAGAGGCAGAGAAACAGAAAACAGCGTTTGGTAAGGTTATGGAGGGGCTGAATGCGACTGATAAATAAGTGATAACGAAAATGGAAGAATAATAATAGGTGGGAAGCGTTTAAAAAAGGAGAAGATTATTTATAGAGGGAAGAAGTTAGGGTGAGAGAGAAACAGAGAAAGAGTCCTTATCCAGAGGGACCGCCTACGGGGTGCCGTGTAGGAAAGTCGTGTTTTGTGGGGTTAAAAAAGGGAGAGACTTATCCACTTGCCCTCTCTGACTCAGATTGGAGGACGTTTGTTTTGGCTTTTACAAGTAAGATTGTTACCAAATTTAATTTTATAATAGATAATAATGGGAAATGCTTAGTTTAAAGTTTATAATCTTTATGTTAATTGAATAGACAGATTATTTTTGAATAAAAATAATTTAAAATTTTATATTAAAATTTTTATAATATTTAAATTTTAATTACACATTTTCAATGAAGTTATTTTTTTTATAATTGAAAATAAAATTGTATTTACATGAATTTGAAGGAACTTTAAAAATATGTTACAATTGGACCAAAAATTGTTATTGTTATCAGAAATAATGGTGACGAATCGTTAATATCTTATCTTTGAGTTCTCTATCACGTGTTGTCGAGAATTTTTGTAAAAAAAAAAAAATCAAAGAAATGCAGAGCTTGTTTCTTACGTTTGCACTGCTTATGTCAAATAGGGAATTTGACAAAGTTTCAGTATGAAATTCTCAGATTCGATTTATGACCCCTATTTATAAAAAAATTTCTCTATTACTAATTATACATATATTATTTTTATTAAATATCAAATTTTCTTATACTTATACATATTTTTTTTGTGCACTACTTGACATATTTTTTGTACCTCACGTGGTACATTTTTTTTATTATTAGTATCATGCACAACAATTATAATATCGTATGTATTTTACTTTGTGTATTAACAATTTATTTAATTGATTAAATAGGAAAATAATGTCTGAAATCGTTGAACGCGTGAGTACAATGTAACTTCCATTCAAGTTCATCGTCCTTATTATATAATACAGTTGTAATAAGAGATGTAATCAATTATGGAAAAAGTTTCACTTATCAGAAAAGACACGTGAATAAGCATTAGTGCGTACGTTGTTGGACTAGGTAAAGCCTTCTTTCTTGAACAATGTTTGGCTTGGCTTGTAAAGTGTAATTGATGCATGTCTTGGGAATTTAAGACCACACACATACACATTTTTTCTTATCCATAATATAAATCAATCCAAAACACTTGTACAGAAAATAGAAACGTTTCATTACTTTTCGCATGTCGATAAAAATGTTGTCAAAAGATAATTAAAATATTATTTTAAAAAATTACATTCAATCTATTTATTTTTATTAAATTTTAAAAATAATATATAAATTATTTTTAATGGATATATATATTATATTGACAGTACAATAAAATTACAATTCATCCAAAAAAATTAAAAATATGTCAATATTTTAAAAATAAATAAAAATAATTTTTTAATTTACTTTTTAATGCATTATCAACCTTTAAAATATTGAATATATATATATATAATACTTTAATAAAAATCATTATTATTATCATCATCAAAATCTTTATTTTAATTTTTAAATAAATTATATAAATTAATATATAAATTAAAATTATATTATTAATATAATTTTTTTCACTTATTTTCATTTAATATAAAATATATCTTTCCTTTCCTTTTACATCTTTTTCGATCTTCATATTTAATGATGATCGCCACCAATTAAAATAAAATAAAATAAAACTGACAACGGTCACGTGTTGTGCTTTTTTTAAAGAAATATATATAAACTGAGAGAACGGACGGTTAAAGTCAGTTTTCTTTTTTTAATAAAAAGAAGGAGAATTGGTTATAGTAACTAATAAAATTACGAAGGGACCATATATATACATTTGGACGAGAGGATAATACGTGTTTACACGTGGCTAACATGCGTGGATTCACAATCTAAATCTGTCCTTCAAATCACGAACTTTCTTCGTATTCAGATTTTGTTTTATTTATTGTTTTTACTTTCGTTTTTTCATCTCCCATTACCAATCACAGTGCGTGTTAAAATTCTGCTATCACTTTTCCCGCATTACGATGCAATGAATTAAAAGAAGACAAATTTTATATATTTTTTATTTATTTTAAATAAATATTTGATTTATTTATATAATACTTTGATTGTTTTAGAGATTAACATGTTCCGCAGTAAAACAGGGGGTGTATTCTATTGGAACTAAAAGTAAATGGCTTGAGACTTGAAGATGGAGTTTTTGTCGGGGTGGTTGGGGAAGGAGAATGGGATTTTTGTTACTGTGTTAGGTAGCGGCTTAATAAGGTATGGGCGAACTCACAGTAATGCCAGTGCACTTTGAGATTTATAAATTAAAATTTATATTTTAGTTTTTATATTTCTTTTCATAGAGAGAAACTTTAATATAATTTATTAACTTTGCAAATGACATCATTTTGGGATCTTTACTAATTGTTTTGCTTTCATTTAATAATCATATTAGTTAATCATCAATTTTTAATATACTTGTAATTTTTTTTTCAAACCTATGTATTTCCAAATGGGAAATTTACTAGTGTTAGGTTTAAGTGTGTTAGGTAGGGGCTTAATAGGGTACGGGCAGACTCACAATTAGAAGTGTAATTGAATCGAGTCGAGTCGATATAATGAGGTGTTCGAGTTCGAACTCGATTTGAAAATTCGGTGCTCGATACTCGACTCGAACTCGGACGAGCCTTATTTTTTAAACTCGAGCTCGACTCGAGATCGAATTTGAGCTACTCGAGATCGAGTTCGAACTACTCGAGTTCGCTCGATTAGGCTCGATTATATAAGTTCAATTTTTTTCTCGAACTCGAGCTCAATTCTAAGGGTCAACTCTGACTCGAACTCAAGATCGCTCTTACACTCATTATATAAAAATTATTATATAATAATATATATTATTAAAATATATAAAAGCTCAAGGTTCGATTAGGCTCGTAAGTTAATCGAGTCGGGTATCTAAATACTCGAATTCGACTTACTCGATAGCTTGAGTAGCTCGAGTTCGAGCTCAACTCGATTAAAATCGAATCGAATTCGAGTAACTTGCGAGTACCATTGTATCACTTACACCCCTACTCACAATAGCACCAATGCACTTTGGGAGCCATAAATTTAAATTTACATTTTAACTCTTATATTTCTTTTTATTTCCTGAAAAGAAACTTTAATTTAATTTGTTAACTTCGCAAATGACAACATTTCGAGATTTTATTAATGGTTTTACTTTCATTTAATATTCTTATAATTATGATATACTCAGTGAACATATATGCATATACATATAATATATATATATATATATATATATAATTACAATATGTAATTTTTTTGTTGGGTCAGTTTTAGGTTTCAACTCATAAAATTTATATTTTAATTTAATATTTTTATTTAAACTTACTTAAAAAATAATAAATTTTTAAATTTTAACATACTGTTCATCTCCTATCTGATAAGGCATGATGACATCATTGGCACAAAATGACATCATTTTTTTGATTTTATTTTTTATTTTGTTTTTGTACTTAATTATGAGAAATTTTGTATGTTTCGCTTTTGGAAAATGATGACTGATAAGAGAGAGTGAGGGGGTGAAAAGGTAAAGAACAGAGAAAATGGATACGGCAGTGGTTGGGTTGGGTTGGGAGCAATTCGATATTAATCTGCACAAATCTACCTCGAACCGAGCATGTTGTCATCTCCCTTTCTTTTTTCCATTCTTTTCATTTATTTACGTTTATTTTTTCTTTATTTTTATTTTAAAAATTAATTAAAAAATAAAATTTTATGTCATTTTTTTTTCCATCTGGTGAATTTATATTAATTATTTTCTACTACGTTTTTTTTTTACAATAAAACATGCAAATTTTAATGGATGCAAAGTTTAACTATATTTATTTATGAATTTTTATAATTCAAATATGAAATTACCAATTCTTATGATGATATTTTTTTAGGTTTTAAACAATTTTAGTTTTTAAATTAAAGATAAAATTTTTATAATATTTACAATTTTAAGATTTAAATTTTATTTAAATATTTAAAAAATTTAATTTTATTTCTTTTAAACAACCATCGATAAATTTGATATAATCTTTTACTTATCCAAAAAAAAAAAAGAGAAAAGGAATTTGATTCCTTTTACCAACTTATCCCAATCAATTTTTGCTTAAAATGATACAAGTTAAACATTATTTATTCTTTCAAGTATATTTTAAATTTGTTTCATTTTCTTTGAAAATGATCGAGGTTTTCAATCGATCACTATTTAATTAAGTTTGGTCAACTGCTAGTCCAATGATAGATACATTCTAAATTATTATTATTATTATTATGTTTGCATTCTGATTTGCTTTCAATGATGTAAGATTTTGAATCAAAATATCATAATTTAGTGTCAATTATAATTATAAAATGTAAATAAAAATTAATTTTATATTTAATATAATATAAAAATATTTCGTAATTTATATTAAAATAATATTATATAATAGGTGCCGCATGAATTAAAAATTAATTTTGAATCAAAGCACGAGACAAAAAAACAAACAAAATGTCAACATTAATTTTCTTTCTCTGGAATTAGAGGCTCTGCTGATTCCATTACCTACCCATACCTTGAAATCAATAATAACATATCTCATAACAACAAATGGATTTGAATAGATATTTACATAAGAATAATAAAAATACATGAAATCAGCCAAAACAGTCCTCTTCACAAGGAATAAAATTTTGAAGAAGCTTCTTCAAGCAACAAAGAGGAATCAGTTTCAGTAGTGCTTGAAGCAAGTTGCCAACCCCCCTCATGCTTATCCCTCTGGATATTCCGGAATATGAAATATTCTATCGACTGTTTGGTAATGCATAGCCGTTTAGCCCTGCTAACTGAATCCACATAAATTTTATATCACTCTATGGCCATCAACACCACAAAAGATGTAACAACAAAACAAAATATTTTAATTTTTTTGTAGAACAAAATTAATTATTCCATAGATTCCATAACGTATTAAATTTCTAAAAAAAATTAATATTTAGACATAAAACTATAGAGTGATCACTAATCATTCAAATTTGAATGTGATTAATTGCATATTCAAACTAAGCACAATGATTGATTTACATCTCAAATTTAGGGTTGAAGGATATAGTTACATGTAAGGAATGTGTTAAGACCTTTACAACGCCCATCTTATTAAAATAAAAAATAAAATAAGTGATAATAAAGAAATAAAATTAGCAAGAATAAAAGAAGAGAAAATAAATGAGAACAAAAACGAAATAAAATTAGAAACTAAGATTAGATCAAGATAGGAGCCTTTTTATAAGAGAATTAATGAATTCGACGACAAAATCTCTTTAAGAAAATCGAATAATACTACTTGAATACTCTTGAGCTAAAATAATTTCTTAAGAAATTCCAGCAAAATTAATGAAAGTTTCTTTGAAATTTTTCGATATTTAAATATTTGGATAAAATAAGAAACATTGAGATAAAAACCTTATAATAAAAACTTTTTCAAGATTAATTAAGTATCGAAAAATTTCAAAGAAACTTTCATTATTTTTGGTGGAATTTCTTAAGAAATTATTTTAGCTCAAGAGTATTCAAGTAGTATTATTCGATTTTCTTGAAGAGATTTTGTCGTCGAATTCATTAATTCTCTTATAAAAAGGCTCCTATCTTGACCTAATCTTAGTTTTTAATTTTATTTTGTTTTTGTTCCCTTTTATTTTCTCTTCTTTTATTCTTGCTAATTTTATTTCTTTATTATCACTTATTTTATTTTTTATTTTAATTTCATGAGAATAAACTTTAATTATTAATATTGAAAATTTTATTTAAATCTTCCATCATTCTTATGAGATTTAAAGAAAATTTTCAACTAAAAATTTTCAAATGTCAACCATTCGAGACTTTCTAAAATATTATTTTTACAAAAATATTCATTTATTCTTAATTTATTAATAGTAATTTATTATTATATTATATTATATTTTGAAAGTAAATATCGATTATTAATATTGAAATTTTTTCTTATATCTTTGAACATAATAGGAAATTTAAGGAAAACATCTCATCTAAAAATTTTCGAATGTCAACTATTTGTGACTCTTTGAACTTTCATCATCGAAATTATCTTTATTTATTTTCATATTATTGAAATTAAATAATTTATAATTATATTTATTTTAAAGAATCTAACTTAATTTAGTTTCCTAATGAATACTTTTATTATTTTTTTTATACATCTATGCATAAATATATAAAATTATTGTTAAGGTTGTACGTGTCTTATGAAGTTTGTTATTGATTAAGTTTATTACTGTTAAGTGGGTGGTTATTAGATAGTGGTTTGGGGATGTGCTGTTAGTAGACCATGTCTTTAGGAGTTGAGTTGTTAGTGGTTTAGTGGTTCCTAATTTCTAGTTGCTAACCATTTGTCTATTATCTATTTAAAGGCATTGATCAGTGAATAATTGTGACAATTGCTTTCAATATTTTGAGTCTATCTTCCTCCTGTTTCTATTTTTTTGGCTCTTATCTTGACAGTGGTATCAGAGCTTGGTTAAAAGTGAGGTAGAGAGTTGATTATTTTAGTTTTTGTAGCAGCAGTAGCAAGTAATGGCCACCGATAGCTTTGTTCAACCATCAATTCCCCGCTTTGATGGTCATTATGATCATTGGAGCATGCTAATGGAGAACTTCTTGAGGTCCAAGGAGTATTGGCAGGTAGTTTCTGATGGAATTGCAGAACCAGCAACTAGCACAGCAGTGACAGATGCACGAAAAGCAGAGTTAGAAGCACTGAGGTTGAAGGATCTTAAAGCGAAGAATTATCTTTTCCAAGCAATTGATCGCTCAATCTTGGAAACAATTCTCTGCAAGGATACGTCCAAGGACATTTGGGATTCCATGAAAAAGAAATATCAAGGTTCTGCAAGGGCGAAGAGGCAGCAGCTTCAAGCACTTCGTTCGGAGTTTGAAACACTACGAATGAAATCGGGTGAGTCAGTGACAGATTATTTTTCACGTACAATGGCCATTGTTAATAAGATGCGAATCCATGGTGACAAGACGGAGGATGTTGCTGTCGTAGAGAAGATACTTCGCTCCATGTCTCCAAAATTCAATTTTGTTGTTTGCTCTATTGAAGAAGCTCATGACATTGAGGAACTCTCTATTGACGAGCTGTAAAGTTCCTTGCTGATTCATGAGCGAAAAATTAACCAGCAGGAGAAGGAGGAACATGCTTTGAAGGCTTCTACAGAAAATCATTTCACAACAATAGGAGATCATGGCACAGGTAGAAGTAGAGGCAGAGGTAGAGGTAGAGGAAGCAATGATCGTGGTAACCAAAAACATCAGCAGCAGCAAGAGAATCAATTCCAAAGGAGAGGAAGAGGGCGAGGAGGTCACCACTCTACATCTCAGAAAACAAAGTCAGCAGACAAGTCTAATGTTGAGTGCTATCGATGTCATAGGTATGGCTACTACCAGTCAGAATGTCGAGTTAATTTGAATAGTAAAAATGGAGAAAGAACTAACTTTGCAGAAAATGAAGAAGAGGTGTCTTTGCTGATGGTTTGTCATGTCAAAGAAGAAACACAAAAAAATTTATGGTACCTGGACACGAGTTGCAGCAACCATATGAGTGGAGACAAGTCTGCGTTTTCAGAGTTGGATGAAACCTTTCGTGACAATGTGAAGTTTGGTGATAATTCAAAAGTTTCCGTGATGGGAAAAGGAAAGGTAGCAATTAAAACCAAGAGCAATGTTGTTCAGACCATTTCTAATGTTCTCTTTGTGCCAGATTTGAGAACAAATTTATTGAGTATTGGCCAGCTACAAGAAAAGAGATATGAAATCTCCATTAAAGAAAGAGTTTGCAGAATTCAAGATGGAAAATTGGGGTTAATTGCCCAAGTCGATATGACACCAAACAGGATGTTTCCATTGTATCTCCACACCGTCAATACTTCATGCTTTTCTGCAAGGTTGAAAGAAGAAAGTTGGCTGTGGCACTTTCGCATTTAAATTTTGGAGGACTAAAAACGCTGCAGCAAAAGAATATGGTGACAGGCCTTCCACAAATTCATATTCCTTGTCAAGTATGTGAAGAATGTGTCATTGGCAAACAACATCGCGAACCATTTCAGAAAGGAAAATCATAGAGAGCAAAGAAGGTGTTGGAGCTGGTTCATTTTGATATTTGTGGGCTCATCAATCTGACATCAAATGGTGGTAAACGTTATTTTATAACATTCATTGATGACTATAGTCGGAAAACATGGGTTTATTTCTTGTAAGAAAAATCTGAAGCCTTTTCAACTTTCAAAAACTTCAAAGCTTTAGTTGAAAAAGAAGCAGGTGTGCCTATAAAAATTTTTCGTAGTGATCGTGGTGGAAAATACAATTCAGAGGAATTTATCAATTATTGTGAGGAGCATGGAATTCAGAAACAGCTTACAACAGCTTATACTCCACAGCAAAATGGCGTCTCGGAGAGGAAAAACCGCACAATACTCAGCATGGTGCGGACCATTTTGAAAAGAAGCTGCATACTAAGAAGTTTTTGGCCTGAAGCTATCAATTGGAGTATTCATTTGCTAAATAGAAGTCCTACACTTGCTGTTCAAAATATGACACCTAATGAAGCTTGGGATGGACGAAGACCAGGTGTTAGCCACTTCAGAATCTTTGGTTGCATTGCTTATGCACACAATCCATACCAAAAAAGAACAAAGCTTGACAACAAAGGAGAAAAATACATTTTTCTTGGTGTTAGTGAGCAGTCAAAAGCGTACAAATTGTACAATCCTATCACCAAGAAAATTGTCATTAGGCGTTATGTGGTGCTCGATGAAGATTAATTTTGGAATTGGGATGAAGACAAAGCTGAACAGCAAATACAAGCTGATTTTGATGGTGAAAATGATAGTGGACAGCAGCAGTTAATACAACAGGCACAAAGTGAGCAACAAGTAGTTGAAACAGAAAATGAACGACCTCGACGAGTTAGCAGAAGACCTGTATGGATGGAAGATTATGAGGTACAAGGAATTAATAATCATGAAGATATAGTTACTCATTTTGCTCTTTTTTTAGACTGTGATCCTATAGCTTTTGAAGAAGCTGTTAAAGAATCCAAATGGAGAAAGGCGATGAATGAAGAAATGGCAGCCATTGAACATAACAACACTTGAGAGTTGACTGATCTTCCAAAAGGGCACAAGACAATTGGTGTGAAGTGGGTCCACAAGACAAAACTAAAGGAGAATGGCGAGGTAGACAAATATAAGGCACGCTTAGTCGCTAAAGGATACAAGCAAGAGTTTGGCATCGATTACAAAGAAGTTTTTGCTCCAGTTGCAAGACTTGACACAATCAGATTGGTGATCGCTTTGGCAGCGCAAAATTCATGGCCTATCTTTCAGTTGGATGTGAAATCGGCGTTCCTACATGGTGACTTGGAAGAACAAGTATTTGTTGATCAACCTCCTGGTTATGTGAAGCGTGGAAATGAGGACAAGGTGTACAAATTGAAGAAGGCTTTGTATGGATTAAAACAAGCCCCAAGGGCTTTATTACAGTCGCATTGAGGCCTATTTTCTAAAAGAAGGCTTTCACAAGTGTCCATATGAGCATACACTTTTTGTGAAGATTGGAGCTGGAGGTAAGATGCTTATTGTTTGCTTATATATGGATGATCTTATTTTTACTGGGAATGATGTTGCCATGTTTGAAAAGTTTAAGAAGTCCATGATGGTTGAATTTGATATGACTGATCTTGGCATGCTTCATTATTTTTTAGGCATGGAAGTGGTGTAATCTGTAGCAGGAATTTTTATTTCTCAAAAGAAATATGTGCGAGAAATTTTAGACAGGTTTCAAATGACAAATTGCAATTCAGTTAGCACACCTACTGAAGTGGGATTAAAGCTTATAAGAGACCCTGAAGGGAGGAAGATTGATAGCACGCTTTACAAGCAAATTGTGGGAAGCTTGATGTATTTGACTGCAACAAGACCAGACATAATGCATGCTGTTAGTCTCATCAGCAGGTTCATGGAGTGCCCAAAGGAGATTCATCTTTTAGCTGCAAAAAGAATACTTCGATATTTGAAAGGCACTATTAGTTTTGGCTTATTCTACAAAAAGGGTGAAAAATCAGATTTATTTGGATTTACAGACAGTGATTATGCTGGGGATCAAGATGATAGAAAAAGCACTTCAGGGTATGTTTTTATGCTGGGATCTGGAGCCATTTCTTGGTCATAAAAAAAAAGCAACTAATTGTTACTTTATCTACAACTGAAGCGGAATTTGTTGCTGCAACAACTTGTGCCTGTCAAGCTATTTGGTTAAAAAAAAATTCTTGGAGAGCTACATTTTTCGCAGCAGGGAGCAACAAAAATCTTCTGTGACAATAATTCAGCAATCAAACTTTCAAAAAATCCGGTGCTACATGGATGAAGCAAGCATATAGATGTAAAGTACCATTATTTAAGAGACCTCACAAATAATGAAGTTATTGATTTGATTTACTGTAGGAGTGAAGATCAAGCTGCTGATATTTTTACCAAATCTCTAAAGATAGTTGCGTTTCATAAGTTGAGGAAGTTACTCGGGATTTGCACTTTGGAAGATTCATTAACTTGAAGCTGACATCTTTAAACCGAATATTTGAAAAAAAAATTGGTTTAAGGGAGGGATTGTTAAGGTTGTACGTGTCTTATGAAGTTTGTTATTGATTAAGTTTATTATTGTTAAGTGGGTGATTATTAGATAGTGGTTTGGAGATGTGCTGTTAGTAGACCATGTCTTTAGGAGTTGAGCTGTTAGTGGTTTAGTGGTTCCTAATTTCTAGTTGCTAACCGTTTGTCTATTATCTATTTAAAGGCATTGATCAGTGAATAATTGTGACAATTGCTTTCAATATTTTGAGTCTATCTTCCTCCTATTTCTATTTTTTTTTGCTCTTATCTTGACAATTTTAACATTGATTGTTTTAAATATTTAAACATAAAACCTATACAAATTATTTTATTAACCAAATATTCAATTTAATACGTTAACTAACTACATTTTAAAAGTTAATCAAAACAATTAACTCCTAAGATGCCAAATAATTAATTAATTTTATTTATTTATTCTAACTAATTAATTAAGAAGTTTAAAATAATCACCAAATAATTAATTAATTTTATTTATTTATTCTAAGTAATTAATTAAAAAATTTAAAATAATCACAAAATAAAAAATATATATGTGTGTGTATATATATATATATATATATATATATATATATATATATGTAGATTAAAAGTAAAAGAAAATAAAATACTAGAATTGTAAAACGTGTGGGTCAAGAAGCTGGGTTGCGCATGGGTCGGAGCTCCACAAGGAAAACACGCGAGTTTTTTCATTCCTCTCAAAATGTCACGTTTCAAAGGTCTTTAAAAGTAAAAATTCTTCAGCCATCCTTCTTTTCACGCTCTCTGTCTCTTTACAAAGTCTGCTCTATATACCAATTAAAGAACACTGGCCAGATCTATAGACACAGCTGTGATTCCCAAAATCCAGCCATCGTATCCGCCGTGCGCGGGTAGCCAAAGCCCAAAAACTACCTTTCAATCGTCCTTTTTCAACTTTTCATTAATCACTTTTACCAAAATCTTACTGAATCTTTCTAGATCTAGAATTCAAAATTTTAAAAACCCACTGAATTTAAACCCCAAAAAATTATTTTTTAATATATACCTTAGAGTCAGTCAACTCACTTGATAAAAGACATGTATCATAATAATGCATAACCACTATGTAAGTAACATAAAAGTTTCCTTTTATTATTTAAATAGACAATAATAAAGATTATTTGTCATTAAATTTGGTGAAGCCTAGGTAATAATATTGTCCACCCAAAATAATTATAAAATGTTATAATTATGAGATTTTTATGCATCGAAATCTTATTTTTTAAAAATTGTTTATAGTCAATTTATTGTCACAAATGGGCATTAATAATGCATTAAAGGCTAGCATCTATTAAGCTTTCTACTCTTAAAGTCGACAATTGAGTGCATGAATTGAAATATGAGAGATATTTAAAGATAACATGTATGTGCTTATTAGAGAACATGTTTATTGAACATGATCCAACATAAAAATTTCATTTGGTAGTTTCAATCGAGTGTCTATGAAAACATTCTCATGTGAAAGTCGTGTAAGTGATCCTTTGACTTGTGACATCAGGTTGTTTTATATGTGAGACATAACACTTTGATTTCACCTCTATAGGTTTGATCAACCAAATGCCTAAATATGGTGTTTTTAGGTGTGGCCTGAAGCATATAAAGGTGAATGAGTGATCTAGAGAGGATCTATCATCCTAAGTGAATTGAAAGGATATATCTTAGTTGTTCTTGACTTGAGATTTACTTATGCAAGTCGATGGTCATGGCTTAATGAGTGCTTAATGGTATCGGTTTCATAAGATTCATTAGAGTCGATCCTAAATTTACAAGAACTAATATGAGGAATTAAATAAGTGGATATTGCGCTATAACTACCTATTCCTAGAGATGTAGTTAACAGAAGGATATTAATTACATTGAGAGGCTATAACTGAAAGGCTTAAGTTAAGAATTATTTTTAAAACTCTTTAACATTTGGGTGGTCATACGACATTGCTAAATGCCCAATTTCATCTATGAATTTGAATTGCTATTCAAGTTAATTACCATGATGTTAGGAGTCAAATGAGTCACACACAAAAGAGTACTTAATGGATTAAAATAGATTAATCTAAGGAAATTTGGAATTCCTAATTGAACTTATTGAATAAAATTATAGTTAGCCTTAATTAAATAAGGTTAATTAAGTAACTTAATTAAAAGTTTAATTAAGTTATTGAGTCAAATTATAATTAAAAGAGATTATTAGATTTAATTAAAAGAGTTTAATTAAATTGAAGTCCACTACCTTAATTATAATTTGGGCATTACCTATATTTAAATAGTTTAACGAAGAAGTGGACCCAATTGCAATAAAAATAAACTCAAAGGCTAAAGGTAAATTTACCAATTAATGAAACACATTAACCCTAGCTATAAATTGAACATCATGGCCAACCACATAGGTTGAGGAAAATGGAGAGGATTTTGAATCTAGGTGGCAAAACCTTGTGGTTTCTTTACTGCTTACCTCTCTATCCTCTATCTTTTCTTTCTTGCTTGCTTTAAAAAAATGTTTTCTTTATGATTGAGAGCTTCAAGAGATTAAGAAGAAATTGTGGTGAGTTTATGAAACCCAAGCTACTAGCATGGTGACGATCGTGATACAATACAACCTTTCTGAAAGCTCCGTTGCTACTTGTGTAGACTTACATTAGAGCCCATCACATAGGGGTGGTTTCGTGATTCGATAGAAGAAGATCAAGCATCATCTATAAGGAGAAAGCCTAGATTACGATACCTAAATCTTTTGGATGTTTCTTGACAACCACTTTCATGATTTTTTATATTTAATTTGCATAATTTGAATGTTCTTGATCAAAGAGATCAATTGGGATCGATTTTCTGGGGTAAAAATTTTAATTTTTACTGTATTTAACCTCTGATTACTCATGAATGATCTACTTATGCATGACCAAGAAAAATCTTCAATTGGTATCCGATCCCCCTTTAATCAAGTTTCATGCAAAAATAATTGTTTGATTGTTTTTTATTTTAAAACTGTTTTGATTACAACTTCTCCATTGATTTGTGAGAGTTAGAAATCATATTTAATGAAATCTTTTGATTGGTTTCTTTTAGAATATCAAATTATCATGCCTCATGATGATTGTGTTAAATTTTTATGATCTTAGGACGTTGTTTGATATTTTATTGAAAATTTTCTTTCAAATCTATCTTGAAGTATGAAGATAATGAGTTAGTAATATTACAAGAGTTTTAGTTAATAGACATGTTGAGGAGTTTTGTTTTAATTGTTCAAAATTTTTTAAGTTGATTTAGGTGTTCAAATGTTGAGCACAAAATCGAGCAAAAAGTTTGCCAAAATCTAGAAAACTACTTTGAAAGTGTCGGCTTTGTATTTATAATTCTCTTTTATTCATTGGCTTTGAATTTCTTGATAAATATGGTTTTCTTAATGGTTAAGAATATGAAGAACATGTCCATATTAGTTTTAAAGAAGACTTACCTTTGATCTTTATATTAAATCCTTGAGAAAGTTGTTTCTTATTAAGAGATTTAATTTCTTGATCATGTGGAATGTTTTGGATGTAACTCGATGAAATTGTTTCTTTCAGAATAACAATGAACCAGAAGCTTGAAGAAAGAGTTTTAAGAGCCTTAAGATACTAGGATTGAGAATAAATAGGGGATGGACTTGTTGGCCAATCCCCTTCCTCCAATCATCAACTAATTCACAGTTAGTTAGAGTTAGTTACAATTCTAGTTTAATTAAGATTCCTTGCCTTAAAGAAAACATGTTTATGTTATATTGGAATTTGGATATCTTAATGGAATTACGATTCTAAAAATTTATATGATATGTCTAAATTTAATTAAAACTCTTAAAATGTTTAGGACTTCTAATTAAGACATAAGACAAATTCTAGTGTGACTAGAAGATTAATACTATTAATCCTAGTTGGACTAGAATTTCTCAATCATTTATTTTGACAAGAATTTAATTGTTTGATAATTCTTAATGGGGACGCGAATTGGGGTATTTACCTCGACAAAACCGTGAGGAGCTTGTGGAGCTTTCAAAGCGGACAATACGAATGAGTAATGATGTCAACAGCAGTCGATGTCATAGCAGTCGATGTTGTGGGCCCAAGAGGGGTGGCCATGGCCGGCTGGGCTGGTCCGACTAGGTTGGGCCGTTACATGCACTGAAGATGAATCAGCAATAGAGCTTCGAAAGCTTGAAGATTGCTTTCATTCATTTAATCGTCTAACTCCTTATGGCTCAAAAGATGTTAACCTTAGAAAAGTCCACAATCATCCTTAGTAGATGGATGTGTTAAATTAATATATTTACAATATACGTGATATATGAATATGATGAATGTTATGCATGTTTGTAAAACTGAAATCCTTCATCAAATATTGAGTTACATGCAAAGCATAATTAAGATGCCTTCTACTATCTCAGCAAACAAACTCAAGAATGATGTAGACATCCTTAATAGTTAGCACACACAAATTACTCATTCTTGGAAAGCACTATCAAGAAAACATTCATAATCAGTCAATCAAGTATTAAAGAAGTTAGTTACAACAAGGTCATACAAGATTTTCAAACCGAACATACAAGCACATCATTCAATCAAACAATATAAGTTAAGCTAGTTAATTTCATCCAAAACATTTAGCTGAAATATTCAACATAAGCATTCAATCAAACATCTAGTTTAAAAGTTATTTAAGGAGATCTGATTAAGACAATAAGGCTCATAGATTTGAAGAATCAGCTACTTTAATCATTCATTCAAATATCAGAGTATAAAAAATCATTCAAATTTTTCATCACTTCCACAAGTATGTTCCTACTTTTATACCTAAAGATGTAACTACTTCATTTTAAGATTATACATTATCTTATTTTTTTCATTATCTATTTGCACGCATCCCTATGATTAATTGAAAGTAAAGCCATCTTGCTTAAATGTTTCAAGAGAAAGATAAGCACTAAATGGTAAGTTAATAGCAGCTTCACATCCTAGATTAAAGCCTAGATAATAAAAGGAGATGAGTTAATGAGATGCAAGATATAATGGAAGGATTTGTTAATTGAATAACTTTGACAATATCTTCATAAAAGAAGTGGATGAGGTTGGATTTTTGTCCCTCTTTGATTTATGGATCCACCAATAATCAATGTTTCTGATTCTATTTTATCTCCTTTATAAAATCTAAGAAAATGTAATATGAAAAGATGTAGGACCCTATCATAGAAAGGAAGGCACTTAACGTTATCATTCGAAACTCTATCTATAGTTGATGAATCATCTTCTTCGGAAATGTCTTCTTCATCAATCACTTTGTATGCTCTTGATAGAGTATCCCTTATGATGGCCACCTTTTTTCTTAAGATGAAAGGTTTAGATCCTATGATAGTTCTTCCATCATTAGGAGAGAAAATAAATGATGCATTATTAAAAAAAGAAAAGCTCATATTAAGTTGACTAGACTTTTTGTTTGAGTTATAGAAAGTACACCAAGCCAAAATTTGCCAAAGTCTTTGTGAAGGGAAAACCAATTTGCGAGAGAGTAGAGTAGGACATGATTATCCCTATCTCCATGACATACCATATGCACCAACATTTCCTTACTTTCAGAGTCAGGAAGGTTAGAGTTCAGATATTTAGGTATTTCATTTTTGGCTATTTTTGAAAGAAAAACATCTTTGAAAAAGATGTTCTTTCGAAGGTTTAAGGAGGATAATGATTTAGATTTCAATATTTGCTTCTTTTCTAAAAGGAAAACCCTTTTGAGCAGTGAGAAGATCATATGGCTTTTTTTTTTCTTTCGTGAAAAGACATGGACATGCCTAATTGTATTGCTTTTATGATTTTACCTAATTTTGTATTAATACCTTTATAGAGCATATTGATACGTATTCATCCAATATCGATACCATATGAATGTGTATCAGTACTCTATGAATTCCTATCGTTCCTAATTTTAATTGTATCGATACTTTGTTAAAAGTATCGATCTTTCAATTATCTTAAGTAATACATAATCTCTATTCCAATGACTCTATCTTATCGCTAAACACACAGACAATTAACAACAATCACAAACATTCAAACAAGAAGTAAGTAACATAGAATCAACCAAAGTAAGCTAAGCACTCAAAGCGTAAATATAGTAAAATATATCAAGTATTCTAATCCTAGACACTATCTTAGCACTTTAGCTATTTATCTGTCCTATCATATATAACAATGAAGGTATCCATGATGTGTTAAGAAATACATGTAACACTTTATAGCATCGTGTCTGTAGACTTCATGAATTTTCTTGTATTTAGATACAATTATGATCAGCAAAGTAAACAATGGGATTGAAAATGTGCATGTGGTTGGAAATTGTGAAATGTGAGTGTTGCAATTCGGGCGCAATGCTGCGTTAGAATAATAATAAACGGTATAAATAAAAAATTAATTGAATTTATATTTAACACATGAGATTTAGAGAAATTTAATTAAATAAAATATTTTACCATAGGGGATAGATGACTATAAAATTGACATAATACTAGAGCGGATTAAATAAATAAAATGAATATAAATATTAGACTAAATATATTGTGAAAATAATACATGACAAAAGTTATTAAGCAACTACGTAAAATAAAATAAATTAATAAAATAATAATAATAATAATTAATATATAGAAAATGATAGCAAACAGTAGAAATGAAATGAAAAGTAGCTGAAGTGATGGTGTCTGACAAAACCGAAGAGGAAGGGAGGAAGAGTTGGTGAATAGAGGAAACATTAAGCTTGGTAGCAGAAGAGGTGTAGGCTGAAACGATGCATTGGGGAGTTGACAAAAGGACCGAAGTAAGGTACAAAATAAAACTAAAGCAGGAGAATTTTAATGTTGAAGCAGTCCAGAAACAGTAGAAGAAGAAAACGTGAGGATGAGTGGGAGCTAGGGGAAGGTAATGAGCAGAAGAAAAAAGGGTGAAGCAGTGAATGAAAAACAAAAGAAGAGAAATGAAACAGAAAAAAGGAAAAGAAACAGGAAAACAGAGAAGGGAATTGGGATTCCATTCCTCAATTTATCCCCATCGACAGAAAAAACAGAGTGAACGGTGCCAACGAGAGGGAGAAGGGATAGACACCAGTCAGAGGAGCTGAGGGGCGACCGATGACATCGATCCAGACGCGATTCGGCTAGAAAAAGGCGCTGATCAGTGAGAAGGAGAAAATGACAGCAATGCCAAGGAAAGAAAGGGCCGAACCAACCATTTTTCGGCCAATCTAGGCTTGCTCGCCACCAAATCCACGCGTCACGAGGCCCCGCGGACTTGCTGGAAGTGGAAGTCGGCGAAGAACCGGCCAGCACAGCCTCTGAACGGCAGAATGACCACTGAACTGGTTTAGCTAAGAAAAAAAAAAGAGGGAGAAAAATTTGGTAATGCATCGGGAAGTGGTCGAAATTGACTGTTTTAATTTTCAAAAAATTATTTGAATTTATATTTGACCGAAATTGATCCAGATTTAAATATATAAATGTGTAGCACGACAATAGACGACGAACATGAGTTCGATCAAGCCTTAATTTGCGTGCCATCCCAGAATCTTACATCCGGAGAATATAATTGGAGCTATACGGACCGGGTGATCGACAGTGAAAGAGATAGAAGCGAAATCGACCGTTAAAGAGGTAAGAGAATTTTGTGAGCTGTTAGAGATAGCTATACGTACACGTTTTGACTTCCAGTATGAAAATAAATATCGTGGATGTAATAGCTATCGAAATATCTAGGTATGAACCTAGTGATAAAAAACAAATTCCCTACTGCACCCAAATTCTGTCTGATTTGTACTATAAATGTACTGTCACTGCACTGTTGCATGAATTGCATATGTTCTGAAGGTTTTCTATCTGCTACTGTTTCTAAGTGGACACTGATAGACTAGCTTACATTTTTACTATCTGCATAAAACTGCACATTTTTCTAAAGTTAAGCGTGCTTGAGTGAGAGAAATTTCATGATTGGTGACCTCCCGGGAAGTCTCCACTCATGCTTCGTTTACCTTTTGTTTTCTATTCTAAACTCTGATTTTGATATCGTTTTTGAGGAAATTGAGCCATCTATTGATTTTTCTGATGTAAATCTAGAAACCGTGCTTGCGCTGAGTGTTGACTATGTGTTGTACTGATATGCTCGCACGTGATTTTGGGATAAAGGCATCGAGTGATTTCTGACACTGAGGTGGTAAGTCCCTGGCTAACCCAAGCACTCCCAGCTATTATGTATCTATCCTAGGGTCCACGGAGTACGTTGTACCGTGTGACAAACATGGGGTACGCTATAGCAAGTGCTTTAGTCTTTGGACTTCTGAACTGTTATGTCTGGTTGACAGGTTCGATTGACCCATCCCCCCGAGGCGTGTGACACTCAAGCACACCTAGCCGGTGAGGCACGTGGTCACTGACTATAGCCATATGTCATCTGATTTTCTGTATGCTCTGCTTAGTCTCTCTGACTGACCTGATTTTCTATTCTGTTCTGAACTCTAAACCGATTTTGATTTTTGTACTGAATTGGTTTCTGTATGATCTGAATTCTGAACCAAACTGGTTTCTGATTTGTTTCTGACTCTGAATCTGATTCTGAACTGGTTTCTGTTTTCTGATATGTTTTCTAATTGATTTTGTATATTGTTCCGATCTGATTTATGGACTAGTTCTATCTGCTATTTTTGAATTGTTTTCTGGAATGATTTTGTTTTCTGATTCTGATATGGTTTTTCGAAATGATTCTGTTTACTGATTCTGAATCTGATTTCTGATCTTTTTCTGAACCGTACCGAACTGCATATTTCTGAACTGATTTCTATCTGATTTCTGAACAGATTTCTGAATTAATATCTGAACTGATTTTGAATGGTACAGGACTGCATGTTTTAATACATGACATGACATGCCATTATCAACATGTAGATAGTATAGTTGTCTATTTACTTGCATGATTACCTTACTGAGCGTATTATGCTCACTCTCTACTTTCCTCCCTATAGATTTTGATAATAGAAAGTGACGCTGTGATTGTCTTGCTTCATATTGCTACCGCTTCCCATCAGCGTAAAGGTATACACATATGAAAGTTTTTGTATCTAAACATGTATATGCACAGTAATATAATTTGTAAACATAAGAGATGTGAATTATTGTAAATACAATCATGCATACATTTATGATTTAAGAAAGAGAGAAAGAAAAAAATTTATCTACCTATTTTTATATCTGTATGAAATGAATGCATGTGCAAGGATAGAGTGGCTAACATTGACTCAGTGCCCAACCATATCGAGTGTAAAATGAAGTGGACACGCGACAAAAGTAGTAAGGAATTAAGTGAAATCGAGTCGTTACAGTGTCGTTCTTTTGTTCAATGAAGTGCAATCATATTTCAACAAACATTAAGCATTCTTGCACTTATCATTCATTTAGTCAAACACGAGGATTGTATAATTTGGAGTATAAAAGAAGTAAGAATGTTCTTACAATACTCCTTAGCATGAGAATGTATATTTCCTCATAGTGTTTTCTTAAAGGAGGTAGAGTATTATTGTGCATTCCTTAAGCTTTTCTTTCCATGCCTCTTCTCATTTGTGCATTGTAATGTAGCTGTTCATTTTTTTTTTCCAGATCTTGAACTTTATCACACCTAGATTATGAGAATTCATTTAAACTTTGGTACCAGTTTTTCTTAGGTCCTTGCGGGTTAGTACTAATAAATCTGGTTACCTTAGGCAATCTATAAGTTAAATTATTAACTAAATTTAATGTATGCTTAGGAACCTAATTTTGCTTACGAATTTTCTCCTAAATGTAGCTTTACTAAATTTACAAGTAGAATCACTATGACCTATCTTATGACAGTAGCTACACGTAGAAGAAGTACATCAAACTTTTTTTTTTCTTTTTAACAATGAGCTTCTTCAGGTGTGACTCCTTTTCAACATGATTGTATCTTAGACCATCCTTGTTAAAAAAAGGCCCTTTGAGATTCAAGCATTCGATTAAGTTTTTGTTGGGCTATGAAGAATCTCGAGAAAGAATTATGTTAGTTCACAGTCTTTTTCTCTAACTCCCATTTCTTTAAATTAAGGGTTTTTATTTTTTTTACTAGCTCAACCTTAGCTTTAACCAAAACTTCATTTTCACTTATTAGCGTGGCTATAGTCTTTCTAAGCTTTTTACTCATTTTCATATACTCATTTACTAATTCGTCAAATGCATCTTGTAGCCCCTCAAATGAGTAATCGTTTGTCTCACAAAAGTTAGAAGAATCTTGAGAATCTCTATCAACCATGAAGCATAGGTTTGCAACTTCATTTTCATCATCATCATCATCATCATCATTCTCAGAGTGGTCACTATCACTTTAAGTTGCAAACGTGGTTTTTCTCCAAGGTATCTTCTCATTTCTCTTTCTAAGAGTGGGACAATCTTGTTTAATGTGTCCCAGTCTCTTACACTCAAAACAAATGATGAGATTCTCACCCCTAACGGTAGACTTACCCCAAGAAGTCTCTTTTCTAAATGGTTTTCTCTCTAGCCCTTTAGCTCTATGATTCATAAATTTATTAAACTTCCTAACAAGCATTCTTGCTTGAAGACTATTCACTTCTTTTCAACTTCATTTCATAGATAAGCTATGATCTGATTAGTTCATCCACAGAAAGAGTGTTGGGAACAGTATATTCTTCTATTGCAGTAACTTTTGCTTCTCATTACTTAGGGAGGCTATTCAAAATCTTTTTGACCATATCCATGTTGAAATAGGTCTTGCCTAATACCTTGAGACCATTAATAATACCAGTAAATCTATTTGCCATTTTAGCTACTAACTTATGGGGTTTCATTCTAAACATTTCATAATCTTGAGTTAGCATTTCTATTTTAGTCTGTTTTACTTGGTTAGTTCCTTTGTGTGTGTTTGTTAGTTTATCTCATATTTCTTTTGCACTATCACACAAGGACTCATTTATATTTATTGTGTCTTAAGGCACAAAACAAGATATGCATTTCTTTTGCATTCAACTGTGCCATTTTTCTGTCATTCTCATCCATTCATCTTTTGTTTTGATAAGCTTTTTTTTTCTTAATGATCTTTTTAAGGATGTGAGACCTTTTTTTACTCTCAATACTTCATAATCATTGGCTTTTATGAAGAACATCATTCTTATATTTCAATAGGAGTAATTCTCACCATTAAACAACAATGTTTTAATAATGGAGTGGTTTTTCAAGGTTGTAGGTTTTTCGACATTGAAATAAGCCATTTCTACGGATTGTTTCTACTCTAAGGTGGTTAAACTTATTCACTAGAACCCTACTCCGATACTAATTGTTGACTCACTTCTAACAGAGAGAGGGTGGCCATATCTTTGTTGGGATAGGTCTTGCCTAATCCCTTAAAACCATTAATAATGCTAGTAAACCTCTTTGCCATTTTAGCTACTAACTTATCGGGTTTCATTATAATTATTTCATAATCTTGAGTTAACATCCCAATCTCGGTCTCTTTTACTTAGTTGGTTCCCACGTGTGTGTTTACTAGTTCGTCTCATATTTCTTATGCACTGTCACTATATCCTAAGGCAAAACAAGATACGCATGGCTTTTGCATTCAGCTGTGTCATCTTTCTGTCATTCTCATCTATTCATCTTTTGCTTTGATATGCTTTTTGTTTTCAATGATCTTCTTAAGGATGTGAAGACCCTTTATTGCTCTCTATACTTCATAATCATTGGCCTTTATGAGAGCATCATTCTTATCTTCTATAACTAGTAATTTTCACCATTAAATAATGAGGTTTCAATAGTGGAGTGGTCTTCTAAGGTTGAGGGTTTTCTTACATTGAAATGAGCCATTTTTAAGGATTGTTTCCATTCTACGGTGGTTAAACCTATTCACTAGAGCCCTACTTTGATATCAATTGTTGCCTCACTTTGAACCGAGAGAGGGGTAAATCGGTCTTGAGCTTCTTGCTAAGTTAAAGCTGTCTAGTTCTAGTTTCTCCTACACTAGCTATGCAATATGTAAACAATCAACAATTGAAAAAAAATAATGTAGTAAGCAAAGTAAAAGTGCAGGGAAGAGAGATAATACACAATTGATTTTATAAAAGTCAGGCACCTTTGCCTATGTCCAGCATGAATGACTGAAAGAATTCGTCCTTTAATAAAGTATTAGAAAAGTTATTTTTTATAATTTTCCCCCAATGGAAATAAGAAAATGGTATATGTAATATTGAAAATAATAAACCTTTAATTGCAATAAAAATGTTTTATTGAAGAACCACGATACATTTAAAAAATAACAAAGATTAAAAGTCAAAAGTGATCATGTTCTATCTACTTATAGCTTTCCCATTTCGTTTTCTCCTTTTAATCTAAAACAATTTTTAATAGAGAGAGAAAACTAAAAAAGCAACACAGAGAGAAAGAAAGTCAATAAGCTAAAGAAAAAAATTGGACTACTTTCTTCCTCCATCAAGATATTCAAGTAATTACCTTCTTTGTATTTTTATATTAATTTGCTAATGTGATATAATATTTATTTATTATTTAAAAATTTTTATACTGATGAAATAACTTGATTTGGGGTTAATTTATAATTTATTTATATTTATATTAAGTATAGATTAAGAATAAAAAAGACCAAATGGAGTGGGTCACTCTTGTTTATCAACAATTAAAGAGGTCGTTTGACATCTTTTTTTCTTATTTTATATTTTTGTTTTCTGTTTTTTTGAATACAATGATAGAAAACATGTTTAGTAATGAGTTTCCGTTTTCAAGAAACGAAATTGTTGGAAACAATAATTTGATATTTCCATTGTATTCAAAAACATGTTTTCATTTTTGTTATTATTCATAAATAAACAATATTTATATATTAATATAATATTCATATATTTTCATAATAAAAATATAATAAAATAATTTAATTTTTTAAAATAAAAATAATATTAATATTTAATATAAAATATTATTTATCAAAAATAGTTTAAAATGAATATATTTATTTTAATGTAGAAAAATTGAAATATGCAAAAAGAAATTATAAAGAAATAATTTACACTATAATATCTTAATATTTTTAATTTAAACTTGTATAATAATTTATTGAATAAATTATAAATTTAAATAATACCATTTATTATAATTTAGATATGTTGATAATTAATATTATTTCTAATTACTATTATATAATATCTTTAATTATTATTTTATTAAATAATATTATTATTTAATATTATATATTTTTCGATTAAATTTAAAACATATCACTACTAATATAAAATAATTTAAAATTATTAAAAAGTTAATACTTAATATTGAATAATTTTTTTTATAATAAATATAATATATTTTCATAATTATTTAATTCTTTTATAAATTACTTAGTTGAATATATTTTATTTAATAATTTAATATTATTGCAATCAAACTAAATAATATTATTAAATATTTTATACATAATATTATGTAATAAATATATTATTATTTTTATTTAATTTTTAAATATTACTTTGTGAATTAAATTATTATATCTTAATTAGTTTAAAGATTTGTTTTTAATACGTTACTATTTTAACCAAACATGTTTTTTATTTTTAGAAATTGAAAAAAAACAAAATAAAATTTTTTTTTTCAAAATACAGAAAACACAAAACAAAAAACAAGAAACGATACCAAAATACCAAAGTTTTGTTAAAAAAATGTGTGAGATGTTAAAAAAAAATCCTTATTTATTTTTGGAAGTAGATAGGAAGTTTCATTTGGGCCTTTTTTTCCTTTTATTTCTTTTCTTTGGTTTTTTGGAAGAAAATATCCTTCATGAAGATACTACTATTATCTTAAAATATAATTGTTAAATGTCCATGATTTATGTATATACATGTTTCAAGATGCGCATTATCACAAATTGTGTATGCATGATGATCTTTGTTTGTATAATTGTGTTTGAATATATATTCTTATTATGCATATATTGTATAAACTAAACTGTTTAATTTAATTAGATATGGAAAAATATCTTATTAAAAAGAAGATAATTTTGGAGGAATCATTCGGAATCAATACTAGTGGCATACAACATTGTACCAAGAAAGTTTGTGTTGAATAGAACTTAGATGATCTTCCTTCAGATCTCGGGTTAAAAAAAAATGGACTAGAATGTTAATGATAGAGATAAGGCTCGAAAAGCTTATTTGCAAAAAGGTCCATGTCAATCTTAGGAACATAACTTTCCTCAAAGAAAAATTGGGAAAGCATTACGTCTTTCTATTCCCACATGGTTCGAAGAATAAGCTAATTGGTTGGAATATAGTGTAGAGAAAGATACAACTTTTTGCTTGTATTGTTATCTTTATAGATCGGATATTGGAGAGCAAACAAGCAGTGATTGTTTTGTTTCAGATGGATTTACACATTGGAAAAAAGAGAGAAATATTTGATATTCATGTTGTAGGTCCTACTAGTGCTCATAATAAAGCGTAGAAGTGTTCTCAAGATTTGCTAGATCAAAAGCAACACATTTAGTTTGCTTTTGCAAAGCAATCCGATCAAGCATGAAAAGATTATCGAGTTTGTTTAATCGCGACACTTAATTGCATTCGCTTTCTTTTATGTCAAGGTTTAACATTTCCTGGTAGAGATGAAATTTGAGAATTCCCATATTCAAGGAAATTTTCTTAAGCTTCTTAGATTTCTTGTTGATAACAATTGAAACCATCAATAATGTTGTTTTGGAGAATGCACCGAGAAATTCAAAAGTGATAGCTCATGATATTCAAAAGGATCTTGTTCGAGTTGCCGTAATTAAGACTACTAATGCTATCATGGAAAGTCTTGGAGATGGATTATTTTCCATTTTACTTGATGAATCTTGAGATGTTTCAATCAAAGAACAAGCTGTCGTTGCTTTACGCTAATTAGACTCTAAAGGGATTGTTATTTAACGTTTTCTTGGTATAGTACAATTGCTTTGTCACTTAAAGCGGCTATTGAATCATTATTTTCTAAGCATAATTTTAGTATGTCAAGGATTCGTGGCAAGCAATATGCAAAGTGAATTTAATGCTATAAAAACTTTGATCATGAAAATGAATACATCTGTTTATTATATTCATTGTTTTGCTCATCAACTTCAAGTGACACTTGTAGTCATAGCAAAGAATCATGTTTAGCGACTAATGCAATGGATATCATTGGAGTTTCATGTAAATGTAGAGATTTTCTTCGAGAAAAAACACGTTAATAAAGTTGTTGGGGCATTAAGAGTTGGTGAACTTTCCATGGGAAAAGGTTTAAATCAAGAAACAAGTCTTCAACGAGCTAGGGATACACATTGGGGTTCACATTATGGGTCTTTGCTCAATTTGATCCTTATGTTTAGTTATGTTATTGATGTTCTTGAAATTGTTGTAGGGGATGGGATTAGCTTGGAGCAAAGAGGTGAATCTTATGCTTTATTAGATTTGACACAAGCTTTTGACTTTGCTTTTAACTTGCATTTGATGATAAATATCTTGAGGATTACAAATGAATTGTCCTTAACATTACAAAGACGAGATCAAGATATTATGAACACAATAGCTTTAGTTAAATTAGCTAAGCAACGCCTACAAATGGTAAGAGATGGTTGATGAGAATCTTTACACAACGAGATTTGTTTATTTTATGAAAAGAACAAGATTTTCATCCCAAATATGGAAGATATGTTTGTAAGTCAGGGAGGAACTTGACGTAATGCTCAAACAAAGAAAAATTTACATCATTATCAAGTTGAGCTGTTTTACACAATAATTGAGATACAACTTTAAGAGCTCAACAATATTTATTTATGTAACTTCTTTAAATCCTTATGATTCTTGTACAACTTTTGATATGGAAAAGTTGATTTATCTTGCGCAATTTTATCCAACTGAGTTTTCTTAAGTGGAGCTACTTGTTCTTGATAATAAACATGAAACTTACATCGTTGATTTAAGATCTCATGCTGAGTTTGCAAGCTTGAAAAGTATAGGTGATCTCTCCATAAAACTTGTTGAAAAAAAAAATTTGTATCCGATGGTGTATTTGCTTGTGAAATTAGTTTTGATATTACCAACTTCTACCACATCAATTGAAAGAGTTTTTTCTGCTATGAAGATTATGAAGAGTTGATTGCGCAACCGATTAAGGGATTCTTGGATGAATGATTGTTTAGTTACATATATAGAGAAAGATATATTTTGTAATATTAACAATGAAAAAATTTTTGGGTGCTTCCAAGCTATGAAAACTCATAAAGAATAATTGTATTGTGTTTTCTTTATTTATAAATAAAGTAATTTTTGATGCATTTTAATTAATTTATATTTAATATTTTATATATTAATTTGCCCCCCGAGTATAAATCCTGGATCCATCCCTGCCTACATTCTCTACCTTGAAACCTTCCAAAGGATTTTCACCAAATTTACTATTGAAGATGGATTACAACTTTCTCCCTCTTGCAGGTTCAATGAGACAACCTTTCTTTTTCTCTAGGCTCAAGGATAACCTAACAACCTATCTTATTTCACAAGCTCAAGGAGAAAACCTATACTTTTCCTTTTCAAGGCTCAAGAAAGTAACCTTTACGAGCACCCCCTTTTTAGATCTAGGATGAAAACTAATGAACACTCCCTTTTCTGCTTAAGGAGCAAACTTTAGATCTACCCAAACCTCACTTACAAATTTAACACTCAAGGGTATTCTCCTTTTACAAAGTTGGAGTAGGTTTACAAATGGATTACAAATTCCTTTACAAAGGTTGAATGGAAATAATTTGGATTACCGAAGGAATTCGACTTGAGACAAGTGATGAAGACTATAAACTTTGTCTCTTTTCTCTTTTCCTTTTCGAATGAAACTTGGATATGAGTATAACTATTGATTTAGAACTTTGGCCCTCTTTTGTTCAACTTTAAACTTGTTCCTTAAATAGGTTCTCTTAGGTTTCTAGCTATTGATGTTGTAAAGTCAAGATTCTTCTTATTGGTAGACTCAAAAATTCAACCATATAGATTTCCCAGACTTAAAAGTATCGATACATTCTTTCTTTGTATTGATACTTTATGAAGATATCCTGCACAATAAAACACATATGTATTGATAGTAATCTTAACTGTATCGGTACCAGAACAAAGCATAAAAATTATATTTTATGGTTAAGATAGGGTATCGATACATCCTTAATCTCGCCAATATTTAAACATATTGTATCGATACATATTCAAAGTGTATTGATACTAACATTAGTTAAACACATAATATTGGCATTCATTTCAGGATCACATCACAATCAAACATTCATGGATTAAACTATTACTTTAAGAACATGCATATTTGATTCTTCATTTATCAAGTAAGATTATACAAAATCTATACGAGTAATGCTTTCATGCTTGTAATTAATATCATATTCTTCTTAAATTCACATGAAGTCAAATCGAAATCTTAAAATAATTTCAAAGTCAACAATATAATGATCAATGTGCAAGAATTGTATACGTATACATTTACATGAAATTTTGTTAATTAAAATTTAGTATTTTATGTTTAAAATTAATTTAAAAATCTTATTATCTTAAGAAAAATTAATTAATTTAAATTCATAAATAATTTTACTATTATGTTTCACTAATTTTTTTCTAAGCCTACAATATTTTATTAAAATTGATAATTACACTGTAAAGTACATTTTGTTTTAAGATATAAATTTATTTTCTTAGCATTCTACCATTGGTTCACTTACTAAAACTTTTAGTAATAAAATTATTGTCCAAAGTTCAAATCTCTCTACAACTATAAATTTCGCCAAACTTTTAAGTTCAAACCCTTTATAAACGGGTCCTTACTACCCGCTTAAAATAAATGGGTTCCGATACACTACACCGCTCGAATCAAAAGTTAATTCAGTTCGATTATAGGATATTTTAATACTACCTGAACCCGAAAAAAGTAGTAAGAACATAACTTGAATTTTATAATTACTCGATTATAAAATTCTCAAATCCAACATAATCGAATCAGGTAATGTCCAGTACCAAATTCAATGGTACCATTTACATCCTTAAAAAGAAATAAATGGCTACGTGGGGCATTAAATAACTGGAACATGGTAAAAATGGGCATAAAACATACAATTTATAATGGACAGATGGTAAAAGAGAAAAGAGAAAGAAGACAAGTAAATTTAGTTGAATCCAAAATATTGTAAGCTATAAATTCGTGATCCTGTAGACTGTAGGTTGGGGGGAGTGAATGTAGGTTAAACAAGGCCCATACCAATAGAAAAATCGAAAGCATCGAAACAGACATGACGAATGCTGCAACGGTCCCCAACTAAATCTCCATCGAAAGGCGAGAAATGGATAAAACCCAAGCCAGTGCCATTCTTGATTACCCCCTATATAACCAACTGCAAGTTTCCCAATACTCCCGCACTGTTTGGAGTTTGGATATCGAAGAGAAAGCACATGGCCGGAACATTTACATTCAGTAGAGGAGCACATACAATGAATTCCATATTTTCCAAGTAAGCTTTTCCACTTTTATCCAAAATAACCGAGCCCTATTATCTTAGAGTACCTTTCTAATATGCTCTGCTATTTTGGTTATTGCGCAATGCTGCGAGAAAGCAGGCCAACAATAAGAAAATACTGCAGCAAGGGCAGCAGCTGTGCTGATACAGTACGTGAGCCAATGAAATTGGAGGCTGAGGAAGTGAAGAAGAAGAGCAGCATGGGAGGAAATCATGACGGGAGTTGCTGGGTTCCACATGACCGGACAGGAATATATTATCCCAAGGGACAAGAGAAGGTCATGGAAGATGTTCCTGCGGTGGCTGGGAAGCATGCTGAGATTAATTGGTTTTCGCACAAGTAGAGCTATCCATAGATCCGGACCAAGCACAAAAGCCCATATGGATTGGACTTTGGATAAAAATTGAATGATTATTTTAGTATAAAATATGTATTGTATATTTTTATTTAAGATTATTATCACATACACTGCTAATTGAATTTTTTTAATCCACAAGTAGAATTAAGATAATGACACATATCTCAATTTATTTTTTTAATATTCTAAAAAAATTACGTGTCATTATATTAACATTGCTTGTGGAATAAAAAAACTCAGCTGACAGTATATGAGATAATATCATTTTATCTAAATATAATTTAAAATATTTAGGCCAAAAAATTTAAATAAATATTAAATTACAATAATCATGGAATTGTATAATGTTAATTTAATATTTAAAGTGTTAAGGTCATGGCATGGACAAACTAGATAGGTTGTGTGGATGGTTAAGAAAGAAACAAATGGTGTTATGTTTTTGTTTAAATATAAATTATTTGTTTTTTATTTTTAAATGTAAGTTAAGTATAAATAAAAAACAAATACTCATTTATGAATTTAAACATGTTTATGAGGTGAGCTATTTGTCCAACCTTGAAGTTCTACTTGATTTTTAGATAGATTCGGAAAAAAAAATATTAAGCTCATTAAATGGATTTGAACTAACAAATGGTCCTATTAAAAATGGATCGAATCTTGGTCTTGCCTATAAAAGTCCAAGCCTGGCTCGACCCAACTTGTTTTTTATTAGTAACTGTTATTGCATGTTTACAAAAATGAAATTTGATGATGTAGGAACCTTGATCTTCGCACTAACTTGTCTCCAAGAACTCAGTAAGAAAGAAAGCCATCAGAGGAGCGTAGGGGCTTTCCCTTATGCGTGCACTTCAATGCTTAAGTCAGACAGGATTTTTGCAAAATTTTAGTAAGCAAATAAAGCTTAAAGTGTAAAGATGATACTTGAGAACTATTTATAAGAGTTAATTGGTGTGTAATAACTACTAAGGCTCCTCACTTAAATGATCTCACGTGGATACCAAAGCTCAATGTAATCATCGGATACTAAGGGATCTAGACCAGAAAAAGACTCATCACTTAAATGATCTCATAGTGGATCTCTCATGGCCTTTTTATGCCCTCTTTCTTTTGGGGCTTAATCTATCTTTAAGCTCAATGACCTTCAGTCTGACTCATAGCAAGACCCAATGACCTTTAGTATGACTCTCATCAATTGCTCTCAACTCTTTCGTAGGATATACCTTATGGAAGAGTAAATAAAAGTTTTTTTTTTATCATTTCGAGTTCTTTGACTTTTTAAACTCTCTCGTGATCTTTTTTTTTGGATTATTGCAAAAGACTCTTCATCTACACCCATAGGCTTAACTAGTGGGCTTCACCATAGTTAGCTATACTAGTAGCGTTGTACCATCACTTTGTTAAGTTCCTTTTTAAGGATTCATGAATTCTATAGGTCAGTACCTTATTCCATCCAGTTGGTTTTCAAGAAAGGACTTTGAAGTAGATGTTTAGGGAGCTTCCAAGTTAACCTTCTACATATGAGTTTAATTAGCTCACTGTTGAAATCCTAGAGGGTTTAAGTATTTCTACCCAACAAGGTACATGTATGGTATAAAGCCTCCAAGGACCAAAATTTTTCAGTCTTGAAGAGGTAATATGAGCAGCAAATTAGCCTGTTGTGCATTACTCAAGAGGACATCTTAGCTACTAGTTGGGATGCTATAGATATTCTCGTTAATTTTCCCTCTTCTTGTAGATCTCATCTATGAGAACCCATTATCAAAGGGTTCTTCTTTAGGAGATGAGAGAGAAGATGCCTTAGGTAAGTATGGTACATTTGAGATAGGTCTGAGGCCAAGGGAAAGATTTGAATTTCCTTTGTGACACTTCCTTCAAAGAAATCCTTAGCCAATCATTGAGTCTCTTAAGTAGTTCCTTGAGTCTGTTGATGGTATTCTTGTACATTTCGTTCTTTATCTGTAGAAATAGATTTTGTTAGGCAAGCCCTTTGTAAAATGAAAGATGTGGAGAGCACTTCTGGATTTTAGGAAAAAGTTTCTTGTTCCAAAAAACAAGTTCGCTTCAAAGTTATGGTTCTAGAACACACTCGAGCTCATATTCCTGTTCATACTCGTGGATTCAGATCCTCTCGACCTCCTAGCCATGGAAGGGGCAAGCCTGTTGCTCGTGAACCACTAGTAATGGGTTCTAGAGAGCCGAAGGAACTAAAAGAGTTGCAGAGGTAGAATCGGGTCAAGTGTAATATTCCAAGTAGGAAACTGGTCATGGAGTCATCAATGAGAGACATGCCTGTACTACTCAGATCGCTCCATTTAACATTCATCGCTTTGTAAGAAATGGGGAGAGTACTGTTTGTAGGCAAGATTTTTAGGTCTAACCGGAGGTTAATGATAATGTCTCTATTGAAGACCCAAGTCCTAAGGGTTGCTTCTTGTTTAGGCTGCTCCACCACTTTTCATCATGATGAGATTGGGTTATTCAAAAGTTTCTTGAAAGGCGAGAAACAAGTTGGCAAAGAGGTCATGAAGGTAAACTTCTCAACTTACATTGAATGTCTTATTTATACTTACTTTATAACAAGTATAACTTGACTTTGCTCATTTGCAAGCCATGTAAAGTGTGATTGCTTGTAATGCTCTCTATTGGGTATATAGAACGCATGTTGAGAGAGAGCTTGATCAATTATGGAAGGAGAAAGTTGAATGGATTACTGAGAAAAAGAAGTTAAGCATTCTTTTAAGAAGAGCCAAGGATTCGAAGACGGATAAGGAGGATCTGAAGAAGGATAAGGAATATCTGAATCTTGAATTGGTTTTTTCTTCAAGCTGATTTTGATATGGAAGAGACCAAGACTACCTTGTTGGAGTAGTATAAATAGGCATTCAAATCCTTATTGTCCGAACATAAATCTCCTAGTCATAGTATAATACTCTTTGTGTGGAGAACAAAACTCTTGCTAAAGAGTGAAATCACGGGTCTACATAGTAATCCGCAACCTCCTTTTATAATCCGACTGGAGTGGATCAATATCCGTTCTGAGGTGGTGAAAGAATACCTTATAAAGATTTTCATGAAAGGAATGGATCAATATCCGTGTTGAAGTAGTGAAATAATACCCTTTTTTTAAAGATTTCCACGAAAAGAAGTTCTTATTTAGAACTAGTTGTTATCAAACATAGCTTCTACCTAGCACGCTCCTAGTCGGACAAAGCATGATCTAAATGTTGAAGGTTTAGAACCTTTTTTTAAAGAAAGATGCTTATGATGATCTATCCGATCTCATTGGCCTTTGGGAGCCTTGTCATCAACCTGAAGTAATCGAGGTTCTCATAGGCTTAGACGAAAAGGAATAGAATAATCCAAAGACCATTCTTTCTTTGGATCCAGCTCCTGACATTATAGTGCCTCAGGATGCACACGCCTAGGTACCTATTGGTACAGATACCGCTCCTGCTGTTAATGTAATGTAAAAAATACTCATTGCAATACATGCTTTAATTTTTCACTCTTTTTTGTATGTGTGTACATAGTGTTCCCTAGTTCTTGATGAAAGAGCTAAGTCTTTTATAAAGAACTCATAACAATTATACATGCCTTGCGCACTTTTCGCTTTAAGTCTCTGTACTTCATATGCGTAGCTTACCGCATACATTTTTCGCTTCAAGTTTTTGCACTTTCTTTGACAATTGTTGCCCACTTCATGAATTTCTCACTTCTGACACTTTTTTTTATGTGCGTAGCTTCCGTGACGCATTGCACGCCTTCAGTTTTTTCATTTTTTTCTTCGAGTGCGTAGCTTTCTTGATGCATTTCACGCTTCCAACTTTTGCATTTTTATCTTTGAGTGCTTAGCCCTTAATATGCATTTCGCGCCACTAGCTTTTTGCACTTTATCTTCATGTGCTTAGCCTCCGGGGCACATTTTGTGCCTATGGCTTTTCCTATACTTTTCTTTCAAAAAACAAATTGTAAAGTAGACTAAAATATCTTTCAATGAAATGAAAATAGTTAAACTCACATTCACTTCAAATATATAATTTACCTTATGTGAGGTTGATGCATTGGTTTTAAATCCTTAAATGTCTAGCCTTTATGACACATTTCGCATCTTAGGCATTGTGACACGTTATCTTTGAGTGTTCGACCTCCATGACCCATTTCACACCTTAGGCACTGTGGCACATTATCTTCGAGTGCTCGGCCTCCGTGATGCATTTTGCACCTCAAGTACTTTACCACATTATCTTCGAGTGCTCGACCTCCATGACGCATTTTTCTCCTCAAGCATTGTGGCACGTTATCTTCGGGTGTCTGGCCTCCGTGACGCATTTTGCATCTCAGGCACTATGGCACATTATCTTCGGGTGCCTGGCCTCTGCGATGCATTTTGCGTCTGTGTCACGTTATCTTCAGGCGCCCGACCTCCGTGACCCATTTCGCACCTCAAGCACTATGGTACGTTATCTTCATTCTTATCATAAGAATTTTGAAAATTGTCAATCATAGTTATGAATTGAGAACTCTTTAATTACTTTACCAAATGCATGATAACATACAAATAAAATAGATAGAACATAAATTTGTCAAATGAACAAATGGATTATCCAAATCATATAAGCAAAATTTCCTCTCATTTTTTTGACTCTATATAGTCTTTCCATATCTTCAATGTGTTGCGGCTTGGTTATAGATTGTTCTGTGATACTAAATGTATATTTGTATCGATTTCTTTTCTCTTACTAGAAGAGATATATCACACTATTGCCTTTTTTTTTCTCTTGCATGATTCTTATAGCCCTTTTAGCGAGAGGAAGATAGTCGCGTGTCCCCTTGTTAGTATTCAATAATCAGGCTTTGATTTCAAAGAAAATTTAAATTGTAAGACATATACCCAGATAAAATGCTAAGCACAAAGATCATAAAAGAAAGTCAATGTAACTTAGCTATTACGTTGAAAAAATTGATTATCACCATTCATATTGAAACTTTACTGGCATTGAAATAGAATTAGATGAAATCATTATAGTAAATGCTTATTTAGCAACTCTTGGTTCGAGCTTTGTCATTGATTCAAGCTCTACCTCTCAAAATTGCTAAAGTATTGGTCTCGTCACTTGAGGTTGATACTGGTGTAGGCCCCACTGCCTGAGGAGGTCGCAAGTGTGGGCCACGTCGCCCAAGGTTACCGAGAGTTTGGGTCCTATCGCCCGAGGTTGCCAAAAGTATGGACCCTATCACCATATGTGTCTGATTCAGGGTTTACCATAGGGTTTGCCTCAAAGGTCGATCGCAAGAGTCTAACCCAAGGGTCTGCTTCATGGTTTGCCATAAGGGTCTGACTCAAGGTTTACCGTAAGGTTTGTCCTAAGGTTTGCCTTAAGGTTTACCGCAGGTTTACCTTAGAGGTCTACTATAAGGGTCTAACTTAGGGGTCTATTCCAGGGTCTGCCACAAGGTATGACTCAAGGTCTCCTGCTTGGTTTGCTTCAAGGGTCTATTATAAGGGCTCTCTTAGGGTCTGACTTAAGGTTTGCCTCAGGGTCTACCATTGGGTTTGCCTCTAGGATCTATCGCAGGGTATAGCTCAGAGATCTACTGTAGGGGTCTACCGTAGGGTTTGCAGCATGGTTTGCCTTAAGGGTCTGCCATACGGGTTTGACTCAAGTTCTGCCTCAGGGTCTGCCTCAGGGTTTGCCTCAAGAGTTTGCCGTAGAGGTCAATCGCAAGAGTCTAACTTAAGGGTAAGCATTAAGGTCTACTGCAAGGGTTTGACTTAAGGTCTGCCTCAAGGTCCGCCGTAGGGGTCTGTCTCAAGTCTACCTTAGGGTTTGCCTTAGAGGTCTACCATAGGAGTTTGACTCAAGGGTTTGTCTAGGTCTGCTGCAGCGGTCTACTGCAAGGTTTGACTTAGGGTTAGCCATAGGGCTCTGACTCAAGGTTTTTCTTATGGTTTGCCACAAGGTTTGCTTCAAAGGTCTACCGTAGGGTCTCCCTCAGGGTCTGACTTAAGGTCTACTTCAAGGTCTATCGCAAGGTTTGCCTCAAGGATCTGCTACAGGGTCTATCTCAGGGATTTGCCACAAGGGTCTATCGTAGGGTTTGCCTCAAGGGTCTGCCGCAAGGGTTTGACTTAAGGGTCTGCCATAGCATTTACCTCACGGATCTAGTCTCTTGAGTTTCATGCTGTTATGACCTGTCTTTTGAACTAGGCTTTCTTTTATTAGATTTCCATAAACGGCATCAATTATTATTGTCTGTTTACAATAATGAATTTTGATGACGTAGGAACCTCGATCTTCATGCTAACCTGTCTCAAAGAACTCTACAAGAAAGAAAGCCATCAGAAGGGCATAAGCGTTTTCCTTTACACGTGCACTTATATGCTTAAGTGAAACTGAATTTTGTAGAGTTTTAGTAAGCAAATAGAGCTTAAAGTATAAACATGACACTTGAGACCTATTTATCAAAGTTACTTGGCACGTAATTACTATTAAGACTTATCAGTTAAATGATCTAACAGTGGATCTCCCATGACACTCCTGAGCCCAATGGCCCAATGGCCTTTTATCAAAGTTTTCCTTTACACGCGCACTCATATGCTTAAGTCAAACTGAATTTTTGTAGAGTTTTAGTAAGCAAATAGAGCTTAAAGTATAAACATGACACTTGAGACCTATTTATCAAAGTTACTTGGCACGTAATTACTGTTAAGACTTATCACTTAAATTATCAAAGTTTCTTTCAAGGCTTAGTCTATCTTTAAGCCCAATGGCCTTCAATTTGACTTATATCAAGGCCCAATGACCTTTATTATGATTCTCATCAGTAACATTTTAAAAAAAAACTTTGTCTTGTTAGTTAATTAATTAATTAAGTTTATTTATTTCAATGTTACCGATAAATCATTATAATTTTAATTTTATAAAATATTATACATTTATCTTAATCAAGAAAATAAATCATAAAAATTTTGGGTATTGGTTCAAGTAAGATATGTAAGCTTTCCTATGTAAGAGCTCTAAAAGATAATAATTTTACAACATAAACATCTAATTGAAGAAAAAATATATTTTTTTTAAAAAGTAAACTTGGACTTGAAATCTCGTAATATGCTGCTTAGGTTTGGTTTATGAACAAGTCCATTTATGATAAAATAAAAGAAAAATCAATCATCATTTTTGTTTACTTATGATAATTTCAATAAATTGTATGTAATTTCCACACAAGATTCAATCAAAATTCGTCTAATTTAATAGTTAGGGTTTGGCTTAATAGTTGTTACTTATCCTTAAAAGGGTGGTCTAAAATTTGAATCTCTCTTCTCCCTTGTACCTCTCAATGAAAAAAACTGTTTGTTTTAAAATAGATTTAAATTGAGAGGTCAAACACATGCTTACCCTAAGTTATCGTGGTTTTTAGCTATTCTAATTAAGTTGAAAAGCAAACGAGGCAAGAATGGAAAGAAAATGATGGATTTTGAGAAAACCATCCTTTTATTTTTTTTTAATATTTTCACGCTTTCCTTTTAACTAAACCATACCCAAACAACTAAAAATAATGGCAAATCTAAGAAAAATTCTGACCCAAAAAACAAAGCTATCATATGAAAATGAAGCACCTTCATCCCTACGAGGAGAAACAACATAAACGCACACAAAAATCAAAATCACAAAATCAAAAAGGAGAGAACAATTTTCTCCAAAGTTTGATTTTAGACTATTGTATGGGCTGTTAAGCAACCAAATTTGACGAGGAAAAAAAATACAAGAGGAAAACATATTAGGAGCTGAGCTTGTCTGAAGTAGTGGTTGTCTAAGTTTTTTGGTATTAAAGTTAGGGTTTAAATCTTAATCTAGGATTTTTGGTTTAGTTTTGGGAAAAGCTAATTAGAGAAGAATGAAGGAGGTTAAGAGTATTATTTTGATTAGGGGCATAATCGAGTTAAGTCAAGTCGATACACTGGGATGCTCGAGCTCTAGCTCAACTCTAAAATTAAAACTTGAAACTCAACTTGAACTCAATCGAGTATTATTTTTTAGCTCAAGCTAAACTCGAGATAAAACTTGAACTACTCAAACTTGAGCTCGATTATGCTCAATACCTAATAGAAATTTACAAATTTATATTTCAACTTGATTAATTATTTTAAAGTTCAAATATACCATAACCATTCAAGATAACTGATCTTCAATTTATGAGATTTTAATAACAATCTCTATATATTTCTTCTCTTTAAATGAAACAAATTTTGTTTACATAAATAAAACAACCAATTGTATACTGATAATAACAACAACTACTACTACTACTATTACTACAACAACTTCAAAATTAAAAGCACAAAACTAAAATTGTTTTGAAAAATTGAATAGAATTAGTTGCAGCAAATTCAAAGAATCACAACAAAAATAACCAAAAAAAATCGTTATTTAATAAAGAAGAAAGATATTTACTCTCCTTATCATTTCTCTAAAGCACTTTTATATTTCTTCTCTCGAAAGAAAGAACCCACATTTAATTGATCTTGAAAGGTACTTGTTAGTAAGACACTAAAAAATTTGTTAACAAGAGTACCATTGATAGATCTTCATTGATGTTGTTGGTTGGGAAAGAATGCTGCTTCGATGGCTACTGCATGCTAGGATGGGATTAAGAGAGGAAAAGGGCATCTCTTGAGATCTAAAGAGTGAGAGTAGGGTTAGTTGGTATGGGTGTGGTTGATGAAGGCTCAAGAGAGTTAGCAGATTGCAAAAAAAGAAAATGGGTGGCTATTTGATGAGATTAATTGGGTTTTAAGAGAGATTGGAAGATTGTGTTGTTTGTGAGGAGTAAAGGAGATGAAGCAACTAATTTGAGAATACGAATTTAGGGTTCTTAGGTATTTATATTTTAAGGGCAAATTTGTAAATTATTATTAAAAAAGAAAGCCCGATTAGGCTCGCTAGCCATTCGAGTCAGGCACTAAGTACTCAAGTTTGTGCTCAACTCGACAATGATTGAGTTGAGTTCAAATTTTTTTCAATTAGAACCCGAGTAACTTGTAAGTACAAATATCTCACTTAAACCTTTACTTTAGATGTAATTTGAACTAAAATTGTTTTCAACAAGTGACAGTTGATGATGGTCGACACAGTGGTTGATCGTCGAAAATTGAAAAAGCCAGTCAAAATCTTTAAGGTGTTTTTGGATTTTTTTTAAAGAGAAGAAAGAGGGAAAATGCAATAGATATAGAAAGATGAAAGAAAGAAAAAAAAAAGGAAAGAAAGGAAAAGAAAAAAAGAAAGGAAAAAATGGAAAGAAACGAAAGAAATGAAAAAAAAATATTTATGATTTATTTATAGTGAAAATACATTTTTATCCTTCTTTTCATCAGCATTACTCACCTAAAACGATGCGTGAATCTCATACTTAACTGATTAACTTTGAAAATGTTTAATCTTAATTTGATTTAAATAAAAAATTATATCCTCAAATAATACATAAAAATTAGATCTAAATTGTAAGGAAAACAAAGAATTTTACAATTTGTCTTAGTTGGTACATTTACATTAAACCTTGACTAGCTATTTGTGATCGTGTTGTTTAAAATACAAATATATTGTATCAAAATTTGTGTCAACATAAAAAATAAAATTTTATTCTTAATTTTTAACAAATTAATTTTTTTCTTCAAAATTACATTTTTACTCTTGAAAAACCCTGAGAAAACTGTAATTTTGGACAAAAAATTATATATATTAACAACAACAAATATTACATATGTTAAAAAATTTCATGTCATCTAATCACGTCATAAATTAAGTAATGTTAACATCTTTATCAATTGCTATATGTACAAAAATAGCAACATTTAGATGGATTAAACAGAAATGTATTTAATTTTGTGTTATAATATGTTTAAATTTTAATTATTTAAAATAAAACGTAGTAAATTTATTTTTATATAATTAAATGTCCGAAAATTTAATTTTATTTATTTTTAAACATTGGTGTTATATTTAATATATTTGGTTGCTAAACCTTTTTAATATCACAGCACCTGCACCTATTACCTACCTATAGCATAGCAATAGCAGAAGAGCAGCACAAAAGATGAAAGGAAAACGGACTGACTAACCGGTAGTTTCTCTCGTGCAAACGTTTATTCCTCTCATAACTCACGACCAACTTTCTTATTTTTCAGTCTACCGATTGCTTTCTTCCAAATAAACAAATAAAATAAAAGAAAATTACAATGTTGGGTTGATTTAGGAATTTCGAAAAAAAATGAGATCTAATAAGAAAAAAAAATAAAAGAAAAATTCACTAAATATATCTGTGGAGTAAGAGGAGGAAATCGTAATAGTGGTCACGGAGATGGATACAAACGGAGCCACCACGAGCTCCGCTCCTGGTGGTGCTTCAACTTCAACCTCTGATTCATCTTCGTCGGCCAAAAAGAATTCCAAAAAACCCAAATGTATGCTCTCTTCTTGTCCCTTTCCCGCTAAAATCTGCATTGCTGGATTGGGTTTTTATTTATTTTTCTTTTTCTTCTGATGAATCTGTTAAAATGGGTGCAGTGTGGCTATAATAACCCAAGAAAAGGCAAGGAAACGTGAATTTTGGGTTTTTCTTACAGTTATTGTTCGTAGTTTTATGTCATTTATTGAGTTTTACTATGATATTGATAATTTGTTCCTGCTGAATGGTTGAAGATTTTATATAGTCTGTTAATGTATATATATATAAATTTGTATTTCATTTTGTAATATAGTTTTGCAAATCAAGGATTGGGCTTATTCTAGTTACTGTCTCTTTGTTGGATTGCAGATTCTAGGTTCACACAGCAAGAGCTTCCTGCTTGCAAACCCATTCTTACGCCAGGCTTGGTATGTTTCAAACTCTTTGTTGACTTTTCTTTTTGCAACAAGCTCTAAGGGAGAGACATAATTCACAAACCATTGCTTGAAATCTTGTGTTTAATTCCTCGGATGGAGGAAGCTGTGATTCTTCTTTCACATTTATATTAATGAAAACTTTCATTTTTCTTTATTGTTTTCAGGTCATTACAACATTTACCATAATTGGAATCATCTTCATCCCAATCGGACTTGTCTCCTTGTCTGCATCGGAGCATGTAGTGTTTTCTTCTCTTTTAACATCTCTATGCTAATGGGTTTGCTACTTGCTATTGATTCATGATGAACATAGAATATGTGCTGTTTTTGATGTATAGGTGGTGGAAATTGTTGACCGTTATGATGAAGACTGTGTTCCTCCTAATTATTCCAATGATAAGCTCGCATATATCCAAAGCAGTCTAACTAACAAATCTTGTACCAAGACTTTGATTGTTGGTCCAATTCCTTATCTACTTTTTTATTTTTTGTGTTCCTGGAATCCCCATGTTATATCTCTTATACACGTTCTGCTTTTCCACATTTCTTCTTAACATGTCCCCTCTGCTAATGAGCATTGATTTATCCTTTTTTATTCCTCATTCAGGTTCCTAAGCTGATGAAAAGTCCTGTTTTTATCTATTATCAGCTTGACAACTTCTACCAGAACCATCGCCGGTGTGTAAACTTATTTGAAGAAACGTTCTATACTTGTATTTATCCATGCCATGTTTGAGTTTAATGAATGTTTCTAGTTTTTCTTTTTTGGTATTTAAGAAACCCAATTCAGGTATACAAAATCCTTGATGAAACGTTCTGTATTTTTCTTATGTTTCTAATGCTAATTATTCATCTTCCTTGTATTGTGCTTGACTTGAAATCCTTTTCAATACTGTTACTTTTCATCTTTTGCTTTTTTCTTTAGCATTTTTGTGGGGAAATGCTTGCAGTTATGTTAAAAGTCGAAGTGATAAACAGTTGCGGAGCAAGGCATATGAGCGTGAAACAAAAAGTTGTGACCCTGAAGGTGTTTCAATAGATGGTCCAATTGTTCCTTGTGGCCTCATTGCATGGAGTTTGTTCAATGACACGTATGGATTTTCTGTGAAAAGTAAGATGCTAGAAGTCAATAAAATTAACATAGCATGGGACAGTGACACAGAGCATAAATTTGGATCTGATGTTTATCCAAAAAATTTCCAGAGTGGAGGGTTGCTTGGAGGTGCGAAACTGAATTTGAGCATACCTGTAAGTCTTGCTTTTTGTTTCTCTTGCATTGCATAAAACGGTACTTTTTTCCTCGTCTTCTTTTCTTTCGGCCGAGATTTTCATTTTTATTCTGCATGTTACAGTTAAGTGAACAAGAGGATCTTATCGTCTGGATGCGCACAGCTGCACTGCCAACTTTCAGAAAACTCTATGGGAGGATAGAGGAGTACCTCACAGCCAATGAGCGGATAACTGTTGTAATACATAACAATTACAATACCTATAGTTTTGGGGGCAAGAACAAGTTGGTCCTTTCAACCACAAGTTGGATAGGTGGAAAAAATGATTTTCTCGGCGTAGCATATATTACTGCAGGGGGGTTGTGCTTGTTTTTAGCAGTAGGCTTCATACTTCTTTATGTTATCAAGCCAAGGTGAGGTTCATATTTTTAATTTTACTGCTTACCATATTATGAAAAGTATAACTTGGAGTATATTAAATGCAAGTGGAGCTTCAGGCAAGAACATTTTTCTATTGAGAACCATATTTCCTGTCAAAGTTTTTCCTTACAACCTGCTTGACTGATGGTTATTGAATGGTAAAAGAAGAACTTAGCTAATTATTTCATGTTTGATTTGAAATTTGACATGTTATACTAGATTTCAATATTATAAAACAGCCATTTTCTTAAATATCAACTTAAATGTCTCAATTATTGATTTTCTGTTCTTTCTGGTTCTGGACATCATACATCAATACTGAAATGAGAAATGGAAAATGATGTCTAAAAATAAACTGGCATACATGTTTTCTTGTTTCATGTGATAATCAAATTCTTATGATTGGAAAATTCATTGTCAATTTTCATTTTACATTGTTGTTAATGCTGTTGTAACTATGTACTGCATTTGAGGTGGATCTTGCGTTTTTGTGCAGGCCTCTAGGTGATCCATCCTACTTGTCTTGGAACAGAAGTCCATCGGGGCATCCAAATTAGGAGGATTGCTATAAATTGTAGGTACATTGTACTTGTTTTTGTTTGGGAGTTTCCTAAGTTCTTAGGTAGGTTTCTGCAAATATTATTAACTAGTTTGATATCCGGGCGATCCATGGATTAGTTTTATTTATTTAAATATGTATTTATACATAAAAATTTTGTATTATTCTCACATATATTATTATATATATATATAGAAAACCAAACCCTATTTAAAAAAATAAAAAAGAAAGCCAAACCCAAATATATATATATATATATATATATATATATATATATATATATATATATATCCAACTAACAAATTAAACAGCAAGAATTTAGAGGTTTAAATAGTAATAAACTATTTGATTACCTGATATTTAGAACATTGATTTTCTGAATTCTGATTTCTGATTGGAGTGTGGTGGCTAATGACCCTAACGAAGTTATAGGGGTAGAAGTAACATGTTTAATCAATCTATCATACAATTATCAGAAAATAATTGTAAATATTTAATATACTAGTAATTAATCTTTGGTTTAGACTAGTGTAATTAATCCACAAAGAAAACTATAATGAATTTTGTTAAGAAAATTATTGCCATAAAATTGGCATATACTGTTGGAAATTTTTAAAATAGTGAAAGAATGATTGATTAAAAATCTATTTAATCAATAGAATAAGAAACTAGATACAATTATTCAATAAATAGTTTTTTTCAAAGTGTTGCATATTCTTTGAAATGATATTTTTTTCACTTTTGAATGGTTAAAATCAGAACCATTGGTTTCTATAAGTTGTTATTATATTAAGTAATTGCTTTTGTTGGATTAAATAACACAATTGAAATATCACAATATTTGTTTTTGAGGACACAACTTTTGGATTGAATCTCTATAATTAGAGATGTCAAGATTCATTTTAAGATAGACTTGACACTTGAACTATCTGAAAAGTTTAGACATTTTTACTTCACTCTCATTCCAAAGTATAATCAAGTCTCTTAAATATTGTTTACCGTTGAAAATAATGGTTAAGAAAAAATATTTTTGTACTTGTTAAGGGTGTTTAGTGGTATGATTTTACAAGTGCAATGTGATTTCAAACGGTGGCTTTTTTATTATATTCTAAGGATATTCGACAAACCATTGTTGCATACTGTAATTGGTAGGGAAATAAGCTTAAGAAAAGTGACATTAGCAGCATGTCTTGAAGTCACTTTTGCACTTGTTTGTATTTTATTAAAGTTCAACAAATAAATCAAAGATCAATGTGTTGAAGCACTCAAGGAGGAAAAAATTCATTCTCATCCACCATTGAGGAGGCTCGACCAAATTACCAACAATCTTAGGCTTATTTTGGTTCAAAGATGGATTCCTTGAGGGAGATAACTACTGGTTTTCATAAATGAAAACAATTTGGTAAGGCAACTTTGAAATGGAAAAAAAATGGAATTACCAGATAAGCTTTATTAACTTCTTGAATTTTATGCGTGGTTGCTTCAGTTTTTAATTGTTGCATATAGATTTTAGATTATATAGTAACAACAATGTGAAATTGCTTCATATAGGTTTAATTTTATTCTCAATAATTTATATATTCCTCCATCATCATGAAAAAAAATTCAAGAGAATTATTTTATATAAAATTGCAAAGTATCTCTTGAAAAGCTTGTGTGAATATCACAAGAAACATAAGGAAATGTTAGAATATGAAGTGGAAGAAGGATAGTTCCAAATAAATAAATAAAAAGCACAAAGGAAAAGCTTGATGCATGCTTATGAAAATCAAGGGTGCATATTTTCATAAAGTCATTAAATAATGTTTAATACTTCTTCTTATACAAGGAAAATGTACCAGTAGGAATAAATTAAATCTGTTGGAATAATATTTAAGTTGAAAAACTTGAATAAGTGGGGCGTGACGAATAAAGACTAGTTTTACGAAATATGTTAGTGAGAACTAGGATTTGCTCAAAAATATTCCAAGATAATCCTTCAATATTGAAATCAAAGGTGAAGTTTTATAAATTATAAATTTATAGATTACTTAATAATTAAGTTTGGTTTCTAGTTAGTAGTGAAGATAATTAAATTGTCTTGTCTAAAATTGGAATATTCGGAAAGAACTATGTATGTGAGCTTATGTTGATATTTATTTTGTATTAAATGATCTTTTGATTAAAATAAATTGTTAAAACATGTTCTTGGTAAAAAAAATATATATGTTTGATATGATGAAATCGGATCATGTAAAATACAATTATAAAAGCATGTAATAAGAAACTTATGTTTTAAAATGCATTTCGCTTAAACATGTGATAGATGATTTATTAGTGAAATTACATGCTTATTAAGTTCTATAGGAATTTAATTCCTAAGATAAATGTGTTTTTAAAACTATTTAAATTAGTGTATGGTGTTATATGTGATTTACATAACATTACTTTTGATAGAAGAAAATTTCTAGTACATGACTTTTATGTTAATTGATTAAGTAGTGCTATGATTTTATGATGCATGCAATGGATGATCATTAGATATATTTTGATCTTAAACTTGATTATAATTTGATAGGACTAGATAAGAAGCCAAATGTTTTGTTAAAGAAAGATTTACTGATAAGTTGCATATTAGACATATTAATTGTCATATTTTCCTATGATTTAAATTCTTTTATATACTTAATTTTTGGATTTGACTTATATTTTCTATTTTGTATTGTGAATGAAGGAAAATGGACAAAATGGATTAAAAGCTGTAAATTCTGCTCAAGTCACAAAATCGAAAGAAATCTTGGAATTCAAGTCAAGATCTATCACTTGTAGCTGAAGTTGACTGAATCAATCTAAAGATGGCAAGTGGAAGATTTTAATTATTAAAGAAGATTTGCAATTACTATTTTTGGCAAGTGGTGGAAAAAAGAAAGAAGTTTAATTGTAATCAAACTCAATCAGAGAATTTTCCTTTAGAAACAGATTCTGGAGTTAGGATATTTAGTATATATAGACTAAGAGTGAAAGAGACTGATATTCGGAAATCTTGAATTATCATTGACATATATTTTTATTTTTTTTCTTTTGTGTTTTTCTCTAAACTTATGGCTTGCTAAGTTTTTAGTCTAGCCAAAGGATAATTAAAGTTTGGGTTCTTTAAGAATTGTGAGATCTAATTAGTTTTATATTGTTTTTTATATCTTTATTATTTATATGTCTTCTGTTCTTGTTTAAATTATTGTTTTGATTGATTGTGCAAAAAGGGTCATTTGTTCAATTGTCAGGATAATATATCGCCAATTAGAAACATGAATCCGTAATTGTTTACTTATTCTAATATAAGTGGTAAATAACATAATTGATTACAAATAGGTTTTCGATTCTAAGTTAAGAAGATATATAATCTAGCTTAAATGAACCTACATGTGTATTCGTTGGTTTGAATTGGTAGTCTCTCTAGTTTTCAATGCTGTTGGTAAATTAAATCTTAAGATCGTAAATAAGATTGTTTAACTGACAAGAGAAATAATTAGAGATCGTATCCTGATTATCGAAGAAGTAAGGATGGATAGGTTGTTAGGTCGTACCAATAACCATAACCAATTTAGTAAAGATTAAAAGAATTCATTTTTGCATCAATGATCAATTCCATGAACTCATTCTAAGATTATTCCTTTGGTTGGATATTTTCATCATATTCTCACTACAACAAAATCATCATTTTACTTTTTAATTGTTTTGCAGAAAAATAAATCTAACCAATCTCTTGGGAAATGACCTTACTCATTTATACTACAGTTTAAATTTATTTTGAGTAGGAATTATTATTATTGGTTTCGACAGCCACCATCTACACAAATATAGGATGATTACTTTCATACATATATATAATATAGTAAGAATTAATTGCTAAAGAAAATGTTTATTGCATTCATATCAATTTGAAATTGATGTTAATAAAATCAAAATGATTTTAAAATTGTGAATTGGACAAAGGGTGTATATGGAATAACTTAAATGTTTATTGCTTCCATGACAAGTTTATAAAATGTGTAAATTAGTCAAGTTCTAGTTTGAGCTTAACAAGATCTTAAACAATGGCATCATAATTCGATGAGATAACTTTTGCTTATAATTGTGTTTATAGTAAGTTCAATGAAATGTTATCATTTGATTATTTAAAGATGAAATGTTAATTTTGATACAGATTAAAAGCAAATTAAAAGTACTAAACGGTCTTTATTTAGCAATTTGCTACAAAGGATATAAGTGTTACGGATGTGATTTTGGGACTAAAAAATTAGAGAATGGCAAGTTAATTTTTCCAATTTCACTATATTAGAAGGATTCTAAAAAGAATCTATTCTTTAACTATACAACTTATGACACACTTTATAAGATAAAGAAATGTTACTTGCATAATATAAAATGCAAAAATAATTAAGTACTCGATGTATGCTATGATATCTGTGTTTAGAAAAAAGGCTAGTAGATATACAAAGAGGCCCAACATAAATTGCATCGGAATTGTTTTATGATATTAAAGATAATGTAATACGACTTTCAATATTGCAATCCTTCAATATTAGAAGGATAAGCCAATGCAATTTTATTACTAACATGGCATTAAAAGTGAATCCATAAATAGATTGGTTACAATAATTTGTGGGGGTGGTGTATTTTGGATATGTATTGTACTATTTGTGCAGTTAACATTAGATATGGCAAGTAAGGATTAAGTGAAAATTATAATATTAATTCCTTTAGATCTTAAACTAATGTCATATAAATTTATTTTGATATTGAAGCTACTTTATCAAGGGTTAAAAACCAAATATTCATTAGAATTTAGACACATTAATTAAAGCATAGCGATGCATTTGACAAAAGGTGCACACCATATATTTTGTCACGAAAAGTATATTGTCAATAAAAGGAAGCTTAAAGAATCTTTTAACAAAAGAAAATTATAATGAAAATTATGTCTAAAATTTTCAAGGAGGATGGGACTCAAGCCCATTAATTTTAGTCACACACTGCAAGTACTTAAATATATAAACACATCTCAAGGTTGACAAGTGCTTGAAACTGTATGACAAAAAAAGGAGATTAAGTTATTACTCTTAATGAACTCATAACACGTAAGTATAGTGCTGAAATACTTATAGGATTGTATTTCTTATGGAGTTCACTTATATGAGTAGAAGTGATGCCACTTTTAGGAGCAAAGGGCTTGGATCTCAAGTGCTCATAAATAGATACACTACATATGGCTAATAATCGTGCCGAGTTTTTGTTAAATGACTTTTAATAAATTCTTAAGTTTTAAGTGTAAATTAGTGTATAACTAATCATTATAGAACAACTAGTTTAAGACTTTGTTCCACCACGTCGAACTGATTAACTCAACAACACTTTTGCACTAAGGTGCAGGTTTTAAATTAGGGTTGCTACCTTCTAAAATAAAAAACTAAATACAATTATTCAATGAATAGTTTCTTTCTCAAAGAGTTACATATTTATAGAAATTGTGTTCTTTCACTTTTGAATGGTTAAAATCCTAACTATTGGTTTTCAAATTTGTTATTATATTAAACAACAAAATTGAAAGATCACAACATTTGGTTGTAAGATCACAACTCTTGAATTTGATCTCTATAAATAGAGATGTCAAGATTCATTTTGAGATGTACTTGTAAAACATTGAACTATCTTAAAAGTTCAAACATACTCTCTTCCCATCTTATTCTAAAAGTAGAAAAAAAATTTAGACATTGTTTACTATATAAAATAATAACTAAGACCATATACTTTTTTTACTTGTCAATGGTATTTAGTGATTTGATTTCACAAGTGTAATGCGATTTCAAATGGTGGTTTCATTGTATCTAAATGTTATTTGACAAATTCTTATTGCATATTGTAATTGGTGGAAGCAAAATAAGGATAAAAAAGTGACAATAGTAGCATACCTTGAAGTCGTTTCTGTATTTGTTCGTGTTTCATCGAAGTTCAACAAGGAGTTCAAAGACCAATATGTTGAAGCAATAAAGGAGGAACACGTTCATCATCAACCACCATCAAGGAGGCTTAACCAAATTACCAACATATATAGATTCAAAAATGCCTTGCAAAAGTTCACTTTTGCGATGCACACATGCCTCGTGGAGATACACTTCCCTAAGACAAGCATGCCTTACAAATTTGGGGTTCCCAAATTTGCAACTTTTTTTCCAAAAATTTAAAGAAAACAAGAAAACAATAACTAAGAACATGCCTTTAGTTGTTTTCAATCACAGTTCTGATGGAAGTTTAGAATTTTGGTGGAGATTATTTTAAGTTGTAAGAGAAAAAAAATTTGAGAATTTTGAGTATAATATACAAACTCAAAAATATCTTAGGGACAGAAGTTCACTTTCATAACGCACAAATGCCTCTTGAATCTGGGATTCTTAGAGCCCCAAATTATGGTCTAAATAAACATCCATTAAAATTATAGTCTAAATAAAGAGTAGTGAAGTCTAAAAGCCATAAAATCTACAAACATTTATTAAAATCCACACCAAAGAACATCAAATTTGTCATGTTATCTCATTATTCAAATTATTTGAATCATTTGATTCTTCCAGCAGGTCATCTTTGTTTTCCTCATCATCTTCCCAACCTATAAAATAAATTTTTAATTTGTTCAATTTTTAAAATAACATTATCACTTGTAAAAAATATTTATTCAATGAAAATAGATTACCACTTTATATAAAACCCTATAGCCAACTATGAGAGCTTGAATCTTTCTAGGAAGAAGATGACTCATATACTTATTTAGCACACGTCCCCTAATGCTCAAGGTTGATTCAAAAGCGACAATAGTTATGGGTATACTCATCAAATCACAAGCCATGTTAACCAAAATAGGAAATCTAAAACTGTGATCCTTCCACCATTTCAATACATCTAAATCTTTATTAGTAAAAAAATCAAGTTTTGATATATCCAAGTATACTTCCAATTGAGACTTGGAACTCAGGACATCATCTTCATCATCTGCCAAATCCATCCATGTTTATATTGATGCATTTTATGCAAATACAATTAACAAAGAATAAGAAGTTACTATTGATAAATTGTTGCTTACAATGAGATAAATATAACATATAAAGTATAAGTTGTTATTATTGATATTTACATCCAAATTGGAGATAGAACCCGTTGCAATTAAAGAAGTGAGAGAAATTTGACTTTGTTGGTTTTGGCCTTGGCCTTGACTATGTAATCAGCTAGAAGCATTCTTTGTATACTCTTCATAAAGCATAAATAACTTTCTTTTCACCACATCCAACCTCTCTTGAAAACCTTGAAGATCAATTTTCAAAAAGCATCACTTCAACATTATGAACTTTATTTGAGGGTCAAGAACCACCGCCATTGCAAGTAGAACACTATGCTCACTCTAATACTTGTCAATTTTTTTTTAATATTTGAAGTTTTGCCTTGTAATATCTCATCATCTCCATCCAAGTACTCCATTAAAGGCATTTCAATTTTTCTAACTTGAGCAAAATACAAGTTGGCGGTTGGGTAACTAGTTCTCGAAATCATATTCGTGATTTCATATAATGGTTTTAAAAAATTTACAAATTTCCTCTCCCATCTTCCACTCTTCACTTGATGGACAATGCTTATAATTTCTACCATTTAATGCAAGTATAGAAAATGCACGCTTAAATTTTAAAGCACGCTCAAGCATCAAGTAGAGTTCCATCAAGTTGAGAAATCCAAAACCAAATATAAACTAGAAAAAATTGAAACCTTTTTAATACTTTCTTTAAAACTCCTCATTCTAGCTTCCGACCCCTTCACATACATAATACTTGCTCTAATTTTTTCATTAACTGTAGAAGCTACTTTCAAATCTTCTTGAACGATAAATTTTAGAAAGTGGGCATAACATCAAATATGAAAAAAATCACTATCACATAATAAGCTCTCTTGCAAACAAAGCACATTTTTTAAGGTGAGTAAAATGTTATCAATAACAGAAGCATTATCCAAAGTAATGGAAAAAAATTTTGTCTATCCCCCAATCATTTAAAATTTTCAGTACTTTTTTAAATAATTCATATTCCGAATGTAGAGGTTGCATATCACAAAAGGCAAGAATCTTACTACTTCTAATCTAAATCAACATAATAAACAGTTAAGCAAAAGTACCCCTCATTAATGCAAGCAATCCATAGATCACAAGTGAGACATATTTTACCTTGAATTTAAGCCAAGTATTCTTTCAGTCTCTCTTTATTTTTCACATAAAGTTTCCAAACATCAGAGCCAGCATTAAACCTAGAAATAAATTTTACCTCGAAGTTTAAATACTTCAACACATTCCTAACTCCATATTTAACAAATGGGAAAAAGGAGATTATGCCTTCTATAGCCATAGCTACTAATTCTCAAAAAAAAAATTTGATCAAATTTTCTACTTCTCACCTTTCCTTCATAGCCAATTATCATTTCAGACATATCTTTTCACTTTAAAACTGTTATCCCTTTACACGAACTCACATGACACCTTAGAAATGAAGTTTCATATTGAGAAAAATTGGCCTTATATATTATCTCACACCTTTACATTTAGTATGTGGTTTACCATCGTCAACACTGATAACAGGTTTTTCGAAAGATTTCCTCATTTATGAAGATTTTTATCCAAGCTTTTTTTTATTGATTTTCAATTATTTTGGTTTCAACCTCACATTTTTCATGTTCAACTTCATTAACATCTTCATCATCATCAGTATCAGTATCACTAGCAACATTAATATTATCTCTATGCAGAGTCTAATTTTGAGAATGAGATGCCATATTAAGACCAACATTGTCAACAACACACCAAGACAAAAAAAAAATAAACACACAACACAACAAATTAACATAAGCAAGCATCTAAAACTAACAAAAGCATTATAAAGTTTCATATACTCAATGAAGATTTTTCTAACAAAAGAAAAAAACAATATTAGATTCATCTCATACCAATGGAAGCTTGACAGCAATAATTAAAGTGTGGTTTTTTGAAGGATATATAACCTAAAATTTGCAACACAACACCAAATAAACATGTTAAGATGTTTAAATACTCAATGAAGACTATTTTCGTACTATATTTTCTGTATAATTAATTAGAAGCATGTAATTACTCACACCTTTTGCAGTGTTACAGCTAGACTAAAGGTAAGCTTCTATTATCTTACATGTCAACATAGTTACTTTTTATATTCAACAAATCAGCTAATCTAGACTTATTTTGCCGATCTAAACTGTGTCAGTGAAATGGTGCCAGTCTGTTGTATATTTCAGTAAACCTTGTCCATGAAGATTCCAAGAAACAGTCCTTTGTCTTTCCACACATATATTAATGAACACCACAATAATTTCTACTACCATCTACTCACCCGTACACTCAACTGCAAGGATACTGAGACTGTCACCTTTTGGTTTGCGTTCAACATTTAATCCAATGGCTAAGTAAAGTGGGTATTGGGTAATATCGAATGCTGCAGCTGCCTTTTTTTATTACATTTAGGTGCAAAGACTGAATCATGTTTTAACGAGAATAGAATCTGGCAGTGATAAGCAACATGCATGGGTGCACATGCAGTTTACAAACTTAATTTTTTTTTTTTTACTTTTTATTATTTCTTAAACTTGTGGTTCAGTGGGGTCAAATGCAGAAGAGCTGAGGCATCATTAATTAATACTTTTTGTTACTTTTTAATTATTATGAAGACGATGAATAAATCAAGAGTTCAAAGAAATTAATAATAGTTGGGTTTTTGTGAAGAAATGGGTGTCATTAGCCAGATTTAGGGAGCTGGAGACAGTTTCCATTTAAAATGTACCTGAAGCCTACAATTTCCATTTAAACAGCTCTTGTTTCTTTCAATTTTTTATGTTTATTTTTATTTGAGATTTTAAATTTATATATAAATTCATATAAATTATTATTTATATTTATGATATATAACTATTAAATTTTTTGTTTCTTAAAATCCTAAATATAATATATCACTATCACTATATATTAAATAAAATTTTTGAAGACTCTAAATGTTAAATAATTAACATTAAAACATATATAAATATGATTTTTAAGTATTTAATAATAAATGTATTTTTCTATATAAAAATAGTTTCAATAAATAATTTTAATAATTTTTAATTTTCTTATTAATTATCCAATGTATTGTCAATAAAATTTTTAAACTCCACAAATGATATCAAGATAATGACATATTCTTAATTTTATTTATTTTTTATTTTTTTTACAAATGATACCAAAATAATAACATATTCCTAATTTTATTTATTTTTTATTTTTTAATATTTTTTAAATAATATATATCAATCATCTTAACATAACTTGTAATAATGTATTAGATAATAATTTAAATTTTATATATATATATTTTTTCATATGAAAATCCTCAATAATTATTTTATCTTTTTGCTACATTTTATCTAATTTATCTAATAGTTATCGTTACATTTACATTCAAACTCATTCTATCATTAATTTCAATCACACTTTAACCATCCCCGCTCTGCGATATTTTCTATCCAATTGGAATTAATTTCTAGGCGCCCCCCCAGTACGAGGCATTCATCGTTTAATCTCACATCAACAAATCGGTCCTGCGCTTAAACCTAGAATGATATGTATGGTTATTTCTATCATGGAAAACCACTTAAATTTCAATAAAGGAAAATCAGAAAAATATATTAACACATGTACGTACGGAAAACCCAAACAGCTGAGCCATTCAATCAAAAACCTTGAACATATACAATCATATCACCAGAAATTAAACAGAGTATCATAGTGCTTTCTTACAGCTTTGAAGAAAATTAGTAACTTGGTCAATGAAAGGGGGCTAATGCTCTTTAAGATCCGGACTCCAATGTATTTTTATCCGTCGAAGGTGTCTGCTGCTCTGAAGAAGCACCTGAACCAACAGGTTTTTTGAGCTGAACAAGGATCATCGTCATGTTATCACATCCCTCGCCACCGGCAGTCGGAGCCAAACACCTGTCAAAGACTCTCTCACAAATAGCCGAGAGCTTAGTTTCCTGCACAAGACAAAAGATATGTGTTAGCTCATTGCCCATCTAACAACAGTTCACCAGGCTTAGCAGTGTTAAATGATGGAATCTTAAGCATTGACAGGTACTTACAGAGTTTAACTGCTCTCGTACATAATCCACTAGTTGTTGACTTGACATACAGTCCCTAGTGAACGAAACAGATGATGTTAGTATCAAATTAATAAAAAAACAATTAATATCATCAAATCCACCGATGTTTACTAAATTATTCGCATGATTAATTTGGATGAGTAAAACTAAGATTCACAAATCAGAAAAATAGCTCTCTACCACCATTGTACAGGTCATCAAATGTAACAACTGATATAGAAAATATCGTATACCAGGCAGATGAGTGTAAACTATAATTTTCTCACCAATATTGCACAATCTACTTCCATGACTTACTGGTTTTTAAAGTTACAGATCCAGATACGCTCAAGATGTTTTCTTTAAATAGGAGAAGGATCCCCACAAATTTATTTTAAGAAATTGGAATAACTTGGTAATATCTTAACATTGACATCACCGGACATATCTTTTTTATATTGCCACTTTTTTGCATTTGGTCCTTGAGATGAATCCCAAAAGGAAAAAAAGAAGAAAGATCAGACCTCTCTCATTTAAAATTTCAAGTTCCATCATCGTCATCATCATCGTCCTCGTCCAAGTCATCGTCTTTATCCTAATATTGAGGTAAGCTATATAAACCAATATATAAACTTACGCTAAGTCGTCAATATGAATTCTACAATTTGTTCTTTCAGCTATTGTTCTATCATATTTTTTCAAATAACTTCCTTCCACATCCTTTTTTATCTTCCCCTAGACTTGACCCCTTTTTTCATTACTCATAACCTCCACTATCATAACTAGAGTGCCCATAAGTCTACATCGTATGTATCCAAATCAACGTAGATGACTTTCATCATCTTATCTTTGATAGATACCACTTTAACCTTTTTGCAAATGTCCTCATTTCTCATTCTATCTTTTATCGTATATCCGCACATCCATCGCAGCATTTGTATTTCTGCTACACTCATCTTCTGTGTATGCAATCTTTTAGTCCCTCAACATTTACAACCATAAAGCAATGTTGGTCAAAAATTTTGAGTTCAATGCTGGCACTTATTTAAACTCCAAAGAAAATCTCACTCTTTTGCATAAATCACTAAGTTTCAATTATATCAAGTTTGTATCATAACCTCACTTACCAAACGAAAGCATATTCCTATATAATAAATAATTTAAATTGTTTATATGTTTGATTCTTCTCTATTCTTTCTTAAGAAAGCCCATATGCCCATCCACAATCAGACAAAGTGACCAAGAATAACATGATGCAGGAGGAACCAAAAGGACTATATTAGTCAATGACAATCTTCAAATTAGACGTTAAGAAACACAAATGTCATGTGAAAGTTGTGAATGGACAGGGAAAGTCCAATTGAAAGGAAAAAAGATATCAGTCCAAGTTTTACATGATATCAAGCTTGGTAAAAGTTAAACTAGCCGAATGAGGCAAAGAAAATTAGTTAAGGTCAAAGACAAATTAATATTAGCACACACATAAATATATATATATATATATATATATATATATATTAAAAAAAGAAGAGAAAAAAAGCTTATACTCTTAATTCCCCTTAGCCCTCAACTCTAGAAGTATTGACATGGTCAATGGTACATGTTAACCCCACCACCACACACCCGCGCCACCCCCCCCCCCCCCAAAAAAAAAAAAAGGGTCAATGGTAAATGCTATATATTGCCTGTAGATATCCTACTTACTACCTAGCAAAAACAGCCCATCTCTTCTCATTCTTAAGTATTTAGCAGCATTCTTTACAACCTTACCCAAAGTTTTGTTTCTTGCCTATCTGTCCTCACCAATACCCCTCCTACTAGCTCCCAAGGGAATCTATACATGATATAAATGTTCTCTTAATTCCAGTCCCTTCATATTTACACAAATAAACGCCTATATACACACATAAATAGACAACCCTGATTATGAATCACATATATAAATAAAAGCTTATTTTCATTAAGTTGGGAAAGGCTGCATGAACCCTCCCCCCTGCTCTCATCTAGGGGGTGTAAATAAACAGAATGTTCAATGAACAGTTCTCTAAACATATTTGTTTTTTCTTTTTTGTTTATGTTCATTTATTAACCTTAACAAACGATCACGAACAGAGTGAGTTTCATTCATTTATGTTCGCGAATAAATTTGTTTAAAATTTGTTTAAAATTCATTCATTTAATGAATCATTTAATATTCATTTGTTGTTTGACATTAACAAATTTTTAAAATTACATATTTATTCATAAGTTATTTTAATATGTAAATATTAAAATTACGTATATGAAGATTTTCTATTTTGGTATATTACAGATATAAATATATATATATATGAGTGAATACAATTTATTTGTTTATAAGTTTTTTATTTAATGTTCATGAACATATTTATTTAATGTTCACAAACACATGTTCGTTTAATACTCACAAACAAGCTCACCGAACATGAAAAGTATTAAAAAATAAACGAATACGAACATAGTAACTTTCGTTCATATTCGGTTCGGTTACACTCCTACTTTCATCAAACAGTCACAACTTACTCTGACAGACTGTTTGATACCAAATGATATCAAATCTCAAAGATACCCAAATAATATTCTTGAAGCATCAAAACTTGATTTCATAACATGAGAGTAAAAGAGATGCAAGTTCTTGTAATACAAACATTCTTATGAAGTGACTCACCAAATCCCATCGCAAGCTAAAACAAGAAACTCGTCATCATCACAAAGCTCAACCTATTTCAGAGAGGGTAAGAACACAGAATAAGCATAGGGATAAATAAATATATTAACTGGCAATAATTTATCTTTATTTTACAATGGCAACAGAAGTTTTGTATATGCATCTGATATGGTAAAATTACAGAATAAAGATTGTTTATTTTTTATTTTGATAAAAGAATAATAAAAAGCCTACCCCAATCTATTGAGATACGGGAGGTAATGATGACGATAAAAGAATATTAAAAGAGTTAGTTTCTTTATTAAAATCAATTACCCAATATCGAAATTTATAGGAGTTAGAATAATTACACAAACAGTAAAGCAAACACCAATTCACTTACAGTGTTAATGTCCGGATTAGCCGTTACAATCTGCTTTTCAGCAGGCAGGGTTTTGTTCTGTTTAAACTCCACATCTCCTGCAAGAGAAGACAATATAAGCAAGCAATTGGATGTTAGATCCATTTCCCCTCGTCACCATACCTAAATTTCCCCTCAACAGAAAAATAGTTAAACAGGGGTCTAGAAGGCACCAATAGCCCTGGCCAAGTTTAAACTTCCATTGACACGTCCCACTTGAATAAAACCACCAGCTTTCAGAATCCTATCTTTCTCCACCTCAAGGTCAGGCTTATGATCTTTAGACAAATTATACGCCTGCAAAAAGAAACTTCTATGAATTAAAGCATGCACCAGCTAAGCCATGCCACCTTGAAGAGGAACCTTAATGCATATCCAAGAGAGAGGTAAAGAAAATTTAAAAAGATATCTAAACATGGAGCATGGATAAATACTTTAGAGACTAGTTCAGTGATAAATACAGTGACTATAATACTTAATGCAAATTGAAAAATGACGTAACAGGATTGTATTGCATTAACACCGCTTTCCAGTCTCCCATCACCAATCAAATGGGAGAAATGCAAGATCATCTGCTATAACCATTTCCATGTCACATCTGACAAAATACCCACACATATAAAATGGCAGGGCCATCCGGATTGTCTTACTCCTAAATTCGTGACAAAAATATAGCCTGAAAAATAGCCACTTAGAATTTCTAGAGTTTGACTTATACCACCAGCTGTCATTCAAAGCAGACATCCCTTCAGCTCACAATTTTAAAAGGCCTTCAGAAAAGGTTCTGCAGAAGAAGACATAATTTTGAAATTGTCTTTTCATAGTTCTGCAGAAGAAAGAAAATAGTACCTGGCCCTTTCTAGATATCACACATCGGGAATCACCAGCATTAGCGACAACAAGTTGTTTGTTTCGAATGATAGCTACGCAGGCTGTGCTTCCAGATGTAGGTCCACGAAAATCAGAGTGAGGGCCCTAGTTTGCAATCAACACAAAGACTTCACATTAGAATTCCAAAGGTAAAATAGACATATCTGACAAATCAAACAAAAACTTCTTGCATATAGTATTGCATTCAAAGGATTAAACAAATCATATTAGAGTTTGCAGCACATATGATGCTTCAATTTAAGCTGCATCAGAGAACCCTTTTCTCCACTAAAAGTTGAAAGTGAAGCTAACATATGATTTTATAATGCTTGTTTGCTATCGACCTATCTGTAGAGTACAAACTATTCAAAGTTCTCATTTTCAAAAATTAAAGTAATGAAGTGAAGGTATGTCAACTTCATATTAGAATTTCACAGGTAAAAAATCTGACAAATCAAACAAAACCTTCTTGCATATGGTATTGCATTCAAAGAATTAAACAAATCATATTAAAGTTTGCAGCACATATGATGCTTCAATTAAGCTCTGCATCAGCGAACCCTCTTTTCTCCACTACAAGTTAAAAGTGAAGCTAACATAGGATTTTATAATTCTTGTTTGCTATCCACCTATCTATAGAGCACAAACTATTCAAAGCTCTCATTCTCAAAAATTAAAGTAATGAAGTGAAGGTATGTCAATTTCTTATTAGAATTTCACAGGTAAAATAAACATATCTGACAAATCAAACAAAAACTTCTTGCATATGGTATTGCATCCAAAGAATTAAACAAATCATATTAAAGTTTGCAGCACATATGATGCTTCAATTAAGCTGCATCAGAGAACATTCTTTTCTCCAATACAAGTTAAAAGTGAAGCAAACATATGATTTTGTAATGCTTGTTTGCTACCAACCTATCTATAGAGTACAAACTATTCAAAGTTCTCCTTTTCAAAAATTAAAGTAATGAAGTGAAGGTATGTCGATTTGTCTAAAAGCACTCCCATTTTTCCTATCCATAATAGAGGTCAACACAAGGGAAAGGTATAACATTTAAAGCTTTCTTAATTCTAACTAAAATACCTGAACAGTCACTTATATCTAATGGTATTCATAAGATGGATACAAGCAAATAACTACATTAATTCACAATCCTTAGGCGACCTGAAGAATATGCTCAAGTCAATGTCTAATGCAGGGGCAGTAAAAGTTCTAAAATATACAACCCCAAGCAGTACAGTGGACTGACTGCCAATTTCCTTCATATTTTCAGTTCTCTTTTGCAGAGTCAAAGGGCAAAAGGGCCGAATTTTGGCCCCTTTCAATGCTAATTGTCCACATGCTCCTTTTATTACTTTCCAATCCAGTTCATATTAATCTGATATTAATCAGATCGTAAACCACAAGCAAAATCTTCCTTATTATATTCCTCTTCTGTTGTTTAGGCTTCTCAAAGCCTCAAAGAACAACTCAAAAAGTTTCAGATAACTTTTCATTTCCTTAGTTAAAAACTGTCTATTGATCTAGCCCAAAAAGTAATATAGCAAACTTCACTAATCATATTCAATTCCAGACTATATCCTACCTTCAATTAAGCATAGCATGCTTCATAGAGTTGGTGAAATTAAATCTATTTCCTAAAAGCAGTATTGGTTGTTAAAATTAAATACGTCTAAGTTAATTAATATTTTACCAAAAAAAGTTAGTTATTAAAAAAAATCCATATAAACCACAAAGGGGCAAAGCTTCTTTTTTCAGTATTCTCATGAACTTTTTCCAATTTACCATATAAGCAAATGACAATTCATTTGTAAACAGATTTATTACACAATGAATACACCTAATATAAAAGAACTAGAATATATAATAACTCGTATCGATAGCACAGGACATGGGTCTGTTGAAAACTTATTCTACTCCCTCGCATGGACATTCACAACAACCAAAGAAGCACTTAAAGCTATGTAGCCTAGATCTCATTGAAATATTTTCCAATCAAAATACTTAGCAACCAGAGAGGCAAATACAAAATGAACTTTCTCCACAGAACTATATATATATATATATATATATATATATAATATCAGTTCTCTATCATTAAAATACCTCCTCCGAAGGCCAATCATCAAAATGGTTATTGGCTGCTTCACCACCCCTAGGAGACCATATGAGCCCTTCAATAAGGCCGGAAACCTTGTCCATTCTATCTCCCAGGATGGCTAATTCTCTCCATCCCCTTTGTCCACGCATCATCTCATCCATTCTGCATGATCGATAAAACAGCAGTTGGATACATGCTTAGCAGAAAAAACAACTAAACAACAAGCACCCTTATTCACATCATATGTTATCCAGCAAAATGAATTTCATCACTCTTAAATTTCAAAATTATAGCTCGGCAAATTCACGGGGAAAACAGCAAAACAAGCTAGACAACCATGAACTAAACAGTCAAAGATGCAGTGGCAATAGCATACGCCAGAATGGAGCTATAAATAACTCATCCATTAAAAAACCAGTAACATTTTGGCAATATTAGAATGAAATTGCATCAGTGCCAGAAGGAATTCACTAGATAAAGAAGGGAAAAACTTAAAATGATCATTTTTAGGCATTAACCAAACTTGAGTTGCAATGATTATGAGCTCCAAGCATGCAGTCCATTTCATGATTCCAGGAAACTGAAAAAATTTAACTTACATGTCAAAGACACCTTCTCAGTTACCTCATGCTTGATATATGGCAAATCTTCCAAATAATGTAACCAACAAATTAATGCGAATAAACCCAGTAAGGGAACCTGAGAAAAGCTTTCTGTAATGAAGTCCCTATGTCTCCAGCTGAATAAGCCTCATGCTTGAGCACCTGTTCGTGAAGATACTTGCCACAAAACTTAGCCACAGCTTTGCCTGTAGACAAAAGGACGCACATGAAAAATACTCAAAAGACTTACACTAATAATTTAATCTGCTAAACAGCTCATCCAATCATGCAAAGGCTTTGAAAACCATGAAAGCTCCAACAAAAAAGAAAAAAGAGAACCAGAGCAAAAGTAAAAAACCATAATGTGAGCAGCTCAACTTCTATGTTTAAGATTTCAGGTCCACTAGAAAGCTATGAAAGTAGGTAAACTTTCCATAGAGGCCGACACTTACCTATACAACTAAAGTGAATTAAATTCATTCTCTCTAAGTTTACAAACATGAAACATTACGAATAGAATTAACTGTGCAGAAAATAACTTGGATGTACCAAAACCGTCTAAAAAAGGAAACTACAATCAATCACTCAAGTTGTTCAAAATACACCAATATTTCAAATCATTCAAAATTGCATTTACAGTAAGAAACCAAATAAAATAAAATAAAGGAGAATGACTGACAGGAAAGGAAAATTTGCAGCCAGGCAAAAACACTTTATCCACTGTATAGAAATCTCAAGTATGAACAGTATCTAGGTCCTTCTTTCTAACAATTATAAAGAAACATCTTAAAAATCCTATTCTAGGCATCTTTGATCATCTTTTGGAAATGCCAACTAAGGGATGGCCAGTCTTTGCAGGCCTTAATGTCCAGTAAATAGGCTCAACCAGCTCCAATCCCTTTTAACATTTTCTGAAAAAAAAATCATATCACAAAACAAGCAAGCCCAAAATGCAACATGGTTTCTACCACTCACTCAAAGTTTGATGGTACAATTCAGAATCATTTCCATGATAATTTGAGTATCAGTGCATGTCAAATTTCTAAAAGGATTCTTGAACTCAACTTGAAACCACAAGTGTCCTTCAAATAATAAAATCATTCACTTAAAATTAGTGACAAGAAAATAGTCACAAATTAAGGCACTTGAATGCTAAATGGGAGTGACAACTGTCAAAATTGCATTCTGAAAGTTCATTTGTATCAATAGATTATCTGTGGGAAACAGTAACAAGAAAAGAAAATACAAAATTAGATTCATCCTTGATGCAAGAAATTAAGTGTTTTTCCCCTCATTTTGAGTCATTAATTAAGAGTTGTGAAAACTGTTTCTGAGCAAGCAAAGTTGCATCTTGTTTAGCATTAAACAGAGCTATATAAAAGACTTTTACAAAGGGAAAAGAAAAAGAAACACACACACAAACAGAAAAAGAGAATGCATCCAATGATATATATTAAACATGCTCAGATGTCTACAGGTCTGTCTCTGGTAATATCACAGATAAAACCTCAATATTAAAGGCATAATTCTCCTTTAATTGCTTTGTCAGTTGCGAGACCAAACACACAAGACTTGCTGAAGGAATACCTGAATCTATATTGGGAAGAATGCAAATGATATCCAAAAAAGGGAAGAAAACTTGACTAAAATCTGAATGTTAAGAACTTTTAAGGAAAAATATTGATATACAAAAAAATTAAATGAACCAAGAAAAATAAAGAGCTCAAATACTTACCTCCATGACCATCATAAACACCAAAAAATGATGTCATTCTGTCCAGATCTGGATAAGCTGCATGCTGTGAGAACCACCAAAATAAATCAATGACATAATTTAAGGTAAATTCTGTCATTATGAGGTAGATAAACGGTTTGTTAGAGAAAAAATAACAATCACCAATTGACATTGAACACATGCATTTTACAAGAACCTGTATCTCTTAGCAGGTTTCCAATCCATTTGGACATCAGAAAATTACTTCCAAAAAAGGTACACCGGCGTGCATGGACACACATGAAGCAAATATAATCGATTGAGATAGGAGTTTCTGCTTGCTTTAATATGTTAAATTTAGGTGAGATTAAATCCAAAGAATAAATCTAGAGTCTAAATGCACACACTTTGATGTGTAAATCCCCCTTTCTTCAACCCCCACCACCCCCCCCCCCCCCCAAAAAAAAAAAAAAAAAAGCATAACTTCTCCCTATGGCATAGATATCATATCATATCAATACTACATTCCAAGTCTCATGATCATATCATGTAAGGGAACTTCGGTCATATTGCCAGAACACATCTATCTTTTGCTTGTAAATTACTCAATTCGATTCCTTAGCATCCATGTATGACCAATGTCAACACCAGATAAATTTAGAACATATGTCATTTTTTTTATAATGTTATTTTTCAACCATAGAATCAGTCTTCTTTATTTTAACCACTTTTATTAGGTGACAGAGAAACTAAGCTACGAAGTAAGATTGCATAAGAAATTACAAATCAGCTCATTGTCATGCCGTTCCAATCAACTTAAAAAAGTAGCAAATTCACTTGGTCCATCTTTCTAATACATTTGATTAGATATTTTGAAGGCAGTAAAGCACCAACGTAATTTCTAAACCCTAACAAGATCCCATTGCCTTCTGATGGCGCAATCTTAGCACTCAGCTTAAAAGATACATGATACTTAATACCATGTCCAGAAACGCATAATAGATAAAAGATAAGCAGATATTACTATTAATTCCATATACTAGACATTGGATATTGACCATATACTAGACATTACTTAATACCTTATTAAGAAAGATATACTTGGATTCGAATCCAAGAAACCCCACCCTCATCCCCAATTATTATATATTTCCATTGTAACCCCCCCAAAAAAAAAAGAAAAAAAAAAAGAAAAAAGAAAGGAAAAAAAAAGGAAACAGAAGATATACTAGATATAGGATAAGCAGATATTATAATTAACTGTTAACTGAAGGTAAGTCAGATGGCTTCAGTTAACTGAAGGTAGGTCCCATGGCTTCAGTTAACTGAAGGTAAGTCCCATGGCTTCAGTTGACTTCAGTTAAGTCAAAAAAATGAAATTATAGAAAGCACTTACAGCATCTTCCATAGTTGCACGCCATCCTTGCATGGATGACAATCCAAATCGAAGCCTGTCATTTTCACCATCATCTGAGAACTTTTCAGTTTTTGGGGTGCTAAGATATACCCCCATTTCCTGAGTAAACCACAACAAAACCATCAGTCACATATTCTATCCTAAATGTTATACTTTCATACGTGGACACAAAGAGACACAAGAGTATGCATATGCTTGCACAAAGAAATCAATTGTTATCCCTTTCGCATAATTTTACACAAGAAAATACTTAAATGCTCCCCATGCGCACACAAATATATAACGATACTCTCCGGCATGCATTTGTCTGTATGATGTACAAGATATATCCCATATGGCACGCTTAATCTTTTACCTTTTCGCACGAGCCTAAATCAATCAATTAATGAATGGAAAAACAATTCAATAGATTAATGCAAAACCAAATGTCAAAACACAGCAAACATGACCAATTAACTGTCCGTAGAGATTAAATCGAAATTCAACGAACTATATCACTTTTTTGTTTTTCTACTCCAAATTTGAAAACATGTCCGAATCAAGAAACCAATAACAAGGCAACTAGAATGACCCAGTTTCTCCGTTTTGATCAAAAGAGTCAATCCAAGACGAACTAAGTATCGCCGCGAAATATATTCAAGTCTTTTCGAGTTGTTTTTCTCAATCAACATGCATTTCTTTTCATTTTATTTGGATTAGAAATAAAAGGATCATCAGATAGTAACAACAAGACAAAATGAAATAATAAACAAAAAAAGGGAATTGAAATTGAGAAAGGCGAGCAATGGAGATCGAGTTCCATATTAATGATAAACAAAAATAGAAAAGTAGAAATTAATTAGGGTTCGAGATGTGAGGAGAAAATGAAACTCACTTGCCAGTGAGAGTCGGAGACTCCGTACAGTTTTAGAGAGAGGGATGGATCTACTAGCGTTGAGAGAGATTACAAAGAGATTACTGTTTTGTTATCTGTGACTGTTTGGAGGGACAAAAATATATATGATAATCATTTGGGAGCCTCATGAGCCGGCGATACGTGTCTGTTGCGGAATCTTTCTTATAAAAAAATCCGCCTGCCCTTTGTGTTTTTTATTATATATATAAAAATATATTATCTTCATCATAGTTATTAAAATTTTTTATTCTATAAATAAAATTAAAATAATAATTTATTTTTTAAATATATTAAAAAAATATAAAATAAAATATATATTATTATTTTAATCTATAATATGAATTCAAAAACTTTACTAATAATATATAACATATTAATCCTTAATCTTATATATAAATTAGATTTAGATCTATACTTAAATGTAAAAATAAAAATTATTTGATAAAGAAATTGAAATTTAAGAAAAAAAAAAAGTATAATGCAAAACATTAGTTACTTATTTTGGTTATTTTTTATTCGATTTTTTTGTCGTGATTCATATTTCAGATTTTTGTGATGGTTTTTTGTTTTATGGGCGAGAATTAATTTCCGTTGATTTTTATTTTTTTATTGTCTTTTATTTTTCCATTCATTTTATTAATTCTATGTTTTTTATTTATTTTTTTATTTTTAAGTTATTTGATTATTATTTCGAAAGTTTAAAATTCACTGTACACAAATGTTTATTTGTCCATTTTTTTTAATAGAAACAACAGCCGTTTGATAAAATTGTAAAATAAAAACAGATCAGAGAGTTTAATCCAAAAAAATAAGATGAAGAGAGCTGAAAATAGATTTTACAGAATAAATGAAAAAAGTAAGACAAAAAAAAATTAAAAGCCTGAGGATAAAAAAATGAAGAGTTAAAAATAAATTAAAGGGTACAATAAAAAAAAAAGTTAAAATAAAAACAGATTAAGGATTTAAATGAAAAAGAAAAAAAAAAGCTTAGAAGGTATAAAGTTCTTTATAAGGAATCAGTAAATAAGTGAACTTTAGAAAATGAAAAAAATATATATCAAATGAATCACCAAATGTCATTGATCATCAAATAATACATATTGCCCTATGGAGAATGAATTCAAAGGAAACATGCAATTAAAAAAAGTTATAAAAAGTCATTACCAATACGCGAAATATCTATTAACATATCAATACAAATATAATTGTTAATATTTTTATCGAAAGATCCTCAAAATTATTACGATCATAATTATTTTATTTTTTATACTAATAAATTTGCTGTAGTACCGACTTTAGACTTCTTCCATCTCTATCAAGCATATTGATACTCCGTAGAATCATAGCTAAAAATAGAAATTATTAACAACCAAAGCAGCATTCACTTCTTCACTATTTAAAATACAAAAGAAAAAAGAATAAGAGTTTTTAAATTACAAATTCAAATAGACAATGGGAAGAAATTGAAACGACTGAAGAGGAAAATAAAAATTGAATTCTTACATCGATATTTTTTTAGCTTTCCTTTTATAGAGCTTTTGCCTCGCTTGCTTAATCCCAAGCAATTTTAGTAATCAAAGGTGAAAGAAAAAAAAAAATAGTTAATTATTCCAACTTATATACCAAAAAGCAAAACAGAGCATTAAATAATTAAAAGCAACTATCTATATTCACTGTGATTTTTTTTTTCCAAGAATGAATGCTTAATTAAAAAAAATGGAAACTATAAAAGAATTATCAAATTCGTAATTCATAGAAAATAAAACATAACCTATGATAAAGGTGATTTATTTCAAATCTAGTCTTGCGTTTGGGTCTCAGAATACAAAAAATCCAAAATAGTAAAATTTTGAACCCAAACAATTATGAGTCTTGAGTTTATTGAAGTCACACAGTGGACATCTATATATATCCCATAGATATGATCAAAAAATCCTAAACTCTACTTTGTTAATAGAAACTCTGCTTAAATATTTTTTTCTGATTTAAGTATAACTATTTTTGTTGAATTTTCAATACATTTGGAAAAAACGACAAGAAAGAATACATCATCGTCATTTTATTGTTGTTAAGAACAACAACAGCATAAAAATTAAAAAATTAATCACAACCAATTTTTCTAAGAACATCAATCAAGGAACAAAGAAAATTCACGAAATCAATGCTTTTTAATGACATTCGCGCATAGGGGAAGGTTATTCTTTTCTTAAGGAATATTTATTTTTTTAGAGAAATTTCAATCAAATAAGCAAAAATAAACAATAAATTATAACTGCTGTAGTTGTTGTTACTCAAAATAACAATGAAATGATGCTGATGTAGTCTTCTCCACGTGTCCTGGATGTTCTGCAAAAACAATGAAAGTCAGAGAGGCGCAGGGATTTGTCCCTGCAGGCGCACTCCGATACTTAAGTCAGAAGACTGTTTTAGCAGAGTTTTAGTAAGCAAAAAAAAAAATTAGGGTTTTTACTGATCATACATGTGGTATTTATAGATATTTCTGAGTGACTTTTTGATTAGCTCAAGACTTATATTTATGTAGGCCCCAAAATTTTATTATTTTGGGCCTTTTATATTCTGGAGCCCAGGCGCGTGATTGGGTTGGAGTAAATTACCTCTATCAATTGCTCCCTACTCTTTCATAGGGAATTTCTCTATGTAAGAGTATAATAGGAGGATTATGTCTTTCTAGAATAGTTGTCAAGGACTACAACGTTTTACCTGCGAGAGAGTTTTTAGACTGGTGAAGACGCCACGTTTCAGCATCTCTGTCGCGACTATATAAAGGTAAAGTGCCGCGCAGATGGTTTTAAGAAACTGCTAAACTCTGTCGCATAGTAACCGCAATACCCTCGCTTACTCTGTCGCCAATCTGTCGCCACTCACCTATAAAAGATTGTGTAAACTTTGTCGCCGAGAGGTACTCTCTCGCCAAACTAAAGTCTGTCGACAAAACAAGAATTCGTCGCCGAAATACACTGTCGCCCACATAGTTTGTCGACACATAGTCTGTCACCCATATAGTCTGTCGTCACACATAGTCTGTCGCCATAGTAGTATGTCGCCACATATAGTCTGTCGCCCATAGTAGTCTGTCGCCACATATAGTCTGTCGCCCATAGTAGTCTGTCGCCACACATAGTCTGTCGCCTACATAGTCTGTCGCCCACATAGTCTGTCGCCCACGTAGTCTGTCGCCACACATAGTCTGTCGCCCCATAGTAGTCTGTCGCCACATACAGTCTGTCGTCAACTAGTTTCATCCATCTGTTTTAGGTTTGTCCCTTTCTCGTTTCTAACCCCTAAAATGGCTGGTCCTGGTGTAGGAAAACATTTGAATTTGGGACGTAGATCGACTTTGACTGAGTTTGATCTTCAAGATATTATACGTAGATACCCATTACCCGAAGGGTATTTCTATAGGTTTCCTACTCCGGAGGAGAGAAGTATACGTAGCGTGGCAAGTGGAGTAGTTATCTTTAGGGTCTCCATAGAGCTAGGTTTTCGTTTCCCCCTTTCTGACTTTGGGATTTCTTTTTTGAGGGAACAAGGGATTTCCCCTAGCCAATTACATCTTCATAGTTGGATGCAGTTAATTGGATTTGACGTGCATTGCCACATGAGGGACGTCCTTCCTACTCTCCCTTTGTTTTATACTTTCTTCCGGCTTCGGGATAGTTCCGGCTTAATCCCATATTCTCTCCAAAGAGCGTTCGAACCCGGGTTTGAGAATAGATTATTTAATAAACTCCCCAACAAACTCCATAGGTTCGAGTCGAAATTGCTTGTAGTGGAAGTGCCTGAGGGTCTTAACTTCCCAACTAGATGGGGGGCTAAGCATAGCGTCCCCAAAGGCCCTCGTATTACCATGTTAAGAAAGCAGCTGTCTTCAACTATCAACCAGTTATTAGTTGATAGACCGATCAACCTTTACGAGTTTTTATCATCTGAAAACTTAGCTTTTGCTGGTTGGGGCATAGGTGGCGCTAATGTGGTTAATCCTCCCGTTCCTCTTGAACCAAGTCCTAGAGATAGGGAATCTAGCCTCGAAGGTGACCCCTTAGAGGATGTGGGTGATTGGGCTGGAGTTGGTTCTACTTTTATGACTCTCCTTGATGATGAGGATTTAGCAATAGATTCCCTTCAGGAGTTTCTTAACTCTCCTGAAGGTAACCTTTTCATGTTTTATACTTCATTACTTGTTTGTACGAAATTTCTAACAATTTTATGGGTTCTCGTTTTGCAGAAATGAGCAGTATCAGATGTTCCTTGGTTCGTCGAAGGGGGCAAGAGAGTTCCTCCAGTGAACCTACTGAGAAAAGACCTCGTTCTGCTGTGGTTGCTTCTGGAGGGGTATCTCGAGCCCGAACTCCTCCTCTAGGCAAACAACCTCTCCTCCTACTCCGACTCAACAACCTGAAGGGGAATCAGGAGCCCTTTCCCAAGGTGAAGGGAGGACTTTTTCTCATTCTAGGAGATCCTCCGGCTCTTCGGATAGACCTCAGGCGGGAGAAAGAGCTGAATGTAATGTGACCTCGCCCAGTCGAAAAAATCGAAGGCACCTATATGTGGAAGACTCTATGTCCACCAGGCCTATCCTTCCTAAGATAGGCCCTATTGATACAAGGTCATATCAAGTAGACGGGGGCTATAGAATGAAAGGGGCCGAATTTTGAGTCTACCCTGGGGTGTTGGATAACGATACTTTAGATACGCCCAAGGTAGCATCTCGTTTAGGTTGGGCCTCAATTCTTCCTAGGGATGAGAGTCGACTGTTTCGAAATTTTTCAAAAGGAGAGGATTTAGCTGATCTGGAGGCTATTAAGGTAATTTGCAGACTTTCCTTACTTAATTATTCTTCATTTTACTTTCGGTCTGAATTTTTGTGTTTTTTTCCAGCTTGCTCAAAGAACTATAGTCAATAATGCTCAGCATCGAGCTTATCGTGAACGAGCCGACAAGGAGATCCAGGAATTAAGGGACAGCAATATGGAATTAAAGAATGCCAATAATCAGTTATCTGGGCTGCCGAGGGTAGTGCGAGACTTGGAGAAGCGACTTTCGAAGGCGCTTCAAGAATTATCTCTTGCGAAGGGGGATCTTATAGTTGAAACTACTAGATCCAACAAATTTAAAGACGACCTTCAGCAAAAACAGACAGAGCTGGATACCATGCAGTCAAAGTTTGATTCCCTGACAGATCGTAATCAGCAACTAGAGCAATATGTTACTGAATTGGAGAGTCGAGCCACCCCTTCGCTTAATCAGGTCGAGATTGACAGTATTCGGGCTGAAGCTGTGAAGGAGTATAAGCTTTCCAAAGACTGTTTGAGACAGAAGGAAGATTTCTCAGTGCCCTATGTAAAGTATGATTTTTATATTGCCCGATCTTGGTTGAAAAAACATAGGGAAGGTGAGGAATTTTCTGAGCTTCTTTATACTCCTGAAGTGACGGAGTTTGAGGCTCCTGATTGGACCAAATACGAACCTGACGCCGAGACTGTTGATGAGGTTTTGAAGAAGGCTGCATTAAATGATTTGGCGAACCTGGTCGGTCCTTGGGAGCTCGTGAGCCCAGATAACATTCCTGAACCCATTGGTGCTCTTGATGATCTGAATAGAGAAGATCTATCAGTTCCTGGTCACCAGCCTCCAGATTGCGAGGATCCAACGACGCCTGTTCCCCCGCCACCCGATCATGCAGATTGATTTATTTTTCTTTTTGTTTTTGAACTTATTCATATTTAGGAATTTATTCGTAGTTCGTATTTCGCTTGTAAAGACTTTCCTGATATTTTATAAATAAAGTGTATCTGTTCAAGTTTCATACTGCTTTTGTTCATTTAACTTTTGCTATTATCATTTATTTATCTGTATGCTAATTTGACTCGTGTGTTTATCTATCCGTGCATACTCCTCAATTCTTGAAAAAAAGATATATTTTTAGAAAGAATTACGTATGTAAACATACCTTTTTCTGGATGCCTAACCATTGTGAAGCAAGTACGTCTTTGGTTCTTACAGCTAATATGTTTCTATCGCCTAGCCACAGTGACGCTATTGCGCCTCAGGCTCTTATGGCTCATCTGATTTTATACGCCTGACCACAGTGACGCTATTACACCTTAAGCTCTTATGACTCGTCTGATTTTATATGCCTGGCCACAATGACGCTATTGCGCCTCAGGCTCTTACGGCTCGTCTGATTTTATACGCCTGGCCACAGTGACGCTATTGCGCCTCTGAACAGAGACTTTAAGGTCTTAAGTTCGAACCTCTGAGGACGCGATAAAACCGTGAGGACGGGACCGTAAAGGCGGGGCCCAAAGCGGACAATACTGTTGAGTGGGTCGCTACCGGCTGAGGTAGACACCACAACAAAACGCGCTCATCCGGTAGCGACCCACTTAATCGTATTGTCCGCTTTGAGCCCCTCCTTTACGGCCCCACCCTCACGGTTTTATCGCGTCCTCAAACCTGCGGCAGAGTGTAACCTCAGACCCGTGGCAAGGTTGTCCTCCAGATCTGCGGCAGGGTTGTTCTCCGTTGCAAGGTACTCCCTCAGAGATGCGACAGAATTGTCCTCCAGTTCAGCGACAGAGTAATGCATCAGTCCAGTGGCAGTATTCCGTCGTCAATCTCCTGGTCCTGTATTCGCCATTGTAGAGGGTTGACCTCTCTCGTATGTCTGCTCCAGGACATTCTCTCCTACCATCTGCTACACTTCTGGAGGTAAGTTATACTGCGGCAGGGCATTTTTGAAGAAATTCACCATAGCCCTCAACGCTGTAGTGGTCTGCTCGTTTTGACGCTTCAGAGCCTCAAATTCATCAATGAAAACAGTGGTCACTCTGCCACCTTCTCCATTCTGCTCTTGTCCTCTCTTGAGTCTGGGAGGAGGACTCACAGAATTCTCTTCTCCGAGATTCGCTGCTGCTGTCGAACGTGTTCTCACAATGTTGATAAGGAATCTGACTTTTTGTTCTGATTCCCACAGACGACGCCAATTGTTGTTGGTCAAAACAACAATAAAATGATGTTGATGTAGTCTTCTCCACGTGTCCTGAATGTTTTGCAAAAACAGTGAAAGTCAGAGAGGCGCAGGGATCTGTCCCTGCACGCGCACTCCGATGCTTAAGTCAGAAGACTATTTTAGTAGAGTTTTAGTAAGCAAAAAAGAGATTAGGATTTTTACTGATAATACCTGGGATATTTATAAATATTTTTGAGTGACTTTTTGATTAGCTTAGAACTCATATTTATTTAGGTCTCAAAATTTTATTATTTTGGACCTTTTATATTTTGAAATCCAGACACGTTACTGGGCTGAAATAAATTACCACTATCAGCAATAAAAAAAAATATATAACTGTTGCGGTAAAAAAATAGTTATAACTGCTATGCTGCACATTTTCTATCGGGGGAGAGTGATGGGAGAAAGGAGGGAGAGTGTGAGGGACAAATAATTTAAAAACTGAATATATTGAGTGAATGTTTTAATTATATTTAAAAACGGATAATTATTTTTTAAAAAAGTTAAATAATTAAATATATAATGGTTAGATGAAAAAGACAAGACGGTTATAAAAATTGTTAATCAATTTAATATATATATATATATATATATATATATATATATTAGTGTTTGTGTGAAAAAAGGGTAAAAAAACGATTAATTAATTTTAAGAAAATAATATTGGTGTTGTGAGAGAGAAATAGAAAAATTGATAGAAAAGTGGATCGTAAATTTGTGGATGAGAGAGCTTTTAAACTGTTATTGATGGGAGAAATTTTGACAAAAAAAGTTGCTAATGTGTCATTATTTCAAACACATAAGAAAAAATGACGTGTGCGTGGAGTGAGTGAGCGAAAGAAGAGAGCGTCAGTGGGAGAGATAATCTAAAAACGGAATATATTGAGTTACTATTTTAGTTATATTTAAAAAGTGATAATTATTTTTAAAAATTTAAGAACGAAATATATGATGGTTAGACGAAAAAAAGATGTGAAAAAAAAAGAGGGGTAAAAAAATTGTTAATTAATTAAAAAACAAAAATATATTAGTGCTTGTGTGTGAGAGGGAGATAGGAATTTGAAAAAGAAGGATTTAAAAAACTCTTGATTAATTTTGAAAAAAATAATAATATTAATGTTTGTGTGTGAAAAGAAGACAGAAACTTATGTGTGAAGAAGAGAAAAACAGAGAACTAATAGAAATCTGGATTATAAATTGTGGATAAATATTTTACCTTATTTAAGTCAATTCTGACTGGTTCGAGATTGGGATCGATCCGGACGGGTTATAAAATTCGGGTTAATTTTGTTAGTTCCAAAAAAGATATGAGCAATTGGTTCTCAAAATGGAATAAATGAATAATGAAATAAGTATTCTATGAGAATAGAAAAGACGAAGAAATAAAATAGTTATTATGATGTTTAATTTATTAGAATGAAAACATATAGAGAATTAGAATTAATTTTAATATCTTTGTTTAAAATATTATTTTACTCTTTTATTAAATTAATATCTATTAGTTATATACTTATTAGTTTAGTGTCTTCTTATATCTAAGTACTTTTTTGCTTGTATCCAACCAAACTTGCTCGGTTCGTTTCTCCAAATGTCAAGTTAATTTGTGTGACAACAATATGACAAAGTAATAAAGACTTGTCATGAACGAGTCAAGGGACCGAACCTTAGGTAAATATGAACCTGATGCTTAATCTATTGTATTTTTGGCCTAATGTATTTATGAACCTAACAAGCATGTATTTAGCTAGTCTACTTTGTTTGATATATTCGTGCAAATTCATGGTACATGTTGTATCTTAAGAATCATGAAACTATATCTTAACAGAGACGAGGGAAAGCTATTATTTTAAAGGATGGTGGGTTTGAAAACCTCATTCTGATAGTGAGCTAGCCAACCACACCCGCTTGAGAGTGGTCCAAACAGCCACAGCTAAAGCATTAACATCATCATATTGTCAAATTTTTCATATTTTAATTAATCTCTATCATGATAAATAACTATGCATAAACCAAGGCAAAAACACCAACAATTTCTTATTTAGTTATTCAGCCAAACCCTATATGATTAGGTGATGTGGAATTGTAAAAGAGTAGACATGATTTTCTAAAGACTACAGTCAATATTTAGGGATATTAAGTTCTAATTAATGTCATGCATGTCTCTCAAGTTGAGATTAGGTTTTTTGAAAGCATTTATTATTTTGTCATGCACAGAAACACTTGTTCAACAAAAGTTCTAAAACAGGCAAAAGTTCTAAAACAAGCAAAACAAGATTCTAAGATGTTACACTGTCAAAGTATGAGATTACATAGCGTCAATCTTTGACAACATTGAAACCCTCAGGACTCCAACTATATCGCTGAGAGAAACGAGCCCAACAAGCAAACCTTGTTGATTCACCACCCACACTCGGTGCACATGTTTAGAGACAACCTTGTCAATCACTTCTGAGAGGGGTGAGTCAGGCTGGCTAGTCACGAGTTCCTTTGGTGAGAGCCCCTCCCGAGCTGCAAATAAAGGGCTAGTTGACAATAGCTCAGTGAATTCTTGTGCCCTGAGAGGCAACCATGTCTGCAGTGCAGAAAAATGGCAACCCCTCAAATCTGTTGCAGAAAATGTGCCTACCAGCTTCCTCCCTTTGCCCTGATATCAAAACTTGAAAAATCAGGAAAAACCTGATGGCCTGAAAACGTTAACTAGGGCGTTGTAATGACAGGCACAACACATAACACTATAAAGCAATAATCTAAAAAACAATCTGGTTACTTTGTTAGCTCATCCCAAGATTATCATTTTTGTTTTGGTATAAACTACAAAGTGTTTCCGTAACATATTAGATATGAGACTAATCTCCGATCGTGCTGACCCAAGAGAATTTAATTTGATGATGATCCGAATATATGACTCACGCCATGAATCGTTTTCACTTGAAAACAGAACATTACAATGCTGTTCATTTCAGTTCCAAAAATAAGTACAGAATGCTCAAGTACTAGGGGAGAGAAGGACCTACATTTATAAGCTGTCTGTGATCTTCTTCAACATCATTAGATGACTGAACTATAGGAACAGCATTGAGCAAAGCAGTCCTCAAGCATTTGATGGCTTCAATAACATTGGTTTGGTCGTTTATGGCATAAACATTCTCATTTATGGCACCAATTTCCTTTACACTGCTGGATAAGATCCCATCCAATTCAGAGGCATGGTCCTTGAGGAATTTCAGTAAGTCCATTTGTGTAAGCATCTTATAGCTTGATGCAGACTCCACAATTTCCACTCCTTGGATATTCTCCATTTGGCTGTCCATTGGGACCAAGGCACGGTGGATTCCCTTGCTAAACAGTTCCATGCACTCTAAAATGCTGCACAATGAGACAAATTAGATGAAAAATGAAAATGATAAACCACAAATGACAAATCCAATGGCATAAATTGAATCTTACCGGCATTATATACCAGAGTTCGCTATGCACTTGAAACAAATGTTTGAGGATCAATTACTACAACAATGTGAAGTAAAACCATAATTATGCATCTTTCATTTTGGTAGAATTTAAGATAGTACTCTTTTCACCTTCCAAATTAATTAAATATACTATCCATTTTGCCCCGTCGAACCATTTTTTCGTAGATTGTTTATCGTAGATTTTAGACGGTTGTCTGAAAAACAAAACTTTGTTCATATTTTAGTGAAGAAAGATGTCGATTTTGTCGAAAAATAATTCAAACACATGAAGGGAAGTTCCACGAATTCCATACCAATGAGGATGTTTATGCTAATGACTCCATGGAGCTTTTGTCTCAAAGTGGCATTGATTAGTCCCAAAATAAATTCAAAATCAAATGGATCTAAAAAAATATATAAAACCCAAATAAAGCAGAAAAGATTAGAATTATTGTAATTTGAGAACAAAAATGCACTTCAAATCTTCAAAAATCATACCTTATAATGTCAAAAGAAGTTCGAAAGAAACACAACAATTCTAAAACAATTTCATTGGTTGATATCCTACACAAATTGAGGTGCTTACATTACATCTCATGGAAATTAAGGTGCTTACATCTCGTGGAAATTAAGGTGCTAATTATAGCTTGTAGAAATTAAGGTGCTTGTACTTTGTAAGAATTAAGGTTCTTATTTGTAAGACATAAAATTTAAGAAATCTAGTTTTTAATTAGCATGCGTTTAAGAATGTAGATTTCAAATAAGGAAAACTTCGATACCTCATGATCAGGTGTCCTTAATCTTCCAGAATTTCTAAGTAAGTACCTTAAAAATAGCTTCAAAGTTTCAAAATAACGTTTCAAAATAAACTTTGATACCCACAAAACTTGATTTTGGTGTTTTTGAGTTGTTTTTGCTATTTTGAACCTTATTTTGAAATTTTGAAGCTGAACCCATATTTATGGAGGTTTCAAGTGTTCTTTATCCTTGTTTTTTTTTTTTAGAAAATAGGTAACTATAGTTACTTCCATAAGTTTGTTTATTCCAATTTTTGTTCTTAGTTTCAAGCCTATTTTGTTTCAGTTTCAATTAATTTTTCAAATTGGTGAACTCTAAGGTTATTTTTAGTATTTTGTTAGGAACCTTAGGAATTCTGATTAATTTTACTCTTTGCTCTGATTTTCTGTAAATTATTTAAGTTCTAGTTTTGCTTGAATTGATTCTAATGACCTATTCATTAGGGCTTTAAGAACCCCAAAGTCTCACTCTTGTCAATCTGTTGATATTAGGTTTGTGCATAAAATAGCTTCCAACTTATCTTTGGTGTGTTGTATTGTTCTAGGTTATGCAATATTGATTAAGATGCCTAATTAACCAAACATATTTGAAGCTCTTACAATGTAAATCAAATATTTCAGATTTCCATGTTAATATGAGTTGTTTTATTGAAAATATTTTAAATGAAATTTAAGATCTAGTTTACGAGATTATGACAATGTTATGAACTATGACTATTTGAAATATATAATAACCCACGTGAACAGCATAAGAAAGTGATTTATAATTTTGATCTCTCTTATACATAAATGAAGTTTATTTTGATGTTCCTATTTGGATTTGACCAATAACAGTCGGGTTCCTCCGATTCATATGCGAGAGTTTGAACCCGTAATAAGTAGTAATAACACTCATTTATGAGAGTTTGATCCATTTAAATACATCAATGAAAATTTGAACTTGTTGAATTGTTTCAAAAGAAATTGAATATAAACTTTTATCATCGTCGGAATTGTTTCAAAAAGAAATTGAATACGAATATTTTATGATCATTGAAAATACTAAATATTAATTAACAGAGTTATGAATCTCATTTGAATATTTTAAAGTGCCTAATAATGTTTAATGAATATGAATGACAAGTTTCGATTTTGAATATATTTTCAAAGTAGACATATGTATGCATCATATATTTACAGCATTCTCGATATATGTTCCCAATTGATCTAATATGAGCTCTTTGAAATTCCTTTTGGACATTCCAATATTTGGATGTTAAAAAGGCCCTCACTTGATTTCATTCCTATGATTTTTTCCCATTTGAATGTTATTTCTTTAACTTCAATTAGATTACTTGCTAGACTTTATTACTCATTAAATTGTTCATTTTTTCACATTAAGGCTAGAAAAGTTAGTGTGCTTTACAAAGGTTTTCATGGAGGCTTTTTTTTTTTTTGGACTCGTTGAGTATCTATCTTTATACAACAATGTTCTACTTTGAAATTTAATAAGTTTCTTTTTTTCTTGAAGGTACGAAACCTTATGGCATTTTTTTTTTAATGTTGTAGTTTTAGTCATGACAAAGCTTATATAAAACCTAAATAAAATATAATAGTTTTTGGTAATTCGAGAACAAAAATAGTTGTTTTGCGATAATTGATCATTTTAATTTTTTTTTAATCTTTCTTTGCAATTGCATATCAATGTTTACGGTTTTTAACTTTAAAAGGTAAAAAATGAAACCCTAAAATAGGAAAAAATAAATAAATATCAATCAAAAACATAACAAAACAATAAAACTTTTCCAATAAACTACCTGCATGTAAAAAGTACGCCAAAATACTTGAGTTGTAAGTTTTCACACATTATATGTATTCACGTACGTACCTCGTGTTTGGGTTTAGAGTCCACAAGCTAAGTCCCTCAAGACAGTGCCCTATAATGGCTGATACCGGCACCATCATCTTCCTATCAAGATAAGCAACTCCATCAACGCTACCGCCCATCATTTGCTCATGATCTTCGTCAGCAATGTGTGCCACAATATCAAGCATGGTAATCATCCCTATGTAGTGCTTCCTCACAACCCCAGTCTGTTTATCAGACTCCATAATCATTGAGCCACCGGCCCCAATCCATTGCCCTGGAGGTGCAGCCACCGGCACCGCCACGACCCTGTTAGCCACCAATGCATTCATGGTGTCACCTAGCGTCGCCGTGTATGGTACCTCCACTAGTCTCCTCTTGTTCACCAGTACATCTTTCACCGTCTTCTCTACTAACCTTCGAGTACTTTTAGCGGCCGTGGCGTCTTGCGCATCCCTTCGTTGCTGCATAATTGTTGTAAACGTTTGCTAATTGCTCCACAAGACTTGGCTATTTTCAGAAACGAAAATGATTTTCCATTTTCGGATTTTGTAGAATCTTTTATGAGAGCAGTGCAGGTATATTTACATACACGTGTCAAAGTAAGATTTTGCATCGCTTGCATGGTTAAGCTAGAAATGCCACGTGCCTTCTGCTGGAAGAGGAAAAGCCCCTAAGTAACACGTGGCGAGAGCCGTTATGGGTAACGGGCTATCGGCTTATGCCTGCGTCTTCGTGTTCTGGATAATTAATTTTAACCTCACTGTCTGTAGAAATCTTCCGGTCTTAGTTTTGCCCAAAAAAAATAATAATAATAATAAAAATTGATTCTAATAATGAACGGTAATCAATGAGGTTTTACTTTAATGATAAAAAAGTTTTGAAAATTTTAAATTTTAAATTCAAAGCGAGATTTGAATTTAATTTAATTTATTATAATTTATTATAATTTATTATTTAATTATTTATTATAATTTTTTTATTATTTGTTAATGAAATATGGTATATTGATTATGGATATAATTTTAAATAAAATATACTGTTTTAAATAAAAAAATAATGAATTGTGTAATTTACATTACTCTATATATATATATATATATATATTTCTTTCATTCACATTCAAGATCTTGCCGTTAATTAATTCTAATAATTCGTGTTTATAATTTATATTTTTATTATATAAAATCATATTTATATAATACAAAATATAAAAATTTCACGTAAAATTTACATTAATATAAAGATATAAAATTTTATTTTTAATTTTTATTATATTCATATACAATATTTATCAAATTTTAACTAATATCACTTTTAAATTTTTTATTGGTATGATTTTCGTTTAATATATAAAATTATTAAAATTTTTATGTCTACCCAAAGGCAATTCTTAGGTTTAAGTTCAATTGATATATTAAAGGGTAAAGGCAGGCCCAGTGTTAAAACTTTCGGGCCATAAGACTAGAAATTTTCATTACGGCCTCACTCAACAAGGTCAAAACACGAACCAAAATCCAATGTTTGGCAAACAAAACTCGATCATTGATCAAAGCCTAGGGCATGCTCCCGTTCCCGGAGATTCTAACTTGAAAAAACTACCTACAACCATCTCCATCTTTGAGCCACAAAACGTTTTGAGGAAGAGATCATAGAGAACAGATTCTAAGCCGAGTTACTTGATTCTAATCACGAAAACAATAAAAACCCTAAATCATTACAATAGATAATTATTCTGTTAAGTAATGTAATATAATAGATAGGCAAATTTATGAAAGCTCAATGCTAATGTCTAGTTTCCACCCCTCCTAATACTAACTATTTTATTACTATTATTATGTTCAACATTTCTACGGAGGGAATTCCCCAAAGTCTAATACCCACTAAAATTAATGATGCACCTATCACTCTAATGCATACATTATCTGTGTATCCTAAAGGTAGAATCTAAAACCCACTGCTCCCCCTAGAATAAAAATGGGGCCCAATATTGGGACGCACTTTCTTCAGTTATAACCATGAAAAACTGTTGCTACCTTGGCTGTTGATCAGATGCAGCTGTAGACGAGATGGTAGGTCCAGCACCGTTTTCAAGTGTCGGCGAGGAACCCCACTTTCTCTCCTCCTGTGGCTCCAACACATGTACTCCGCCATCACTTAGTCCAAGTGCAAACTGATTAGGTTCGGATGGATGTGCTGCAACTACTACTGGATATATCCTAGCAGTAGCACTGCCAAACAATAACGTTAGTAACATCACAAAAAGATGAACTAAAGGAATGCTCTGTATGATGTTAGTAAAGGCAAGGCATACCTAGGATTTGAAGGTAGATATGCACGGGGATTAATTCGACATCTTAGTTGGAGGGTTGTGGAAGTAAGAATACACACACTTGCATCTTCGAAGCTTGCATAGATTGACTGGCTATCACATGAATACACAGCATCTGTGACTGAGCCACTTGATTCTCTGGGAATCCACTGTCACAAGAATCAAAATATTAATTTAACAATGTCATTACAAAACTCAAAACTAGCCACTTCTGAAGCGTGAGAAATTAGTAGTTTCAAGAGACCAAAAATAATGGCAGATTCCACTGTGTGATTATATAACTGAACAAGGGTTAAGATTTTTTTCGTCTACTGAAATTTGACTGCAAGGTTGGCATGATATAATTAAGGCAAGAGTCGGACAAAAAAATGGTTTAACAAGAGCGAGATAAAAGGGAGCATGGGAAGGCTACGTAGGATAATACTTGATCTCATTTAAAAATTTAAAACATTTATATTCTTAATTGGTATGTAGCCTACCCCAATATTAAAATAAAGGTTCTGAATTCTGATAATGATGATGATGATATACTTAATTGTTGGGTGTGTCTGTGAAACCGACTCAGCCAGTCAACTACATATTACTCAAAAGGTGTGCTTGGTAGAGTAGAAAAGTGGAAGAATGGATAGGGGTGTCAAAAAGTGGAAAGAAAAGTGTTTTTGTTAGTGCTTGGCAGAAATGAAAAGTGTGAGAAAAGAAAATAAGAAAGACTGTTATTTTATTTCCTTATTAACAATACCAAAATTGGAAAAATTAGTGAAAAAAAATGAGAGATGTGAGTCAAGTATGTATATTTACAAAATTCTCTTTTATTTTTTTAATTTTATTTTGTTATCTTAACTAAGTAATAATATAATGATAAATTAATATAATTTCATTTTCTTCCATTCATTTTTCAACTCTACCAAGCAATAAAAGAAAAGAAAATTATATATATATATATATATATATATATATATTTTCATATTTTCTATCTTTCCTACCAAGCATATCAATGGAAAGAAAATATATGTTTTCCATCTTTTCATTTTTCTCTCCTCTCAATTTTCTATCTTTCCATTTTTCTTTTCACTCTACCAAGCAAAGCCTAAACAAAATGACCTTGTTCACCTTTAATAAGAGAAAAATTTGCAAGCATAGAAAGATAAAGCCTAAAACATGAAAGCAAGATGTATCTACCTGCTTAAGGCACTCTAATCTTGGAGCTTCATATATGGCTATCTGTGTTCCATGGACAGCAAGTACATGTATCTGGTCTTGGTGAAACTGAACTCGGGTCTGTCCAAGAGGGTTGGGCGCGTGACCACTAGGAATCTGCAAGAATTTGCTAGCCTGCTTTTCCCATCCGTCCATGCTCCACACACACAGCTGGAAACAACAGAAGATCTTAAAATTCCAGAATTCTACAAGTTCACATTAGTGGTAAAACAAGATCATCATCATCATCAGAGCCTTTATCCCAATACTGGGTTAGGCTAGTGGTAAAACAAGATGCTAAAAGAAAATACTAGCAATCAGCAAATAGCCTGTTTCTGCCTCCAACACATCTCAATACTGGAAACAATAAAAGATCTGTTAACATTTCAATAATTCTACTAGTCACATATAACATACCTGTGCATCAGCACCACAAGATACCAAAACATTTAAAACATTTGAAAATGCAAGACCGGTAATTCTCTTCTGATGACCTCTTAGCTTGGTTTTGACCTGTACAGAGCAATTTAAGTTCAAAAATTTGCTTTTATTATTTACTCAATACATGCTTAAAAACAAGTACCTGATCAACCCGGACATTGTAGATTTGAATTGAAGAGTCATCCATGCCTATAGCAATAACATTGTTGTCCTGGGGATGGAATGCAAGAAAAGTTGCAGCGGGTGGTGGAGTCATGAATGTTGTCATTGTCTGCCAAAGCAATAAACTCATATAAGACAATACCAGCTGTGTGTATTACATCTACACGTCAAGTTGAAGGAAAAAAATATAAAATGACTCCATGTAATGTAAATTACCTTGAATGTCATCATGTTAAACAAGGAAATTTTCCCCCCTGATGCTGACATGACATAAGAATCATTCTTAGAGAGAGCAAAGCATGGAACAGCTTCTTCTTGGTTTGTCTCGCGTATATCATTGGTCATCAATGTTCCACTAGACGGTTGCCATAACTGTGGTGGTAATGCACTAGTTGCCTAGAGGAAAGAAGCATTTGTAAATAGGAGGTCCAAAAGTAGCTAGATGATAGACAATGCAGTCTTTAATAGGTATAAATACTTTTCCAGTAAGGTTACGCTCATTTTTCTGCCATTTCCACAATTTGTGTACAGCATTATCTGTCAATGCTAGTATGGCACCTCCTGAATTTGTATATATCATTCTAACAACCTGTATTGACATCAAAAATGTAGTTAGCAGAAGGAGGTAAAAGATGCAATTTAACCATATGCTTCACATCCAACATTTCTTTTTTTTAAAAAAAAAAAGGTCAGCGTATATTTTTTGGTTACATAAGTTCAGCATATTTATTTATAAGAGTTTTACACTTTGTAGGCAAATTGTGGAGAACTGACAAACACTTGGCCTAATACTTCCAGAATAAAGATTAAACGAAAATACAATTCAATAAGAGAAGCCAATTCATTAGCCCAATCTTTAAAGCTTTTAACACCCACCATCCCCAACAAATAATAATAATAATAATAATAATAATAATAATAATAATAAACGACACACCACAAACAGATTCAACTCTTTAAATCTAGCTTTTAATATTTTGGGAGTATTATTTCGATCAAAATACAACCAACAAGCAAATAGTCAATGATGACTTTGAATAAAAATAAAAAACGATGATTTGGCAGCATAAACCTGTATAGCAAGCAGACCAGTTCAAAAAATTGTTTTTCAAATTTTAGCAAAAAAAAAAAAAAAACAAAAAGGGAAAAAAACCATAGTAATAAGTTTTGCCTTGGAATAAACAGAAACTAAGTTAAATCAACCCCCCCCCCCCCCCCCCCAAAAAAAAAAAAATTATCTAGTGTAGTTCTTAAACTCTTTATCAGGACTCAACCTAAGAGGTTTTTACTTTAGGTCATTAACTCAAAATGAAAAAGGAATAAAAATAAAAATGAAAAAACAGAAGCTCATGAAGAACTATGCCAAATTTAATTCAAAATGGGACTTAATAATATCCTCAACCGGTAAGGCATAACATAATGTGGAAATGACAGATGCAGTGACATCAAATAGTAGGAGACTCTGGCCAAAAAGAACTAAAAGGAGACATGGTCACAAAGTAAATCATACCCTAATTGGCATCAGGCTGTCTGGAAGACGCAAGGAACGAAGCTGAGATGGTTCATTCATCTCAGTCAGTTTCCAGATCTTAGATTTCTCCATCTCATCAGCAACTCTTGGTTTCACATCTGGCATAGTACGACTGTCCCCATTCTGCGAGAAAAGCAAGTAAACAAGTTGAAAGAACTTCAATTTAGTCCACCCAGGCATAAAAATCAAACAGATCTCTTCATAGAAGAGTCATAATAACCCACACAGGTATCAATGCTTACCAATCCAATAATTGTTGTCATTGGTGCACTTCTATCTGCAATACCAATGCTTGTTCCGGGAGTTGAACTTGAAGCACCCAATGTGCCAATTATGGGTCCCTGAAAGAAATGACACATTCAAAATTACGCTCTATTCAGATATTGGGCCTCTGAAAAGCATCCAAAAGATTATTTTACCTTTGCCACAGCCACAGAACCAACTCTAGACGCATCAAGAGAACGATCAAGTGCACGATTTTCAATGGAGCGCAACAACCGACTACCATCGGCATTTGCAAGTATTTTGATTCCATTATCATTTGTTGAGACAGCAAGCAGATTTCCTTCTTTATTAAAGCATAGGCAAGGAGAAGGCTGAAAATATTCATACTTGTGAGCTTAAAAGAGGTACTTCTATAGGAAAATAACAACTAATTAACAAGATACTCATTACCGGCAATCCGCCGTCAGCATTAATGGCTGTCAACAGGTTAACATTGTCCATGTCCCAAAATTTAATTTTGGAATCATCACCAGCAGCCAAGAATCGATTTCTTATTGTATCGAACTGCACAACCCCCACTGATCGCTTTCCAAGACCATGATATGTCCGTTTGACAGCACCCTCACTTTCATTCCATTCAACAATGTGCGACTCCCCCTCCTTATTTGTCCCACATGAGAATAACCTAATATCAACATATAAATATAAGACCAGAAGTGAAATACGAGAATATAAGATGAGAATGCACAGAATCAAATAACAAAATAGTGAGAACACAAAAGGAACCATATTCAGATCACTGAAAAGAAAGAAAAATATAATTATACCTGGTCCCATCAGCTGTATAAGCCATTGTTGTGCAGGAATTACCAGGTGCATAATAATCAACTCTTGAACCCATTTTATCATACAACCAAGCTTTTATTTTTCCATCAATGGCTGTAGAAAAGACGAACTACAGGAGGGAAATTAAATCATCATTCATCAGTTATCCGATCTAAAATTAAAAATAAATAGGTAGAGACAGATTCTAAGGACCCATTGGACGAGCCCATCAGTGTCCCTATTTTCATAGAAGTTACAAAATCAGAGTACAAGAATTTAATTCCATTTTTTCTTTTTGATAAATTTTGTTATCATCAACATCTAAGGCAGACTTATGCTGAACATATTTCATTTTAGTAAAAAATAAAAAAATTAGCAAACCCAGTGCACACAAGGCTCCCACATTGTGAGGTCTGATGAGAGTCATATGTAGGCAGCCTCTTCCATGACTTCTAGATCACAAAAGAATAATTTTTACCACTATACCAAGGCTCACCATTTTAGTAAAACTAATGAAATTTTCACCACCACCACCACCACCATCCCTTCTACCCCTCTCCGCCCCTCCCCCTCCCCCCCCAACCCAAAAAAAAAAAAAAAAAAAAAAAAAAAAACTTGAAAAGAAGAAAAGGAGCAAAATGTGATACCTGAATACTTTCCTTCCAATGTGGGCACACCGAATAAACAGGGGCTTCATGACCCTCAAAAGTGTATTGCTTATTACCATTAACAGCATCCCACACCTGCACAACATTGAACTCTTAAAACAGTAGTCAACGTGCTAACTTTTTCCAATGAATGGAGAAGTTCTGAACAAAGCAAACCTTAACTGTCTTGTCCTCTCCGCAAGTTATGACACACAACTCTTTGTTTGGTTGAGAGAAAGCAAGATCACTAACATTACCAACGTGAGCATCAATCTGTAGAATTACATAGAAGAACAATCATCAGTCAATAAAATAAAAGATAAGAAACTTAATCACTAATTAATCTTCTAGGAGCAAGGGGAGCACTCTAGCTAGAAAGCAAAAAAAAATAATCTATACCCCCAATTAATAGCTTCCCGTAATGACATCATAAAAAATTATCATGGGGAACAAATGCAATCCTGCACAACAATCTCAAAGCATCATGTTTATTAACCTCAGCCCATCTATCCCCCAGTACCGCCATAGTGCCATCAAATTTCTAAGACCGTAACACTTCTTTCATGTTGGCATCCTTCATTTAATAGAAGATTGAACGACAGGGCAATTTTAGTCTGAAAACTTTGAGCTTCTGGTGGCCGGACCAAATTATCACTAATCTATTTGGTATTCGGAGGGTTAAATGATAAAAATGGTTATCTTGTGGATGACTCTCTTTTTTTCGTTAAAGAGTAGGTAGAAAAATGCTAACACCATGCCACAGCTGCTAAACATGAAATCACTGTCATCCAATTTCTAATCTCCACTTCTGTTGTACCAGCTAGGAGGCTTAAACAGCACTTCACGTAGGTAGAACTTGTTTTACAAAAGATCAACCAAATTATGACAAATTATCATTTATTTACTTGGTGCTTATAAGTTATATGATCAAAAGGCACATAAAATTGATTTATGATAACTTCTTTCTCCTACTCATGGATGGATATATCATGTGAAACGCATAACTGAACTACAAAGATGATCTACGTTTTAAGATTGGATGATATATAAAAGTGCCAAAAATATGATTGATTTACAAACAATGTTACACATACCTCCAAATGATTCCTTAAATCATCATTGCCATGATATGAATATATATGTACGATATGCTTGGAATAAGCAACGCCTGTGCCACAATAGTAATTATGAGATTTCATCACAAGAAGATGCCAAACTGTTGATTAAAAGCTTCAATAAATTTTCATCCACCCTTCCGAGAGGTAAGGGCCATAGAGGCAGGGGGTGCCCAACAAGTAGCATAAATAGAACTGCTTACTCTAAACGGTAATTTTGATGCTAAAATAGATACTTGTTTCAAGCACTTTAAAATAGTATTTCCAATATTTAATGAATAGTACACAACAAATATTAGAGTAGATGCCAACATTTAAATCCACTGGAACATACCCAAAAGAGCACCATCCGGACTCCAGACAACCCGATTCACTGCTGCAGTATACTCACTAGTCAAAGATGCCTACAAAGCAGACATTGGACTGAGATCAGTATCAAAATAAATCCTAAGAACCTTGTGCATATAATCCAACTAGAATTTTTTGAAAGATGAAACTTACCTGCAAGGTCATTGAGCATGCCCCAAGATCCCAAACCTTGAAGTTTCTAGTAACAAGCTTCTCTCGGCTCCCTACCTCCCAGATTGTAATATCACCAATGTTTGTTCCAACTAAAATTTGGGGAACAACATAAATATAGACAGGTCGATCAAATTCCTTTAAAAGAAACTAGTCAACTAGACCACGACAATAGTACCAAAATCACAGAAACAAAATTTTTAACAAAAAGGACTAACCAAGAAGCAAAGTCTGCTGTACAGGATGGAAATTCATACTCTTAACAGTTGAACCCTGATTTAAATTTGAGAAAACATTCTTGGGCAAATCTTCAGAAGAGTATAACATATGGGCATGGCTCTGGCCGGTGTATGTGACTGGTAAAATATTCACTGGTAGATTGTTCATCTGCTTGGCAAAATCAGCCATGTAAAACTAAATGAGTTAAATACAAACAGAAGTATGAAAGGAAAAGAAAAGATGAAAGACTTAAGAGATAATTAAAAACTATCCAACCTCAAGTTTTAATATATGCATCTTTTGGCTAACATGAGGACAAAATTGCAATAAAATAGGGAGCAAAATATAAACATTTTTATAAAAAGGATAAAACAATTTCATAGCAAGCAATGGCATAATTCAGATTTATGAACTAATAAGACCTAAGAGAAGGAAAGGGGGAAGATATAGCACCTCTTCAGATATTCCAAAGGGTCTTGGTCTCTTCAGTACGTTCTCAGAATCTGCACTTTGATAGTCCATTGCCAGGTTGTTAGTTGGAGGAGTCCTAGGGCGCTTTACCGCAGATGCTATCAAAAACCAATATATACAACCAGAAAGGAAAAGAAAAGATGATTGAAAATGAAAAATTCAAATGCAGAAAGAAAATAAGATAACGAATAATCCTATCGGTGTATCAAGCAGATTCAGGCGAACAAACAAAGAATAATAATCAAACAGGTGTAATTATTCAATGAGCACAATCAAGCTAAATGTGCATGACCATCAAAAAAAATCCTTAAAACCCAAAGACAGAAAGATACAAAGAAATGCATATGCAACAGTCTTAGAACATAATTTTACCACTAAAAGTCAACATAAAAGGGAAAAAAGGCAAAGAAGAAGATAGTTAATAAATAATCAAGCACCTAAAAAACAGGAAGAAAATTTTTCTCCAGCATCTTGTAAAATAACCAGTACAACTCTAGAGTATTAGTTCATATCCAAACTACCCCTCGGATTTAACACAACATAAAACTGACAAGAACACAATGGCAGTTCTAAACATCATTGTTACATTTACTTTAACAATACTAGAATCAAGTTATCCATATTATAATATCAGTCATCCAGCAGGATAGACACTCTTAGAAGGGGATGAGAGTCAAAATCAAGGAATACATTCTTAAAGGATGAAAAATTGAAAATACTCCCGTAAGAAGTCAGGAGATCTACTTTAATGAAAAAAATTAACTTAGGATGTCCTAATAATTATGCTTATTACATTTTAAAAGATCATGTATCACCTCTATCAATAAGATCACGTGCAGACTTCAATATGTGTTAATTAATAGTTTCTTGTAAAAATAAGAAATTCATTTTATCCATTCACTTTCTTGAATTGTAATCATTGCGACAAGATTATCAAGTTTAAAGAGACACAAATGTGTCTAAAAGTTATAAAACACTAAAGTATGGGAGTAATAACCCAACAGAATTGAATTACAGAATTATTACCTGCGTTACCAGATGTGGATAGACCAATAGGGCCAGCTGAAAGTGCTGGATGAGCCACAGAAGATGGATTAGCCATCCATCCTGCAAGAGATGCCGTAAGTGGTGCTGCGGCTGGAGCGGCTGCTGGTTGAAAAGGCTGAATAAAAAGCAAAGGCATAAATAGACATAAAAGAAATGAACAGGGAACAGAACACATTTAACCCCTACAACAAGAGGAGTCAGGTCGCTTATAGACTTACACCATGAGCACCTATTGGAGGAAAACCGCCCACTTTAGGGATGGACCCCATTAAAGGATTGGTTACTGGTGAAGGAGCACGAGTACCATTTGGCAGACCACAAGTATGGTCTGCAAAAAGGGTTTTTATATCAGGGTTAGGCCTCGGATTCTTGCAAAGTTGGTGCTGCCAATTTAAACTGCAAATCAACAAACATGTGTGAATGCATAAACGACCGATACAGCAGAATGTCAATAAATAATACTACAATCATAACTTTGTTCAAATTACCTCTGATTGATTAATGTCCTCAACCTAGAATTCTTTAAGGCAGGGAATTGAAGCTTATCACGGAAAAGTGGATTTGCCTCGATCAATTTTTTGAGCTCAACAAGCATTATAGCCCTAGCAGACTTGGTATCTCCGTACTTGGATAGCTGCTCATTCTCCCTGAAAATTATTCATAAAGGAATAAAAAAGCTTCTAAAGAAACATTTTTCACAACTAGGTATAATTAAGTTCATTCAGCATAAATAACCGCAAGGAAGTAGACACAGTTCATATCACTCAGCTGGAGGTAGAGTTAACTATATTCTGGTGATTTTAGGTAAGTAATTATCAGTCACAAAAGGAAAAAAAATCTTCTCACTTCTTTATTTTTTTCTGTCTGTTTTTTCTCTTTGCTTAAAATTGTGCACATTTATTCCCTCATTTGCAAAACAATTACCAGTTTTCTTCAGAAAGCCACATGGATAGAAATCTAAACTTTAACCCTTCTATAGATAAGAGAATATGACACCATGATAGACATTTGAGAACCCAACCAAAAAACCATTCGTAAAACGTTGTATGCCTCACAAAATTTTTAAGCACCCAACCAAAAAACCATTCGTAAAACGTTGTATGCCTCACAAAATTTTTAAGCGCTTAACTAACATTTAGAAATACATAGAATCAACATCTACTTTTTTTCTCATTAATACAATGTAAAAGATGTCTTGTGACCTCTCTAATGCTGACCTCTATGGTATAGAGCATTCAAATGTTTGATAATGGGATTACGGTGTAATTTACCACTATACTATAAGTCAATATTGAATTTTACCACCATACTTCAATTTTATGGAATTTTCTCTTTGTACTTTTCATTTCATTAATTTTTGGAAAAAAAAGTACCGGAATTGGAATATTTCGCATATATTCTCTTAGTGCAAATGGCATGTTTTGCCACTGTACTTTCAATTTCATTGATTTCCAAACAGGCAATGGAATTTAAATACTCAAACAGGTAAATTCTCATCAAGACTTTGCCTAAAAAACAACAAAATTGAAGTACAATGGCAAAATTCAATTGATAATAAACCAAACTCAGCACAGTTACTGCTGACAATGTGCATGCAATCATGAATTTTCTGTAAACCTCCATAAAAAAGGCTTCATTGTTCAACGAGATTTCCATACTGAAATTTTAAACTATTAATATTAGAAAATCAATACCAGTAACCCACAATCAAATCCCAAAATAAAGAAAAATAACATAAACACCTTTATTTATCTGAATAGCATAATAGTATTCTTAATAAAAAAGAAAGGACATTCATCTTTAGCACGCAAAATTGAGTGTTCTGTCCATCTATTATATCAAATGATTAAAATAGAAAAACGGAACTTCAAGGAGAAAAATCATTGGAAGGAGAAAAGCTAAATGCATCAATATCATCTATTTTATTTTTATTACTATTATTTAGCTAACTGCGCTTGTGTTGAAAGCAACTGGTCCCAAGCCCAAATAAAGGTGGAGGGTTGGCAGTAGGTTTGGATAACCAACCACTTAAAACTCGTCCAATTTTTTTTGAGATGAACCATTATATGAAATCTATTAGAGTGTCTCCTACTCAAAGATGCGTTGTATCGAAGCTCGGGTGTAGTGAAAAATGTGCAAGGGTTGCTAGGTGGTCGCCCGAAAACTACACACCACATCGACGCCAGGATGTGGTGCCCAATAGGCAAAGGTTTCCACACCATAATGGATAGGGGGTGAGTAAAGAAGTTAGTCCATAATCATAAGCTTAGTTTAGAATTTTGGAATTTAAGTACGCTTAATGGTAAGTTAGTAGAGATTTTTTGAGGTTATGTACAGGAGGAGGGTTAACATCTTGTGTTTGCAGGAAACCAAATGGGTTGGGGAGAAGGCTAGGGAGATAACGCCTTAGAGTATAAGATTCAGTATACGAGGAAGGGTAGAGATCGAAACGTTGTAGGTATCATCATGGACAAAGAGTATCAAAAGGATGTTGTACAAGTTAAGAGACAAGGGGATAGAATTATTTTGGTTAAGCTAGTTCTAGGAGGGGACAGGTTTTGAATATTATTAACGTATATGCACCACAAATAGGATTTGATAAAGCTAGTAAATGACAGTTTTTGAAAGATTCAGATAAAGTGGTACAAGAAGTGCCTATAGGAGAAAGCCTTCGTATTGATGGTGACCTTCAAGGCCATGTAGGTGCTAACAGAGAAGATTTTAAAAGCGTAAACCTTTGAATTGGTGATGACCTTAATGACCATCTAGGTGCTAGCAGAAAAAGTTTTAAGAGCATACATGGGGGGTTTTAGTTACGATGTAAGAAATGAGAGTGGAGATGTCATCCTAAATTTTGCTTTATCTTATGACCTACCCTAGTAAATACACTGTTTAGGAAGAGAACTGCACCTTATAACCTTTAAGAGTGGATCAAGCGCATAGTTTGAAATACTATATAACGGTAGCGGCCACTGCCGCTACCGCTATGTGTAAAATAGCGGGTGTCACACCCGCAATGACCTAATTGATCCGTTATTACCGTTATCAAGGACCGTTATTACCGTTATCGACTGTTATTACCGCTATCGAGGGTCGTTATTGCCACAATCGACCGTTATTGTCGCTATCGTCCGTTAAAAAAATTATGCGATATTAAAAAAAATTCACGACCGCGATGACCGTTATAACTGTAATAATTTCCGTTATATCCGAAACCGCAATAAACGCAACGCAGCCGAAAACGTGACTGCAATCGCAATTTAAATCCAAGCGCAAGTCAAATAGACTTTTTTGACTAGGAGGAACAAACGCAGTTGTTCCAATTATTGAGGAATGGAAAAAGAGTTCGTTGGTACCTCTTTATATGAATAAGGGAGACATTCAAAGTTATTCCAATTATCAGGACATGAAATTAATGAGTCACACAATGAAATTATGAAAAAGAGTAATAGAACGAAGATTAAGGAAAACCGTAAAGATATCGAAGAATCAATTTGGTTTTATGCATGACCGATCAACTATGAAAGCAATACACTTGCTTAGACAACTTGTAGAACATTCACGAGTAGAAGGTAAAAATGTTCATATGATCTATATAAACTTGGAGCAAGCGTATGATAAAGTGCCTAGAGATGTATCATGGTAACATTTAATGAAGAAAAGAGTCCTCATGAAATATATTAAAATAATTAAAAACATGTATAAAAAAGGAAGGACACGTGAGGCGTGTAGAGGACAAACAAGTGAATTTCTTATCATAATAGGACTACATCAAGATTGGCATTAAGCCCATTCCCGTTCGTTACAATGATAAACGAGATGACAAAATTCATCCAGGATAATGTAGTTTAGTTTATGATGTTTGCATATGATATTATCTTATGTGCTAAAACTAGAGCAAAGGATTATACGAAGTTAAAACCCGGAGACAGACATTAAAGCCAAGAGGATTTAGATTAAGCAGAGTAAAAACTGAATACATGGAATGTAAATTCAATTCAAACAAAGAGAAAGATAAAAACATAGTAATGTTAGATGGAGTGCGATCCCTAAGAGGGATTATTTTAGATGTTGGGGTCGATTGTACAAATGGATAGAGATATTGATGGTAATGTAACCTCTAGGATATAGGCTGGTTGGAGCAAATGGAGAAGCGCTACAGATGTATTGTGTGACAAAAGAATTATTATATAGTTGAAAGATAAGTTTTACAGCAGTTGTTAGACCAACATTACTCTATGGTAGTGAATGTTGGGCAACTAAAAGATTGTCAAGGCTATGAATGATGTAAAAGGGATCAAGACTAGGAGAAGACCGAAAAAGACTTGGAAGAAATAATCCTAAAAAATATGGCAAAACGAAAATAGAGAAAACACATTACTTTAAATAAGAATGAGTGGAGGAAGAAAATTCAGGCCAATGACTTAGCGTGGGGTCATATATTGATTCATATACCTCATCTTAGTATTGAGATAAAGACTCTGATGATGATGATGATGATGATTATTACTATTATTTAGCTAATAATACAGTTTCTACTTAGACTACGAGCACATTTACCCTTGAAAATCCCAATAACTGTTTTCTCCCAAATGCATGACATACAATTCACTATGGCATTCCATTTTATTGCAAATAAGCATGCCTACACTACACTGTAACACTCAATTATGCATTTTCCAGTATTAAAACATATACATTCCCAAATTATCAAAATAAAGCTTCTTAGAGCAATAATAATCCAACATGGTTCAATGACATATGCATTAACAAGGATTCTATGTCGAAGAAAAACATTTTTACTTACCTAAAGTTTGCTAAAGTCAATAGCAATGTAATTTCCTTAAAAAGCTCTTCATTAAAAGTGGAAAACACTTTCAAGTCTTTCACAAGAATCTCCACAGCTCTACCATGATCACGTCTGGCATAAAAGAAAGATGAGAATAATTTTTTTTTTTAAAACTTGCATTAAAAAAAAAAATCTCGAATACTTATATAATTCAACGAACTTACTTGTCGAGGGCTTCAAGGTACTTTTGCTTTCGAATCTCGAAGAAAATCTTCATAGAGTAACGATTATCATCAACTTTTGTGTATCCAGACAAGTACTTCTCGACTTCGTCCCATTCTCCATTGGTTACACAATCCTCAAAATACCGCATATTGAAGAAAAATCCTGATTCTTTCTCCAATCTTTTTTTAACCGTCAAAACAAACACACAAAATATAGTAACAAATTAATATCATCAAAGTCGAATTTTGAACACTTTAAGTTCCAAACTAATACCAATTGTAGAGTATTCGACAAAATTGAAACTCAAACTAATATACCAAATTCTTTTGAATTTGTAAACAATCATGGTTAGCCTAGCAATTGTTACTCCAAAACTTAAGTCTAATGTTCAAATTCCTTTTCTCCTGTCCCTCTCTTATTAAAAATAAAAAAAATAAAAAAAATCCTTTGCAATTTAATTTATTCTCAAAATTTGCAAAGGCAGCCCTGTAAAATCAAATTGAAGAAAAAAAAAAAGATAAAGTGAATATTAAACTTACTTGTGGACAGTTTCTTTGAATTTCTCTTCGTCAAGAAACTGAAGTATGAGAAATACCAGTTCTCTACTCAACGAAGACATTTCTTCCTTCTTCTTTCTTCCCTCCTTTCTATCCCTCTCTTCGATCCAAACCCAAAAAAAAAAAGGAAACAGAACAAAATAGACCTAGCAGATCGTTTCAAAAACAATTTTAATAAAATGAAGAAAAAGAAACACAAAAACAAGAACAAATTTCACCGATCCAAACTAAAAATAGTTTGCTGCTTTGGGATTGACTTTAAGAAAGAACAACTTAGACAAAGAGGGTGAGAGAGAAAGCGCAGACGGAGACTAAGGAAGCAGTGAATAACGACGAGACAGTGCGGCGTTAATTGTTGTCTGCGGAACTAAATACGGTAGAAGGAAAGACACAGAAATAACCGTACTTGGAAAAAATAATATAAAATTATTATTTATTTATAAGGGATAGTACCGGAACTGGGGAGTAAATGATACGGTGTACCACCAACAGCATTGCAAATTATGGACGCGTTTATTTAAATGATACTATTGTAAACGTTATAATTATTAGAGTATATATATTTTGTATTAATATCGTATTAAATAATATTTATATAATGTAAAATATAAAAAAACAATTTTTTGAGATTTATATCAATGTAATAAATATAAAATATTTTTTATTATATTTATATATAATTTTTATAAAATTTTAATATATAATAATTTTATTTCTTTATATTATTTACCTATTATGTCATTGTTTTTTATTTAAAATTATTGATGTAAAAGCTAGATGCATCAATCAAATTCTTAATTATTGATGGAAAGTAATTTTCTATGATTTTCTTTCTTTCTTTTTTGACTTTTGGGGTGCTTAACTACTTTTCTTGCTTTAATTTAATTTACCAATATTATATTTAATATACTAATTTTAAATTTTCCATGAAATTAATTATTAACAAAACAGTTGATTTTGAATTTTGATTGAGACACAAATATTTATTTTCTTTTTTAAACATAAAAAATTAAAAGAAAATCAAAACAAATTTGCTAAAAAAACCTTTTCATCCGCCAAACCGCCATCCATCTCAAATTTTTTTTCTGACGTATCAATCATTTTACCTTCAATTTGAAGAAAACAAACTGCAATTTGCTCTCATCCATTGGATCATATTTGATGGTTCAAATTAACAATGGTCTCCGGTAATTGACGTGTGGCGCATGAAATTTCAATGGTCTTCACCGCACTATACTTGTCTCTTTCAAGACATTTATCACCTTGTTATATTCTCCCCAAACTTTACGTCATTACGCGCCCCTTAGCGCGTGTTAACATGTACGCCAGACTAACACGTAAATGAATGAACGTGGCCAATAACCTACATAAAATCTTACACGTGGGTAAAAATAATTGCCCCGCGTTGCTCACTAGTCAGTCCACGGTCTTAAACGCGCCAAGAGTTCACTTGGTTTACTGTCAATGATAAGACCTTGACTTCTGGAGCGGTGATAAGATGTGCTTATAAATCGTACTTATCATTGGTAATAAGCCAATGTTCTTATCATCAACAAGAATTGCGTGTAATGTACTTCTTCTATTTGGAGAAGATAGTTGCTTATTTTGTAACTATTTCTTTTTTATTGGGTGATTGACGTCATATTTCATATCATCGGGTGTATATATTATTACAATATATATATATATAATGACAGAGATGGTATGCGATGCTGTAAAGGTAAATAATATAAATTTTAATTTATAAATAATCATTTAATTTTTATTTTTATTTAATAATTTTATTAAATTATTAAAATCTTTAAAAATATTTTAAAATTTCAAAATTTAAGATTGCTCATATATTTCAATCCTTATATATTTTGTTATGACTTAAATTTGATAAAAGTCATCTTTCAATACAATTATTGAAATAATTAATTACAGTTATTTTATTAGCAATTTTTTTATTATACGTATAAATTTATAATTTTTAAAATAAATGCAAAAAATAAATAACAAAATCCAAATTAAATATAACTGTATGAAATCATATTTTAAATTAATTTATGTTAGTAGATTGCAATAAAAATAACATATTATTTATTTAAAAATTTAAAATCATTACAAGAAAAAAAATGTCAATATAAAAAATTTTAATTTTATTATATTTTGATATCTTTATTATAATACGTATATCTTATATAAACTTTAGAAATGTAATTTAAATAATATTAGTTTAAGTGTTTACTTACGTATTTAATTCAATAAAATTAATTCGTATATCACAAAAGATTATAAAATTGTATATATTATATCACAGAATACAAATTTATATAACAAGATTTGATTATATAGACAATTTTTTTTAAATGACCCGTCAGAACATTTTCTCTTCAGTTTTTTATAATATTTATCAAATAAATTTATTAAAAGATTATTTAGTTATCTAATCTTCCAAAATTTAAGTGAAAAACAAACCATACATGCACATATATATAATTATAGGTTTATATTTGATGTATTAACAGTATATAATAATTATATACTTTTTATCAATTATAAAGTATTATTTTATTAATAAAAATTAAAAATATAAAAGTTCTTGAAAATAAATATCAATAATTTTTAAAATTTTTAAATTTTTTAATGGTATATTTTTTTTAACTTTAATCATTAATGATGTGACACTTGATAATTGACTGACAGTATTTATTTTTTGAACGGATTTTCGGATTAGATTTTCCTTTATTACATTGCCTTGATGTTGGTTTTTGTTTAAGTATTTTGATTTTTTTAAAAATTTCTTTCCCAATCTTGGTTGCTTAAAAAGTAGTGTGTTTCTTCTTTGGGTTTAAACTGATTTTTTTCAAGGTTTTGGCTTTTGGTCAAAAGTTTAGGCTTCTTCTATGTTCTTCACTCCGACCACGATCAGGTACGTATATAAATTAATTCCTTCTATAAACTCTTTTAGGGTTTACCTTTTTTTATGTCATAGTTGTTATTGCTATTACATCATTTCTTTGTTTGGGGAGTTTAATATTTGGTTGAAATTTCCCTAACGGTTGTATTAATCAAAGCTATTTTTTTAATTAGTGGTTTATTTTTTGATTTTTTTAAGTAACTGCAAGTTAAATTTAGAATTTCATGTATATGAATTTGATGTGATTTAACCTATTTCTTAGGTCCCAAAAATCCAGAAGGATGCATATGGCTGCAGAGGGGAATGCAAGATAGAAAGAACTCATCTTCATTCTTTGTGCTATAAGTTTCATGAATTTATCATTATCAAAGATCTCTTTTGTTAGGTTGATATTTGAGGTTTTCTGTCCTACTTACTGATGTTATGAAATACATCAACTGCATGATCAAAATTTTAATTAAATGTTAATTTTCTCATTTTGATATGATGTGAAATTTTAGCTCTTATTATTTGACCCTTTGCTTCTCTTTTGTATAATCCATCTTGAGTTCACATACGTTGGTGAAAAATATTTGATTTTTTTCTTGTGATGTAAAATTTCAACCGCTCAGTACAGTTAAATTTGAGAATATCGATATGTTTCTTTTCCATATGAATATTTTATAAAGAATTCTTACACATTTAAACAAATGTGTATCAATATTATACCCTAATATATCGATACCAATATAAAGCATGAAACTTTTGTTTCATAGTAACAATGGGATATTGAAACGCTTATTAAATTCGTCAATATTTAAATAAGAGATATCAATATAGATTTAAAATGTATCAATATTTTTTACAATAAACATATTGAGAGCAAAAAACTTTTTTAAACTTAAAAAATCAAATATGCATAAGTTAATCAATCATTCAGTTTAAAAGCATATTTTGTTTTTATCAATTTTTCAAATGTCTAACAAGATTTCATGTGATTTTATTTTAAATTAAAGTTTTTAGTGTGAATCATACTACTTAATTAAAATTACATTCTTATTAAGTTTATGAAAAATAATATCAAAATTTCAAAACTTAGTTTGGCTCGCATGTGGATGTCTCCAATGAGAAAAGTCCACCAAGCACAAAAATTTTTTATATTAAATTACTTTTATACCTTTATTTTATTAAAAATATATATCTTTAAATATATTTTTATTATTTTTAATCTCTAAGCCAATAAAAATTAATTAACTCGATTGAATTAATGCCCCTACCCTGCCCTTCTAATCACCTTTCATCTTTTTTTACCGATATCGACAAAACCCTTAACGTACAACCACCACCACAAGTGTCTTGCAGCCACCATGCATCTCTTTCGACAGAAGCGACAAAACCTTACACCACCAATCACCATTCATCTCTTTTTTACCAGTAATCGATGAAACTCTGTACCTTTAACCATCGTAATTCCCAACCCAAGGTCATTGAACCAACCTCCCAAGCCAGGTTCATTGAACCAACCTCCAACGTAAGTTACCACCATATATCTTTTTTATTTTAAAATCAACCATATTCTAAAATTATAGTTGCATTGTTTTTTTTTTTTTTTTTTTAAAAATTAGGTTTACAAGTGCATAAATTTGGGGTGATTATTCATAAGTTCTTTAAAGCTACACAATCTAAGTGCAGCGGTATAATAAGAGGTAGACTTGGTGATGCGATTGGCTATGGCATTTTTTATTTCCTTAATATTTTAAGGGTTGCTTGAAATCAATTTTTGTTTTCAAAAATTTGTTTTTTTATCTGTTTTCAAAATTTTGTTTAATTTTGGTTTCAAAATTTTAAAAAATATTTTTTTAAATGTTGTTAAATATAAAAAACAAAATATTTGAATTGGTATAAAATTTTAAAAAATAATAACATATTTATTAAATACATTTATATTAATTAATTATCTACATAATCTTAAGTAATATTATTTTATACTATTTAATATATAGTAATATCACCATTCACTTATATAGAAGTTAATATAACTTAAATAATAATAAATTAAACTTAACATTAAATAATATAGTTATTTAGTAATTATTTAATATTTAATTTTATTAGATAATATAGAAATTCATAAAATTATAAATTATATAATAAATAATAATATGAATAAAAATTAAAAATTATATTCTACAATATTATTTAATTTACTTATGTTAATATTAAATTATTAAATAATATATTAATATTATTAATTTATAATAAATTATTTAATTATTAAAATATAAGAATTTTAATATCAAATAACATTATTTAATTCGAAGTATTTATTTATTTATTTAACAACCTAAAATTATTTAATAGTAGTAGTGTTATATTTTTTAATTGAAAACTAATATAGTATTAAATAATATTTTTTATTAAAATAATAATTAGCTATATTAAATAATATTACTTAATAATAATATTAATTATGAACATATAATTATATTAATTGATATTATTTAAAATATATCTAATATATTCAATAATATTATAATAAGTACTTTTCATAATTTTTACATTCAAATAAATATATTAAACTGAAATTATTTATTTTCAATAAATATTATTTTCTATTAAAATTTAATATCATTTTTATTTAAAAATTAATTAATTTCATTTTATAGCTTATGTTATGAATATATATAATATTATATTAATACGTACATACTATTCACTTACCAATGAATATTACTAGGAATAAAAACATGTTTTTGAAAATAGTAAAAAGAAATCTTCTTTTAAAAATTTTCATTATTTTCGATTTTTGAAAATAGAATAATAGTACTAAACATGTATTTTGCTGCTGTTTTAGAAAATAATTGAAAAAAAATTATAATGTCAAAATGATCCCTTCGTAGTTTGTGTCCCTGCCTTGCTAGCTGAACTATGTTTTATGATGTTTAAAATTTTTATTAATGATCCCTTAGTAGTTTAATTCCTTTCTTCCCTTGATTAGGATTTTAGATTTTTTACTAAAATTATTTTATATGCAATCACATTTTCACTCAATACAACTTTACTTTTATTTAATTATATTTTTCATCGTCTTTAATATGATTGAATTGAGAAAAATACATTGCAAGTAGATTTTTTTTAAGCAATGGTGCTATTGTTGATGAATGTTAATTAGATCTGTTCAAGTACCGAGTTATTCCTCTAAACTTAAAAGCATATTTTATATTTAGTTGGTGTTAAATAAAAATATTAAATGCAATTATTATGTTCTGATATAATTTTTAAATCGATCAATTAGCTATGAATATAATTAAAATTAATTTTTTTAATATATTTACTAAAATAATTATATATATATATGTAAAATATTATTAATATTGACATACGAAAATCAAATTATATTTTAAAGGGATTAAAAATAAAAAATTAACAAAATAATTAAAATATAAAAAAATAAAATAATATTTCCACCCGACCTATCCGAACCCATGATCAGCTCGAATGTTAATGTCTTGTCTTTTTTTTAATTGAACCAACCGATTATTTGGATTCATTACTTGTTTATTATTATTAATAAATATATTGATTTTAATTTTTTAGAAGATGATTAATTCAATTTCAGAATAAAATTATTATTTAATAGTTTTTATAATTTATTACTGAATCTATTTTTATTATTTTTATTTTTAACTTTTTTTTAAAAAAATATATGTAACTATTTTATCCAATAATAATCATTCAAAATCCTGCAATTAGTTCTTTGAACAGAATTAAAACTGATTAATTTGGAAAAATTATCAGTTTGAGGGAAAAAAAGCCATTGAAATGTAAACGCAGAAATCAACCAAAAGCCAAAAGACAGAAAAGAATGGAGAAATGGCAGGAGGAGAATGGCAATGGCAATGGCAATAGCAGCAGCGTGTTGCTAGAGTTTCCACTAGGCGAAGAAGCGGAGGCATTCGATCTAGAGAAGGCAGTATGCAGCCATGGGCTGTTCATGTTGGCTCCCAACCAATGGGACCCAATCTCCCACTCCCTCTCTCGCCCTCTACGTCTTCTTGATCATCACCATCATCGTTCTCCTCCTCTTACAGTCATGGTCCGCATCTCTCAGCCGCCATCTTCTTCCACTCTTCACCTCCGCGTTTATGGCACACGCTCCCTCTCTCCACAGCACCGCTACTCTCTTTTAAATCAGGTGGCAAGAATGATGCGGTTGTCGGAGACCGAGGGAAACAAGGTGAGGGAGTTTCGAAGTATCGTCGAAGCATTACATGAAACAGAAGAGGAAGCAACGAATTGTTTGAGGAGTTTCAGTGGGAGAGTGTTCAGGTCCCCTACTTTGTTTGAAGATATGGTTAAGTGTATTCTTCTCTGTAACTGCATGTATGTCCCTTTTAACATTATCTTCTTAATTTTGAGGATTTATTACTGCTGGAAATGATTTCCTCACTGCATGTATGGTGTATGTCATAATGCCGCTGTATGCATATACAGGTACGAAGAAATAGCAAAAACATCAGCCATTGTAATTTGTTTTTTTTTCTCCCGCGTAACAATTGTAGGTTTTCAAGGACTTTGAGCATGGCTAAGGCGCTATGTGAGCTTCAGTTTGAAATTCAACACCAATTTTCTAGTGTAAAGGGTGCTGAAGATGATTTCATTCCTAAAACTCCCACCGGGAAAGAGTTAAAGAGAAAGTCGAGAAAGTCCAAGGTTTCCATGCCGTTAGAAAGCAAGTTTGCGGAGGCAAAAGCAGATCATTCAGAGTCAGATTTTCAGCCTTCCCGAGAAGTAGAAGAACCCCATGCCTGCGCAGAAATTGGAACCTTCCCCAGTCCCGGAGAACTAGCTAACCTTGATGAAAGTTTTCTTGCTAAACGCTGTAATCTTGGCTATAGAGCTAGTCGAATATTAAAACTTGCCCAGGGAATTGTCCAAGGAAATATTCAACTAATGCAACTGGAAGAAGATTGCAAGGAAACAAGCTTATCCAGTTATGATAAGCTAGCTGAACAGCTACGTCGAATTGATGGATTTGGTCCTTTCACATGTGCCAATGTGCTCATGTGCATGGGATTTTACCATGTGATTCCAGCTGATTCTGAAACTGTTAGACATTTAGAGCAGGTAAATCATTTGTTTATTCCCTAGGCAATGTCCCAGCTTGTTGAAGGCCTTTCTGCTCTCTATGACTGTTTATTCCAAGTGCAGGTTCATTCAAAAAGTTCTACTATACGGACTGTTCGAAGGGATGTTGAAGTTATCTATGCAAAATATGCACCATATCAGTTCTTGGCGTATTGGTAGGTCATCTAACAACTTTGCTCTTGCATACTTTTGGTAACTCACTGCTAATTTTTTATGTTCTCCATGGACAACATGTGTGATCAGGGCAGAGCTGTGGCACTTTTATGAGCAAAGGTTTGGGAAATTAAGTGAACTGCCTGTCTCTCATTATAAACTTATAACTGCTAGTAACATGAAAGAGAAAACAACTCGCAAACGGACCAAGATATCTGACAGAGAGTAACCCTGCGTCAGTTTTATTAACAAATCGAGAATAAATTTTAAATTTTGTGCTTCTTGTTCAATCTCCACTTATTGAAGTGTATCATGATAGGTATGCAAACACTCATATCCTGCTATCTAGGAATGTATTTGCATGTTTAATTTCTGTATCCCGTTTTGGATTCTATCATCTACCAAAAAACGGATGTCTTGTTGTACAACTAGTATTATCTAGTGCTTCTGCATTTGGGTTTGATGCCCTTCTCAGTCCTTTTGGTTACTACAATATACTATCTTTTAGAAATAATTCTTCTATTTCTCTTTCTTTCATAGGAAGGTATTAGGGGAAAAGGGATTCTAATATTAGATTTAATCTCTCCTAAGAAGTAACAATCGCCAGATCAAACCCAAGTTGTTAAATAATTCTTCTAAATCTCTTCTCATGCTCATTTTCTGATCTTTAAGAATAGTTTTCTACTGCTCGATACTGAAAACCAAGATATGGAGCTAATGACTAAATCAATCAAGATTAAACCATGAGTAGAAGATTTCTGCTCCAATCTTTCCCCATGACATGATTTTACAAATGTTGATAGACAATATCACAATAATTCTTCCACAATATATAAATGAATTGAAAGAGAAGTGTTCTGCACAGCCAAGTCTCTGCAGCCTTTAGCCTAAAATTCGGCCTCGTTTTCTCTATTGATTAGAGTTATATTATTAAAATGCAAATACGAACATCCATATCTAACATTGGGTTTATAAATTGCTCGGGGCATAAACACACACTAGTTTATTAGGCCCTATTTGTTGGGATGTGCCTATGTTAAAATCTAAGCTTAATCTATCTTGGGTTAGGTTTGGATTTCGTTTCCAAGGCCCCACTACAGCCCAACAATTTTTTTCGTACTTCTTATATACACCAGTGGGAAATATTTTAGTGTTTATATTTGATTTACTGTACTTAGTATATAAATTTCATCGTTAATAAATAATATCACATCTCATAAATTAATAAATTTAATAATATTTATTTTTTTAAAAAAATCTATAAAAATTTATAAACGGTTGAAATGATATGTTATAATTATTGATAGTATAAGAAAATTATGCACTAACAATCCATTAAATATAATTTTTTTATTTTATAATTTTTTATATATAATTAGTGAAATTTTTTGATTTCACAAATGAAATTAAAATGATAACACATGTTATATTATATTTATTTTTTATTTTTCAATATATTCATGTTATCATTCTAATTTTTTTTATGAAATCAAAAAAATTTATTGGTAATGTATAAGATAATTATCTTTATTTAAATATTTAATTTCTGAATTTATAAGTGGATTTGAATTTGAAATTTCAAGTTTTGGCTGACATGTAATTTTTATTAAATCATTAAAAGTGAGATTGGATTGCATTATACTTTCGCATCGTCAACCAGATAAGAAGTCAATCTCACTATGTTAATGGGTAAAAATTGATTTTACCTCCTTGGGTCGAATAAAAAAATCCCACAACCGGTTGAATTTAATTTTTTCAATTTTAACCCTTTTTTTTTCAAAATTTTTAATTTTATTAATTATTCATTCAAAAATATTATGGTGAGATTGGATCTTCCTGGGTCCAACCAGAGACCCACCACCGCCTCCTTTTTTTTCTTTCTTTTCTTTTTTTGTTTTCAACTTTAACCCTTTTTTTTTCAAATTTTTTAATTCTATTAATTGTTTAATAAAAAATATTAATTAATTTATTTTACTTTTTAAATTTTATATTTTTTAAAGTTATTTATTTATTTAATATAATTAAAAATAAATTTTAAATATTAATAATATATTTATTATTTGATAAAAAATTAGGAGTTTTTAATTTATTAAAAAAATATTACTTGATATAGATAATTTTGAATTGTTTATTAATTACAAATATCAAATGTATACTAAAAATTTTATAATATACAAATTTAATTTATGTCTTTAATGGTTATTATTTTTCTTCTCCATACACTTCACTTCACCGCTATTGTTTCATTTGCATTCAAACATATCTTAATATTAATTTTAATCTCACCGCTACAATAATTAATTTCACCGTCACTGTTATTTTCAATCTCATCGAAATTAATTTTACCGTTCATCCAAATGAATGCTAAATTTGGTCAAAATTATATCATTTGAGATTAGGCATAGGAGATTTAAGATTGGAATATGATAAAGTGGATAGAGTTTATTACATAAAGGGAACTATTTTCATTACATAATTTAAAAATCTTGTATCAAAAATATAATATGGTATAGATTAATCATTGGTAGACTTGGTAATCTTAGACATAATATAAATACAAGATACGAATAGAAGATACAAAAATTATATAGGTTAAAATTAAATAAAAATTGTATATGAATATGTTTAAAGTTAAAAATAATATTTTATATTTTTCGTATCGACACGAAATTTTTGTATTTTAGGTGGCATGAAAATAATTCTATATGATATGAACACGAATTATAAATATAAATTATCAAATATGATAGATTGATGTGTGTATCATCCATTTGTGTTTCATTTTCAATGTTATTATGCAACGTAAATGTCACTTGTCTTAGATATATAATAACAATTAGTTTTCAGTTAATTCAATTAAAGTTTTTATATAAATTTTTGAGTTTCTTATATAATTTTAAAAATTTATAATTATATTCACTGTAAAAAGTATTTAGATATATGGATATAATAAGAGATCAAAGATTTAATTTATTTTATATTAAAACTGATTGTATATTTAAGTATTAAGTCTGTTATATTTATATTTTGGGTAAAGAAAGTTACAATTTCTTTTCTTAAAGCTATTATTATAGTATCTCTTTATTTTTAGATAAAGTAACAATCCAGTCATTGCTTAAAAGAAAATTAAACTTATTTGCAAAATATATATTCCTCTGTATAAGGATAGATTCATTTATATTAATATAAATATAAATGTAATTTTATATACATTTATATCTTTTTATATAATTTATATATATATATATTTTAAAATCCGATCGTTGAATTTTATACTCTATTCTCGTGATCATGTACGTCAAATTTCAAGTTAATCAAAGATGTTTAAATTTTGTTCCATGATAATAAAATTTAACCATTAATTGTCGCGACCCAAATTTTCAAAAATCACTACAAATTTTTTCGCGAACTTACCACATTTTAATTGTTGGGCTGTGAGTCAATATCCCTCACTCAGTTTCATATATTATATATATATGCATAACAGGCAATGCTTTCGTCCCAGGCACAAATATTGCGGAAGCTTATAAAATTATCATTTTAGAATTTAAAATTCGTTTACATTGCCTAACATATACATCCCCGTATAACATGACTACATCACTGTACACTATTATTCAGATACAAAAGTACATGTGTGCATACCTCGATGCTACTGGATAGCTGTGTGTAAAAGATCGCAGGACGGACGCAGCTTATACACTCTACTGAAATGCTCTGTAGAGGTGGGAAAAATAATGGGATGAGCATAACGCGCTCAGTAAGAAATATATGAAAGCAGGTAGATAACCACACTATCTACGATGCTCATAATGCATGTTTTATCAACTCGTAAAACAAATGCATTTACTTTTCAAAACACTCTCATTAATTTATAAAGCAAGTAGATAATCAAATTATCCACGATGCTCATGATGCATGGTTTATGCCGAAAAACTCATGGCATTCACAAAACCATCATAGTAAAACACATAGCAATTTAATGCCCAAAACCGAATATCAAAACTCATTCAGAGTAAAATCTTTCTGTGTTCAGTATTGAAACTCACTTTAAAATCATATTCTTGTTTCACACGGTTTCATCACAGAAATCAAATCAAAATTAGTTTCATCACCGAAACCAATAAAATCAGGTGAGACTAGGCAGGGATTTCAACACAAATCCAATGGAACATTTGGCCTAAGTCCGAGACCCACTAGCTATCACGGATCAGGTGTGCCATGGTGTCTCTGAGTCCGAGGAGGGGATTAGTCTATCCATCGGCTCCTATCTAAGGACTATCACAAAACAGAGCAATGACAAAGCATGCCCGAGTCCAAAGACGCAATCCTCACACCCCATAGTTGCACGGTACAGTGTACTCCATGTTGTCTACACGGTACAGCGTACTCCGTGAACCAGGTACAATTACCACACAGTTGTAGGTGCCTGAGTCAACAGCTCACCACCCCAACCTAATAATTTATCAACCATAGCCTGTCGTCTCAGATCTAGTGCGAGCAAGTCAGTGTGACACACAGTCAACACAAGGGCTCCAGCACGATCTCAATCACAAATCACAACAGAATCCAATGCGAGCAGTGCTCCAGCACGTTCTGTACAGATGTAAAACCAAAATCAAGTGGGAGCGGATCTGGATAAATCCACAGATCTCATCATGCTCCAGCACGATTTCACACACACAAAATAGACAGCTGGCTCTATTTCCCACCACTGTGGTACTCAAAACCGAGTGCAATATGCAAAACGGTACCAAACAGAGTGAGAGGGAAACATCCCATCAAATCAGTTGTCAATCAAATCACTTTTTAGAAAAACGTGCAAGTTAATGCATACAGTCAAATCATGAGCCAGTCTATCATTTCAACTTCACAAAAATCTCTTTTTCACAGAGAAAACATGGATTGCATGCACTTTATGCATTTCCAAAATTCCTGAGTCTAAGGGTATTTTCGTAATTTTCCCATATTTGGGTATTATCCAGAAATTTCATATCTATACTCTATACGAAATTTAATTGACTGTAAACGACGATGAAAATAAGTACAGCTATCTCTAATAGCTCGCATAGATCCCTTACCTCGGATCACGTAGTGTGACCTCTCTCCCTCTGTGCTGTCCAAATCTCGCAGTCCGGTCAACTCTCAATATGACTCTGGAGCTGCATTTAACAATTCACTGGATTAATTTCACGTTTCCTACTGTATTGCACATTTAATACAGTTCATTTCGCTTAATTGGGCCCGTTTACTCTAAATGGGCCTAATTACTTTAATCGGGCCTTAATCCGTATTAAGCCCGTTTTCACGTATTAATTCCCTTCATCAGGGTCTATCGACTCATTGGGTCTATCAATACCCATTGGGCTTCATTCCAAACTCTTTGGATAGCCCGAATATCATTTACGACAGTTTATTCGAAATTCCGAATATAATTCACTAAATCCGAAATTTAATCCGAAATGCGTAAAATAAATCTTAAATACGCGTTAATCACATAAATTGTCGTAAATGAACTTTACTTACCCAATATTGTACGATGGTACGCGAATCGGAGTTCGATCGGGCTTCCGTTCGGAATTAATCGTCGAACTGCACAATTTCGTATTTTTCATTTTCGGGCCAATTTTCGATTAAATATAATTTAAATAAATTTATCGAAAATTAAATCGGCCACTTTTGAACTCGTATCGACTTACCCGAAGTCCGATGAAATCCCAAAAAATTTTTTTTTTCTCTCTCTTCTTTCTCTCTCCTCCTGAACCGGTTCGGACCGGTTCAGTCCCTTTTCACACTGAACCGGTCCGAACAGGTTCAGTGGGCATTTCGCCGTTGCCGGCGCTGCTGGCCGGTTCCCGGCCCGATTCCACCGCCGTTCGACTCGGCTCGGGCTGGGGAGTCTTCGGCTGGCCTGGGCTGGGGTCGATCGGACCCGGTGGCGGCCGAAATCCCCTTTCTCCCCCGCGGCTCTCCCTCCTCCGATCTCCTCGCCGGCGGCGTTCTGGGGCGCGTGGTGGCCGCTGGCGAGTCGCCCGGTGCTGGGCTTCCTTCGCCGGCCGTCCCCTCGCCGTTCGCTCCCTCCGTCAGCCACCGGTGAAGGAAAACAGGGGAGAATCGGTTTCCCCCTGTTTTCGCGTTTCTAGCTTCTGTTGTTTTTTTTTTTTTTTTGTTTTTTTTTTAACAGATTTTTTTTTTATAATATATTTTTATTATTATTTTATTCTTAAAATAATAATAAAAATCTTAAAATATCCCAAAATATCCCAAAAATTTATATTAAATTCATTTAGTCCGCAAATGAATTTATTAGTCCAATTTTACTTTTTCGGTATATTTTTCCACTATTTTTGAGCTCGTTTTTCGAGACAAAAATTCTGATAAATTCTAATAACTTCATATATTGATCAATTGGACCTGTAATTTAATTATTTTCCTCAATTTTTGATCAATATTACACTAATCCATATTTTTAAATATCAATTTCTTAAAAATGACACCGAATTTTCGGGTCTTACATTCCTCCCCACCTTAAGAAATTTGGTCCTCCAAATTAGAACCAAGTCAATTCTCGAATAACTGCGAATATTTCTCTCGCATGAAGCTCTTTAATTCCCACATAACTTCCTCTGAAGTGTGGTACTGCCCAAAAACCTTAACCAGAGTGATCGTTCTGGTCCGTAACACTTTCTCTTTCCTATCCAATATCAAATTGACTTCTCTATTTATGACATTTCCTCTGTGAGCTCAAACGGCTCATACTGAATCCAATGTATCTGATCTAGATGATACTTTCAAAGCATCAACGTGTGGAAGACGTTATGAATGCCTGCTAGCTCAGGTGTCAAGGCTAGCCTATAGGCCTTATTTCCCACTCACTTCAGTATCTCATTATCCCTTTCGAGGGAGAAACTTTCAAGAATACTAATTCACCTACAGTGAATTTCAAAGGTTTATGCCTCATTTCAACGTAGCTTTTCTTGTCTGTTCTAAGCTATCCACAATTTCTCACATATCAATTGGACATCCTCAAAGGCATGCTTCACTAAATCGGAAGCAAACATTTTTCGGTGACTCACTTCTTCTCATCCAATCGGAGATCGACACCTAAGACCATATGACGCCTCATACGGTGCCATCCCAATACTCGAGTGATAGCTATTGTTATAGGCGAATTCGGCTAATGGAAAATGGTCATCCCATGAGTCTCTGAAATCCACACACAAGCTCTCAACATATCCTCCAAAGTCTGGATGGTTCTCTCACTGACCATCGGACTGAGAATGGAAAGCTGTACTGACACTCAATCGGGTTCCCATAGCTTCCTGAAAATGTTCTCAAAAGTGGAAGTGAAGCGGGAATCCCTGTTAGACACAATACTCATTAGAACACCATGCAGCCTCACAATCTCCCGTACACACAGATTCGCCAACGCACTCAGAGTATCCGTAGCCTTCACGGCTAAGAAGTGAGTTGACTTCGTCAATCTTTCCACAATCACTCAAATGGCATCTTGGTTTCGTTGGGTCCTCGGTAACTCATGATGAAATCCATGGTGATATGCTCTCATTGTCATGTCGATATAGGTAGAGGTTGCAATAATTCTGCATGTTTCTGATGCTCTACCTTAACCTGTTGACATGTAAGGCACTTAGCCACAAACTCTGCAGCATCTTTCTTCATGTCTGACCACTAATATGCTTTTCAAAGATTCTGATACATCTATTACTCCCTGGAAGCACTGTATATCTCGATGAATGAGCTTCTGTCAAAATCAATCTCTTTAGCTGTGGGTCATCGGGAACGTAAATTCGACCTCTGAATCTCAGCAGGCCATCATCACAACTGAGCACTCAGTCACTCTACCCATCTGTTTCTGACTATGCATATCAACACAGAAGCGATCAATACGCTGAGCTTGTCTGGTCCGGTCTATCAAATCCGGTTTCAATCTCAGACTTGCTATCACACAATATGCATTAGTATCAGAAGGGTCTATATCTAGACTGAGGCTAATAAACTGCTCTAACAGTTCATGTTCCCTGACCATCATGTACGATACCATCCTGAGGCTCTTTCTGCTCAAGGCATCAGCGACTATACTCGCTTTACCCGGATGATAAAGTATCTCACAATCATCATCTTTCAGAAGCTCTACTCATCGTCTCTGCCTCATATTCAATTCTTTCTGTTAAAAACAGATACTTGGGCTCTTATGATTAGTGAATACCTGAAATTTCTCACCGTACAAATAGTGGCACCATATCTTCAGTGCAAACACTACGACTGCCAACTCTAAATCATGGGTCAGATAGTTCTTCTCATGATCCTTAAGTTGTCTGGATCCATAAGCAACTATCTTCCCATCTGCATCAATACATAGCCCAGTCCTTGTTCCGAGGTGTCTGTATATACAGAGAAACCTTCTGAGCTGGTCAGAATAGTGAAAATCGACGTAGTGGTCAATCACTACTTTAGTTTCTGAAAACTATTCTCACATGCATTGTCTCACTTAAATGCAACATTCTTTCGAGTGAGACGTGTCAATATAGCAGCCAACTTAGAGAAAACTTTCTACAAATTGACGGTAATATCCAGCCAAACCCAAAAATGATATCAGTTCCTACCAGAAATCACACTTACTGAGCTTCGCATATAGCTTTCTCTCTCTGAGGGTTTGTAGCACACTGCTTAGATGCTAGTCATGCTCTTCCCTAGACTTCAATACACCAGAATATCATCTATAAACACTATGACAAACCGATACAAATATGGATTGAACACTCCATTCATCAATACTATAAAAGCTATAGGAGCATTCGTTAGCCCGAAAGGCATAACCAAGAATTCATAATGTCCATAACGGGTATGAAAAACTGTCTTAGGTACATCTCCACTCCGGATTCTCAACTGATGGTACCCAGACCTCAGATCGATCTTGAAAAAGATCTGTACTTCCTGAAGTTGATCCAATAGATCATCAATACGTGGAATGAGGTACTTGTTCTTAATGATCGCCTTATTCAACAACCGGTAATCTATTCACAGTTGGAGGCTTTCATCATTCTTTTCAGCTGTAGCCCTCCTCTTCGGGGCAAAAGTACTAGCTGTATCCTTCTCTGACTCTTTACCCTTCTGTGAGGCTATCTCAGCCAACTCTAGGCAATCCTTTATCATATGCCCTGTCTTGCCACATCTAAAACATGTTCAAATCAATACGTGGCATGATCTACTACCGTGGTATCTACCACATGCTCTACATTGTTCTGTAATCAGTAGGGGTCTTCCAATCATTATACCCCTAGCTGAAGTCGAGACTTGATACACCGGGGGCTTAATCATCCTACCCCGTGACTCATCGACTCACGGTCGTCTAACAAACGACCTCTTCCCTACTCGGACTTTACAGTCCTATGTTGATCTCTTCTGATCTCTATTCTTGCCCTTCACGACTTTACCAAACTCAAGGACGTGCATATCATAGTCTTACTCACACAACTAAGCTCTACGCACGATCTCCTCGTAAGTCGTGATGTCACATAGGGTTAATCTGACTCTGATGGAAGGTCTCAATCCTTCCATAAACTTGCGAACTTTTCGCATCTCACCACTCACGGTATCGGGGTCATATCTTCCCAAAGATGTAAATCGAGACTCGTACTCGTCTACCGATCTATTCCCCTGAATCAGACCAAAAAATTTCATCTGTAATCTCCATTGAGCAGTGGCTGGGATATACTGCCTCCTGAAGGCATCCAAAAAGATCTCCCAGTCAATCATCTGATATACATAGCTTTCATGATGGGTCAGGTGAATTTTCACCAATACTTTGCTTCGCCCTCTAACATGAATGTAGCAAAGGCCACTCTCTCAGTAGTCGAACATCGGCAAAAGTTAAATAACTTCTCTAACCGATTGATCTAATCCTCTGCTACTAAAGGGTTCTTGATCCCACTGAACGATGGAGGCTTGAGCTCCGAAACTGCCTCAATCGGTCAAACTCACAATCAAACCCTGAATCCTCACCAGTTTATCGTGGAACTACAGGTGGTACAGGGGTCTTACCAACACGTGGCATAGGTGCAGGTTATGTAGGCGCAGGTGTCTCAGGAGCAACTGTCGGCTCAGTATGAGTCGTCTGAGTAGCCGGACCTTGCCTACTCTCTAACCTAGCCATAATCAAGTTAGCCTGAGTGAACAACTCCATAAATGTGTTCCAACTCCGCTCTAATCTCGTAACGCGGGTATCAATAGTCTCAATGGACCTGATGAAATATAATCACATGACGATTCACAAGGTTTCTCAAACCTATCACAGCGTCTCTCGGACCTACTCTCTATGGCCCCGAGAACGCGAACTCTCTCCTCTGCTGCGATGTCTGTCAGACATCTCAATCGTCCCGCATACACAGTTAATTTCTCAGTTTAACCACAGCTTAGTACACACAATTGTATCTAATAATGTACAGTGACATGGGGATGCATACTTTTTAACTACAGACACTGACTCACATCAGACCAACATTGCTCTGATACCACCTCTGTCGCGACCCAAATTTTCAAAAATCACTACAAATTTTTTCGCGAACTTACCACATTTTAATTGTTGGGCTGTGAGTCAATATCCCTCACTCAGTTTCATATATTATATATATATGCATAACAGGCAATGCTTTCGTCCCAGGCACAAATATTGCGGAAGCTTATAAAATTATCATTTTAGAATTTAAAATTCGTTTACATTGCCTAACATATACATCCCCGTATAACATGACTACATCACTGTACACTATTATTCAGATACAAAAGTACATGTGTGCATACCTCGATGCTACTGGATAGCTGTGTGTAAAAGATCGCAGGACGGACGCAGCTTATACACTCTACTGAAATGCTCTGTAGAGGTGGGAAAAATAATGGGATGAGCATAACGCGCTCAGTAAGAAATATATGAAAGCAGGTAGATAACCACACTATCTACGATGCTCATAATGCATGTTTTATCAACTCGTAAAACAAATGCATTTACTTTTCAAAACACTCTCATTAATTTATAAAGCAAGTAGATAATCAAATTATCCACGATGCTCATGATGCATGGTTTATGCCGAAAAACTCATGGCATTCACAAAACCATCATAGTAAAACACATAGCAATTTAATGCCCAAAACCGAATATCAAAACTCATTCAGAGTAAAATCTTTCTGTGTTCAGTATTGAAACTCACTTTAAAATCATATTCTTGTTTCACACGGTTTCATCACAGAAATCAAATCAAAATTAGTTTCATCACCGAAACCAATAAAATCAGGTGAGACTAGGCAGGGATTTCAACACAAATCCAATGGAACATTTGGCCTAAGTCCGAGACCCACTAGCTATCACGGATCAGGTGTGCCATGGTGTCTCTGAGTCCGAGGAGGGGATTAGTCTATCCATCGGCTCCTATCTAAGGACTATCACAAAACAGAGCAATGACAAAGCATGCCCGAGTCCAAAGACGCAATCCTCACACCCCATAGTTGCACGGTACAGTGTACTCCATGTTGTCTACACGGTACAGCGTACTCCGTGAACCAGGTACAATTACCACACAGTTGTAGGTGCCTGAGTCAACAGCTCACCACCCCAACCTAATAATTTATCAACCATAGCCTGTCGTCTCAGATCTAGTGCGAGCAAGTCAGTGTGACACACAGTCAACACAAGGGCTCCAGCACGATCTCAATCACAAATCACAACAGAATCCAATGCGAGCAGTGCTCCAGCACGTTCTGTACAGATGTAAAACCAAAATCAAGTGGGAGCGGATCTGGATAAATCCACAGATCTCATCATGCTCCAGCACGATTTCACACACACAAAATAGACAGCTGGCTCTATTTCCCACCACTGTGGTACTCAAAACCGAGTGCAATATGCAAAACGGTACCAAACAGAGTGAGAGGGAAACATCCCATCAAATCAGTTGTCAATCAAATCACTTTTTAGAAAAACGTGCAAGTTAATGCATACAGTCAAATCATGAGCCAGTCTATCATTTCAACTTCACAAAAATCTCTTTTTCACAGAGAAAACATGGATTGCATGCACTTTATGCATTTCCAAAATTCCTGAGTCTAAGGGTATTTTCGTAATTTTCCCATATTTGGGTATTATCCAGAAATTTCATATCTATACTCTATACGAAATTTAATTGACTGTAAACGACGATGAAAATACGTACAGCTATCTCTAATAGCTCGCATAGATCCCTTACCTCGGATCACGTAGTGTGACCTCTCTCCCTCTGTGCTGTCCAAATCTCGCAGTCCGGTCAACTCTCAATATGACTCTGGAGCTGCATTTAACAATTCACTGGATTAATTTCACGTTTCCTACTGTATTGCACATTTAATACAGTTCATTTCGCTTAATTGGGCCCGTTTACTCTAAATGGGCCTAATTACTTTAATCGGGCCTTAATCCGTATTAAGCTCGTTTTCACGGATTAATTCCCTTCATCAGGGTCTATCGACTCATTGGGTCTATCAATACCCATTGGGCTTCATTCCAAACTCTTTGGATAGCCCGAATATCATTTACGACAGTTTATTCGAAATTCCGAATATAATTCACTAAATCCGAAATTTAATCCGAAATGCGTAAAATAAATCTTAAATACGCGTTAATCACATAAATTGTCGTAAATGAACTTTACTTACCCAATATTGTGCGATGGTACGCGAATCGGAGTTCGATCGGGCTTCCGTTCGGAATTAATCGTCGAACTGCACAATTTTGTATTTTTCATTTTCGGGCCAATTTTCGATTAAATATAATTTAAATAAATTTATCGAAAATTAAATCGGCCACTTTTGAACTCGTATCGACTTACCCGAAGTCCGATGAAATCCCAAAAATTTTTTTTTTCTCTCTCTTCTTTCTCTCTCCTCCTGAACCGGTTCGGACCGGTTCAGTCCCTTTTCACACTGAACCGGTCCGAACAGGTTCAGTGGGCATTTCGCCGTTGCCGGCGCTGCTGGCCGGTTCCCGGCCCGATTCCACCGCCGTTCGGCTCGGCTCGGGCTGGGGAGTCTTCGGCTGGCCTGGGCTGGGGTCGATCGGACCCGGTGGCGGTCGAAATCCCCTTTCTCCCCCGCGGCTCTCCCTCCTCCTATCTCCTCGCCGGCAGCGTTCTGGGGCGCGTGGTGGCCGCTGGCGAGTCGCCCGGTGCTGGGCTTCCTTCGCCGGCCGTCCCCTCGCCGTTCGCTCCCTCCGTCAGCCACCGGTGAAGGAAAACAGGGGAGAATCGGTTTCCCCCTGTTTTCGCGTTTCTAGCTTCTGTTGTTTTTTTTTTTTTTTTTTTTTTGTTTTTTTTTTTAACAGATTTTTTTTTTTATAATATATTTTTATTATTATTTTATTCTTAAAATAATAATAAAAATCTTAAAATATCCCAAAATATCCCAAAAATTTATATTAAATTCATTTAGTCCGCAAATGAATTTATTAGTCCAATTTTACTTTTTCGGTATATTTTTCCACTATTTTTGAGCTCGTTTTTCGAGATAAAAATTCTGATAAATTCTAATAACTTCATATATTGATCAATTGGACCTGTAATTTAATTATTTTCCTCAATTTTTGATCAATATTACACTAATCCATATTTTTAAATATCAATTTCTTAAAAATGACACCGAATTTTCGGGTCTTACATTAATATATTTTTAAAAAAAAAATACTATTCTCAACTAAAATAAAAAGAATATCGGGTTGACTCAAAAATTTACGTGTATGATAAATATGAGTAAAATGTTAAATCCAACATTGGGTTGCAAAAATATAAATCTTACATGAGGTTATAAAAATTGTGCAAAAAAATTAGTTTTACATTTATCTACTCAACAAACGGAGTTAAGATGATGACACATACCCTTAAAAAATATTAAAAAATAAAAATAAAATGATATATGTGTCACCATCTAACTTTCGAGGATTTATCATCACTTGTTTATTGTGTTTCACTTCCAAAATTCGCTCTTTTCTTCTTATCAATATCCTTTTTCTCACTATCCAACTAGGTTTTCTTAAAAGTTTCTCAAAATTTCTTAGTATAGAAAATTAACCCGCGACTTTAACCTTCGAAAGTCTTAATCTCTTTCTTCTTCCATCTTCTTTCATCTTATTTTACTTTTTTCTCATTCTTACTGAATTGTAAAATGGATATATTGATATTGAAAAGTCTCTTTTTGTTGCACTTAGAGCAAATATTGATGCTCTTGCCATATTGGTAGTATTTTTGGACTAGAAAATGATATTACTTTCATCAACTAACTTTTTTTTGTTGGGTTTTATGATCTTATAATTAAGATAAAAATAAAATAAAAATACTAATACTTTTTTTTTAAGATAACGATAAAAAATATCTTATGTCAACGTTTAAAAATTATTCAAACTGTGTTTATATGAATTTGTTGTCAGAAGGAATTGTTTTGCTTTGATATTTCAGGAATTGGTAGAGTGCGAGCATAAGAGGTTCTTGAAAAAAATGCATGCTTCAGCATAATGCTCAGGTTGTTATACTTTTGGTGCAGTAAATATTTTTAAAGAATATCGAATTAATTTGTTAGTTCATGGCTTTATTTTCTCGTTTAATTGAGATAATCTCTGCAACATAGTAACTTTTCAATAAGGATAGGAGTGTGAATTTTGTAAGCAAACTATCGTCGACGAGTAAAGGCTAATCACCAAAAAGTGAATTTTTTAAGGTTGGCGATTGTGATGTAAAGAGAAGGAAGATAAAAGAATGACGAAAAAAGAGAAAGAAAAAAGGAAAAAAATAAAGAAAAATACAAAAAATGAAAGAAAAAACGAAAAACCCACATGAAAAAAAATCTCATAAGTAAACAACGTCATGTTATAGAGATCATTACCAACATTATTGATTAGACTAGGATTTGCGAGTAAGAACAGTAAAGGAACTTAATTCTTATGAATTATAATAAATAGACTAAATTTTGAATTTTATCTAAGTACATAGATTAATTACATGGGATAAAAAGTGTCACGTCGATAAAGTCAACGCCACATCAACAAAATCAATACCATGTCAACAAAATCAATGTCATGTCAATAAAAGTCAAGAAAGTTAATGCCACATCAACAAAAGTCAACCGCCATATCAACATTTTTAACGGAAAATGTAACTGTCGTTCTCGATTTGATTAAAATTTTCAAATCATAATACTGTAGAGATTTGATTTCAACAAATTATAGTGAAGGGACTAAATTTCAAATTTCGTGATAGTACCGAAATAAATTTGCTTAATTTAACCAAATTCTTAAGTTTATGAAAAGTCATATCAATTACATAATCATATCAATTGTATATGAGTTAATATTGATAGCACATGGATAAATATGAAAATTCATAGAACTAATCTTTGTACTATGCTTTATGAGTTTATGAAATATTATGATGAATGGATTTGTTCCGTTGGAGGAAGCAATTATCAGTGTTGTTCTTTGAAAGAATGGAGTTCTCAATGGGATGCTTGAAATTAATTTTTCTCTCGAACCCTAGTCAAGTCTACGAGATTTTTTTATTTTACTATAAATCACCTTAGTTGTTATTTTTATGTTTAAATCAATTCAATTATTAATTTTAATAGAAGTTAACTAGAGTTAAATAATCAATTAATAACTTGATTAAGTATGTATATACAATAATTATCGTTTGTGCTTTTAAAATTATGAGTTGGCATTATATTATTGGTGCTTAAAAAATAGACATTGAAGATCATTATAATATAAATTATTTTTATATTAGTAAAAAATATGTACTCAAAATTTAAATTTAAAAAATTATATTTAATGTATTTTTGATATATCAAATCGTACTCATTAATTTCTAATTTTTAAAATAAATTATTTTAAAAATAAATATTTTTAAATTTATTAATTAATAAAATATCATAAAATAATTTAATAAATAATACATTAAATAGAGACATGAAAAAAATTAAGCATGTCATTATGCATATGTACTATGTAACATATACAATTATACATGCATATCCCAGGCCCGGTCCCAGTATGACAATCATACATCGCCAGTTCTCGTGTCACTGCTAATGGATAATGGTATATTATAACAAAGTTTTGGCAAAAAAACAGAGACAGACATAGCTGTAGAACTAGGAGTGAAAAATAAAATGAAAATGGTTAAAGAAAAGGGATCCATGTGATGCGACTGCAAGTTTAGAAATGGAAAACAGCTTAGACCAAATGAGGAACCAGCAGCCACAGCCGCAGGAAACAAAGGGAAAAAAAAAAAAAAAGCCCGCCTTGTCTTGGACTCTTCCTCCCTCTCCATCTCTCTCTCTCTCTCTCTCTCTCTCTCTCGCTGAAACTGCAACATTCTCTTGTAAGCAAAAGCAAACCCTTGCATTAAATAAAAATTAAAGCAAGCCCCCGAAAGAAAAGCATGTTTTTGGAGGAATTTACTGCACAAAAGCGTTACGTTTGGCATCTCTTCAAGATCTAGAAGTTGAACAACAGAGAACGAAGTGTAGAGAGAAGAAAAAAAAAGTCTTTAAAAGTGAAAGGAACTGACTTCCAAGAGAAAAAGAAGAAGAAAGAGTTGGATTTTTAGTTTGGTTTTGTAATGGCGTTCTGCCCTATGATGTGTTGTGGGAAAGGCGTTGATCGGTAAGTTTATCATTGATTTACTGCCTATTATTTCTTTTTTTGTTTTGATTTTTCCTTTCTTTTGGAAGGTTTTCTTGGGTTTTTTGAGTAAAATTTGATTTTCGATTTTTGAGGAATGGTAAGGGTTTAAGAAATCTGGGTTTTATTTAGTTTTTGAAACTATCGTCTGGGTGTTGATTAGAATTTCAATTTTTTTTTTGTTCTACTGTTATCTTGGGTTTCCTAGATATGAAGAAGGTAATCTTAAATTTGAACTTCCTCTCCTTTTGGAACTGTGATTTGAGAGAAGATACTTAATTGAGCTTAATATAGCTTGTTGTTCTTAAATTTTCATAATTTGGAGTCAAATTAACAACTATATGCTGATCTTCGTCTCATAAGAGAGAAGGGTCTTTGGGCAGTCATATTCAGTGTTTTTTTTTTTTTTTTTAAATTTACTTTGTTTATGTTGTTTTGTGTGTCTGTGGGTCATGTTTTAATGTCTAAGGTTATATGATTCTACAGAAAGGAGAAGGGAAAGAAGCAGCCTACATGGAGGATTTTTTCATTGAAAGAATTGCATTCAGCTACCAATAATTTTAACTATGATAACAAGCTTGGAGAAGGGGGATTTGGCAGTGTCTATTGGGGTCAGCTATGGGATGGATCACAGGTATAGATTTTTTTTTCCTTTTTGGGTTCTTTTAACTTGTAAATTACTATTTGGGCAACCTTTTTCTGCTTAATTTTTGAATTTTGAAAGATATATTCAAATCTTTTTTCTTCCTACTCTTTTTCTTTCTTATGTATGATTGGTCTTCTTTTGGGATTTGAGTTAATAGATTCTGTTGTTGATCTGAAAAAAATCTGGGTAACATTGAATGCATAGTATGCATTTTGCTTTAGTTTGAATCTAGACTTGTGAAAACTGTCTGAATCATAAGAAAATTGTTCTGCTGTGCATTTACTTTGCAAGTATATTCTGGCCTGGCTACTGTTATTAGAATCTCATTTAATGAGGCAGAAAAAATATCACTATGTTGGAGTAATGGTGCAGGAGCTTCTTTCCAACGGGATTGGTGATAAGTTCAGAGATCTAGAACCTCCAACCTAAAACTGTTCAGCAATGGTTGGAAGCGCTAACATCATATAGCCACAATAAACCCCAAATCAGATGATGTGAAACAACGGCACTTAATACTCCTTCATAATAGGTGCAACAGAACAGCTAGACAAGTGGCCCTTTTGATAGATTATAAAGATAGGAAACAAACGCAAGTGGCTGGAAGAAATTTAATTCACCTCCTTAGTATTATGAATCCTATGGCAATCTCAAACATCCGCCTAATTGACATTTCTGTGTTTTAGGTGGTTAACATTCAGATTTTCTTCTTTCTTTTATTTATTTTAACGTTAGATCATGGCTCTGATACTTCTAAAGAAATTTGGATTACCTTAAGTTGTTGTATTAAAATAATTTTGACCTAAGTGTATGATTTATCACATGAATTTTTTGAGTTAAAACAGAATGATAAGACAGTTTACGAGTATTTTTCAAGGTGAAAGTATATAAGACTTGACTTGTGTTCACTTGCCAGCAATATTGTGGCAGAACCCCAAAAAAAGGTAGTTGTTAAGATTTTTTGGCTGGTTTGACATCAGCAGTCAAAGATTCTTGGACTAAAGCTTCTTTCACTTGCTGAGCTATATACTTCTGGGGTTGTCTTAGAAAGTGAAAGATCAAAAGATGATGATGGCAAAAATTAAAGCTCATCATGCTCTGCCAGTGGTATCAATTAAGAATGCTGTAAATGCTAATTTCTTTTGTCTTCATGGTGAAAAAATATGGGTGACATTGCAATATAGAGTATAAAACATTTAGGACTGGAACATTTTCAATAAAGAGAATGTCACATTTGTCATGGCTGCTATTATGAGAGGTTCAGATAAGATTCTTGATTGTATCTGTTTGTACCAAAGCTGTAAAAATTGAAGTCAGAATTGGAAAATAGGAATATCATCAAGGCTTATTTTTTAAAATTGTTTATGTTATCATGCTTTCCTTTTTTCTTTTCTTCACAGTTTAGTTGAGTCCCTAATATTTAGAACTTTAGCAGCTTACAAGAACTATCTGTTTATCTTATATGGTACAAGATCTAGCTCTTCGTGGAAATTGCAATTCAGTCTTCTGTAGGATGGAATTTGCATAGATAGCAGTATAAAATTGCATACTCTAATGATTGGTCATAGGTTGACAAGGATGTCTATGATGTTGAACCATCCTTTCATCTGGACCCAGTTAGTATTGATGCACCCAATTTCTGGGAATTTTTATTTTTTGCAATATAAATTGTCAAATGCATCAGTTTCATCAATTGTTGAACAACCACCACGGTACTTGATGGAATTTTAGGACTTATGCAGTCTTCCAAATAGCATCTTTCTCTGACATACATGTATATGGGAGTGTCTCTATGTACATGGCATGTGCGAGTAGCCATTTGGATGATTCTGCTTTCTTTTTCTCACTCTCATTCTCATCCTCTAAGTGAAACACTTGCAGATAGCAGTTAAGAGATTGAAGGTATGGAGCAACAAAGCAGAAGTGGAATTTTCGGTCGAGGTTGAGATACTGGCAAGAGTTAGACACAGGAATCTACTGAGTTTACGTGGCTACTGTGCTGAAGGGCAAGAGCGGCTGATTGTATACGACTACATGCCCAATTTGAGTTTGCTTTCACATCTTCATGGGCAGCATTCAGCAGAATGCCTTCTTGATTGGACCAGGAGGATGAATATTGCAATGGGCTCTGCTGAGGGAATTGCGTAAGCGTTGGAACCAATTTTCTTTTCTATTATAACCTGCTCTGACAGGAATGCTAACCGCAACCTCTTTCAATTGATTGCTTCAGCTATCTTCACCACCATTCAACCCCACACATAATTCATAGAGACATCAAAGCTAGTAATGTGCTGCTAGATTCAGATTTCCTGCCACAGGTAGCTGATTTTGGTTTTGCTAAGTTTGTCCCTGATGGTGCGACACATGTGACTACTCGAGTCAAGGGTACCCTTGGCTATCTTGCCCCTGAATATGCTATGCTAGGAAAAGCCTCAGAGAGTTGTGATGTGTACAGTTTTGGCATTCTTTTGCTAGAGCTTGCCAGTGGTAAGAAACCCCTTGAGAAACTGAGTGAAACATTGAAACGCTCGATCGCTGAATGGGCTCTGCCCCTAGCTTGTGAGGGGAAGTTCAGTGAAGTGGCAGATCCAAGGTTGAATGGGAAGTATGTGGAAGAAGAGTTGAAAAGGGTTGTCCTTGTAGCACTTGTATGTGCTGATAAACGGCCTGAGAAAAGACCTACCATGCTTGAAGTTCTCGAGCTGCTCAAGGGAGAGTCGGAAGAGAAATTAGCTAAACTAGAAAATAATGAACTGTTCGAGTACCCGCAGTCTGCTGTTTGTAATGATAAGATATCAACTGCTGAAGAGAGCTTGGATTGGACATAATTAAGGAAGAGAAGGATACAAAACCGGTGAAGGAGAGTGAGCACGAAAATGCTCAAGGTGGCTAACGCCTTGGACAAATTGAAGCATTTTATGTGAAGTTTGTATCTATGATATTTGTTTGTTTTTTGTTTTTTTTTTCTACACGTTAAGAGGTGGCAGTGGCTGTCCATTATTAGAATTGCCAGCAATATTGGCCACGTTGTAATATGGAAGCATGTTTTTAGGAATGCTATCTATGCCTATGGGATTTGTTTGGGGGCCAACTTTTGTTTTCAACGTTTGGTGTCTCTGCTGGGTCTCAGATGACTTATGCATTGACGGACATTTGAGTTTGAGTTTGTACACCATTTAATGTGAAAATCAAGATTCAAGTCTTTTTAATTATTATTATTTTTTTAAAGGGGGCCAAAGGATGAAGAAGAGGATTCAAACTCCTGATTTTACCTCTTCTTGTTAGTGTTAGGCAACGGAATAGTAGAACATGGCATTGCAAGTGGCAGTGGCAACCCCTGATTAAGGGTAATTTATGTTTAAAATTTTTATTGACACAAAAAAAACAATTTTATTTTTAATTTATATAATTTCATATATTATATCATTTATATATATATATATATACATATATATATATATATGTCAATGTTCAAGATTGTCAAGATTATTGAAATATGATAATAACAACTTAAGAAGACTTTAGGGGCTAAAATCAAAATGCTTTGCTCATATATTTACAACTCAAACAACATTGTTACACTTGGGATATAAGTACATGCAACCATCCAAACAAAAGTTTAGGCCTCTACTGTTAAAGGTGTGAAGCGTTTGGTAAGATTAAAGTACAGACTACAGAGCTAATTCAGCAAAAAACTACAATCACGGAAACATTAACAGATTTTCAAGTATACGTATCCTCCCGATCTCCTTCCGCAGTCTCACCTTCCTCCAAGTTGCTGAACTCAAGGAAATGAGTTGGCCTGTGGTCCTCATTGTAGTATTCTCTAGGTGTCCCAAGCTTCACGCCGTATTTCATGCTAACTGTATGCTTCACTCCCATGAAATTGTAATTCCATGGACCATTGTCAGGAACCTATAAACAATAACAAAGCAAACATATTTAGACCCTGAACAACAATGCTTGTTTATATATAAATCAGAATTCGGAAGCATCTACTATAAATGATAGGAATTCGGGAATCCAAGACTATGAAATAATCTTACCATATAAAATCCAAGGAATCTATCGCTTAGGAGCATTTGCACCTTCTCGTAATGAGTTGGAAGGTAACCATGAGGATTGCTTCCTGTGTCTTTGTTGACCCGTCCCCACTCGTAACCAGTAGGAGTAAGCTTGTATGCTGTTAATGAGCAAGAACCTGGAGTGAAACTGCATGTCAAGATAATGCACTTCTCTCCATCCCACTGCTTGTTGTTTTCTAAAACCCGAGCATGGGCTGTGACATCCTGTGATTATTAAACGCGTGATAAGATAACAATTAGTTTATAACACATGATTCGCAATGGATTAAACTACACTAGCACTGAAATATTCCATTCCAACTGAACATCAATAAACTAGACACTAACCTGTGGCGATAATTGAGGAAGCTCATTTGGCTGTGTGTGCATCCATCCCAAAGGCTCCAGATCATTCAAGAAATCATGTTCAGGAAGAGCTGATGGAAGATGAACTTGCTGATGAGTACCCCACTGTGGTGGCATGGCAATGCAGCGAATTTCCTTAACCTGAGGATTGTCAGGAGGGCTTATTCCATACAAGTATCCAGCAATTTGAGTCCGGAGATCAGCTATGCATATAAACTTCTTTAAAATGTTCTTTGGCATGATATAAGTGTACCCAGTTTCCTGTATCATTAATTTTCCACAATGTCAGCAGATAGATAAGCTTCTAGATCAATCAATAGATCTCGAATAAATCGGATGTGTACCTTTATGTCCTCTGAGTTCACATATATATGATTGACTCGAAGATAGAGATTTGTAGCTGATATTGCTCTAACACGCCAATCTGTCTTGGAACCAAATGCTGCTTGCTCATAGGGACTTGTGGTGGTGACAATGAGCTCATCACCATGTACATTTGTAGTCCTGGTTGTCACAGCTGTAAGCTGGCTTGCCTCCTTTGCCTGAAAGTATAAGTTCGAAAAATAAGAGTTCGAAGTTAGTAAGATATTTTTATAAATAAAATAAAAGTTTCAGTAATATAAAGCCAAGTTCAATTAGCAATCTAAAATCAAAAAAAACAAGCAGAATAGAACATAACCTGTTTCTCAATCTCTGCTATCTGCTGCCTCTGTTGAGAGGGTGGAGTAATCTCAGCTCCAAGAATAATGTCGCGAATCTCAGACTGTGTCAGGGCTGATGTGTTCACATTGTTCTTTTTGGCATAGTCAGAGAGTATGAGATCTCTTAAAGCAACTTCGACCTGCACCATGAAATCATCTTTAGTGTACTGCATAAAGATGAATGATATGTTCTCCTAAAACTAATTGGCAAATGGTTTGAGTAACAATAATGCCTACCTTCATCCATTGATCATCAGTTAGAGAAGGCCAGATATGGTGTGGCTCAGTAATGATTGTCTTGTCGGGTTTCAGTAACATCTTAGCCTTCTCATTGTTCACGTGAAGTGCACGTAGGATCAGAATGAGCCGGGAGAATGCAGTGTATGATGAAATACTCTTCAACCAGTCATCATAGATGTTGAACAAAACCATTTGTGGCTCTGTAGCCTTCAGAATCAGATCACCAAATTTCTCAATTTTCAAGCAGGCCTGGAATGGGAGCTGCAGTTCACTTCCCTTGATAACTATGTTAGGGAAATCCAGTAAATGAACCTCCAAAGGGTCAAGCATTCCCTTTCGAGTAACAATGATCTGCTTAGGTTGTTCTTCAACAGGCAAAGACCGTACAAGAGCAGCAACTTCTTCAGCAGTTTTCCACTTGGCAAGTTGACCAAGACGCTTTTGACCTGCCCACACACTTGTGTGAATGACCTGCAAGAGGGAAATGCTATCCAGTTGAGATCTTCACAAAGGACAAACTAGCTTAGAAAGGAAATGCTATATGAAGAAACAAACCTTTAGAAACAATTGTCCAGTACGTGGATTGAATATAAAAATGGCACCGTTAATTGGTTTTGTTGTGAGATTCCCTTCAAATGTCTTATGGATAGTCACACGATACACATTGGTATCATCAACAAACCAAATGATCTGGTTGCTGAAGATCTCTCCATAGTTTTGGGATGAAAGATATGGCTCAGTAGGCTCAGAAGAATACAACTGCAAACCTTTTCTTATCCGCTCCCTTAGAACATATAAAGCTGGATTTGACTGTACAAGATAAAGAAAAAATCAGTTCAACTCTTGAATTTATACCTCTACTAGTAATTAACAACAAATGCAACTTCAAACACCGAATTATAAATTATATTATGCATCCATCCACCTATATTAAAACTGTTATGTTACCTTCATGATCTTATTCATTGCCTGAGCAAGCAGTGGCTTTGATCCAGGGAACCAGTTACCAAATGCAGAATGCAAGTTGTAAGCCAGATCCAGGCCAATCATCACCCCTACATAAGGACAACAGATGATCAGATCAGGCCAGAGAAAACAAAGGCATATAACAGATACGAAGAAATGGGGAAAAGGAGGCGAAAATTCACCAGTAGGAGATGGATAAATAGACATGTTGTCTGTAGTATAATCCATAAATTTGGCTCGAGTGTAACGCTCAATATCATGTGAGTCATAATCTCCCCACCGGAGCTGTACATCTATCCAATATTTATTGCTTGCTTTTTGATCAAACATGTCCTTGGACTCTGCCACAAGACTAGGCTTTGACATGGGCCATCTATGAGCTGCAAAGAGAAGAATATCTGCACAAGAGCTGTTCATCTTGTAACTTTTCCTTGGATGGATTGTCTCCTTCTGAACAGTCTCAATTTCCAAAGCATCCAACTCTTGATCTAAGACTTGGCAAAGATCCATAACCACACTCTCATGAATTTTTTGCCACAAATGGGCACGGAAGATCTGAATTAAAGATATTTTCAAGGTTGGAATCTTCCCATGCATGAAAATTCCAGTTAGATCTAGTTGCACTTGAAAACCCACGTAAACATTAGCCCGATTGATTGTAGGTGACCACCAAAGAGTAAACCTACGGTTAGGAATCTGATTAAGACCAGATCTCTGAGCATTAGTGAGCTTCTTGTACTTCATTGACTCCTCAAATCCAGAAGCCTTTTCCCAAAACAGACCCTCCCAAGTTGGAAAGCTGTAATTTCAGCAATAAAAGAAAACATTAAATAAGATACAACAATCAAAATCATTAATAACCATGGCAATCAGATAAATGGTCCATGAAATATTAACTAAACTAAAACTAAACAAGTACTTACTATGTTCCTTTAAACAAGGTATGTTCCAGAATTCCCTCAACACCTCCCAGAGCTTGGATGACATCAGTTCGATAATTATTCAAGTTCCACAATTTGCCATCATGCCTTTGGTGAGTCCACCAGAATGGATTCTGCTTCAACACTTGGTACTGCTTAAAGTCTGTACGTACTCTCCATCCTTTGTCATATGCTAATGTGTGCCTGTCCTTCTGAAACAGAGTATTTATACGCGGTATTCCCCTATCCCATGAATCCTGTTAATAAATCAGAGAATATCATCAGAACACAATTTCCTTGTAACAGATAAATCATATAACACAAATAAATGATTAGAAGAACAATCATATGAATAAATGCAACAAGAGGAAAATGCAAAAGGGAAATGGCATTAAAAGACAACAATTGCAATGGCTTATGGCTTATGAAAATGAACATAAAAAGACTCACTTCCAAATCCTCAAGGGTTAGGCGCCTATTTTGTGCCTGAGCTTCCTGCCTTTTCAGTGCGTACTCAGCCCAAACACGCTGGGAGTCTATGAACTCACTCTCCCATGGCTGTTAAAAGTCAGCAAGATGATCAAATAATGAAACAAGAGTAGAAAGAAAAACATGTAAAAAAGTGCAATTGATTTTACCTGTATATAACGATAGAGATTTGGAATCAGCTGGTCCTCTTCATGACTCATTCCACTCCTAAAGTGAGTTACACCAACATCAGTCTGCTGACTGTATCGGAGGTCACTCTGTGGAATCAATATATGACCCATTGATAACATACCAAGTCCTCCAATTTCTTTAGGAGTGTAAAAAATGACAGGAGGGAATCTGAAAGCATGGTATTGTGTTAAAAATTATTATTTTCACAAAGGTGAGAAAGAAAGAATAGAGAGATTGGTTAAAAGTAAAAATACCGGCTAGGCATTTTTGAATTCAGTCCAATCTTGATACGAGTTTGAATTTTATTTTCACATTTAACAAGTAGATCTAGAAGCTCTTGTGTATGTACAGTTGCTTCACGGAAGTATGTCATAAGACCTATTTAACAGAGATAAAAAAAAAAAAAATAGATTCAATAATATCACAGATCAAAAAGTAAAAACAAGACCAATGCAATGTTCTAATAAATACCTATTAAGGCAGTATTCCATTTGTTGACTATCTTTGTAAATGTTGTTGACCCAGAAGACATGAGAATCTGCCTAACACGATTCTCAAATACCTTCATGTGCTCATCATCAACACGTAAGAAAGCAACTGCAGTTCGCTCCTTTGTCTGTTCATTCTGCAAATTCCAAACCCCATCTCTTGTATTGCTAAATGCTTCTTGAGTCATTCTTATTTTAGGAAGTATCCGAACTTCAAAACCACACCTAGACATCAGAAATAAGGATACCGTGTCAAACTGTTGCTTGAAAGAATATTCAAGTCAAAAATGCAATGCCAAGATTAGAGGAAGTAACTTAATGAAACAGAAATGATACTACTAATTAGGAACCTTTCACATAAGCTCTGTGGAAAATAAAGGTCATCATATATAGCTATTTTATCTATACAACAAAATCATATGCAAATCCATGATGAAATTAAACACAAAACATTCTGCCACTAAGGAAAGCACAGAGCATGTAACTTTATGACAATGAACAAAACCAGTAAGTCATCAGAGTTATAATGGAATGCCAAGTTCAGAGTAAGTAACTTAGCAAAACAGAATTGATACTACTAATTAGGAACTTTTCATATAAACTCAGTGGAAAATAAAGGTCATCATATATAGCAATGTTATCTATACAACAAAATCATATGCAAATTCATGATGAAATTTAACACAATACATTTCATCACTAAGGAAAGCACAAAGCATCTAACCCATCTAACTTTATGACCATGAACAAAACCAGTAAGTCGACAGAGTTCTAATATCTAGCATTATAGCTCCAGATAAACAATATGCATATCATGAATCGTTGTGATAGTTCGACAAAGCAGTCAAATTAACACATCTCTGAGGTAAAAAAATATATATATAAAATAAAAAAATAAAATTAATGAATTTTAGAAATGTTTTAAGTAGCAGAAAATCAACAGCAAAACCTTCAGAACAGAATGCTGCATACAGGTAACAAAAACATTAAATTGAGAGGTACTAAGAAAAACATACATGCTAAAAAGCAAGTTGGGATTATCCTTGCTATAGACAGAAACAAAACTGTTCTCCCATTCCAAAGTTGTAATGCTTCTAGGCAGACGATTCTTCATGTCCCAAAAGACACTTCTCCCAAGATTAACTGAAAAGAAATGAAAGAAATTTAGAGCCTGAATCTCATATCCCAAAGCCATTTTGGCCTAAGAAGTTAATGTTATTAAGATCCAACATACCGTCATGTTTCATAAGCCTCATTCTTGCATCTCTTGGCCAGCATTTCTTGTTGTTATATCCAACCATGTTTTCATTGTTTGGATCAGGGTGCTCAGTAAGATATCGCTGGATAAGGTCTCGTGCCTCTTCGTGAGTGAATCTGAACAATATATGCACCCTATCAATGTACCTAGAGTACAGGCGAATCGGATGCCGGGTTTCTACTTTGGTGTCCCAGTATGTGATAAATTCATTTGGCATCTGTGGTGGACCAGCAATCTCACTAGCACGAGTCAATCCAAGAAGCAAGAGATCCAGAACAAGTCCATAATACTGGACGACAAAAGAGGCAAACTGAAGACCACGTATAAGACCATATGAATTTGTGTGGCTCATATCTTTGTAAGACAACACCACATTATTCTTTGCAGTAACATAATCAGCAATGTTGTGATCAAGAACCAATCGTAGAAGCCTGCAAAAAACAAAAAAATATTATAGAAGAATTCCAGCAATGAACAGTAATGAGATAGGCAAAAGATCTACACAAAAGCCTACCTGTTTAACATTGTCAAGTCAATCTTCTCAAAGAACTTTTCAAATTTTGTTTGAAGCATCACCACACACTGCCCCTCACTTGTGTCCCATATACCTTGCAAATTGTTTATACCTTGACACCATTTGTAAACCAGAAGCGGAGGCGGCTCTGAATCTGCAGGCTTAATCCAATTAGGAAACAGGTGGCGCTTGTCTCCCTCATACCATAGGTATTGATCAAGATAAGCATCTGTAATCTTCTCGAGGGGCTCAATTTCATAGACAGGAATTAAATAGCTGTACAAATCCATGAACTCTATACCAACCTGCAAAGAACATATCAAATTTAAGTTCAAATTCAGATATCACATGCTAAGTCAAAAGGAAAATAATAAGTTCATTTTCAGTCACTAACTCACTTCTTTGAAGGCACGCTGGGTAAGCAGGTGGCGCTTGATCCTCGATAATGCCTCATGAGGATTATCGTAAGCTTGTTCAATTAGACCCAATTCTTCTCTTTGGAGTTGGTTTAATCTCACAGCTACACTGTAAGATTCCTTCAACCTCTCCAGTGCAAGGATAAGTAGCTTTGTATCATGCTTGTAAGACAAAGGAGGAAATGGAATGGGAGAGAATTTCCTTGACTCCAACCAATGCACAGTTGTAGTATAAATGGCAACTGCTTCTTCTGGAGTGACATAAGGCCCATCTTTCAAATAATTGTGTTGTCGTTCTTGCTCAGCTTTCAACCAGAGGCGTGTTAATCTGCCTAAGTTTTTCCTGCAGACAGTTTTATCAACAGTTGCACCCCTTCTGATACGTTCACGATTGTAATGAGCAACATTTGTCCACCAGTCAGCTTTTGACTTAACATATCTAAGGATCATATTCTCAATGGGAACTGGCAAACCCGGAACCTACAGAGTATAATAATGAGACAATAGTACAAGTGACAAAATACAAAAAAAGCAAATAAGTCATTCGGCAAAGGTTTTACCTTCCATGGGATGTTTGCCTTCCAACAGCGCCATGCCTCACTGAGATGCTGCAATATTGTTCTAGCTTTATTTTGCTTAATGCCCTCTGTAATTTAATTAGGAACAAAATAAAATTAGAAACTGTCAACAACGAAATAAATGTTGAAACAACTAACTAATGATAGTTGATAATTACCTGGCATGGCATCAAGAACGTCATGCATGACAGCAGCTCGAAGTTCCAGATCAAAGTGGCTCTCAACACGTTGCTTGGTGACAGTCTTGGCCACTCCTTTTGAATGACGCCCTTCAAACTGACGTGCAAGCAGATTTCCTAACCACCTTTCTAGAAGAGGCACAATGCCACGAAGGAAAAACAGCCATACCCTCCACATTGGTGCCCAAAATCCACAGCCAGGTCCTTTCCCCACTGGCCCAGTATTGAAGCGATAGTAAATCAAGTGCTTCAAGTCTTTGCACATCCTAATCTGTCTCATGAGCCGATACTTGTAACGATACATACCAGTCAACTGGCCAACATGGGAAAATGTATACTGCAGTCCATCGGCTAATTGGAAGGCATCAACATTGCCAAGTCGAAACTGGACATTGGCATCAACTACAAGCTTTGTTAGCCGCAGGATCTCACGACAAAGATGAAAAGCATTACCAAAACGTGACTTCTTGCGCTCTTTCGTGGTGAGAGTCTTCACAGGCTTCAAGTTGAAGTTGTAATCAAGGTGAAGGTAATTCAAATTTTTCCTGTGTATCAACAGGTTCAGCATGTTGTACCCTTGCTTGCAAACTTGAAGACCTGCTTCAACCCAATCAAGTTCTGTTGTTTGAAAAAACTTAGTAGCCTGGAGAGACCGAAACAAGTGCTTTTTCTTCTGAGCCTTAGGTGGTCTATGATGCAGTTCATTCAGCACAAAGCATTTCAATAGTTTCTGATAACTAACCCGCACTTTAACAGGATATGATGGAGGACAGTGCTCCTTGTACCACTCTGACACAAGTGGTATATCTTCAGCACGTCGCATGCGACCAGATCTCATATTAAAAGGGCGTGGAGCAAATAAGAGAGAAATCCCAGCAGCAGTTGTGTCAGTGTAAAGCTGTGTGTCACTAAGCAAAGGTTCCACCCCTTCTGGCAAGACAAAATCATCTTCATCATCATCATCATAAATTTTCTTCTCACGTCGCTCCTTGTTAGTGGTAGTTATGGGGTGTATCAAAGGATCATAATAGAATGCTGGTAAATCAGGGTCTTCTGTTTTAATGTACATGACCATGGGAGTGTGATACACACAAAGCTTTACTTTCCTGGGCCTATTGTTATAAAGATGAGGGAAAGCAATTCGGTACTCTGTCCTAAGAGGTGACCGTATAATGAGTTTGTTTATGTCATTAAATTCATTCCAGTCCTCATCCCCTTTCTCCATATCACGGTATAAGGGTTCAAACTTAGGACCACCTGCAAATATGCACAACTATTTGAGAAAGCATTTGAGAAGCATAAAGAAAAATAGCACAGCAAACCAACTGATCATCAATTTATCAATCTTAAAGAAAACTCATATCACAAGTACAACCCGGCATAATGGAAGCAATGGAATATTATCATTACATTAAATTTCCACTCTAGTATCTTCCACCCCCACCAAACCCAACTAATTAAACACAGAAAAAAAAAGTGATAGAAATGTCTATACATATTATAATACTAATAAATGCAAGCAATATACAAGGAATAAATTTACAATAATTAAATCTCAGATAACTATAATGGGCCCCAAGACAGCAACAGCCAAACTTTTCAAATTCAAATAATTAATGAACATAGGAAAAAGAAAGTTTCCAATATTACAAAAGGCAGGAAACTTACCAGGTATGCACATGTTTAATGCTTTAGCTGTGAAGAATGACTCCATGTCAAACAAATAGAAATAATTACGGTCTATCAAATCAGAAAGCAACTGTCCAGCAAGCCGGTGCAAAGTAGCCATAATTGGAAGGGAGAGATGCCATTTCCTGTAACTCGGACCATTGATAAGCTTTGTTTTTACAAGAGGCCTATGGTCATAAAACCAAGCATATACAGCAGAATCTTCTTCTTCATCCAGCTCCAATTGAATTGGCTCTAGAGGATCAACATCTAACAGATTATCAGCATAGTCTAATGGAGGTTCCTCATCATCAAATGGTGGGAACCGCATTCTCTTGAAATGACGACGATCTCTTTTCTCCCTTCGCATCATGATCCACATTGTACCCCACTGTAGATATAAACAATAATCAATAACAACAAAGATGAAATACTTTCATGTATAGTTCAACTGAGATACAACTTAATTTGGTGTCAGGTTGTTGTAAGAGGGGACGGAAATAAGCATACCTGTGCTAAATAAATTGGTTCAACAACCCATGGTATTTCATTCACAAATGTGATCGCTCCTGTAATATGGTATAAGACCTTCACATCACGAACCTGTTCCCAAGGCATTGGCATATTCTCAAGGAGCTTATAAACTGCATGTGGAATGAATTTAAGGGCCCCAAGATACACACGTTTATCATGGCGATATTTTTTCGAAGACATGTCCCCATGGTCTCTATAAAAAAGAAAACAAAATTAACCATCATTATATCATGCATATCTTGCCGACAACAGGATGCAACAGCATAAGGACTAAGAAATATCCTAAAATACTATAGCAACAAGAAAGAGAAAATAATTATACTCAAAAAATTAAACTTTAAATTTTTGTAAAAAACTTCACTGTTAGCTTTGGAAATTTGACCAAGAGTACCATTGCCTTGAATAAATTAAAAAAAAATAAAAATAGTGTAAATATCATTAAAGATCAGACTAGTGAGAATGAATTTCTCAGAAGCCTCCACATCTTGAGAATCAGGTATCGAAGAAAAAAATCACAAGCCAATCTTCCAGATACATTTTACCATTAAACTTTCCCTTTAAATTCCCGTATCTAGGCAGGAACTAAGAATTCCCACTTCTAAGCAACAAATTTTGCACTGCTACATCAAGAAGAACAACCGCTAAAAATTTATCAGTTTTTCTACTGTGAGGTCCTCTTTATTATCATATTGCACCCATAGAACCCATTTAAGAGTTAAGAACATTCATCGGCAAACTCAACAAGCAGTCCTCCTTTTATGATTTCCACACAAGTCATTATTGGTCTTCCTGTCCTCTTAAAATGTCCTCTGTAATCTTAGTAAAACAAGTTTTTCTCTAATTTTAACAAAGCATAAGACTTGGAACCAAAATTCTTATGTTCAAATTTCCAACTTAAAAACCATATAGATTAAACCACAGAACACTCTAAATCTTAAAAAAAAAATGAAAAAAAAAACATCATAAGTAAATTGAAAAAGCAATGAGTGAGCAAAGAACCAACTTCACAGGATCTCAAAACCGACCTAACCGGCTTAGCAATTCCCGAAATGGGTAAACCTCATCTTAACAATCTTTAATCCCTAAAAACACCAATAACTAAAAGCCACCAAAAAATCTGAAAAAACAAAAAGCAGAGTAAATCTCAGTAAACTCTGTCTTCAAAATTGTTAAAAATTTGAATATAAAGTTCACCTGATAATCTTCCGGACATGCTCAGGAGGCATGTCCTCCTTCTGCGTCTCAACAAAACCAAACTTCCTTTTATCTCCATATCGCTTAGAGTTAAGCTGCATCCATTTCCGAGCCTTCTCCTCCAGCTTCGCTTCTATATCCTGCGGCGTCGTCTGCGGAGCCAGCACCGTGTACGAAGGTTGCGCAGCTGGAGGCGGTGGGATGGTAGATCCCCCAGTCCCCGGTGGCGCTATCTGAGCGCCGTTATTGTTGTTGTTCCACATGGCAACGTTCGCCGAGAAATTCTACTCCAACGATACAAATGAAAGCCTAAAGAAAGAAATCGAAGAAGATTTTGGAATTCCTTTGATGAAATGATTTTTAAATTAGGGTTTTGGAGGGGTTTTTCAGGAGGAGGCTTTGGGGGTTCTCATCTTTTCTCCTCCCTCTGTGCTAAGAGTGAGATTTTTCGAGCAAGAAGAAGGGATTGTTTGGCTTTATGATTTTAGTTTTAGGGATAGACAAATGGCGGTGGCACGCGATGGATCATGGACCATTATGGACTCTGTAACGGGTACCCACTTCGACATGTGGACATGAAAGGCCCATGTTTATTGGGCCAAAATCCCTCTCTCGGTACATGGTAGTGGATTGGTGCCCTATGTCAACCATGTCCGGTTATATATCATTTTATTTTATTTTATATTTAATGTATATATTTAAAAGAAGATTGGATTATAAAAAAGATTAATTATTTTTTAATATAAAATAATTTTATCTTTTCAAAAAATAAAAAATATTTTTAATTTTATAAGATTAAAAATAAATATTCATATTTTATTTATTTTATCTATAAAACTATATTTAACAATTAATTTAATCATTTAATAAAATAATCCACAATTATATTTTATTAAAGATGAGTTTATTAAAATAAACAAAATTAACTACGTTTCTCGATTGCTTGACAGCTGTGGCTTTGCGTGGAGAATAGTTGTAGCTTTGTATGGAAAAGAAACTTTGCATGAAAGATTGGCGTGGCGAAGCATGAGATGAGCATTTTAATCCAAAACGACGCCATTTTTATATTTCTATAAAATTCTCTATTTTTGGCCTTTTGACAGAACCCAACCTTTCCTTAGAAAAGAAAATTCTTCTTTCTTCATCACTTCCCAGTCCACCCTTCTCCCCACGTGCCTTCACCGGTGCCATCCGTCGTCGATCGAGAAGAGAGAGGGAGAGAAAAAATTTGGAAAAATAACTAAATCTGGGTAAGGGTTTGTGTTTTGAATGGGTTTTCTTTCAAGAATTTCTGGGTTTGGGTTTGTTTTTTGAATGAAGCTGGATTTAAGAGATGACCAGCAGCAAATGAGATTGGAACAGATGATATCATCGATAATGCAACAATTTCGAGAGATTGAAATTTGCAGAGTGTTCAGCATGTAAAGACATTCAGGTATAGATCTAGGCCCTCATTTTGTTTATTTTTAAGGTTGATATGAAATGCAGATGATATAATCATGCTGATAAAATGTAGATTCGTTTTAGCACCAATTCCTTTTTTTGCTTCTTTATCTCAAAAAGCACAGTTGCCGCAATGGGAAGAGATAGTTATCGGTATGAGGAGTAGATATGAACAAATTGTCAAGGCAATGACTGATAAATTCCCCTCTGAAAACTTGTTATTAGTGACATATGGTAAGCTGCATTCTTCAATGTCTGACAAGAATATGAATTTGATTTACTTTGTCACGCATGTTTGGCCATTTTTTTTATCTTTGTCCTGCCATTTCAACTTTAGCAACATCTTGCTGAAGGATATCTAATCTCAAGATTAAGTGCCAAACACTTGCATTGTCCTTAAGCTATACATTTCATATGCCAGGGGATGGAGTTGTGGTTTCAGTTTTTGGTTTTTTGAAGGACACGACTATCTATGAAGTGGATTTTTATGCGTATTCATAACTAAGAAATCAATCTCTTGCAAAAGTGAGTCATTCATTGCTAAAAACTTTGAGGTGCTTATAAAACCTGACCAGACTGCCATTAAATTCTTTGCCAACTACCAACTGGATAATGTTCCAATGGTACTGTTACATATTTTCTGCCTTAAACCATGAATAACAATATTTAACCTTTTGCAGGTCCAGTTTTAGCCTTCATCTTGATTTTTCTGCTTACTATCTGATGTTGCCTAACTGACAGCAACTAGAATCTATCTTTTTTTTTTTTGTAGTCTGATTGCACTAACGACAAAAGGGTGACGTCGATGCAATTCGTTCTTCGTGTTCTTCGTATATCCTGCAAAAACAACAGGAATCAGAGGGGGCAGGGATTTGTCCCTGCACGCGCACTCCGATGATTAAGTAAGTAATCGGAGTTGTGAATGTATGAAGAAGAAAATGTAATGCTTAAATCAGAGAGTTTAAGGCTTTTCCCTTCTTTTTTGTTCTTTTTTCTCTTTTTTCTTTCCGGATCCCTTTTTTCAGAGAGCTCACCTGGTATTTATAGGTTTCTCTGGGTCGGTTCGAGCTAAGGCCCAGGCGCGTGTGTGGGCCGCGACAGAGTCATATAGCACTCTGTCGCGCTTCGGGTGAAACAGCTTGCGGGAGACCTCTACCGCGGGCTGTGTAGGAGAACTGTGCCGCAGGCTGTCCGGGAGACTACGCCGCAGGCTGTGCGGGAGACCTCTACCGCATGCAGTACCGGAGAACTATGCCGCAGGCTGTGCGGGAGACCTCTACCGCAGACTGTGCGGGAGACCTCTACCGCAGTCTGTGCGGGAGACTATGCCGCAGACTGTGTGGGAGACCTCTACCGCAGTCTGTGCGAGAGACTATGCCTCAAGCTGTGCGGGAGACTTCTGTCGCGGGCTGTGCAGGAGAACTGTGCCGCAGGCTGTCCGGGAGACCTTTACCGCAGTCTGTACGGGAGACCTCTACCGCAGTCTGTGCGGGAGACTCTACCGCAGTCTGTGCGGGAGACTATGCCGCAGACTGTGTGGGAGACCTCTACCGCAGTCTGTGCGGGAGACTATGCCTCAGGCTGTGAGGGAGACTATGCCTCAGGCTGTGCGGGAGACTTCTGTCGCGGGCTGTGCAGGAGAACTGTGCCGCAGGCTGTCCGGGAGACCTTTACCGCAGTCTGTGTGGGAGACCTCTACCGCAGTCTGTGCGGGAGACTCTCCCGCAAGCTGTGCGGGAGACCTCTATCGCGGGCTGCGCGGGAGACCTTTGCCGCGAGGGCAATGCGGGAGACAAATGTTGCGATATGGGCGATGGAGGTCTGCCGTGTCTGCTGTGCGGCTCATCACAAGGCGACAGACTCCTATCGCATCGAACACTCTGTCGCACTGCTAGGAACTGTGCCACGTGGCCGCTCTGTCGCCAAATTCGCCACGTGGTTCGTTCTTGGTTTGACACGTGGCAGGCGGATGGTTGCACATGTGGATTCTGGTGACACGACCACCATCAATTGCTCCCCACTCTTTGGTAGGAATCTTTCCTGCGAAAGAGTATCTGGGTCTGGACTTTTCTCAGGTCGGGTCGGATCTCCGCGCATGTGTCGACGCAGGCGAGCCGCTATATATACTGGGTCCCTACTGTCTTTGTCGCTATTGAGTTCTCCCTCAAAAAGACACTCTGCCGCGATTTTCTTTGGACACTCTCTCGCAACTCTGCCGCAACTCCACTGTACTCTGCCGCAACTCTGTCGCGTACACATCACTGTGTCGCAACACTGCCGCAGCTTCTTCATACTCTGTCGCCAGTTCCTTCTTTTCTTCATTTTAGGTAATTTCATAGTCCGTAGTCCCACTCTTTTGATTTACGGACTCCTAAAATGGCTGGCCATGGTGTAGGAAAACAAATTGATCTAGGCGTTAAGTCGACTTTAAAGGAAGCCGACGTCCAAGACCTAGAATCCCGATTTTCTTTACCCGAGGGATACTCTTATAGACTCCCAACCCCTCAGGAGAGCGACATACGTCGTGTGTCTGACGGGGCTGTCGTTTTTAGGGCAGCTTTGGAGTTAGGACTCCGCTTCCCATTGTCCGACTTCGGGGTTTCCTTCCTTAGGACGCACAGGGTATCCCCGGGGCAACTGCATCCTCATGCATGGATGCAATTGGTAGCATTCACTGTGCACTGCCATTTAAGGGGCGTCCCTCCGTCTCTTCCTCTTTTAGAAGTATTCTTTAGGCTTCGAGGGAGTCCCGGCTTAGTGCCTTACTTGCTTTAGTGGGTGTACCAGCCCGGTTTTGAGAACCGATTGTTCGAGAAACCTGCTAACAAGCTTCATGGTTTCGAGACGGAATGGCTAGTCGTGGAAGTGCCCGAGGGCCTGGATATCCCCACTCGTTGGGAGAATAGGCGTGAAATCCCCAAGGGTCCCCGGGTTGCCACACTTAGGGAGCAGTTGTCTTCTGACATCAACAAACTGCTAGTCCCTCATCCCCTTAGCCTCGACGCCCTTATATCAAATGAAAATTTGATATTAGCTGGCTGGGGTGTGGGTCCGGTCCCTGTTGCCGGACCCTCTGTTCCTTCGTCAGATCCTCTGCCCTCGGTTTCTCCTGAGTTAAATCCTGAAGCACCTAGGCCACAAGAGGATATAGGGAGCACCAACGTAGAATCAAGTTCTGGCAGCGAACCCTTAGCCGATCTGACTGGTTGGGAAGGGTTCGGCTCCACTTTCATGGTGCTCCCGGATCACGACGCGATAAATATCGAGTCCCTTCAGGAGCATTTAGACTCTCCTGAAGGTAACCTTTCATTGTTTCCCGTTGCTTATCGTTTCTGATCAATTTTTGACCATTGACGTATTTTCTTTCTTTTTTGCAGATATGAGTCATTTCCGACGATCGTTGGGTCGCCAGGTCTCTGAGGCTGGTCCTTCCAGCGCTCCTGCCAGGAAGAGGCATCGTTTGGCCGACGACGTCCCAAGTGAGGCACAGGTCCCCTCTCGGCCACCTCGTGCTCGGACCCCTCCTGTTTCTAGGCAGGCGATGCCTCCCCCTCTTTCGGAGCAGAGGGATCTCTCTCGGGATAGGGGAGATTTGCCTCATCTTCACGGGGGGCTTCCGGGTCATCCGGGCGATCACGCTCCGAGGAGCGTGCGGAATGCAATATCATTCAGTCTCAGCGGAAGAATCGAAGGCGCTTGTACATCGAAGGTTCGATGGGAAGTAGGCCAATTCTTCCGAGGATAGGGCCTGTTGAAGAGAGGTCCTACCCCGTGGACGGGGGAAATATTATGAGGGGCCACGAGTTCCGAGTCTACCCCGGGGTTCGTGACAACGACATTTTGGACACTCCCGGGGTGGCCTCCCGGTTAAGCTGGTCCACTATCCTTCCTCGGGATGAGGCAAGGATATTCAGAAACTACCCGGAGGGGGAGGATTTAGCCGATATCGAGGCATTAAGGGTAAGTTTCAAATTTTTCTTCGTTTGACTCCTTTTTGCCACATTCTTCGAATCTAACTTTTTGCATTTCTTTGTAGCTGGCTCAAAGAACCGTGGCCAACAATGCCCAGCATCGGGCTTATCGGGAGCGAGCCGATAGGGAAATCCGGGAGTTAAAGGACCAAGTTATGGAGTTACAGAACACTGTCAACAACTTGTCTAAACTTCCGGATTTAGTTCGCAGCTTGGAGGAGCAGCTTGCTAAGGTTCATCAGGACCTAAGCCAGGCCAAGGGGGATCTCACTGTTGAGACGGCTCGGTCTAGCAGATTTCAAGAGGATCTTCGGGAGGCCCATTCTGAGCTAGACCATATGCAATCCAACTACGGGTCTCTGCTTGCTCGAAATCAGGAGCTCGAGCAACGCGTTGTCGAGTTGGAAAGTCAGGCAGCTCCTACGCTGACCCAAGTGGAGATCAATAGCATACGAGCCGAGGCTGTGAAGGAGTACCGCCTTTCCAAGGATTGCTTGAGGCGGAAGGAAGATTTCTCCAACCGTTATGTGAAGTAAGGGTTCTACCTGGCCCGATCATGGTTAGAAGCACATAGGGAAGGAGAGGAATTCCCCGAGCTCCAGTACACCAACGAGGCGATGCTATTTGAGGCTCTCGACTGGACTAAATATGAGCCTGAAGCCGAACCTGCAGACGAGTTATTCAAGAGGACCGCCCAAGATGATCTCGCCAACCTCACTGGTCCTTGGGAGCCCATGGATTTGGACGATGCTCCCGAGCCTATCGAGGCTCTTATTGATTTAGACGGCGAGGAGGGTCAGCAGTCCTTGGGAAGTGATGGTCCGTCTGCAGCTGATCCCCAGCTTCCTCCCGAAGAGTAGATTGCTCCTTTTGTTTTTTTGTATTTCTTTTCAAGTACTTTGTTGTTTTTTGTTTTAACTTTGTACTTTTGTCGAATGTAATCGTAAAGATCTATTAAAGATCTATTTGTATTGACTTTCGAATGAAATGAAATTGAGATTTTTGTTCATGCTTTGTATTGCACTACTTCTCTATTTATCATTTATCATTCTTTGTCTGTTTGTTTATTTTGCTTGAATGTATTCATTTGAATGTATTCGTGCATGCTCCCCAATTCTTGATAGAAAGGTAAACTTTCAGAAAGAATTTTTTGAGCGAACGTATAATTGTTTAAGGCTTGATTACTGTGACGTGTATGCGTCTTTAGTTTTTATAGCCTTGATATTTTTATCGCCTGGCCACAGTGACGCATAGCGCCTTAGGCTCTTATGGCTTGGTTAATTGTACACGCCTGGCCACAGTGACTCATAGCGCCTCAGGCTCTTACGGCTCGTCTGAACTACGCCTGGCCACAGTGACGCATAGCGCCTCAGGCTCTTACGGCTCGTCTGAACTACGTCTGGCCACAGTGACGCATAGCGCCTCAGGCTCTTACGGCTCGTCTGAACTACACCTGGCCACAGTGACGCATAGCGTCTCAGGCTCTTACGGCTCGTCTGAACTACGCCTGGCCACAGTGACGCATAGCGCCTCAGGCTCTTACGGCTCGTCTGAACTACGCCTGGCCACAGTGACGCATAGCGCCTCAAGCTCTTACGGCTCTTCTGAATACTTGTCACAAGATTTAGATGCATATAAGTTGCAGATGTATAATAAAATGACATTCTGCGTGATGATTTGATGACAATATCTTGTGATGGTATAAACAAATGATAATACTGTTTGGGAAAGAAAATATAGCGATTAATTCAAACACAGCTTTAGGTAATTTGAATTCCATGTTTTCCCTATCTTCTTCCCTTGTAGAGTTTCCAGGACACAGGTGTTAGGTCCAATCTTGTATCTGATTCTGTAGGGACCTTCCCAGTTGGCTCTGAACTTCCCATCCTCCTTCAGGGCATTCGTGATCTGCGACTTTCTGAGCACTAGATCTCCCTCAGACATTGGCCTATCTTTCACCCGGCTATTGTAGTAGTTGGCCACCCTCTGATGATAGGATGCCAATCGAATAGCCGCGGTTTCTCTATGTTCGTCGAGTAGGTCCAAGCCTTCCCTTAGAGCTTGTGAATTTTCTTCCTCTACTAAGGGTATCACTCTTGGTGATAACGCTCCAATTTCCACGGGGATCAGTGCTTCTGCGCCGTATACAAGGCTGAATGGCGTTTCTTTAGTCGACACACCATTGGTGGTACGATATGCCCATAAAACACTAGGCAATTCGTCCACCCATGCCCCTTTTGCTTTGTCTAGCCTGGTCTTCAGCCCATGGAGGATAGTTCGATTACTGACTTCGGCCTGTCCATTAGCTTGAGGATATGACACTGAGGAGATCCTTAGCTGAATGTTGAGGCTCTTACAAAATTCACGGAAGGCGTTGCAATCAAATTGCTTTCCATGGTCCGCATTTAAGATGCAGGAAATCCCGAATCGACAGATAATGTCTTTCCACACCATTGCCTCCACTTTCTTTTCCGTGATTGTGGCTAAAGGCTCTGCTTCAATCCACTTTGTAAAGTAATCGGTAGCCACTAGCAGAAACTTTCTTTGGCCCGTGGCTAAGGGGAAAGGTCCAAGGATGTCCAATCCCCACTGTGCAAAAGGAATTGGCTGTACTGTGCCATGAGAGGGAGTCACTGGGGCTGTTGTGATGGGCGCAAACCTCTGACATTTGTCACATTTGCTGGTTTGGTCCATCGCATCTTTCTTCAACGTTGGCCAGTAAAATCCCGATCGTAGTACTTTAGCAGCGAGGGCTCTTGCTCCTAAGTGTTCGCCGCAAATTCCTTCATGCACTTCAGCTAGGGCGTAACTTGCTTGTTCTGGTCTCAAACATTTTAATAAGGGTGACGAATATCCCCTTTTGTACAGTTCTCCGTTGATGAGTGTGAACTTCGCCCCTTGTACTTTCAAGCGACGAACCTCGTCCTTATCTTGGGGGAGTGTTCCTTCGGTGAGATACTGTTTGTATGGGGATCTCCAATCGTCTCCCACTTGAATGTCACACACTTCGACCTCTTCAATACTAGGTCGTTCGAGCCTCTCCACCTTCACTGTCCTTCCTCGTGTTTCGGTGGAAGAGGCTAACTTAGATAATGCATTAGCATGTGTGTTTTCGGACCGGTTGATTTGTATCAGCTGAAAGCTTTTGAAAGTCTGAGCCAGAAGTTGGACTTTCTTCAAGTAAGGGACCAGCATCGGTTCCCGTACCTCGTACTCTTCGCTGAATTGGTTCACCACCAATTGAGAATCACTGTGTGCTATCAAGTGGTGAACCTGTAGCTTCTTCGCTAACATCATCCCTGCTATCAGAGCTTCATACTCCGCTATGTTGTTCGAACTGGGGAATCCGAACCGTAGGGAGTATTCAAGGGATTTTCCTTCGGGTGATACCAGAACTATACCCGCTCCGCTTCCGTTGGCACTTGATGCCCCGTCGACATGCAGCAACCATGGGTGAGCCTCCCCTTCACTGCTGTCGCTTGGGATAGTGCATTCTACGATAAAGTCAGCCAGAGCTTGACCCTTGATAGCCTGCCGTGGTTGGAATGTGATTTCGTATCCCCCAAGCTCCACTGCCCATTTCACTAACCTTCCTGAGTGTTCAGGTTTCTGAAGGATCTGTCTTAACGGTTGATCTGTCAAGACAGTGATAGGGTGTGCTTGAAAATACGGGCGCAACTTTCGCCAGGCCATCACAAGGGCTAATGCTAGCTTTTCGGCTAGGGGGTAGCGGGTCTCTGGATCCAATAACACTTTACTCACGTAGTAGATGGGACGGTGCACCATTTCATCTTTCTTCAGTAGCACCGCACTGACGGCGAAGTCACCGACTCCCAAATACATATAGAGTTGTTCTCCTTCCAGGGGCCTCGTTAACAAAGGCAACTGTTTCAAGTACTCCTTGAGGTCTTCAAAGGCTTTTTGACAATCTTCCGTCCATTCGAAGTTCTTCCCCCCCCCCGTAGAGTTTTGAAGAACGGCAAGCTCCTTTCTGCTGATTTCGACAAGAAGCGATTCAGAGCTGCTATTCTGCCTGTCAATCTCTGGACTTCTCTTACGGTGGTTGGGGGTTTCATGTCAATGACAGCCTGTACCTTCTCAGAATTTGCCTCAATGCCCCTGTTAGTGATCATGAAGCCTAAGAACTTCCCTGATCTTACCCCGAATGAGCACTTTTCAGGGTTTAGCTTCATGTTGAATCTCCTCAATACTTCGAATACCCTGGACATTTGATCAGTATGAGACTCTCCTACGCGGCTCTTGATTATCATATCGTCCACGTAGGCTTCCATGGTATTTCTCAGAAGATCTTTGAACACTTTGCTCACCATTCGTTGATAGGTGGCTCCCGCGTTCTTTAGACCGAACGGCATTACCCGATAGCAATAGGTTCCGTCGTCGATTATAAAGGAAGTCTTTTCTTCGTCTTCTGGGTGAAGCATGATTTGGTGATACCCGGAGAATGCATCCAAGAAACTGAGGAATTCGTAGCCGGATGTATCGTCTACTAGTCTGTCTATCCGAGGTAGGGGGTATGAATCTTTAGGGCAGGCTTTGTTCAGGTCAGTGAAATCTACACCATTCGCCACTTCCCGCTAGATTTCTTTACCATCACTACGTTGGCTAACCACTCAGGGTAGTAGACCTCTCGGATGAATCCGGCGCCCAGGAGTTTACTCACTTCTTCAGTGATTGCTTTTTGTCGTTCCGGGGTGAAACTCCTCTTCTTCTGTTTGACGGGTCTGTGCCCGGGTATGATGTTAAGCTCATGACAAATCACTTCGGGACTAATCCCGGGCATGTCTGTCGGGCTCCAGGCGAAGATATCCGAGTTTCTCCTCAGGCACTCGACTATGTCGTTCTTTAATTGTTCGCCGAGTTGAGTCCCGATGAATGCCTTTTTTCCTCCATCCCCTTCGATTAACTCAATGGGTTCTGTCTCCTCTACAGGCTGAGGTTTGGGCGGATCATCTATGCACAAGGTTTCTTTCCTCTGTGCTACCTTGTTGGCAGTGGAAGCGAGATAACAAGTACGGGCACTCCTTTGGTTTCCTCGTACTTGCCCGACTCCGTTGGGAGTGGAAAACTTCATCAATAGATAGCAGGAGGATATCACCGCCCTCATGTCATTCAGCACAGGTCTGCCCAAAATCATGTTGTAGGCAGCGGAGGTTGACCTGACCACCATGAACAATACTTGCCGGGTCACGTTCTTCGGGTGCTCTCCGAGAGTCACAGGCAACTCTATGGACCCGACAACTTTCACTCGCTCCCCCGTGAATCCGTATAGTGGCGTCATAACGGGCTTTAACCTATCTTCGGATATGCTCATTTTTTCGAAGCAGTTCCAATAGATCAGGTTCACTGAGCTCCCGTTATCGACCAGGACTCTGCTCACAGGGTGTTTGGCCACTACCGTGGATATCACCATGGGGTCGTCATGGGGCATGACAATATCACCTTTGTCAGCCGGAGTGAACATGATGGGATCTTCATCCGCCTGTTCCTCCATCACAACGTTAACCTGATACGCTTGCCTTGCGTAGCTTTTGCGGGAAGTAGAGGAGCTTCCTGCACTTGAGTCCCCGCCTGCGATGACATTTATTGCGGGGGCTGTAGGTTCGTTGTTTGGCGGATTAGCACGGGGGATTGGCCTGACTACTTCGTTTCTAGGCCTATCCCTTCTGTTGTCATTATTTGCCCCCGTCCGCGGACGATCATTCCTTTAGTCACGCGGAGGATAACGGGGTCTCTCGCTCCTCCATAGGAAGCGGTTGATCTTCCCTTCTCTGGCCAGCCTTTCCAACTGGTCCATCAAATCTCTGCACCTCTCTGTTGGGTGTCCGTGAGCACAATGGAATTCGCAGTAGGCTTCAGTGTTTCGTCCTACGTCTCCAATTTTCTTTTTGGGGAATTCCAACAATCTTGCCCCTTCGATGGCTGCCAGTATTGCAGTGCGAGGCTCGTTTAACCTGGTATAACCTTCATACCTGAGCCTAGGGGCTTTGTCAGCTCTCACGGGTCTTGGGAAGCTTCTCTCGGGTGCGTCTCTCTCTTTCTTCTTTCCTTCCTTCGCCTCCCTGGGCTGTATCATTTTCATCATTTCTTCTTGAGCTACATACTTGTTAGCCCTGGTAAAGAGGTCGAAAATTGTCATCGATTGATCGAGAGAGAGGGATTCTTGTAGCTTCTCGGAGCTCGTCCCTTGCAGCCAAGGCTACGCCTACCGGTAGATCTTCCACTTCCAAGGTTGCATCTCGGAAGCTGTCTACAAAGCTTTTCAAGGGTTCTTTATTCCATTGTTTAAGCGTGAGTAGGTAGGTAGCGTCTTTCTTCCTCTGGCTGTGGATCATGAAGATTTTGAGGAATTCATTTCTCAACTCATCAAAAGAGGAGATTGAACCTTCGCTCAACCCGTTAAACCATTTTAGAGCGTGCCCAGACAATGTGAGGGAAAAAGCCCTGCACATAATTTTGTCCTCCCACCCATGCAACAGCATGGGGATTCATAACTCTGTATGTGATCGTAGGGGTCCGCTTTGCCGGTGTAAGTAGCCATAGAAGGCATTTTGAACTTCTTCGGCAAAGATTTGTTCATGATCTCCAGGCTGAATGGGATCCTCCTCCTTTGGCCGTCATCCGGAGATACCAATTTTTTCTTCTCGAGGATCCTTTGGACGACCTTGTCCACGTCCTCTGACCCTCGAGCTGAGCATGGCCTTGTCCCTTCAGGTCTAGAAGAGTCCGATTGATAAGCGCCCCTTCTAGCACCTCCTACTCCGGGACTTGATATTTCGAGGCCTTCTCGTGGGTCAAAACCTCCCTGTCTTCGTTGCTCCCCAGCCCTATAGGCTCCCAGATCACGTTCTGACTCCACGGGAGACGAGCTGCGGCAGGTGGGGGAACTCTGCCGCCTACGGGCTGCGGGGGAACTCTGCCGCCTGGCGGTCAGAGGGGTTTGTCGCGCCTCGGGTAGGGGTGAACTCTGCCGCCTATTAGAGGCGGGAGAGCACCGTTGCGTATCTGATGTGGGATACCTCTGCCGCATGTAGTCTGCGGAAGAGTTCTGTCGCCTTTGAGCCGCGGGGGGACTCTGCCGCCTAGCGGCCTGAGGGGAATCTGCTGTTGTTGAGTCGCAGGTGAGCTCTGCCGCGCGTTAGCCGCTGGCGAACTCTGTCGCCTATATGCTGCGGGTGAGCTCTGTCTTGCTGGACTTGCAGTAGCATTATTTTGCGTTCCTGCCTCTTGTCCAGCGTTTACCAGAGTGGAGGGTTGACCTCTTTCATAGGTCCGCCGGGGTGTGCTTTCCCCTACTAACTGCTGCACTTCACGGGGTAAGCTCAATTGGGGGAGAGCGTCTCTGAAGAAGCTCACCATAGCTTTCAATGCAGTTGTAGTCTCCTCATTTTTGCGCTTCAAGGTCTCAAATTCTTCTAGGGAAACCACGGCTTCTCCCTGACCCCTTTCACCATGTCTTCGTCTTTGTTCTGCTCTGACAGGGGGACTCACAGAATTCTGCCCTCCTGTCACCCCCGCTGTAGAGCGTGTCCTCACCATTTTGATAGAGAATCTGGCTTTTTGTCAGAATTCCCACAGACGGCGCCAATTGATGTTGCCCAACTGACAGCAACTAGAATCTATCTTTTTTTTTTGTAGTCTGATTGCACTAACGACAAAAGGGTGACGTCGATGCAATTCGTTCTTCGTGTTCTTCGTATATCCTGCAAAAACAACAGGAATCAGAGGGGGCAGGGATTTGTCTCTGCACGCGCACTCCGATGATTAAGTAAGTAATCGGAGTTGTGAATGTATGAAGAAGAAAATGTAATGCTTAAATCAGAGAGTTTAAGGCTTTTCCCTTCTTTTTGGTTCTTTTTTCTCTTTTTTCTTTCCGGATCCCTTTTTTCAGAGAGCTCACCTGGTATTTATAGGTTTCTCTGGGTCGGTTCGAGCTGAGGCCCAGGCTCGTGTCTGGGCCGCGACAGAGTCATATAGCACTCTGTCGCGCTTCGGGTGAAACAGCTTGCGGGAAACCTCTACCGCGGGCTGTGTAGGAGAACTGTGCCGCAGGCTGTCCGGGAGACTACGCCGCAGGCTGTGCGGGAGACCTCTACCGCAGGCAGTACCGGAGAACTATGCCGCAGGCTGTGCGGGAGACCTCTACCTCAGACTGTGCGGGAGACCTCTACCGCAGTCTGTGCGGGAGACTATGCCGCAGACTGTGTGGGAGACCTCTACCGCAGTCTGTGCGGGAGACTATGCCTCAGGCTGTGCAGGAGACTTCTGTCGCGGGCTGTGCAGGAGAACTGTGCCGCAGGCTGTCCGGGAGACCTTTACCGCAGTCTGTGCGGGAGACCTCTACCGCAGTCTGTGCGGGAGACTCTACCGCAGTCTGTGCGGGAGACTATGCCGCAGTCTGTGCGGGAGACCTCTACCGCAGTCTGTGCGGGAGACTCTACCGCAGTCTGTGCGGGAGACTATGCCGCAGACTGTGTGGGAGACCTCTACCGCAGTCTGTGCGGGAGACTATGCCTCAGGCTATGAGGGAGACTATGCCTCAGGCTGTGCGGGAGACTATGCCTCAGGCTGTGCGGGAGACTATACCTCAGGCTGTGCGGGAGACTTCTGTCGCGGGCTGTGCAGGAGAACTGTGCCGCAGGCTGTCCGGGAGACATTTACCGCAGTTTGTGCGGGAGACCTCTACCGCAGTCTATGCGGGAGACTCTCCCGCAAGCTGTGCGGGAGACCTTTATCGCGGGCTGCGCGGGAGACCTTTACCGCGAGGGCAATGCGGGAGACCAATGTTGCGATATGGGCGATGGAGGTCTGCCGTGCCTGCAGTGCGGCTCATCACAAGGCGACAGACTCCTATCGCATCGAACACTCTGTCGCACTGTTAGGAACTGTGCCACGTGGCCGCTTTGTCGCTAAATCCGCCACGTGGTTCGTTCTTGGTTTGACACGTGGCAGGCGGATGGTTGCACACGTGGATTCTGGTGACACGACCACCATCACTATCGATTACATTGATTGAACAAATAATCAGCTTTATTTCATGAAACTGCCTTTTTCTTGCCCTGTTCTATTTGCTAATAATGCAGATTGAAAGAAATTAAAAGTTATGAATCAAGCTTATCTTTTCATTAGATAATGATGTATTGATGCTGTTGAAGTATTGATTTATTGTGAAAGTAATGAGAACCATATATTTGTCTTCTCAAAAGGGTCTTTACAGGAACAACATTCGTCCTTGGAGAAAAGGAATAGTTTGAAAAACTGTGAAGATGTGGAGTGAATGCCCTTGATTTATTTCTTAGGTAAACTTGATGTACGTGAATAACACATTTTTTAGAAATAAATTCTATGGCCAGAACTCCTGAATCATAGAAGTAGACTTTCATATAATGGCCTTTTCCATTATGACACTATGACAGTTTGCTTGGGATCATTATTTCTTTATTTTAGGCTTTATGTCTGGTGTATTCAAAGGATTATTAATGTTGTGGATGCCAAGCCACTATAGTGACCTTTAACGATATCTTTGCCTTATTAATGTTCTAGATTTTATTCAAAACTTATGTTTATCTTTTCTATTAAAAATAGGAAAAAAATGGACCTTTTTTTTAATTAAATTTGTTTCTAATTACTGTTAGATCAATGAAAAAACCCGTTAAAAACATTTCTTATAACCAACAATTGATACCCAATACTCTTTATTTTTACTAAGCCTATGTCTCACAAAATGAGATAGCGTTTGGTATGGTGAATGTAAGCACTTTGCGCTGCAATTTAATTGGGCGCAAAGTGATTACAGCATTTGGTATTGTGTTTTGTGCTGCAAGGTGATTGCAGCCTAAGTTGGTTGCAAAATGATTCCAATTGGGTATCTAAAGTAGTCTATTCCAAAAATACGCTTTCAATAAAACATAATTTAGGTAATTATCATATATGAAACATATATTATTAAGAGGTGGATGAATTAATATGACTTTGAAATCTAATATTTGATTATTGACATTGTCTTTATTATCTTTATCATGTAATTCTTAAAAAATTCTCGAGTTTAGAGCTTTATCTCGATTTACGTATCAACAAGCCCCACGTCACTAACCCGAGTGTTTTGGTGATTTCGAGCTTGCATAATATTATTCCGAATTCTTAATTACTTTTTAGTTTATCAAATAAGAAATAAAGTGAGAAATATTTGAGTTTCACAAAAATAAACTGGTTGTTTACATGTCAATAAAATAAATTATAATATCATCACTACGTAATTAAAAAAAGATGATTGTACATGTATTTTACAATATAATATATTGATTTTAGACAAAATGAGTTCAAGGGGAGTCCACGTGGCATCCTTTGAGCTTTTTTATTTTATTTTTTTTATTTTTCTCTTTTCTGAATATTATTTTTTATATATTCTATTTTTTAAAATTCTATTTTTCTTATTTTTTGTTTAACTTTTTTATGTTATTTACTTTTATATTATTTTTTATTTAATAAATCGAGACATTTTTTTATTTTTTCTCAATAGATAGAACGGTTCATATTTCGATTTTAATCGAATTAATCATTGAATTGATTTAATTTACCTAATCAATTAGGTACTGAATTTTTTTATTTGGTTATCAAAAATGATTTGAAAAAAATTAGTTTTTTGATTAATTTGGTTTTTACCATGTCCGAAATTTTAATCCAAATATAAAAAAACCTCAAATTTTGGGATAATGAGGTGTCCATTTAACACACCCTTCACTTTCCATCTTTGTTTTTTTAAAATTTTTATTTTTAATATTCTGTTACTTTTTATCCGAGGAGTAAAGGTGTTTATATTTTGATTTTAATCGAATTATTCGATCGAACCAATTTAAGTCTGTGTGATTGAATTAATTTTGATTAATTTTTGAAAATGATTTTGAAAAAATTTTGATTTTTCGATTATTTCAATTTGAAATCCAATTAATCAAAGTTCTTTTGATTTTTTATCAAAAAAAAAAAAGAAGGATAAAATTAAAATAAAATGAAAACCAAATAATGTTTAAGGTTAATTTTAAAAGAATTTTTAACTTAATATTTTGGTTAATATTTTCTTCTATATCTTTTTCATAGTTTGTTTCAAATATAAGATATTAGGAGATTAAAATATAATTTAACTCAAATATATTTTATTATTCACCTAAGTTGAAAATTAACCCAATTGGATTTGATTGATTAGATTTTTAAATTTAATAATTATCTATTTAGTTAATTAAGAAAATTAAATATAATTTAATTTAATTTTTTTAAAAAAATTAATCGAACAAATTGAATGAATTCTTCTATCAATGAGGAGATCGACAGAAAGTGTCCATGTTGCTGCTCTGTTGACCTATTTTCTTTCCATTTTCTTTTTTTTTTCTTTTTAGTTCTCTTTTGTTCTTTAAAAAAATTATGTAGGTATCTATTTTTTCTTTTTTTTTTAATTTTCTTTTTACTCTCAGTTGATCTCATTTTTTCTTTTTTATTTTTTCTCTTTTTATAGATATAATTCGTAAGAAAATAAACACAATTAGGAGGCTAATATGGCATCAAACTTTGATTTTTTTATAATCCAATTCTTTTTTTCTTCCTAAATTTCATTGATGCTCTTTATTCATTTTCAGACATATTTAAGACGCCTTTTCTTTATTTCAAATAAATTACATTTTAAAAAATAATTAAGATAAGGAATATTTTTAAAAGTTATCCAAACAATTAATTCTTAAAAAAAAAAAAAAAAACTATGCATACACCACGATAGGGGTGTAATCGAGTCGAGCCGAGCCGATACAGTGAGGTGCTCGAGTTCGAGCTCGACTCGAAACTCGGTGCTCGATACTCGGCTCGAGCTCGATCGAGCCTTATTTTTTAAGCTCGAGCTCGGCTCGAGTTCGAATTCGAGCTACTCGATTAGGCTCGATTATATAAGTTCGATATTTTGCTCGAACTCGATTAGGTTCGATTAGGCTTGATTAGGCTCGATTAAACTCGATTAGGCTCGAATCATTATATAAATATTATTATATTTTTAAAATATATAAAAACTCGATACTCGATTAGGCTCGCGAGCTACTCGAATCAGGTATCTAAGTGCTCAAATTTGACTCGTTCGATAGCTCGAGCTCGAGCTCGACTCGACTAAAATCGAGTCGAATTCGAGTTTTGCTCGAGTCGAGCCTGAGTAGCTTGCGAGTACCACTGTATCGTTTACACTCCTACACCACAACACATGATTTTTTTTTTGTTATTATTTTTTTACTCTTTCTATCAAAACTTTTTTTAAACAATTTTTTTTAAAAAAATATAAATTTATTATTATTCCTGACGCAAAACCCCAAACTTTTGCTAGTGTTATATTAAATTGTAATGTAGGATTTTATTGAAGGTCTCGTCCACAAGGTGACAAAGCCTTGTGTTAACATGTAGAGGCGGGATTCAATCAATACAAGCTAATCATCTGATGATTGTTTATTAATAGATCACAGGATAGCGGACTGTGCCATAAAGAAGCCCAAATATTAAGTTTCGGGCTGGCATATCGCACAAAATACCCTACAAATTTTGGACCAAATTTATATTTTATATGCTTATCAAGCCTAAAACAAGTTTATTAATCTTTTTTTTTTCGAAAAATTCTATTAACAACCTAAAATTTTTATTATTTAAAACTAATTGCTTAACATAATCCAAAAAAATATTTAAATTTTTCTTTGCATCCATTACAACTCAAATCAATTTCTTATTTAGTTTTTTTTTAAATCTTTTAATTTTCACAACCCTAAACTATTACGTCTAGAATTCGACTTGTTTTTAAAAAATATCTATACAAAAAAAAAAAAATCTTAGATCTAATGTCTAAATTTGTGACTTCAATTCTAATTCTATTGTGTTTGTGGACATTTTTAGGAAAATAAATTAAGGTTAAAAAATGCCAAAAAAAAAAAGAAATGATTTTTTTTTTTAATTTTTGAAACGAATTGTCACCATTGAATGATGGCTAACGGTTGGATTATAAAAAGTAAAGAGAAAGAAAAAGAAAGAAGAAATACAGAAATTTTGTGTTAGAGATAATTAAGTAAATTTCAGGAGATTAATAAAAATATTTTTTAAGGATACTTTTGTTATAAAAGAAAAAACAATTCTTAAATTGTAAATATAATATTTTATATAAAAAAATACAATTTTTATATAAAGAAATTTTGTGTTAGAGATAATTAAGTAAATTTCAGGAGATTAATAAAAATATTTTTTAAGGATACTTTTGTTATAAAATAAAAATACAATTCTTAAATTGAAAATACTCAATTGCATATTCAACCCATTAAAATATTGGGTGCATTAGAGAAAGGAATATAAAATAATATACCTACAATTATATTACTAGTTACTAGTAATTTCTTGAGTAGGCTAAATAAGGAAGAACATTGCTTTGCGTTCGTCCTTCGTGCATCAGCAATACGAGGGATATACAGAAGAAGTGTCATATCATTATTTCCTTTTAATTTCACTTAAAAAATAAAAAAATAAAACACTTTATTACTCACACGCAAGGGAAAGACCAAGGATTCAACCTAAGCATGCTTGGCTTCGAAGTAACGAGTTGGCCGTAGTCTTTTCCGTGGAAATAATAATTTTATATTTGAGATGAAAATAATATAAATAAAAAATATAAATATTTATATAGATTAAAATTAAATAAAAATTATACATAAATAAAATAAAATAAAAATAAAAATTAAAAATAAAATTTTTTATTTTTTATTTTTAAATATAATTTTATATAATAAAAATATGAATTATAAACAAAATATCTTATTCACTTTTCATCTCAAATAAAGTAAAGTTGCTCTAATTATTTAAATCATTAAATTAAATATTGTTGTCAAATAGTGGACAGATATGTCGTGGAAGGAGCAAGCTGATGACTACAATTTTCCACTTGTTTAATTCCACCACCTTCTTCATGACATTTCCTCCCACCCCACTAAGTCTAAACCCAAAACACTGTTCTATTTCCACTAAATACAAGCTTATATAGATAGCATTTCTGTCATGTATTTTTTTGGAGAGAGACAGAGAGATTGCAATGAAGGCGATGTTGGTGAGGTTCAATCTGAAGATGGGGTTTATGCTAAGAGCAGAGCAAATTCATTTCAGATTGAGCCCCGCCAATATCCCTTTCTTTAATTTGTCGGTTTGCCACCGCTATGCACCTAGCAATTGCTATAGGTTTTAATTCTCGGCTGCCTACTTGTTAGTGGCTAATGGCTATCTGTCTTCTCCTTGGCTTCTCTGTCCAGGTTTGTGATTCTCGTATAATTCACAAGTATTGTTATTATCTTTTTAACGTTACAGGGTGTTTTTTCCTGTCAAATTGTACAATTAATTTTTGGGTTTATATTTACAGTTAGTCATCCACAAATTGTTATATCATTAATAAATAAAATTAAAAAAGAAAATATTTTTAAAATTAAACTTTTTTTCTTATGATGATAATTAAACAATTCCACTTAATTTTATGATTAAAATTAATTAAATTGATTAATCTCGATAGGATTAGGGTTTATTTTAATTTGATTAAAATAGATGTTAGTCAAGGAATAGAATTAAAACTTAAAATATTATGAATGGCTACTTGAAACTCAACTATTCCAATTGTCTTGTTTATAGATAGGATATTAGTGGTAATATTTGTGGTTATTTATTTAGATAGGGATTATGAATCTGTTTTATCTCTATTTTCTTATTTAAATCCCTTTGAATGTTACTCGTTTTTCTTTATAATTAATGTAATTTTACAAATGTAAATAGGATTAATTAGGATTGGATTTTATGTAAGATGAAAATTAAGACTCAAAGGTGCCATCAAGACTACACCAAGGCTTCCGAAGATTATGTGTGTGATCTTAGAATATAACTAACTACTTTCCATAGTTGTTCGAAGAAATTAGATTAGATAAGTCCATAATTATACTAGTAGCTAGCATTTGAGATTTATTTTTATGTGATATTGATAAATGCTATGCATGCAAGATATTTATGTATAACGAGACCTAATAAATTAAAATCCCTCATTTACAAATTGAGTCACACATTATAACATGAAAAATATGCTTTCCACTTTCTTCCTAATATAACCAAAGTTCCTTTAATCGAAGGCTTTTTGAGTTGCTCAATATCAAACTTTTATACAAATATGTTTGAGTTGATTGATAGTGGGTTTTATTCAACAAAAACATGTTGTTTGGATGTATCGCATATGAGTGCATGACTTTAGAGTTAATGATTAGGTGATTTGTTACCTAATTGATCTAAGATTTGCACAAGTGATACAATTGATAAACTAAGTTGCCTACCCAACTAAGTTTAATTATGATTTTGTGTTGCACAATATTGCAATTCAATTGAAAGGGATCTTAGCTCATTAAGAGATTCAAGAGTTGAACTCTCGGAATAGTAGTGGAGGCTATTATTTTGATAAAATAACGAAGACAATCATTTAAAAAATTAAAACCTTACATAAACTATTGAAAATATGGATACTAATATACTATTATTGCGTTTAAATTGAATATAGATATGCTAAGATGACAATCAATTTATCTCTCTAAAATATCTTAGAAAACAATAAGCACTATTAGAAAAAAGTTCATTGACTACATTTAAATACCGTAGTCCATGAAGAAAGACTACATTTTTCCAATCATAACTTATTCTAATGTAATCTTTTTCATTTATCATAAACTATGTTTGTTCGAACATAGTCTAATATATGGTATTAGACTACAGTTGTTATCATCAAATATTTTCAATATTAGACTATGGTCATAAAAAAACCATAGCCCATTATTTTATGAACTAGTGTCACGCCTCGAAAACGTGAAAATATGACTCATTTTTTTCTTAATTTCTTAATTAAATTGCATTCTCATCAGTGTCGATTCTAAACCTTTTCATTTTACGAAATTTCGCCGGCATAACGACATATTTATGAACTTACCTCCCTGCAAAATTTAAAACATAGTTTATATCCCACAGTAGTTACTTTTAATCTTATTTCATAATTAATAGTGATTTTCTATAATACCTCGAAAGTACATTTATTCTATAAACTGTACGTTTATAACTTTACATACATACTTGCCTAGATTACATCCCAAAATATTCTTTACATCAATTGTCTATGCTATAAAGGATGTTTAGTAATAAAAGCAAAAATATACCTTATCGTGTACTATAGGTAGCTTGGGGAGAGTATCGAATCTACCAGCCTCCTTCAATTACACGGCAGACGTAGATAGTGATCACTTCAAATAGTCTGTAAGAGTATAGAAAGAGGTTAGCTTTTCAAGCCGAGTAAGACATGCATTTAAGGCAGTCTTAATATCAAAGCGTATGAAAACATGATGCTTTTATACAAACACTGGTAAGCATATATATATATATATTTATCGAAAACAGACTTATCTTAAAACAAATAAATCGAACACATTTCGGATGACATAATTCACTTGTCATAAAATTTATTACTTTTCTTTCAAAGTCATATAGAACATACACTGGAGACTAGACAATTACACATAGCAAACATAAGTTATATTCGTATAAACTCAACCTCCGAAGAGGGAGACAAACAAACAGAGTACCGATGACCATGGTAAGGGGACTGCAGACTGGATCAGGGTCGTACAGCAACCTAAGCCACTTAAGATCAACAAACAATCCACGAAGTGGCGGGCGATAAGGTACCGAGTGGCTACCCATACTCGACGCAGTTAAACATGCACTACAAAGGACTAAATGTGCGCAATGTGGCTTAAGGCATGCACCACGAAGGTCCAAACTCCACATGGGCCATGTATGACAGATATCATGGTCTATATATTGCTTGAGTCTCAAAACGATACTTATGAATTCTTTTCCGGGCTTATTAATCCATATTGTAACAAAATCGAGCTTATAATCAAATTTCGTATACATAAAACAAATTCATAAAATCCATTTTCATATATCAACTTACATTTTTCAGAACATTTCACATATGTCAGAAAATTACGCTTGGAGAGCTCGGAAGGTGTCTTTTCCTTTGTTTTTTCAATTTAAGTATGAATAGTACTTTTTCAAATATCGAAAATATATTTCATAATTTCAAACACATTTCAAACATATTTACATATAAAAAAAATGAGGTAATGAGAATACTAATGCCACTTTAAATTGCATCCCTTACCTAATGAATCTTGGAACAGCACAAAATCGTCGGGTGCTTGGTTTGCCTCGCTTTGCTGATGGTACCTCGAGCTGTCCAAAATAGTTCCAATCATCAAATGATGCTTAATTTCATCTTAGCATGCTTAAACATACATCCACTTCCATAAACTTCACTGAGTTTGATTGTTTTGTCCACTTTTTTTACTTTCTCGATTTTACTAATTAAATGGTCGGTTTATGCAATTTCGATAGTTTCTTTTCTCTTAACTTCAAACTTATAAACTTAACAACCTAAACACTTATCCAAGTCTAAATTCAACACTCTGCAACTTGTCAAATTATCAAACTTTCATACTTATACAGTTCTCTACTAAATTGAGCTATAAACCGAACTTTTTGGTATTAAACAATCATTCTACAATATCAAATTCAACCAAATTTTAGCATTTCCTTAACCTTCCATGGTTGGTTGAACCTATGCTTATCCCTAAAAATTATTTCATCAATTTCTACTTTAGCAAAAATCATTTAAATTCATCAAACATTAACATATCTAACATTCATCATTTTTCGTCAACTTTACCTCGGGTTTGACCAAGTTTGACCCGAGATTCTTCCTCCAACAATGATTTTCAGCTGTAGATAAACATATATGCTACTTAGAATTATCAAAACTAGCTTAAAAACCAATTAAAAACTCATAAATTCAAGTTTTCCTCTTACCTAGAAACATGACAGATTCTGCCCATATTATTCTCTTTAGCTTTTCACCTAGCAAACTAGCTTGTTTATGACTGAATTTCTTATATGTTGTAGAAGACTTAGGAAGGAAGATTTTATCCTTGACCAAAGTCTAAAAGTGGCCGAAAGGTGGCCGAAAAATTCGCACAAGTTTGGCCAGAGAATGACATCAACGACAGAAAGGGAGGGGAAGTTCTCTCTGGTTCCAGTTGATTTCGGGGAGTTCTCTACCATTCCAGAAAGAGCATGAAGTTATCTCTTATAATGGAGAATATCGAGCTCAAAAGCCTTCTGGTATGGGCCTACCAACAACCCTGTTTTTGTAAAATCCATAAAAATTATTTTCAGCCAATTTCTTCCCAAATTTCCACTTTTCAGGTGTTCTACAAGGTCTCTAGTATGTCACATAAAAATTTGGGGCTCACTTGTTTAAGAAAAGTTCTCTAATTGAGCCCATTTTGTGTGATTTGGTCATTACCGATTGAATTGACTTAAGGTTTTTGGTTTACTTTAAAAATTAATTCGACCATCAAGACCTCTGTACTTCCACTTGATTTTCATTTCCCAAGTCAATTTCACCGTATAATAATTTCCTATGACCTCAGAATAATTTTTATGAATTTATAGAATTTATTCCGAATTTATTTCTCTTGCTAGGTCCTCTTTCTCGGTTTAGTGTAAAGCCGAGTTTTACTAGTTTTTTCACTTCCAATATCTTAGTTTCACATTCTAAACACGAAAACATACTTCTACATGCATTCTTTGAGAATAATTGAATTTAAAATCTTACCTCGATTATTGTGCCCCGAGTTTCGAGCCACTATCCCGAGTGTTTCGATTGTTCCGAGCCTACACAATATTATTCCGAGCATCTTAATTACTTTCTAATTTTCAAATAAATAGTGAAACAAAAAATTTCGAGTTTCACAACTAGACTACGTTTTTCAAATTAAAATCATGGTATTTTATAATAAAGATAAACTACAATTCAAATTTTTACTCATGGTCTTTTTAATTAAATAATTTATTTTGTTTTGCAAGACCCCATTTATATTTTGTATTTCAAAATAGACTATGTTTTATTAAATACATGGCTATATCAAATTTGAAAATGTAGTATATTGTTGACCATTTAAATTTATACACAAATTAAACATTACAAAATAAAATCAACACTACTACTCAACCAATAAAAATAAAAGTTCATCTAACATATATCATTAAACAAATGATAACAATATCATTAATTAATCAAATATCAAATTTTCACAACAATCAAATGTTTTAATACAAATATAGAATTTGCATAAGTAATAGACATGTATTTTCCCTTGCACTTCATCACTAGCAGGTAACAATAAAAAATACTAGCTTTAATTCATACAACAACCTGATTATATGTCTATAGATAAAAGAATAACATACTTCAACAACACCTTAATTTCAAACTTAATCAATTAAAGTAGAATAAATAAATTTCATAACGATCAATGATTTTGAGTACAAATATAGAATGTGCAAAAGAACTAGATATGTATTCTCTTTTACATTTCATCACCAACAGACAACAATAAAAAAGCTAAGCTTTAACTTAGATATCAACCTAATTATGAGTATGTAAATAAAAAAAAATACTAAATACTTTAACAACATTGCAATTTCAGATTTAATCAACTTAAGTATAACATTTTTTCGAGAAATAATAACAAAAGATCTAGTAATATGAATAATGAATATATAAATTCTTTTAAAGCTTTCACAATATATCAGCTTGCGAAAATAAAATTTCATCAAGCATAGGTCATTAAATAAATGATAACAATACTAATTAATTAAATATCACATTTTCATAACAGTCAAATATTTTTGGTACAGATATAGAATGTGCAAAAGTAATAGATATGTATTCTCTCTTTCACTTCATCATTAGTAAGTAATAAGCAAAAAACTTAGCTTTATTTCAAAAATGCAACTTGAGAGATTCAAAGGACTAAGTTAATTAAAAGTATATGAAAATACTCTTGAGTTTTAAGGAAAATCATATAAACAACTAAAAGTAAAGGAAATATTTAGATAAAAATAATCTTACCTTCTAAATTAAAAAAAGTTAAGGTATTTTGTTAGAAAACGGCAAACAACCATTCAAATTAAAGACAATAACAATTATAATAATAACAATAATAAAGTTATAACTATTAGAAAAATAAACCCTACCAACCATGCAAATCTAGAAATACGAGGTTAGGCTACCCGAGGATCTAACCTTAAATTGAAGATAAAATCCTTGTTAGGAGACACCCCATGGAAGGTGGTTTTCCCTTTTTCCATCTGGACCGTTTGGACTAATAAAAGTAGAATTGTCTTTGAGAATTACTTTGAACAGACAGAGGTCTGGTTTAATAAGCTCCATTGGAAGTTAAAGAATTCTGGGCAGAGGTTGGTCCTAAAAATAATACTCAACAACGGGTCGTGGTCAACGTTAAATGGAGCTACCCTGGGGAAAGTTTTGTTAAGCTGAAAACTAATGGGTCAGTAGTTGGCAACCCCAATAAGGTAGGCACAGGTGGTTTATTTTGAAAGTCAGATGGTATTTGGATTGGAAGCTGCTCACGAAATCTTGGAATCATGTAAAACCCAAAATTTTTCCACTTATTTCTTAATTTTAAAACTAAGAAGTAATTGAGAACTCGGAATAATATTGTGCAGGCTCGAAACCACCGAAGCACTAGGGTTAGCGGCATGAAGCCCGTTGGCACGAAAACCAAGGTAAGACTTTAAGTCTGAGAATCTCTTAAGAATTTTATATATGGTCATGAATTGATGATTAGAAATGAAAACTAAGGTATTGGAAGGGGAAAAGTGAGTAAGGTTCGGGTATTGCACTAAACCGAACAAATGAGCTCGAAATTAGAAATAAATTCGTAATAAATTCTAGAAATTTTCAAAAATTATTTCGAGATCGTAGAAAATTAATATAAGGTAAAATTTATTTCAGGTATCAAAAATCAAGTGGAAATATGGAGGTTTCGGGGATCGAATTAATTTTTAAGGTAAATTGCAAACTTTAAGTCATTTTGCTCGGTATTGACCAAATTGTGCAAAATGGACTCAATCGAGAAATTTTTCTCAAACAAGTGACCCCCAAATTTTTATGAAACATACTAGGGATATAGTATAACACTTGAGAAGTAAGAATTTAGAGAAAATTAGATTAGAAATAATTTTTGGAGAATTTACAAAATAGAATAGCAAGCTATCCTGTTCCAGCCACTTGACCACCTGATAGAGACTCATGCATAAGTTGACCATAGAAAATTAGATTAATGCACCATTTTTTATGATAGAAAGTAGACTTTTAAGGCTTTTGGAAACATCCAAGAAGACCCAGATAGCCCTTCTCACGCGCTCTCACCTCCCTCTGTAAGTCGCCGCACACGTTACTGTACACTTCCCCTTCCTTGAATTTTTCGACACCCTTCCGTCTATCTCTAGACTCTAAAAAAGAAGGATGAAATCTTTCCAGTGAAGTTCTATATAACATATAAAAAAATCAGCTCAAAATAAGTCCATTTACTAGGTTAAATCTGAGAAAGAAAATCGGGAGGCAGAACTGTCCTGTTTCGGGTAAGTGAAGAAATCAATTTTTGAAAGTTTTTGGTTGAGTTTTCTTGTAATTTTTAATGATTCTAAGTTCTATATATGTTACGTTTCAGTTGAGGATCAGTTTGGAGGAAGAAAAACGTGGTCAAAACCGAGGTATAGTTGATGGATGATGATGAAGTTCACATATGTTGTTATTTGGTGTTTTTAGAAGGTTTTTAGTTAAGTGGAATTGGATGATTTAATTTCTATGGATGATTGAGTTCTGGACAGCAAGGTTATGATGTGTTTGAGGTGAAAATTTTGAAGGATTTAAGGTTGTTAACGGTTAAATTTATACCGAGAAAGCTCGATTTATAGCTTAACTTAGTGAAAAATCGAAAAGTGAAAGAATTGAAAATTTGGCAAAGTGACTAACTTGATTTATGAACTTTAAGGAGTCATAAGGTTAATGAAATAATTAATTGAGAAATCAGAATAATGAAATTTGCCAGAAACGACACTAAATCGGTAAAACTGAGAAAATCGAAAAAGTTGATCGAAAAGTCAAAATTGGTCAAACTTTGAGAAGATAAATCAAAATTTAATATGTTAAGATGAAATTAATCAATATATGATGAATTTGTATTGTTTTGGACAGCTCATGAATTTGACACGCAAATCGAGGCAATCTCGAGAATTGGCAATATTAAGTTGCCCCAAGATCTACGAGGTAAGGGAATTGTGTAAGTATCTAGAGGTAGCTACACGTATTTTTGGGTAGATTTTTGAATAATTAAATTGTATATCAATTTCGAAGATAGAAATTATCGGTAGAGACCCGACATAGAAAAATTACTGTTTTGCCCCTACTAAGGAAAATTTTGAAAAAGTTAGGATTGAAATGGAATATGCATAAATAACATGTTTTGAGTGTTTTCACTATGAAATACTACTTTTTAGCAAATTAAATAATATTATTTCAACCCGGAAGGGTAAATGACGATTTTACCCATGTGAAGGGTAAAAATTTTCACTTTTAGAAAAATTCATGAAAAGTAAGAATTGAGTATTCTTAATGAATTTTAATTGCTTTTCAACAAAGATATGGGTTCTGGCTGATGTTTTATCAATTTACATAAAATAGCATGTGGCAGGTGTTGATTTTGGTTTGAAAACCATTCTTTGAAAATGAGCCACCTACATAATTTACGTGGAAACAAAATGTGCTGAGAATATTACTCGTACAAGATTTGACATGATTTGTGCATGTGAAAGAGTGCTGGAAGCTTGGCTTGCACTCGATTTATTACATGATTTTATATATGACATGCGTAAGGCCGTGCTGGGAGCTTCGGGTAGGCTGTGTGCCACACCGATTAAATAGGCTCACACGTGCATTTCGAGACATGACCTTGGATATTGAGATGACATGGGCATGGGGTGTATGCTGTACCGTGCTTACAGCATGAAGTACGTTGTACCGTGTCGTGATATATGATATGTAGTCTTCGAACTAGGGATCTGATTGGCTGGCGGGATGGTTTGGTACCCACCTCCTGGGGCAGCCTCAGATGTAATGTGATACCCCACACACCTGATCAGTGTAGCCTGAGATCACAGGATATGGCCATAGTCCTAGAGTTATTACCCTGATTTTTGCCTAGTCTCACATGTCACTTACTTTATGAAATTGCATGTCATTTACTTGCGAAATCGCATATTATTTGCTTTGCAAAATCACATATTACTCATTACTTGATTTTGTGATTTCATGATTTTATATTATGGGACTGAGTCCTAATGATTTTGGGGTGGATGCGGATTTGAAATAAATGACATGTTTTGATATAATGTGCATTATTTAAATTGCATGACGCATAATTCCATAATGAATTGCCTATTTGAAATAAATGGCATGTTTTGACGTAATGTGCATTATTTAAATAGCATGAAGTATAATTCCATGCTTTATCTGCCATTTCATGAAATAAATTATTTTATACAAATTATTTTAGCTGGCATAAAAGTATGCATGAAATTCGTATTTAAGAACGATTTCGAAAGAGAATGATTTAATGCATAGCATCATGAGCATGTAGATAGTGTGGTTATCTACTTGCTTGCATAATTGCCTTACTGAGCCCGTGGTTTGCTCATTCCCCCTATTTTCCCCTCTTTTCAGAGTACTTGCAGTAATTAGTGAGCAGCTGAGGACTTGCATTCTTGGTATCCGTTACTTTCCATCATCGAAAAGTATACACTTAGTATGATTTTATATCTAAACATGTAATAGCACAGTAATCAATTTGGAATGTAACATGAGGGATGTAATTATTAGTAAAAACGTACAAGTATAGAGTCTCAATTATAAAGTATACGTGTTTGAATTTAAATAAATTAAAAGATAGATGTCATGGTAAATGGTAAATGGTGATTAATACTAACTCATAGCCCAATTGTTTTGTGGTGAGAATGTTCACGATCGGAAAAAGAAAGGAAAAACGAAAAATTTGTAGCGATTTTTAGTAAAAATGGGTCATGACAGAGATGGTATCAGAGCTGAGTTAGCCTGATATGAGTCGATATTAGTAAATAAGAAAGTTACATCCCCATATTACTGTGTTATGTTTAGATATAACTGTGTATACCGAGATGAGATCAGATTAATAAATGGTTATGAATGCGAGAATATAATCATTATAAGTGATAGCCGCTATGATAGAGGGTCGAGTAGATGTACTTGAGTCCGTAAAGGTAGGTTTGAGAGTAATATTGAGTTATCACTTGAGACTCAGGATGAGATTGAGATGGGGGCCGATGTTGAGTATACTCCACAAGGTCCCACAGTGAGACCGGACGATATTGAGACATGCTTCACGAGGTTGAAACAGAGTGTGAAAAATATTTTAGAGTTGTGTACTTAGTATATGCAGGGAGCTAAGGGCTGATAAGATCTAGCTGCACAGCCCGCACAGATGTCTCAAACTATAGAAATTTCAACAACTCACTGGTTAAGGATACTTATTTACCTACAGCTCTACAGCAGAGTGGTAATGATTTGGAATATGATTATGAGCTGGACAGGTTAAGGCAATTTTAAAAGTTCATACCACCGGTAATTCGTAAGGTAAAGAATCTAATAGCTATTGAGGACTAAATGAATAAGATAGCAAAGTTATACGGGTTCTATCAATATATGTTGATCGAGAAAGTGACTTTTGATGTGTTTATGTTGGAGGGCAAGATGGAACATGGATGGAAGTCCGCTCGACCCATCTTAAGAGTTAAACATCCAGAGCTGACATGAGAGATAATTTTGGATGCACAGAGATATATATTCTGGACACTGACCTAGAGGAACAGGTCAATTGACGAGTATGAATCTCGATTTATATCCCTGGGCAGGTATAATCCGACATTATGAATAGTGAAATCGAATGGTCTGAAAGTCATGAAAAGACTCAGATCGTCTATCAGAGTCTGATTGACCCCGTTAGATATCATTATATACGACGAGGTAGTGCGCAAACCATAGTGGTACTAATAAGATTATGAATTGCACTCCTCAGAGTTTAGGAAAGATAATAAGGGCCGAAATAGAGATAAAAAAGAATAGTGGATGACAAAGGTGTCAGAGTGGGAAAGAGGCCATTTGGCAATAGATTTAGAGTTAATAAGACATGGGGTAAGATGATTAATAAGCCCTCAGTGTATCTAGTTTCAGCGTTTACGAGGGGTATTATGATTGGAGGACCCCGACCTACTACTGAACAATGTAAGATGTGTGGTAGATACCACGAAAATAGGCCCACATCTTATTGGCTAAAACATGCGTTAAGAGTGGTAATACGAGCCATTTATTTAAGGATTGCCTAGAGTTGGGTGAGATTGCCCCAAAGAAAGGCAAAGAGCTTGAGAAAGCCATGCTGATACCTCTGTACCAGAAAAGAATGTCACAGCTGAAGAGAATGGGGAAATAGGCTGTTAGTTGAGGGCGAGTGTATACCTTGGACCAGGACATTATTGATGTTTCATCTGATATGGTGGAAAGTACCACCTTAATTGTGAATATTGAAGCAATTGTTTTAAATTGATTCTGGTGCCACACATTTATTTAAATCGTCTTCGTCAATATATAAGTTAGCGAAAGATGTGAAGCCTATACCTTTAGGCAAAATGCTGATAGTTAGCACCCCAATGAATAATAATCAGCTAACTGAATGTGTATGTAAAGATTGTAAGTTGAAAAGTGAGGGAAAAGGATATGTCAGCCGATCTTATTCAATTGAATATGAATGATTTTGAGGTAAACCAATCCATTCCCAAATTGGTCGGCTGCAGACTATGTTGTTTAGATTGCTATTCTAAGATAGTGATATTTTCACTTAGAATAGTGTATAGTATGTTTTGACAAGTGATGAAAGAGTGTAATGGTTGTAACTAAAGGAATGAATGATTGTACTAACGGAATGAGTAATGATGAGAAGATTTCATCACTTATGTGATTGATATGGATAAAATATATCTGGAGTTGACAGATATCCCAGTAGTCAGGAAGTTGCCTGATGTATTTCTGGATCATCTACCAAGGTTGCCACCAATTAGAGGAATGAAGTTTTGTATTTATTTGGTACTTGGTATTGTGTTGATATCTAAACCACTGTATAAAATGGCTTCAGTGGAACTGAAGGAACTAAAGAAGCAATTACAGGAGTTATTGGATAAGGATTTATCAGACTGAGTGTCTCACCACGAGGAGCATTGGTCTTGTTTATGAAAAAGAAAGATGGAAGCCTCTGACAAAGAATTTATTATTGGTTGTCGAATGAGGCTATTATCAAGAATGAGTGTTCCCTTCCATATATTGATGAGCTATTGTATTAGTTTTAGAGAGCACAGATCTTTTCGAGATCGATTTGAAGTCTGGATATCATTTGTTGAGGATTTGGGATGTGGATGTACCCAAGACAATTTTTCGTACCCATTATGATATTAATTAATGTGATATTTAAACTTTACCTGGACCAAATTGTTATAATCTTTATCGATTATATGTTGGTACATTCGAAGTCTAGGGAAGATTATGAGCAATAATTGAAACTGTTTTACCGATGATTTGTTGAGGATTTCTTGAATTGGGCTGCTCCATTGACACGTCTCATTTGGAAGAAAGTTGTATTTGAGGGGGATGATAAGTGTAAAAGTAGCTTCTGTGAGTTTTGGTATGTTAAAACATAAACTGACCACCACATTTATTGTCACCATATCTAATAGCTTATGAGATTTCTCAATATATATGGATGCCTCAAAATAAGGATTAGGCTGTCTACTAATATAAAATGGGAAGATAGTCGCTTATGGATTTCGACAGTAAGGACCATAAGAGAAACTATTCGACTCATGGTTTAAAGTTGATAGCCGTAGTGGTTGCACTGAGGATATGGCGCCACTACTTATATGGTGAGAAATTTTAAATTTTCACTGATCATAAGAGCCTCAAGTAACTGTTCTCACAGAAGGAGCTGAATATGAGACAGAGAAGATGGCTAGAACTTTTGAAGGACTATGACTGCGAGATTCTGTACCATCCGGGTAAGGTGAATGTGGTAGCAGATGCCCTCAGTAGAAAGGGTATGATGTCCTATATGATGATTAAAGAATGAGACTTGTTAAAACAGTTCGCCGAGCTCAAAATTAGTATTGATGAGGTTAAGGATAAGTTTATGGCTAGTCTACAGATGGAGCCCAGTATACTGGATCAGATACGGGCAAGACAGAGAAATGATAAGAAATTATTAGATATGGTTAACCAGGCCGATGAGAGATTGCAGTCAGACTTCTTGGTATGTAATGATGGGTTATTGAGATTTAAGGGCCGTATTTGTGTACCCCATGATGACACCCTGAGACAAAGCATTTTGAAAGAGTCCAACTGTTCTCGATTCACCATGCACCCAAGTAGTACTAAGATGTACCATGATCTCCGAAAAGTGTATTGGTGGACAAGAATGAAGAAAGATGTGGCAGATTTTGTGGCTAGATGTTTAGTTTGCCAACAGATTAAGGATGAGCACCAGAAGCCAGCAGGACTACTTAAGTAATTACCGGTGCCTACTCGGAAATGGGAGCATATTACTATGGATTTTATTATGGGGTTACTAAGGACCCAGAGAGGTCATGACATAGTATGGGTAATTGTGGATAGATTGACTAAGAGCGCCCACTTCTTTGCCATCAAGAGCACTGATTCGCTTGATAAACTGACAGATTTATATGTCAGAGAGGTGATACGATTTCATGGAGCTCTTGTGAGTATTACTTCTGATAGAGATTCCTGGTTCATTTCGAGGTTTTGGACTCGTTTTCAGGAAATCATGGGATCTCGACTGAATTTGAACATCGCCTATCATCCTTAGACAAAGGGTCAGTCTGAGCGGACTATTCAGACTCTAGAGGATATGTTAAGGGTGTGTGCCTTGGACTTGAAGGGCTCATGGGATGATCATTTGCCTCTCGGTGAATTTTTTTATAATAACAGTTATCATGCTAGCATTGGTATGGCTCCTTATGAAGCTCTGTATGGCAGGAGATGTAGATCCCCGATTGCATGAGAAGAAGTGGGTGATAGGAAAATACTTGCTCCCGAACTGGTCGAACAGGCAGCTAAAGGTATTCAGCTAATCTGTGATAAATTGAGGACAGCACAGAGTAGGCAAAAGAGTTATGCAGATGTACGAAGGTGTCCTCTGGAATTTCAAGTTGGGGACTCTATATTTGTGAAAGTGTCTCCGATAAAAGGTGTCACATGCTTCGGGAAGAAAGGGAAGCTCAGTCCTCGCTTCATTGGTCCATTTGAAATATTGGAGAAAGTGGGAGACGTTGCTTATCGACTTGCATTACCCCCACAGTTGTCGGGAATATATAATGTCTTTCATGTTTCCATGTTGAGGAAGTATTATTCGGACCCTTCTCATGTCATAGAGTATGAACCACTGGAGATTCAGGAAGACATGAGTTATATTGAACAACCGATCCGGATCCTCGACAGAAAAGAGAAGGTACTTCGATCTATGACGATTCCATTGGTAAAGATTCTCTGGCGACACCACTCGAGAGAAGAAACTACATGGGAGTTAGAGAGCCACATGAGAGAGAGGTACCCACAATTATTCGATGGACCAGCTTGAATTCGGAGAACCGAATTCTTATAAGGTGGGGAGAAATGTAAAACCCAAAATTTTCCTACTTATTTCTTAATTTTAAAACTAAGAAGTAATTGAGAACTCGAAATAATATTGTGCAGGCTTGAAACCACCGAAGCACTCGGGTTAGCGACGTGGGGCTCGTTGGCATGAAAACCGAGGTAAGACTTTAAGCTTGAGAATCTCTTAAGAATTTTATATATGGTCATGAATTGATGATTAGAAATGAAAACTAAGGTATTGAAAGTGGAAAAGTGGGTAAGGTTCGGGTATTGCACTAAATCGAACAAATGAGCTCGAAATTAGAAATAAATTTTGAATAAATTCTAGAAATTTTTGAAAATTATTTCGACATCGTAAAAAATTAATATAAGGTGAAATATAATTGAGGTATCAAAAATCAAGCGGAAATATGGAGGTTTCGGGGATCGAATTAATTTTTAAGGTAAATTGCAAACTTTAAGCCATTTTGCTCGGTATTGACCAAATCGTGCAAAATGGGCTCAATCGAGAAATTTTTCTCAAACAAGTGACCCCCAAATTTTTATAAAACGTAATAGGGATATAGTATAACACTTGAGAAGTAAGAATTTAGAGAAAATTGGATTAATAATTTTTGGAGAATTTACAAAACAGAACAGCAAGCTGTCTTGTTCCAGCCACCTGACCACCTGATAGAGACTCATGCATAAGTTGACCATAGGGAATCAGATTAATGTACAATTTTTTTTGATAGAAAATAGACTTTTAAGGCTTTCTGAAACATCCAAGAAGACCCAGAGATCCCTTCTCACGCTCTCTCACCTCCCTCTGTAAGTCGCCGCACACGTTACTGTACACTTCCCCTTCCTTGAATTTTTCGACCCCCTTCCGTCCATCTTTAGACTCCAGAAAAGAAGGATGAAATCTTTATAGTCAAGTTATATATAACATATAAAAAAATCAGCTCAAAATAAGTCCATTTACTAGGTTAAATCTGAGAAAGAAAATCGGGAGGCAGAACTGTCCTGTTTCTTGTAAGTGAAGAAATCAATTTTTGAAAGTTTTTTGTGGAGTTTTCTTGTAATTTTTAATGATTCTAAGTTCTATATATGTTAAGTTTCAGTTGAGGATCAGTTTGGAGAAAGAAAAACGTGGTCAAACTTGGTCAAAACCGAGGTAAAGTTGATGGATGATGATGAAGTTCACATATGTTGTTATTTGGTGTTTTTAGAAGGTTTTTAGTTAAGTGGAATTGGATGATTTAATTTCTATGGATGATTGAGTTCTGGACAGCAAGGTTATGATGTGTTTGAGGTGAAAATTTTGAAGGATCTAAGGTTGTTAACGGTTAAATTTATACCGAGAAAGCTCGATTTATAGCTTAATTCAGTGAAAAATCGAAAAGTGAAAGAATTGAAAATTTGGCAAAGTGACTAGCTTGATTTATGAACTTGAAGGAGTCATAAGGTTAATGAAATAATGAATTGAGAAATCAGAATAATGAAATTTACCAGAAACGACACTAAATCGGTAAAATCGAGAAAATCGAAAAAGTTGATCGAAAAGTCAAAATTGATCAAACTTTGAGAAGATAAATCAAAATTTAATATGTTAAGATGAAATTAATCAATATATGATGAATTTGTATTGTTTTGGACAGCTCATGAATTTGGCACGCAAATCGAGGCAATCCTTAGAATTGGTAATATTAAGCTGCCCCAAAATCTACGAGGTAAGGGAATTGTGTAAGTAGCTAGAGATGGCTACACATGTTTTGGGTAGATTTTTGAATAATTAAATTGTATATCAATTCCGAATATAGAAATTATCGGTAAAGACCCCACATAAAAAAATTACTATTTTACCCCTACTAAGGGAAATTTTGAAAAAGTTAGGATTGGAATGGAATATGCATAAATAACATGTTTTGAGTGTTTTCACTATGAAATACTGCTTTTTAGCAAATTAAATAATATTATTTCAACCCGGAAGGGTAAATGACGATTTTACCCCTGTGAAGGGTAAAAATTTTCACTTTTAGAAAAAGTCATGAAAAGCAAGAATTGAGTGTTCTTATTGAATTTTAATTACTTTTCAACAAAGATATGGGTAGGCTGGCTGATGTTTTATCAATTTACATAAAATAGCATGTGGCAGGTGCTGATTTTGGTTTGAAAACCATTCTTTGAAAATGAACCACCTACATAATTTACGTGGAAACAAAATGTGCTGAGAATATTACTCGCACAAGATTTGACATGATTTGTGCATGTGACAGAGTGCTGAAAGCTTGGTTTGCACTCGATTTATTACATGATTTTATATATGACATGCGTAAGGCCATGCTGGGAGCTTCGGGTAGGCTGTGTGCCACACCGATTAAATAGGCTCGCACGTGCATTTCGAGACATGACGTTGGATATTGAGATGACATGGGCATGGGGTGTACGTTGTACCGTGCTTACAGCATGGAGTACGTTGTACCGTACCGTGATATATGATGTGTAGTCTTTGGACTAGGGATCTGATTGGCTTGCAGGATGGTTTGGTACCCACCTCCTGGGGCAGCCTTAGATGTGATGTGATACCCCACACACCTAATCAGTGTAGCCTGAGATCACAGGATATGGCCATAGTCCTAGAGTTATTATCCTGATTCTTGCCTAGTCTCACATGTCACTTACTTTATGAAATTGCATGTCATTTACTTGCGAAATCGCATATTATTTGCTTTGCGAAATCACATATTACTCATTACTTGATTTTGTGATTTCATGATTTTATATTGTGGGACTGAGTCCTGATGATTTTGGGGTGGATGTGGATTTGAAATAAATGGCATGTTTTGATATAATGTGCATTATTTAAATAGCATGACGCATAATTTCATGCTTTATCTGTCATTTCACGCAATGAATTGCCAATTTGAAATAAATGGCATGTTTTGACATAATGTGCATTATTTAAACAGCATGAAGTATAATTCCATGTTTTATATGCTATTTCACGAAATAAATTATTTTATACGAATTATTTTACCTGGCATAAAAGTATGCATGAAATTCGTATTTAAGAATGATTTCGAAAGAGAATGATTTAATGCATGGCATCATGAGCATGTAGATAGTGTGGTTATCTACTTGCTTGCATGATTGTCTTACTAAGCGTGTGGTTTGCTCATTCCCCTTATTTTCCCTCTTTTCAGAGCACTTGCAGTAATTAGTGAGCGGCTGAAGACTTACATTCTTGGTATCCGTTGCTTTCCATCATCGAAAGGTATACACTTGGTATGATTTTATATCTAAACATGTAATAGCACAGTAATCAATTTGGAATGTAATATGAGGGTTGTAATTATTAGTAAAAATGTTCAAGTATAGAGTCTCGATTATAAAGTATACGTGTTTGAATTTAAATAAATTAAAAGATAGATGTCATGTTAAATGGTAAAAAGTGATTAATAGTGACTTATAGCTCAACTGTTTTGAGGTGAGAATGTTCACGATCGGGGAAAAAAAAGAAAAAACAAAAAATTTGTAGCGATTTTTAGTAAAAATGAGTCGTGACAAATCACTACCAGTGTCTTGGCCGAGCTATGGGGCTTGAGAGAGATGGATTGAAGATTGTAACGGACAAAGCTCGCAGAGCATTATAAGGTATGTGTTTGATCATGTTAATGCTTCTCATCCACATAGTGCCATTGTTTCTGATTGCAAGGCCTTGATTCAAAAGCTGGGAAACATCAAGATTGTGTACGCATTAAGGGAAGCTAATTCTTTGCGGATTGCCTTGCGAAGCAGGGGACAACCCTAAACTTGCCTTTTGTTTCTTTCGAATTCCCTCCAAAAAATGTTATCAGTTTACTATTTTATGATAGACTTGGCTGTCGCATGCCCTGAGTGGCTGCTTTTGTAGCCACAATTTGTGTTCATGTAATTTAATTTCATGCTCCTTTCAGCAATATATATTAATTTCATGCTCATTAGAGGGAACGCATTAGGAATTGACTAAAAGAATAAAATAATTGAAAAGATTAAAATAAAAGTAGAAAATATATTGTATCAGCACATATAAAAAGAGTCAATACAATTAAGATTTAGTTTAATGACTGTTATTCTTTTTAAGAGCGAGTAGGCTTAAGGTTCGATTTTTTCTTTTTCTCTTATATTTTCATATAAACAAAAAAAAAAAAAGTAATATGGATTGATACAATTGATATTGGACCAGTATAAAAATAAAAAACAATCTTAGTATTTTTTTTTTCAAATAGCACAATTTAATTCTTTTTTTTTTAATTTAGCAACACGAAATTAAAATGTTATTCTTAGAGCAAATATAATTGCATTGTCAATTTGATCCAATAAAACGATGAAAATAGAAAATACTCTCAATTCACCACAATTCATCAAGTATCTCATTTATTCATATTTAAACATATCTTCATAACTTTTATTAAAAATTTAAGCGGTTCAACTTTTTAATTATGGAACAAAACTTCAGCATAGAATTCAAAGTGAGAAAAAATAAACCACAAAATACGAAGTGAGAAAATTTAAAACCACAAAAAATTGGATGAAATTCACTTTATAAATATAGTACGATTTATATATTATTACTTTTGTTTAAGTTTTGAATCAAACTTAAAGCTAAAGTAATTTTAGTTGAAGTTTAAGTATCTTTTAAATTAATGATTGAGTTGAGTTGAATAATTCAGCTAATTTTTAGCTAAAATTTGAGCATTAAAACTGTAGGCTTGATCAGGTTTGAGCATTTCAATAGGATCAAGCTCAAGTTTGTTATCCTATTAACTTGACTGGGCTTGAATATCGTATATGCATGCATGTGTTTTTTACTCAATTTTCGGACTTGAATTTTACTCGAAATATCAATATTTGAATTTTTCATTGTCAATGACAAAATTCTTTGATCCAATTTTTTAGTAATAATTAACCTATCACTTAGATTTTTTAGAATTTCATGCAAATAGAAAAAAATAACCCATTTCCTTTCAAATTTCATCTAGCATATATCTTTCATCATTAAAAAAGAAATGAAGGGTTGATTTTCTTATATTAAAATGTTTAATAGTTAAATATACTCTTAATTTTTTATATAAAATTGATATAATTTTTTAAATTTTTAAAATAATACAATTAAATAAAATAAATAAAAAATTAAGATCTTATAAAGTTTTAACTTTTTTATATTACGGTAAAAAGTCTTAATTGATTTAAATTTAATTGAATTATTTTTAAAAATTTAAAAATTTATACAGTAAAATTTTCATTATATAAAAAAATTAAAGATGTGTTTAAATAATAAATTGAAAAAAAAGAAAAGAAATAAAAATTAATTATGCATTTAAAAATAAAAAAAATTAAAATTTTAAACTGAAAGCAACAAGTCGGCTTGAGACTCGATTTGAAAAATTCACTTACGTTCCGTGTCGTACACGCGCTATTTTTACCCTTATTTATACCTGCACGAGTAACCTCCGGAGTGAAAATCCCAAATCTCTGTAAAAGTTAAAAGTAAAATAAAAAACGAAATAGAAATCCGCAGTGCAACGGTCTGTTCTCATAAAAACAAATTTTTAAGAAACGGGAAATAGTAGAAACAGACTCTCCCTCCCTCTTCCTCTTCTTTCTCACTACAGCTTCTTCTCACTTCAAATTCATAACTTCACAAAAAGAAAATACAAAAAGCCCTTAAGCTTAAAATCTTAGAGTTGGATTGATTATGGAAATCTGTGGGGAGAATATTAACAGTTATCATGGCTGTAACTTGCGGGTTTTCAATTTGCTGCACAGGCGGCGTTTTGCTCCTCTGAATTTTAATAGCGACGGAATCCGTGGCGTCAATGGAAGTGACGATAACGATGAACTCGTTACACGAAAGTTGTTGTACCGGAAGCTTCCTCAACAGAATCTCTTTAATCTCTCTGTTCTAAAGCTCGACGGTTCCGTCTTCGGTAAAACTCCATCGATTCTCACTAAACTTTTTGCGTTTCGCTTTTTTTTTTTTTTTTTAACGTAGTTCGTTTGTTATTATAATTATTGATGTTGTTGTTGTTGTTGTTGTTGAATTTTTTAATTAAGAAAAGTGAAAATGGATATGTAAAGGTAAAAATCAATCATTTTAATGAAATTTCCTTTTTACTTAATGCTTTTTTCATCTTAAAAGCAAACTAAACACGAAAGGAGTAAAAGTACAACTTTTTATATCTTGTTAAGTTATAGAATTAATTAATCAATTATTATTGCCTTAGGTCTGTACATGTAGTTGAATAATATATAAATTTGGAGAAATGCTTTCAAATTTTAACAAACTAAAAATTACTAAATAATTAGAATTGTTTATGAAAAGTATAAATATTTGAATTAGGTTACTATGGCTCTGTTTATTATTCTGATTGAGGTTTTTGGATTATGCAGATGTTAATGTAAGGAGGAATGCCACTGTTGAAGAGTTGAAGGCAGCAATAGAGGAACTTTTTGCAGTATTGCCAGGGGAAACTCATGGCAGCATTTCATGGTATTAACTCACTATAACGACTTAGTGGGCTTCTACATTATGAGTGATTTACCTTTTGATTGATTAAATGTTTTTTTTTATGTGGGTTTGATCGTTTTGAGTTGGATCAGTAAGTTTGATCTTATAATTTTATAATGACTTCAACTTGATGTTCTTTTTGTTAGGTCTCATGTTTGGGGGCACTTTTGCTTGTCTTATCAAGGTCAGAAGCTGGTGAACAACAAGGCTTGCATTAGAAATTTTGGGATCAAAGATGGTGATCAGGTTTTGTTTCATACTTAATTGTTTTGTTTAGTTTTTGTGAAACTTCTGAGTTCCATAATACAGGTAGTTGGATTGAAAATTGGCAAAATCTTGTATGGCTCCTTTATGATATCAGGCTTATTTGCAAAATTGCAATTGGTTTTCTTGCCTTTGCTTTGTAAAAAACAAAAAAAAAAAAAATTGAAAAGAGGCGAATATAAAAAATTTATTAATCTAAAGATTCTATTACAAATAGATCTGCTAAAAAAAAAAGTTATCTGTTCAAATCTGAAAACTTATTTAATTTTTAGATTAGCTTAGATAATAATTTTAAATATATTAAATGAACTTAGGCTTTGGAAATTAAGATCCAATAAAAAAATTGAGTTGGGCTTGAGTTCATTATTTCAAATCCAAACTCGGCCCATAATTATAATTTTTTTTATATTAATGTATTTTTAATTATTTTGTAATTTTTCATATAATTTAGTTTGAATTTGTATTATTTTTAGATTCTAATTTAAAACTTTCTTGTTTCTTATAGTCTTTTGTAAGAATTTATTTGAACTTATTTTGTTATATTTATTAACTAATATGTGTTTTAATATTTTTTATATTATATTATAATTGAAAAATAATATTTGAGTGGTTTGACTTATTTTTTACATGTAATACGGATTGAGGCAAAAAATTAAATTTGAAAAATAAGATTGGATTGAGTTTGAATTTTTTTCGATCTTTTAATACCTTACTTAAACTCAACCTGAATTTGGTCGAGCTTAACTTACGAACACCTCTAATTACAAAATAAGAAAGTATTCTTATGTTTGCATGTTTGGAAAATAATTAACCTTTTTATCAGACTGAGGCGATGCTCATTTTTTGGTTAACATATGATAATATTCTATAGCATGTGATAATTGCCTTTATCTTCTTCTTTAGTTTCGTTTGAAGATTAATGAGTGAATTATCTTTTTCATTTTCATGAGTTCATGCTGCAATTATCTGATGTTTGTTTTCTGGTGCATACAGCTTCAATTTATCAGGCACATGTCTGTCAACCAATCACCAGTAAAAAGACGTTTAAAACACATTAGTGTTCCCTTGAAATGGTACTCACCACTAAGTCCAAAACTGTTTTATTTGGTATTGAAGATGCAGTCGAATAAGCCATCTCATGTTATAGATTTCGGGAGACATATGCTTGTTTTTTGCTTCTTTTTATCTCTTTTCTTATATACTAATTTGGATTATATTTGGCATGAGGGGAAGGGAGGGAAGAAAAGAAAAAGAAAGGAGGGAAACATGATTTTTTATTTTTTAATATGATTTCAAAAATAATAAAAAAAAGGGTTTGAGTTTTTTTTTTTTTAATCTCAAATGTCTTAATTTTTATTTACTTCAATTTGAAAGAAATGCAATGGAAAATAGATGAGTAAATTTTTTTTATTGTAAAATAAAATTTATGCCCTTAAAGGGTTTGTTTTTTTTCAATTTTCGAATAATGCTATTAGAATAATTCGGTTCTTATAGTTCATTAATAATTTTTTTTGTTTTAATTTCTGATTAAGTCACAAATATGATTTTATCATTTTTATTATTTTACAACTTTTTTTTTTTTTTATCATTTTATTATTTTCAAGCATTGTTGTTTAAGTGTAGTTGACTCTAATCTAACAACCGCTACTTGAACCAAGTTGAAGATAAATTTATGCCAAAATCATATCCTTAATCAAATAAGTAACGAGTATAAATAAATTTATACTATTTTAAGAAAGAAATTATAATTAAGAAAATAATATTATAATAAATCGTTTTCTTTCTTTTTCATTTTTAATCAAAAAATGATTCTTATGATTTATTGTTTTCTTTCTTTTATCAATTTTAATTATCTAAAAGAGGGTACATGTTTTAATTTTTCTTCCTTTTATTAATCTCTATACCCAAACATATTCTTCAATCCAACTTTTTGGTATGCTTACTTACAATTAGGACTAATTTCTCT